>OX387383.1:19818587-22218587 GCA_947563715.1 Lycia hirtaria | reverse complement strand
CAGTGTGGCCTTATTGTATAAATAAATACTGCGTAAATTAAGTAAATATTTAACGCACATTTGGACACACATAAGGGGATAAAGCCCTGCATATTTTTTTCAAGTTTTCCGTGCACGCTCGAAGTAACTACAAAAAATCCTTGAACAAAACAAATAACAAGTAAAATACTAAACACTAGCAGGGGTATATCATGTGAATACAATGGAACACACACGTCATTACTACATTTGTAATGGGTTTTTTTTGTTCTCCTATGGCACATTTTACCTTCAAATCAAGGACTATGTAAATAGGCGAATTCTGTGCTTCAAATAATATTGTTTGTTCTGTGAAAGTAAATGTGCGCTGAAACATTGAAAAACAAAATGGCGGCAGTTAGATATGCCACCTTCCACAGAAAAATGTAATTACAAACCCCTTTATTTCTACCACTAAATATATATTATTCGATTTCGGTGATTCTTTTTATGTAAGTGACAAAATTTTCAGTGCTTTTACATATTTATAGTTGATAAAGTTTACTCGAGATGCAGCTTTCACATTAGTCTATAAAGACATATTTTAACCATATTCTACACCATTATCGGGCACCACGTCTTGATCATTTCTGCGGTTTTTGACCGATTAACCATGACCACGATAAATCGCTATTAAAATAGGTTTATTACAAGCGCACTCCATCGTAGTCTGCAGTGTCGCATGTCGTCGTAAAAATCGTGAACCAACAAATCCGATGTCAATATCAATATAATACGATAAAAAAGATAATGTGATCTTTCATTACGTACCGATAACAATTACAATATGATTGCAACAAAATCAAGACCACGATGGGGAATCCACGGCATCTTATCTGACCAAATGTCAATGAGAATTATAATTTCAGTTCATGTACTCATTTTATTATCTTTGATACAATATTTATCGGAAATGACGTTTATTAATCGTACGTATAACGCAATCGGTCAATGCTGCAGATTTTATTAATCTACTTCAGAAAAAGAAGAGCTTATCAAATCGTTTGTTTTTGTATGGTCGTCACCTCAACTCCGTAATTTATAAACCGATTCGAAATAATTATAGTTTAAAACACTATAAAAAAACAGACTTCAAAATACGCAATTTCTTTTTTTAGTTATCTTGTTTTAAAAACCAAAGTATTGAACCGATATTGATAAAAAAATTATGGGACCACCTCTGAAGTACCTAAAAAAGGAATCATCAAAAATAATTCATAATTGGCGAAGTAATCGCTGAACAAACATAATTACGAATTGAGAAACTCTTTATTGGAAGTCGGTTAAAAATATTTGAAAGAAAATGCTCTAATATTAGTCCCATAAAAAATCATCAAAATGAATTCAGTAGTTTGATTTTTATAACAAAATAATCGGAAAAAATATGTCAGCTTATTTTGAAGTCAGCTTAAATTTATAAACTATAATAATTAATATAGAAGGAATAAAAAGAAATGTGTAGCCGCATCCGTTAGGTCTTTTTGCATATCCATGGGCATAATATGTTCAGCAGTGGACACTTGTGTAGCCGCATCCGTTAGGTCTTTTTGTATATCCATGGGCATAATATGTTCAGCAGTGGACATCTTGTGACTGAGTTTATGATAACTAAATATTTTTTTATTTTTTTTATACACTATAGATCTACGATTGACCACCAACTCGCCTGATGTTAAGCGACGGTGTGGCCGAGGATGGAGCTCGTCGATCTAGAAGATATCTATTCACTCTAGCCTTGAAAATTCCAAGATTGTAGGTCTCAGGAAACAGTTATGGCGGCAACGAATTCCATTCTTGTGCAGTACCCAACAGGAATGTGGATCGATATCGCTGAGTACGGATTTGTATGATATAATACGGATTTTGGATATAATCTCTATATATAGGTGGCTAATAATATAAGAAAACAGCAAATGAAAGGTCGCACATTTTCCATGAAATAAATGCTACAGCCAGGCCAGCAATGAAAGTGTTTCTGTATCCCTGAAAGTGATGTCACCAATAAAGATATTGGTGACAGGACTTTCAGGAATACAGAAATCTATTCTAAGAAGAATGACGAAGGCAGTGCATTTTCACATAAGGGTTTAGACTCTTGACACCCAGACGGGACCGTCTGGGTGTCATGGACTGTGCGACAGTGTGATGTCAACATCAAGCGACTTGCTCGTCCCGGCTATTTTTTTTTATTCGAAAATAGGCTTGCGTTTGACCGTCAAAATTACATAAAACAGTATTTAGAACAAACTAGTAGTAGAATGGATTTTATATAAATAAGTGACCCTCGTTATAGACGTGTCAGTCGCATTGTACTTTGTGTATGTGGTAATCACCATAGCACGAGCAAAATGCAAACAAGTGACGTAGCGTGGTACCTATGCTTTCGTTGCGTAGAGCAGACGTAGGCGCGCCTCGCTAGCGCATGCGCACACGGCGCTTATCTCTATATAGATTATAGAGTCAATTGTATTTTGAAAAATAGCTGAAACTAAAATTGTTGTTTAATTTTAACGATTAACAATCGCAAAAATCATAAACTCGACAAATGGCAAATGTGCAAGCATGAATAATGATGCCAACATCAAGCAAAAAAAAATCGCGAAAATCTGAGATGCTTACATGAACAAATTTTGGAGTTTAGACCCAAAATGGATATCATTGCTGATAAGTCTCTTAGAACCGTCTCTTATCTTTAACTTTTCAGAAGTAAACAACTTCAGTCACTTTAGATAGTCAGTTGCTATTTATTTTTCTTCATTTAAAGGGCCAACACCAGACACATCGGGCAATTCAAATTTTAAATATTTTTAGATACCTCATATGCCTACAAGAACAATAAAACTGAAATTTAAATTTCCCGCCGCACGCGTGGCGTATCACCTTAAAAAAATACATAAAAAATATACTAGTTGTCCACTATACCTTTACTGTACAACGATATTCCATAAACTAAATGAAGAAAATATCTTACTTAGTAATGAGCTTTTAGTTCAAACCACCTTAACAAAACTGTATGGCCATCGCCGTTCGTGAAAAAATAACAGACTGTAAACTTTCACATTTGTACTATTTGTGTTAATACTGTTATAAATACTGTTACAACTATCTTCTATACCATTATCATGCTTGTAAAATAAAATTTATTACAATAGATAAATTGTCTAGTAATCACCTACGTAGAATCAACTATCAATCTAGTTGATATTACTTTATGATATGTTTGTATAAAGAATAACCGTCTTACTGATAAACGCTGAATAAGCACATTTTATCAGTGTTTTGTTCTGTTTTCGCGCGTGACAGTTCCCGTCTGACAGAAAGTGACAAGTCCGTATTCAGTGAATACAATTTTAACATGCGCTTATAAGTAATACGGTAAGTAACTAGATACATTGTTAGAACATGGCAACACTGATATGTATTCAATCACTAAGCAAATTGCCATATTCTCGATAATTTACAGAATATTTGTGTACTTATTATATTGAGGTATAGATATTTGGTTTGCGGTTTTATCGTGGTCAACCAATAAACGCATTTCTTTGGATAAATAAATAACATCACACAAAATTTGTATGTAATCGATCTAATTTTTAGACTAAACTAAAGGACATTGTCCATTTTCGGCTCAGCATGAACAAGATGTTCACGAAAATATATGTATGCCAACGGGCATATTTAATTTTAAAAAGAATTGTCGTACAATATTTTTGTATCCAGTCGAAATTATTAAAAGTTCATTTAATTAGTATTTATGCTACTATTCCGCACCATTATTTATTTTTTTAGATAGCTCACATTAAAACAGTGCTGCCATTCTCTTACTTCCTGTTTTTAACGACTTAATCGATTGTTCATAGCCTCAATTTAAGATTTTTTATTAAATAGATATTTTAGCGATTGACATGCTCCATAGACACTTGCTTTATAGATACTTTTAGTCACAATGTACACAATGTCACAATGGCTGACTGACAATAAAAATATAGGGTTTTTCGAAATAATCGGTTACAAAAATGGATTCGATTTGATAATCGATTTTTTGGGTTTTTGTGTGATGGTAACACAGCAACCGTGAATTAAAAAGTTCAATGTTTGCTTATTGTTTTCTGACAATATCGGTGTTATTTTGTGGATTGTGTTTTAGTGTTTCGTTTATTTTGTACTTGCTTTGGAGAATGGATTTTAATATTAACCCTCGCCTGCCCCCGGACACCGATGACATCTCTCATATTGACCCTAGCCCGCCCACTAACTCCGATACTTCTGCTTATCACGACGAACCCGGCCTGCCTATGGACTCTGTTACCTCCGCTCATAATGACGACCCTGGCATGATTACGGACATGGAAACCGTGGAAACCACTCCCTCGGACGAGTATGCATCTAGATGCATTAACTGTGGCACAAATGTTACAGAACGTAGAAGTCATAACCTGCATCTCATAGAAGTGCAGTCTATTATACGGCAATGGATTGCCCCGCGAACTGTAAGTTGCATCATTTTGCATAATAATTGATTTCTTCATCTTAAAGCATATTGATATAACTTCAAAATTATTGATACCTAATGTTCTTGCTTACTTAAACTTACTGGTTATATAGAATAAATATATTTTATACTTATGTCTAGCCGAAACTAAGCAAAGCTCATACTTTGGGAACTAGAAAGTTGGTAGAATAACATATCCATTTAAGTTTTTTTTTATCAATATAATGATGTGGAAACATGCTGATTGAAGTCTGTTATTTAATTTTTTTTAAACCATAACTATAAAGTTCAATAGCTCTGTCACATTATTTTATTTTTTATCTTTACAGGTTGGAGATGGTGTAATATGCCACTCTTGTTGGACTTTGGCATTGAATGAATCAGATGTGAATGAGATCAATACAGAAGAGCCCACAACAAGTGCAAGTCACCATCGACAAGTCTGTGTTAACTGTGGGACGTCAATCTTGCGTATACGATCTCACATATTACATACAAATACGGAACGCGAGACACGTATCAGAAATAATATAGTACAATGGATAAGACCTCTACAATTACGAGGATCTGATCGAATTTGTCATCCTTGTTGGCAGAGGAGTGATCGAGCTGCATCTCGACCATCTGATGCACCACATTCCAGCAGATCAACCCAACCTACTATTAATCTGCCCAATATAACAAGAGCTCCAGATACTCAGGCACACTGTTTCTTCCCAGAATGCAGTTCAACTGAAAGATTATCGGTTCCCAAGTGGTTGAGAGTAAAATTATTCACCGATTTTAAGTTTTATGTGCCAGACTCATGTAGAATATGTAGTTATCATCTTCACAATGATAATTGGCACGAATTGGAGACTGTTCAAGAACCCATACACAGTTTTACATCTGCTCACATTGAAGACTTTGCAACATTTGTGAATGAGAGAGTCCTAATGCTAGATTTTTCGAATATTGCATCGATGGAAGATGAAACTGTACACTATTGGATTGGTTTGTCTAAAGAACAGTTTTCGCAGCTATATGGAGAAGTTCCAAGGCTACAGAGAAGAAATGGAGAGTTGGCCCTCGCTGCATATTTGTTAAAATTACGCACAGGAGACACTGACGAGAGGATCTCTAAATTGTTAAATGTACCACGTACAACATTGATGCGACTAATAAATGAGGCCCGCAAAATAATTACTGAAGATTTTGTTCCCAGAAACTTGGGTATAAATAATATAACCAGAGCTGAAATAGCATCACGCAATCTTTTGATCCCGAATGGACTATTTGGCGGTGAAGGAATACCAATTGTTATAATGGATGGAACCTATTTGTATGTACAGAAAAGCTCTAATTATATGTATCAAAAGGATACTTACTCCCTGCACAAGTATAGGAACCTAATGAAGCCATTTGTGATTGTTTGTACAGACGGTTATATTATAGATGTTATGGGTCCCTATCCAGCGACAACTTCTGATGCTCAGATAATTCAAAAAGAATTCAGTGATGAATCTAAGCCCCTACGGCAATATTTTCAAGCTGGGGATGTTTTCATTTTTGATAGGGGTTTCAGAGACTGTGTGCCCCTATTAGAACAACTTAATTTCTCTGTTCATGTACCTGCATCCCGCGAAGAAGGTGAAATCCAATTATCAACTCTTGCTGGAAATCAATCTAGGACTGTAACAATATGTCGTTGGGTAGTAGAAGCCGTCAATGGCATATTCAAACAGTCTTTTAGGTTATTACGACATGAATTTTTTAATAGAGCATCTAAACATGCTATGACAGATTTTAGAGTAGCTGCAGCTTTGATAAATAAATTCCACAAAAGAATTTGTGATAGGCCGGACGCAGGTACTATACTCGAAATAATAAATATCAACTACAATATAAATAATGATTTAGCTGATTTTGTTGAACAAAACAATTTAAACAGACGGTGTGCACAGTTTCTGAACATAAATGTCAACCTACATAATGTGTCGTTTCCTAGGCTTGACTACAATGAATTAATATTGATAGCATGTGGGACCTACCAATTAAAACAAGCAAGGTCATATTACGGCGAACATATTCGTAATGATGGTTCTTATACAATTGAAGTGTGCAGGGAAACTGCCAGCAACCTACTTGAAGGTTTACCTTCGGCTGAAAATGCCCGATTGTTGCGGGCAAAAATACAAAGCCGGCATATTAGCCGCAAAGTATACTTTGTATATATATTACATGAGAATGCTGATGGTAGACAGGCAATAAAACAATATTGTTGTAATTGTATTGTGGGCAGAAGGACAGTAGGTTGCTGCGCACATGTGATGACGCTGATATGGTTTTTAAGCTGGGCAAGGTACGAGACTAACATTTCTCCTCCTGCCCAGTTTCTGGATTATGTATTATTAACGTACGATTCAGATTAAAAATAAAATCAATATCTAGTAGTTTTTTTTCAAAAACCCTTTAGTCATCAACATATTTCACATATAGGAAAACAGTCTCAGCGAACACTCTGCTACAAAGTTATTATAATATTCTATTACCTAGTGACCTAAACTATTAAATATATATCTTATTTTGGTTGAAAGTCACTGTCCACGCCAAGCCATAATTCCCTTATAAGTGGACAATGTCCTTTGCGTTCTTTGGTAAATAATTGTTTTTGAACCATTTTGATATTTATAAGTGTTTTGCCAAATATTATGATAAAAATCTATTAATAACTAAAAAAAATATGTATAAACAGGGATGTTAATACAATTTTTTACATATGATATTTCATTGTTTTTTTCCTCATAAGGGGTTTTAATAGCTATTAAAACCCCTTATGAGGAAAAAAAGAATGAAATATCATTGTATTAACATTCCTGTTCATTGTTCATTGTTCATCCATTCCTGTAAAAAAATGTATTAACATTCCTGTTTATACATATTATTTTTAGGAAAAACACAATGAAATATCCTATGTAAATAGGACCACGAAATCATGGGAAATATCTAACATTTTATATCAGACTTTTCATATAAAATTCTACCTACAATTTTTACCATAATGTCGCTCATCCTAATATTATGTCAAATGTAATCCTATCTTTATAACAATTACATTAAGTTATATATATAATTATATTATATAACTTTACCCATTTAATACTACCAGTACAGCCTTCACCATCTGTCTTACAAATACTCGTATAAAAGCCTTCCGAATTTTTTTTGAGCAAATCCAACATAATTTGTCACCTTCTCGCTTACACGTAATGTCACTTGCGGAATGATGACCCAAACAACTTCTCGGTATAATGTAAGCAACGAGGTGCATTATTGAGTTATATTGACATAATAATGTAAATATTAATCTTAGATTTTCCCAAACCTTGCAATCACTTACAATAATAGTTACCCGAGCTAGCTACAAGGACACCAAAACTGTTTGAAATTTTAATTTCCCGCTAAATATCTGCCGTTGGCCCTTAACGACAAAGCTAATAAGTCGCTTGTCTCCAGGATCGCCACCCGGACCTCGCAGCCCTTCCACATCGCCCTGGCAGTGCTGGTCCTGCTGGTGTGGCTCAGCAGACCAGGGTCCGCCAGCAACCTGCGGTGTTGGCGAGCGCTTTACGTCGGAGCTGTGGCCACACATTTCGGCACACAAGTCTGGATGACGCTGATTTCAGGTGAGAATGAGAAATAAATAATAATATTTTTATTTTAAACAAACGGGTTACTCACGTCTGGTAAACTACCAGACGAGACGTCCTTCGTGAGTGACTTCTGCGCTGCTCCTTTTGAAAAAGTCCGCCATATGCGGTTGAAACTATAGTCGGAGAATTCGGCTCAAAAATAGACGTGAGTAACCCGTTTGTTCAAAATGAAAATGTGTAACAACCACGTTAGTCTTCATAATTAAATAAGTATAGTTAAAAAACTGAAACATCCGACCTCAAAATACGCAATTCCGTTTACTTGGATGACATTCTTTTTCAGTTACTCGTATTTGGTTTTAAAGCCAAACTTTGATTTTTGATTGAGGATTGATAAAACTTACTCTCACCCCTCCCAAACCAAAATCCTCAATCCGCCACTGAATCCCAGCAATATTTACATCTATTAATTTCAAGTTATATCACCCCCACTTACTTGTTTACAAAGTAGAGGAAGAGTATTGGAAAGATAGAGCAATCTCAAGCCATAAAAATGTCCTACATTACTTGCTACTCGTAAATGGCTCATCAGACATTCTTCGGAGAGAGCTCGTGTTGTTAAACAGATAATTATTTATTATATCTTATTACACCTTCCCGCTATTATACCTTCTACATCTCGTTAGAATCCTCAAGAGAAAGCTTTTAGCTTAAGGATAGGTTCAAAGCGCGCACCTATCTCTCTCGCGCATCACACTTTTTAACATATAAAATTATTGAGTTATCATATTAGAAAAAAGAGAGATGATTTTGTTTATTTAAATAGGAGAAAAATTAAAAAAATTAAACTTAGATATCATTTATACTGGCGACGGAGTAGTAGTCTAGTAAAAATAAATCCGTTTGTATGGAGCAGATCACAGTATTTGCAACTGGCCCATTCTTTAAAATTATGATTGGAAAATAACCAAAAATCATAAATCAATAATAATCCCCGATTTATAGACTAGCTGCGTTCCGCGGTTTCACTCGCGTAGTTATGAAAAACGGTGATGATTATGATGATGATAAGTAGCTTATGTCCGTCTCCAGGTCCAAAACTATCTCTATACTAAATTTCATAACGGTCAGTTCAGCCATTTGAGCGTGTAAGGGTAGGTAATAGCTTTTATATTATCATTACGAAATCGTGTCAAATGTATTTCAAAACATCAGTACATTTATTTAAATAACAATATACTTAGTTGTCTTTTATGTTGTCACAAATCTTATTTTTACTAGACTATAGTGAAAACACATGTATTTTCCTACTCTTCAGCCAATTTAAATGATATCAAAGAAAAACTTTTTAAAGATATCTCCTATCCAAATAAAAGTCATCTCATGTTTCTAATAAATAATAATATATGTTTACAAATGCGTGAGAGAGATTTGAGTCCTACCTTAAGTTCTTTCGAAAGAGATAAAACAAATGTGAACCTCAACACGTACGGAAAGCAGGCCCTATCTTGTGACAGTTGTGACACACGAAGAAGATGGAAGACGTGTGTGTTGTAGATAAACAAGTACAATAAATTTAAAAAACCAATAACTATTTATATTATTTATCAACTATTTATATGAACTAACTAAATTCTTTGTATATTACAAGAAAAACAAAATACCCGACTTTAAAAAATGTTTTTTACAGTCTAACTTCCGATTTTGTTACGCTTAATACACTGTTGAGAACACGCTTTTTGTGAATGCGTAAAATCACTGTAAAAGGTTTTTCGCATTCTTAAGAATAATTCTAGTAAAAATCACTTATTTATTATGAAAAATAATTATTGTTACAATAATATAGCCTGTCACTTAGGGAGTAAAGAGGAATATAACGACACTTCGCACATCAAAATCGGTCGAGCCGCTTAGGCTGTACATATACAAACATACATACGCTCAAAAACATGACCTTCTTGTCGGGTAAAAAATCGTAACTATTTGTATGGTACGAGTAACCAGTACATATAGAGCTCTTTTATTTTCTTATATGTCACCGCAATTTTTTTCTCCTAACATAAACTGTTGTACTAAGGTGTCCCCCTTACTTTTATTATTTAATAATAACCATGAGTTGACATATAAACTAATTAGGCATAAAGCTGTACAAAGTAAGGCATTTATAGTACGCAATCACTTTTTATTATGGTGAAAATAGCACTTTGGAGCGAAAAAGTTGCGAATAAATTGCATTACAGAACTGTACAATTTATTTATTTTAAAAAAACATACATATAATTATTTATTCAAAAAATATATGAATGTCGTCCAAATACACAGTCAATAATTTCGTGCAAAAGGTCCAGCGATCGCACAAGACGCTCGTGGAAGAAAAGGCTGTAACTGCATTTTAATTATTGCTTCATTCTTCCACGTAGCCAGTACTGAGTACGCAATCCGGACACATTTGGGATGTGTACTTCTTCGAATCGTGTGAATGCATCTTACCAACGTGGGAACGTATAAATTACATTTTATTACGCAATTGTCCTGAAGGAAACTGTGCTCGGAGCATGGCAACATTTCAAACATCATAAAATCACTGTACGTGGGGGATATTATAAAAGTGAGAGATGATTTTGTTTATTTATATAGGATCGTTATAATCGTTAAAAAAAAGTCTTCGATGTCTTTTAAACTGACTGAGACTTAAATTCCAAAATAAACAGGTTTTCCAAACCTTCGTCGCCAAAATAGATGATATCAAACTTTTCTAAAATACTTATCCTTTCTAAATAAACAACATTATCTCTCACTTTCATAATATGCCCACTCAGTGATTTTATATGCAAGCACTCTATTTTTGCTTTGAACTGAAAATGTCCGGATGCCCGAAAAACTCTGCCATGCTTGCATACTACACAGTTTTTTTATAATATAACTCTAGCATTTAAATTAGTCGGTATTTTGTAAACTTAATAATTTATAATACAATAATTTTAACTTAACAATTTATATAATTTTATTGCAATAATTCAATTTAGTAATTTGACATACGAGATATGCAGTTTTGGACGTGATTATTTTACCTGATTGGATAATGAGCTACAAACAAAATGCATCATCAATTTATGTACCTTCCTAATTTATTATTTTGCGTGCATGAAACAAAAAGCAAACGCCCTGAGTAACCGCTTTTCCGCATACTTACCTAACTCATTATTACCCTTATTTTTTCTTGTTAAGTACACAGAATGAAATCTTTAAAACATTTTGCAGTAAAAACGCTGAGTTTACATGATTTTTCTTTATAATTGGCTTGAAAAACGTAAGTGTTTTTAAGTGGTAAGATATTTACGTGAGATAAGCAATAAAATTTTATATATGCTTTGTTATTCTGGTATCAGATATGGATTAAACTGAGGTTCAGGTTGGATTATGTACGATAACTATCGTATTTATACGATAATTTCTAGCTTAGTCCAATCAATATACTATCCACACCTATAATACGATGCTTCACTACTTCATATGTAAATGACCAAATTGACATTAAAGATATAATTTCATTGTGACAAAAACAGAAATTTTTACAGAAATAAGAAACACAAACAATAAACTTAGCGAAATAGGTTCTTGTCACAAATGATCTTATTTACGGATTTCGATTTGTAGGTTTTATGTAGTTTAATGAGCTCTTAAATCCTGAGGGCTGGGGTCTGGATGGAGATGGAGCCAGCTGCATGCTAGCTGTTCCAAGTAATTAGCATAGTGTTGATCACTTTAGTTCACCTACAGACACCGGGGTCCTCCGCCAAGCACTAAGACTGGCCGCCAGTGGTATCAAGGTATCTCCAGTGTCGTGTGTATCTCAACAAGTACTTCGATACAAAGGCGGAAAAAATACGTATAATATATATCTAGATCCACACCTCTTCAATAGATTATTATGTACCCGGAAAAAATATCTTACTTCTGGTAATTTTAGTACAAGCGATGAAATTGAAATTGACACAGTGATTTTGTTTCATACATTATTTATTTGACCTCCAATTTAATGTGATCGTGTTGATCTTATAGACATCACTTTGTGATACAATGATATAAATAAGGGCTTTATTTTTTTAAGCCTATGGAGATAGTAAACAGTGACTCTTGATATATTTTAAGGAAGGCCTTTGTACATAAGTTTATACAACTTATCTATATAAATGTATATCAATATTTACGTTCATTTTGTAGATGGTCAATTTCTATTTGGTCCGGTTCTGACAATAGCATACACGAGAAGTCGGTTGCTTCAGTTTTTTAAACTATAATTATTAATCATGAGCGTTTATTCCCGATTCATAATAAAATCGCGATTACCCGTTGAATGCCAAGACAAGGGAAGCGAAGCGTAGGTCGCAGATGGGTGGACGATATCGTGTCTATCGCGGGTCGAACCTGGACTCGATTGGCACAGGATCGAAGCAGATGGCATGATAAGAGAGCCTATACCCAGCAGTGGGATAGAAAGGGCTGTGTATGATGGTGATGATGACCCGTTGAATGACCCCTTGAAGCCATCGAGCACTGGTACACCCTTTATACAAACAACGTTTAGGCAACGCTGGTACGTGATGATGCTATCATTATCCAACCTTCATTTGTAATATTTTACATAAATAAGTGTAATTTGCCTTGAAATCAGACCTCAAATTATCTACAATCTTCATCACAAGTAAATAAGTTGCCCGAGAAGGTCGTTATAATTAATAGACTCCTCAATTCCTAAGTCACCTTCAATAGATCTTTGACGTCTTCGCTAATCTCATTTATACAATTTATTAGTTGGCGTCACGTTGAAGCTTCCGTAATATTGCGAAATTCAGATTCGACCTTATGCAATGAAATGGACACTGGGCCTAACAAAGCCAGATAAAAAAAAACTCACTGCAGTAGGCTAGGCTGCAGCCGATTTTTTTTCCAGGACGAACTGCTATTGAGCTATTATGTTAATAAAACGTTATTGTAAATCTCCCGAACGCCAATCATAAATATTTCTCCACAGTGTTTTTGTCTATATTATTCCCACAGATATTTCCGTTGACGTCTATATTTTTTCCCAATAGTAGGTATATCTAGAGGAAATAAGCTGTACTGTACATTATTATATGTTCTGTGACTGTACCGTTGACAAAACAAGCAATTATTAAAATGTATTGTAATTGTATCTGCTTTCTAAGATAAAATAAAGTATTTTGTATTTGTATTTGGCGGTACTCACAAACTTCCTAAATTCCGTCATACTTGGTAATCTTATTGTTTTTTTTAAAGTTTATTTATAAGGTGTAGATACAATAAAGCAATATATTATTATTATTGTTTGATGGAGGACCCTGGATCTCAAGACTAGAGAAATGCACAGAGGCTACTCTACAAACGAAAAACAGTATAGAGGAGGTATATCGTATATTAAGATTGATAACTATTGTAAAAGCGATCGATCGTCACAGAGAACCGGACATCGTCATCGCAGTGAGTAATAATAATAACAGTGTAATTATCTTCTGCCCCAGGTGTGATCCTGTACTTCTCGCTGCCGCGGCACGAGTTCGGTCGTGTGCAGACGGTGCTGTTCCCCGTGTACTACGCGTTCAACGCCGGCATGAGCTTACTGGCACTGCTGGCGTACTACCGCACGCAGACCCTCACGCGCTTCGAGCATACCAGCTGGATACAGGTACTATACACTCTATAGCCCAATGAGATTTATCTATACTCATCGAATATGATGCATTGCAATCTCAGTTTTCAGCACTCTTGGTGTTGCACTTTATAAACACAGGATGGCATTGTCACTGTTCACAAGTCACGACACTTGACGCCCGACGTGTCGAGACTGAAGACGAGTCGGACGATTACATTACTTGAGACTTACCACGTAGGCAGAACCGGGGAAACCTATCTACGTATTGCTACACTCCAGTACGTCATTGCTACACTCCAGTTACCATACGCCATAAGCTTAAATCAAATTAAGTAAGTAAGCAAATCAAAGCTTTCACGAGGTCACGAGTCATTGAAACACTGGCAGTACAAATAAAAAGTAATGTAAAGGTAACAATTTCTTTAATTGGCGCTATCTTTTATAAGTCCACGCCAAGTAATTACAGTTATTAACATAAATAACAGTTAATAAAAAGTCATTTTAGGTAGGTTTATTAAATTAAGTGCTAATAAAGTACTTACCGAATAAAACGTGGTGCCAAAAATAACATTAAGATTTTTAACCAACTTCCAAAAAGAAGGAGGTTCTCAATTCGACTGTCTCCGCCAATTATGTCTTCATTTTGATGATTCTTTTTTGTCTAGTAAATAATAGTTCAGAGGTGCTTCATATATATTTTATCAAAATCGGTACTGTCAACGTGGGTAACTTTGACTCTCCGTTAAACAAACTTACCTACCTCTCTTAATTATTATTTGTGTAAATTTGCAGATTAGTGTGCCTTGGCCAAGATTTGGCAAGTATACAAATAGGTAGCTAAAATTCTTTTGAAACCACGACAGATAGTAGAATGATTGATGATTTGCAGATACAATTAGGCCATAATGCATGTACAAATACAAATGATTGCTTTACCAATACTAACTTCACACATAATTGCAAATTAACCCGCAATGAAATAGGTACAAACCTTGACTCCTTGCCAATATGTATTCTTTTAATTTTTTATATCCAAGTTTAATAACGTTAATCTTGGATAAAGTAAATGCAAGGCTCGGCTTAAAGGTCGATTTGGAGATACAATTTGTAACCGGCATAGCTGCAAATCAGTTTTCGGATTAATTAAATTATTTACCTACGGACCGGAAATCCGGGATCTGTTACAATAAAATGTTATTTGAGTATAATGACACCAAATATATACTTTTATTTTATTTTATTCGAAACTAGGCGTGCGCTTGGCCGTCAACTCGCCTGGTGTTAAGCGACAGTTACGGTCTACGATGGAGCGCGCTTACATATTCACTCACGATTTGAAGACACCTAGATTATATCCAGTCGGGAATACCCATTCAGGAAGCGCATTCCACAGTTTGGCGGTACGCACAATGAAAGTGGAGCCATAGCGTTTCGTACGTGTATTCGGAATATCAACCATGAAACGATGTCGCTTTTTCGTGCTTCTTGCAGTCCGATAGAAAAAGGGGCAAACAAACAAGCAAGCATTATACAATGAAAATTCACCTTATGTTAAATTGGATGCATTTTTTTAAATATCAACAAAGAATATTAATGACATTTTATTTGTTGCTCATATTATTGCATAGCATCATTCTACAACTACAAATAGCATAGAACAGTGTTGCGGCAACCGCTATATAGAAAAAGTTCTCGTTTTAGATTATTTAGGCTTTTTGGATGATACACCTCGCCACTAACCAAGCTGGGGTCAAAAATACTTACTTGTTACTTGTCGACTATAAAATTCTAGGGTTGTACACATTTTTCAGACAAGTTGCGTCGCAAATTGTTTCATCCTTACAGGTTTTTGGCAAAATCTTGGTATTTTTAATTCTATAAATCAAGAAAAAAAGTGCCGTTTACATCGAGCAAGCGAGCATTCTTAGAATATTCAATAGAACGCTCTTGAACGCAGATAGAACAACGGAAGAATGCTCTACGTCTGCTTACACTAAAATTATTTGATATAGCACTCGCTCGTCTGATGTAAATCGGCCTTTACTAGGTGTGTATAGTTCCCGTTACGTAAAAAGATCGTTAATTGTTCGTAAACGCGAACAAACCAGCGTTTCTTTTTACGTGACGGGAACTATAAGAGCGTCTTCTTTCCCTGCATCACGTGTTAGTTTCAATAGAGGCGTGTGTTCAATGTGGTTGTCGTTGTTTGTTCCAGCTAGCACTGCTGCTAGCCGTGTTCAGCATCGAGTGCTACGTGCGCGTGCGCCTCGTGCGTCCCATGCTGCGCGCCAAGCATGTCAAGACGCAGATGGAGGAGTCTGCCGGAGGTGGGCATGAGGTAACTACGACGCATACTTATTTTTTATGGTAAATAAATCTACGTTTGACCACCAACACCAACTCGCCCGATAGTAAGCCACAGTGTGGCCGAGGATGGAACACGCCAATCTAGAAGTGAATGCATATTCACTCTAACCTTGAAAATTATAAGGCACCAATCACCAATTCGCTGGTGGAAAGCGACAATGTGGTCGATAATGAAGCACGCAATCTTAGACGGCACACAGACATCTACATAAACAAATTCATTTCTCACTTTTCTAATATCCCTAACCAATGATTTTTATATTGTTGTAATGCGCCTGATAATAAATTGTGTGTTGAGCCCATTAAAAAACAAAATCTATTACAAAACCGTATTTTTTGTCTACATACGATTTCCACAACGAAAACGTCATAATATAAGTGTTACATATTACTTAATATTATTAAAAAGCATGCGCAAACAAAGGTATTTGAATACTGAATACCTACATTATTACACAATTGGCACTTGGCATCGCGTACGTGTGTAATGATTCACCTGATACGTGCCGGAGACTGCTCGATTTTATTATATCTGTCGCTATGCAATCTGATCAAGGGCGTCGCCAGCCCATGGCCCAGGGGGGGGCAAGTTAATATTATGGAGGATGAGAAAAATATGAATTGTAGGTACTGGTACAATTGCACGGCCTTAGGACTTTGATTGCTTTGCAGTTGGCTACATTTTTTTAATCTCTAGGGGGGGGGGGGGGGGCAGCTGCCCTTGCCGCCCCCCCCCCCTTAGCGACGCCCTTGAATCTGATTATACCACGTTTTTATGCCTTCGTACCTACTAAGGGTGTGGTCCGTACTATTTATGAGGCTACGATGTCTGTATGACTGTCTGTCCTACACTTAAACGGCTGTATCCTTTGAACGGTAATAGATACATTTCTCAAAACGAGGAAGGTTGTAGGATTTACTTTGATCATCATCATCATCTCAGCCATATGAAGTCCACTGCTGGACATAGGCCTCCGCCATGTATTTCCATAAAGACAGATTGGTAGCAGTTTGCATCCAGCGTCTTCCCGCCTCTTGTATATTGAGGTTGGAGCCTCATACAAGAGGCGGGATGATGCGCCGGCTTGTTTACGTTTATGTGAACCAACAACTAGAATCTAGAAAGTATCTAGAATAGCTCGTCTTAACATTAATATACACAAGAAAATAAACACGAATCTGTTGCTGTGCGGGTGTGTCAGGTCAAAGTAAAATACCTACTCTAGGCGAGATAGTAACAGTACTTGGAAACAGAGCGAATGGTAAATGTTATGAAAGTGACGTCGCAGAATAAATAATGTAGTACCGTCATGTGACGTTAATCAGACGCAGTTGATAGTACCACTACAAGTAGGTACTTAGTAAATACAGGTGGTGGTGCGGCGGCGGATTCCGCAGAAAATCTCAAAAGACGTAAATATAGTACCCTAGATAGTGGTTATATATTTGCGCCTTTTGGGGTCGAAACGTTGGGGCCGTGGGGAACGAGTGCACATAAAATTTTCAAAGAGTTATCGGAACGACTGGTCGAGGCAACACGTGATCAAAGTGCTGGTCTCTATTTGGCTCAATGGTTAAGCATTGCTATTCAACGTGGCAATGCTGACAGCATTTTGGGTACGTTGCCAACTGGTAGCGGTCTCATAGATTAAGTTTGTAAATATTATTATTATGTGGCATATATGTGTATTTACTAAACAAATAAGTAAATACATATTTATGTAAATTGTACTCCTATAACGCCGCTTGAGAACAATTCGAAAAAATATGTTGATATCACAAGCGTCATTTGTTTTCAATTTTTAATTTCAATTTTATTTTATTTTTTAACCGACTTCTAGAAATGAGGAGGTTCTGAATTTGCCACACTCTTTTTTTATGGAGACAAATATATTCCATATTGTCTGGTTTCAGTGATTATATTATTTTAATAGGCACCTTTGTAACACAAAAAAATTATCCCGAACCCGGTTTTTTTTTACGTTTCTTACCGCCTTTGAAATATCAACGGGATGTAGCGTCAGTCCTCAAAAACGTCCGAGCTCAACGAGATCTCATTAGACCTTACACGATTAAAATAATTTCGATTTTCAAAATAATTCGAAGCAGCAAAATAAACTTCTCAATCTAAATTAGTCTTTATATCAAAAACTTTAAGTTCGTTGTTGTTGGTATATGAATATCGGTCAACCCAGGACACTATAATCGTGAATTTTGCTTTAGAACATATTTAGACTTTAAGTCCACGTGATGGAAAGTCATTGCTTACCGCATAACTCAGTCCAATTTGAAAAATATTTTTGTCTGAAAGGATATATGTACTTTCAGATTACTCCCATAGAAATTACATCATAATCGGTTCAGTAGTTTGATTTTTAAAACAAATTTTTAAAGTTGGTTTTTCAGTTTTTTAAAAATATTTATTTAAATTTTAAATATATACCTAATTATTGCTAATAACCACATTTTTACCAATAAAGCTTTCTTTATATAGTTCGGCACTTCAAATTAGCTTGCACGAAAGGTAAAGAACCGGACTAAGTATAAGAACCTACTTTATTTGTATCCTTTCATTTCTGTTGAAAAAGCTCCCGGCCGCTGCAAGGTCACCCACGTCATGCCCACTTACTTTCACGATAAATGCTATCTGCTGTATTCAGACAGGAAATATTTACAGCCACCTACTGATCTAGATAACCTAGAGTCTAGATCTACCGTAACCTAGACTTTGATTATTGTGGTTTTGACAATGACGACTATTGGATTGATTTTGATGTTTTCGATCAAGTTTTTTTTTTAATAAAAGGGCAGATGGCATCGACGGTTATCGTAGGCGATAACCGTCGCTGTAGCTTTGCTAGGCTGGAGAGGTGCTTTTAGACACCCTTTTTACGCTCTTTATTGAAGCTCGGCGGGAAAACCTTGCGAGGAATGATATTCCACATTTTTGTTCGCGAGAGGAAGGAGCGGGAGAATCTGACTGTATGGGACTTCCAGTTATGTAAAATGTTACTTACTTAAACAATCCATGTTAGGTACTATTTAAAACGTAATTCCCGATCATAGCGAAATTGTATGTCTAATAACCCAAAATCACGAGCGCAGCGCACTGCCACACAGTGTAAATTGAAATATTTTTGGAATGCTTTAGATCTATTCAACAGCAGCATAAAACACGATAAGAAAAAAAAGCTGGCCCATTTTGTAATGAAAATTTCTAAAATATTTTTATCAATAAGTATCTAAAACATATTTTCTTTTGTTACAGGTGGGCAAACTCGTTCTTGGCGAGTTGGCGCACTGCCCGCGCTACCTCCGCGAGCTCAAAGCCTTCCGCAGATTCCACTCCTCCATCGTGATGGGCACCATGATCACGCTAGGCTGCTCGGTCTACTCCACAATGATCATCGTAGACTCCATGTGCGTTTGAATTACGCTGTGACGCTGATGACTTGTGTATACCACCAGCAGAATATTGTGTCTTAATGCTGGTCTATTCAGATTAGAAACAGAAATGATGTGTTATTTTTAATTTAACCTGGATCATACTCGTAGTTCACTTGACGTTGGCTTTACAAACAATGGTAGTTTTAATATCTGCCATTTTGAACTCTATGATCTTGCTCAGTTCTAGAGAAGGTTTCCCGTCGTGATCATAGTTGACTTATGTTGATCATATTGAATCTTACTGCCCTGCCGTGAACATTGTTGGCTCGGAACTTCATCTATGATCATCGTTGACTAGAAACTTTATACCATTATGGCACCGTGATCTCGAGATCAAAGATACACAACTGAGGTTTTTGTAAACGATCATGGTCTCAATATCAAAGATACACAACTGCGGTTTTTGTAAACGATCATGGTCTCAATATCAAAGATACACAACTGCAGTTTTTGTAGACGATCATGGTCTCAATATCAAAGATACACAACTGCTGTTTTTGTAGACGATCGTGGCCTCAATATCAAAGATACACAACTGCGGTTTTTGTAAACGATCATGGTCTCAATATCAAAGATACACAACTGCAGTTTTTGTAGACGATCATGGTCTCAATATCAAAGATACACAACTGCTGTTTTTGTAGACGATTGTGGCCTCAATATCAAAGATACACAACTGCGGTTTTTGTAAACGATCATGGTCTCAATATCAAAGATACACAACTGCTGTTTTTGTAGACGATCGTGGCCTCAATATCAAAGATACACAACTGAGGTTTTGAAGAGGATCAATTAGCCAATTCAAAAACCTTTAATTCTACTGTTTACACGTTGGGAATGAGATTTCATATACATGCTGACTTCACCTGTAATTATTGTGACATTAAGCTGTATTTTATTTATATGATTTTTTATTGTCAATGTATAGAATATGTACACAGTGTACGTGAACTTTATAAATAAATAAATAAAATAAGTGCCTATAATGCAAATGTTGATGCAATATCACCACCGATTGAAGACCAGCAGCATAGCCCCTAATATTTCAAATGCAGAAAAGTCATACTTATCTAAGTTCCAAGTCAGGCTGTGAAGTCTTTCTTATACGTTAGATCGTACGAAATTATGTAAATTAGCAAAATTATGTGACTTAGTGAAATGCGCCGGTCGCTAATTTAACTAAGATTTTGAGTGATCCTTCATTTGAGATTGTAAATGTTTCACTCTAGTTACTAAACTTGTAGATAGAAAAGGCAATTTATATTTATAGCATTTAAGATACTTTTTTCCGAAGCACCGATATTTTATAACATAACGTGCTTCGGATCTATTTATATTGGTCGTAGGTATCGATAAAATGGGCCCGTCGAGGCGGCAGCCAGCCCATCTTAAGCTGCTTGATAAATGAAACTCATGTTGTCTGCTCTCTAATTTCCTGCAAATTTTACTGCCATAGTAATAGCACTAAGTGTAGTATTAAGTAGCATATAAAACTCGCCATTGCATTTCGTCGGCAAACGTCGTAATGCGCCTTGAACGCAGGAAGTTACGAAGCTAGCAACTTTTGCAGCGAACTGCGCCAACGGATTCTGGACTGTAGCCCGAGGGCTACGTCTGCGGATGATAGTAATCTCTTCTACTGACGAGTTTTGACTGAATGATTGGTGTTCCCTGAACTTGACAGTATCGATTGCATTGTTGGTGCTCGCTGGAGTGTATGTTGTGACTTCCTAGTCAGCAACGAATGCGCGGAACGGGGCTTAAAAATTCTTCATTCCTATGGAATGTGGAAACTGAAGAATTTATAGGCAGTCAAGCAGCTTAGCCAATCCAATGCTAATTGTGGCAAAGGATTATACTATACTATAAATGATAAGTTTTATTATTTTATATTTAGTTTAATTTTTAATAAGTAAAAGTGTGAGTTTTAATGTATGATTATTGTATGCGAATTTATGCTAGTAATAATGTTAATAGTAAATGATCTGAGTGTTTTGCGCAGTATTTATTATGACAGAGAATAAAGCGAAAAATAATATCTGTTTTAAAAAATAAAATTATGTATTTAACATAAAACTAAAACTTGTTTTTCTTCTTAAGCTACATACCTATGTGGTGGTGTGGTGTGGTGGTTTAAGTGGTGTCAATAAAGTGTTATTGATTGATTAATTGATAGATACCTACCTACATACCTTTTGTTAGGTAAGATTAAACCAGCAACCGATTACACACATAAAATAACGCACAATAAAACAAGCAATGAATCTACACTAATAATATAAATGTATGAGTGTGTGTTTGTTACTCTTTCACCCTCAACCGGCTGAATAGACGAAATTTGGTATAGATATATCTATGAATTTATCAACACCTTGCACATCAAAATTGGTCAAGCCATTTAGACTATAGGAGGTAATTTAAAACATTATTATACAAACACGAAAAATATTACCTATCCACATTCTTTGTTCATCATCGTCGTCATCATCTCAGCCATAAAAAGTCTGCTGGACATAGGCCTCCCCATGGACTTCTTTTCGGCCCCATCGGCCAGGTCTACGCGCTATGTGCCCTGCCCACTGCCACTTCAACATGGTAATCGGTATTAGCCTTCTTTGGTAATCGGAAAGAAATACGAGTATGTACTTAAGTACATACTCGTGATATGTATGATGTAAAAGTGATGGTGACTTTAAAGTCTCCATCACTTTTCTGAGGCAAGATCCAAAGTTGAAAATGACTGTTACGTGACTAGAACACTATATACCTTGTATTATTCAAGAAACTTCAAGATATGTATCTCAATACTGGACATTGGCAAATCGCTTATCGCGTAGGTTTAATAATAAATAGAAGAAGAAGAATGAACTAATGTCAATGTCAATTTGCATTCAAGATCTTTGCTTGCAGTCAATGTCAAATATTGTCAAATAAAGATGGCCTTACGTGGTTTTTTGCCATTAGAGTTTAGAAATAATATTGCAAAAAACAATGCAACCTGAAACGTTTCCTATAATTAACGCTGAGATTTTATCACTTAGCATATGTTTCAGTTATCAGAACGAACATGTTGGTCATAGGTAGGCTGAAAGTGTCCGAAACCATGAAGTTTAGTTGCGAGAAGCCTTTATTCAGTAAAATGATAGTAGACAAGTGTAAATCCCTGTTGATCTTCTCAAGTGTAGTGTGCACTCTTGCCGTTGTGATATCTCTACATAAGTTGTTGAATTATAATGGGAGAATAGCGAAACCTTTCGCCCCCGTGCCAGCTGGTTTGTATGGTACATACTTGGAGCCAGTGCCTGACAGAACGCCTTCATCACCAAAACGTCACGACGCAGCCCGAGATGCTGAAGCTGTAGGTTCTCTGAACGCGGCTCTAGAGATGAAAAAGAACGGTAAGGCTGATAAAGCACTCAAACTCTTCCAGCATGCATTTGCGCTCTCTCCGAAGCATGCCGACATATTGAATCACTATGGAGAGTTTCTAGAAGATACTAAGAACGACATAGTAAAGGCTGACCAGCTTTACACTCTAGCATTAACAAATTATCCAGAACATACTGGAGCTTTAGTAAATAGACAACGCACAGCAAGTATAGTTGAAAATCTAGACAGAGAAATGTTACGAAAAATAGATGAAAAACGAGACGCTCTGCTCTCAATACCAGAGAACAACTCCGCATTAAGAAGAGCCAAGAAAGAGGCTTATTTTCAACATATTTATCACACTGTTGGCATAGAAGGCAACACAATGACACTCCAACAAACTAGAAGTATATTAGAGACAAGGATAGCTGTGTCTGGAAAGAGTATAGATGAGCACAATGAAATTTTAGGCCTTGATGCAGCTATGAAGTATATAAATTCCACATTATTGTACAGGTTGAGAGATATTACAATGGCAGATATCTTAGAAATTCATAAGAGAGTATTAGGTCATGTAGATCCTGTGGAAGGAGGTAATTTTCGCAGAACCCAGGTGTATGTGGGTGGGCACATACCTCCAGGACCATCGGATATACACAAGCTGATGTCACAATTCTTGGAGTGGCTTAATTCTGAAGATGCTTTGGACTTACATCCAGTAAGGTTAGTGTAACTATAAATACTGTTAGTGTTAATCACTTGTTTATTACAAAAAAGTTCATTAGAGGTTATGAAAAAACGCTTTTTTTGCGAAAGATGTATTATTATTATTACAAAAATATAGCCAAGACACTCAGGAAGTGAAGACGAATCCAGCGACACGTCGCACATCAGAATTGGTCAAGACGCTTAGGCTGTAGGCTGTCTTATAGAAACATACATATGTGTATCTATATAAGACATACACACATTCGAACCCTACTTCTTACGCAGTCCAGTAAAAATACCAGCTATTGTTAATACATTCATTTCAATAATTTTATCTCTAAAAAGTAGGTTCAGCGGCGAGACAGTGGCGCCATCTTACTCAGGCTTAAATGAAATGCTTACAGTGCTGTTCTCCCTTCCAGATACGCAGCTTTGGCCCACTACAAGCTGGTTCATATCCACCCGTTCATTGATGGCAACGGACGCACCTCCCGTTTGCTGATGAACCTGGTGCTGATGCAGGCGGGGTACCCACCCGTCATTATCGCGAAGCAGCACCGACATCTCTACTACCAGCATTTACAGACTGCTAATGAGGGTGATGTCAGGCCTTTTGTCAGGTAGGTTGAATATTTTCTTTTTTTAGATGGCTCTATGTGAAAATATCCATCAATATTTCTTTCTTTCATCATCATTAGCATCCACAGCCTTTTCTATCTCACTGCTGGTGCTGGGTATAGTTCTCTCTCTGTCATATTTAATTCCTATACTTTAAACAAGCAAATCATGTGTACAAATATGTACATTATTATATTATGGATCTCTGAAATGGCTCCAACGGTTTTGATGAAAGGTATGTAGGTAGATTCGATAATGATAAATTGATCTATTAGCTAGGTTGCATTCTTAGTGAATCCGGGCTTGCCCATTATTTTCAGTCATAAAAAGTCGCCCAGGTACTTAATATTACATTTAGGACAACTGCAGGATTATCCATATTTTTAATAATTTTTTTATCAGCCCTGTTTGTACAAACTGGCCCACTGCTGGGAACGGGCCATCTTCTCATTGTGAGAAGGGTTAGGCCAAAGTCTGCCATGCTGGCCAAGTGCGTGTTGGCAGACTATTGAAGTCGTGCGGCTTTCTAGTAAACACGTATTACGCTTGTCTTCTATTCAAAAATATTTTTAGTGTTAAAAAGTGCAACAACAACAACTAAAAGTTTCAACGAGGATTTATAAACTAAGTGCCCATCTCGTGACGTGTTTTTGTGCCTGGAACTGTGTAATTATTGGTAGAAACTTGAAAATACGGCCGAAGAATTTCACATTGTTCCGTGATTATTTTTACGACTACCCTCGTAGTCGAACATACTTCTGTGAGTTAGCAGTTTAAATAAAAATAAAAACACCTCAATTTGAACCTTATTTACGGCTTTGTCACGTATCTGTAGTGAATTTTTGCCAGACTCCGTAGCAGTCCGTTGGCTTAACGGATAAGACGTCGCCCTACAGACCAGAGGTGTTGTTGTTCGAACCTCACTGGAGCACCCTTTATTTTTGCACATAATTATTTTTTTTTGACAAAATGTCTTCGAATTGTAGTGGTTGTAATAAGCCTATCCAGTCGCAGGCTTTTCTGGAGTGCAATTCCTGCCAAGACTCCTACGACCTTGTTTGTCTAAGCATGACTCCAGAGACATTCGGTAAAATGAGTCAAGATGTCAAGGACTGTTGGGCCTGCCCTTTATGTACGAGCTCGCGACCAAAAAGTGGCAACACGCATACCCCGATTGGAAGTCCCGCCGGCTCCCTGAATAGCACATATAACACCTCAGACTATGCTAACACAACCCAAGACCGGGTTAACAACCAGCGCGGCAACCGAAGACCTTTTTCAACTACGGCCCCGTACTCGGCGCCTGACTCAGAATTTTTCCAACTGATCACAGAAATTCGGCAACTCAGAGAAGAAGTGATGGAACTGAAAGAGCAAAATAAAGAAATATCTCAACAAAATAAAGAAATCGCTCTCTTGAGACAAGAAGTACACTCGCTAAAGGAGCATCTCGCATCTGTGCCTTCGACTATTGCTTCCAATCTCGATGCACAGGAAAAGAATATAGCCACCCAAGGAACCGAAATAGCTGACCTTAAAAGGTCTTTGAATAACTTGCAATTATTACACAACGTTCAAGAACAGCATAACTTGCGAAACGAGTTGGAGATCTCCGGAGTCCCGGAAGCCGACAGCGAGAACCTCACACACGTTACACTGGTAATGGCGTCTCGACTCGGCGTGGAACTAGCCGCCACCGAAATAGACGACGTCACGAGAGTTGGCTTCAAACACCCCCCAAGTAAATCAGACAAAGACTAAACGAAACGGAATGAAATCGTACAAGCAGCCAAAACGCGTCGCAACCTTACTTCGGAGATAGTGGCGCAAGGTACTTCAAAGAAGATCTTCATTAACGAACTTTTGACCAAAACTAATCGAGCTCTCTTCAAGGAGGTAAGACAGCGTGCGAGGCAACACAACTTTCGCTTCTGCTGGGTTAGAAACGGAGCTGTGTATGTTCGTCACTCCGAGAAGAAACCAGCTCAACTCATTCGCTCGTACCCTGACCTCAACGAGCGTGTGGGACCTGCAGAAACTTCCACAGCCGAACCTAGTTCTTAGATCCGGTCTTTTTTATTTTCTTTTTTATCTAGCTTCTTTAAATTTAGTATGCCAAAACCTCACAGTTCTGAATTGGATTATTATCACAATTTTGATAACGGAGATGGGTAGTTCAACACAATTTATATTAAACAGACTCAAAACACACACTTTTTAACACTTTTAATTACACCTACACTTTCAAATATTCACACAGTACTCATAACATCCCACAAACTCACACACCTTATACAAAATAATGTCAAATTAACTTATATAAAACAATTCATTTGTAGTATGCGGACACAAATTTTACATTCAATATACGAAATTTTTCAGAAGTATCTCTCTTAGCTTCTTATTCTGACAATCACTCAATCTCGGGCTTTTTATTCATATATCCACAGCAATGGCGAATGTAGGTAACATTGACTTGGAAACTGTAGAAGATATCGATAGCTCGTTTTCCATTGATTGTCAGATTTGCGAGGAAATAGAGAGATGTAAAGAAATTTTCACAAACACACACACCTTCAAACTACTAACATTAAACATTAGAAGTATACGAAAGAATTTTCACAAATTTCTGGTAGCTTTTCATCGACTCGGCTTAGACATAGACATCATAATCCTTACAGAATGCTGGCTTAGTAACGATCCCATAATAGGGCAAATCCCTGATTACGATAGCTATAGTACTAAAAACATACATAACAGAGCCGGAGGGGTAGTCACTTACATTAAAAAAGGTCTGCATGCTACAGTAAGCGAAATAGAAATGGAGGAAGCCGAATGTCTCAAGATAGATATACTAAATATTGCCACAATCTTTGGTATATATCGGTCTCCTTCTTTCAGGAAAATTAACAAATTTTGTGACTCAATTAGCCGTTCTCTTGAAGACACTAAAACTGACGTTCCTGTTATCATAACTGGAGACATCAACATAAATATAATGAGCTTATTGGACGAAGATGTTAATGAATACCTCTGTATGATGACAGAACTCGGCTTGCGGCCTGCTATAACAAATACCACTAGAGACAACTCATGCTTAGATCATATATTTGTTAAGAGCAATCTTCAGAACTTACTAGGAGTTATCGGAAGAACTGACATTACAGATCACTCCATGGTAATGTTAGGCATGTCCGCAAAAAGTACCAAGAACAAACAGTCAAGAAAAAAAATAGTTCTGATAACAGATTATAAGGCAGTTGCTCACGAACTAAGTCAGCAGGATTGGTCCAGCATAATTAATGAACAAAACGTTAACCGAGCTGTTGAACAGTTCCAAAACATTATCACAACCACAATCAATAAATACACCCGTGAGAAGAGAATATCTAGATCCCAACTTATCTTGAAACCATGGATTACTCCAGGTCTCGTAAGGTGTATGAAGCACCGTGACAGGCTCCACTTAGATATGAAAAGACACCCGAATGATGACACACGAAAACTTGTGTATCTACGATACAGGAACTTCTTTAACAGTCTCTTACATAAACTTAAGCGTAATTATGAGAGCAGTGAACTGGAATCCCATAAAAATAACCCAAAAAAACTGTGGAAGTCGATCAAAACCATCATCGATAGACCGAGTAAACAGACTCCTGCGTTGGATCTACTTAAGTGCAAATCCAATAGCTTAGAGTCGATAAATCACTGCAACGAATACTTTTCAAACGTTGGCTCCCGGCTTGCCAGCAAACTACTCAAGACGCTCAACAAAACTGAAGCAGATTTGGCAGCAGAATCAAGTAACAAAAATTTGCACATGGATAACTCTTTCTTCCTGCAGCCAACTGACGAAGTTGAAGTTGGGCGTCTCATTGACAAGCTGAAAAAAGACAGCGCATCCGGTATAGATAAAATCAAACCAGCTTTAATCAAACATATAAAGTCTGTGATATTAGTACCCCTAACCCACATTTTTAACGTCAGCTTGTCAACAGGTGTGTTTCCCCAACTATGGAAACAGGCATGCGTAACCCCAATCCATAAAAACGGTCGCAAGAACCTACCTGAAAACTATAGACCGATCTCACTTTTGCCTTGTTTCTCCAAAATTCTCGAGAAAATTGTGAACTTCCGTCTAGTTGCCTATCTTGAGAAGCATAACCTCATTTCAAGCAAACAATTTGGCTTCAGAAGGGGCAAATCGACGGAAGACGCAGTCGAGCTTCTCACTAAGAATGTTGCATCTAGCCTTGATAAAGGAAACAAAACTATAGGCGTTTTTCTGGATCTGGCCAAGGCTTTCGATACCATTTCAGTGGCAATCTTAATCAAGAAACTGGAGTTTGCCGGGATAAGAGGATTGCCACTGGAATGGTTCCAAAGTTACCTGTACCAAAGAAACCAGTGTATCAAAATTGGAGAAAACATCAGTGTAAACCTTCCCATCTGCTTTGGAGTGCCCCAGGGAAGCGTACTCGGTCCTACTCTCTTTATCTTATACATGAATGATATTCACTCAGTATCATCAGAGGAGACTGAGCTTATTTGCTATGCAGATGATACTGTAGCCCTATTCCATGGGAAAACTTGGGGCATAGCTTTCCATGAAGCAGAATTGGGTATGACCAAAATAAAGGTTTGGTTAGATTTAAATCTACTTACTCTTAATCTCAACAAGACCAAATATTTGTGTTTCCATAAAACCAAAGCTTCTAAGCCAGATTCCCAGCTGAATCTCAGCATCGTCTCACCCACTAGAAGAGACCTCATCTTTCGGGTGCCTACGATTAAATACTTAGGGGTCACGATCGACGAGATGCTTTCTTTCAAGGAACAGATCATTGTCTTAGGAAAAAGAGTTCGTAAAATTATACACATCATGAAGACCCTACGAAATTCTGCAAGCGAGAGAGTCCTTCACCTTGTGTATGTGTCTTTATGTGAATCAATACTTTCCTATTGTATAACTGTGTGGGGGGCGCAGGGGTCACTGCTATGTTAAAAGTAGAGAGGGCGCAGCGCGCGGTCCTTAAAATCATGTACAAAAGATCGTATCGCTACCCGACTGATGACATTTATGCTGACGCAGGAGTTCTGAGCGTCCGTCAAATTTACGTCCAAAAAGTAACTCTGGCAGTACATAGAACTGTAATGGACGACAATGACATGAGCTTACGCAACAGGAGACCTCCCCGAGCATATGAACCTAGAGTTAGGACAGCCTTTGCACAACGCCTTCCAATATTTAGGTTTCCTTTTATCTATAATAAAGTTAATGCACATTGCAACATCCGGAATAAAACTCGAAGAGAATGTAAAATATTACTTCGCAGGTATCTTCTTTCTCTGACGTATGATGAAACTGAAAAACTATTACGCATAATTACTTGATAATGCGTCCACATCCACAACAGCTCTAATGGAAAAAGCTGCTGCAAAAAATTGGTCTTCATACATACACTATATCTCACGCACAAACGCACGTAATCATACCCTCCTTACATACACCCTCACCCACACACACACACATATACTCCCACAACACACACACACATACACATATCCCCCCTCTCACACATACACCCCAACCTGCATTTTATTATCCTACTCGTATAAGTACAATGTTCGTTTCTTGTTTTTTGTTACCAACTGCGTAATTTTAAGATATCCTGTAAAATTCACTGCACGTTCTGTTATTTTCTTTGGATAAAGCAGTACATGTGGACGCCTGCGATACAGGTTTCATACCTAGTGCAGGGTTCACAAGAACATCTCTGTGTGAACCTGGTCACCAATTTTTCATAAAATTAAGAAGTACTTGTACTGGTTTTCTGTATCTTTTGGTTGATAATAAACTATTTGTATTAATTAGTGGATGTTCTGTTCATTCCTAGTACTTTTGTGCATGTCATCTTGGTTAAGCTGTTCAGAGGTCAAGTCGACCCAGAGACTATCAAGATTTAAGGTTGTAAAAATGTAAACTCGCAGTTTGTGCTCATGAGGTCTACTGTTTGGCTACCGTGTTTATATTTTCTAACTTATCCTTCCAGGTTTATAGCCCAATGCACAGAGCGTACTCTGAACCTGTACCTGTGGGCGACTAACGAGTTCTCTCACATGGTGCCAGCTATCGGCGAGCCGCATATACTCACTGGAGAACCTATGGAAGAGGAGGACAATCTGTTGTGAACCTTGACTTAGTGGAAATGAAGCACAAAATTCATTGAAAAATATGTCTAGTCTGGTTAAGAGTGGAGTAGAAAAGACAAGGTATTTTAAGGTGGTTACAGACTGCGCGTACAAGTAATCTAGTTAAGTTAAGCACGCGTACAGAGTTTATGGACTGCGGTGAATCTGAACGAGAGGTGAATTGATTAATTCCAAGGCATATTACGCGCGGCCAAAAGAAAGAAAATGATGTAGGTTTGTCGCAAACTTAAGCTCGTACGACTCGCGTAATTAGAACATGTATGCGATGCTGCCGGTACAGATTACGAGTTCTAGAGTACGCGTATATATAATCCAGAAAAGGATGGTACTGCGTGGCCTTGCTGCTTGACTTAGCCGGGGCCACTACCGTGCCCCCAGATAAGAGTAGTGAGCGGAAATAATGTTTTTTTTCGCTAAGTAATATGCTGTATAACGGGCTTCTAGCAATTTAATGTCCCAGATGAACACCAAGTTCGTTTAAAAAAAATATTATAATTTTTTGGGTAATAATATAATTATTATTTTTTCGTTTTAACGAGCGCTCAGCATTTGCATGACCAAAATAAACAAAAACATAGGCAATAAGTATGCGCAAGCGAAAATTTTAGTAGTGTTTTAATATTATATTAATATGCTAAAGTTCTCGTATTAGTGAACTCACAGTACTTCTATGTCAAAATAGCAATTATGTGCGAGCGAAGCGAGCGCGAAAATTTTAGTGGTGTTTATATATGCTTTATTTCTCGTATTAATGAATCCACAGTATGTACTTCCATGTCAAAATAATAGAACATTTTTAAGGTTTTTAATATTAAATCATGGAAGTGAATTGATTCATTGATCGTGTTAGCGAGTGCTAGGTTTTCGTGGACCAGATTAATCAAACAAGTAATTGTGTTAAAAGGAAATACCCGACTGGTAAAAAGCGACTTTACGCTATCAAAAACTATAAATACAACCATTTGAATGGATTGATTGCCAATTAATATTCCTAAATATAAACAGATGACTTTATAGAAAATTACAAACATACGAGTACCTACAAGCACAGATTTCAAACAGATGGAGGCATTAAAAACACGCACTGCCTATAAGATACGCGCTACAATTTTTGGTTAGTGGTTATTTTTAGTGAATTATTTGCTTGTATTAGAAAGTTCACGGCACTTTAATGATCAATATGAAATAATCATGCGCGAGTGAAGCGAGCGCGAAATTTTTTGAAGCATTTTAGCATTTTATGGAATTATTGAAGCCTGGAAGGATTTTTGGGGGGGGGGGGGGGGGTTGACTCCCAAACCCTCCCCCCTGCCTACGGCCTTGACGCGTACACTAGTACGCGTAGTCTGTACACCTTTATAACTATTGTTATACTTACATATGGAAAAGAAATTATTACAATGTAAACCATGGCAAAGCATAGTGCAAAAAAGGCACAAAATTGTTTGTGAAAATATATTTCACGTTTGGGGTCTTTATGATGAATAGGTGAAATATTTTAAGCATATTTATTGAATGTTGTAATGATTTTTAGTGTGTTTGTTGTCCTAGGCTTTGTATTGTTGACGATTTCCAAGTTGATCCATTCAATTATAAATAGTTTAGTATGTGTACTACAGTCGGCCTGACTTTTAATTTGTTGATTTTTAACTTTAACGGTGTTACCGGAAAAACGTTACTTAACTTTGATCAACGTCTCAAACCTTCTTCATACCAGTGAGAAGTTGACAGAAGAATTTTTTGTGCATTGCTCAAATATAAGTAACATTTCTCGGAAAGATTGTAAAAAAGGGGGATTCAACTTTTTACTTTTATTATGGGCTCAAAAACCACAGTATAATTTTGCACTGTGGTCCTTTTTGTCACAATGTACAATTATACATTTCATTTAATTATTGTTTTACTGTGGTGTCACAATATAATTTCCCTATAAAGATGTGACTTGTGAGTCACAAGTCACACCTTTATAGGGAAATATTTGTTAGTTAAAAGCTGTGCGTATTATTATTTCCTTTACTGTGACTATATTTAGCATTGACATTCCGACGGTCTCAGCCGATGCAACATTCGCACGCTGTCAATGGCTGCACAAAGTGAACTTGTCGAGAGCAAGTCGCCGCAGACGTTCTTGCGATATCGCAACATATCAGAACATATGTTCTGGGTTCAGTTATTATGATGCCATAATAAAAATAAAAACTGTTATTTTTAACAATATAAATGAAATGAACGAAAGTTAAATTATTTATATCTGCGTAATAACTAATTTTTTTGAGCTCAATAAGTCGGATTATTCTTTAACAACTTGAGAAATTTTGTACTTTTTGTATCTATATAAATAGTATATTTGTATGTTTAGAATCTTCCAAACAAGTACCTGCAGGCAGGTATAAAATTGTTGTAAATGATAGCAGAAGTTGTACCACAAGCGAGCAAGCAGTCTTATTTCAATAATACTATGACTTTTATCTCGCTCTTTCGAAAGTCATCATCATCATCAGTACAGTACTTTGCAGTAGAGAGAGCAAAACAAAGGTCAAAGTAATAATGAAATAGAATGCTGTTAAGATTGTAGGTTACTATACATGGTACATTTCCAAGTTAAGTATAGTATAATACATGCACTGTCATTTTTAACCGACTTCCAAAACGAAGGAGGTTCTCAATTATGAAATTATGATTTTTTTAAATTATTCTTTTTTTGTTTGGTAGGTGGTCCCATATATATTATATTTATATGGGACCACCTACTATTATATATATTATTAATATAATTTTATCAAAATCGGTTCAGTACTATGGTTTTTTATAATATAAGTATAAGTAGAAAACTCAAAAACCGCCGTCAAAAAAAAACGGCTGTACCGATTTTGATGAAACATAGCTAAAAACACTCCCGACTAATTCACCTTCCAAACAAAAAAACTAAACAAATCAGTTCATCTGTGCGGGTGCTACGATGCCACAGACAGACACACACATAGACACGTGAAACTTATAACAGCCCGTCGTTTTTGCGTCGGGGGTTAAAAATAACTGAAACAAGTCGTCCAAGTAAACGAAGTTGAAGTCGGTTTTTTTAAGTTTTGCTAAACTATAATTATCTAGTGCGTGCCCTTTATGAAACGAAACGAAAAATTGTGACATCGGCAGCCGAGTGTGTACGGCGAATTACTTCCCGGGATACATGCAATCAGTGTAAAATTAAGTTATAGTGTTTCTGTCTCGTAATGTTTATTAAAAGAAAAACAAAGTACCCGATTGCAGGAAAACAGTTTTGCAGTCTAACTTACGATTTCGATATGCTGTTGAGTGTACGTTGCTTGTGAGAAAGTATGCGTAAAATCGCTGTAAAAGATTATAAATGCGCTTGCTTTAGAATAATTCTAGTAGCTTTCTTTAGGCCAACATGCTCTCGCTCACAAGAAATAGAAAGAGGGGAGAGATGTCCCATGTTTATTCCTCCGTTGTCTCCAGTGTTTTGTATTAATTAAAGTAAAATGCAGTTAAATGAACCTTATAAAATATGCAAATCAACGTCAACATGCATTAGTATCCAATTACTCATAGGAATTCGCCAAATCCGCCTTCATTGACATTGCAAGATATGTGTTATTATTACAAAAAAATATAGCCTATGACACTCAGGAAGGGAAGACAAATCTAAGCGACACCTCAAACATCAAAATCGGTCAAGCCGTTTAGGCTGTAGTCTGTCATAGAAACACACACACATACATACAAACATGACTTCTCCTGGTTAGTTTTCCACTTACGAACAAATCAGCGTTCTTTTTACGTGACGGAAAGTATACAATTTGGGTAACTTTGTACAACTATTCACGTTTTTAACACTAGTTAAAACATTCATATTAACATGAAGGATGATTGATATATATAGATAGATAGACCATAGATAAACTCTTTATTGTACACACCATAAAATTTACAATCAAAATAAATTAATTAAAAACTAGTGTAACAACTGGCATATAGTGAGATGAATCGTACGCAAAAATTTGAGAAATTAATTGCGAGGATATTCAATGTTACACGAAAATTAAAAGTTACTTAAATTGATCATACGTCGGCGTCGGTGGAATTAGCTCAAGCTGCGAGTTTATGTAAACCAGACTTAAGCTTGAATAGTCTATTTTAGTTAAATGTGATTAATTTTTTGAAGCCAAAGATAAAAAAATCACAATGTATAGATTTTATGATATGGGGATTTCTTAATAGTCCATAGTCTCGACACAACTGATGGATCTATCGTATCTAATTATTTAACTTATGATCGACAAATACGGTACAAAATGACAGTAAAGATTTTTCACATTGACTGCTGCTGGGATATTATGTGAATTGTCCGTTAATGTTTCGTCATTTAACAATAAGTTGGTGTATGTAAGTAAGTTATGGTTGTCACAATATGACGTAATTTTATTTCATGAATAAAAACTAAAATCTAGTAAACGTATAATACAACCTAAGTAAAAATTATCTAAATAAGTTGTCAAAAATATTTTTTTTTTATCGTCAAACGATGAGTTGTGTTGAGACTTGACTGTTGCATACATTTAGAATAATAATTTGAGTAGTACTCCGAACTTTTGAAATGATCACTTAAATCATTCTGTGATAGTAGTTTCGCCTGTTATGAATATGATGTATTTTACTGTAGATATTGTAAATATGTAAATTATAATATTTATTCGTAGCTAAATCATCTTCTGAGAATATTTGATTTATTTTTAAACTTATAAACCTGTATCTACAAAGAATCTTGTGAATAAGACTAAATCGTACGTATCTCGACTCGATCCGACCTCGAAATGAAATGTCATGTGGATTTTGGATTGGATTTGGATTATATTTTTAGCTCCTTCTAAAGAGCTCCCAGCAGGTGGTTTATGATATTCATGTCATAGACATTCGGATGTCGACATTTGTGATCAAGTTTCGAGTAACTCGCAGGAGATTCGAATGAAGCGTGTCCAATCCTATAAACTTAATTTAGAGGTCAGTGGTTCAAGCTATTCTACAATTTTATGAATATACTTTAGTAGTAAAACTATTGTTTGTATACAGGGTTAATCCCCTTCGCCCCCGCCCCCGCCCTATGGTGTTACTAACTTTGCTTGTCCTGCGGTTTCACTGATGTGAATATGTAACCTTCCCTGCTAGGGTTTCAGCTATCTGTATAACCAAATTTTATTATAGTCAGATTCGTCGTGCTCATGACAATTAATGGGTTAAATACTTTCGCTTCTTATTAGTTTAATGTAACAGAAGCTTGTTTAATTTGTACTTTATTTTTATATAGTTGACTCAATATAGTTCAAATTTTGTTTGGTAACTATATAATTTGACTTTTTTCAGTCTATCTTGCTTCAACTACACAGGGTTGTCTTCCAGAATTCAGTATTGAATATTTAACATTTGTTCATCAGTGTTTATTTATTTCATTTCCATGAAACCAGTACAAACTACTGTTCCTCTAATTAAAACTATGAAACATTACGCCAGTTGTTTTCCTGCAAACCCTCTTTTACCCAACTGATCAGGGGCCTCAAGGCCAAGGAACATCATTACTCCACGAGCTCAAGGCTGCTAAGTGAACATCACTCGTTCGCCGCTCGCTGATACGATTCAAAGACAATTTTGACGAATTGCTATAATCTAAATTATAAAACAGATAGATTAACAATTTGTCAAAATTGTCTTTGAATCGGAACGTCATCGAAACATGTTGCTTTGTTTTATTTTTTTAAACTTGTGTTATTTTGAACATTAATGCGATAAAAATGGTGGTGTTTTATTCATTATGTGTTCGATCAAGTACATGAGTGTGTACAAGTGAAATGAAGCAGTGAAACGTGTCATTTTACGTTGTCGACAAAACTCCATAGAAGTTTCTAGTAAAGTCGCCACCACTTTACTGAAGCATGACTCGACTTATAAATTTACTGTATACGTGACTTAGATTGTGACTAGAACATTTACAACTTGTTTTATTCAAGAAACTTGAAAAAATCCTAATACTTGACACTGGCAATTTTTTTAATACAAAAAAAAAAGAAGAGAATGTAAGGCAGGGTTGGAATTTGTTGTATAATATAGAACCTAACGCTAGGATACTACACGAATGTAGTATGATTACTTCGTTTTTTTTACCGCCAGTTTATGGAATTTACTTACATGTGGCAATGGGCAATACAGAATCTGAGTTGGGATTTCCCTGCACGGTTTTTTGCGACAGAAGTAGTTCCTCGACTTAATGACAGAGAGAGATGGATCGGACACCTAAAGAATAAAACATCACCATTTTTATCGCATTAATATTCAAGTTTAGGAAAATAAATAAATAAATATTTGTGGACATTTCACACAACTCCATAAGCTTGTACTATGGAACTAGATGGCTGATAGAATACTTTTTTTTTTTTTTTTTGTAAATATATATTTGTAAACATATGATACATAGAAACACCCAGACACAGAACAAACATCCATACTCATCACACAAATGTTTGCCCTGGGTGGGGATTGAACCCACGACCTTCCAGTTCAGCAGGTAGACGTAGACACACTACCGACTGAGCCACAAGGCCAGTCGGTAGGCCAAATAAAACAGCAAACGTGTTTCTATAACGTTCCCGCCAAAACTCAAAAATTTCGTTTAAATTTAGCAGAAAAAAAAACGTAGTATAATTTTTGCTCAAGTAGTATATCTGGGGGCACGGCAGTGGCCAAAGAGTACTTTTGTAATATACGGAAAGCAGTGGCCCCGGTCAAGTCGAGCGGCAAGGCCACGCCGTACCATCCTTTTCTCGTTTTTTTTACATCCATAGACAAAAAAAATCCGAGAGCCAGAATGTATTGTACTGTACTATACTCTTTGGAGTCTTTGGCCAGAATCCAACCCTATGGTTGGTGTGCGTGGTTTGTTGTGAAGTGAAATATTTTTGGTGCCTTCGTTTCCTAATTATATGTGTTAATGTTGGAGTTATTGAAATCCTGCGAGCCTAGATACTGATACAAAAATGTCTACAGATAAACCTGGTAAGTTTATAGCTAATCATAAAACAGATTAACTGTCGTAGGTCCCCACTGGTTCAATAGGGTACTTATCCTTTATTTCATATTATTGTTTTGTTTTTTGCCGCAAAACATTTATTGTAGTCATTATGTAACCACTTGCAATGGGACAAGCTGTTGTATAATCCATTGCATCAAATAATGACGACGATTGCATCAATTTTGACTTCCTAAAGAAATGTATGCTTTGTCCTAGTGCTAGTAGTCCAAATGAATGGAATGGATGTTGACTATGAAACTCAGAAGATATAGTTTATCTTAAAGCCGTAAATGCTTAATTTCCAGAATTATCGGCTGGCTAATTATGAAATTAAACTCTCTAAATATCATACAAGGTACATTTGTTATTTACAAACAGTAAATATTGGCTATTGTACCTAAAACTATAAAAGACCCAACAACTAACAGCAAATGAAAAAGTTATTTACAATTAAACTTGTACCTTATTTCTTATCTATTTATTTGATGTTGACATTGGTAAATATTGAATTTTATTGTTATTGTAATTTTTGTCTATATTTTCTGATTTTTAACCGTATACTTGTGCAGAATGCTATTTGCCCTGACATTTTGTATGCCTAATCGGCACAACATGATTGAGCTACCTATCTATACATTTTATTCCATCTTTTTGTGCATATACCTATTGTGTAAAAATTCCGTAGGTTGTATGCACATAAAGAATCTATCTAACAATAATAAATATTTATGAAAACTTATTAAACAAATACACCCTCTGAAATCCTCTATCCTCACTGTGCAGAAGGGTTCCCATGAGACTGGCATCTCTTCCTCATTGGATGGCAGCCCTGGAACCCAAGGCAATGACAAGTGGTTTGGCCAAATCCTTATATTGTTGGACAACCACAGACCCAGAGTCTCCGCATACAAAGCAAGAAATACATGATAGGGTCAATGTGCCAGTTCGCCGACCACAGCCAATTCTCGACCATCGGACGGATCGTTCTTACAAATTGTTTAAAAATAGCAATACTGACAATCTTAAAACAAAAAAAAAAAAACTTTGCAAGACTGAAGACTTAACCACATACACACAAGCACACAAAGCCTAATGTGTATGTGTAACTCGTAAAAAAAAAAAACTGTTGGTGGTTGGTATCGACCCAGTGTGGATATGTGAATATTACAAAACAAATAGTGGCACACCGCGACTTTCACAGTAAGTATTTTATTGTTTTTTTTTATATTTTGGGGTTTTTTACTGTTTGTAGACCTTGTTTATGATCTATAGAATGTGGGAAACATCGTTTTTATTTTGAATGTCACTATTAAAGAAACAAAATTAAGTGGTCAAGAACTGAAATACCATTTTCTTAGAACATTTAGTTCTCGACCGCATGGTCGGAGACTAGCTTGGTTCGGTCCTATAAGGTTGTTTCCGCTATTTAATAATGTGTGAAAATCAAGTAAATGAAATTTAGAAATTTGAAACTTATGCGCGGATACTATTTAATTACCAGTTCTCGTCCACTTTTTTTTATTACGCAATAAAATACGCATTAGAAAATCATGCAGTCGGAAACTAAAAATGCTTAGGGAACATGTCAGTTTACGACCGGTATTTGGTTTATAGCAGAAATTTCATGAAAATTTGAAATATACTTATATGAAATTGTTTTTGTTTTGCAGAAGGTAATTAATAAAGACAGTGGCAATGTTACAGAAGAATCAGTGTTACCCAGTGATACTATAAAAGTATTAATCTATGAATATAGTGTTTATTAAGGAAAATAAGATCATTTTTTTTTTAAATATAACTATAATATAAAAGAACTAATTACTGTAATAGACATACTCATTATAAAAGTAAAACTATAGTGTACATTAAGTAAAATACGATCTCATTTTCCTAAATTTTATAGTTTCAGTAAAAAAATTATGTTAAAGATTGAAAGTGTTAGAGATGTTTAAATAATTACAGATGTTTAAAATGTAAGATAATAAATGTTAATAACTGACTTTCTTTAAATGTACCTAAGTATATATTTTCCTATTGAATTCCAAAGTTTCCAAGTGAGTGGTCGAGAACTAGCTAATAGGTGGTCAAGAACTGAATTTTGTGGACGAAAACTAGCAAAACAGCAATTTTGAGCATTTTATGAATTATTAAAAAAAAACAGTAAACTTACAACCACAAAAAATACATTTTATCAAAATAGAGTATATGAGGAGTATATTGCAATAATTTCTTGTACAAATTGCTTAGTCTAAATATTTTATATTGTTTTCCGAACTTGACAACTCCACTAACTGGACGAGAACTAGCACATTGACCCTTTAAAGAATAATCTAACTCATAACATAATAAGAGCTTTTAATTTCCATGCCATAATGCCAGAACTGACAGACTTTATATTGTCAATGAAATATTCTATAGGTATTGCTAATAAATGATTATAATGAGTAAATGATGTTTGTGTGTGATGTGTCATCTTATTTACAGCCGAAGAGGGTACAGCCAGAAACTTCCGGCCGTCCAGCAATTTCATGTTTATGAAAAAGTACCGCAAGGGCATTGTCGATCCAGCGACAACACAAGAAGGACAGAAAGACGATGAGGTGAAGGAGCCGCCGGCGAGCGTGCAGCCGCCGCTCCCGCACGGTCCCCCGCCGCCGTCGCCGCCCATCGTGAAGAAGGAAGTGGAGGAAGAGGATGAATACGTGGTAATGGAGACGGAGGAGAGCGATAGGCGCACCATGTGCCGGCAGTTCGCGCGCGGGTACTGCACTCGCGGCTCCTCCTGCATCTACGCGCACGAGATCATCCTCAGCCAGCTGCCTGGCATCTACACCTTCTGCCGGGACTACCAGAACGGCACGTGCAACTTCCCAAGGTGCAGGTTCGTGCACGCGACGGTCTTCGAGAAGGAGAACTTCTACCGGACGGGCCGCTTGCCGCCGCATGCGCTGGCGCATACCAAGGAGAGTGCCCCGACCGCTGCCATGCCTCCTCCGCCACCGCCCCCGCCGCCGCCTCCCGCGCCCGCCGTCCCGCCCCCGCCGCCGCCTGCGCCCGTGCCTGTGCTCCACCAGTCCATGCTTCATGGTACATACACACATAACTAGTAATTATATGAACAATAGACTTACCATAACTTTCGGGACCCTATTACTAAGACTCCACTGTCTGTCTTTCACCATCCTGTATCTCATGAACGTGATAGTTAGACAGTAAACATTTTCACAGATGACGTATTTCTGCTGCCGCTTTAACAACAAACACTAAAATACATTAAAATAAATATTTAAGGGGCTCTCATACAACAAACGTGAACGTGAAAAAATAAATGTGACTTTTTTGCCGTTTTAATAGATAATGGTACAGAACCCTTCGTGCGCGAGTCCGACTCGCGCTTGGCCGGTTTTATTCATCACTAGGCTCATGACACCTCGCTGCGCAGCTAGTTATATACAGCAGAACTTCAGTACAATAGTTTTAATTGATAACATACCAAAATGTCATACATTTACTAGAAAAAAAAATTTCAATTGGTCAATAAACTTCCGAGATATAAACATTTAAAGTTTTAGGGGAGGGGTGCTCTGTCCCTCTCTTGCGAAACAACAGCTTGTATTGAATTTGTATGGCGAACATGATGCACGACGTCATTTAATGTGACCGTGTGCTCTCTGTCTAACATGAAATTAAAATGCTGTAATGGTGCATCCACACAGCAGTTACTTTTTGTAGGTCAACCTAGTGTTACTCAGCAACATCCGACAGCCAAAAGTTATTTATTGTTAATATATGTATGTTGCCATGTTAGTATACATATGTTAAGTAACATTGCTCTAACAATCAATAACATTGCTAGAGAATGTTACCCCAACACGGCTACATAAAATATCATCTGTTAATGTGGGATGGTACCATAGAAAAAAGTGCTACTCGATTGTTGTCGAAAGTTATTCTTCGTAATATTTTGTTAATTTATTTTATTAGCGGTATGAATGCGATGAGTAACAATGAAATAACCGTTTTAGTTAATTAAATAAATAAATAAATGAATTTGGTCATTGTTACACAACTATACTCAAGTAACAAGGAGCCACAAAAGTTACAAATAGGTACCTAATGTTACCATGTTGCATTGTGTTGCTCCACAAAAGTTAACTGCGGTGTGGATGCATGGTAACTTTCTTACTTTTGTACTTTGAAGATATTTTGAATTTGTAGAATGGATCTATTTGTGGTTAGCTATTTTATGACTAAATAAAAATAAATCATGCATATTTCATATTGTTATGTGAAATGTATTGAACCGTAAACATGTGTGTTGCAGGGGCACAGGGGCAGGTGCAGTTTGCGTACCCCGCGCCCATGGTCGCGCCAATGGCACCCCCACCTATGCCGCCATCACACATGCCGTCCGCGGCCATGCCGCCCCCGCCTATGCCGCCCCCGCCTTTGCCGCCCCCACGCATTCCGTCCGCGCCCATGCCGACCGCAATTACTCACCCAGGGTATGTATTATTCTATGAAACTCGAAGATGAAGCACGCAGATTTAGTACAATAATAGCTTGCTCGGCATGAAGTTTATTGCGGCGCTAATTACCAACCGATTTTAATGATATTGGTAGGTAGATTAAGTACACAATTATTACAACTTGACGTAAAAATAAACAGAATTGGTCAAGTTGTTGTCGAAATATGACAACCAACTTGAGATTGCGTGTAACAGTGAGGGCGCGTGGATGTGCTTGTTGCATTTTAGCGCTGAATAATTTTCTTGGTTTTACTTTTTCTCCATTTACTTGATGATGGAGCGAAGCGTCTCTGCATCAATTGGCCAAATTTTCTTTCGTTTTTAATATAGCTTCCTAAGCCAACTTTATGTAGGTATTATGTACAGATGACCCTAGGTGAGCTGCAAATAAGCTATCTCGCGAGGTCTAGTGTTCGTAGAACTACTAGTTTATAATATTAGTGAGAAGTTGTGTATTATGTAGTGTGTGTATGTGTGCAGGGGTATGACGGGCAGCGATGTGCTCCCCGCGGCGGCGGCAGCACTGAGCGCGCTGGTGGCTGCCGCTGCGCACGCGCAGCCCGCGCCATACGAGCGCGACATCTCCACCATCACACAACGTACGTAAGCACTCGCCGTACCTCGCACCCTCACCCTTCCCGGCCGTTATATCCTCACACGATTCAACAAATATTTAGTAAAAGAAAAATTAACAAATATATAAGTTTAGAAAACTAAAAACAAAAAGCTAAAACAAACGGCTGAACCGATTCTGATGAAACATAGCTAATAACACTTGATGAAAACCTCTTTCAAACATATATACATATATGCGTTGCGAAGAGAGCGGCAGTTGGTTGTTTTCACATTGTTGCCTGATCGAGACATCCATACAAACATACATACTCTTATGAAATTTGGCACACATGTTTAGAAGCTGGTATAGACTACCATATACAAAAACTGCATTTCTGACTATTTTACATACATCCAATTAAAGATAAAGATAATTTATTTGCATAGAACACGAGAATTTTATACAACAAGTGCATAAAAGATGTTACACTAAATTTAGTCGCTTAAAATCATGTTGTGCCGATTAGGCATACAAATGTCAGGTAGACAGCATCATGCACAAGCGAAAAATTAAAAATAATAATTATTATTATTTGTTATTAGATTAAAACAATAACCAAAAATATATAAAATATGACAAAGCAGAAGCAATAAAAGATACACATAATCTCAATAAAATTAAAATTTGTCATTTAAAAAATCAAAATTTAAAATAACACTTCAACAATTGATAACCTCCTCTTTTGAAGTCTGTTAAAAGGGATGAGGTTCTTAATTTGACTGTATTTTTTATGTATAAAACACTAGCTGCCCGCCGCGACTTCGTACGCGTAAGAAAATCGTTCATGTCACGCTCCTACCCGCACTCAATGCACCCCCGTTAAGCTAATGCTCCAGTACAACATCTGCCCTGTTCGTGTTTCGCTCCTAGCTCAATCTCGCCGCACTGCCGTCCTGCTTCAACCAAAAAACTAACTCCCATCCCTTTCTCGGCCTTTTATTTTTCTATTAGTATTTTGTTTAGATTGACATTATTAAATTCGCAATATCTTTTGAATGGAATGTCCGATTTGAATAATTCAAAAAGTAATGTACAGGTATTGAAATTAGTCTTGAATACGAAACAATTTATTTGGATAATAATTAATACCAAGGTATAGATAACATGGTCTGAATTTGGTCGGCAATTCTATCAACTTTTTGAATGTAAAGTTATTCGCATAATAACAATAGTTGGACATATGCTATCCCGACGTTTTTTGTAGATATTGGTATGTTTTTTAATATTGTAGAACATTTTTTTGTTCTATCATCAATAGTTTGCGCAGCGTATGCGACGAAAGACATTTTATGACAAAAAAAATTACACCTTGGGTTACATTATTGAAGTTTTAGTAGGGATCCCTATTTTTTTCTAATATTCATTATAGGCTATGTTACTCAGGAATAATATAGCATTTTAATGATGAAAGAGTTTTTGAACTCGGTCCAGTAGTTTTTGAGTGATTTCATATCAAACATACAAAAATACAAATCTTTCCTCTTTATTATTAGTGTAGATTAGTGTAGATAACAAAAATTATATTAGCTAATTATGAATGGATTTTGATGATTTGAAGACACCTAGATTATATCTATTTGGAAAACCCCATTCATTGAATATACCATCCAAGTAAACGAAATTCCGTATTTTGAAGTCTGTTGTTTCAGATTTTTAAACTATAATTTTGACTACTAAAGGATAAGAGATATGTAGTTTTCGTAGTCGATTACATTAATTATTAAAGAAAAACAAAATTACGTCATATGGCCTAACCAACTTCATCTTGTACATTCCAAAAACTAGCAAATGTGGCGTCAATCGGTCAATAGCGTTTGTATGACAAGCCTTACTAATAGTACGTGAGGCGCACTAAAAGTTTCCGGAATTAATAAGAAAAAAATACTATTAAAGGTCAAAAATGAATTTATTGTTTCTCAAAATATTCTCCCTTTGCGTAAATGCACTTTTTCATTCGATTGAACCAATTTTGAAAACTTTTGTGCCACTCCTCCTTGTGACCTCAGAAACGTGCTTTTCATACTCTTCGACAGCCTCTTCTGGTGATGAAAATCGTTGACCGCGTAATTGGTTCTTAATTTTTGGGAACAGAAAAAAGTCACAAGGTGCCAGGTCGGTACTGTATGGCTCATAAGTTCTACGTTTTTCACCTTCAAAAATTCGTTTGTCTGTCTGGCCGTGTGGGAACTAGCATTGTCGTGGTGCAAGATGATACGGCGTTTACGGTTATTTTTACGGAGTTCGTCAATAATTTCCGACAAACAATTGGTCGTGTACCAATCACTATTCACGGTACGACGATTCTCTAAAGCAACAGTAGCGACGTGTCCAGTTTTATCAAAAAAAGAAGCAATCATCCGCTTAGATGCACTTTTCACGCGCGCCGCTTTGGTTGGTTTCGGCTCATCTTGAAAGACCCATACGCTCGATTGCTGCTTTGTTTTGGGATCGTAGCAATAAATCCATGTTTCGTCACCTGGTACCAGGTTTCGTCACCGTTCTGGTAAGCATGGCATTGCACCAAGTGACGCGGTCCGTTTTTTGAGGTTCGGTCAAATTGTGTGAGATCCACCGCGAGCACAGCTTTCTCACACCCAAATGTTTGTGTAGGATTGATTGTATTTGACTCATGCCTATGTCTAAGGATGCGCGAATCTCATGGTAGGTCACATTCCTGTCTGTTTCAATCATCGGCGCACAGCATCGATGTTTTTGTTGTTCACAGCGGTGGACGGGCGACCATCGCGAGATTCGTAACTGTGATTGACACGACCGCGCTTGAATTCTGCAAACCAGCTATAAATAGTCGTCTTGCATGGTGCTTCATCGCCAAAAGCAGTTTGAAGCCGAGCGTTGCACTGCACTGTTGAGCTGTCAAATTACACTTAAAATCGTAGAAAATCATACTACGAAAATTTTCCCGAGATAAATCCATGTAATGTAGACACTTAATTTTTAATTATTTTTTTCCCGAAATAAATCCATGTAATGTAGACACTTAATTTTTAAAATGGCGCCACAATGTAAAAACCACAGAAGACAGAAGTACAGACAGTCTTCTGTGGTAAAAACAATTGACAGTCAGATGAAACAAACTGCATTCTACAGCCAAAGAGTTCCATTTTAAAATGTTGTAATTACTTTATAAATATTGTATAGGTAAGTGGCCAGTTCTGGAAACTTTTAGTGTGACCTATGTATAACTGCAAAAGTGCAGAAATAAATTTTTAACGGATTTATCGCGTATATTTTACATAATTTTAAGTTCAATGAGTAATAATCACCTTCCTAAAAATTATGTGTGTGTTTGTTAATGTTCGTGCCACAACGGCTGAACGGAAAAGAATAAATATTGTAATGGAGATAATGCTGAAATAGCACATAAAGTATAGTGAGTAAGCAGTATAAAAAAACCGACTGCAGAAAAGGAGTTTTGCAGTCTAACTTACGATTTCGTTACGCTTGATACGCTGTTGAGTGCACGTTTTTGTGACAAAGTATGTAAGTAGAAGTAGAATCGCTGTAAATCTATAATAATTCTAGTAAAATTACTTGTTTATTACGAAAAAGTTCAATGGAGGTTACGAAACAACGCATTATTTATAATTCTGCGATAGATTTATTACATTTATTACCCATATTTTGGTAAGATTTTTAAACCATGTTAGTTGCGCCCCGAAGTTATACCCGCAATACTATATTTTTGAGCGTATGTATGTTTGTACATTACCTCCAATATTTATATTGGCATTTTTAGAAAATTTTCTAGATTCTGTTAATAAAACGCTCATATTTTAAAATTAAAAAAGTCCATATCTTGACCTCATACAAGTGGCGGGAAGACGCTGGATGCAAGCCGCGCGCAATCTTTTTGGAAATCCATGGGGGAGGCCTATGTCCAGCTGTGGACTTCTTATGGCCGAGATGATGATGGTGATGATATCTTGAATACTAGTGTACCGATTTTATGATAAAACTTACGGTGACTCCTAAGTTAGAGATACTTTATTCAATATAGAAAGAAATTTTGCAATACGACTTCTAGTTTCTGTGTAATACGTGGACAAACATACATACACCTAATAAATTTGGCACACATGGTTAGAAGCTGGTATAGACTAACATATACAAAAACTGTGCAGTTCTATAACAATATTACATACATACAGGTCGAATTGAAAACCTCCTTTTTTTTGAAGTCGGTGGAAAAGTGTTTATCTGCATTCGGGTATTTTTTTTATTTTTAATATAGGTATTTGTTTGGTTAGTTATACAATACATATGAATATGCTGGAGACAAGGTTCGCCTTTGACAAATAAGTCAAGGAGGATCATAAATATGTAACGGCTACATAATATGTCCCGCGGCTTCACCCGCCTAGATATGAACAACGGCGATAATAATCATTGTGTCCGCCTCCAGGTTCGCAGCTATTTGTGTACCAATTTATATGAAATATAACAAAATTATCCGTTCGTCCGTTTCATCGTAAAAACACAGATCAAGATAACAAACAGACAAAGGTCTCTTTGTACTTTGACTTGTTACTTTTGGCTTTAGTTAGGATAAGTTTAGTATAAAGAGTACATGGAAAGATTTGCCATTTCAAAAGCGCTTTTTACGAACACTTCTCTGAACTTCCATGTCTATTGTTTCCTAAAGAACAATAGTCTAACACTATTTTCGGTACAAAGCTGTTTCGCAGGTAGAATTTTCATGCACCCAGGTACCTATGTACAAAAGCATAGTTGTGACGCCATTTTGGATTGCGATAGTGTTGTCCCACTCCCATAAATAATTCGCTCCATGAGTGCGAGCGGGACGACTGTAAAGTTTGTCTGAAATGGACGCGCAGGTAAAAACAAGTTTTACAGGGTTGTATTAGTGGGGGATAATGATTTACTTAGCTAATGTTTTCGTGACTGTAGAATTTTAAGTAGTATAAAACTGTCTGTGCTCGAACTTAGTACGGCGTATGATTATATATCTATTTACTTTTGTTACTCTCAGTGCAAGTTTTTTCTCCGTGCAAAGTGACTGTGTACCATGATAAAGTTATTGTGGTTTTTTGGTAAGTCTTTTATATCAAATACAAATCATATATAAATAACTTTTGAGTTACAAGTCACAATGTAAATCAATATGAATGTCAAATAATAATAATAATAATAAAAATTGTATAAAAATATATTTAAAAATGTATAGTGTATAACATAAAGTTATATTAATCAAATCATATGTCCTATGATAATCAAAATTACATTATAAATATATTAAAAATATTTCAATAGTCTGGGAGTTTAAAAAATGTCATCTAGGTCGTAAAATAGTTTTTCATGTAGCGAGGCTTTTAGTTTGCGTATTAGTAACCTAATATTATAAAAATTACATGAATTATTTCTGTTTGTTTGTGATGTAACGGGTTTTTTTATTCAATAATAGGCTTGTGCTTGACTGTTAACTCGCCTGATGTTAAGCGACTATTCCTGTCTGCGATGGAGTGCGCTTGCCCAGAAAAAACCTTTTCACTCGCGATTTAAAAACTCCTATATATATTTATGTATGTACCTTAAGATAACCTTGTTATCTCCAGCTAAGACATTATGCCATTATATAAGCCTTACCGAAAAACGTTATTCAAATTTGAGCAATGATCAATGTATTTTGTCTACTTTTCGCCTATACGTTATGACACTTGCGGAAAGAAGACAGAGAGTTTGAGACGTTGATCAAAGTTAAATAACGTTTTCCGGTAAGGCCGTAAGACTTAAGCGATGTTAGCTGCGAAGATTCCGAAATACATCCGCAATTCAACTTGAATCGTTCATTTTTGAGATAAAATATACCCTATGTGTTGTTCTAGCATTAAGTTCATTTTTTCATTCAGCATTTAAGAGCTTGACTATTATTAATAGACGATTGATTTGCGTTTAACCACAACTTATCCGATGTTTCCCAAGGATACGATCTAGAATGGAGCAAAGTTTCCCTCCAATTACACAATTTATATGGAATTTGATGCAAATAATAATACCATGAATAAAATACCACGAGACCGTATGACGCCCTATTTGATGGTTTTGAAATACACAAGCAACAAATACAATGCTGTATTATTGGATATTGTTTAAAGACACCATTTTATTTTTTATAATGAAAGCGTTCATGTAATCGCCTACAAAATTATAATTTTTATTATAATTTTCCATCTCTGTCATTCTGTATGGAAATGACAGAGATGGAGATAATTATAATTTAAGTAATTGATATTATTGTAATTTTTATTATAATAATAAATAAATAAATAAATATAGTTTCTAATAGACTTTATCAGTCAGGACTCAGGATATATGCGCCATTCATAGCGATAACAGAACCTTTATGAAAGCTAATATAAGCGTGTAAGTTGTTTTACTATTTCGTTGCCTCAGTGCTTTTTTTCCCTATATACCATTGATAAAATTTCACAGGAGAAGAGTTTAATGCTCCATTTTTTCGAAAAGCTATACTTGTAAGGCTTGAAACTCTAAGTCAATTTTAAAACTTAGCGTTTGACCGAAACTTTATCAGGCAAGTTTCGGTCAAACGCTGCTATAATTATGTGAACATTTCATTAAAAGTTATTTAGTTAATTAGTTACACAGAAATATTTAACGAGTACCGACTTAATTTAATATCCTACTCTAATGTATACTCTAAATCAGGGGATATCAAACCATGCGCCGTTGAGAGTAATTAATCCTAATTAATCTTTTGCCTGGCTGCAAGGGCGCAGCCAACTAAAAAAGTGTGGGAACCTCTGCTCTAAATCCTAATCCTACTCGCATATTGTAGTTTGTTCTCGTAAGGCTCAAGTGTGTGTATGTTGTATGTGTGCAGTGGTAGCGGCCGTGACGCAGGAGCCGCAGCGTGCGGATCCCGCCTACCGCAACAAGTGTCCGCACTGCAACAAGTTGACCCTCAAGTATGTACATACCTATTACCTACCCTGTATCCGAACAGATTTTAACATTAACGTTTACTCTATGTAAAGCATAGTTATTTTAAGTTTGTTACATAATATGTCACACCAACTGTCAAAGAAACGTTTTCTTGTCATTTCTCGTTGTTACCGTACGTATCTCAAAAGGAAAAAACGGAACCCTTATAGGATCACTTTGTTGTCCGTCTGTCAAGGCCTTATATCTCGGGAGCGCGTGGAGAATCGAATCGGGTTGAAATTAAAACCATATTAGAGGGTTAAATGTAAGGGAGATGGTATTAGAGGGAAAGTTGTAATATTAGCTTGAAGTGGTAGGAGGTCAGCCCATCGCCTACTTGGAAATTGGTGTTTATCAATTTCCTTACCTGGTTTTTACAGTATGCTCGCGTAGATGTTGTAGCGTGAGATGTCAACCGACATTTGTTTATTCATGTCTACGTGGAGTGTGTTGCGTTGTGTTTACACATTTGTAGACAGTTAAAAAATTACAAACATACGACGGGACTTTAACCCGCATATCCCGATCTGTACCTGGGAGACTTTAATTTGGCCACGGAGGTGTCACGTGGTATGGTCGAAACTTTCGATCATTTTTTTTTATTGCTTTAACCAATCAAGCGTTAGTGGCTCCACCCGTAACACACGCTTGAAGCATACAATTACTCAGCCATATTATTTTTAGATACATCAGTAATTGTGTTGTGTTGTCAGACACAGCTGCCTGCGGTTCTTGAAAGACAACCTGCGTCGCACCATCCGCGACCACCAGAAGAACATTGCCGCGGTGGAACGCAAGAAGGACCGACAGCAGGCGATGATGTGGCTCGCAGCCAAGGTACGCCTCACTCACCTCACCGGACTGTTATATCTATCATTCTTATAAGTTCTGAACAGAACGACGAAGCATGGAATCGAATAGTACGATTCTAAGGCGCTACACACGAGTGGAACAGATTTTTGTAGTTTTTTGAGTGAGATACAAGCATGAAGTAGGTATTATTTCCAATCAATATATTAAGAAATTGTAGAAGAACTGACGAGTCCATGTCAGGAACATCCTTAATATTATTTTATATAAAATTGTTAGGACTGTGACTGCATGACAACAAAATATATTCTATTCTATTCAGAGATAGCGATAATGGTGACAAGTATCTATATTAAAAGAAAATCGAAATATCCAACTGCAGAAGAGCAATTGTTTGTAGTTCATTACGCTTGATACGCTGTTGAGTGTACGTTTTTTGTGAGAAAGTATGCGCAGTCGCTGTAATTTATAAATTCGCATTCTTTGGAATAATTCCAGTAAAATCACTTATTTTTTACGAAAGAGTTCGTTGAAGGTTTAGAAAAGGCGCATTTTTCTATTTTTGCAAGAGTCGTATTATTACAAAAAAAATATAACCTATAACACTCAGGGAGTGACGACGAATCTAACGACACCTCGCACATCAAAATAGGTCGAACCGTTTAGGCTGTATGCTGTAATATAGAAACATGTGGCGGGTCGCCCTCTTCCCTCAAACATGGTTGACTCGGCTCGGGCTGGCACATGCGTCAACTCGTGAACGGGTGCTGCTTGCAGCAAAATTATTTTGCTGTAATAGATATCTTGTGTAGTAGATCTAGATCACTATAAGGCCGCCCGTTGTTACACTTGTGTAAAATTATTTCCCTTTTGTACTTGCTTTTGTTAATTTGAATGGTGTGTCAATAAAGAGTTTATCTATCTATCTATCTGATAAAAAAAACGACATATTATTTTCAAAACAAGCCTTCAAAAATACCCATTTTTACACAAACTTAGCAGTTCATAACATGCTCAGAAATTGTAAATGTGAAAAAATACTTTCATATAAACTTTTCACATATATTGGAAATTCTAAATAAGCAACATTTATATTACAAAAGTGTCCAGATTTTACCAAAAAAACACTTATTTCCTGGAGGAAGTTCTATATATATATATATTATAGCGCACCATCTCATAATTTCGAGAACAAACAAATAAAGAGTTTACCTGATGTTAAAGGAACGTTGTTTTCTATTAGAAACCTATTCAATCACGATTTGAGTAGACACCCAGATTATATCCATTCAGAAAAACCCGAGTACCCGTATATAATCCAGGAAGTATATTTCATATAAACGTTGCCATTTAACGTGGCAATGCGGGCGGCACGATGGGTACACTGCCAACTGGTAGTGGGTTTAAGCATTTGGATTGTCTTTAGACTTTTATCGGTCTAGGCCTCTGGGGTAATCGATTTACTTTTTGTGTAGTGGTTTAGTTAGTCAAGTAAGTGTAGCTTGTATATTGTTTTGTTGTAGTTAATAAAGGCACTTGCCCAGACAAAAAAGAATCACATTAGGCACACATAACGCACAATAAAGCTAAACACACACTGAGGCGGGAGTCGCGGGCGCTTGCTATCTGTCAGGTTGCATACAAATGCGAACATTACAAACAAACCTGTCCCTCCAGTTCTCCTCCCGCCTCCTCTCGCTCCCGCCTCACTGGGTATTAAGCTTAAAAGCTTACCTCAAGCTTTAAAGTGGAGCTGAAGCGTTTCGTTCGAGTTATAGTGGTATCCACCGTGGAGAATGTCGCTACATTGTATTGGTTGAATGATGTTGTTATAACGTCCTCAGGGTAACCCCCAGACCGAGGTGCAGATGCAGATGTTCAACTTCCAGCCGGACAACACCCGGGACGACATGGAGAAGGTAACCTTGTGACAGGCCTCATGGCTCAGTGGTAGTACGTCTGCCTCGTGAGCTGTAGGTCGTGGGCTCGATCCCCACCTACGCAAGACCCCTTCTGTCTGGGTGTTTATATGTATCATATGTATGTATTCACAAAAAGTATGTATGTATTCTATCAGCCTTCTGGTTCCCATAGTACAAGCTTTGCTTAGTTTGGGGCTAGATGGTGTGCGAAAATGTCCTCCAATATTTAATTAATGTTTCAATATTCACATCACACGTCACACACAACGTCACGTGAACAACAAACATTGTACTTGCCATTTTTTAAGGTTCTTGATTTTTTTTCACAAAAGATTATTAGTCAAAACGACTGTTAATTTAATTAATAAACTAATTAAGTAGTCTACTAACCGTTTCGGAAAAAAACCAAGAACCTTGACAGAATCAAGGTTACCCAAGTTAACAATAATAGCATATAAATAAAAATCATATCATATTTATTTAAAAAAATCATTATCATTTAGGCAACAAAAAGTCCACCGCTGGACATAAGCTTCTATGTATTTTCAATAAGTCTTGATGGAACGGCTTGCATGCAGCGTCTTCCCGCCACTTGTATAAGGACATCTGTCCATCTCCTGGCTGGTCTTCCTACGTTGCGCTTGCCGATACGTGGTCTCCACTCGAGAACTGTTCGGCCCCATCGGCCATCAGGTCTGCGTGCTATGTGCCCTGCCCACTGCCACTTCAACTTGCTAATCCGCAGTGCTATGTCGGTGGCTCCCGTTCGTTTACGGATCTCATAATTCTGATTCGATTTCTCAGAAAGACTCTGATTATAGCCCTCTTCATAGCTCGTATTAAAGAAAAAATAAGGGACTACAAATGAGATTTTTATATATAGTTTGCGAAATATTAAGCTTTAAAGTGATAATTTTTATTAAGGCGAGGTTTCCCCAGAACTTACGCTACCTCACTTCTTGAGCGCGGTGTTTTCATATACGTGGCACAGAAGTACTTACGACGCCGCCGCACCGCGCCTGCTTGCAAGCAAAATTATTGTAAAATAAATTACTATAAAATAGCGCATTAAACTTATCAAAAATGTATACTAGTAGAACGCTAAAAATGTAATAGCTACTTAACATAGTAACAAGGTCTTGGTGGCTTTAAACAACTTGGAGATCAATTTATAAAAATAAATAAAATGGCATATGTTTAAAAAAAAATAAAGCTATCGCGACTTTTTTCAGCAGTCGTGTTTTTGTACTAGGAGAACCCTAACCAACAGAGCCAACATTTTACATACTAAAAATTTGAGCTTGAACTAATAAGTATTTTTAGTAAATTTTCTATGTAATAAGGGGGTATATAATAATAAAAGGGTAAGCGTGGCCTTAAAGTCGAGTGCCTGGGAGCACTTTACTTTAACAAAAATTATCACTTTGCCGGCCCATCCCCTTGCCGGCTAATTGGTTGTTGGATATGTGAAAAATTTCATGCAGTGAAATTAAAAGAAAAACTATCACAGTTATGTAGACTGTACAGTTTTGTTATGAAAACTGACCTTAACTACTAACGTAAAAATTACTTGGAAAAGAACGAACATTTCATGTAAACCTTTAACGTATGTTCATAGTATCGAACTAAAAAGCCCCGTTTTAAATTAAGGCCACATACGAGTATAGTGATGTGCACTACGGAACCCTACACTGCACGTGTCCCGACATACATTTGGCCGGTTTTTAGTTTTATTTATCTTTGACACATGTTATTCTGATTCCAGAACCTGATGGATCGTATGAGCGAGATGCTCTCTGCCCTCACGAGCGGCACGAGCAGCGCGAGCGGCGGCTACGCCCCCTCAGCTTACCACCCCGCCCCGGCGCAGGCCTACCCCTCTATCCCTTCCTTTAGTGGCGACCCTTCTGGCTACGGTTCGAATCAAGCCTTCCCCGGCTTCCCCTCTACCTCTGGTTATGGATCCAACTCTGGATTCGCTGGTTCCTCGTCGTACTCTCCCTCCGCCTCCTATCCCTCAGGTTCCTCCTACGGCGCTTCGACTTCCGGTTACTCTTCGTATGACATTAACAGGGTGAGTGCACTTAGTAATTTAATAGGATAAAATTGATTCTGTTATAGCAGAGAAAAATTAATGACTATTTTAGTTTTTAATTACTGCATACTGAGGTTCATAGAGGGTTCTATCTTTGGTTCCTTATATTATTGACAGTTTTCCTTATAGTATTGACAATATCGAGTATAATTCTAAAAAGTTGATTTACGAAAATAAATAACACGGTAACGAGATGTGTTCGTGTGTTGCAGAGCATGACCGACGTGCTGGCGCGTCTGTTGATGAACCAAAATGACCCGACGTCATGAGAATCACTCGGCGTCGAAGCGACGCCGCAACAATCACAGCCACAGATGTACACACAGCCTCCGTCACAGTTACAGCAGCCGCAGCAACACTCACAATCGCAGTTACAGCTGCAACAACGGTCACAACCGCAGTTGCAGCTGCAACAACCAGCGCAGCAGCAATTACAGCTGCAACGACAATCGCAGTTGCAAATACAATCACAGTCACACCAGCAGTTGCAAGTACAACAAATGTCGCAGCAGCAATTGCAACTACAACCACAGTCACACCAGCAATTGCAAGTACAACAAATGTCTCAGCAGCAGTTGCCACAGCATCAACTGTCACAGCAGCAGTTACAGCTGCAACAACAGACGCAGCAGCATTTGCAGACGCAACAACAGCCACAGGCTCAGTTGCAGCTGCATCAACAGTCTCAACCACAGTTGTATCAACAGTCGCAGTACCAACTGCAACCGTCGCATGAGCAGTTGCAGTCACAGCTGCAACTACAACAACAGATGCCAACGCAGTCTCATTATCAGCAACAACAGCAGCTGCAGTCGCAGGCGCAAATGCCGCCGCCGCCGCCTCCGCCACCACCGCTGCAGTCACAGCCGCCGCCGCCGCAGTCACAGCCGCCGCCGCCGCCCCCCTCCTACCCTGTGGGGACGATGCCTTCAGCCTACGACTATACCTTATACGATCCTTACGGACAACGGAACTATTAAAACATAAAACCAACGTTTATAAACCGTTCCGAATAAAGTTGAGGAAGTGAATGAGATCAAAAGCGAGGAAATTGGGAACAAATCTCAATTTAATAAAACCAAAGATGGTGATAAAGATTATGAATTTAGATATCTTCGTTTGAAGATGCGGATGAAACTTGGTGCTTTAAATAATATCGGTGGAGGTGGGTGGCAATTTGTGTGAAAGTAAGACAGCATTATCATAACATAACATAACATCAAAGTTAGCTCATATCTGCAGGCTTAGACAAGTGGCAATCGTTTCGATTTCTACAAACGCTTATACTTCGAAATGCTAAGAAACTTTGACGTGCCGTCACTCACTTTTCTATTCTATGTTCCCAAAATTAGAATGCCAGTTGTATAATGCCCCCCTGTTTTCTACATTACCCAACATCATTTATATTTCTTTCTATAGTTATAAGATACCATCTTAAACGGGTATTCTTCTACGGTTCGTCTTTTTCAAATTTCGTTATAAATCCGAATTTAGCAAATTAAAAGTAAATTTTTTGTTAAAAATGAACCGTATTTATGAAATTACCTAATATTGTGTGTACAATCATAAATATAAACAAAGTAAATACATTAATTCATGTTACATGTGTCTGTGTGTAGAATATATAAATATGTACGTTAAGTGTGTACTACGGACCTTACCGAAAAATGTTACTTTAATCAATGTCTCAAAACGTATTTAAATAAAAGCTACAGATCACTCCCGTCAGTCCCGTCTGTTTTGAGTCGAAAAATCCGACTATAGAAAAATACCGCTGAATGCAGTTGAAACTATAGTCGGATATTTCGACTCAAAACAAACGTGAGTGACCCGTGGTTTTTATTTAAAATATGTGAAAACCACATTAGTTTCTATAGTAGTCTCAAAACCTCAAATTCTGCCTTTTTCCGCATTTGTCATTTTGTACCAGCGAGAAGTTGACAAAATATTTTGATCATTGATCAAAGGAGAGGTCAAAAAATATATGGAAGCTGGTACTAAAATAATTGAAAAATATACACAAAATAATTCTTTGATGCGAAGAAACAGCATATTATTCTAAACGTCTGAACGTTTATATATTATAAAAGCACTAAATATGCCTCCATTTTTTTAAATATTAAGTTTGTAGAATATTACCAATATACCATAATAACTAAACCAGGTTATATATTATTTATTGTAACCCTGATTTATAGCTACTGCATAACTTCACATAAATAATAGTTTTACAAATGCACACAACTTAATCATAAGTACAGAACGACTTTTGACATAATTTTGGAACATGATCTTTAATCTGTAAGGCTAGTCACAACTTGTTGGATTCATAATCGGGTCAGAAACGATATCTCCATCTCTATCATTTCGATATAGAATGACAATGATGGAAATATAGTTTCAGACTCGATTTCGAATCCGACAAATTGTGAATAGGGATACTGGGCCCTGATTCCGTATGAACATCGGACGCGTTACGTGAAATTGACGTGGGTGTGTGACAATGACAATTAAACAGAGTTTTAAACTTAAAGTGTAATTTTCATTGTCAACGCACACACGTCAAGTTCGCGTAACGCAACCGATGGTCATACGAAATAAAAGCCCTGAAAGTTACATCAGGTTATAAGATGACTGACAATAGCACTTTATACTTGTAATACTACTTGGAGAATTTCATTTTAATCACAGTAATGATTTCATACCTTAGTGTTACCATATATTACCCAAATTATTAGTCAGAGATATATTTCCATTTTCTGTTTAGAAAGAGGCATTTTCTGTTGTTTTTTTTTATATATATTTAAGTAGCCAAGAACATAAGCTTTTAAATGAGGTATATAATTATACATAATTGTGCGTATAATTTCTTTTTAATGAAGTACCAATATTGACATCTCCTTTAAGAAACGTATTTCAGTAAGACCACTTTTGTAAGTGTATTTCTATGATAGCTGTAAGATGAAATATGTAGCTAAAAACTCGAAACAATCTTCGTCTCTATTTTGATATCTCGTTGGAGTTGAATAAATTGATTATTTTTGATAGAAATTGTTATTTGTGATTATAATTAGAGAGGTGAGAAATTGTTTTGGAATAAAAATTGTAAACGCAAAAATTATCATATTTAGAAGTTTATTTTGGTTTTTGTGTAATTTTCAAATGTACGATCTGTATATTTAAACAAGAGTATAACACGCAAGAGACGCAGGTAGAAAAAACCAAAAACGCTCATTGGGATTGAAGAGTTACACACTACAAACTGCGTGTTATATGTAGCAAAGGGGTTTGTAACGTTTTTAGGTATATTTTATGGTAGATTTTATTCTTTAAATTGAAATTTTGAACTATTTTATAAACTAATTTCAATATTTTCGTGAGCGGTGTTGTTTATAAGTTTTTTGTAATAACATACTTTTTAGGTTTGCTACCCCTAAATTTTATCCGATTTTTTTAATGCCATAGTCAAGAAAAGAAAAAAGAATAAGTAGTGACGTCAGTAGTGGTATTTTTTTTTAAATAAAAAATGTAGTCTTCTGTTTTGCCTTTTTAAATAGTTAAAAAAAACGCAGTAGCCAATCAGATAAAGAATCAATAAAATTGGATTATATTTAGGGGTATAAATCAATTATCTACTTTTTAATTATCTACATTTTACTTTACTTTGCGATCAAGAGCAACATACATTATTTTCTAAATGTGAATTAAAATGGGTCAAACGGGCTAAATAGGCAAGATTTAACGTCGATTCGGTTCCCACCAGAACTTGAAAAAAGTATGAGAATAAAGATATGAAAACACTCAATCGCAAAATACATATATTAATAATATTTTTTTTAATTTGTTCAGTTTCGAATAAGAGCATAAAATATCTTTACGTTTATAAGTTACTTTTAAGATTTTTATTTTTAATTACTTACCATTAACGCGATGGCGATATTTAAATACACTACATTTCGATTCCGTGTTTACTTTTGCGCAGTGTTTTATATTTTGTTAGCCTATATTGTAAACTTGTACAGATTATTGTCGTCTGTTTACAAGGAGCTGGATATTTACCATTACTATACTACCTATTAACTACTTGTCGGATTCGGAACCGGGTCGGAAACTATATCTTTGTCATTCTGTATCGAAATAACAAAGACGAAGATACAGTTTTAGACTCGATTACGACAAGTTGTGAATAGCCCTACAGTTCTCCTTCTACATGTGTAGTAAATATTGTCTTATAGTTATTGGTACTCACGTAAACAATGATTTTTACTCTTGAGGCCAGAGTAGGGTGGCGCCGCTGTCTCGCTTTTTACGACATTTATTTTAAATATAAAATTACTGAATGTACGTTTGTTAGATAATTATTTCGTATTATAAATTATGCATTAGCAATAACGGTTATTTTTATGTTATTTTGTTCAAAATAAACGCTAAATGATGAATATATCAATAGTAGCTTCAATAATTTTATATTTACAACAAGATGTCACGTGCGAACGAGACAGCGGCGCCACCTTACTATTTGCCTTATAATTCACGAGTTTGCGAGCCTTGTAATAATGTAAACACACATTACGTTAGTGGAGCGCTACGCACACGTACGTGAGTACAACACAATCAAAGGCCGCAAGTCACTCGCAACACTAATAGTTTGCTCATATTAGTAGTAATTACATACATGTAAGCTACATTTATTATTATTTCCATGTTTATTGTTGTTAATAAAGAACTTTCTTCTAAATAATGTTTTTCTTTATTCGACACCATTTCCTAACCTATCAAGTCTTTCGACCATCTGTGCTAAGGGCCGGAAAGATATGTACAGTGTTTAAATTTTCGTTCCCGCTAGACTGAAAGCCTGCATAGACTGCATATGAGGGTTACCACAATCCTATTACAATATACAAGACATAAGTAATATTGAAATAAGACCCTGCTATTTATACTGCGGAAAATTCTGTCACTGCTAACATGTTAAGACACTGAATAAGTATTAAATGTAGTTTAAAAACTTGAAACAACTGAATACTAACTCCAATCAGCACACTATAGCAAAATTGATAAGACTACCTATATGGGTATCGATAAATCGTACATGCAGATTTATAAGAACGTACATACGATTGATTAAAAAAGCTCCTTTCAACAAGGGAGGAGGTTCAATATTCGACTTAAAAAAAAAACTAAAACCCATTTGGAAAAGCTTTGTTCAATTTCCTTAGAGCGTGTTGTTTTTTTCGTAAAAAATCGAAAGTTGTTATAACATAATGTGTACTTATTTTTTAGTAGCAAGGTCTGTTACCAAACTATTTCTACCACATTGTGACAGCCTGGCAATGTTAAATTCCCTCTCGATGTGTTATCTCGTGCTCCAAGGGCTCCAGATATAAAAAGGTAAATTGGTGATGAAGAATGTAACAAGTTTAGTTTAGTGACATGTACGTCACATAATGGCATTCCTCATCCACATTCGTTGTAATTCATTTTGCATGGCCAGAATTGAGTGGCGCCGCTGTCTCGCAGGCACTATAAGCGTTTTTTTTTTTTTTTTTTTTTTTTATCAGCCCTGTTTGTACAAACTGTCCCACTGCTGGGAACGGGCCATCTTCTCATTGTGAGAAGGGTTAGGCCATAGTCTGCCACGCTGGCCAAGTGCGGGTTAGTAGACTTCACACATCTTCAAGATCATTGAGAACTCTCAGACATGTAGGTTTCCTCACGATGTTTTCCTTCACCGTTTGAAGTTGTCGGCAATCAACAATACGCACATAACTTCGAAAAGACAGAGGTGCGTGCCGTAGGATTCGAACCCAGGACCTGCGGATCGCAAGTCAGACGGTCTCACCACTAGGCTGCCGGAACTTTTTATAAATATTTTAGAACTTTTTATTATATATAACTATACGCGTATTTTAACCTAATGATTATTACAAATGAACGCCCAAACGTCATAATTTTCATGTTTCGTCACTTATTTATAATTCTAAAATTAATTACCAAAACGATAATATTCTCACAAGGCTAAAATAATACATATATTTGTCCAAAGTGCAATTTATAATTTTACATTTAAAAAAAGGTATCGCGTCCGAGTGAGACAGTTGCGCCACGATCTGCGCCTTAAAAAGGTCAAAAAGAAAACAACAAACAAATTACAAATTCAATTTCGATTAATTTATTATAATGTGCGATGTTAAAATATGTTTATTACAATAAAGCATTTCAACTAGACAACTAGAGCCGACCGGTCACCGCACTCCAACACACTTGTCCATTTCACAATCCAACTCATTCCGGGGCAAAAATAAACGTTACAGTCTCGATATTACATTACAACAAAACAAACGTACGTAAATATTATAATAAGAGAGATTTCCTTCAGTACATTCGAACATCGGCGCCGCCAGTCACTCTGATACAGAGTACCGATCAAGTTATATATTTTTTTTAAATTTATTTATTAATTAATTACATAAGCGCTATCTATAAACTCCTTTGTAAGCTACAGTATACATATTACGGGTCGAGTAGACTCTACACTCACTCATAAAAGTTAAAAGTAGTACAATTTAATCTGTAGGTAAAGCTAATTTTGTCTCACACTACTATTATGTTTGACAGGACTAAAAATACGTCGTCCGTTTCAAACATCGGTAAGTAAGAAAAACTAGCAAGTTTTTAGTGTTGTCAAATTTAGTTTACATTTCAGTGAGTGAGTTGCAGATTTACTTCGGTTTTAGCTCATCTGATGCTTTTAGCTTTTTTGAACGAGTGCAATTAAACACAGAAAGTTGTGGAATCGCCGGCGATGGCAACATCGGTAAAACTTGAGGAGCCGCCATTCCATTCCTTCTGTCAAATAAAATTATACTTGAGTGTCAAGTATATTTTTTATCGCACGAGCTGCAACTACAACCTTTAGAAGCGGATCTAAGCCAAGCACCAAAACACTCAAATGACATTAAGTGATTTCTGTGAAAATTACAAATAAAATTGAACTAAAAACTTAAGATTTCAATTCCATGTTTCATTCCAAATACATCAATTTCAGATTCGTTTAGCAAATTAGGTCTTCGTCAACGAAAACCGTCACCTAAACAAATAATTGTAATAAAACATGGAACGGGACGCAACGTTCCAGCTATCACGTAAACCGCCAGCTCTACGCAATAATCGAATATCAATTAGAACATAATAAATAAGTCGGGTTACAAAAAATGGGGGGGAAAAACCATAGACAAAATATTATTTGGAAAAACTTACATATAAATAGTCTTTTAAGTAGTTTTACCATTTTTATTAACAATAAACACGTTTTACTATGCTTATGAGGATGAAGTTATATGACGATGGTTTTAATATCGAAATAGGTACATCAAATTCTGCATATAGAAATTTACTTTCACCGGTTGTTGCGCACGCGCAGCATTGTCGGCCGGCAGCACTCCGGACAAGACGCGGGGAAGCTACGCTCTCGCGCGCGTCCACAAACTGTTCAGCCATTATATGACTCAGTTTTTAAACACCTATCTGATATTGAATTTAACTGATTGTAATTTTAAGCAGAAAATAATCAAAAAAATAATTCAAAGCTGTACATCTAGCTACATATTTATGTTTTCATGATACAAGTATCAATTTGTCTCTGTCTATCAACACACTGATAGAAAGAGACAGCATCACGACTTAACAGTCACGTGAAAGCACTTATCACCAATATTTGACAAATGAACAATATGATTCAAGTGTCGAAACAAAACATTTCAGTCGAAAATGTCCATCTAATCTCCATGAATTGTATTTATTCCTATAACATTTCTAATACAGATTACGAAATTCGCACATTTCAGAAATCAATATCTTGCTTCACTTTATTAGGAACTCGTGTATTGGTGTCAATAATAATTAATTTTAATGTCGCTACGAAATATGATAACATTTCTGATTTAGGCTTTAATCAAACTGTACACTAAAACACTCTTTTTGACGCGATAACGTCTTATAAATCAATCGATGAACGCCGGCTGCACGAACGAAAAATGTCATGTTCCGCCTGAGCCGAGCGTGCAGGCGAGAGCGCGGAACAAGCGATAGAGAGACACGATCGGTCTAAGCGTTCGGCTTGTGACGCATCGTTATCACGTAAAAATATCGTCCGTAAACCGACTTTACAGACAACCATTTATTTTTCAAAAGCAACTTTTCAACATTTTTTATGACATTGCAAAGATCGAAAAATAACACGAACTTTTTGTTATTTCAAAAACTTTAATTCCCGCTTAACACTGTTATATAAAAATTAGGCGCTGATTTACTAACTTTAAAAGCGAACGATATGTAAATCACAACGAATTCGTATTTCATACGTTTTTAATCTCAATATTTATAGTGGCCATTTGTTGTCGTTAATTTCGGACAGAATTCGAAAAGAGATTCGGAGCGCGCAGGAAAACTGAGCGCTCAAAAACTCTTTTTATGGTATGACAACGCATATCTACTTCCATGATTCCAGAGTCCATGGGGACATATACGCGAAATTTGATAAAGAAACGGACGATATAATATATGAAACAATAATGATTTCTATTAAAAACAGGATAAAATAGTAAGTTATTAGAAATCCTTGCCAAAAAGCACAACATCAAGTTTTAAAAAAAAAACAAGTCTGGCAATATTTCATAATTTTAGCATGCTTTATGTCTTCTATATTTTAGAACAATTTCAATTGATTTAATGATTGGCCAATACAATAATATCTTAAACTAGTGAAACAAAAATAATGTCAAAGCAATCAAAAGAAGAAAAATTTATATAACAATACATGAGATCAAGTTTTCTTTTTAACTTGTCCAAATATGTGAATAAATATGGCATAAAAATTAAATAACTTTTATCGGATTTATCCATGAGATATCCGTGAGACTAAATGATAAAAAGTTGTCCAATTTCAAGTACAGATTTAAATAAGACTTACGGATTTGTAAGAAAAAAAAACAGACTTAATCAATTTTAGAGATTGATATCAATAAATGAAATGTTATCATAATTAGAAATGTATGTATTGACAAGAATAGGACAAAAACAAAAATGTCTCGCGAAGCATTTGCAAATCTTTTATCGAAGACCGAAATCTCAATAAATATATTCGACCGCCGTTTCCGACACTTTGCACTCCAAAATCTCCAGTTTCGATACGAAATATTTACAATGTAAAAAGTTATAGGTCATTAGTGAAGTTAAATGCATTCGAAAGTCACTTAAAATTTATATGAGATGAGCTTTATAAAAATCAAACGTATTATATGTATTATAGTATGCACCTAAACGTTGTTCTACAATATACACCAATAAACACCAAAGTCGTCGTTTGTGGAGTATCCTCCACATCATATTTTGCCTTGTGTCCTTTTCTATAACATAGATAACACGTAACGCGACTGTGTTACGCTAATTTTGCGTTTTCTCGAAAAGTATTCCTTAAGGCGCCAGAGTAGGTGCAGCAGTTGTCTTGTTCACTCGCGTCTTTTTTATATTTGAAATAACTAAATACATTTTGAATACTTTGTAAGCGTCAGCCTCATGAAAACAGTATTAGAAAATATATTATTTAATTAACCGGAGAATACTCACGGTCAATATAGCGATGTCTTCCGATCGGTTTTGGGACTATCAGAGTCCCGTCCTCAGGGTAACATGCACCTCAGGAGTCGGTCGACTTTCCGTTTAATTAAATAATATAAATGAATACTCACGAAAGTTTTAATACAGAATTAGAAAATATTCAAAATATTTTATTAAACATATGCCAAACGACCAAACTTGAAAAATGTCACGTTCAGACGTTTGTTTCGGTCAAAATAACATACATTAAAAATAAAATAATTCTAAGAGCATTGTAATATTATTTTCTCAAAGTTGACGTTCGCATACTTATCAAAATAATGTTTATTAAATAATTTTATATCTAAAAAGCTGTAGTGCGAGGGCGAAATAACTGCAGCACCTTTTCTGACGCCTTAAGAAAATAAGTATGAATAACCGTTTCAGCAAATTCGATAAAATCAACACAACACTGCAACGTTTACAAATTTATGATGTCATAAAGAAAGAGGCCCAAGCCAAGTGGACAAACACGAATGAACAAACTATTTTTTCCTCATTCTCTCAGGTCTAACATGACGAACAGAGTAAGAACGAGAACGTTCATTCTCGTTCGTTCACTTCGCCTGCACGAGGCATGTCTGAATTACACGATCTCTGGTGACCATCTGGTACCATGGTGGTATTTAAGTCCTTTGTTATTCTTAACTTTACTTTACTTTTAAGGTGTGTACAATAAAGAGTTCATCTATCTATCTATCTATCATCGAAAAATTTAAAAACATTGTAAATTCGCCCTTTATTGCAACATAGTACGGTCAACCAGACATTGTACAATTCAGATTTAGTCTACCACGTCCAAATATATAGTTAGTCGAAAATAGAATGCAGTATTACATCGCTACACGTTACCTTTTTAAAACAAAACATGGTTTAGAAGCTACATCATGAAGTACAATACAAGCAAGCAACTTCAATTCTAAAATTCCTATGCAATGTTATCATTGCTTAGGAATTTTAGAATTGAAACTTTTTCTTTTCAATCAAAATCAACCAAATGATTTTATGCAATCAGCTATATCATTCTGTCCACTTTTGTCAAAACGCAACGAAGAAAACTGATTTGAGGTTTTTTGCTAATAAGTATTATTTGTTATTGAAAATTGAACTAAGATTTCATACTTTAAACTCCGATTCGCAATAAATTTGTACGCATTGCGTCCCTATAGCAGTAGAGACCGATACCCCAGACCTGTATTTTTAAAGAAAAATCAACGTTCATTCAATATTCATATTATTTAATTTAATAGAAGATTTGACTACATTAGTCACAATTGAGAACAAGACAATTGAGTCACAAGCTAATCTAAACCAAGTTTTGTAAAAAAAAACGACAGCAACATATTTGTGCAACACATTCTAGAATAAACAGTCTCTTTCAAGCACATCCGCGAGGAGAGAGCGAGCGCGCGCTACCTCGCCCCGAGAGGCAACGAAACGCAAGCGGTACTCGGTAGGCCAGCTACACATCGACATACAAGCCCGAATACTGATCGTTTACACAACACACTCCCGGTACTCTCAGCGCGACACTTATCACAACTACACAAAACATAATTTGGATAAATAAATGCAAATATTTACAATAGAAGTGAAATTCCAAATTAGAAAACCGCGACGGAGCAGGCGCCGGTCGAGATGCGATGATATAAAAAAAATACATTAAGTCGGTCGCAATCCGCGCCTTATTCTATTCGTCGCAGTTAGCCCGAGTGGATCAGAAAATTAAGTAAAGAAAAGGTAAAATTTACAAAAAATGTTGATACCGCACGTTATAGCCTAGTACGGACCCCCGATAGACAAAAAACCTCAAAGTAAGACAAATTACTGTGTACTCTATCTTATTTAGACATGCTTAAGAGAGAAATTGACAGAGAAAATTATTCCTATATAAGGAAAACAGTGATTAGTATATATGGGGTCTGTATTTAATAAATGAGGGTATGTATTGAATGTATGGGGGTCCGTGTTTAACATATGGGGGTCCACGATTAACATAAAGGACCCGTGTTTAAACGGATAGGCTCTAACCGCGGACATGCAACGAGAAAATAATAAGAAAGCAAGAGTTAATTGAATGTTTGAAGTTCCACAAATCGGACGAACCGGTTATACCGTACTTCCAATCAGTTCAACTGACCGCCAAAAACTTGTAAGTGTTAAATAGTCACCGCTGAGAGGGTGTCTCGGGAGAGGCGGGCAGGCTAGTGGTGTCTCGGCTGGATGTGTCGCGAGATGTGCTCCTCCTGCGTCATCTTGGCTCGGAACTCGGCGACGAGGTCGCGCGCATTCGCCAGCACCCTCAGTTGTTCGTTCAGAAGATCCTCCCACTGCGTCGCGTACGCTGCAACACAGACAATATATATACGTTACGACTTTCCCTCTCCCATGAGACGGACCGGATTCACTTAAAGTATAGATGAGAGATCGTGTCCCTCGATTGATCACTCCTAACTATGCCATGTTACGACGATTCAGTACCCCTATTCACAACTTGTCGGATTGGAATCAGATAGAAAACTATATCTCCATTTCTGTCATTCTGTATAGAAATGACAGAGATAGAGATATAGTTTCGGACCCGATTCCGGATCCGACAAGTTGTGAATAGCCCTACTAATCAGGTACATTTCAGAGCAGATATGTGAAGAAAAATGCAGCCTTAAAACCCAAGCAGAATATGAGTCGAAATCGACTTATACTCAAAGTCAAATTCAGCGCAACGCACCTTAGTAGCAAGGAAGACTAGTAGTAAGAAGTAATTAAATGCATTATACGCTTTTAGTTATCTGTGGTACGATTTTTGAATCGCTCGCTCGAGAATTGCATAACGTCCTATATGTCTTACTTTGAGCGATATTAAAATAGTGGCATTTTTGAAATCATCACAACCATTCTAATTTCAATTCTTTCAATAGAAAAAAAATACAAAATTTTCGAAAGTTATGAGTCTACTAGTTTACTAGTTTTTGTTAATGTTAATTGTACTCATTATTCTATGTTTTGATTTCTACTAAGTGAAATGTTTTTTTAATGTTTGGTGAAAAGTGGCAACACATATTTCGAGTGATTGATGTTTTAGCATACGAACTGAGAAATTCGTACGAGCGCATCGAAAATAGCACCTCTGAATAAATTTATTACTAGGAAGCATTTAAAAAGCGATCCTAAACCATACTCTGCTGAAATTCTCGAACTCGGGCACTAAAAATAGAAGATCTAAAATTTCATTAGTTTCCCCTCAACTATATTTTATATGAACAGGGTAGAGATTCCGATCGGACGTTACATAATTATATCTCATCTCTTTTATTTCCATACAGAATGACAGATAGATAACTCTTTATTAAAAACCACATACCTAATTACAAAAATTTCAGACAGATAACATTAAATACTTAAGGCTAAGGGTTTTAATTGGCAGCCTTATCGCTTAGAGCGATCTCTTCCAGGCAACCATAACAGAGATGGATATATAGCTTCCGGTCAGAATTGTTTTCGAATGAGTTATGGATAGGTTTTTATAGAGAATTACACATTTTTAGGGTTCCGTACCTCAAAAGAAAAAACGGAACCCTTATACGATCACTTTGTTGTCCGTCGGTCCGTCTGGCCGTCCGTCCGGGTGTCAAGACCTGTATCTCGATACCACTTTTTATAAAATATATTAGCAGTTAGAAGAGCTTCTTAGGTCGTATACCCACCGAAACAAGCCAATAAATATAAGTTTACAAAACTCCTCTTTCAAACAAAAAAAAATGTTGTCTGTAAAGTCAGTTTACGGACGATAATTTTACATGATAACGATGCGTCACAAGCCGAACACTTAGGCCGATCGTACCTCTCTATCGCTTGTTCCGCGCTCTCGCTCGGCTCAGGCGGAACGTGACAATGAGTCATACTTTTTCGTGCGTGCAGCGCGTGCGTTCATCGATTTATAAGACGTTATCACGTCAAAAAAATAAGAACAAAACCAGTTCATTCGTTTCAGTACTACGATGACACAGACAGACACAGATTAACAGTCACACATATACATACGTCAAACATATAACATCCCTCTTTTATGTCGAGGTTAAATATACTCTATCACAACATGGTATGGACATCTGCTGATAACTACTCCAGCAGGCTCAGACAAGTGGCAAACGTTTCTATTTCTACAAACGCTTACGCTTCGAAATGATAAGAAACTGTGACGTGCCGTCACGTGACATTACGTTAGTTAATATTGACATTCACTGACGAAATGTCACGTGACGGCATAAGTAAATAAATGGTAATTGATCCCATTTACTTATCTATTCTACTGGCGTTTACGAAATTAGAATGTCAGATGTCTAACCCTCTTGATTATATATATATATATATATATTTAAATATACTCATGACAAATGAGCACTTCACAACCACATAAATAATTTGCATGTTCTCGTGTTCTTCCAACGCAAGAATTATTATTTGTTCCATAGTGGACTTCCAGTTTGCATCCCATGTTACTGTTAATTTTCCCACGGCACCTATGTAATCAGACGATAAAGTAGCCTAAAGTATACCTTATTTAAATAACCATAAAGCTGAAAATGAACATGATGCATGAGCATTAATACTGTGAGTCCCAAGTCGTCCCGTGAGCGACAGCATTGGCATTATGTATTGGAAGCATTGGCCGCGGATGGAGACGCGTTACTTTTTGGCAAGGTTGCACTGCGCGGCAACTTCTACTCGACGCCGTTACCTTGTCGCAATACATTTTCTTAAAATTATATTTGAACTTTAAGAGCCCTACCAAAGCCCTACCAAATTAATAAATGTTTAAATATCTAGCGTATCGACAGCAATCAACGAGAGCGGTTGTTTCTAAATATCATTATAATAGAAATAGCGAGCAAAATTGTGAAGGTACCTCTACACTAATTAAAATTATTTAAATAACTTAATTAAAAAAACGAACTAAATTCTCATAGAATTTATGAGATTAGTGCTTTCAGAATGGGGGCAACCCCATTGTCTGCACATTTTTTTTGCAATTTTAACTTATACAGAGACTTGTCTCGAATGTCTCTGTTAAAATAATCATATATAAGTAAGGTATGACACAGTAGGTTTTATGGATTACTATAATACCAAATTCATCGGTAGTGCAATGCCTTGCAAAAAGTGAGGAGAAATTCTTTAACGACATTGCCTTCATTTTTAATTCAACTGTCTAGAATTTACTGGATATTTTTCTACGAAACGAACCAGGTACGAATAAAAAAAAAAGTGTCAAATGTCGCCTCGCTTTTGTTACAGTAGGGTTGTTCACAACTTGCCGGATTCGAAATCGGGTCGGAAACTATATGTAACTCCATCTCTGTCATTTCCATACAGAATAAAAGAAATGGAGATATAGTTTCAGACCCGATTTCGAATGATTGTGAATACTGGTATAGATAAATAATTATTCTATGAATACGAGGTAACTCTATATAAATGAGTGTCGTGTCGTGTATTGCGTCAGGGCGCGGCCCGAGGGCAGGGTACCTATCATCCGACGCGATCTGTGGTTGCCAACGCGGTTGCTCGGGAGGAATCGGACTCGCTTCACGCGCCACACCCACTCTGCAACATGCCCACACACTGTTTCTACTGCGAACACCTGTGTTCTATTTTCAAAATTATACTTACATCTGTGAGAGGAACAAGCAACGTGAACAACTGTATACTTCCCGTTACGTAAAAATAAACGCTGGTTTGTTCGTAAACGCGAACAAACCAGCGTTCTTTTTACGAGGGGAACTAAATGGGTAGAAATACAGTCCGTACACATTTATTTACCTCTAACAGAACAGTGGTTAAAGTAAGCAGTGTCGATAAAATTAATAATACTTTTAGTAATTTTCACGATTTCCGATATTATTGCATAATGGCGCAATATATATGTAATTAAGGAAGGGATCAATTTAGGATTTGCAGGAGACAACATAGCATTTTAAGCAAACTGCAATTTAGGTTCTGTTGGCACCGCAATATTAATTTCTAAATTGTGCAATTTAGAAAATGTCAAATACGACACCGCGCTAGAAGAAAGTTGCAATTTACGATCACTAAGGGCAGAGTGCAATATAGGATCTGATGGAGATTGCACCACAGTAAGGGCATAGTGCAATGTAGGATCTGATGGAGATTGCACCACAGTAAGGGCAGAGTGCAATATAGGATCTGATGGAGATTGCACCACAGTAAGGGCATAGTGCAATGTAGGATCTGATGGAGATTGCAGCACAGTAAGGGCAGAGTGCAAAGTAGGATCTGATGGAGACTGCACCGCACTAAGGGCAGAGTGCAATGTAGGATCTGATGGAGACTGCACCGCACTAAGGGCAGAATGCAATGTAGGATTTGATGGAAAGTGCACCGCAGTAAGAGCGGGATGGACTCACCGTCCTGGTCGTAGTCGACGTCCCTGGTCAGCGCCAGCAAGTCGCTGCAGCGCTGCAGCGTGTCCTGCATGTAGTCAGAGATCGCCTTGTGGTTGTCGAGCACCTCCTCCTCGGCGCGCTGCAGCTCGTCGATGGCCTCGTGGAACGTGTACATCTCCGCGGACATGTCACCCTCCTGTACAGAACAACAACCATCACACAACTATACAGGCATACTAATAAACCGGTGTCCGACTTCGGTGTTGCAATTTTTTAGCAACGAAACAAAAAAATCATAAGATGTAACTCGTATTTCATCCCGATTCTGGATAAGATTTTTGTGGAACGCGGGTTTCTACGTCGACTACATTCCCAAACTCCCGAAATACCACTTTATTACTATGCCAGTATACTTGTCATGCGAATAACCTTCATTACGCCGGCGGCGGCGGTGACAGCCGGCGAGTGCACATGTTTTTTTTTTTATTGGATTTGGACCCACAAAGCATTTGCTAGTGTCAAGTGTAAAGATTTCTTCAAGTTTCTTGAATAAAACTAGTTATAAACGTTCTAGTCACAATCTAATTCACGTATACACGTCATTTTCAAATTAGAGTCCTGCTTTAGTGTGGTGGCTACTTTACTAGAAGCTTCAACGGAGTTAAACCGATAACGTGAAAAGATACGTTTCGTCGCTTTATTTCACTTGCCCACACTCACGCACTCCATCAAACACTTGATGAATAAAACACCACCATTTTTATAGCATTAATATTCAGAGCGTGTTTAGTGAGTGTTCCGATGAGGTTCCCGCCTAGAGTGGTTAAACTGTAGATGTACGTACGTTGAGTGAGCGGAGCTGGGCCAGGTCGTCCCTGGCGGCCTCCATGTCGACGTCGGGCTGCGGCGAGTCTGCGCGCGCGCGGCTCGGGTCCGAGGTGCCGAGCTCCTTCACTCGGTCCGCGTACCGCAGCGTGTTCAGCGAGTGCTCGCAGGAGGACATCGCCGGCGAGATCATCGCGATCATGCACGTGCGCGATTTGTCGCCGATGAACGAGTCGCGCAACACCTGACACACGCACACATTAACATTATACACGACTCATTACAACATAACGAGTCTGTACTTCGAATATCGTCTATCTCCCTCGCGCATATAAACATTTTTGTAGATATAATATGACTTAATGAATTAAAAAAAAAGTCCCACAGAAAATCAGAAAGCAATATCACAAATTTTCGTAAAAAAAAAACATTTTCATCTAAATTAATTATATATTTTATATATATTATCATACATAAAAGTCATTTTTACGTTAATAATTTGTAAATATGATTTATATCTATGAAAATTAACTTGGATGAAATGAATTGTAATTTTTGTCGATGTTGCTTTTTTTTTTACAAACGACGTTTTTGTTCGTTCAGTCATTTTATATCTTCAAAAATGTGGATGAGTGCGCGAGCGAGACGGACGAAGGTCGGACTACAGACTCTTAATACGAATTAGCAGTACAGCAGTGATGCGTTGACTCTCTCGCTCCCTTAGCCGACGCGAGGTGATTTTAAATGAGCTGCGAGGACAGTCAAAAAACAACAAGTAAAATAACAATATAACATGAAATAAAAGCTGACCTGTGTAAGTTTAGAAACCCTAAAGGGCAGGTGGTTGTTCCCCTTCATTCCGAGCGCCCGGATGCATTCCTTCAGCGCAAGCAGTGACTTGTTGATCTCCGCACTCTCCATCCCTGGAAGTCACCGAATGCAAATTCAGTTCTAAAATCAAATTGAATCGAAATTCTAGTCGAAAATACAAAATGCAAAAACCGTTGTAAATAAAAATGGAATAAAACCAAACGCCCTATTATATAATGAACTTTATCTCGATTAGATAAGGTACAAAATACTGACTGGTCTGTCTGTTGGCGGAGGACGTGTCTGCGCCGCGCTCGTTGCCCGCGAGGTCTATGAGGGAGAACTTGCCGTGCACGCGGTGCATGCCCGGCGACCGCACTATTATCTGGAACACGGCGTGCGACCGCGACGAGTTCGAGTTCGCACTCGTCTGGAAATGTACATAAATAACACATCAATATTACATTCTAAACGTAGTGTAGTACACCCTGAGACATGACGGAGTGACGGGCGATTTACGTAAGGCACTCGGTAGTGGCTGCATAAACAAGTTAAAGATAGGACTGAGCGGCGTTTAAGGGCTTTGTACAAAACCAGAGTAAAGTTTAAAATAAAGTATTTATTTTTATATTAGCCCACATTTCCCCGTCGATGAGTAAATGTTTCTCTTCCCGCATTTGTCTATATAAATTTAAAATATAGAGTATTTTCAAGTACTTATGCCCTGGAGTCTGTGGAGAATAAATTTGTTAGTAAAAAAAAAAGAAAAAAAAAAAGTACTTATGCCAATCATTTTTTTTTTGCTCCTTCGAGCCGGATACACGAACAATGTAAACAAGTATAAGAGAAAACCCCCGACAAAAAAAACGGCTTAACCAATTTTGTTGAAACATAAGCTATAAACACTCTCGATGGAATTCTCTTTCAAACAAAAAAAAAAACTAGATAAAAATCGGTCCATACGTTTAAACGTATGCCACAGACAGACACACAGATGCACAGACATATACGTCTACCTAATCTTTTTTTAGGTCGGGGGTGAACAAAGTATAGAGGGGGGGAGAGGAGGGGAGAGGGAGAGAATGAGATAGTGAGAATGTGTGTGTAACCTGTCCCGAGGTCCTCGCGGCGTTCCCGTGCTGTATGAGCTTAAGCACCTCGTCGACGTTGTCGACCACCTTCTCCGTGAGCCCCACGATCTGCACCTGCTGCTTGCCGTCCTCCAGCACGCGCAGCTTCGCCTTCTCCGCGAGCAGGTCGAACACCTGCACACAACGACACCACACACTACATTCACTCACACTCACCACTCACTTCAACGCTTGCAGAGAGAGCGCATCGCTTGCAAGTTCTGTCACACAACAACAGGCTCAGGTTTTATATTAATAAATATGTCCCAAACAATAACATTAGTGTCATCAAAATATAGATTTTGTGAATATTGCTTGTTTTTGTTCAAAATTATGCTTGCGATATGTAGGAGGAGTTCTAGGCAAATTATTATCATGCAAAATTTATATCTCCTATGCGAAAATTCTGTTGGAAAATTAATTATGCAGATTTTTTAAGATCTTCCTTTCCCAAAAACTTTCATGTCTACATCGTATTGCAATATTTCACATTGAGGATTTTATATTTGCAACAACGTTATTTAATCGTGCTTGTAACATACTTTCCTCGAACAACATCAGTATTTAGATATTATTTTTTGTTTCCATATCATCAATAACAAAGATTATTTTATTTGTTTCCATTATTTATATCCCTTCCTTCCTGTCGTTGGCAAAAATTGTCCCCAATTTCAACTTTGGGGACTGTGTAGCCACAAAAAAACATACTTTCCCAGAATAGATCTCGAAGAAGGAAGCGGAGACGATGAGGTTCAGCGGCTTGTACTTGGGCGAGCGCAGATACGTGAACACGTCGCGGGCCGCCATCGCGTATATACCCTTCTTGCAATCTTGAGTTTTACCCTGTAACGAATAAGGTACATTTTAATATAATACCCATATATGTATTTAAGTTTGGTTCCAAAATATTAACTGTTTGATTTCATCAGTTTTTCTTAAAGTAATAATAGTCTTGAGTTTAACCGACAACTTACCTGATGATATTCGTTTTTCGATGAGATTCGTTGTTATTCATTATGGATATCGAACAGTCAATATAGAACAGTATGTATATTGAACAGTCTAACATGTAGTTGCATCTGTAAAATGTTATATGTGACATTTAAACTATTTTTCGATTTTTGTATAAAAATAGACACTGTAGGAACCCACATGTTCACAACCTACTCTGCTGTGGATCCGGCTATAATTTTGTGTCGACCACAGGCTTATCCACGCGATGTCGCGGTCTACAATGAAGAGTTCGACTGACCTGGAAGTCTCCTCCCATAGTGTGAGTTTTGCCCGAGCCAGTCTGTCCGTACGCGAAGCACGTGGCCATACCGCCCTCGAATATCGTCTGCACGAGAGGTTTCGCCGTGTACCTGAAATGCACAACACCACAATATTTTAGTAATAGGCAGTCACTTCATTTTAACAAGATAACAATTTTTTGGTGACAAAAAAGACTGACTAACCTAGCCTAGTACTTTCTGTCAGGGAGTTTTGGTGACAATGGTCCGACTCCACCTTCAGACCCACGTTATCATGTGTACTGGAAAGTACTCGTACTTTATTGACGTAGCGACCCAAAATGTGTCTAGGTAACGTGATACTAGAAGACGCCACTCTTCTCTATTTATACATACGAGTATATACATACATATCTATAAAATCAATCCTATTTTCCCTTAAGGGGTAAGCAGAGCATTAAATCACCATGTTGAGCTGGAGCCGGCTTGTGGCAAAAACTTAGTTTAAGTATTTAAATCATGTAAATATTTATGTAAGTTTTTGTCACAATAAAAACATTATCTATTCTCTGAAGACTAAAGACTATGAGACCGTTTGACGCCACTTTTGATCGTAATTAGATGTTTAGATAGAAGAGAGAGGGTATTAGAGGGTTAAAGGGGATTACAGGGTAAAATGTAATATTGACATGTAGTGACAAAGGATCAGCCCACATCATCTACAGACCCCAATTTCCCTCAATCCCTTTAACTGACTTTTATAGTATGTCCTGGAAAAGAAGCAGCTGGTAAATTATATGTTATTATTTTTCTTCCAGTCCAGCATGGAAGAGAGATACCGAAGATAACAAAACAAACTAATCCAAACTTTCTCAACACTATCTTAGCACCTTAGCATCTTAGCATCATAAGATCACCTTATCATCAGATAATAAATTATTGCACTATACTCCGATTCTTATGCCAATATTCAGTTCAATAGTAAACTGAGAAATGACTCGAACTTGCAAGATTTACAGACAGGCAGACAGACACCGGGACAGGTGATACTAAACAAAAGCCAGTGAAAAGAGTAATACTTGTAGACGACTTCATTGCTGCAGGAGTCGTCGAACGCATAGTCGAAGCGGAACTTCTGGTTCTCGAGGTACTTGGTGAGATCCACTTTGTTCTTGGGCTCGTGGACTATCATCTGGTCCTTCGTCGGCACGCTGATCACGTCCACCTGATGGAAACGATTCGTATTCAAACAAACTAAATTTATTATTGAAATTAAACAATTTTTAACGAATTTATCGCTTAAATTTTACATAATTTTATGACCTGACGTTTCGAATGAAACTAGATGACAGTTGTTTTTTTTTTTTAATGAAAATATTAATCACTACCGCCTGTTATTTTTACAGTCTAGTAAAAATAAATCCGTTTGTATGGAGCATCACAGTATTTGCAACTGGGGGGATTCTTTGAAATTATGATAGGAAAATAGCTAAAAATCATAGATCAACAATAATCCCCGATTTATAGACTAGCTGCGTTCCGCGGTTTCACTCGCGTAGTTATGAAAAACGGTGATGATTATGATGATGATAAGTAGCTTATGTCCGTCTCCAGGTCCAAAGCTATCTCTATACTAATTTTCATAACGATCGGTTCAGCCGGTTGAGCGTGTAAAGGTAACAAAATTAGATTTTATAGTATCAAAATGAAATTGTGTTAAATGTATTTCAAAACACACAGTACATTCATTTAAATAACAATAATACTTAGTTGTCTTTTATGTTGTCACAAATCTTATTTTTAGTAGACTATTATGCAAAATGTTCCCTTTGCATGCAGAAGTCGCTCACGTCGTGTTAACAGGTATCGCAGATCTGTGTGGAGGCTGTACGAAACGTCAGGTCATAAAATTATGTAAAATATACGCGATTATATTTTACATAATTTAATAAATCCGTTTAATAAATCCGTTTAAAAAGGTTTAATTGCAATGAGTAACGATCACGAAAACCTTTAGACCTTCTTAGAAAACTTTCTGGTCTCACCAGAAAACGTTAACTTACTTTGATCAATGTCACACATCACAATCTCCATTTAATGGCGCGCTAATCAGTGACACATATGCAAGTTAACATCTGTATATAACACACATACACATGCTCATGTATATCGTCTGATCCCCAAGCTCGCTCATGACGTCAATTGCAATTAGAACGCTTGAAGCCCGCATCTTTCGATTGACAACCGTGCCGCAAACTCAAGCAACCAACAGGGCGAGCGCGGGGAGCGGTTGAGGAACCCGTGATTGGCGGGAGGCAGAGTCTCTGTTATGTATGTAATTCTATTAATGTCTCAAACATGTCTCAAATTGCTTTCTTATATTTCGCGAAAACAAAACGTTCGTAAATCAAAAGTTAACAGTGTGTTATACCTGTGACATGATTATAACCTGAATATTACTAGCTGCACCCATCGGTGTCCCGAGCGTAGTGATGAAAAACGGTGATGATGATGATAAAATCCTCCAGGTTCTAAAGAATCTCTATGTCAAAATTCTCTACGAATGGTTCAGTGGTTTCAGACTTGATGAGGTAACAAACAGACAGAGAGACAGACGATATGGCTATTGTCTGTCTCTGTAACTCTGGCGAGTTACTTTCGCTATTTATTCGTTAGGATGTCTTCGTAATCTTGCCACTTTCACGCACGACAAAGGAAGTAGAGATTTTTTTGTCGCGGCGGGTACCTTTGGCCTGTTGACTAATTATATCGTAAGCTTGACCGAGGTGGCAGAATTGATAGAAAATAAATATCAATCTATAATAAAAATGGGATTTGAAAGAAAATTCGTGTTTTAAATTAGAAGCTTCCATGTGCAATTATCAATTTTGCAACTACAACGCCAAGTGCGTTGTAGTTGCAAAATTGATAATTGCAACAACACGGCGTCTTTTCGGTGATATTTACGAACCTCTTTCTTGACGCACTCCTTCTTATTTAACGGCCTCTTCCTGACGCAGACTGTGATCTGATGGTCCTCGACGGGCTCGTTGCCCGTCAGCGGCCGGAAGTCGATGGTGGCTTGGTAGTCTCGGATCATGGCCAGAAACTCCCAGTTAGGGTTACCCGGGTCCATGTTCATTAAGGCTTCCTAGAACATAATGAACGTATCATTTTAATTCTACCCTTATCGTGAATGGTATATTTTTTATGGTCAGGAAATTATTTAATTTACAAATCAACGCGAGCAAGACCCAAGCCTGCCTTTTCTCAGCCAAAAAGAGTGAATGTCTTGTGTCTCCTACTTTCCGAAATTCAACATATCCGTTGACAGACCCTCTTGAACTGCTGGGCTAAAGTTTACCTCAACATTGAACTTTGGAGACTACCTCGAGTCTAAGGCTAAACCTTTTCTGTCCACGTTTTTGATGTGTACTAGACAGGAATGGAATTCTATGCCGCCATATATGTTTCCTGAGAGCTATAATAAGAATTTTCAAGGATAGAATGAATAGTTATCTTCTAGATCGACGACCTCCATCCTTGGCCATACCGTCGTCACTTAACATCAGGCGAGTTGGTGGTCAATCATAGCTCTATCAAATGTAAATAAACTGTCTGGAATCATGAATAAGTAAAGGAGTGTGTTCATGGTGGCCGGCCAGACAAGGAACCACGTGGAATTCCAGTGAAGTACATATACCCGTCTCTGTCTCGTCCACTATGGCTAAGGTGGGTATATGTACCATAGTGCGGAATAAGCTATTAGATCTACATCTACATAATTAGCCATAACCTCAAAATTTGGATTGTTTTGACAACCAGCACTCGAGATCTCGAGTGGAGACCACGCACCGGCAAGTGCAGTGTAGGAAGACCAGCCACAAGATGGACAGATGACCTCATACAAGTGGCGGGAAGACGTTGAATGCAAGCCGCTTCCAAACGGTATTTTTGGAAGCCCATGGGGGAAGGTCTATGTTCAGTAGTGGACTTCTTATAGTTGAGATGATGATGACAACCAGCACTGGAGTTACCTTCTCCTCCTTGAGTTCCGCCTGCCGCTGCCTTCGCTTCTCCCGGTTCTCCTTGAGCCTCTCGACCTCCTTCACGACGTTAGAGCGTCGCGCGGCGCCCGAGGCAACCGCGTGCGGCACGGACACAGTGGAAGAAACGCCGGCAGGCCGTGCGCTCGAACCGCCCACATTGCCTGCTCCAAACTAGAGGAACAGAAATAACAACTTCGTCAAATTCTGAAGACTTGTATTAGCTGTACGACATGACATTGGCCTTTTCTTTTATTTGCTCCACTAATGTTTCCCTCGGAGATTAAAACGCTGGCGTAAGACCGAGGAGCATGGAAGTTACTCCACAACTGACAAAAGTCATGCTCTTAAATAATGAATGAATGAAGTTAGCTGTACGTATTTGCACGAGTCGCTCATTTGTAGGACAATCCAGCTTATCACGGCGTCGTCGGATACCCCACGTTCCGGTCCTTACAGACGCAAGCCTCGCGCGTTACCTCCGAGCTCTGGCTCCAACCTGGGTGTCAATATCCATTGGAATATTCCCGATATTCCGTTAACACACTTCTATGTCTAAGGCAAGCGATATTGACTTATTTGGTGACAATATTAATAATTTCAGGTGGTAGACAGTGGAATATCTGTAAATATATGTATATAAATAACAAAATACAAACAAACAAAATAGCGTTTCATGATGAAATAAGCCAGTGTAAGGATGTCTGAATCAAAAGAGAAAAGGTCTTCTTCTTCAAAATGATTAATGATGAGATAGAATAGTCTATGAAATCTTGTGAATTCTCAATGTTTAGTCACTGGGAGTATCTTACTCGTACGTCGGTCAGATCAGGACATGTTGATGATTTTTGCACTTTTACAGAGTCGAAAATGTCTTCCATCGTCAGATGTAAATCACAACGTGAAATAAACCGGGTCGCGTTTTTGTGCACACGAAAAAAAGAACAGGCAAATTCTAAACGTTTAGATCGTAAGCTGTTTCCTCCAGTTCTCTGGTTAAATAGTCATTACAGCAATGTCGCTTGGGACACCTCCTCCTACACACGATTGGACTCATACCTTTGTATAGATTCGAGACAAACGTAACGAGAACTGTTTAGCAGTTTTTTATACTGTTGTTTTTATCAACACGTCAGAATGGCCATAATGACATATACATATTTTTTTTTTCTGCCTTTAATCATTGTCAATAAGAACCTAAAAGGTGTTCGATTTTTGGCCACTCCATAGCACCAACTGATTAAATAGCTACCAGGATAATGTCGCCAGTTCCAGAGCTCTTGAGCCACGACCAGTAACAGTAGTTTTACTCTTTTTACAGAATTATATGAAAAACATAACAGTAGTGATACATTACTTGGTTGAAACATATGTTAACAGTGGCGGACAAGAGTGAGTGAGGGTGAGTGGTGGCCAGGTCTTTAGATTTATACATTTGCACGATTTATCAGTTAAATTTTGTTTAATTTCAATGACATTTTAATTATTATTGTATTAATAATTTTGTTGCAAGTAGTTAAAAAGGCAAATCTTGGAACAATTTTATTAGTTGTTTTGTTTTCGAGCTATTTAATTTAAGAGAAACTTTGTAAAACACACTTTGTAAAACGACTTGCCTAGTCTAGCGATTTTGTTATAAGGCCAATAAACAATTTGAATTTGACAAGAGTTACATTGCGATAGAACTGCTTGCCGTAACATAATGCGTTCTAATTGAAGACCAAGGTTTTGATGAACAGTCGATAGCGAATTCGTTGCATTCGTTAAAATCCAGAAGAATCATGGGAAGTCTAGAATTAATATTATCACAAAACGCGTGTATAGTATAGAACCTCCTTGTGGTTCCGACGCAGCGCGTGCGAGGGGTAGGGTGGTATGCTCTGCACACACGCTGCGCTGGGTGTGCTGCCGGCGCGGGACCTGCCGCCTGACATCGGCGTCTGGAAGGGAAAGGGAAAGGATGGGGTAGGAACCTGGATATACATCTTTAGAGACAGGTGGGTTAAGGAGAGGTGAAGGATATGTTTTTATTGTGAGACGTAGAACATACTGATTGTAGGTCTTCCTAGCCAATTAAGGTGACCAATGACAGGTGAAGAGTTCAGTTTACCTGCTGCGTGACCCTGGAGTTGGGTTGCGGCGGCGGCGGCTGCGGCTGCGGCGGCGGTACGTTCTCCGCGCCGCGCCGGCCCGTTGTGTCGCCGCCGTGTCCGTTGGTGTAGGGCCCCGCCCCGGCCCCCGCAGCCGCGCCCCCCGCGTTTGACAGACGCATCTGGTTGTTGCGCGTCACGCGAGACGGCGCTGCGAGGTGCGACGCTGTATTTCAACATTACATTAGTATCTTTGAGTATTGTTACTTTAAAAATATTGACATTAGTATCGATTCTGTGTGTACATTTTGAAAATGAGAGAGATTTAGACAGAAAGAATCGATCCAAATGATCTTTTGTATATACTACTTCAACGTTTTCTTAGTAAAAACATATCGTCGTTGCAAATTTAAAATTTCCTATGTGATATTTTTTCGGATATTTTAATAGGTTTTCTTTTAGGGTTTCTTGTTTACTACGGAATCCTAAAAATATCTGAAAATAAATACCACAGATTTTTTTAAATTCGAAAATAGGTTTGCCATTGACCGTCAATGGTCTACGATGGAGCGCGCTTGCCTAGAAGAAACCTATTCACTTTTAGATTTGCAAAGACGATATTAAGTTTTAAAATTAAGAATAAGGAAATAAATCGTAACAAATAAGTAACAATAAATTAAAAATACCGTAACAATGTTTCTGTCTTAAATCCTAAAACAAAAGGACCTCAATCCATGAATCACACATGACCTAACTAAGCAAATGATCAAAACGAACCAAATGAAATCATCCGAGCGCAACCGAAACCGTGCAGTAAGCTGAATAGAAAATCACTCCAGTGCAGTACTCGACTCTTACGTAATTTCGGCTTCTTCTCTTCCACCGGCCTTTTCTCTTCGACGGGCGAGGCATGCTTTTCGAACGCCTCTTGTACATTGTGTTCCGCGGAGTCGGCGACGCGCCGCCGCCAACGTAACCACGAACAACACATGATATCGAGCCCGGCTTAGAGTATTCGCATCTAACTGTTCACTACATGCGCCCGACGTAGAGTGGTGTCTCCGAATGGCGCACGAGTCGACGCAAGGCGATCTGCGTTCGCCGCCATATTAGGTACTCTTTTTCAAGGCAATGAACCGCGACGATGTGAGCCACGGCCGCGAATGCACTACAATTTTGGATAATTACTCCACGCGCAATAATTATGAAAAGTGATTGCACTTTTTGTCAATGTTTGCACGTGGACGTCGTGTACGCGACTGCTATCCGTATACGGTCCAATTACGATCGCTCGGACGTTACGCTACTGAAATGGTTAAATAATGGTCGGTTATTTAATGGGCCCGCCTTTGTCCGTCGTCCGCCGCTAATGAAACATGGATATATGACGTCACGAGCTTTCATACCATCCAGATCGATAAAGCACAACGTCCTAAGCGCGACACATGAACTTGACGATCCTGCTGGGTTTTTTTTTTCAATTCCAAACATATTTCTAGTGTTTCACTACACTATAAAGAGGAAGAGACCCAAAATTTTACGAATGCCGTCTTTAGTCTAGATTATTAGAAAATCAATCGAGAATCACAGTTAAATATTAAGAATTAATAAAATAGACTTGTAACAACAATTTTATTAAAATGTTATCTAATCTTACACAGCGTCATACAAAAAAGTCTCAGTCTGTACAAAGGAATTATTATCAAAATATTTTATGAATCAAGTGAAATTATAATAACACCATGAAATACGAGGTAATTAACATTTTGTTCATAAGACCATTTTACGGTTTTGCAATTTCAAAAATCTAATAATTTAAGAGGTTGTGTAAATAAATTACCAAAGTTTTTAATTACGTAGCACAGTAGGTTTGAAATAATAAATTTCGCAACGAAATCCTTTGCACTCGCGCATAGTTGGCTCAGTCTAACCATGATCTTTGTATACACACACTTGTCACACAATTTTAAACCGTAAACTTTAGCTAACACGACACAGGATAAGACCATGACCTAAGACAACAGATACTAAATATGACTAAATGGACAGACGAATGCAAACAGTTCCAAAATCGCAGTGCAAAGGTGAAATCTATAAGTCCCGCGACTGTTCATAATGTCACTGGCTGTAGAAAACGACAACGGGAAGAAAAAGAAACGCAGAGAACTATTGGAAGAAACAATCGCATAGCAACAGTTCTCTTGACAACGGCTGACACGGCCCTGTGATCAATAGTACCTAGTACCCACCGGGTCATCGATGAGCCAGAATAATTATGTTACATTGCTTATTCATTTCGATAATCGTATGTATCTATAATATGTTATTGAATTAAATACAAAAAATACAAAATATAGCCTATGTGACCACACATAAAGTGGAATCCAGCTTGTACTTCATCCATCAATCGAGTCGTGACTGAAAATTGTAAACATAACAAGGGACACAACAAAACGAGACTGACTGTCACCTTACTTCAGTTATATTAATATTAACAACGAGAGCATCGTTCAGGTTTGGTGAAATAAAAAAACTGCAATACTAAATCACCGGCCTAAATGGCCGTTTAACCGTACCGATTTTCTTCGTGTGACAGTCTATCGGAAACGTGACATTGGCGGGGTTGTGAAACATGTTCACTTAAGAGTTGAAGTTGTTGAACAAGAACATCGTTTTCCGCACTTCCTACATAGGTCTGTAGTAATAGGCTCAACATGGCGCCAAACCAGCCTTAATTCTCATCTAATAAATAGAAAACAAGACACAATCAATACCGAAAAATCCCACTCCAAATAACCTGGTCGTCACATTGGTGTAAAACATGTTTAGGAACGCGATGGCTTCGCACACAAGCCTTTCTAAGATTTAAGTCCAGTAAAAATAAGATTTGTAACAACATAAAATATAACCAAGAAAATTCTCATTAAAATTAAAGTAAAAGTAGGTGTTTTGAAACAGTTTTGCCACAATTATTAGGATGAAATTTTCAATAATCTAGCCTAAATAATTTTATTTATTAAAACGAAGTTTGTTACCTTTTCACAATCAAACTGCTGAACGGAACGTTACCTATGAAATTTAATACAGAGATAGCAGCTTCCACAGCTAAACATTTCCTACGTACTTACATAGGTTACTTATCATCATCACTTTTTCATAATAACTACACGGATGAAACCGCAGGCCGGAGCTAGTTTATAAATCGGCATTTATTGTGAATCTATGTTTTTTCCTATCATAGTTCACAAAGAATCCCCCAAATTGCATTTATTGCGATTTGCTCCATACAAAGGTATGTATTACTTACTAGAAACTATTTCATGCACCGCAATGCTTATCGGTATGCGCCAGCCAGGAATCGGAATAGGCTCCCTTGAAGTACGAGGCATTTCCTATGCACACGGCTTACCTAGCCTAGCTGGATATCAGATTGAGTTCACTGCCGTTGCATGCGGACGGCATTCAGCGTACCGGTGTATAAGTTAAATCCCCTGATAATCATAACAAATACTCAATAAATATACGAGATACTAAAATGTTCTTAGTCTTACAATCTGGGGATCTAAAGTCATCTAAAATTTGGTCAGACAAAGTGAATGTGAGCGTATTTTTTATTGAAAAAAATAAGTACTTAAAAAAACTTTTTATGTTAAACGGTTTTATTGAAAAAAACATAATGATGTAGGTAATGTATTTACTGTATTCTACTAAAAAGCCCTTTCATTTGATACCCATATTGTGGGGGTTGTGAAAGCCGCTCTATCGTGACGGCGGCCATATTTAATTTATAATTATACTAAATATATTAGATTTTGTCATCTAAACTAAAGGCGTGTATCAAATATCAGATCAATCTGTCAACGATAAAGGGGGTCAAATTTCGATTACTAAGTTTGACTCAAAAAAAATAAACATAACATCAACAACAAACAGAGCAAGCTAAATAAAACGTTTAAAAAATGTGAGTTACTTCAAGTTGAATTATTTGAACTGTTCGTCCTGGTGAAATGAAGAACGACTGCAACGAATTCTACGTGACGAATTAGCCACCGTGCAAATTCTTGTTGACTCCTACAGAGGATCTCACGACCTCCGCTAACTAGCGTTCCTGATGTACATAAGTATAGCAGCTAGGTTGCATCTTTCAAGTACAGGGCATCGCTGTAAAAGTTGAGTAGCTCAACTTTTATAGCGATACAAAGTTGGCTCGCGCTCGTTTCTATCATTATTTTTCTGTAATGAAGAGTGTGAGGCAAAAGTTCAAATGAGTCTACTTTAAACTGTGATATTTTTAAGTTTCTTCAACTTTTGTGTCAGAAAAAGCAACGTTCAACTTTTAAAGCGATGTAAAGTTGGCTCGCGCTCTTTTTTATCATTCTTTTTCTATAATTAAGAGTATCAGACAAAAGTTCAAATGGATCTACTTTAAACTGTGATATTTTACCAGTCTCTTAAGTTTTGTTTCACTCTCTTAATTGCAGAAAAAGCAAGATAAACACGGGCGCGAGCCAACTTTGCATCGCTTTAAGAGTCGAGCGTAACCCTGTTAGTCTAGTAAAAATAAATCCGTTTGTATGGAGCATATTACAGTATTTGCAACTGGGGGGATTCTTTGAAATTATGATAGGAAAATAACTAAACATCATAGATCAACAATAATCCCCGATTTATAGACTAGCTGCGTTCCGCGGTTTCACTCGCGTAGTTATGAAAAATGGTGATGATTATGATGATGGTAAGTAGCTTATGTCCATCTCCAGGTCCAAAGCTATCTCTATACTAATTTTCATAACGATCGGTCCAGCCGTTTGAATGTGTAAAGGTAACAAAATTAGCTTTTATAATATCATTATGAAAATACATTCATTAAAATAACAATATACTTAGTTGTTTTTTATGTTGTCACAAATATTTTTTTTACTAGACTATGTAGGCTGTAGGTTCGATGTCAAATAACCGTACTATATATAGTCATAAATCGCACAACTTTTGCAACTGGTTTTTTATACGATAGAGATTACATGTGACCACTAACTGACCTCATAGTAAGAGACCGTGTAGTCGAGGATGGCGCACGTCCATTTAGAAAATATCTATTCACACTAGCCTTGAATATACCAATATTGTAGTTGTGTAAAAAACAGAGAATACGGTAAGGAGTTCCACTCCTATATGTTAGATAACATTTTCTTAAAAACTACATGATGACAAGTTTACAAATTAATTAGTATCATTTTATGAGAGTACGAGACAAAAACTTAATTGTAATAATTATAGTTTACAAACTGAAAACCCGACTTAAAAATACGCAATTTTGTTCTAAAAATCAAACTACTAAGCGATTTAGATGAAATATCTATAGGGACAAATCTTGAACTATGGTCCTTTCAAACAAAAATGGGTTTATAAATTACGGACTTATGCGGATGACAAAAATACAGCCGAACTGTTAACCTCCTTCTTTTTGAACTCGATAAAAATTTGTCTGAACACGAACAAAAAATATGTTTTTTTTTTATATTAATCCAACTAGATCTAAGCTAGTTTAACCACAGTTAAGTGATGTGAAAGATGGTAATAGCACATTCTAATCTGATATTGATGTGTATATCGAAACCACACAGTTCTCTGGCCGACTCAGGTCTGGCAAGGAGTTGATTGATCCACTGAATCGGATCTACCGTTAATAATGTCAATAGGACATCAATTATAGTCATAATGTAGAATCCTGACCCGAGGACTGGCGATGCGAGGGTCATTACCCACCGCCCACCTTCCCCAGGCGGACTGATTCACACGGTGCGATATCCTCGCGCTTCGGCCATAACAAAAACTATAATGTGCGCGTCGGGTCATGTGGGTAGATGACAGCGTCATGGGGTATTTTAGGTGTTCTCAGGGTTATCAGACGACAAAGTAGAAAATAGCCGTAAAATAGCTGAAAAATAGCTTGCATTAGGTGGATTTGTTGAATCCTGATAATTTCTTGTTTTTTTTTTCGTATTAGATAGATATACGATTGACCACCAACTTGCCTAATGTTAATCGACGGTGTGGCCGAGGATGCTCTTCCAAAGAACAGTACACAGCGTTCTAGGATGACCCAGGGTATACCGTATTTTTATACTACTAAGAGACATGACGAGCAAGACCCTGATTGTAAACATCATGTTTACCCAAAACAATTCAATAGCGTACAGAACTGTGACTAGTGCGGCAACATACTGTGCTCATCACTCTCACATATTATCATGCTCCAAAATTTCGCACGGACACAGTAACGCTTGTACTACTTGCTGTATACCTACTACTAATTAATTCTGAAAAATGGTCTGAATGGAGACAGTTCAGTTAAATGCAAAACAATTGACAACCCTGACAGAGACCCGCATTGGACTCTACAAAGCGATTTCTTCATTAAATCCAAGTCACAATATCGAAACTACTTTATAATGACATTAGCTTTTAGTGAGCCATCAAATAACGAACGCAGTCCTAAACAACTCAAAAGGGAGTTTTCGACAAAGTTGGTAAATAAAGTAAGCGTGAATCACACATGACACCAAACAAACCTCAGTTCCATTATACTGGCTATTATTTAAATGGACTCGACATTAAAATAGCTCACAATGCCTCGAATTCCTTTACAACTTTACCTTTAATGTCCTCAGAAGGTTACGCGGAAACCGAACTTCAGCCTCCCCCGTTTAACATAATTAAACGATACCTTGGAGGCAACTTGCCGAAAAAGGGAAACTTTCCCGTCTGGGCTATCAGTATGCGACACTCGAAGCAGGAAATCAATTCCCAGGACCTTCCCGCAGCACTCGCACACATCACACGAAAACAACACTTAACACCTGGAAGATAGGATCGAGATCGGAATGAAGACCATCACAGACTGAGGGTTGACTTACGGGCTACTGTCGCCCGCCGCGTCTGCAGATTCGTCCGAGCGCATCGCACAGGCATGGCGTCCGAAGTGAAAACGAAAACCGGGAAATTTACGATCGAAGGTCAGTTTCACGGCACTATCGTGTGTGATCCATTAGTGCGATTGAATATTTAGAATTGGGGCGGTGGTGCCAGGCAGCGGCGTGGTACGCGGCCGGCCGCGTACTGCCCGCGCGTGCTGGCTACCCACACTTATAGCGGCCGATGGATTAACGGAGCCAGCGGCGGCCGCCCCATGGAACTCAAAAGCCCCCATACACACACGAGCTTAACGCCACACGCTATCATATTATAATCATAAGGTGGAAAAAATATAGCTTCATACGGTGCTGGTGGGTAACTTATCTATGGTCCGAAATACATTAGTTTGAATTTTACTTGCCAGAATCCGTTTCATAGAACTGTTTAATTCCATATGTTTTACTAGACACAAGTTCCTGATTCGATAGGTATGTTAGCCATAAGTTTCATTTTCCCGAACAATTATTAGGTTAGGTTTCCATATTATTATATCTAATTAATTACAAAGGTATGGTTATCAAATATATCAATTATTATTAGGTTAAGTTTTTTAGGTTTCTGTTTATTATACACAGAAACTTCCCTATTACAAATATTCGCTTATCAGACGAATTGTCAAATGATCTTTCGAGACTTTGATATAATTATAGCACATATATTGTGGCCCTATTTACATACAACTGAAAAAACGGACTTCAAAATACGCAATTCATTTACTTGGATGATATTTTTTCAATTATTTTGTAATAAAAACCAAAGTACTTAACCTCGCTGGTTTGCTCGTGGTATGCACGCAACATAGTAATAAGTACTTAAATTAAAATAAAATCATTTTCCCGTAACGATAATTAGTAAACAATAGTTTGTAATTATGACAAAGGTCACGGACCCTGGTGTCTGTGGATAATAAAATTAAATTTAAAAAAAAAAAAAAAAAAAGTACTTAACCGATTTTGATAAAATTTATATGAGACCACCTCTGACCACCTACGAAACAAAAAACAATCATCAATCAACAATTCACAATTGGTGGAGTAATCGGTAAACAAACATACACTCTAATTGAGAACCGCCTTCTTTTTGGGAGTCGGTTAAAATTTTCTTTAAAAAAAAAAAAGAATCGTTTTCAGAGAAACGATATTCGATATTTCATAATTCGGATCATAGACAAGTAACCGTGCTGGTACTCGTAGGTAAGCGTCCATCAGATAGGAAGAAGCGGAACATCCGTTTTCCTGTCGGAAAGCACGTATGGAAATGATACACAAAGGTCAGTTCTAAAATAGATGCTATTAAAAATTAAAATAATTTCTAAATTTTATATCTAAAAAAACACGCTACAAATTATTGTGGTCAAAGTTCATTACAAGACTTTTCTAACAAATCCAAACAGAGCTATGATACGATGTTCCATCATGAAGTTCTAGTTCATATCTTCCGGCTCCATCATCAGATCAGTTCTACAGTACCATATTAATGTATTGTCATCAGAACTACATACAGCTGCCAATTTTCATGACGCTACGATCCTTGGAAGATGGTTAAATTAGTTACCTTAGATTCCATTACACACAGGTCGACCTAATAAAAGCGTGTTAAAAAAAACTTCAAGAACCACGACATCGCCGACCTTTTGAACAATGGTTATCTTGCAGTCGAGTGTCATATCGTGAGAATGAGTCGTCGATAATGCTTCAATGTGGAAGTGGAACGTCTTTTCATAGGGTGTCAACTTTATTGAGTCACGAATAAAACCTGTAAATTTTAACCGAGTGAATGTTTAAAGTGGCGCATGCAAACGTTATAAGTGTGTATTGTCTGTTATTTAGGTGTTAACGGGTAAATTCCCAAGCGAGGTGGGAATACTTAATTTTATTGCGGCACGTGTGAACCACGACTGTCTAAAGATAGTTCTACGAGCGCCGCCAACGTTTTAACTGATAAAGAAAGGTGTTATGAATGTACTGCCTTACCGAAAAACGTTACTTACTTTAAGCTATGCTTAAATTTATGCGTAACGTTTTCCGGTAAGGCCCGTAATGTTCAGAACCTCTGTTAATCTGTAACCGTGTAATTGCTCGTACTAAATGATTCCACGAAATAACTATTTGACTGGCTTTGCAGTTCAGTTGGTAGTATGTCTGCCTGCTAAGCTGTAGGTCATGGGTTCGATCCCCACCCAGGGCAAACATTTGTGTGATGAGCATGGATGTTTGTTCTGTGTCTGTTTCTATGTATCATACTCGTACGTATGTATGCACTTACAAAAAAAAGTATATATGTATTCTATCAGCCCTCTATTTCCCATAGTACAAGCTTTGCTTAGTTTGGGCTAGATAGTATTGTGTGAAATGTCTAATAAGCGAGTATATACCTAATTATTATTATGTAGTAATTATATTACATATTATATTTTTGATAAAATAGCTGATCAGCGGTTCCACACACGTACTGCACTAACAATCACGAAGAACGAAAAATCAACCAAATCGGTCAACCCGTCCTGAAGTTATGCGCTTACATACATATCGGGAATAGATTTTTAACAGACTTTCAAAAAAAGGAGGTTCTCAATTCGTCTGTTTTTTTTTGTTTGTTCAGCGATTCCTCCGCCAATTGTAAATAGTTCTTGATGTTTTTTTTGTACCTTAGAGGTGATCCCGTATAAATTTTATCAAAATCGGTTCAGCACTTTGGATTTATAACAAAATAACTGAAAAAATATCGTCCAAGTAGACGAATTATATATTTTGAATAGGGTTTTTTTTCGTTTTTAGTTAGTTAAACTACTTATAATTTTATTATTTATACAGTGAGGTACTTTCCCAGTACCCTGTTGATAATGACGTTGTCTGGCAATTCCCTGAACACAATGTAATAGCGGCACACAATACAGCCGCCTGACGAAGAGAGCAATGCCAAGGTCACGCTGGCGTAAACTAACCGTGACCTCATCGACCTCACATTTTGGAGAAACACAAGAGGAAACTATGCTGCATTTACAACGAAGTGCTAATTCGTGATATCGCAATTCGCAACCAACTCTCATAGTGGCAAGAGATATCTTTTGCCATTAGGAGAGATGATCATTATCTGTTCAGATGTCAAAACAAACAGACAATAATTATTTCCGTTTTTATACACAGATATAATAGGATTATTCGATTAGTACAATACTCAGGGGATAAAAGAAATATCCTAATCGACACACAACACTTGAAAATCTGTCAATCCGAGAAGGCTACTTACTACCGCTGCTGTACCATCCTTTAGGCTTAACTGCTATAAGACAGACCAGTTATACAATCAAAAAGGTCATGACTGTATGTTGGTAATGCACATGGTTAAATAACCAGTCACAGTCATAGCATTTCCGAGACGCCATGCAAAACGTTCAGAAAACCCGCTTTAAATGACCGCGTTACTACATGATGAGTGCTTTTACAACAGCCAGGAGCCCAGGCAGGACTCACTGTTTACATTGCCAAATTGCAGGACAGGTTTTGGTGGTATCATTTTGTCGAAGGTTACATTTCAAATGGTTTATAGTGTCTTTTAAGTATTTAAAACAGGTTTTTGAAGGTATCGAGAAGAAAATAAACATTTAGGTTTAATTTTAGCACTTCGTTATTTTATTATAATGTAATTAGTATAATCTGTATGAGACATTTCAAACACTTCATAGCAGTTACACTAAACATTTGTTCGATACAAGTAAAAGTTTAGAAAACTCAAAAATCCCCGGAAAAAAAACAGCTGAACCGATTTTGATAAAACACAGCTAAGAACACTTTGGACTAAATCTTTTTTCATTAAAATAAGAACTAGATTAAAATCGGTCTCTCCGTTTCAGAGCTACGATGCCACAAACAGATATACAGATACACACGTCAAACTTATAAACACCCCTCTGTTTGGGTCGGGGATAAAAAAGTAGTCAAAAATAATATTTTTAATGAGTATTATCATTTATCAACAAGGTGATTGAACTGCGAGCAGTTTAGCGTGATCAAGTGAGCCACACAGCACCGCTATCTAAATAAACAGAAGTACAATTATGAGTGGTTTATTTACGCTAGAGAGGTGACTCGCCACTCGGCAGACGCGCGACGGTGCGTTGACATTTTACACTGTCTACTGTTTTATCGAAACACCATAAATATGTAATTAACGTGGCCCACAGAACTAGATAAAATGTTTTGGACACGTAGACAGTGTCCTACTGCCTACAACTACATTAGTATTGATATGTCCTTAATAACAACGATACAATTATTAATCGTTTAAAAAGACTAAAAAAACAGACTTCAAAATACGAAAATTGTTTACTTGGATGACTAGAAAGTTTTCTTTTTTATTTGAATTGTATACTTGGAAGTTTTTTTTTGTGGGAAATACACATATGTATTTATATTTATTTTGTAATAAAATACTGAACCGATTTTGATAAAATTTCTATGGGACCACCTAGAAAGTTATTTATTTTATTTTTCCAAACAAAAAACCCTATCAAAATAATTTTTCTAATCGGTCCAGTTGCTTTCGAGTAATCGGGGAACATACATAAATAATAATAATAAAAGAATTAAGAACCTCCTCTTTTTTGGAAGTCGATAAAAAATGCAACAAATCCAATAATTACTTTGCGTAACATCCACCTGTTTGGACAGCAACCAATCCGCGACCATTGACCTCCTGAACCCCGTGCAAAACTTGCATCTCTCTCTGACCGACAGGTATGGCAGAGCCGATGTGGCTCAATCGGCTATGGCCGTCTCTTTCATGGGCAGAGCAAGACAGGGTCGGAATGAGGTTAAAGCCGGATAATGCAAGTTAATACCTACGATGGGTTCCATGAGGCATCGCGTGACGGAGGCTCCTCAGTGGATGCTCGTCCGTTGCAAGTCAATATTTGGAGCCTTAGGTAATGTTTGTAAATTAAGTTTTTAGTATGGAAGCCTAAAATTAGGGAACTTTTGTCCTAAAAATAAACATACAGCCGAGTGTTGTTACGTAGTTTACGTACGGATTGGAGCGGTTTCGCACTACGTCCGAAACTCCGAAACGAATCCGAGCCGAATCCGTGAAACACGGTCCGGAATAGTCGTACAACTATTTGTATAGTAGTTAATCCGCCTTAGGTGAGGAAGGTGTCGGGTTCGAGCCCCGGCTAGACGGATGATTTGAAAAAGAATTTATATACTCTGCTCGGGGTATTCTGTGAAGATACATACACAGGCGGTCTGTAGGTACGCTTATTAATATATACATTTTTATAAATCACCATATTAAATAAAATTTCAAAAAGTGCTAAAACTTCGGTGAACAAATTGCATGAGTATCGTTTATTACGTTCTGAAAGAGATCAGCGATTTTTTTAAAGTGATATTAGATCAAGGAACCACCTTACTATACTCTTGAAAATATTGTTGTTGTTGACACATTTCTGATAAGACAGAAAAAAATTAATACCTCCTACATTGTCTAAATTTTAGAAATGAATAACTATTATCTTCTAACGGCAAGTCAACAAAGCCCAAAAACATCTAAACAACAATGTAAACAGTAGCAGTAAACGGGCCAGTTTGTGCGACACTCCAAATCCAGCTAATCTGAACAAAGGCACGTTAGGAGGAATACGAATCACAGCGCTAAAATAGAGTCCGCAAGCGGAGACAAAGGCCGCGCTCATGAGAGCGCGAGATGTCGTTAAGATTGCGCACACTGCCGTTATGGCGTTCAATATGAAACGGAGAAACTGATCCTAAGAGTATTAAAAATAATAAGTACCTCTCTATATTAAAAAAAAACTTTTTAAAAACAAGCTTTTCTTCTTGTTCTTGTTTATAATAAAGTACTCGCCAAGACGAATCAAACGAGTCGAAACTCGATGGGGTTGCGTCGTTTCATTACAGAGTTCCTATGACCACCTTCCAGTTCTATCATCAGACCCTGGTTACCATTGAAAGACAAAGTACTCGTCAAGACGATTCATATGAGCCCAAACTCGATGAGGTTGTGTCGTTTTATTGCGAAGTTCCTTTGGCCACCTTCCAACTCCATCATCAGATCAGCACCACGTCATCATAATATTGCATTGTAACGCGATTCACACATGTATGAAAAATCTCAATCGGTAACCGGGAAGTGGATCAAATTTAATTTGCAAGATTTGATGACAAACATCGGACAGGTGAAACTAAATAAAACCTTGTAAAAATTAGAATACCTTTATAATGTACCACACAAACGTTGAGCAGACGATGCGACTTTTTATATGGCTTTCGCCCGCAATCAACGCACTGATTGTCCGTGAAGCTAGTGTAGAAGCTTCAACGGGCGCAGTGAACTATGAGCCTTATCATATCACACAGCTAGGCGAGAACGAAGCAAGCTCGCTGCGAATTCACAACGAACGCGCGCCGAACACTCAGCGGGCGGGGTACGAGCTCGCGGCGTGCGATCTGCATAGCCCACTCAGCAACAGAATGGATTTTGACAAGGAAACACTGTTAGTAAAGTTTATAAAACTCAAAAACAACCGACAAAAAAACGGCTGAACCGATTTTGATGTAACATAGCTAAAAACACTTTACAATCAATTCATTTAATTTACTTTTTTCACAATCTTGAAATTTTCAAGGCTAGAGTGAATAGATATCTTCTAGATCGACGAGCTCCATCCTCGGCCACACCGTCACTTAACATCAGGCGAGTTGGTGGTCAATCGTAGATCTATAGTGTATAAAAAAATAAAAAAAACTTTCGACGAAATCCTCTTTCAAACAAAAAACTAGATCAAAATAAACTAAACGTTAAACTAATAACACTCCTCTTTTTAGTCGGGGGTTAAAGTGTCGAGAAATCCTGACGGCAACAATACCAAAAAAGCTGCGCCTCTGTAGATTTTCTACTCACAAGAGTAAGTGAGATCATTAGGATGACAGACGACTGTATGAAACATTACTTTCAGATAAGCAGAACACAGATTTAAAAACGGTCGCAAAGCACAATCTTAGCACGATTGTTCGCATAGCGCCGGCAAACAACGACAATACAACAATTATGGAACAATATTTGGTAATCGCGACGGTCACTCCTCGAAATTAAATAACTTAACAGATTTAAAGCGTAACATCATCTCAACTACAACAAGTCCATTGCTGGACATAGGACTCGCCCACGAATTACCAAAAAACTGAATAGAAGCGGCTAGATCCAGCTTCTTCCTGCCACTTGTATGAGGTAGAGGTGGTCTGTTCACCTTGTGACTTTTCCTTTCCTACGCTACGCTTGCCGATGCGTGGTCTCCACTTGGGAACTTTTCGGCCCCATCGGCCATCAGTTCTATATACGTGCTATGTATATTATTACATGTTTTATTTACATTATTTTAAGACTTGACGTTTTTGCTTTGCTGTAAGTATACGCGATAAATCTACAAAATCCGAAGCCTGGTTTAGGTTTTTTTTCAGTATTAAGTGAACACATATGTATTTTCACCAAACAGTACACAACTGAATAATGTTTTTTAAGGTTTTTGCGATCATTACTCATTGATATTTAAATCCGTTAAATAAGTTTTAACGGATTTATTCGCGTATATTTTACATAATTTTATGACCTGACGTTTCGAACACTACAATGTCCGTGGTCACAGGTTCTGTAAAATATACCCGATAAATCCGTTAAAATTTGTATCGTGTCAATGAATATAAAACTGATGTCGGTAATTAATGAAATAGCCGTGATAGGATAGTCACTTTATTTTCCCTGTTGTGATAAACGCCTATTCTGAGTGTGATTCATGGACTGAGAGCGTTTCTTTATTATTATTTTTAAATATATAATTCCACTAAAATGTTTTTTGTTTGACTCAACGGACATACCAGAATAAGCCTGCATTAACGTGTCGTTGCGCCTGCCAACTTCTATATGTGCATTTTTCTGATCTTTTCATGCCAAATTTATTTCCCTATGCTTAAACTACTCGTAGTTATAGAATTTTGAAATATGCGAAAAATATAAGATATTAAAATAATAACACTTTCACAGTACCACAGGTGGGTAGACAAACTGCACCAGTCTGGGAAGCACGTAACTTCATATTTTCGGCTCTGAATGGAGACTGAGAAAGTATCATGAACTATATTAGCGTTTACCTGTATGTTAAAGACACAAACTACCGAGATATAATAATCGAAAATTTCTGAAATGTACTTATTATATAGAAAATTTGGCAGATGCAACTACTGCATTTGTTGGAATGGAAAATGGACACTAGCAGGAAAACAGGCAGTAGTCGTAACTAAATTCAACGTAGGTGTAAAGTTTACAAATACTCACTTTTTGTCGCCACTGGTATCGATTGCCGCGTCATATCCTAAAACAGAAAAAGTTAATTAGAACTTTGTTGATGCGATTTTAGGGTTCAAAATAAATCAATAAGAAGCATAGGATAAAAGAAAACTAAATACATCATAGCCGCTATGATACAAAAGTATTATGTTCGACGAAATAATAGTAATTTTACATTACACAGGAGTTAATCCCGTTCCGTGCACCATAATAGTTCTATTACGAACCGAGATGCCAACTGCAACTGCCGACCGCACGTGCAGCGACTGCATGCAGTTGGCGCAGCTGTACGACTGTTATTTATGTATTTCTATGAATCCGCAACCCAAAAACATTCTCGACGACTACATGTGCAGCTGCAGTCGCACGGTGGGTGCAGCTGCAGTCGCACGGTGGGTGCAGCTGTAAGCGCCGCGACTGCATGCAGTCGCTGCACGTGCTATTACAGTTGCAGCTCGATTCAAAATATTACCTTAAAGGTGTAATTTGTAATTTTATTGTTCCAAGAATTATCTAATAGAATAGATGTGAATAATTTAAGAAAGTTGTGTGATTAAGAAGATTTTTATTTGGAGTAAGTACTAGTATGTTCCTACTATCGCTAGTTACCTAGCGGGGAGATAAGAACAAAGACTCTCTAAAGGTCTATACATTAGGGTCCGCCTTGCTACGTGTTTTGCAGTAGATTTCAAACACTCACATACAAAAATCGTTTAATTTATTAGTGTTAGTTATATCTGAAATTATTCTGATTACGGTGCTAAATTACGCACTTGAGAAAACTTGAAGATTTAAGAGTATAATTGTAACGACAAAATGTGTAAAAGAATTATCGCAAGCATTTTCATAACAACCAATTTCACTAAGGAATCACATTCCTCTACGAGAGCACCATGTTATGGAAATGTCAGTTTCCCCCGTCACACGTTGGTTCAGTACAAACGTGTGAATTTTGTATGCCTCTCTAAATTGGAGTCAACGAAGTTTGTGCGTGCTCCCGGAGATACTTCAGGGAGGTAAAATGAGTTCACATTAAAATTCACAAGTCGAACCTAAATTCACAGGTCGCGTCACTCGAGGCCGTAGGGCGATCTCGGAAGGGGATGGTTACCTAGGGTCGCGTCACTCGAGGCCGTAGGGCGCTCTCGGAAGGGGATCTAGGGGGTTACTAAGATCGTTTTCACACTATGCAATAATACTAAGCGACTTAGTAATGCGGCTTTCGCGATGGTTATTCGAGTTTGAGGGAGGGATCTGATTTTGAAGGAAGTCGGAGGAATTTATTAATTATTTATTAACGGCGATTTTTTTTAATAATCAGGAAGAGTGTACACTTAAACCCTGTGGGAGTCAAAATTTTGTGACAACCAACCTTGATTCAGTATAGTTTTTTTTTTCTTGAGATTGATTTTATTTTTCATGATGATTCAGTCGTCTCATACGAAAGCGCTCTAAATTTGAATTTGCAGCACGTTCCATCCAAATCTCACTAAAGCCAACAGATGTTAAACATGACACGTTTTCATTATGATTCCACTAATTGGTTCGCAGAAATTTTTAGGTCATTCCCAATTGCTAATTTAGACGTCTAGCTTTTTAATTCAGGTTACAAAACATTGACATAAGGCAGGTCCGTGGCCAAGTAGTAAACATAAAAACAGATGATGGTAAGCCCTCATTATGGTAGGCCTGACTGGCCTAGTGGCTCAGTTGGTAGTAAGTATGTCTGCCTGCTGTGCCGTAGGTCGTGGGTTCGATCCCCACCCAGGGCAAACATTTGTGTGATGAGCATGGATGTTTGTTCTGTGTCTGGGTGTTTCTATGTATCATATGTATATGTTTACAAAAAAAAGTATATATAAGTATTCTATCAGCCATCTAGTTCCATAGTACAAGCTTGGCTTAGTTTGGGCTAGATGGTGTTGTGTGAAATGTCCACAAATATTTATATATTCATTATTTTTAAAATTAATTTGATAATAGGCTTTACACCTTAGATTAGTTCCTCATTTTCTTTACATTTTCACTCATTTTACATTCAAACCTCAAATCTTATATATCTAGTGCGTTTCCGCTTTACTATCTTCAAAAGTTAGATTCAACAAAACAAGAACAGCTCAATCAGTACTTGTATTATTAAATCTAAGATCTAATCATATTGATATATGCGGGCTCAAGTCTCGTCGGATGTAAAAAAATTGTTTGCAGATACATACTTAAATGTGAAATAAAAACACTTCAAAATATCTAATAAGTTAGATTTAACTTTTCGAATATGACTTTCTGCATAGTAAAGCCTGATTCAATAAATCTTAATATTAATATTACATTACTTTTCGAAAATGTAAGACGATCCAAAATTTAACATTTTGTCTATAAACGACTGAAAACACAATACAACATTATGGATATCCCCACAACATTCATAACTTAATCATCCTTCCAGCCAGAGACAACTTTCGCTCGTTTATACCGGATTAGAGCCGCCTGTAAATATAACCGCGACAGCATTCCGCTCAGACAGTGATATCGGCATCCTCATTGTCCGATAGACCTCACTCGCAGACTCTTTTGTATCGAGCGACATCAACAGTGAAAGCTTTATATTAGTTATTTTGTTATTTAATCTTTTTCTGTCAATAAATTGGGTTTGAATGAAGGAAAGAACTTTGCTGTATCGACTGTCTAAATGCCTTTTTAGGACATAATTTTTTTTTTTAAATCTTAATTCGATTGATTTTTTAAACATACATATTTGATTTTACAAATTCTTAAACATGTTCAAAAATTACTACACACATCCGACGGGACTTGTAGGTACTAGCATTATCCAAATTCGCCAAAATGGTAAAGGTTCCCAGGTACAGATCGGGATAATGCGCGTTCAAGTCCCGTCGCGTCGGTTGTGTGTAATTTTGGAACTGTTTATAAATTTGGAGGTACTTCAGTGAGTAAAACACTCAAAAATATCATATTTATGTGTTTACCGATATCTAAGCTAATTGCGAATGATTATTTTTTTTATTATGACTGTCAAGCACAAGCCTATCTAATATGCCACGATTTTAAGTGTTTAAGCCTCCTTCTCTTTCATCACTAATTTGAGTAAATTATAAGTAGATTCCGTTCAAGCGATGTATTACTAAAATCGACCAAAGAGTGTATACCTAGACTGTTCATCATAGGTAAGTACAAATACAAAAAAACAGAAAACATGCCCTTCTTCGGCAGTCGGGTAAAACTGTGTTCGTAAATGGACATAATCATTTGTCACAGCTGCCCTGCAGTCCGCGTCCTAATCTCTTACGAGTGACTTGTTCTCAATGGGATGAAATGCGCAAAAAACGACGTTTTTACATCCGCACTAATATTTAAAATGTGTAAGTTCGTTTATGCATGAATATATAATGCATGTTAATGTTAATGAAACAGATTTTAATGAAATTCAATTGTGAATGCAAAAAATCCTGCATAAACCGGGCCAAAATCAGCTAAAATCACAGAATCATACTAAAATGGTCAGTCTAGGCTCTAGATAGAGGACCTATAATATATGTATTTTTTGCGTTTATGCTTGTACATAATTTAATGTAGACTACATTAATTTTAATCATTGTGAATATTAATTTGTAAATGATTAATTTATTTCGTTTCAAAATAAAATAAGCAATAATTAAATACAGCGCCATCTACATGAATTAACTATTATTAAATAGCTTCATCACATAACCAATAGATGTCGACACTCGTATATCCGCGAATTCACCCGAAATTAAGTGATTAAAAACCGCATCGTGTATCGAAATAGTCGCCGAAATGTTTGAATGCGCGGAAGCCGGCTTCATTAGACTCCACTATGCGGAGTATATTAGGTACTTTACATAGTATGTTGTAAATAAAAGCTTGAATAGACACGTTTGCATCGCGCGGGTTGAATAGCCAGCCAGTATGATTCATACGCACTTAGCTCTCAATGTCGGCATTGTGAACGTTCGTAACGGTTACTGTAGTTCGGAATTGCATTTTTGATATTATAGTGATATCTTTTACGGGAATAATGGAAGAGTTATGGTACTGATATAGAACTAGATGTGCCCTGCGGTTTAACCCGCATAGTGGTGAAAAGTAGCCTATGTCCGTCTCCAGGTCCTCAGCTATCTCTGTGCCAAATTTCATAACAATCGGTTCGGCCGTTTGGTCGTTAAAATACATCAAATTATGCAAAAAATTAAATTATCATTTTTTTTCTGATTGTATAACTTTAAAAACTATAATTCTGACGGAGTCTTTCCGATATTATAATCTGGGTTTCTTTAAATTAGGATCAAATTTGTTTTTTTCTAGGCAAGCGCCCTCCATTGCAGACCGCAACGTCGCTCAGCAACAGGCGAATTGATGGTTGCTTGACCGTCAACTCGCCTGTTGCAAGCTGTGGCAAGCCTATCAATGATAGGAAAACAATTACAAAGTAACAACTCCACATACAATCTTGAATAACACACTAAAAAGAAACGTCATTTTATTATAAAGTATATATAACATATCCCAAGCTTAGTTAAGCCAAACTTTAATTTTGTCACTAGAAAGTGTCAAAAGGCGATAATATTAAAATCACAAAAAAGTACGAAAAAACACATACAACGTAATCACAACATGCCCTCAATTAAGCATACTTATTTGAGAGCCAGTCCTCATTACTTTAACAAATGGTTATGATTAACATATTACGTAGTTCCGTAAAAGCCGAAGCCGATTCAATTGTTCCCAAACAGGAGGGTTGCAATGCAACTTGGCAAATCGTTTTTACAGACAGCACTTGAAAATTTCCGTTAAAAGTGGCAAACGAAGAACACGCGCGTGGGCAGATGAATCACGGCGATGATGTCACTGATCATGCCCAAATTAAACTTAATTGTAAACAGGTGATAACAGTGCTCTTAATATGAACATGTATCATGTAGGTAGAGAATACAATCCCGGGGACTGTTTCCTGGTCCCGAATATCCCGCCATTTGATCCCATTAATCCCTGAATTTTCAGGATCGTATATTACTACAACATAATAAACTTTGCGTTGCTACTGTTTCGGGGTGATTTTCTCTATTTTGATTCCCTAACATTTAAATGTTTAAAAGAAGGTCTTGATAATCGTGGTCTAATCCTATTTACTATATTCAAAATATGATAAGTTTTGGATCGCAGGCAGAGACACAGATGACACAAGAAGGCAGAAGGCTTAACGTTTTAGGTACACTTAAGGATACAAGCAAAAATGTAAAACAATTATGTCAGTGTAATGTCATTAAGTCACAATCTGTGCTCGAAGTTCATAACATTTTTATTTTCTAATTTTATCTAATTATTATGATTCACAGCCAGTGTCAATACTGTAGTAGTACTGCAGTAATAGTATGTTAGGTGTATTTTTTAAGTATCGGGATTATTCTAAAATCCCGGAATCAAGTACCAAGAATCCTGAAATCCCGGGATCAAAAAATATTTACGGCAGGTATTTAGTTTGTATTCTCTATTATTTAGCCAATGAAAACTGTACAAATTAATCTATTTACACAAATCACTATTGATATCGGACCGTGTCTTTATTAAGGGCAAACGAGAGCGTAACAAAAACACAATCCGTCCAAAAAACACCATAACAAGCAGTCGTGTGCAAATCATAAATCGTGGAGCAACGTAATTGAAAGTGAAGGAAAAAAAACAACAGTGTCGGTCGAGGCGACAAGTTCGCCGGTCGTGCATGGAATGCTGGTGTTAGGTACTTGTTAGTGGAGTGCGGGACTGTACCGATCGTGAATTGCGCACGGGCAGCGTGTGTCCAGCGTCGGCAGCCGCCTCGGCGTCCGGCGCGAATCCGCCCTCGTCCGACGAGGAGCCCGACGGCTCCTGCACCGCCATGCCAACACAGTCACGTGCCAATCATACAGGATATTAACACTTACTCGACGCTCTGCATCTTCACGCTCTGCCATGGTCACACTTCACATACTAAATATCCTACTCGGTGTTCTAATACTCTGCGAGTTGAAAGTGAAACTGTGAGCTTCGTCGTGTGAAAAATCGATGCGATCGCCGCTGTCCGACGTCGGTCGACCGCGCGGGGTGGAAGGTCGGCTGACCATCAATCATGGCTAGATCGACGGCTGGCTACTGCGCGCGACCGTCCGATACCCATCCGTAGACTAATCTTCGGTTCGCAAACAAACTGCTGTCGATATTTTAAGGTGTAATACTAAATATGTCTATGACATCTACGTGTTATTCAGCGTGCTCTAGCGTACGGTTGCCTTGGTAACGGTGCAGTTTCAGGGAAAAAAAATATGAATATGTATTCGTGATGCGATGATCGCTACCGTGCGATGCGAATGATCACCTGCCATCTGATGATGTATGGGAACATTTTCTACATTATCTCGGTGCGGCGGCAGAGTACCGGCAGTCGATGCTGGGCGGCGTCAGGCGGTTGCGTTGGTGATTGTTTACTTCACGATATCATTTCGGTGAACGAGAGCGCGGTCTAGTGACAGCGTTACCAAGAGCCGGTGGTCGGCGGTACGTCATTAGCGAAGCGCACATTCGCATCCCTCGGATATGCGAGTACTACTGCGGCGTGGTGTCGATTAGCAACTGGTCCCTCGCGACCCAAACAATGAGAGTGATCGCGGCTTGGTACGCGCCACATGCCCCTTCGCTAATCGATACTACACTAACTAGAGCTTCCGTTCGATTTTTAATCGCAAGTCAGCAATCGGAACCGACGACGGCGCAAGCAAGCGAACCAAGATTGCAGGCTTCCAAAGCCTCTACTCGCGAAACCACACCGGTTTATCGCTGCATTAATTTTTAATGGAGTTAAAACGCGGCAAAATGCTAATGTTTAATGAAAGCGAGCACCGCGCTAATACAAATGCACTGCATCGCCTACTCGATTATTCATTGGCTATATTAATATTAATAACAATACCTAGATGATGCAACGTGTTAATTTAAAATTAGTAAGGGATTAGTTACACACGTGTTAGCGAACGAGAACCGTTCAGTTGTTAAAAATCAAACCTTCTCGAAGTAATGACCGCAACGTTCGCAACCTTGCTCTTGGTAGCCAAAACGAGAATAAGATTGACAAATTGTTTACTACAAGGCGGAATGGTCATTGACTCTAATAAATCATGCTTGTCGAGACCAAGCGGTTGCATCTTATATCTCTGACCTATTGCAGAGAAAAAAATAGCGAGTCGCATTTGAAATTCAAATTAAATTTGATACATCAACAGTATCAACACACAGCTTTTGATTATAGAGACATGAAATTTAGAGAGTGTGTTTTTTTAAGAGGAGAACTCTTTGAAACTTGAAAGACCATGAGATGACCAATTATTTATTCATGTGGCTATCTGTCATAAAAAGCGAAAACGTCGCTAAATTTTCCACGAACTACAATAGGCTCCAGCGTAAGGTACCAGTGCATCATGTAAGGTAGGGCAGAAAGGAACTCCAAAATGTCGCTTAATTTTCCACGAGTAGCAATAGGTCTCTAGCGCAACTCGCAAGGTACCAGGGCATCGTGTAAGTAGGGCAGAAAGGTACTCGAAAATGTCGCTAAATTTACCACTAATATTAATAGGTCTCTAGCGTAAGGTACCAGGGCATCATGTAAGGTAAGGCAGCAGTGTACTCACCCTGGCGAGTTTGTTGGGCATGGGCAGGTTCATGTGGTGACGCGGCACCACGGCCAGCTCGGGGTTGAGCGCGAGGATGGCGTCGATCTCCACCTCCTTGCCCTTGGTCTCGCCGCGCTCGTACCATTCTACGGTCACGGAGCGCGTGTCCAGGTTCACCCCGGACACGATCGCCGAGTGGATCCGACCTGGAATTGCAACAATCACCAAATCAACTATAAGTTACATTAATATTATACTTATTCATTATGGGCTTAAAAGTATTCATAAGAAATTATTGTGTAGGAAAATACAGAATAGAATAGAAAATATAAACATATATATCCTAGTATTGTAATTAGAATAAAGTTTCTAAACATCGTAATAATCCTCCAAGCCGATTTCGGCTACGGTGGCAGCTTCTGATTTGTAATCTTTTAGAGAGCCCTGATGGCATGCTCTACTGTGGCCGATATAGCCAATTTTGGCGGTGAATGTACGCGAACAGTTGACGCACGTAATAATGCCATTCCAGTAGTTGTAGTTGACGTCAGCGGGTGGTCTGCTTTTCATTTCTTCGAGCAGGTGGTCTGCTTTTGTTTTCTTCGCGCTTTGAGTATAAGTTGCGCCTGCGTTCGTTTTCAAATGCGTAATCGTTACGCTTGATAAGGTCACGACATTCAGGTCGATTTTCTGTTAGTGATTTCCAACGGGGAGGCTCAGTCTTGTATTTTGTCATATGTCATCATCTAAACATCGTATCATAGCAATGAAGGAAAACTACATCTATATTCATACGGAAAATTAATAAAACAGTGGCACTTTGTCAAATCTCATTATTGCAAGGCTAGTAGGAAAATCTCGCATGTTTTTAGTTGAAATTCTCTGTAAATAACAGTTTTCCTCAGATACTATAAAAAAAGTTTAACCTGATCATTGCGAACAATGAGGGTATTTGAACAAGTTGTATTAAACAAACAATTAGTTCACTGAACAATAAACAGAAAATCTTGGAATCTACTTTTTAAGGATCCGTACTAACTACGAGAACTCTTATAAATTCGCTATGTCCGTCTGTCCGTATTCCACAACCTGTTTAAATCGGACACTATTAGCACTACATAAACGAAATTTGGTGAGTAGATGTGTTAAAAAAATCGCTACATAATGATTTAGTTAAATTTTCAAAATAAAGTGATAAATAGGAGTGGCACTCCGTGAAGAAGGGATGACATCGATTTTTTTTCAACGATATCCCACACAATGGGGTGGGATTGTGTTGCCTACGAAACCCTACCATATGCGTGTGTCGACGCGGTCTTAGCCACTTATTTGTGTTTCTAACCGTTAGATAGCAGAAAACCCTCAACTAATTTATATACTTCAACATCATCGGCCACTTTATTTCCCTACTGAACAATAGAGATATTGTCTCTCTCGTCGAACGCCAATCAGCCTGATCTTCAGTATTCCGCTTGCAGACTTTGGCATCTTCGCTACGAATATCGTCATTCTTTTATACCGTATCTCAGTATGCCCTACGTATGTTGACACAGTCCCCATTCTAAAATAATGTATGTTGCCCCCGGGGGATTATCGTATACTACGATAGCTATGATCAGCACAATCAAATGTCACTTCAGCTAGCTAATACACTGCATTCTATCGGTGGTTGATGTTGTGGTGGTCTGTTTTTTTTTAATTATGTCTCGTTGTTATTATCAGTAGCAAAATGATATTGTGAAGTACCATGACTTACGTAAAACGGTTCTTATCGACACGTTAAAAAACAAAGCATCTAAGACCCTTCCAAAGTCCAGCCGATAATCTAATAACTAGTTCTCAGTTTATTTAAAAGAGCCCTAACCGTCGGACGGAACACTGGCTGAATTAAACGTCTGGCGCAGTGGGGGGTGAGACTAGACACATAAAGTTGGCAACAGACCTGCACTGCACTATATACCCTACACCAATACTGAACTCTTAAGTAGGTATAGGAAACCATGGTGCGTATAGTAGAATTGAGGCTATGTAAGAGATCATCCAATAATCACGTGTGGCTTAAGGGGGGAGGGGGATCACGAAATATCAACGGATGAGGGGAGGTATAGTGAGATATCACGTGGATTTATATATTTCGGTTTTTAACTCGCAGTTAGGTAGCAAGTCTAAAACCTCACCACGTAATTACCAGGGTGGAAGTGTGGTGGAAGGGGTTAAAAAGCTGCTAAAAACATCATGTGATTAATGAACGACCAATGCTTTTAATTAACATACACACACATAAACACAGCATATCATATGAACAACGGTTAGCAGAATGGTAACGATAATTAAGATTTATTTTTCGTCATTATTTTTATTTACAAACTTTTTTTTTAATTCTTTGAAGTTCCTTCTGAGAAAAAAAATCACGTCTTATTCCAACCCAAAAGCAATAAACAGCGTTCTAAAACCAATAATGTTCTATTGATGTACAAAGCAACCGCGCTAATTACGAGTACAATTGCCCTAAAATAAGCCGTACAATATTCCTTCTTAAACAGAATCTCCGAACTTTCCCTCTCCGTGTCGCGGTCAGAATAGTAAAACAAAGAACTAATAATAGCGACAGGGCAAGGTCAGCGACCTTTCTCTTACATCACAACTTGTAAAGGAAGCTGAAAGACAGGCCGCATCACTGTCACGACTAGTATAGGGTTACTATAGGGTTACCAGATGACAGTAATTGTCCTGACATGTTCGGAATTTTAGCCCTCAGTCAACAAAACAGAGAAAATTGAAATAAAAAAACAGTAATAAAATCTAATACGAAAAATAAAATCGAAAAAATATACGAGTAAAAAAATGGAGAAGAAATGTAATCACACCGAGCCTCGCTGGCTCGCATCTTGCGACATGTGAGTCGCATCATATTATGTTGTAGACTTGTAGATTACTAAATTAAATTTTATTTGTATGTCACGTAGGTAATTGTGTACACTATATGGTGTAATTATGGCAACAATACTTTAATTGACTTGTTTCTTTATTTACGTAGATGCATTGAATGTTATGATTGAATTAGCACCTCAGTGTATATATTAAGAAAATTCATTATTTTCGGAGAGGCCATTGGTTCCGAAACACAGTGTATAGTGTTCGGAGTCAATGGAATCAATTCACATTTAATATGTAATCAAATAAATATATTTGTATCTACGGACTACTAAATAGTGAAATACGCTTCCTGAGTGGATCCTCTGGGAATTTTTAAATCATGAATCGATGTCTTCTCGGCAAGGGCGCTCGTAGACCGCAACGTCACTCTACATCAGGTATAGGCGGCAAGCGCAAACCTATAAGTGTATAAAAACAAACCATCAGACAACTTTGCCAGAAAAACTCATTTTCACTTCGGGTAACCCTAGCCGTGACAGATATGCGGCGCGGTGAAAACATGCCTCAAAGTCGCTCAAACTGTTTCTTTCTGACGCGAAGCATTCACCACTCCCGGCCCGCGCCGCTCTTGTGGGATTTTGTATAAGAATGGGGGTGTTCTTTTTTTGAAGGGAACGAGAAGTTACTCGATAATGCGAGACTGGCAAGTGGCGTGGCAAACGTTAAGATCACTAAATTGGAGGCACTGTTAGTACGTAAAGAGCTTTGTTTACAAACTCACAACTTGCAGCTGAACTTATGCAAATAAGATTAAAGTATCGTGGAGAATATAATAAAGGTTATTACAGTTAACTGTGTCTAACCAAAAGGGGACCATGGAACAACTTGACACTGAACTGAACATCAATATGAACAACATTTTACTATGATCACAACTCAAAATTCGCGAAAAATAATCAGCTGTTCTATAAAAATAGTTCAATGACCTAACAACATTTGTGTCGGTTGGAATTGATCGACTTTGATGAGCGAGGTGTCGTTAGATTAATCATTACTTAAAGTATCATAGCTTACATGTTTTTGGAATAATAATACCAGAGCCCATAGCTCACTGATAAAATAAAAAATACACATTTTTGTTAGTCGCCTCTGACAAATAAATATGTACTTACATGAATAATTTTAAGAATGTCAATCATAAACTTAAATAAATTGTACAATAACTCCGCACATACTTTCTTGCAAAAAGGTGAAACTAATTTAAAACGCCAGTAAGCTTAATTACATAAAATCCTGTAATAAAATACTGAACTAAACTAAATAACTGAAAATAAAATATCACGCCAATATAATTATGTAATTTATAAACGAAATCTACGTTTCGTATCTACGTTGACCACCGGGTTGGTGGCCAACGTGGCCTTATGTTATGTGACGGTATGGCCGAGGATGGAACACATCGATCTAGAATACCTGCATAATAATCTATTCACGTTTGCCTTGAAATCCCAAGATTGTAGTTCTCGGGAAACAGAGATGCGGCAAAATGCGGTATAAACGATAAATAGCACGTTTCCGTCCGTTATTGATTGAAATATTATTTAACGCGTTTATGGCCTTAGCGGCTTGCCGGATTACGATGTGCGAAATGCCGTTAAAATGTTATTTATCTCTGAAGTGTCACAGACGTTGCCTCTGTATGTTTACCTTACCTCTTTTTGTTGCAGTCAGATACTTTGTAACTATAATATCTTGAAACGATTGCCGAGCAACTACAGCCTACAGCCTAGGCCGTTTTATGGATTCCAACATACTCGTATGAGTTGTCATAAAATTAGTCTCAGTTGTGGGAATTGACATGAGGTAAAGTTTCATAATAATAATGCAATCTACTTTCTCAAAAATAAAAAATTGCACAGTTGTGGAACGTCCAACAAAATGCACAGTTTCGGAACGTCCAACAAAACCATATAAAAGTTTTTTCAAAAAAATATTCTAAAGCATGCTCATTAAAATATTTTATTTATAGGCTTTGTGCATTTTTTCTCCCTGGAACCCTGGAACCTTCATAATTATGTTTAATGTTAGGGTGCCAAAAACAATACCAATAACGTCATCAAGAAACAAGATGAGACTTATGCAACAATATTGATTTAAGCACTTCTAGATAGGCACTTTCGAAAGTACTACTTGGTACCCAATAAGGTGGTGGACACAAAAAATGGTCACATTTTTGCTAACTGTACAAAACGCTCCAGGTTTAGCCAAGGCAACCCTGTACATTTAGAGACACCTTACTAATGTGCGTCATCCTAGATAGGTCACATCTTGTTACCCGATGAGGTGGGTAAACATACGGCCCGCTCTTAGTCTATAAGTTACAATACGAAAGTCGGACTTAATCAGTTAGGTATTTTTTTCCTTTTTGTAATAGGTATAGCTCTTTGTTTATTAATAGAACTGGCTTCTTAAAAAATGTGAGGTAATGCAATAATTTGCATTAGCTCACATTTTTTTATAAAACAGTGACTATTTTTGTAAACTAAAAGTTTGGACACGATTGGAGAATTGAAGAAGTTTCGTTGTAAAGTTCAGGGTCAAAGAACTGTCACTATTTACCTACTAAATGTGTACCGAAACGCTTAGCATTCTTTAGCAAAGAGCGTAGCCAAAGTGTTTGCTGTATTTAGATTTACTTACATTTACAGGTACATAAATGGTAAATTTTTATAGTCATGGCAAAATAGTCACAATTTCGAAATTATTAATTCTCTTACTAACTTTCTTATATGTAGATATTAAATAAATTACAGTTTAAAAAACCAAAAAATACGTTACAAATTATTGTGGTCAAAGTTCATTACAAGACTTTTCTAACAAATCCAAACACAGCTATGATACGATGTTCCATCATGAAGTTCTAGTTCATATCTTCCGGCTCCATCATCAGATCAGTTCGACAGTACCATATTATTGTATTGTCATCAGAACTACATACAGCTGCCAATTTTCATGACGCTACGATCCTTGGAAGATGGTTAAATTACTTAGTTACCTTAGATTTCATTATATAGTTAGTTACAGTATACAGGTCGACCTAATAAAAGCGTGTTAAAAAAGATTTCATTTTTGACATATCAATGTTAAGAATAAATTAGCATCTGATTCTTATTGATTTGCCGATGAAAACAGATAACAAAACCAGTTTTCATGTTCAAATGAATGAAAATAAATATAACATTCCCATTAGTATTCAAATTAATGTTAATGTATTAAATAGGCATTTCTAATCGTTATTCTATAGCATGAAACATCTGAGAAACAACATAATACCATTAATTCAATAACAAAAATGACAATGCGATACCCCGATATAAACTAAGAGGTAGTATTTTACCTATGTATCATTTGTTAGAGTTTTTCTATGTTATATCATTATTATACGAGTATACCCCGTCACCCATTTCTGTCAAATCAAATCGCCCTCTCAAGTTTGGCTGGAAGAGGGCGCTTTTAGAGATAGGTCGCTTTCTGCTTCACTTGCATGTTGAATATGTAAAGTAAAGAAAGTGTGATATCCTATCTTGATCGTGCTGGTTATGGGCTATGTGATGTCACATTAAATTCATTATGGCGCTCTCTAGAGGACAAGGTAATGTTTTTTTTTTTTTAATTTTTTAATATGTAATTTTCTATCAAACTAAAATCGAAATTCGTATCATCTGCGTAATATATATTTACGTAATAAATAATGATCAGTTAACAATAAATTTGTAAGAAAAGATGCACAGCAAAAATCTTTTCCGCTTATTTTAATAAGCGGACTTTAAATTTGCAACCTGTTAGCATTATTATTTCTTAAAATATCAAAGCAATATAAAAACGCGGCTTAATCAGCAGGCAAGTGTAATATGAATCCAATTTGAACAAAAAAAAATATGAAAATATCGAACACACATTGCATCGCCATGACTACGCGGCACGCCGGCATCCAGCCAGCGCGCGGCGGCGGTGTCGTCTGCAGCCGAGCCCACGAAAGTGGAACGAAACGCCGAAAAGCAACAAGAGCGGTCCCGTTATTGGAAATATGTTTCGGCCGCACTCGGGCACGTACTGAACGATAGATACAACGCAAACAATCTCCTCAATACCCTATTACAGATCTCTTTACGTGACGAACGAACTATAGTTTATTTTAATGATTAAATGTAGTCAAAACGATCGCAAGAAGCTGGACAAGATTGGCACAGGGCCGAGATGAGTGGAATACAAGAGGTTTAGGCTCAGCAGTGGGCGATAACAGGCTGAAAATGATGATGATGATGGTCAAAGCGTGACGAGGATTTTGTAACTTGTGTGAAAGTCTTTCCTTTTATTGCACAGACCCCGTATATTTTGGAAATTTCATTCTTTCGAAATTAAATATCAATGGCACGTAGGTACATGTCTATAATGGTTGACTGGAAGTGATACTTTAAGCGATAAGGCCGCCAACAAAAAATTCAGCTAATTAATGTAATTTTATCACTAGAATATGTTTTGTATTGTGGCCATTTAATCAAGAGTTATCTTTATATCCTAACTAATATTATAAAATAAAAAGTAACACTCACTCTCTCTGTTTGTTACCATTTCACGCCAAGTCGACTGAACCGATTCATATGAAATTTGTTACACGGATAGCTGTGAATGTGAAGTTAAAAACTACATTTATATACTACATCATCACCATCACTGTTCACCATCACAATCATTTTACCAAGCCCAGCCAGAATAAGAGACTTGACTATTAGTCTAGTAAAAATAAATCCGTTTGTATGGAGCAGATCACAGTATTTGCAACTGGGGGGATTCCTTGATATTTTGATAGGAAAATAACTAAAAATCATAGATCAACAATAATCCCGGTACATTGCATTCCGGTGTTTCACTCGCGTATTTATGAAAAACGGTGATGATTATGATGATGATAAGTAGTTTATGTCCGTCTCCAGGTCCAAAGCTATCTCTATACTAATTTTCATAACGATCGGTTCAGCCGTTTGAGCGTGTAAAGGTTACAAAATTAGCTTTTATAATATCATTATGAAATTGTGTCAAATGTATTTCAAAACACCAACATATTCAAATAAATAACAATATAATTAGTTGTCTTTTATGTTGTCACAAATCTTATTTTTACTAGACTATATTTTCTCCAATTCCTTGAACAAGGACATAGTGGCGGATTAGGAATTTAGACGAGCTAAAATTCCCAATCCGCCACTATGTCCTTGTAAGTTTCATATAAGTTTACTTACTTTTAAGAAGCTAATTGCTTTCAGTAGGCGGGGATTGTAATATTTGGTAACATCTCCGTTTATAGGGGGTTGCTGTTGCAAAACGTTACAACATTTGGCCATACTTGTGTAAATTCACCTCCGACTTGTAATTTAAAATTACGTTTGCATAATGTTCGAGGGCGCCTCAAGACGGGACGTACTAATTTTGCTAGCGAAATTATCTATAATTATGTTTTACTGCGTAATACACTTTTTGGCTTCCAGTCTACTATCTATACGAGTATTTCTTGGAATAAAATAATCTAAAAAAAAAATTTTGTCACAAGGTTTTTTAAATGCAATGAAAAGTTACGGTGAGTAAAAAAAAATAGCACAAACTCGATTATCTTAATATTTTTCGTCAGAGAGTACCATTGTTAATCTCCAGGCTCCATATTCAGAGCCTCGTTATCATGAGTAATGGAAGGTACCCAAGACGACAATAATGGTGATCCCAAACTCGACTATCTTAGACTTTCCGTCAGGAAATTCCGATTCTATCACCAGGTCAACGTGTCATAATAATATTGCATTGTCAGCATATTTACATAAGCATAGTACATGCAAAATTTCAGTTCAATCGGAAACCGGGAAGTGGGTCAAATTTAACTTTCACAATTTAATACAATAACGCGTTATTGACACCGTAATAAAATAACAATAGGTACATGATTAGGGCGTACGAAAGGTAAAAAAGGCGGCCTCATCGCTAATAGCTATCTCTTCCAGACAAACTTTAAATAGTAAAAAGAGGAACATATAAGTAGACGTTGACGGTGGTGAGATTATACATGAAACAAATCTTATGGCCAAATATAGATACCTACATAAAATAAACTACTTACAAATAGTATACTACGAATATAATACATGATAATAAAGACAAAACAAAAACTAAGCAAATATTAAGAAGCGATAGAAAACTGAGTCGAAGAGTATGGAAAAAATAATGATTTCTGATCTGTGCTCTCAGGTGAAACTAAATAAAACCTTGTAAATGCAATATTACAGTGACGTTTTAGAGTACGCGAATATCAGGGATCGCAGTGCTAAGCTAACTGAACCATGGAATATGTGGCGCGGCGCCAAGCTGAGCACCTGCGACACCAATCTAAGCTGAACTAGCACTACGATGTGAACAGGCAGAGGAGATAGGTCATCATGCGCGGCGATACCGATTGCCCCGGCATTTTTATAGTAGCACGGTGTGATCGTGTCATTGACCCGTTAAAAGTTTAAAACGTAAGCTCCGAGTTAATTATAAATTAGTTTCCTTAAGCACGCTCGCTGGGGCTAGTAGACTAGCGCGAGCGAGCACAGCTAGCCGCTTCCTTAATTAGCAAATCAAATAACAAACTGTCACTGCGAATGTGATTATTGTTTTTTTAATCATAGAAATACGATCCCTAATTTGGACAGACTGCCTCAAACAGGTGACGAAAAACGCTGATCGCAGACCGCTTCCGACCAGTCTTTTTGGAAATACATGGGGAAGACCATGTACCAGCAGTGGATTTCTTGTAGTTTAGATGATGATGATGATGGTGATTCATAGATAGGTTTGCGCTTGACCGCCTCTCGGCCTCACCTGATAATAAGCTACGGTTGCAGTACAATATGCAACGTGTTTACCTAGAAGAAACCGATATGACATCCAGACAATATCCTATTAAGGAAAGATGCACTCTTAAGACCACCGAAAGCATATTTCACAATTGAACAGTATGCAAAACAAGCATGTAGTATTTTCACTGAAATGAAACAACTTTTGAGGGATTTATCATGAACATACTTCGAGTCAATTACTGTTGTTAAAATTATGTAAAATATTTACATAATTTTAACAACAGTAATTGACTCGGCAACTGGCATTTCGAACACGTTGCCGAGTCCGAAGTCGACAAAAGGTCTTAAAATTACGTAAAATACACAAGATAAATCGGTTATAAGTTGTTTAATTTAAAAATAAAAACCGGACAAGTGCGAGTGAAACCCGCTCACCGAGGGTTCCGTACAAACTAGTAAATAAAAGGGAGAAATTATATATATATTTTTACATTTTCCTTCATGAACCGAAAAATATACATTGTAAAAATATTTAAAAACCTTTTTTAGCTTATGTTAATGAAGCTCTTTCATATGATACCCCACATGATACGGTTAAAGAACTTTAAAATTTGGACCCTCATTCCTTGCATAAATTATTTACCTTAAATATTTGCACCCTATTTTTTGTGATTAAATAAAAAATGTGCAGTTTTAGGATTTTTTCCTATATGTGTACTCTACCACAATGCTTCTTGGCAAATTTCATAGTTCTAGGTCAACAGGAAGTATCCTAAAGGTTTTGATTCCCTTGTGAATGCCGAAATGTGCGTTTTTTGCGATATATTCGGCTGTAACTTTTTTTTATGAAAACTGAGAAGTTCGATTTTTCTTTCTGCACCAAGATACTATGGATCTGCGTATACACTTTTAATTTCAACTCGATACCTTCACGCGTTCCCGAGTAAAGGTCTTGACACCCGGACAGACGGACAGACAGACAGACGGACAGACGGACAACAAAGTGATCCTATAAGGGTCCCGTTTTTTCTTTTGAGGTACGGAACCCTAAACAACAATAAGTAATTTTGTCAACTAAGAAAAAAAACGTTTGAAGAAATAGACACGAGCTGACAGACACATTATATGGCAAATTACATTACAGCGCGTGAGGCCGATGAAATCTAGCCAGCCAATTAATTAACAGAGATTACAGCCACTTAATAATATCAATTATGACGTACAATGTAGAAGAGCTATTGAATGATGAAAGAGCATTATAAAACGCACGGCTCTGCGGTAAAAGTGGAAAAGAAACTAGACCATTCGAGCCGCTTTTCCCACGGTCAAGCTTGCAACAAGAGAAAACATTAGTCTTACAATAACTGACGCATATTCTCAGTATATTATCGTTTAGTGATTAGATACTTCCTTTATGAGACGTTTCTCACCTTAAATATTATGTTATCAGTAAAATGCATGCATCACCTTTATGTGTGACCTTCAATTATGACTAATTTGACAACCCAACCAACGAAGAAGTGGCTTTTCAAGTTCGTTTAGATATACTCGTATTTTTGCGAACAATATTTTATTATATTTAATTATATTTAATATTTTATCAATATTTCATTTCATATGAATAATAGTTTAATTGATAACACAAATATTAAAAAAAAATATTTCGACAGTTAGTCAATAAACTTCCGAGATATAAACATTTAGTTTTAGGGGAGGGATGCTCTGTCTGTCTGGGATGGTGTGCTCACGAAACATTGTATTGAATTTTTATTTCGAGTTTTATTTTTTGTGAGAGTTGTATTATCATTATTTTTACAAAAAAAAAAAATGTAGCCCAAATACTCGGGAAGTAAAGACGAATCTAATGACGCTTCGTACAACGAAATCGATCAATCCGTTTAGACTGTAGAAGGTAGTATAGAAATACATATAAGCACATATGTACAATGTACATGCATCCAAACATACACACACTACACAAATTACCCTCTTTCTTACGCAGTTGGGTAAAAAAGGATGATTAGGAAAGTTAGAGCAAACAATAACAGAAACACAATAAAGAGAACACTTCCATATATCGTTCGTATAGCTAAAGTCAGAGTTCAAAGATCTCACGTGCGGAGATCTTTCGGCGTAAAAGGTCGCGCTCGTGAAATGGCGACTAAGGTCGAGGCTTTCATACAATGAAGAAATAGATATAAAACAACAACTTTATTAACACTTTACCAAAGTTCAAAGGTTAATGTAATCGTAAATCAAATTATGTAACAGTTAACATTAATGAAATAGATCCGATTATTCGGGAACACGAATAAGAGCATGCCATGTATAGCAACTTGCAGAAAGCACATGAATAGCTCTGTCACGATTGCACGACCGGAATGGAATACTTTATTATCGATCGGTTGCGGTAAAAGTAAATTGGCATAAGGGCTCACGATGCCGGCTTCGAGATCAATAGTAGTGCTAGTTTTAACTACCATTCGAATCATCATCATCATCACAAGAAGTTCACTGCTGGACATAGACTTCTCCAATGAATTTCCAAAAAGATGGATCGGAAGCGGCCTGTACATCCGGCATATTCCTTCCACTTGTATGAAGTCGGCTATCTACCACGCGGCTGATCTTCCTACTCTGCGCTTGCCGGTGCATGGTCTTCATGAGAACTTTTCGGCACCATCGGCCATCAATTCTCCGTGCTATGTGCCCTGCGCACTTCAACTTGCTAATCCGCACTTGGCACTGAAACTTAATCACTCAAGGAAGCTCACAGAACGAGCTATGGAAATCGGTAATGTCAATGAAGATCCAAATGAACGAAAGTCACCAACACTTCGAATTCTGCCTTAGAGTTCTACAAACTTTCCTAGATGTTTCTAATTAATTCGATTTAAATCTCGACTCGCAAGTTTATCAGTTTAATCGATCTCTGGGCCTGCCTTTTCGCTTCATTAGCAAAATTCGTCTCCACGCGGAAAGAATTAGTCAAACTGTAGCTAAAATTATAATCATATAATTGATTCCTATAAATTAAAAGAGAAAGCTTGAATTCATAGCTAATTTACTCTACGATAATATTATTAAGCTAATAGATCTGAACTGAACACTTAAGGATCAATTACAGGGAACAAACTAGTTATATCAAAATTTCCGCTTCGCAAAGCGGTTCCGCACAAAGTAAAAGTAACGATTCTGGCAACCCCCGAGGCAGTTTCGCAAAACGGCCGTGGCCCACATTGTGTACAACAACAATAACAATTCGCGCTTAAACATTAAACATAACATTATTTATGGACTTGGTGTTCCGGAGTGTAAGTCCGCTTATCAGCAGTCTCGAGCTCGAATATTTTAACCAACTGAATTTCTCGGACAAGCTAGCACCAATACTCGTATTACTATTTTAATACGACTCGACACACATACTCGTAAAGTCAAGGACCGAACGTTTTTATTAGAACCACACGAATTTCTTTATAGCTAGCTAAACAGCATTTGGCAAAGGAGATAAGCTCTCGAGGGAAATTAGGATGTTATTTTTCAATCAAGATCTTCAGAGAACCAGACGAGAAAATACTTGGAGAATCATTAATTAAAATAAGGAAACGATAAAATTACACAAGGAACAATTTAATGTTCTTGATATTCCTAAAATAATAATGAAAGAGAAATGTGATGGATGTGAAGACTATTCAGTAATGCATTGACAGATGATTCATATTGGCAGTCTCATTAAAACTTTTAGTCGTAAAGCGATCGTGCATAAGTGCATTGTTGGACAATAACGAGCGAGTGGAGGCCGGCTCGTGGAGCTGGTTCGTGAGTCAGCACCGAGCCAGACGGACGGCCGGCGCCCGCGCACCACACTACACATCAAGCAAGCAATTTAAGTTTAGTCGTTCGAGAGAAGCCTTACATGAAACTAGTGTTTGTTGAAGGCATAGATATTGTAACTAAAGATGATATAAAAATTATATTCAAATTAATGAAGCAACAGATGATAATTAGACACTGCGTAGAACAGAAGAACTAGAGAAAATACAATCATACTGAATTAAGTACTTATATGAAAGAAAGTAAACATAAAATTAATAAACGTAGCGTATTCGTGCGTGTTTTGGAGATAATTTTATGAGTAATGAATAAAATTTCAAAAACGTCTGAGCGGACGATTTTATCAGAGTTCAAATTGTCACCAAGTCGTGCATAACACACAAATCTCTTCAAATCGACCTTCACCCAAAAACAAATCTCACTAAATTATAAAATATCAAACAAAGAAGAACCGGTATTTGCTATGCGTATAATTATTATTTATTTACACGACGTCACGGTCAAGTATCTAGGTTGCCTGTCTGATCGCATTGAAGAAGAGATAACACATTATTTTGAGCCAATCTAGATCATTGATAAGTCGAAGTCGGTTGATAGCAATGACGCAAAATGGCTAAAATGAAATCAAAGATGGAGAAATCTTGTTTCCAATCCAATGATACAAAGATGAATGTAAGATATAAATCATTCAGAAAGAATTGGACGCTTCGCAAGTTTTCGCCTATTGAAGTAGAAAGGCCATACAACTTATAACCGTTACATAAGTTTAAGAATACAAAAGGTTCTTTGTAACTGTTTAGACGGATCACTTCCCACATCGCAAGATTACATGTCAATTTGTATTTTACACAACATCACTTACTCCAAATTGCAATAATTTGGTCTTGACGAAACACCTCAATCTTCGCTCATCGCAACGTCGTCATTAGTAAATTAAGCTTAAATTATATTGACGGTTTCGAAACATAAATATTAGAATGATATCATTGCGAATAAGAATTTTGTTTGTTTCGTTTATTCATAACGATGAGATAATACATAATTCAAATGAAGGAACGATTTGAATAAAGCAGGAAGAGTACCAGCTTGAAGATATCGAAATATTTAAGTATTGAAGATGAAAGTACATCTTCAATACTTAATTTTTTCGATAAAAGGTAAAAAATATATAGGAAGACTATCAAAAATTATCAAAATTCAATACTATCTGATTAAGATAATGACATCAAACATCATCTGAAGTGAGATGATGTAAGCTAATCGCTGTACAAACAAAATGACGCCTCACTATCGACATTCCAATGTACTATACTCATGCAAATGCACTACCAATATAAACCTAGTCTTGAAGGATGATACATAAATTATGTCGCCCTTGTTCAATGTTGAAATCAACGCCTTAAAGATTTTGTCACCAAAACGGATCAAAAAGACTATAAAAAAATAAATCCGAATCAAATATCAACAAATCAATCTTTAGTCGCCAAAACAGATCACACAGATTACCGAAAACCGTTACTCAAATTGCAATGCTCAATATATTTTATCAACTTTTCGCTGACACGTAATGACACTTACGGAAAGAGGACAGAGAATTTGAGACGTTGATCCAAGTAAAGTTTTTCGGTAAGGCCGAAAGAGTATAAAAGAAATAAGTCTGCGTCAGACATAACAAGCAGCAGTCCTTTATAACCTACACGTAACACTTCTAACATGGTCATGATTACTAATACAAATGAAGTGAATTTATAGCTTAGTGGTATAGACAATGACGACCTGTCGCATATAGGAGACCCCATCGGAACTGTTATTACAGCCGGCCTACATATCATGCAAAGTCGATATTTTACTGTTTTGCTGACGTCATAGACAGATAACAATGGAAACTGAATGGAAATTGGAGCCCCAGAATAGACGGTGGCCCTCGGTTCTGGTGAAAAGCTATGAATATTTCAATAGGTTTTGTGTTCAGACATTTTTATTTGATAGGATTTGTATTGTTCTGTACTAGTGGTATTGCCGTTTGTCGAAACATTTATTAAAGTATTTTATTGAGGTCTTTGAAAACATTTTGGGCTGTTAATGTCGGTGAACTCTATATTTGGTTACACAGGCGTTATGACACAAGGACGTTCCAAGTTGTCTATAAAGGACATCTTTGGCCGATTTGTGTATAAAGTTACTTAATGTTTTGCAACACGAAGACCTTAATTTTTTACTAACTATTTCAAGATATCAAATTTTTTATCATCCAAATTCAACCACATTTCAAATTCAAATTATTTTTTATTGTCAGCTGTGTTAAATTAAGGTCTTATAATTAAAATTGTATCAACAGTTGCGTCCGATTTAGACTTACAATAATTAATCATTTTAAAAACATAGAATCTTATTATAATTAACATTTAATATAATGTCTTCCACTTGAATAAATAATTAAAATAAATGTTCTAGTTAAGAAAAAACTCTTTAAATAATACCTACGATTCTTAGTAAAAAAAATTGCGGTTCGATTGACCGCACTGAATTAAGCCATCATTCTTCTTCGACTTCTAATCTTAGTATAGCTGTAGCTTTGACAAATATTAGTATTTGACGTCTAGAATTCCGTTTCACTAACTCGTACGATCAATATCAAGTCTGCGATTACTCATAAAGCCAAACGAATATCAGAAGTGTGATTTCTAAACCAATAAAAGTTCCACACGCAATGTATTTTGACTAGCTGCGCCTTGCAGATTCAGCTACTTTCATCCTTCAGTTACCGTTATTTTTAACAGACTTCCAAAAAGGAGGTTATCAATTCAGTCTGTATGTTTTTGTATATTTGTTCACTGATTACTCAGCCAATTGTGCATTGATTTTAATGATTATTTTTGTATTTGGTAGGTATACTTCAAACTTTGGTATACTTCAGAGGTGGTCCCATATAAATTTTATCAAAATCGATGCAGTCATGCAGTACTTTACAGGTTTTTATAACAAAATAACTGGTAAAATATCATCCAAGTGCCTGTAGAAAAGTGAACAGCAAGTCGCGTACATATGTGTTGTATTGCGTATTTTGAAGTCAGTTTTTTCAGTTTTTTAAAGTATAATTATTTCAGGATAAAAGTATCCTATGTGTAATTCTAGGACATCAGCTATGTTTATTGCACTTTTTATCAAAATTAGTTTAGCCATATTCACAAATTTTCATATCCTAACCTAACCTAACCTAGTACCTATTGTAAAAGCGAAAGTAACTCTAGTAGTAGTATTTTTGTCTGTTTGTTACCTTTTCATGACCAAAGGACTGAACTAATTGGTACAGACTCTACAGACAGTTTATAACTTACGAGAGAGACATACGGCTATATTTTATCATCATCTACAATTTTTGCTAACTACACGGGTATGACCACGGGGCCCAGCTTAATAATATTAGTTTAAAATATAGTATGATTAGTAAAATTCATGAAAAAGAATAGATAAGATCGTACACACTCGATATATTGAGACTCGAATATTCATAAATTGAACTAATCCAATCCAAACAAATTAAAGCGACAGTAGCTATGATGTGTTTAAGAGCGACAGTGGAAGTATCAACGCGGGGCCTATGACATCAGAAGTGGGAACCGCGCGCCGCCCACGCCTCGCCCACGGCACCCGGAGCCTTGCAAAACCAAAGCTAGGCTTTGTGTCACTAGTCCGTACGAGATGTTTGCGAAACTCTCGCGAAAGATCTAGGACATTCCACTCGCGACGACACTGAAGGGGAAACTTGACACTACGGCAGAGGTCACATCTACCCTTGCTTCAATATAGGTATTTTTAGGGTTTCGTACGTCAAAAGGAAAAAACGGAACCCTTATAGGACCACTTTGTTGTCCGTCCGCCTGTCAAGACCTATCTCGGGAACGTTCAGACGACACAGGTTATCAAGTTGAAATTAAAACCAAATTTTAAAGTGCTTTAACCGTATCATATGAAAGAGCTTAATTAGCACAAGTAAGCTAAAACAGGTTTTTAAATATTTTTACGATGTATATTTTTCGATTTGTGAAGGAAAATATAAAAAAAAATATAATTTCCCCCATTTATCTACTAGTTTGTACGGAACCCTCGGTGGGCGAGTCTAGCTCTGACTTGTCCGATTTTTTATTCAATAATAGGCTTGCGCTTGACTAAGCTCCCTGGATGTCGACATTGCGATGCACGATGGAGCGCGCTTACCTTGAAGAAACCAATTAATTCGCGATTTGAAGACACCCACATTATATCTATCGGCAAAGACGTCGGGAAGTGTATTCCAATCTAGCAGTCCGCACAATGAAAGTGGAATTAAAGCATTTCGTTCTGGCTTTGAACATGAAACGATGACGTTTTTTCACGTCTCTAACTGTCCGATAGTAAAAAAGGCGTATAGGGAGTAATAAAATAAGATTGAATAATTAGACACTTTCACCGAAATAATTCTATAAAAACGCCTAAGCTAGCATCTTTGGGGCGATGTTTCAAGCTTTGTAGTTTCGCTCCAAGAAGAGACTCGTTGTTTATGAGGTATTATTAAGACTAGGCATTTGACCACTGCTAAAAGGATGTTAAAATGACGGTAACAGGTTCAACATTATATGAAAATATAGTCTAGAATTAAAATGTACAAGTCTATCCCCCGATATTAAAAGGTTTTTTTTAATGTTTAACGACTTTCTTTCACCACCAAATAAAAACGCCTACGTATCCTCAGCAGGCGAATACCTACGCTTGGCAAGAAAGGCAGCCTCCAAATTTCATGTCCCTAGGACCAATTTAATAAGCCATTTTAGGTTTAGGCAGTAGATTATTTGTAAAAGGACAAAGCCTTTTATAGGTACACATAAAAAAAAAAAAAATGTCTAGTGAATAACAAATCAAATCAAATCTGTTTATTTGTAAGAATATTGTCATAAGATGTTGTACAATGTGTCTCAAATATTCTACCTTATATTTAAGGTGTACAAATCTTTAATACTTAATAACTCTTTAAATCTTTAATAAACATGAAACTGTTTTAAGAAACATGAATTTATTCTAATATCTTAATCTTTATCTCGTTATTAAAGATTAATCTTTAATAACGAGATAAAGATTAATCTTTAATAACGAGATAAAGATTAATCTTTAATAACGAGATAGATATTAGAATAATTTCATGTTTCCCTTAGATAAGCTTAGCTAACAAGACGTGAAACGAACGGTGATTCAACACCAATGTGTGACAAAGTTGAACGATACGATATTGGTGCGCAAACGCCGGCCAATTGGGGATAACGACGCGAGTCGATGAACCGGGATCTAAGGACCGCCGGATGACCTGATGCGGCTATTGTCGAACACACAGGAAGAATGGTATTCGCGATTGTACCGGGCTCTAGTCTGTCTCGTGAAAGTACTAGTAATAACGCAATACAGTTGCAATCTTCCAGGAATTGTAATTACATTACAGATGACCTAAATAAGCAACATGTGATGTCGTCAGAAACTCGTCCTTTTTAACCGACTTCCCAAAACGAGGGAAACGTTTTTCGGATATACAAGGTTACATTACCTAACTTTTATCAAACCGAATGGAGGTCATTGTACTCAACGTTACGAACATATTTTATTGTAGAATGAGTTGTTCATACCTTAGAACCTAGAGACGTAGATATGCTATAATTCATTATCATTTTTATCATTTTACACTACTGGTGATGATATATAATGATAATGATACATGATGATAATGATGATGATATATGATGATGCCAGACAGCGGATATAGTGATAATATAAAACGAAATTGTATATGTAAGATTGATTTAGTGCGATCCCTTGAGAGAAGCCTCAATATTTTATCACTTATTAGTAGATTGCATTGATGTGATTAAGTATGACAATAACAGAAGAAATAAAGAGTAAACATTGACTCACCGACGACAGCTATCGGCCATAAGAACAATATAAAAGTACTAAAAAGCCAAGCGAGTAGTTTTTTGAGTGCGCCTAAACCGTACATGTTCTTGGTGAACTGTTGAGTTTAATTGACAAGGCTACTGGTCCGTCTAATGCCCAGCAGTGGGCGTTGAAGGCTAAAGAACCTCTTCAATAGTTTAAAGATTTAATAGAATGAAAAGCTTCGAACCTATTAGGAGTTTTAGACAATTGACGGCTTGATAGAATTGATTAGATTTATAATTTCATTATAATATTTAATTTTGTATGTCGTGCAAATAACTTTACAACATAAAACACAAGTATAAATTTAGAAAACTCAAAACCCTCAACAAATAAAAACGACTGAACCGATTTTGATGAAACCCTCTTTCAAAGAAAAAACAAACTAGATCAAAATCGGTCCAACCGTTTGAAAGCTCCGATGCCAAAGAAGACGCACAGATATACAGATACACACGTCAAACTTATAACACCCCTCTTTTGGGTCGGGCGGGGATTAAAAACTGGATATAAATATACACGCTTTCATTAGCTTTGTTTTTAACTATGTATAAGCCTGAGACGTAAACAAATCTTGAAAATATTATGTAACCAACATATTTATTGTCATCCAAATTGGAACTTTGCATATGTATGTAATATTGATGACAAAACAATAATTTCATTTTCTTCATATAACACGAGTATGGAACTCTTCAACGGTTAATAAAATCGAATTTCGAACCCTTCGTATTTGGGATAATATAATATTATGTTCTGGGATTTGGTTTTGTTGGAACGGTGCCTGTTACTACACTAATTGGTCTCGAGGATCTCCATTACATTCATTTTTAGGGTTCCGTACCTCAATAGGAAAAAAACGGAACCCTTATAGGATCACTTTGTTGTCCGTCTGTCCGTCTGTCCGGGTGTCAACCTTTATCTCGGGAACGCGTGAAGGTATCGAGTTGAAATTAAAACCATATACGCAGATCCATAGTATCTTGCTGCAGAAAGAAAAATAAATTTTCTCAGTTTTCGTTAAAAAAAGTTACAGCCGAATATGTCGTAAAACGCACATTTCGACACTCACAGAGGAATCAAAACCTATGGGGTACTTCCCGTTAACCTAGAACTATGAAATTTGGCAAGAAGCATTGTGTTAGAGTACACATATAGGAAAGATCCGAAAACTGGACATTTTTAATTTAATCACAAAAACATAGTGTCTCTATGCAAGGAATGAGGGCCCAAATTTTAAAGTGAATTAACCGTATCATGTGGGGTATCATATGAAAGAGCCTCATTAGCATGAACTAAAACAGGTTTTTAACACATTCTTCGCCCCCTGCAGACCCTTCACCTCAGCTGGGAACCAAAACTTTTTAGGCGAATTTTGATTAAGTACAGAGTGGCCGCGCAAAGCAACGTAGACTGCCTCAAACGCCGGCGGTTTACTGACTACTACAAAATGAACGGGACGCTCGCTCGGATCCGAGTGGGAGGCGCCGCTACTATAGCCCCACTTCACTCGGATCCGAGTTGTGAGCAAGGAATGTGTTAAATATTTTTACGATGTATATTTTTCGGTTTATGAAGGAAAATATATATGATTTTCCCCTTTTATTTATTTTGTACGGAACCCTCGGTGGGCGAGTCAGACTCGCACTTGTCCAGTTTTTTTTTAGTGCGCAACTCGAAGAAATAAGCAGTTGTCAAAAATTTCTCCCGCCTGCTATATCTCAACTTCGCGACGACGTTAAATGCGGGGGTGGTATTTGACAGTTCTGGACATCTCAATAAAAAAAACTAGTTATACAGAACTGCTCTCCTCTCATTCGAATTTGATGTCGACCGCGTCTCAATCTCAACTTCTAGGAACAGCCAACGCGAAGATAATATCATCCACTACACACAAGATGTGAAGCTTGTTATTTTCAATTAGAGTGAGTACAGATAAGATGTACGGTAATTTCCTCTTCTACACAGTCATTTCCTCAGGCATTCCTCACTTCATTATTTCTATTATTCGAATAATTTACACACTTTTATAACTATGTAGTCACCGTACTAAGTGAACAACTAAGTACTATTACATGTCAAAATAAACGATGTTTTAAAGCATCGATGTTTGTACGCAAAGACAAAAACATAGCATTTTTTGAAATTTTACAACTCTGTAGCTTTTTGACCCGACTGCCCAAGAAGTATTTAAATATATTTATTTAATATTTTTTAAATATTTTAAATATTTGTGGACATTTCACACAACACCATCTAGCCCAAAAAATAAGCAAAGCTTGTACTATGGAACTAGATGGCTGATAGAATACATATATACTTTTTCTTTTTTTTGTAAATATATACATATAATACATAGAAACACCCAGACACAGAACAAACATCCATGCTCATCACACAAATGCTTGCCCTGGGTGGGGATTGAACCCACGACGTTTCAGTTCAGCAGGTAGACGTAAACACACTACCAACAGAGCCACAAGGCCAGTCGAAGGATGGTTACGGTACCTCTAGTTTCATGTGTTTATATTTCTATGTTACCTCCTGTTGTCTAATCGGCTTGTCAGTTTGTTTGTGTTCTAGATGTAATGAGACTCATTTGTATCTCCCGAGCGCTAGAGGTTAATTACTTTTACAAAATTGTACCTAAGTATCACACTCTTATTTTTTTATTAGAAAATAGGCTTACACTTGACCGTTAACTCGCCTAAAGTTAAGCAGCCGTTGCAGTCTACGATGGAGCGCGCTTGCCTAGAAGGAACCTATTCACTCGGGATTTGAAGACACCCCGATTATATCTTTTCGAAAAGACCCTTTCAGGCAGGACAAATAAAAAAGTAGAACCAGACTGGCTTTTTTCTATTACAAATTGAATTGGATTATATTAACGCCAGTCAAACAGAACTCAACAAATTTTAGTTCTCATAGACGCAGTTGATTTTTTGGCTTTTTAAAATTAAATATAATTATTATAAAGATAAAACCGGACAAGAGCGCGTCAGACTCGCCCACCGAGGGTTCCGTACAAACTAGTAGATAAAAGGGGGACTTTTTTTTATATTTTCCTTCATAAATCGAAAAATATACATCGCAAAAATATTTAAAAACCTGTTTTAGCTTGTGCTAATTAAGTTCTTACATATGATATGCCATTTAAAATTTGGAACTTTCTTCCTTGCATAAAGACCCAAATTTTTGTGATTAAATTAAAAATGTCAATTTTCGGATTTTTTCCTATGTGTGTACTCTAACACAATGCTTCTTGCCGAATTTCAGAGTTCTAGGTCAACGGGAAGTACCCCATAGGTTTTGATTCCCTTGTGAGTGGCGAAATGTGAGTTTTTACGACATATTCGGCTGTAACTTTTTTTTTTACGAAAACTGAGAAATTTGATTTTTCTTTCTGCAGCAAGAGACTATGGATTTGCGTATATGGTTTTAATTTCAACTCGATACCTTAACGCGTTCCCGAAATACAGGTCTTGACACCCGGACAGACGGACAGACGGACAACAAAGTGATCCTATAAGGGTTCCGTTTTTTTCCTTTTGAGGTACGGAACCCTATAAAGTTGTATTTTATATCTAAATAAATAGTTTCCGAAACCAAACGAAAAATTAAGATACCAGGAAGACGAGTTAGAGAAGTCTTCGATTTCAAACCGCAAGCAGGTGGTGACAGCGACACCAAGTCGTCTCCATAGCCGCAAGACATTTTATAAGCGGTTCACATTTTTATTTAACTCTAGCATACTATTAACGTCTTCTGTGGCTCTAGAAAGTATTTACTGCTGCCGATACCAAACAAAACTTTTACCTTTACGACCGTACCGTAAATTTGGAACGAACTTCACACAACTAACAACTGAACCAAAGTTGGAAGTTTGATTCTGGGATATTATTAGGTGGCTAATATAGCACCCAGATTCAGAAAGACGTCAGCGCGGTCAATGACCCGAGCCAGAGGGTCACTGTAGAGACCAGTACACCGCAGAACAAAGAATGTATCTGAAGAACAAACCTTTTTGGCTTTAGCCAAAGATTTGGGCAGATGTTGTAACTGATACCCGCAGGTTTTGAAGAGATCATAACCTAGCTTCATCTCTTCAAGACATTTCTAGTTACCTTGATTAGTTTCTACATTTTTTTTATAGTCGACAAGCCAAACATTTCACCACAGCTCACCTAAACGTGACATTAGTAGTAGACGACCAATATGGTAGAAACACCTAGCCTGGAATGGCAACTGGCTTTCAAATGATACTGTCGCAACAATCGGAATATCCTATTTGCTAATTTGCGATATATTTTCTACCTATTATAGGTGATAATATCTTAATATCATGCAATAGTATTGTCAGGATACTTCGGATCTAAGATAGGTTAAGCTTAACCATCGTTTCAAAATTAACGACCTTATCGAAAACTTTACTTAACTTTGATCAATGTCTCAAATGCTCTGTCTTCTTTAAGCAAGTGTCAATAGGTGTCAGCGAGAAGTTGACAAAATATTATGTTGAACATTCCTCAAATTTGAGTAACATTTTTCGGTAATCGAAAAAGTACAAACAGGCACCTGTGGCCAAAACGGTAGCTCCCGAGTACTGAGTGGAATATGCGGGACCGAGTCCCGTTCCCGATACGGAATTATTGAACTGCCTACAAATTAATAGATAGAGTTTAAGTGTTTCCAACATTTCAAAAATATTGAATAAGTTCAAAGTAAACACATATAACGGGACTCTTTAAAAGGAAAACTAAAACAGTAATTGATAAAAGTAATCTAGTCCAATCCGTTTGGTGTACATTTCAGTGCTTGGCACTAGCGACATTACCTATTAACCTGAAAAGTGGCTCGCCCCCGATGTTTCCTATCCATTACCGATTACTGATAACAACAGACTAACTCACTTCCTTGTTCCAAATAGCCGATACCTAATGTAATAATATTGATAAAAGGACGAAAATACTTTTGTTGAGTTACTAATAGTACAATTCATTTAAAAAACAAAATACTCAACTGTAGGTACCCAGTTTCCTGAGAATCTTTGAATTTTCAAGGCTAGAATAAAATTATCTTTTTTTTCTTGAAGAGCTCCATCCTCGGCCACGCCGACTTTTGCCATCAAGCGAGTCGGTGGTCAATCGTAAATATATTTCAAGTAAAAAGACATTTTCTTTTTTTAATCGACTTCAAAAAAATAGGTTCTGAATTCGGTTGTATTTGTTAATGTTTGGTAACGCATAACTTCATCGTTTATAAACAGATTTCGTTTAAATTATTTTTTGTTTGAAAAGATATTCTTCCAGATTGCTCCCATAGAAAATTTTATTAGAATCAGTGCAGTACTTTATGTTTTTAAAAACAAAATTGGGCATTTTGTTATCTCTGTTGTTTCAATTGTTTTAAGCTATAATCATTTACGTAATACACTGCTTACTAAATTGCAATATTTACAAGGAGACACAAAAATAGACAAGCGCCAGCGTTAGATTTTACTCGTGATGTCATCCGTTGTGCGTAGGAGTTGATCTTGGAATGTCTTCAAACTACATTGTAATTAACTAGCACACCATACCTAGTAATTAAAGTACACAGAACTGCTTTATTACAAGCGTATATTACAGATTTACAGTATTGAACGAAAACATTTATTATGAACATGAATCTATCGTATCAGACAATCAGACAAACAAGTATCTATATGAAAAGAAAAACAAAATACCCGACTACAGAAAACCAATTTTTGCAGTCTAACTTACGATTTTATCACGCTTGATATGCTGTTGTGTGTACGTTTTTAGTGAGAAAGTATTCGTACAACCGCTGTAAAAGATTATAAATACGTATTCTTTAGAATAATTCTGGTAAAATCACTTGTTCATCACGAAAAGTTAGTTTTTGGAGGTTACGAAATAACGTGTTCTTTATTTTTCGAGAGATGTATTATTATTTCACTTATTTATTTTATATCTTTTATTACAAATTTTAACTTTTTTTATTTTATCTATTTTATTTAAGTGTGATGCTTGGAATGTAATAAACATTTCATTGTACGTTACAAAATAACAACAAAAAACCGGTTACCTAATGCATTGAAATAACTGAAGCGAAATCTGCGCACTCCGAATAGTTCCTTCTCACGAAATCACAGTCATTGTCGAAAAGTTAGCTCGCTTCAAAACTGATGAATCGGTCACCAAAGAGAAATAATATAGCAGGCAATGTATTGGCCTTGACTGGCCTTGTGGCTCAGTTGGTTGGTGGGTTTGATCCCCACCCAGGGCAAACATTTGTGTGATGAGCATGGATGTTTGTTCTGTGTCTGGGTGTTTCTATGTATCATATGTATATGTTTACAAAAAAGTATATATGTATTCTATCAGCCATCTAGTTCCATTGGTGTTGTGTGAAATGTCCATAAAAAAATATTTATTTATTATTTATTTTCAACCTACTTCAAAAATAGAAGGTTCTCAAATCGGTTGTATTTTGTTTTTAATGATTGTTACCAAATAATTAAGTCAATTATAAGCCGACTCGGACTGGCCGGCTGTCACACAAAATTTAAACTCTCTACTCTAGCAAAGTATCTATCCTTTGCAGTATTCCGTTGGCTTAAATTAGATGCGTTGTTTATATATTATATATAAACTAAAAGCAGTAAATAGACAGACGTTGTTTATTATTAATTACTTTGTTTAGTTATCAGAGCATTTATGATTTATTTTATGATATGATGAGAAAGTTCCATTAATGGAACCGAAAAAAAGACATTGAAATTCTCCAAGTGGCTGAACCGTCAAGTTAGGGCTCATTAATGTAGTCAATGAAAGCACTTTTCATTACTTCCATAAAAGCTTGCAACAATTTTTTTTTTGCGCTTAGACATGCTTAAAAGTATCAATGTATTCGCCCACGTGGCGATGACGCAACTTAAGGTCACTAGACCAGCTTGGCTAGTTACGGCAACCTACTTGCCTTGTTTACTTGGCAAAACTAGTGCTACTTAACGCCAGTCCGCTGTCGAACAACTGACTTGGCACGAGTTCAATACTATATCAACCTACTTTATGTATTCAAATCAAAATCAAATTGCTTATTATTTAGGACCAAAACAAAAGTTACACATAAAACACATACATAGTTACACATAGTTAAGTTAGTTGCGAACCCAATTTGCCGAACCACCAACCTGAAGTACTTTTTAACTTATCGAGTTGTGTTTATACAAAATAAAAATAAAAATAGCGCCATTCCAAATTATAACTACCATACTTGTTTACATGATAAACATTCTTCAGACAGAGTGAGATGTGTGTGACATCGTATGGGGATCGATAGATTTCTGAGTGTTTTAATAAAACATACTGAATTAATGTTTTTAAGTTTAAGTTTTCGCGATTGTTGGTTTGGTTTTCATTATGCACGTTTTGTATAAACCATATAGGCAGCAGTAATTCATATTTTCATAACAGAAAAGACAAACAATCACCTAGACTCACCTGTGACCACGGACGCTGCAAAGTGTTCTAAACGTCAGGTCAGGCTGTTTTTTTGCAGATACTAAAATTATGTGATGTTATTTGAATTATTTATTTAGTTGGGACAATAGATTACGCAAGCTTGTGTCGCTCTTGACCAGTTTTCTCTATCGGTCTGTCAGTCTTTTTCAGTCGGTGATTGAGATCAAAGCGCGAAGGCGCAATTAAGGATTTATACATTTGTTTAATTTCATCTAAGTTGCATCAGTGCATGCATTTAGTGAGAAGTTTAGTGATGAGGTTACCGCAACTAAATACTTTATGAAGGAAACCGTAGTTGAGAAACATCCGAGAGGATCGATCGATACGCCGCACACACAGAAACCAGTTTCACAAGATCTGATGGCACAGCGTTCGTAAATGGATCGTGTACTTGTACTGAACCATCTGGGTATAAGGAAATAAAACTGCTTTTATAAATAGTTTCCTATGATGAATAATTATATAAATAGGAGCTACCGTCTTCAAGGCTAGAGATAAGTGCATTTTAGATCTGCGTGTTTCATTCTCTGCCCTGCCACAATTTTAGACGAGAAGCCTTACGGGGGTTAATAGTGACTAATAAAATGAAGATGAAACCAGTTTTAATCCACTGTTAGATTTGAACCCCTTTGATAGAACTACCATACTAACTACTAAAGTATTTACAAGTATCATAAAATGTAAAGTGAAGTTTATTAGTTTACCTTTGAAGAGCAACCAAATAAAATTAACGAAGTCTTTTGTACGAGTATGAATTAAAACCTCTTGGCTATTCTACTATTAATACTATTACCTGTAAGATAACAGTAACCGGAGAAATTGCAAGACGTAACTAGTTCTATATAATTATATAAAAGCCCTTACCAAATAACTTCAGTAAAATTTCTTGTATCAAGGGCTTTCTTGTGATAAGCGCAACAGTCAAAGCGGTTGTGAGCTTCTGCGGTATTTTCAAGGTAAAGTACGTGAGCTTTATAATAAATGCATGTTAGATAGTTATGCTGTGCATTATTAAATGAAACCAGGCGCTGTGTCGTGTTATTTAGCAATCGATTTAATAATAGCGAATGTTCAGCCTCAATGTGAAACACTGCACGTACAGTTTGTTAATAACTTTGTACAAACAAACTGACGGAATAGACTACATCCATGCTGGTACGATAGCGAATCTTGGCAGCCGTTCTAAATTATTGTACCTAGAAATTATTACTCATTCACCAAACGAAATTATGATCTCGGAAATGAAAACCTCTATTAAAAATAACCCAAAGAATTATCGTGGTTTTGTACTAAAACAACGGTAACGGGAAATTAACTTCTTCTCAGAGTTAATGTCCATGGGCCATTTGCTGTAATGAAAGGTTATCAACAAATGCCTCTAAAAGCTATATTGGATTAGAAGGTGGCACAAGCGATAGCAAAAACTCGTGCCAGAGGCAAGAGATCCGTTACGGGCGAGAATCAACGCGATATGTCGGCAGTCGCCCATTCGGTCACCGAGGGAAGCCGCTCTCCGTGACTCATGCCGCCTCGTACCTTGACGACATGCCACGCGGCGTGCGACCGCGCTCGCACCACCGACTTGTTTGTTTGCTTTTGGATATATCCGTTGACGAGTTTGTATTCCAATTGCGATCGACGTTTTCATATGCAGAATAAATTTTCCCATAACAATTTGACTACAATGAGATTTTATCTATAGACTCATTGATTATGAAGTAAAAGCATAGCAAATCTAAGTGTTCAGCACTTTCGAGGATAAGAGTAAGACACATCCTTAGGGCCTTTAAGTATCTTGGCCTACATCTTGCTTTTGCACTTTCCAAACACACAGGATGGCATTGTCCCTGTTCACAAGTCACGACACACATCTAATAACGTTGCCCTGTCGCGACTGAAGACGAGTCGGGCGATCACTTTACTTGAAGCTTGCCATGCAGAGCCGGGGAAAACCCATCTACGTATAATACATCGTTGTTTGACTAGCTATAATTTGAAAGCGAAAGTATTGTTAGTAGTACTGCATTTTCAATGTGTCATGTTTGGGAAAGGATACAAACTAACAATAACATAGACACAGGGAATTAATGTTTCACTATATATACCACTGCTGGGTATAGGTCTCTCACTCTTATCATGCCATCTGTCTCGATCCCGTGCCAATTGAGTTTTTACCAAGAAAAATAAGAGCCCTTTAAAATAGCAGATGAAACCGCGGGTGTAGCTAGTAAATATTTAGTGAGAGCTACAACTGCTGCTTCTGCGAAGTGAAGCTACTTCAATAATATTAAAATATGTAATCATTTTTTATTGAACACCTGTCCGCTATAAACAATTAGGGGAACAAAAGCTAGACTGATTTTATGACACGAAGATTTCACCATCATCTGTTGCAGCATGACGAATCAAAATGTTGACGCGCAACGCGACCGGCGACGGTTTTTTTATGTAAATTTCATTTAGATATATTTAGACATTTTCATTATCGTCAAACAAATCTATGTTTATGTAACATAGATTTGTTTGACGAAAAAGTTCGTATAAACTGAGTGACCAGCCCTAGTGTCAGAGTAATTAAGCCGCCGAAAGACATCTGACCTAGAATAGAAAAGTAAATATATGGGGTTGTCATTAGTTAACGAATGTCACGTGACGACACATCAGTTTCTTAGCATTTTGAAGCGTGAGCGTTTGTAGAAAAAGAAACGTTTGCCACTTGTCTAAGCCTGCTGGCTTGACGATTGGCGTTTTTAAGAACAAACAACCGGGACCTACAATTCAATGTGTCATCCGACCCACGGTAGCGCTCAGAACGATATGCCGCTCACGGTCACCCATCCGAAGACTAAATGGTACGTCCGTTACTTAACATTGCTGACGATAATGAGAATCGTTTGTCTGTCGTCTAATATTTGATCGTCATTAAATTCTGTGAACGTGTGCTAGTGGTCCAGGATAGCACTCGTGTTGTTGTGTTTTCGCTATGGTGATGGTAAGTTCCAAGTTCATAGTGTTTGTAATTTGTGCAAATGGTTTATTAATATATTTGTAAGTGGGTCCGCTCTCGGGCCAGGAGCCCCGTCAAGCCGTCACGTCAGATCGATGACGCAACCTTGGCCGGCCGAGCTTTGTGGGCGACGGTACCCAGTCGGTAGCGGCGAATCCGGAAGTGTTATTGTGACATTCGTGACACGAACGTACCTACGACGTTTTTGTTGTGTTTTAGCATGGATTTAGAATTATAAATAGAAATAAACTGAATCCCGCGATTTCACACGCGTGATGGAAAAATGGTGACGAACTGTAGCTTAATTCAATTCAAAACTATTTCTATACCTACCTAAATAATAATGATCCGTGCCGTCGTTTAGTCGTGAAAAAATAACAGACAGATGAAGAGAAAGAGATTATGTATATTAATTAAAAAGGGCCCCACCGTTTAACCTACTATTATATTGGCACCGTTCATTTTATTGCATTTCTATGAATAATTTTAGTAATTTAAAACTTTTTAGTCAGTGCCAGTCTTTTTGAAAGATCTTGCTTCATCAATCGTCATGTATGTAGCCTGGTCTGAAAATGTCCACGAATATTTATTTCTTTACCATTAATTATTTTATTTCACTTTAAATTGTGACTGTCCACCAGCAAGGCAAAAGCCTAGCTTTCTTCCCCATTCCATCTTTATTTTTCGTTGCAAACAGCATCCAGTCTAGTTGGAACCAAACATCACTATCGTATCGTGTACGTTTAGCATCAGGAATACGTAGTCGACCCTTAGCTTCGCGAAAATACCGTAAACAACAACTGACGCTAAATTGACACCAACTCGCCTGATGCTAAGCGACGTTGTGGCCGAGAATGAAGCACGTCGATCTAGAAGATGTCTATTCACTCTAGCCTTAAAATTTCCAAGTTTATAGTTCTCAGCAAACAGAGGAGACGGCTGGTAGTTCCACTCCGTTCTTACGCATGAAAAATGTGAACCCAAATCGTTGTGTACGGATTTTGAGCATTTCAAAGAGAAATGGTAATGGTGCCGATGGATGGTGATGTGGGGTGTGTGATTGTGTGATTGTGATGGCGAGTGTGTGATCCAGGTATACTAGCGTACTACGTAGTATGCATACACAGTGATGCGTGTTTCCATGAACTAGTGAGCTGGGATGCTGGGAAGTGACCTTGTGTTTACAGGCGCGCGTGGCAGCTGCCGCTAGCCGCCGCGCCGGTGTGCTGCGGAAGCTTCCTGTGCCCGAGCTCGCTCGTCATACGAGTTTATTATGGTAACGGTAGTAACTTGTTATTGACGTACGTTTGGGTCTAAATTATAAATAATATTAACGCACATTTTGACCATACATAAATTTATAGTTTTAAGTTTATTAATTATAGTTTCAAAAAACTGAAAAACGACTTCAAAATGCACAATTTTATTTTAAAAACCAAACTACTGAACCATTTTTTATGAAACGATTTGATTTTTTACAGGATATACTTCCTATAAAAAAAACAAATCGTTTCATAAATGATGGAGTTATACGGTAACAAACAAACAAAAAACGGTTTAGGTAACCTCTTCCTTTTTGAAGTCGTTAAAAACAGAAACAAACAACAACAGATCATATTCCCGTTTACTCGAACGTAATATTTTTCGATTTATGAAGGAAAATATTTAAAAAAAAAACCTTTTATCTACTAGTTTGTACGGAACCCTCGGTGGGCGAGTCTGACTCGCTCTTGTTCTTTTTCCAATCCTGAGCATTTAAGATTGCTTTTAGCTATTTCCCAATAACTTTCGTCTTTTAATTATTAAAAACAAGCAATAAACACAATCATATTTCGTTGAGGAAATCGGTTATTCCCTGTTGCAAGGAAAAATGTGCGGTTGGTTAAACAAAAGTCGATTGTATGGACCTTTTGGCTCATTAGACGTTAGACGTTTTGGAACACTGGTCGCAAAAAACGCATGGGAAGATGCAGGATGCAAGCCGCTTCCAATCATTTCCATGGTTTTCCAAAAAGACCGCTTTTTGGAAATCCATGGAAATTTTGGGAATCTAAACCTATGGGGTACTTCCTGTTCACCTATAACTGTGAAATTTGGCAAGAAGCGTTGTCATATAGTACACATAAAGGAAAAAATCCGAAAACTATACATTTTTAATTTAATCACAAACAAATTGGGTCTTTATGCAAGGTCCTTCCTTGCATATGCAAGGCACCTCCAAATTTTAAAGTGTTTAACCATATCATGTGAAAGAGCTTCATTAGCAGAAGCTAAAACAGGTTTTTCAATATTTTTACGAATGTATATTTTTCGGTTTATGAAAGAATATATAAAAAAATATCTAATTTCCCCCTTTTATCTACTAGTTTTTACGGGACCCTCGGTGGGCGAGTCTGACTCGCACTTGTCCATTTTTATTTTTATTTTGAGAGAGAGTTTGAATTGAAAAGAGAATTTGATGGAGCTTAGGTATTCTTCAACAGAATCTGTCCAACCTTTTTTTATTTCGAAGGCTTTTAAGTTTTCTAAACTTCATTATTTGTTAGATAATAAGAAATAAATAGTGCATGAGCGCTGCAAGAGAGATTATTGTGCATGACGTCAACTTATCACGTGTCAAAGTCAGGTTATGATAAGAAATACTCGAAAGCACCTTGGAAGTAAGCAAATAGCTTATTACTATTACACAATGTATTAATAGAATTACACTCATAATGACGAATTATTCAGCAAGAAGGTGTCAAATACAATTTGGGATATTGATATTTATCTCTATTCATAAAAAGTATTTTTCACTAAAGTGATACAAATCATACATGAAACAAAAAAAATATATGAATCAATGTTTTTTTACTAAAAAAAATTAAGCATATAGGGCATAAAATATAGGACATAAAATATATTTAAAAATGGTAGTGCTTAAAGCGTGAGCGGGGGTAGCAAGCTCTATTCACTTGGGTCCTTAGAAGTAGCCTAGTAGCACAAAATACCTTACCCTGTACAGAGCTGAGAGCCTGGAGTAGGATATAGTCTACATTTCATCATCATCATCCTCATCGTCACGATTTTTCATTACCACGCGGATAGATCCACAAACACACGGGCAAAATTCAAAACAATTTGCAGTTATCAATTGTTATCTATACAACTGATTGGTGGGATAGATCTTGACTAATTCCATCAAAGATAGAACGTGCATTACAGTAAACATGGCAAACAATTCTGAGAAACAGGAAACTGTGACAAACAAAATACTTAGTCACCAGTCAATTAACAAACCGTTCATATATTTAGAACTCCAAAAGCCAATTGGTAATCAATAAAGGAGGATCTGATAGGGTTACCATATCTCAGAAATTTTAGGTTTTTGACAGATAGGAGTGCAGATGCATAGTGGTCTTTTATTAGAATTTTAAGCTCATTCAATAACATACATTTTTTTAAATAAAATATAATAACTGGCTAATCATAACCCATCATCGTAGTTGGTGGTCAATCATAAATATGACATAAAAAAAATATATGTATTAAAAAGAGATACCATCAACATAAATAGAAAATAATATTCATTGTGTGTAAGCAATATGAAAGGTTTGTTGGAAACCGCTAGTGCAGTTCTTTATTTACTTTATTTTTAATATAGCTGCCCCAAAAAAATAATTAATCAAAATCACAGGACTTTCCTAGAAAATCAGAATTTATCAACACTATTTAATCATTATGTGAAGTGCAAAATTGTGAAATACACTATCGCCGATTGATACAATCTCGGTGTCTTTAAATTGCAAGTGAATAGTTAAGCATGTTGCATCGTAAACTGCAACATCACTTAAAATCAGAGAGGGGTAGACAAGTAGCTTTCTAAATTAGTTAATAAAAATAGTAGAATACATTTTTACGATTTTTTTATATGTAGGTATTATGGCTTGGAATACAAAAAAAAGTGTACCTATGGTATTGACATAAGCTAACAAAACTTCATTTTTAGAAATAGAACCTCTTCAAAACTTTGGCACTTGGATGTGTTAGTAGTACAGTGCAAGTATATATCTTATTTAAAAATATATATCCATCTGATAACCCTAAGTACGATTCTCGTTCGCAAGCCGGCTGCAAACAAGCTCACACCGTCGTCGCCGTTTGCCGTTTATGGTAGCGTTGGCGACAAGGCCGCACTCGCGGCCGCGAGGGGGCGGAGCGCGCCCTGACCGCAGCCACTTGCCACACACATCAACATAATATACTTACTACTATAATTATAATACAACCGAAAACGGCGATATTGTCTTACAACCTACAGCGATTTCTTACAGATAATCTTTCGAAACAGAGCACTAGGAGAATAAGCCTAATATTACAAAAGCTAAACTTTGTTACACCTTCATGATAAAATGGCCAGTAAAAATTCGAACGAAATCCAGTGTGTACTGTGTACATACCTGGATAAATATAAATATAAATATTTGTGGACATTTCACACAACACCATCTAGCACAAACTAAGCAAAGCTTGTACTATGGAACTAGATGGCTGATAGAATACATATATATATACTTTTTTTTTGTAAATATATACATATGATACATAGAAACACCCAGACACAGAACAAAAATCCATGCTCATCACACAAATGTTTGCCCTGGGTGGGGATTGAACCCACGACCTTTCAGTTCAGCAGGTAGACGTAAACACACTAGCAACTGAGCCACAAGGCTAGTCAAACACATTGGCTACTGTTTTAGCCCATAATATTAATGATTTCTTTGGGATGGCAAGTAAAACCATGAGACACAGATATTTTAACACTTTTACCTATAAAACTCTCAAACAAGACAGAAATTTATTTTTTTCGGCTTTTACACTTTTAATCTTCTAAGCCTTATCCAATATATATGTGTGATGGATCTATCCACTAGCACCACACATCTATTTCAATACTAGCTGTGACCCGCGACTTCGTACGCGTAAGAAAATACACCCGCTGCACTCCAACGCCGACCCAATCTGTTTGTGTTGAGTATGTGGTCAAACGTAGATCTATTTAAATGAAAAACAAACTCCTGTCCCTTTTTCGCCCCGCTCCTAACCTGCTCCCGTTCAGCTCCTGTCCCGAACCCACCTCGCTTCTACTCCACTCCCACCCTGCACTTACTCTGCTCCTACCTCACATCTATCCTACATCCACCTTGCTCCTGTCGCACTGCCGTTTTGCTGTCACCCACTCCCACTCCAGTCCTGTCTCGTTTCTGTAGTATTCCCACCTCGCTCCCACGCTTTTACAATCAAATATTATAATTAAAAGCACATAGTTTACACTTCAGCCCAGAAATATAGACAACTTGAACGATCCATAATTAATTTTTGGTTGTTACGTGCATTTACAAAAGCGTGTTTTTCTAGTGTTTTTTAAACTATTAATTTATAATTGTGTAAGGGGTCTAATTAGATCTCTGACTGAGGACTGATGCTACATCCCGTTGATACTTTATCAAAGATTACTATGGTATTCTTTGGTCTTGACTGAACAAAATAATGAAACAAGGACAGCAGCACCCTCAATGCCACATTACTTGAACAGATTCTACTGCAATAAGCAGCCAAAGATACAAGATAGTAATTGAGACTCCTAACTAGTAAACTCCAATACAACTCTGCAACAGGACACCTATTTTATTTAATTAACTGGTTAAAAACTCAAAATATTAATCAAACAAAAGAGAGATGTCTTCTGACCGGTTTCAAGACTGTCACAGTCGCATCCTCACCCCATCTCGAAACTGATCTGAAGACATTAGAATTTTATGACATTTCAACTTTCATTCCTAAGATTGTACTGCGTGTGTTTATAGATGATATTTGCGTGAAAATTGTGTGTAGTTCGTAGTATTCCTATATTGTTTTGTGGTGTAGTTTATCAGAACTAACCAATTTTGCATGGAAATAAGTATTTACAAAGTTTTTCTTTTTTTACGCTTTGATGTGATGTATTAATTTTAGATGGATTTTGGTGTCTTAAGGTAATAATTCGTTTAAGCTACTTTGTATAATAATTTGCATGCCGAAAGGTCATTTATGGTGTTCTATTGTACCATTTTCCAGCTATTTCTGTTACTCATATTCGCAAATAAATAAAATTATTATTAAATTATTACATTGTTCTTTTTATGAATTAATATTGTAAGTTTTTTTGGTTAATTAAATTGTATAAATGAATACTCACTGAAGTACTAAACCATCAGTAAAAAAGTGATCCTATAAGGGTTCCGTTTTTCCTTTTGAGGTACGGAACCAAAAAACACCTGACGCAATAGGAATGGCGATATAAGTAATTAATATATATTTTAAGTGAGTTTGGGTTGTTTACAGGTTGGCAGGGAAAATGCCCCAAAAGGGACATTCATGCATTACTGGCTGTTTCCAATACAAATTAGAATAACATAATCTAATAAGGTACTTAATAAAATGGTATCTGAGGAATGGACCTAGAGGAAGAGCACATCCAAATTTAAGACAGCGACATAAGATTGCAAGATAGGTATCAATGAAACAAGGTCTCTAGAGCCTACAATGGTCAGGCAGGCGGAAGAAACCTAATTTGTACAATTGTTAAATGTATATAAAGGCACATTCTACACAATTACTAATAAATTATAGTTTGTTCTTGGCATTTTAGTTTATTGGAGATGATAATTATTTAGTCTGTATAAACAATGTCATTTTTAGTTGTTGAAATTTAATAGAAACTCCTTTACACCAGTCTTTGATAAAAGCCCAATATTTAACTAACTGCAAGCAATAAGTGTAATGGTGAATATATAAACAAAAAAATTGCAAGTGAAATCTTTAGTAAATAAGTAGATTTCTTCAGGACTTTTTATGTAATTGACTCTATAGAGTTACCACAAATCAAATATTTGATACTATAGTTCATTAATGGCCATGTAGTTTTTTTAATTATGTCTTAGATGAATATAGGTTTAGAAAAATGTTCAGATTTCATTAAATTAATTTTTCATAATATCCCTAAAGGGTAACTTTAGTTATCACCTTTTCAGATTGATTCATTGCTGCTAAAATGCCAGTCAGCATAGTGAGTTAAACATAAACTATTTGTTTGACAAACTGCTGGATTTTTGCTGGAAGCCCAACAATTAAAAAACAAAATAAAACTCATTCATAATATAGGTTAAAGTAGATACTTCACAGCAAGGAATCGGATGAACTGGAAATCTTATGCAAAGATAATAAAGTTCTAATATGACATTGACCACAATCAAATTATCTAGTCATATTAGTTTCACTTTCGTCGTTAGAGGAAATCTAAATTTATATCAAGGGTCAGGCAAAGGAACTACCTGTATCATTTAGATATGTGAATCATGTTATAAGCATGTCATTGACCATCGTATAATGCAATACCATAGAAAGCACGGCAAGCTGAAATGTAGATACTTATTTGATCTTCCCCAACTTACCATCTGTTCTTTTAATGTTGATGTTGATACCCGACTGAATCTTCACAGTTCCGTCATCCATTTTTGCACTTGTTTATACACCATATACACTATAGAACATTATTTTATTATGAATCCTTGTTCAAAATTTGTCTAACACTTTGGGAAATTACACATGAGAACCGGTGAAAATTACAAAATAAATTTCTACATCCAGATTGACAGTTATGTCGAGCTAGCTACACACTTCAGACTGGAACGTTTGAAAAATTGTTTCACTGCGAGAGTCAAATCAATTACTTTGATTTATAGTAGAACTTTAACACTGCATGTTATTATTGTGTAAGTTTATGATTATTTTGTGTGCGAATAAGTAAGAAATATTCAAATTAATTCGGTTATTTTAGACACGAAATTATATAAAAATTCAATTCATATCGTTTTACAAGTTGCCATTGAAATAAATGTTATGATTATGACAGAGTATTACTTTCACACAGATATTGTAAGCAAAAATGAAATCGATCGACTTTGTTACAACTTGACACATCACTAGTGTCATAGACAATTCTTAATTTCTTAAATGTATTCATAGCCGTTGATACACGTCCAATTTTTACAATTTCGTATTCCCGCCAACACTGTGTATTACATAGAATCGCATGTTAAAATGAACAAGGACTTGTCATGTCACTTTCTGTTAGACGGGAACAGTAACTGTCTCGTGCGAAAACCGAACAATACACTATTTAACTAAAACGCGCTTATTAAGAATTTATAAGTAAGACGGAATATGTGCTTTAATTATAAATACATTTATACAAGCATTTCAGATTATTTATATATATATATATATATACGCACCGCACGCACCGGCAAGCGCAGCGTAAGAAGACCAGCCACGAGATGGACAAATGACCTCATAAAAGTGGCGGTAAGACAGTGGATGCAAGCCGCTTCCAATCGGTCTTTTTGAAAATCAATGGGGAAGCCTATGTCCAGCAGTGGACTTCTCATGGCTAAGATGATGATGATATATATATATATAATTTGAATCTCTGAAACGGCTCCAACGATTTTAATGAAATTTGGTTTGTAGGTAGATTAGGAGACGATAAATCGATCTTGCTATTTCATTTTTAGTGAACCCGGGTTTGCTTGAATTTTCAGTCATAAATAATCCGAGTAGAGCTCGGTCGCCCAGGTACTTATAATATAAAAAGTACATAAAAGGACTTAATTTTTTTTTAAACAGGATTTAGCCAATAACAGTATCAATAACCTCTGTTTGATAATGTCATTGGATTTAGCATTTTTTGTCCTTCAGTTTAGCGATTAGTGTAGTTTCGCAAGTTTCAGTAAAAATTTGGAATTTTTTTATGGCTACACTGGGTACGGCAAAATAGAAAAAGGGCGACGCGAAGCGAAAAATAGGAAATAAATATCACATTCTAAACTAAATGTTTACTTTTTACAATTATTAGCAATATCTTTTTATATTGTTACCATCTATAAGTAAGGATAATGGACAGTGAGCCCAAACTGTCACATAAAACCAAGAAGCGTATTAGAGAAGTCAAGAGGAAAGCTCGGCCCGGTGAGTAAAACATTCTCAATTCATTGAATTAGATCATGTAATTATGTACCTACTCTGATATTAAGTCACTTTATGTTAGATACCAATATCTTTTAGATTATTTGTGGTTTTGCATTTTGCTTATATTAATCCAACATCACCATCAATACGCTTGAAATTCTAGAAAAATCTAGCAAAATGTGGCACCATTGGTTCGTCTATTCAGTATTCCGACGGAACGGCCTTGATTGTATTTATTTTGCCATTTACCTAAATTTGTTAATAAAAGTCTTCTGTCTGAGTAATTAATAAGGCCTAACCTTGTCCTGATTACCAAGGCTGATGAACCTAACTTTATGGATAGGTACTATTGCATGAATTAAGTCACGTACGCAAATTGATACTTCAGTATTGGAGTATATTAAGCTTTTAAAGCTTATTTGCCATTACAGAGAAAAATTAAAACAAATTCAAAATAGTTTCCTTCTGTAACGTAAAAAACTAGCTGTCTTTCAAAAGTTCAATTTGCAAGATCCTTGTATATGCAAAAACCTAGCTAGCTAATCCTGAGGTTCTGGGTTCACACCTGTGTCATGCCCTTCTTTTGATAATTAGTGTGTCAAAATATAACCTGCATTTCAAAGAGTCCTCATCAAGATGTTAATGTTCTCAAGTTTGTGTGAAGTGTGTCAACCTGTAATTTGTCTTAAATGGTGGAGTATGAACATTCTCTAAATAAAAAAAGGCACACATTTGGTAATGGGACACAGGACTTACTCAAACATATAATATAGATAATGAAAGGTTTATTTTTGTATAAGCATTTATTAGATAAGATGCTATGATTAATATCTTATTAATCAATGTTTTTTTTTTTTTTTTTAATAAAAAAAAATCATTGTTTATCTAATAATCTTTATTATAATATAATCTTTATATTATAAACAATGCATGAATATTATCATAGAATTCAATGTAATTTCATTGTTTACAGAGTTAGCGGACAAGTTTCAATGGACAGCTTTAAAGTATGCAGGGAACTTTGATGAATTCCTTAAATGCAAAGATAATGTAGAAAGGATTGACCAAAACTTGGTCACTTGTCAGGAGTTCATAGACGAGTATGAAAAGCACTATAAGCCAGTAGTGATTACCAATGTCCAAACTAACTGGAAAGCCAACTACAAATGGACTTTAGATAGACTTGCCAAAAAGTATAGAAACCAAAAATTCAAATGCGGAGAAGACAATGAAGGGTATAGCGTTAAGATGAAAATGAAGTATTACATAGAGTATATGAGGACAACGACTGATGATAGTCCGCTTTATATTTTTGATAGTAGTTTTGGAGAACATGTGCGAAGGAAGAAGCTCATGGAAGATTATGACATCCCTCTCTATTTTAGAGATGATCTGTTTAAGTATTGCGGAGAAGACAGAAGACCCCCATACAGGTGGTTTGTGATGGGGCCTCAGCGTTCTGGTACTGGAATACATATCGATCCTCTAGGCACGAGTGCTTGGAATGCTCTCGTGTTTGGTCACAAAAGATGGTGCTTATTTCCTACTCAAACCCCACGGGAACTGATCAAGGTGACAGGAGCAATGGGAGGGAAACAGAGAGATGAGGCAATCACATGGTTTAAACTGATATATCCAAAAACTCAACTGGATTCTTGGCCAAAAGAGTTCAAACCTGTTAGTTATCATTTTACTTATCTGATCAGTTAAATATATCTGCCCATAGCAAACAAAAACTTTATTCTGTCATCTGGGCCTCAAGGCTGCTGTTTGAACTCTCACTTGTTTGCCAGTTCCATACGATTTAGATAGATAGATAAACTATTTATTGTACACTATTAAATAAAAAAACAAAACAGAGAAACTTACAAAACTAGTGTGACAACCGGCGCCCTTATCGCTAAAAGCGATCTCTTCCAGGCAACTGTGGTATGGAGATCAATTCATAGAAAAAGTAAAGCGGGTGTGCAATAGCAGAGACACTGGATATAGCTATAATATAATCATAACAAACAATCTAGTAAAATTAAACACTAAATACTTAAATAAAAATAATAATATACACTAATAAATATAATACAATAAATACTAATATTAGCAACTATTTTGACAAATTGTTGAGTATTACTATGCAATTTGTCAAAATTGACGCTAAATCATCAGCGAATGGCAAACAAGTGAGAGTTCAAACAGCAGCTTTGAAGCTCTGTTGTGTCTAAACAGATGCTTTCAATATTTTTTAAGGTTTTAAAAATATTAATGTAATATTATTGAATTACAGGTAGAAATTCTGCAAAAACCAGGTGAAACTGTATTCGTACCGGGAGGCTGGTGGCATGTTGTTTTGAACCTGGATGACACAGTTGCAGTAACTCAAAACTTCTGCAGCCGCACCAACTTCCCTGTAGTATGGCACAAAACAGTACGAGGACGGCCAAAACTCTCCAAGAAATGGCTGAAGGCTCTCGAGAGTAATGAACCAGATTTGTACAAAGTGGCAAGTAGCATAGACTTGAGTCAAAGCACTGGTGTTGCTTCCGATAGCTCATCCAACAGCAGTTCCTCCAGCAGCGACAGTGACAGCAGCTCTACAGATAGCTCTGGAGAAGACAGTGGCCAGGAAAGCATTACAGCTCACAAGAAGAAGCGAAGAAGGAAGTTATGAGAGGACCAAATAGCCTTATCTACTCATAGTAAATGTATACACGAAGTTACGTATTATAGAATAGTTTGTCGCAAATGTAATACCGTTTTGTATTAGTAGATTGTATGGTTGACACAATTAATTTTTATATAATTTCCTTTCTATTAATAGAACAAAACTTATTTATGTTATAGAGCATTCTGTCTGAATAAAGTATTATATCCATCAATTAGACTTTAGTTTCTCAGAATAACTACATAATTATTATGATATACAAAAAGTAGTGTTTATACAGCATAATATGTACTAATCACTTATTTATTCAATTGGCTAATTGAACTATGGACCAGTGTGTTTTGTTTGCTCAACTGAATATAGCGTTTGAAGTACGGAGGAAAAATAAACCTCTCAAATATATCACAAGTTTTTTTTAAATTTCTAGTACTTAAAATTCCTATTTATCTTGCCTTTAATTATCGCCAGGGACAGCGTAGTAAGAACATGCAAGGAACATTAATACTCACGGGTAGTAATGCGTAGTGTATTATGAGACACGACAGGGTTCCGATCTCCATACTTTTAAATACATAATTTGTGCTCCTTGGTTCTCAGACGATCAGACAGGGTCCGAGAAATCGGGTAATGTAATATACCATTTACATTGCAATCGATCGTAATCGTGATTGCTTAGAAGACATCACTATTTTTTAAATACTGGCAACATTGGAATACTATCTGTCAAATTAATTCGGTAGACTATGGGTAGAATTTTGTCGGGAACACCATCTTCTTCTTCTTCTTTTTTGTATTGGTCCCGCATTAAAGCATTTGCCAGTGTCAAGTATTAGGATTTTTTCAAGTTTCTTGAATAAAACAAGTTGTAAATGTTCTAATCACAATCTAAGTCACGTATACAGTCAATTTATAAGCCGAGTCCTGCTTCAGTAAAGTGGTGGCGACTTTACTAGAAGCTTCTATGGAGTTTTGCCGACAACGTAAAATCACACGTTTTACTGCTTTATTTCACTTGCCCACACTCACGCACTTTATCGAACACTTAATGAATAAAACACCACCATTTTTATAGCATTAGTGTTCAAAATAACAGAAGTTAGGAAAATAAAACAAAGCAACAACACGTTACTAAGATGTTCCCGCCAAAACTCCGGGAACACCATGAAACATGTCGCTTTGTTTTATTTTTAAGCTCGTGTTATTTCGAAAAATGATAATATTTTACAGGATTCCACCGTGACTTCTTTTACTCTGAGTTTGACCCCGTTGACAGAAATAAGAGAATAAAAGAAAAATTGAAGAAAAGAACAACAGGCCATGGGTGTACGGGCTCCATTTCCTTTGCTCATCCGTATAAATAAAAAAAAGACTATGGATAGACTTTTTTGTCTATGGACAGTCAGCGCAGCCATTTGTTATCTTTGTGGTAGTGCTTCTGAAAAATTTGAACAAAATGCTGAAATCAGCTGGAGGTGCCCTTGCTAATGTCCTGAAAAGGAGTTTGATCCCGACTGCAAGGGTTAGTGCAGTCTCAGTACGAAGAGCGCACGATGGTCCCCTGGAATCTGATGAAGAATTCGACTGCAGGTGAGACTTCCATAGTGAAAATTACTATGACGTTATGTAACTGGAAAAAACGATGTTTCAGCCGGCAATTTACTATTAAATTAACAACTATTTTGCATGCAGCTGTTTACCATAGCAGCTTGAGGTAAATGGTTGATAGGCCTGCCAGGAGATTCTTGTGTTGTATTACTGATTAACCTATCTATCAATCCTTATGGATTTTTCATTTTGATAAGGGAAAATAAACTAACAAAAATATGCTCTGTTCCACTTATTTTATATATTTCTCCGGTGTCACTGAAATAATAAAATCGATATTTTGTTTGACAATAGGATACTTCCATACGAAGTTATTACAGTTAGCATAATGTATCTATTGAGTACAGTGAACCTTAAATTGTTATCTTTAAATCCTTTATTTTCAGATATGAAGCATTCTTCAACAGAATAGACATTGATGGGTGGGAAATCCGTAAGGGGATGAATGACTTATGTGGTATGGACTTGGTTCCGGACCCGATCATCATCCGCGCCGCTCTCCACGCCTGCAGAAGAGTGAACGACTACGCACTCGCCGTCAGGTTCCTGGAAGCCTGCAAGGACAAGTGCGGACCTAAAGTCAATGAGATTTACCCATACATCATCCAGGAAATCAAGCCTACCCTCTCAGAACTCGGCATTGACACACCAGAGGAACTCGGCTATGACAAGCCAGAGCTAGCTTTGGAAAGTGTATTTGAAATGTAAATTACTGACAAGCAGTAGAGGAATTTATTATGATAGTTTTTTTTGTCAAGTTTTATCAGTTGTAAGAAGTGCAGTTCGAACAATTCCACCATTTAAAATTTGTTCGAAGTGGTTATCTAATGTAATAAAACATTAGAAAATAACTGATGTTGTTTCTCTTGCATCTTTACATTAAAAAAATATGCAAGCATAGTTTGTCTGCATCCTAAGACTTGATATGTGTGTGAGAACTGAAAGTTTAAAATTTTCATGATTCGTAATAATTTTGTTTCAAATATGGGTATACAGTAGTTGGATAAAATAATAATAATGCCATACAATAATATAAAATTTTGTAGTTACCGTTGCTAAAATGTTTCATAGAAAATTGTAAAATTCATATTGGAATTTGTAGACATAGGTATATAAAATCACACTTATTTTCTCTTATGGGGTAGGTAGAGGCTCAGATTGTGTGGCTCTTTGATACATTTGACCATGGTTAGATGAAGGGAGAGAGTAATTAGATGGTAAGATATACATAATGTTTGCTAGCAGTGACCATAAAAATTATTATTTATTGTACTACGTTAGAAAATTGTATTTGCCCACTCGCTCTGGCACACACTGTCCCTGTCGACAGGGTACGATAAATTGGGTAGTTTAATAGGCCTACATATAATAGTTAGCCCTAGAAATTGATCTGTATGAGCTATTGGTAAAATGAAAAATATTTTAATGGACTTTAAGAAACTTATCCTAAAACAAGTTATTTTCAATAAGTATTAAAAAATAAATTTGAAGTAAACTTAACTTTCCATAAAATCCTCGGTTACCTCAAATAGATTTGGGCTAATCCTCATTTTTCGTAATTCTTAGCTTTCACAAAATTATAAAGGGTAAAAAGCCGCGAAATCAATGACTTATGAAAGTACACAAATAACCGCGCGAGGCCGAACCCCGTGAGGGGCAAAATGAAGAAGAAGTACACAAATTCCTCTATACCAAAAGTATAACGATAAACTCGACAAATGGCAAATGTGCATGCATGATGCCAACATCAAGCAAAAAAAATAAATAATTAAAAAATCAAATGTCAGAAAATGGCGGTCTATTAAAGCTATTTCATATTGGTAAAAGAGAGAAACGAAGTTAGTTCGTTCTTGTTCATGACGTGAGCTCGATGTAACTGTTCGTTTAAACTTATTCCAAAACGCGGCACTCATACTGAGTGCCAAATATCTACCAAGACTAACCGTTTCGCGTTTTTACGAACGACGCGTTTTCAAAACTTGTACTAAGCATGGAAGCAAATTCTGCTGTGTATTCTACATTTTACCTACACTTTGGGACACTTGAATAATAAATATCAAAACATTTTTTTATGTAAATACTTTAATAATCGCAATATTCACACATTCCATACCACATATTTACAATCACAAAATTGTATCTGCTTAACAATGTAGTTGTGCTATATCCATAAATACACATTCTCAAGAAACAATGTGAAAATAAATAAACAAAAGTAAAATTTGGCTACAATTAAAACTGCAGTAAATAAAATAATAGGAACATCCAAAACAAAAACCCAAATATCCTTTCATATTTACATGTGTTTTGTACTTTTCTATGACTGCTACCTTATACCTACTCTACTAGTCAGTAGAGTTAAATTTAGCACATAACAACTACTCATAGTCAAATGTTGGGAAATTAGTATTCTGATACCTAATGAATTATACAGAGAATCTGTACCTCCTAAGGATTTTGGGGATGTTAATCATGTACATTTCCAATGACAAACAATTTGCAGGACATTTGCACACAAAAAGCTATAGTACAAACATATTGACGGCCAATTTTGCTACACTCACTAAAACTTACAGATCTAAAACATGCCAAGCCAACCTTTTCTAACTATACTGTAATAGTAAGAAAAAGTAGGTATGACTTTAATCCTACCAATTTAATTTTTAGTGAGGGTATAACAATTTTCACTGTGGATACAAGATCAATATCATTTTATAATCAGCAATTATTTTAAATGATTTGCGGTTTCTTCGAGTATAGCATAGAGCTTTCTAGTGTAAATGACAAGACATATTTACAAACCAGTGATCCTGTCATCTTAGAACCTAAAAGTGATGATGCTGATCTGGTACCGAAGTAATATGAGAGACAACAATTTATTATTGCATTACTGTTATTTTAACAAACCAAACTCACACCAATTAACAAACATTCATCAAATATCCAGTAACTGCACTAGTGTGAAATGTCCCGTTAAAATGACGCACCTGACTAATGCTACAATTGTTTTGGAACATCTAATAGGTACACATAGATATTGAAAATATTTATGTAGACACATTTATATATTAGTTACTGTAATATTAACCCTGCGTAGGAATATAAATAATTTATATTTCAACGAATTTACAACACTGTACTATTAAAATTACAATTAGATCATTTTATCTATATTAATTTACAAAACTTACACAATACAAAAGTTTTGGTACCTAAATTCACTAACCCTAATTAATTTAATATGCTTATATTGAAGGACTAGACTTTTATTTATAACCAATCATGACTCAAAAAAGGACTAGAAATGTAAAATAAATTTTAATAAATGTAACAAAATACTCTAAAAAATAAGTACAACAACCAACAATGAATAATCAAATTCTAAATAAATAAAATTAAAGGAATGTATGGCAGTAACGAGGAAAAAGATTTCCTCAAAATAAAACGACTGATCAAAAATTATATCAGCGAGTCGACTATTAAATAAATAGGCATAGTAAAATGAAACACATATTGCACAAAACTAAATCTGCCTAGCATTACACCTTAATAATATTAATAAATAAAGTCTTATCATTCCAATAAATTAATCATAAGTTACAAAAAATAATTTATACCCATTTTATGGCGAATTACAACTAGCATTAATTTATTCATCAAATAAGGTTATTCCCACTCAGAAAGTCACAAAATGCGTTGATACATCTGTTATATTGCCCGCGGCAATAGAACCATTGACCGCTCTGAAGACTTAAATACTAGATCTTTGCATATTACTGAGTAGGTTCATACAGTAGTGGATTGACGCAGGGAGTGTTTTCTGCTGTGGGTAAATTGCGATGACGTCGACGACGAATTCGGTGCCGACGTCGGATGCCGGCGCCGACCGTTGCACTTTTTTCTGCGTGCCGTCCATACCTAATGTAGCATACTCCGTGTCATACCCTAATACAGGAACCTATTCAGCTGAGCTAGGCGCTATTGCTAATATACACAAATTGTGACATCACAATGTACATAATTTGTATGGTCAGTACTTTGCATTCACCAGAATGATCACAGGGTTTGATGCACTTTCGAGATTTGATTGCGACTAGATTCGTTAAGTTCGGCCACCACCTGTATAAGGCGGTCAGCGCCTCACTTGCCCAGTGTGTCGGTGGAGTGGTCCGCACTGGTTCAGGGAGGGAGGGGGTGAGTTCACGTGTTCCGCGAGGTGAGGGGAGGCGGCGGCGCGGCGCCCGTCACGGAGGCGGACGACGCGATCACGTACAGCTAGGAGTCCGTCACCACGCTCTCACGCTCAGACTTCACGTTCTGGGAACAACACGACATTATAACACATATGAAGATGATTTCGTAACCTCCAACGAACTCATATAATTATTCAAAGCACAACCGAATTGAGAACCTCTTTCTTGAAGTCAGTTAAAAATAGAGCATCAAGGGTGTCAAGTGGACTAACTTCGTTTTGAAAGAAAACCTTACACAAAAGCCTGTAGTGTCTACCTTTTTTAAATAATTTTCTTTTCACTTTCTACTTTAAAAAGCTTTCACTCTTTTTAGGCAGTCAGGTAAAAACGAAGAGACATGTCATTGTGAGTGGTGTCCTGTTTGCAGAAACGGCTTGAATGTGATGGCAAGACTACAGCCTGTTCGCCACATGTCACAATCTCGTACGCACACGTACAAAGCATTGACGATTTTTTTACATTCAAACCAAAAACTAGTAAGTTGCTCGCCTGAGGTTAAGTTTCAGCTTGCCGGTAACACTCATATGCCATAAAAAACTAACCTCAGCCAAATACTGTGTGGCAATGCGTTACGCTCAGCACTTAAAATAGCTGCTTATATCTCAATCTCACGTCCGGATATTTCGCTCATTTTCTTGACCTACTGGTCAATTGTCAATTCACAACTTGTCGGAAATAATATCATTATGTATGAAAATTACAGAGATGGAGATATAGTTTCTGACCCGATTACGGATCCGAGAAGTTTTGAAAAGCCCTACAGAACCACGGAACCGCATATTTATAATAGAAAACATAGATGAAGATGATTTCTAGCCAGTGCCGCATTTAGGGTCTGAGGCTCCACCTGTGGTGGGGCCTTATTTTACGTACAGAATAGATTATTATATTTAAAAAAAACCCTAGAATTATAATAATTTTCTATTATTATTTTGCTAGCAATAAAATTCCAGCACATATTAAGTTCTCACTTTTTCATTTACCTCAATTTCTAACCTACTGTGCCCATTTGTAGCAAGATTCCATTAGTATATTAGTGGAGGCCCCTTTGTATTGGAGGCCCCTAGGTTACAAGCCTATGTTTCTATGTTTAAATGCATCGTTGCTTCTAGCCATGTTTATCCAGGTCACAACAGGTTCCATACCATGGCCTTGGTGAGTACGGTGGCGTCCTTGAGGCTAAGCACCTGCAGCACCTGCGTGTCGGAGCCCTGCAGCATCACCTGCGTCACGCCGGAGCCCATGCCCAGCGCCTCAGAGATCTCGCCGTTCTGGTCGACCTGCAACACACAGCGTGCCTTATTAACACGACATGTACCCGAGCCCGGTAGAGTCAACTGGAATAAATTGCCGGCTTCGTTGTTCTCTGACAGATACAGTTTAGAGTGTTTTTAAGATCAGAGTGAATAGGTATCTTCTGGGTTTGCGTGCTTCATCATCGACCACATCGTCGCTTACAACAGGTGAGTTGGCGGTCAAACGCGGACTTGTTCGCAATAAACAAAGAGTACGCTTAGCGCAAGTAACTACAGAGATGAACCGGATACCGGTATCCGCTACTTTTAGACGGAACTTTTACGGAGCAACCCTTCGTAATTTTTAGGCTTCCCGTACTAAAGGTGCGGGAGCCTATTCGTGAGGTTACGGTGTTTGTCTGTCCTCCACTTAAGCAGCTGTATCTTTTGAACAGTAATAAATCTCAAAAATGGCAAGATCGTGGGGTTTACTTTGATGTAAATACTTACACAGCATCGCTTTTCATCAGGCGTGCTGGAGGTCAAAGGTAGAGCTATTCTATGCATATGTATAAAAAAATGTTTAAATCTACAAATACTAAAAACTGGTCAAGTGAGAGACTAGCTTGCTCAAATAATTTTGAGAAAGGGTAATTATTGTGCGAGAAATACGAGATAAAACCTCCCCGTTGATTCCACAACAAAAAGAAACGAAACATGACAAGTGAATGTATCCTTGACAATTGGTGTCATAATGTGACAAAGTAAACGGTAGTTAAAATCTTTTGGATAAAGAAAATAAGTTTGTAACACTTACTTATGTGAACTTGATATTGTATTTGAACGCATGTAGAATTTCTGTTTATTCCTACGGTATCAAATATATGAAGTTACAAAATATTCGTATATATAAAGCACATTTAAATATTTTTTAAAATATTGACATGCGAAAAAGAGATTCGATCAGATATACATATGTTTAAGCCTTAAAAATGAGCATAATATAGCCGAGGGAAATACTTTTATCTTTAACAACTAATCTATCTTTTAACAACAAAAAGTTATATACAAACAATTTACAAATAAAACAAATCGAATACACACCTGTAGGGCGGCACACGGTGCAAAGCTGTAATTCGTGCAAACTCACAAATAAAACAAAACTTACACATTCACATTTTATTTCTAGCTTTACTCATGAATCGTGTAAAACTAAACAACTTTTGAACGGACCAAAAATAGCAACTATGTACATTACTAAAACTTCTTACAGTTAAAAAAATAATTGGTAGTTTGTGATGGACGTGAATCGTCTGATATAAAGTAATTTTGAATTTGAATTAAAATTTTACTCCAGTTCACTGACTTGCTGAAAAAAAAGTTTTTTTTTGTTTGTACTTGGTTGTTATTGATGGCCCGACAAAAAAATACATGCATGAAAATACAAAAACTTTCAAGTCTATGGGCCGCGGTGCCAACGCTGCGTAGGATTTGCACGCAGAGCACGCACACGTACGGGACGTGGCGTGGCCGGGGATCACAGTAGATACACGCACCAATGGAACCGCTGCCTAATGTCATTAAATCTCCGCAGGTAAGAAGATGCAACAAAATATGGCAACAACATAACAAACTTACATATTTTTTAAAGCACAGCAACAGAATTTAGGTGATTAACTAAAGAGCACGATTCGGTAACGTGATTATACATACTATATACTTTGGTATATAACTGGTCATTCACTAAAAAAATAAAGCAAAAACATACATATTTACGAAAGAGAAATCGTTGAGCACGTTTATCGAGCATTATTCCACAGAACAAGAGAAAACTATTTACTCCCATATAACATTAACAAATATATTTTTATTAATTAAGATTGGATCGATGAATGTAAAAAAAACAGCAAATCATACACGCCTAGCAATTGATAATGGGGGGGCTCATGCACATTTTAATTATAACGCAGATTTTTAATAATTGATAATCCAACCATTTCCACGAAAAATTATACCGGACAAGAGCGAGTCAGACTCGCCCACCGAGGGTTCCGTACAAACTAGTAGATAATAGGGGGAAATTATATATTTTCCTTCATAAATCGAAAAATATACATCGAAAAAAAATTAAAAACCTGTTTAAGCTTGTGCTAATTAAGCTTTTTGATATGATACCCCACATGATACGGTTAAAGCATTTAAAAATTTGGACCTTGCTTCCTTGCATAAAGACCCTATTTTTTGTGATTAAATAAAAAATGTACAGTTTTCGGTTTTTTTCCTATATGTGTACTATAACACAATGCTTCTTGCCAAATTTCATAGTTCTAGGTAAACGGGAAGTACCCCATAGTTTTTGATTCCCTTGTGAGTGTCGAAATATGCATTTTTTACGACATATTCAGCTGTAACTTTTTTTACGAAAACTGAGAAATTTGATTTATTCTGCAGGAAGAGACTATGGATCTCCGTATATGGTTTTAATTTCAACACGATACCATCACGCGTTCCCGAGATACAGGTGTTGACACCCGGACGAACGGACGGACAGACGGACAAGGTTTTTTGAGGTACGGAACCCTAAAAATGGATGAATAAAGACGAAGATACAGCAATTTCAATGTCCGATGCGCGAATGAGGTGAAAAGAAACAGCAATGATGCAATTGTGACTCAGTCATCCTCTCGCTCACTCATATGTCATAATATTCTCATACACGCATACCTCATGTACTTGTGGGTGAGTGTATCGTTCCGACGTCACAGACCATAACCGCAAGGCGGTCGCGTTTTAACGGAGGCACAAAAATAAAACTTTAATAACTTCGTTATTTTTTAACGGATTACACTCATTCAAAAGAGTAAAATAGTATTAACACCTAACGCACACGCCTATATTAGAATTCAAATATTTCCTGTGTGCATGAGCCTCATTCCAATGTTATAAAAACGAATCAACTTTGTAAATTAGTCAATATTGAGGGTTTTGAATCAGTTTTCTCCTTTTGTATGGACTTGTGCGTGCTCAAAAACCTCTTATTTATAATTTTAAGAGGGTTTAACTACCAATCGATGCATTTTAAGCTCTATGCTCACTCGATACAATACGCAGGTTTACTATGGGCTCACACGAGCTGATCGTCATGTACTGGTAAGCGAGTTTATCGCTTACAATGCTATAACAATACATAAATAACTCACACACGCTTCCCTACGATTTACTGTTTGGTTTGTCACATTTGTAAATATCAATAAATACAGACGGGAATACCGTCACACGGAAACGAAAACTTTATTTTTTCAAAAGATACTTCATCAAAATTCCAAAGACACATTTGATTAAAGAAGGTATCAATCAGGACAAGACTCAAAAAATAAACCTAACCTAATAGTTGTCAGGCAAATGTAACTTATGGCTAAGAAACTTAGGAAATGAAAACTTTGTCAAGTAAACATCTGGTATCAAACAGTTTCGCGCAAATATGACACGAACAAAAATATTTCGAATCCGTATCGTAATCGTATGTAGGTTACGATTAAACTATATCATCCAAATATCTGCCAAACTAAGAATGCGTAAGTCCTGAGGTAACTACGAGTATGATATGAATATGTGCTGGAACTGTGACTTCACTGATATGTGTGAACCGACCTTAAATGTTATTAAATGACGTGTAGCCACTACGGGACTAGATCATTACCATACTATATGAGAAACATACTATGTTCATATCGCAGTGAGAATAGAGTTTAAAATCACTATGGCAAGGTATTTCATTCGGTTGTAGGTATTTTCATTAACTAGACAACAATGCTGACATTCACAAACTAAAAAGCAGTTAAATGATACAAGATATATAAATAATCAAATTGTCAGTCACATGACTGCCTTTTAGTTGACTAAATAGCAGAACACAAAATATTTACAACAACATGCAAAAACAGAAAAATAAAAAACACTCTTTTTTACAAAACAATACAATAAAATTAACTCTTTTTAAACTTAAAATTTGTCAATAATATAAATTATAATATTCTTATTCATATTTATTGATAAAATACTATTTTACAATTAAATTAATAACACAGTCAATATTAAATTCTTTGAACTCTAGTGTTGAATAAAAAAGTCAATTAACTGGTCGGGTCACATACATTGGGCCCGGCTCAGACTCTACTTGACGTTGGAATGGCATCTTAATGTCTATTTTAAATTGAATGTTTTCAATTCAATATATATTATTTTGAATAGTAATATTATTAAAGCTTGCTACACTCGCGCTAATAATTTATTAAATATGCTATACCACTATGTTTGTACACATATACTATATTATATTTCATCAATATCATATAAATAATAGTGTAGGACTAGTTTTTTTTTTTATATGAAACAATTTCTTCTCATGTGCTTAAGTTACTGCATTGTGATCGTGACCCAAACTGAATACTGAAGGCCCGATAATGGGTACAGTATTGTACACTATTCTACCGGACGGATGCCCACTGTTGGGCACATACCTCTCTGATGAACTGAATGACAACTAGTCATTTGTGTGCTATTGTTAAGTTTAATCTCAAAGCCCCTCTGAATAAATCTTTTTTTAAATATTTCTTCTAACTAAATAAACAAAATCATCTCTCACTTTTCTATTTCCACTGAGTGATTTATATGTTTAAAAATGTGATGCGCGAGAGATATAGTTGCGCGTTTTGCGTCCACCCTCAATATATACTATTTGTCAGTCACCTCGAATGATACTTCAATATCAGGGTCTTATATCTCGGCCCAGGCTTTAAGCTTAATTATAGAAAAATAAAGCAATCAATACTATAATGGTAAAATGTAAATAAAATAAATCTGTTTTATAGGAATACGATCTAACAATATGACTTGTCTTTACACATTAAAGTTGACTAAGTCAATTTTGTTCTGAACTTTGACACTGACATGTGTCACAGTTTGATATATTATGTAAGACAAAATATTACATCTTCGATGCAATATACTTTAGCTTAAAGTCCGGTCGCGGAGAAGAAAGAATAGTCATTACCCGTTTGTTACTCTCGCGTTAATATATAAATTGATGCAATTGCAATGACCGTCCGGTCGTGGTATCTGTGCGAGCGCGACGGCAATATATGTATTTACGCGAGAGCAATAAGGATGGGAAATGGCAGATTTTAGTTTTGTTATATTTTCTGTTCCGTGATCGGACTTTAGAATCGCTCACTGGAGATACCTTACAATGTTAATATATATAAAATTATTTCACTAGCATGGCGCGTACTTAAAAATGGCATGTACATTTTGTACTCAAAATCCAGCATTAAAATATTTTACTATAAACTTATATTAATCTTTGGGGTCGTTTAAATATTTGGCACGATAGAAAGTCTTAATTTGTTATTAGCCATTATAAAAAATAGTTTTGAGGGTCAATTCAAACCGAAACAGTAGATTCTAGCAATCTTAATCTATATATTATTAATTATTATAAAACTAATAAGTAATGTTGCTAAATATTCCCAGCACAGTGTGAATTGATCTTAATCGTTTCATACCTGGCATATACTATATACAAGCATTCAAAATATTTAGTTATGCAAACAATAATTTAGCACGGAAATAAAAAGAAAATCATGCAATTTTTATATTGCAATTCGTATGAGATCAAAATTCACATGTTGTGAAATTATGCTACATTAATGTAGGACTAGCAAAAATATACCCAACGATCATCATACTTATACATTGGAGCCAATATTTGGCATATTTTGGTTTTAAATTGAAGCTAGCGCAGAATACGTAGCGTGAGGAGATATACACCCGGCGTGCGATGCGATTGTCTTAAACATTAAAGCGCAGGGGGTGGGAGCTGCAGCTGTCTCGCTTGCGTAACGTTTTCACGTTTAGGCGTTTATTTGGATTTTAGTAAACGATATCACAATAGAAATTGTATTCAATGTGTTGTTTAAATGTCGGCCCGTCGAAATACAGCCCACTTGTTCAATTTAATAATAGCGATTAATTTCTTCCGAAATAGTATCTTTCTTGCAAAAAAACACTTTCGAGAGTTTCATTTTGGGTCTGAAATTCGAATCCCGCCGTAAAGTCACCCCCATTTGTTAACATTTACTCGATAATATATTATAACATTAAGTACGAAATGCTCTCATTGTTCGATCCCGGACGATGGGTAAGACTTTGATACAAGATTACGTATTATAACTCGAAACCTCAACATCGAGTAGTATTTGTGACACAATCAAAGAAGAGTTCAATAAAGAGAATACACGCGCAAACGCCTCGAAGGTGTTCTCGCTTATTTATATTATAACAAATACTATAATTGAATACTGGCATATTTAAAGCTTGGAAAACCCTCCTACTTATTATCAGGGTAGTAAACACGACAAACATACAGCCAACGTTGCGCATATTAATGTACTATTGCAAAATGATTAAATGTACAAGTCTCATAGAAAACAATCGCATCGCACACGAGCCTGTGCCATAGTAAAGGAAACATATTATATATAGTATAGTACCGCAACTGTGTGTCACCTTGAGTTCGTAATTTGCAAAAACAGTCCTACTGGTGGACTTGGGCCTTCTTTTGGTCGAACTACGGACTTAAGCGATTTCATTGAGGCCAAATTTAGGTAAAACTCAGTTGCGGTACTATACGGTAGTAATATTACTATCTGCGGCACACAAAAATAACGAGTGTATAGAGTGAGTCAGTATCTCCTGCGCGCGCGCACCTGCATGAGTGGCGTAACGCAGACACCGCCCTCCTGCGCCGCCATCTGCGCTACCATCTGCTGGTACATGGGCAGCGTCACGACCGACGACAGCGGCCGACCTGCAACACCACACGATACACGCTTCTACCATTTCCATACGAAACAATGTTTACCAAATATCCTTGAAAAGAGTATAGTTTAAAAATACGGAATATGCATGATTTATTTTTAATTGGTCATAAAAAAGGTTTACCACAAATAGATACATTCCACAATAGCAAAATTAACAGTATCTTCAAAAATAAGAAAGTTATAAGCGTTATAAATTCATGTTAGACAGAGAACACACGATCGCGTTACATAACGTCATGCATCGTATTCGCCGTACAAATTCAATACAAACTGTTTCGCGAGAGAGGAACAGAGCATCCTTCTCCTAAAACTATAAATCTTGTATCTCGGAAGTTTATTGACTGATCGAAATATTTTTTAGTAAATGTATCATATTTTAGTATGTTATCAGTTAAAACTATTATTCATAGGAAATAAAATTCATGCATTCCCTATTATTTAAAAAAAATAAAATAATAATAGGGATCGCAAAAAATAGGGAAAAATAGGGATTCCCTATTTACAATGAAGTAAATGATAATAAAAAATAAAAAAAATCTTTATTATCGGTCTTTATTGGTGGCAAATCATATTTGTTGAAGAAAATATGAGATTAATAGCAAATTTTATTCATTTTTTTTTGTCACTCTGTATACACTCTAGCTTTGAAAATTTTATGATTGCAATTCTTAGGAAACAAGACGTGGCAACGAGTTCGGCGTAGTACGCATGATAAAACGTGGATAGACATCAACAGTTACGAAGAGTATGATACGGAATACTATGTAGTATCCCTTGGCAATAATTGTGAATAATTCGGATCGGAACAAATGATCAATCAACAACCAATAGAATCAATGTTGCCCTCAAGGAATCTTTAAGCAGATAATTCGGCAAAAGCGGCTGCGTGAATTAATCAAAACTGCATACGTGAGTATACTTTTATATACTTTGCGTATACTTTTATTCCAATAAATTACTGATTTATGTAGAATAGCGGAAAAAATAGAACCACCATTTAGTATCTAATTCAACATAAATATTTATGTTATAATGATGATGTCGAACAAAGGTTTCAGATGAATATCAGAAGTGGAATATCTACACGATTTACATATTGAAACAGAGGAACACGTGATCTTAGCACCACCACCGCCTAAACAAAATAGTTCATCATCATCATCATCTCAGCCACAAAAAGTCCACTGCTGGACATGGACCTCCCTTATGGATCTCCAAAAATACCGATTAGAAGCGGCCTGCATTCAGTGTCTTCCTGTCACTTGTATGAGGTCCTCTGTCCACTTTGTGGCTGGTCTTCCTAGGCTGCGCTTGCCGGTTCGTGATCTCTACTCGAGAACTATTCGAAATGAAAATAAAGTTAAATATTATTTAATATAAGTGGCGGGAAGACGCTGGATGCAAGCCGCTTCCAATAGGTATTTTTGGAAATCCATGGGGGAGGCCTATGTGCAGCAGTGGACTTCTTATGGCCGGGATGATGATGATGATGATTGTTTAAAAGGGTATTGATACGTACACTCTCCATCCTCGCCGGTGATGACGATCTGTGTGTCCCCGAGCGACTCCACCGAGTTGATGTCGAGCGCCACGGCGTTCCCGTCCGCGTCGAGCGTCTGCACCACGCTGCCGGCGCCCACCTCGCCCGTGTGGATCTAAACACCGCACGACCACTAAATCACATGCGTACGCGCATACATCTACTATACTCACAATAGCAATCATGACAAGTGTCACGTAACGCTTGTGGCATAGCTTGGCTCGAACGATTACCAATGTTAAGCAACGGACGGACCATTCCTTCGGAAGGACCAAGTCTTCGGATGTGTGACATTTCTTTTTGAGCGCTATCGTGGGTTGGATAACACGTGCAATTGTAGGTCTCGGTTATTTATTCTTTAAAAAAAACAGCAATCGTTAAACCACGTCAGAGGTCTATCTCATCCAACGCCATTATAGCAATATATATATATATATAGCGATTGCTTTACAATTTTTTTTAACTTATGTATTGTGACTTTGTACGTAATCTTTCTCAATGCGACGAAAATTCGACAGATATATCACACATTGTACATTTATACAAAGTTAAGCAAACACTTATTTTTTATACAATCAAGCATAACAATAACCATAGAGTACCGATGGTAAAATGATCTATCCCAATTTGTAAACGTTACAAAAAGCATATGCATATGAACGAGTAAAGAACAATTCCATAATCCATTCATAACAATACATATATATAACAATACATACATATAACATATGCCAATTCCATTGCATAACAAGTGAAGCATCAACTCCTGGTCATGCGGATTATTTCTTTGTTATCTGGTTCTCGAGGGTTCTTTTTCCATAGCAACACCAATGTGTAGTTAAGCTTGGGAAGACGTGCAATCACATTTCATATCAAAACATATAACAGATACATTAAGTGTAGTCATGTAACAAGGTGTGCAGAGCTAGGAACATTGAATAACACTGAGTGACCGCATTATTGTCTTTTTTAGCTGGAATCTGTGATTGTTGTCGTCGTCGTCGTCCCCCCCCCCCTCCCCCCACCCCAAATATACTAATATATTGCACCAGTATGTTTTGATATTTTCAAATTTAAAAGTGCTGCACTTCCTCCTATGGTCTAAAATGTGGACAGAATCCTGTCAAAATTGCAAGACCTTGTTCAATCTGACCTTGTTCAACCTGGATATTTATTGAAAATCGCAAATGACCGGTTTGTTAAGAGTTGTTGGCATGCCCACCGTTCCCGCAGTGCATATTTAGAAAAAACAAACATATTTTAAGATAATTACTAGCCATGTTTACTGCTATGTAACAGACTAGCGATTTGTCATAATATGACAGAATGATAGTTCAAATAGCAGCCTTGTGGCCGTGGATCCGCGCTCGCTGGTGGCTGGTGGGATATACACATAGTTAGAGCGTGAAGTCGGTCGGTGACAGTTAGAGACAAACATCAATGAGTACTAACACTCACCACCTGCGCCGTGGTGCCGTCCGGCAGCGTGATGATGGGGTTGTTGGGATCCAGGTTGATGATGGACATCGTGCCGTCAGGGTTCGCGATCGAGTGCAGCACCGCCGGCGTGTACTGCATCTGCTGTGACGAGGAATGCGCCGCATCGTGTTGTTACATACATACATACATACTGATTGGAGTTTTTGGCGGGACCGTCGTGGAAATATGCTCTGTTTTATTTCCCTAAACTTGTGTTATTTCGAATATTAATGCGATAAAAACTTTGGTGTTGTATTCAATAGATGTTTGATCAAGTGCGTAAGTGAAACAAGTATGTATATTAAAAGAAAAACATAATACCCGACTGCAGAATAGCAGTTTTTGCAGTCTAACTTACGATTTCATTACGATTGATATGGTTGAGTGTACGTATTTTGTGAGAAAATATGTGTTGAATTGCTAAAAAAGATTATAAATGCGCATTCTTTGTGGTCCCATATACATTTTATCAAAATCGGTTCACGATTTTTATAAAATGTATATGGGACCACCTACCAAACAAAAAAGAATCATCAAAATCGAATCATCATTGGCGAAGTAATCGCTGAACACACAAAAATTGTACAGTCGAATTGAGACCCTCCTCCTTTTTGGACGTCGGTTAAAAAGGTATAGTATTTCAAGTGTATATACATACACTTGAAAACATAACCTTCCTTGCGCAGTCGGGTAAAGAGGTTGTACATATGTATTTATTACGTATTTCAACATTGATCAGGTTAGTGCATCATTCCCTTCTTTTTTCCAGGAAGAAAGACAGTACTATGTACTATTATAGGACAGGACACAAGGCAAGAGTATAATGTAGCATTATTATCATCATCTCAGCCGCAAGAAGACCACTGCTGGACATAGATCTCCGTCACAGATTTCCAATAAGACCGGCTGGAATAGGCTTGCATCCAGCATTTTTTTGCCACTTATATGAGCACGCACGACCTCATTACCTCGGAAACGGAACAGAGGTCATTTTGCGTGAGGGAGATGTATAATCCATACTTCAAACCTTCTGGTTTGTCGCTGACCGTCACTATACCACAACTATATAATATACTAAGAAGGCGTGGAGCACACAGTGATCACATATGTCACTGAATCGTGGTCACTCACTATGGGTTTATTAGGAAACCCAAAGTCATGCAATGAGCTATGGAGAAGGCTATGTTCGGGGTCTAGCTGCGAGATCGTTTCAGAAACGAAAATATCCATAGACGACCGGAAGTCGCCGATATAGCACAGCGAATTAGCAAGTTGATGTGGCAGTGGGCAGAGTACGAAGCATGTAGAACTGATGGCCGATGGGGTTGAAAAATTCAAAGCAGCGTACGAAGACCAGTCACAAGGTGGACAGAAGACATCATACAAGTAGTAGAAAGACGCTTCCTGTCGCAACTGCCTTTTGACAGGCAATATAGGCTATATAATAGAGGCTATATCCAACAGTGGACTTCTTGTGAGTGAGATGACGCTGTTAATGATGGGGCACGTATAGGTCCATCAATTTGCGAGCGGATTAGTGCGAAGGGAAAGTGGGTGAGTGAGATAGAAGGATGTCCATACTTCAACATCAGTGAGATGCATCTGATCGATGCAGACTTGCTGCGTGGTCAGCACGGCTTGTTGCTGATGGTCATCGGACTCATCATCGCATGAGGCGTGGGGCACGCACACCTACTCATGTGCGAGTGAGATAGCAAGATACGTTTCATTCATACCGTATGAGACAGAAAAACAGTAAGTAATTGCAAAAAGAAATAATTAAAGCATCAAAATAGAAAATAATATTATGACGTCACACAATATAGTTTTTTTATTCACAAGATTTTAAATGTGTGTTAGTAACATTACCAGATCCAGGCGGCATTCCAAATGTATGGCATATTTGATAAAAATTGTGATGTTAGATTAATGTTAAGTGTTAAAAATAAGCATTATAAACGGTCGCTAAACATTTCATTGCACGTCTCATTAGATCTGTCTGTCGAGAGTGAATCCTAATTTTTTTTAGATTCTTTTTAATAAAAAAAAGAGCAGAAAAAAGGCACGGAAAAACGGTCTCCTGACGGTAAGCGATAGCCGTCGCTTATGGACAATTGCAACATTAGTGATATCGCTTTTGCATTTCTAGTCGGTAGAGTAGATCTTTTTGTAATTTCATACCCATCCTTGACCACACCATCGCTTTACTATCAGACAAGTTAGTGGTCAAACGTAATTCTATTTCATACAAAAAAATGGCCTGAATTGGCCATATAAGTTTAATTGCATAAATACGTAATTCTGTGGAAATCCACATTTTTTATTTTAATCATGATTTTCATTAATCTTTCCCGGGCCGATGAATAAAAGTGTTCTAAGATAATCGTTATCGCGCGATCTTTTGCCCTCAAATTGTGCGTTTTGGTTCCAACCATATAAAAAAAAGAATCATCGTAATAGGAGAAAACTGTTTTCTCCTAAACATTAACTGTTTAGGAGTAGAAAGCAGTTTTCTCCTATTCGTATTGGAGATTGCGCGACAACACTTTTCTTAAATAAGCACACAAGTTGAAATTAAACAAATTTTAACAGATTTATCTTATGAGATTTTATCTATAGAGACGTTATACTCAGTGAATATGAAGTATTAGCATGCCAAATCTTGGTTCTCAGCGCTTTAGACGAAAATACAGATCGTTAACGCCTTTTAGAATCCTTGCCTTTGAATCAGTCAGTGTTTATATATACCTACTGAAGTCAAGTCAGGCGATTACGTTACTTGAGGCTTGCCACGCAGAGCCAAGAAAAGCGGATCTGCGTATAATACATCCTTGGATTTATCGCGTATATTTTACATAATTTTATGACCTGACGTTTCGAATACTTTGCAGCGTCCGTGGTCATACAATTATGTGAAACGCGATAAATCCGTTAAAATTTGTTTAATTTCCATGAGTAACAACCGCGAAAACCTTAGAAAACATTAAGCACACAAGTCAATTAACTTAAATCTAATTCAGGTATGTACATAATATATATCTAGTGTGTTTCCGCTTCGAGGTTTTCAAGCTGGTACTCTTGACGGCTTTGAGCTGGTACTCTTGTTAACACGTGTTTCACCTCTTCATGCACGAGGCATTTTCAGGACTTCTCGAGTCTTCGAACTCTCGTGAAACACGAAGTAGGCAAGAGTACCAGCTTGAAGACCTCGAAGCGGAAGCACACTAGATACATAAGTTACATTTAAGTTTTTTTGTATATGAATTTCCGCAAGGTAACGCCTGATTCAATAAATTTTCTAAGCTCACAAATGTTAGAATACACTCCGGTGTCAAGAGGCAGTGTCAGTGCGGGTCTTCTCGCCCCCCATTTCCAATGAGAACTGCAAGTGGGCGAGTACGTACGTTCTGGTGCGGCGGCCCCTTGTCCTCGTCGTCAGTGAAGGCAGGCAGCAGGTCCTCCCGCCCGTGGTACTTGTAGCAGTTTATCACGATCTGACGCAGCGCGTGCGTCCACGACATCTGCGACACCACACAAAATAGTATAATAACATTAAGGCGATACCTCGTTGCGAAAATGATAAAAAGTGGGCGGGGTCTAATATGCAAGCGAGCGCATTACGTACAACAAAATTTGAAATCCGCGCGCAAGGAAGTAGCGATTTAGAACAGAGAAGTAGTGGAGTAGATTTACGCTTATGTTTATTTTATTATATGTGTGGAATTGTGATTATTTTATTAAATATTTACCTTCTTTATTCGTTACTCACAAAATTAACAATCTTATTTTTTTTTAAAGTATTTGGTAATTAGTATAATTTTTATATAACATGAAATACATGTTGGGTTATTGATACATTTTTAAATAAATAATATGAGAGATTTTTTTTATCCGCGAGCGGGATACGAACCCGCGACCTCCGACAAATCGTGTCATTGCTCTTTTACCAACATGTTTCATGTTAAATAAAAATTATACTAATAACTTTATTATAAAGAATTATTACAAGACAAACATTCTAATTGAAAAATTAGATTTGTCAGGTACCAAAGCTATAAAGCTATGATAATCAGATGTTTTGTTTAATAAGATATTATCTACATTTTTCATTATTTTAATGTAACAGAAAGTACATGACTACGACATAAAATTCATAAAATGTTATTTTTAGAGGTAAGTTCTGATTTTTTTTCTATCGAGGAAAGTTACTTGTTTTATGTTTCTGTCTTCTAATTAATGGAGGTAATATAGTCAACAAACACATTTACAAAAATTGAATTATTCAAGCAAGTATTCTTAAAATCAAATTATTATAAAAAAATGGTTTTATTACCATGACTCATCTTAACGAGTAGGTAGCTACTGGCTGACTGTTTGGTCAATAGCAATATTCAAGGACATGTTAATGTTGATAACTGAAGCGACGCGGAGTCGCGGACGGTCGGGCGCGGCGCACACCCGCCCGCTTCCTCAGCCACCGCAAGCACGCGCGCGCGTAACGGGACAAGGAGCGTAACGTAACGGGAGAATGAGTCATACTTTTTCGTGCATGCAGCCGGCGTTCATCGATTTATTAGACGTCACGTCAAAAGAAAAACGGGTTGCACTCCGGGAGTGCCGGCAGAAATGAAAACTAAAAAGTAAAATAGCAAAAAGACTGACTCGTGAAGGATTTGAACTTCCGCCCTCCGATTGACAAATTGAAATTTATATAGGTGCTCTAACCTATTGAGCTAACGAGTCTTATGTGCATGTGTCGGAAATAAGCATTCGGCGCAACGAAATGACGTCATGCTAGAAGGACAAACTTGTACATACAATAATGAACTTTAAATGCAGTACGTTAGAATAGGTTTCCGACTAAAATAATGACGTCATGCTAGAAGGACAAACTTGTACATACAATAATTAACATTAAATGCAGAACGTAGGAAGAATAGGTTTCTGACTGTCCATCTTACGATCTGACCCGAGTTTAAAATTTTTTACCCAACCCAAAAATGCACAACGCCGCTATAGAAGTTTTCACTTCAAAAAAACTTTAAAAAAACGCGGTTATTTTTTTTTCCAAGATTCCAGAATTTATGAACGCCGCGTACTGTCACCCCGAGCGAGCGCAAGTCACTCTACGTTACGCAGTGATCGCGCGACTTGCATTTACTCTCGGCGCGCGTGGTTTGTGTCCATATTTTTGTGTTTGCTCAGGATAATTAGTTCAAATATTAACCACCTATTTTGTTTGATTATTTGGAACGAGAATCGAGTACTGAACACCATGTATCAATATTGCTAGTGTTCAAACAGTTACCTGTACATTAAAAGAACAACAAAATACCCGACTGCAGAAGAGCTATTTTTGCAGTGACTAAAACCTTTTCATTTTCTTCGATTCCGTTTTGTCGTTTTATTTTCTAAAACCTCCTACGAAATAAAAACCTGGCTACGCTCTTGGCACCGTTTGAATGAACACCAAATGACTCACTTTACTACAGACAAAAACTAGGCTAGGGCTAGCATGTATATCTTTTGTTAGATATTTCGTGCTAACCCTAGCCTAGTGGGTGTCTGCAACTATTCGCGTACCTTTTGTTTCTCGTCCTCCGTGCGCGCGTCCATGCGCACATTGGCCCAGGGCAGGTCCTTGGGCCACCACGGCGGGCGAGTCGACTCGCGGCCCCATCCCGGCTTGCCGCGCACTGACATAATAACACATTATAAATAAAATCAATATAGGATTACCTTTTTAACAGACTTAAAAAAGGAGGTTCTCAATTCGTCGGAATCTTTTTTTTTATGTATGTTCCCCGATTACTCAAAGACACGTGGACCGATTTGAATACTTTTTTTGTTTGAAAGGGTATACTTCTCAGGTGGTACTATTGAAATGTTATCAAAATCAGTTCAGTATTTCAGTTTTTCTAACGTTTTTTATTTTATAAATTGTGAGATAATTGTAATTGGTATTTTTATCTCAATAAACGAATTTGAATAACAAATAAACTAGAAATATATGTCATCCAAGAAAAATGGAAATGCACAATATACCCCAAGCCATTTTATGTAAATCGATTGTAGAATCGTTGTTACATAAAATGGCTTGTGTCCAGCATAGGTCTCCCCTATTCTTGTGGCTGAGATGATGATGATGATTATAGTAGATAGAACCTCGACGAGTGCACTCACCCATAGAATACTTAAGCATGAGCGGTATGAAGGCGCGGAGTTGCGCCTGCGTCATCTTCTCGACGGGGGTAGGGATGCCGTCGATGATGAGCGGCGGCAGCTCGAACAGGCTGGGGTCCTCTAGTGGCGGCGGCGGCGCCTGCGGGCACCCGCCCACACCGAACTGGGGCTCGTTACGAGGTACGCCGATATACGGGGCCGGGACGTTACGGACACCTACCTACCTACATCACTACACTACCCGAGCCAGACACTGCTGCGACAGATTTCACACAAATTTAAACATTGAAAAAAATCTTAGTTCTTACGTTGTTTTCTAGGTGGCGCGTCTATCGTTTCAAATGTCAACGTTTTAACGTTTCAGATGTTTGAGCCTATGATGTCATATATAATAAAAACTTCAGAATAATGTTTAAAGTCGGATGAGTGCAATAAAATATATTTTTTATCGTGTATTAATAGAAAAAATGCATTTTAAAAATATAATGCTCTTGTTTAGAATTAATTATCATAGATAATTAATGTTAATGTCATGTTTATGAGTACCATCTATTGGCAATTTTCAAATTAAAAAAGCCCCAATGAAGGCTTTGCTTTTAAGATAGTCTAGTAAAGACTATCTTGAAAGTAAATGAACTGCCTACTATTTATCCGACTGCGTAAGCAGGAGGGTTATGTTTTTCGAGTGTTGTTCGACGGCTTGACCGATTTTTATGTGTGAGGTGTCGTTAGATTCGTTTTCACTCTCGAGTGTCATAAACTAATTTTTTTTGTAATAATAATACATCCGTCGCAAAAATAAAAAATTGCGTTTTTTCGTAATAAACAAGTGATTTTACTAGAATTATTCTAAAGAATGCGCATTTATAATTTTTTACAGAGTTTTTACTCATACTTTCTCAAATCGTCACATTCGCAATATTATGACAACACAAAAGTACTAGTAGAAAAAAACGATGCTGCGTTCAAACAAGTTATGATGGCAAGTGTTAGTAGGTAAGAGGCATGGATAAAAAAAAATTGGTTGTCTGTAAAGTCGGTTTACGGAAGATAGTTTAACGTGACAACGTCATAACAAAACATTTATGAAATGATGATGATGTAACGGGACAATGAGTCATACTTTTTCGTGCGTGCAGCCGGCGTTCATCGATTTATTAGACGTTGTCACGTCAAAAATAGCTTGCTTAACTTAATTATAGCACTTGCCATAACTAATTTGGATGCAGTATTATTTTCTACTAGTACTACTGTGTTGTCATATAGCGAATGTGACGATTTGCGAATGTGGCATATTGCGAATGCGATGATTAGCGAATGTGACATATTGCAAATGTGACGTTTTGAGAATATGACGTATCGGGAATGTGACGTTTTAATATGTCGACCTGCGAAAGTGACCACTTCTGAACGAGTGACGATTTAAGAATGTGACGTATTGCACCTAACCCATCTAGCAGTGTACTTTTTTTATACAAGATAGATCTACGATTGACCACCAACTCGCCTGATGTTAAGCGACGGTGTGGCCGAGGATGGAGCTCGTCGATCTAGAACATATCTATTCACTCTATCCTTGAATATTCCAAGACTTCATGTGACTGAGACGATGCTGATGACTATATAATGTCAGTTCCGTAACGTCCGGCCGCCGGGCGTAGCGAACCGGCTTCCCCCCCCCCGCCAGGTGTGGGGGGAGCTGGCAGCCAGCAACTGGGTTACCTGCTGCGCGAGCGCGTTCTCCAGCTCCTCCATGATCATGCAGCGCAGGTTGCGCACCACGTCCTCGAGCGGCTTGGCGCCGAACACGCGGTACGAGGTGTTGGGCTTGCCGGGAGTCGCCACCAGCACCACCGCCTGCTGGCCCACGCGGGTCGCGAACTCCTCTATCGTTTGCTGACAACGAAACGTTCTCATCATTCTTGTCCACACCATGTAGCCTATTAATTTAGAACTACTCTAGCAGTGGTGTCGTTAGATTCATCTTCACTCCCCGAGTATCATAAGCTATATTTTTTTGTAATAATAATAATAATACATCTCTCGCAAAATTAAAAAAATGCGTTATTCGTAACCTCCAATGAACTTTTTCGTAATAAACAAGTGATTTTACTAGAATTATTTTAATTAATGCGCATTTTTTACAGCGATTTTACGCATACTTTCTCACAAAAAAACGTACACTCAATAGCGTACCAGGCGTAACGAAATCGTAAGTTAGACTGCAAAAACCGCTGTTTTGCAGTCAGCTATATTTTTTTAAATATAGATCCTTGTTAATTTTGCATGCAAGATAGGATATGGCAGTCTCATATTAATTTTATTACCACCTTTGTATTGTAACCGCAATATGCGCAAATGTATTATGAATAGCACGTAGTTGTACGGAGTGCCGTGTCAGGCGTGTGCCCCAAGTTTGAAAAGAGAAGGAATACAAACAGAGATAATACAAAGCTTTAGAATCGTCTACGGGCAGCTGCAACACTAATGATGTCGCTTACTTAATCTTAAAATTAGCATAATAAGATGTTTCAGATCTTAGTCATTTTTACTTATCTCCAAATATGAATCGTGAATGTTTGCGTACTCACTCTCAATTTCCTGAGCAGTCTGTTTTGGTGTCGCTTCCTGACCGAGGGGTTTGTTTCGAATGAGTGCGGCCGCTTGCGCTTCTTAGAGGAAGCTATGGCGGCGGCCGCGGCCATTCCTACTGGACCTGCGACCACCAACACGGAACATTGAAGACAGACGCGGAAAATAAGGAAATTAAAGTTTTTTGATAATTTGATATTTTGCAGGTAATCAAAATAAGTATAAGCTCTTCCAATTTACTTTTGATTACTTTGATACATCGTTGTTTAACCAGCAGAGAAAGAAGATGATGACAATGTAGATCTTTTCTCTATAAAAAACCGACTACTTTTATAGCTCTTCCATGCTAGACTGGGAGAAAAAGAACACAGAATGAACCAGCTGCTCATCTTCCCACACATATTGTAAGTCAGTTAAGGGACTTGAGGGAAATTGCTGTTTATGTGGTGTTGTTTATCTGACCCCCTGTCACTGCAGACCAACATTACACCTTACCCTCCAATACCTTCTAACCCCAATACCCTATCCCTCTCATCTAATACTCTAACTACGGACAAATGTGGCGTGAAACGACCTTATGGTCTGTGATACTCTGCCTGCCTCATAAGAGAAAATAGACGTGATTATGTGTATGTAGTTTTAGCTAACACAGACCAGCAGCTGCAAGTTGCTTGGTGACCTCGTCGCTCATGGCGTTTTTGATAATATCCGCGCTATCCTCATAAGTAGAGGCGGCCGGGGAGGACACGCACTCGTCCTCATCTTCTGACGCGCCGCTCAGCCCGCATCCTTCCACTTGGGACATGTCCTGAGAACAACCATACTCAGTATGTATACTGCAAGCGTGATTCCACAGGTATGGTCCGTATGGAAAGCCAGCAAGTATATAGCCCATAGCGCTATATAATAAAGGTCGGCCAAGCGGAGTGTGTCCGTAGTTCCGTACGGACCGAACCTCATCACTATAAAACGATGATCGAGCGCTCGGTATTCGATATTGTTGAGTGCTATACGCACTGAAGTTTTTACAAATTTATAGACAGTTATTAATATTACACACATCCGACGGGACTTGAACCCCCGATATATCCCGATCTGCGGGTTCCAGTCTCGTCAAATGTGTGTAATTTTCGAGCGCTCGATGTTTGCTCTGCTTCAGAATGTATTATGGTCCATAGGGACCATCCACTGAGCTATGAAACCACGCTTTCTAATGCAATGAGATTATAAGATTGCAATGTGATCTAGTCTAGATCCTTTTACCGACCTCAAAAAGAAGGAGTTAACAAATTGGCTGTATCCGTATATTTCGCATAGCGCCGTCATTTATAAACCGATCTGAAAAATATTTTATTTGTTTTGAAAATATATACTTTCAGATGGGTCCCGTACAAATTTTATCATAATATGTTCAGTGGTTTTAAAACAAAATTGTGCATTTTGATGTTGGCTAAAATCCTCCTCATAAGCTAGCAGTGGCTGTATATGATGATCAATTTGTTTATATATTTATATAATATTATATTATACACTAGCTTCGAACCGCGGTTTCGCCCGCGTAGACATGAGAAACGGTGATGACGATGATGAAAAGCCTATATCCATATAGGTGTTGATGATGATTGGCACATAAATACATAATAGCAATGAGACAGAAAATGGTTTTGACAAAACTAGAGGACATAATTCATAAAGGGGCCCTAAAAATATTTGATGATGATGGTGTTACATACCTCATCGCCCATGTCCATGGACTCAGTGCTGACTGCTGAGTTCATGTTGTCGTCTTCCTCATCAAATATCAGTACCATTGAATCATGCGACCACCGCACACGAGTGGCTGCCGACGCTCGCCCGCCACCGCCGAACTAACTCCTGCGTAGATACAAATACAAGTTATACCACCCACTGAATACTTAATACAACACTTGTGCTTAAAAATCTTAATACAAGTTTATTTAAAAAGAAATTAAAAAGTATTCTGATATGATAATGTTATTACACTGTGAAAGATTATCTCAATGACAAAAAAAAAACATTGGAATACTGACACTAATAATCTCTTATGACATTGTAATCTGAAATTGACATTGTAATAATCCCGTATCTTGGCATCACTGATAGTTTTACATTGTAATCTAAAATTTGACATTGAATTATTGATGATTTCATTGACATTGCCTTATGTAATTTAACATACATTTGATTGAAATTTGACATAATAGTAATATGACTTAATGAGAAACTTTATATGGATTAAATTTAACATTGTAACTATAACTTGACATGGATTAATTTAATATTATATTGTAACTTGACATGGATTAAATTTCACATTGTAATTATAACTAGACATGGATAAAATTTGATATTATAATTGTAACTTGACATGGATTAAATTTCACATTGTAATTATAACTAGACATAGATAAAATTTTATATTATAATTGTAACTTGACATGGATTAAATTTCACATTGTAATTATAACTAGACATAGATAAAATTTGATATTATAATTGTAACTTGACATGGATTAAATTTCACATTGTAATTATAATGTGACATGTATTTTCGATATTGTAATTATAATTCGACATTGTATTATAATTGAAATGATAACTTCATGTCTTGTGACTTTTTTTTTTATCTGTAATAATAGATTTTTTTGGAATGTAATTTTTAAAATCACTTGGTGAGCCCACTTCCAGTATTGCATCCCTGCTGGAGAGGCAAGTTTGTATAGGGTAAATCAAGAATTGTTATAATTCCATATTAAGATTCATATTGTACCTACAAACTGCAATAAAATGATTTGAATTTGAACACAAATACATTTAGTTAAATACTCTTGCTATGGTGCAATAAAGTATAAGTCAGTTTGCATTAAGTGCTAAGTACCTACTTTTATAGGAGTAGGAATGAGTCCATTTTATCAGTCTATGAATGTATTATATATGAAACGTTAAGAATGTTTTATTTGCACCTTAATATTCTTAAAATGTCACATCCGCAATATACGTCAAATTCTCAAAACGACACATTCGAAATATGTCCCATTCGTAATAAGCTACACACATTAATAATGTAAGAATATGCGGCAAAGTGTGCACCTCTTTCAGTCCCCTTTGTCATCATACTCCCGCGCCCCTGTACCGCGCAGGCGAGGACTAAGATAAACGGCCGATCTATAGCACTAATAGTCTTTCAGCAAAGGCACTGAAAGATAGATGGACATGGCAAAACTGTAAGGGTTCCTTGTTTACTACGGAACCACAAAAAATGATGCTGAATCTAAAACAGTCTTATGGGGTGGGAGGCAAAACAATAAAATATTACAAATGTGACATTTTGATAATATGAAGACTTGAGAATGTGGCATATTGCACCTAATCCTCTGGCCGAGTCTCCAGGTTGCATGTACTAGTAGAAGATTTAGTATTACACCTAGACTGCTGAGTATGTCTATTTTATGTGAAAAGTAAATCATACTGTCTATAAGTACATTACATATAGCAACAACAAATTCACTACCCTATTATTTGGAAAGACCTAATATGATATGATGAGAATGGAGAATCTGTCCCCTTAAAATACTCTTTTAACCGACTTCCAAAAAGAAGGAGGTTCTGAATTTGACTGTATGTTTTTTTGTATGTTTACTATGCAATTACTCCACCAATTAAGAATTGTTTTTGATGATTCTTTTTTCTTTGGTAGGTAATACCTTAGAGGTGGTCCCATATAAATTTTATCAAAACCAGTCCAGTACTTTGGTTTTTATAACAAAATAACTGAAAAACAAGATATCATCCAAGTAAAGAAATTGTGTATTTTCAAGTATTTTTTTAGTTTTTCAAACTATTAGTTCAGTCAGTCAAAAGAAATTATCATCAAATGAAGAAATTATTGTTGAAACACATTCCTGTACTTCTAAGGCTCTCAATCCTTGAAATATCATAGGTATTTCATCACCATTATCTCAGCCACAAGAAGTCCACTGCTGGGCATAGCGCCTCCCACATGATTTCCAAAAAGACCTGATGGAAGCGGCTCCTAGATAGATATACAGACTGACATGGAGATACTTTAAGGGTTCCAAGTGGTTTTAAGGGTTGTTTACTAGAGGACCCTAAAAAAAGGGAGAAGTTGAGAAACTGTAAAGCACACAATTGAGAAATAGCACAGTAATATTTAATAGTACAGAATACACTAGCAAAATTACCTCACTAATGTGTCATAACTACAAAACTTGAAACTCTTACATTCATTCTGAATAAAATATACATTCAGCAAATTATATCTTAAAATCTTATATCTAAAATCTAAAGAGGAGAATAAATACTAATTATATCATGTGGTGTATAGGTCAAAGTCAAAGGTCATGATTTTCCTGAAAATCTCTCTCTTTTTCACAGTCTCCATTATAGAGTAGAGCAAGCAGATAAGCAAATAGGCCATTCATGTAGGATTATTGATTAATTTCATCTATTCCTATCTAAGATGGATGAACCTTGAATATGTTTCTTATTCTTGATATGATACTTAAACCACCTCTTTTCATTTTCCAGTTTATTGAATCTATAAACTTAATAATTTCCTGATTAATGTCCACTATAATTTGATTTTATATATCAAAACTATGCTGTGATGCCTGTTCCATTGTGTAGGAGAGCAGCTAGAAAAATCAATACATAAGCTTCCCACACAAATGAATATGTTACTCAAGAAAAACTCTGCCCAGGAAACTAACATCTAACAGCTTAGATATTGCAATTAATATGATTGGATACATTTTCCGTACTGAAATATGTTTATTTTATTAAGAATATTCAACTGAAATGGATTAATAAGGCGCACTATGAATAAATGAATGCACCGGTGTGACGCATTTTGTTTTGTTTATGTAGTGCATAGGGCCGAAGAGGTAATAGCGAAGACGCATGTCGCTTCTTTGCGGCGGCGTAAAGGATAAGCCCAAATGAATGGCCATCATGAAGGGGAGTCGCGCGTTCGAGCAGGCCCAGACAGCATAGAAAGACTACGGCTGCGTACGCACCTGCGTGATTTGAAACACATTCTGCAATCCAATTAGAAGTTCACCAGATTCCCTGTGATGTAACCGGTTCAAAACAACACTTTTTGTGACTTTCACAGCCGAGAGAACACTGTTTTCAAAAATTTCACAGAGAGGACAAGAGACCCCGAAAATCCCAAGTCCTCCATTGATATCGATCGGTAAGAGGAGGACGAGGGCCGTATCGACCTCATATTTTGAGGTGGCCATTTTGTACGAGTCTGCGCGGTGGAGTTTTCGCATGGAAAGGGAAACCGCCCCTCGGTGCGAGGGGGGGCCAGAATTTAAATAAGGTAGTAAATAAATAGTAAAAATAACGAACTCACCAGATTTTGTAGCCAAATATTAATATGATTTTATTTTGACGTCTTGCAGTTCCCGACGTTAAGGAAAAATCCCTAGTTTATTTTGGAAATTGATTAATTATGTCAACGAGTGGCGTCATCTATTGAAATTTCCACAAACTTTTTTTTTTTGTTTTTGACATTTCAGTATGACAATTCATGAATTTCATGAAGTAAACAAACTTCCGGCTGATTGCTGTATCTTGGAGTGTGTTTATTATTATAATTTTCTTAAAAACTTGCGCTACTTGTGTGAGAGGCTGTGAACGAACAAAGAAGTAAGTTTTTTAATATTAAAATACCTAATTTATAGAAACTTCTACATATTTTATATTATATCATTGGTTAAGATTACTATTGCAAAGCAAAACATTATCCAGACTTTTTACTTATCTCTTACACATTTTGAATTTCAAATTGTTCTTGCGGTGGTTTCTAGGGATCTTTTCTACAATTGTCCGTATTATTAATTTGTTCGTTGGTCCATCTCACCAGACAGTCGCATGAATTTGAAGGTTAAGTAAGTTTTTTGAAGGGTCGACAGACTAGGCATGTGTCCGCAGCTTATCGGGTGTTATGCTTCGACAATTTTATTTATTTATTTGATGATAGGCAAGCAGCAGAAGCTGACGAGACTATATTCTGCAGTGTAGTTTACTGGTTGTCTTTTAATATAATTTGTTCCTTTTTAATACATTGATCCAGTTTATTTTAAAAGAGTTGATCTTTTTTTGACATCTTCAGGCAACCGGTTCCAGTTGTGTACAACTCTGTTGCTTAAAATATGATGTGCAGTATTGGTTTGAGATGATTCACGCCACAGTAAGGTGTTATGTCATATGCTTTCCCTTAAGTTCTCTTTTATAGTAAATAGGCTAATAAGTAATAACTAGTTAGCAATCTTAGTTTGTCATCGAAGATAGTACATCTAAAGATAACTGGGTCTCAATTAATTCTGCCAGAATACAATTGAAATTGCTTGCTTGAAACAGACATTTAACCTAAGGACAGTGGATAGTTAGCCAAGTAATAAAATATATTCAACCAGCTATAGTTTTCTGCCAATGTTCTTTTAATTGTTAATGTTGTAATTTGAACTTGCACACAGTATCAGAATATATTTTGAATTCCAATGCAGTGGTATCATTACGTGGTATGTTAAATATATCATATTTTATTTTGGCTCCTCAGACATTGAACAGACTTTTTTATTCGAAAATAAGCTTGCTCTTGACCACTAAGCAACTGTGGCGGTCTATGTTAGAGTGTATAATATAATAATATTTTTATGAATAAAATGAATATGTATATCATGCTTCTAGGATCCTATTCACTCACAATTCAAATATGTACAACCAAATTACATCTTTGGAAAGACCCATTCAGGAAGAATATTCCTCAATTTAGTGGTATGCACAATAAAAGTGTAATATAACTTAACTGTGATCTCCACATGATGGAATATGAATATTCTTCACATCTGCGAGTTCTTAATATTCATAGGTATGTGTGAACATGCAAGCGGCCTGATTAGTGTACTATGGCTTTCCATGCCCTTCTACCACTAAGTGCGGTTGAAGATTGCATGTTTCCTTTCATTCGCCACTGCATATTGATGTTATTTCTACATTCTTACCTCTCACTTGTTAATCCAAATCCCACACTTAGAAAGTCTTTCTCTGGGTTCTGCCACTAACCATCATCATCAGGCCCCTACATCATACCTATCCCTTTTTCTCATGACATATCTGTAAGAAGCATGAAGAGGACAGCCTACATACTTCTTAACTATTTGGGCACTGCTATTTCAATCATGCTTCTTCCATCCAATATACTAATTTCTACATCTAATCTTATGTCTTTTTAATATTCCACACATCCATCTCAGAATTCATGTGAGAGCAGGTTGAAACAAAATATCTCACCTTTCATAAATTCAACAAATAAAACCAAAATTAATGTTAATTTCATTTGATTATAATCTCTATTGATTCAAAATATTGCAAGTTTACTTGTATAGGTATACCGAAGTAAACTACTTACATAAAACTAAATGGCTGAAACACTTACTCTAAATGACTAATTTATAAAAATCTTATGTATAAAAAATTTATTTAAAAAAATAATAAATCACAATATTAAGTAGTTCTGTTTGTTTAATTTATTGTGTGTACTCCTGTTCATCGTGGCCTCTTGAATTCGCCGGATTCTTCGGATGATCCTGTAAAATAAGTATTCTTAATCTTTTTAGACAGCTTTTTAGAGAATAAAGCCTTCTTGATATAATGCCCTAAACTTAGATGCCCTAAATAATAGATAATATTGTCCCTTTTGAAAATCAGGTGACTATAGAACTGCTGTTTGACAATTAGGCATTTGTGGAATTGCCAATTTGCAAATTAGGCATTTGTAAAATTACCCCATTTGAAAAGTAGTCATTTGAAGAATTGTCTTTGAAAATTAGGCATTTGAAGAATTCCCTTCGAAAATTAGGGATTTGAGGAATTGTCTTTCAAAATTAGCCATGTGTAGAACTGTCCAGTTTGGGTTTCAGTTCTTGCTATTTTGAGGAGTGGCTTAACTGACATTTGTTTAGAATATGAAAGGGATAGGATATATACCAGTAGAATAATTGGTAGATACCTGCAGACCGGTGGCACAGTCGGCCGCGCCAGCCGGGTTCACAGACGCAGACGCCACCGCGACACGCTCCGTGGCGGCATGCGCGTGCGCACTCGCCGCCGCGCCGACCCATCTCGCAGTGGTTCCCGCCGAGACCGGCTGGGCAGCGGCACTTGTTTACGCCCCGGCAGCGGCCGCCGTGCAGGCACGGGATTACGCATTTAGCTAATAAACAACGACACGCCTATGTCAAAATCTTCTACCCGACTGTGCATGAAGGAGGGTTATGTTTTTCGGGTGGAAGAGCATTTATTTAGATTCGTTTAGAAAGAGAGTATAGGCAACAGCAACCTAGAATACCATCTGGGCTTATTTCGTGTTCACTTACTGATGGGTCATTCCCGCCCGATAGATATAATAGAATTTGAATATTTCTATAAATCGCGAGTGAATCGATCGATATAGTTAGATAAAGTGCTGGGTACAGTAGGGCTACAAAATATCTTTCAAATGTCAAAATTGTACCCCTCGTCATATCGCGCAACTTGCCTTACAGTGATCAAACAACGACAGTAAGATCCCTGGACCTCAAGGCTGCTATTTAAACATCACTCGCTCGTCACTCGCTGATACAATTTAACGACTATTTTGACGAATTGCTAGTCTACTACTATATAAATAGACTAACAGTTTGTCAAAATCGTCGTTGAATTGTATCAGCGAGCGGCGAACGAGTGATGTTCAATTAGCAGCCTTGAGGTCCTGATCCTGTACCCCGCCTTGTTAGCTTCAAAGTCCAGCAGTGTTGACGGCAAATCATTCCCTTATTCTTGACAAGCATATTTTAACAATTTGCCTTTAGCCTCTAACTGCCGGGTGGCACGGAGGTCTAAATTAAAATAATACTTACAAAACTCGCAATGCCGTCCGTAATAGCCTTTCGAACACTCGCATGTGTCCTTTTGAATGCATTTTCCACCATTAAGACATTTCTGAGAGCAGATACCTGTAAAAAGAATACACAATACATTACAATACACAATACAATGCTGCAATAAAGAGTAGAAGCGTTTTGTATATACATTCCAAATAGGTTCAGGTTACATTCAAAATTATGGATTATATGGAAGTACGACACTTTTTCAGTTATTCAATCATTAAGCAGTAATGTGCAATTATTTATTACTTGCAACTTGATTGAAGGGTTTGTGAAAAATAAAACAGAAACTAGATCTAACACCTAATATTTAAGTGCCTAGCGCAGTCCATCGACACATGATTTTAAACTGGCGATTTTTAAATTATTAGGTGGTATGGGCAGGTGTGACGCTTGACATCAGTCAATCGGATACAAACAAGAATACATTCCTACAGTTCAGGAATCGGGTTAAATTTTTAATGGAATTTTCTTTGTTGCAGAAGCAAGATGATGCGTCCTCGACTACTTCAGCAGATAAGGAGATCCAGCACCAAGGTGGGAGATGATAGCAGGCCGTATTGGAAGAAGAATCCACATGTAAGTTGATAAATAATTGTACCTACGTGCTCTTTTCAATTTATATTTTTAAGAATTGCCCATTCAAGACTTAATTAGGACAGATGTAATAGGCCACCTTTTACGAAATGATAAATTCATCAAAACTACAATAGAGGGGAAGAAGGAACTAGGAAGCCAAAAAAGAATTAGTGGAGCAAATAAAACAGAAAAGAAGATGTGAAACACTGGAAAAAAACAAGGGAATATGGAAATTACTTCAAATAAGAGCCACGTTTTAATAACGAAATAGGAATAAGGCGTTTGTTTAAGTGGCCATTTCGAGACTTCAATCTCGAAATTTGTAGAAATTTTCTTTTGAAAAGTGGCCATACACTGAGCCTCTTTGGCAAGATGACTTCCTTTTGAGTCGTTCTCTTAGTCTTTATTCAGCGACTAGTCATATCCCGCATTTTTATCCGTATCGTGAAATCCTTTGTCATATAGTATATATATTTTACAAAGAAGGTACCCACTAATTGGTAAAGGGGTAACGAAGGTACCCCTCCAAATTTCGTGTATTTATGTCCAGAGTTTTAAGCCGTACGTTGCATTGCATTGCATGTCAGTCTCAGGACACAAACTTTAGTTATAAGATTAAGATTTTATACGAAATTACTAGTTACGTAGATAGTCCACAAATTTTCCACATCCGGCGGAAATAATTTATGGACTTGTGTGGAAAAACACTTGAAAAGTATCGAATTTACTAGCATTTTCCATCAGCTGGACAAAATGATCCGCGTGGACCACGCCGGTGAGCTCGGAGCGGACCGCATCTACGCGGGCCAGATGGCCGTGCTCGGGCGCACCGACTCCGGTCCGCTCATACAGCACATGTGGGACCAGGAGAAGGCGCACCGAGCCAGGTTCGAGGAGCTCATTAACGAGTACCGAGTGCGCCCCACTGCGCTCACGCCGATATGGAATGTGGCGGGATTCGTGCTTGGCGCTGGTGAGTTAGTCTACATGAACCTTTTATACAAGACTCGAATGAGGAGTTCTAGGATTCAGACCAAGATAGGGTTATACCTATCTACCTATTATCCGAATTGTGAAATATCGTTTTTTTAAACCTTAATCAAAATCCCGAAAGATCATTGAACAACTCGGCTGATAACCTAATCTTTATAACACGAAAGTTAATATGTATAATAATAAAACCGGCCAAGTGCGAGTCGGACTCGCGCACGAAGGGTTCCCATACCATTTTATCTATAAAAACGGCAAAAATATCATATCTATTGTATGGGAGCCCCCTTAAATATCAATTTTATTTTAATTTAATTATTTATTTTTAAAGCGAATAATATAATTCAATATTCAGTGAATATTTCAAATTCTACCTGTTGCCGTTACCAATACCGAGCAAAAACGAGCAAAAAAAATAACGTTTGCTGTATGAGAGCCCCCTTAATTATTTATTTTATTCTGATTTTTAGTATTTGTTGTTATAGCGGCAACAGAAACACATCATGTGTGAAAATTTCAACTCTAACTATCACGGTTCATGAGATGCAGCCTGGTGACAGACGGACGGATGGACGGACGGACAGACAGCGAAGTCTAAGTAATAGGGTCCCGTTTTACCCTTTGGGTACGGTACCCTAAAAAGTAACCTAGAATAGAATAGACGTGAATTTTCTAGATCAACGAGCTCGATCCTCGGCCACACCTTTTTAACATCAGCATGCGATTTGTAGTCAATCGTAGATCTATATAACATAAAAATAAAAGCAAGACATAAGTACGAGTAATATACATAGTAGTATTAGTATAGGAGTATATTAGATTAGTTTGTGTACGAAATTACTTCTGTGCTTTTGGGAGGCAGCATTCAAATAAGTATTATTAAGTAGCTTTTCAAGGGTCACACGGACATCGACTTCGTTTCGTGGTGTCATCGTTTCAAAAATCTGTACGAAGTGTTTCGGTTCCACTTTTATTTAACGAACTTCTAAATTATGATGTATGCTGATTGAGTTGGATTTCCTTGACTTCAAGCGCAATCCATAGGTGGATCTGTTCATGGATCAGGGCCCATCAACATCGCGTCCCAGTAGGTGGTCAATTGCAAGATGATCAATAATTAACAGTATCTATTAAAAGAAAAACAAAATATCCGACTGCAGAAAAGTAGTATTGCAGTCTAACTTACGATTTCGTCACACCTGATATGCTGTTGAACGTGAGAAAGTATGCGTAAAATCGTTGTAAAAGATTATAAATGCGCATTCTTTAGAATAATTATAATAATATATAATAATAACTTGTTAAATATATAACTTGTTTATTACGAAAAAGTTCGTTGAAGGTTACGAAAAAACGTATTTTTTTATTTTTGCGAGAGGTTATATTATTCTTATAAAAAAAATATAGCCCATGACACTTAGAGAGTGAAGACGAAGTATAAATAGCCAGACTTCATCTATCTCCAGGCACGGCATTGATAGGCAAGGAGGCAGCGATGGCGTGCACGGTCGCCGTGGAGACTGTGATCGTTGACCATTACAACGACCAGCTGCGGACCCTGATGGAGGACCCCAACATAGACCCGGAGATACTGAACACCATCACCAAGTTTAGAGACGAGGTGAGACAACCTGATAGGTTATAGCGAGGGGGTCAGTCAACTGTCGCTATAGAGACTGTTCGTGGATGGGTTTTGAATTGTGTACCTAAGCGAAATGTTTTTTTCTTCTTCTATATTATATGCACTGTTATAACGCGCTTTAGAGTGCACTTTTTATAACAGCACTTCTCAAAATGACCATATTATAATCCCAGGTTTAAAAGACAGTGTTTTTTATAAAAAGCTGGACTGGGGGAAAAAGAAAAACATAGAATGTTTGCCAAACCAGCTGCTTCTCTTCCCGGGCATACTGTAAAAATTAGTTAAGGGATTTTAAAGGACACATAGTCTGCTTCCTTATTCACAATCATTTGGATTCGAAATCGAATCGGAAACTATATATCTATCTCTTTCATTCTGCATGGAAATGACAGAGATGGAGATATGGTTTCCGACCTGATTCCGAATCCGATAAGTTGTGAATGTGAATAGTCCTATTGATGCCAGAAGGGACCGTAAAGTTCTCGAGTGTAGACCACGCACCGGCAAGCGCTGCGTAGAGTTACTAGTCACAAGATAGACAGATGCGGGTGCCAGCAAAACGATATTTGCAGGTCGCGCGACAACCGACCTTTTTGGAAATCCATAGGGAAGGCTATGTCCAGCAGTGGACCTATTGTGGCTGAGATGATGATAAGATTGGTTACATAGATCTTACATACATACATCTACCTATGATAAGCAGTCTGACTAGGCCGGTCTAATTTTGGATGGTCAGTCGCATCCAACTCGGCTGTGCAGCGGCCGGGAAACTCAGGAGTATATTTTCGTCCAATATACCTGTGTATCAAGTCGAATGTTTACGACCAGTGTGTGTCACCAAAGATGACACGGCATACGGGCTTTATAAGAAAGCTGAAAATCACGTAACGCGCTAAGGAAATGACTACATGTTTGGAGTTTCGGAGCCTCTTCCAGAAGGTCTTTTTGGAAATCCATGAGGAAGCCTATGTCCAGCAGTGGACCTATCTGAAATGATGATCAGCCCCCGTATTCTGAACCCATTCGGTTTCGGAATCGATTCGATTTGTATATCTCCGTCTCTGTCATTTCCATAGAGAATAACAGAGACGGAGATATACAAATCGAATCGATTCCGAAATCGAATGGGTTCAGAATACGGGGGAAGATCAGTTCCGGGTGAGTGGCTTAGGTCCTTCCAAGAAGCTGAACAGTTATCTTACTGTCCAGGAGCAAGAGCACCACGACACGGGTATCGAGGAGGGTGCGGAGCAGGCGCCGCTGTATAAGGCGCTCACAGAGGTCATCAAGGCGGGCTGTAAGGTCGCCATCGAGATCTCCAAGAGGGTATAGACCTACTGTACTTATTTAGCATTTACAATGCCTTCATGGTTCAAAAATATTGTGTAAACTGGCTCAAAATGGCATAACCCACAAATAGCAATGTCTTAATTTAAATGTTTACCTATCTATAATCTCAATTATGGAATACCGAATATCATTTCCACGAAAACGTTTTTTTTTTTTCAAAAGACATTTATCAAAATCCCTAAAGATCATTTGACAACTCGTCTGATAATAGAATCTATAATGCGAAAATTTCAAGTACAGAATCTAACCTAATAATTGTTCGGGCAAATTAAACTTGTACCTAACAAATTATTATGGAATCAAAAACTCGTGTCAAGTCATTTGGAATCAGACAGTTCTGTGAAAAAGAATCGGTTAAGTAGATTCAAACAAATGTTGGCCATTTTGGCTGGCGCGTATTTGGCCCAACGCATAAGTATTGCCGTTCAACGTGGCAATGCGGACAGCATGCTGGGTACGCTGCCAACTGGTAGTAGTTTTGAGCATCTGGATTGTCTTAAGACCTTTATCGGTTTGGGGTAATCGATATGCTTTTTGTGTAGTAGTTTAGTTAGTTGAGTCTGTATATTGTTTTGTTGTAGTTAATAAAGGCACTTGCCCGTAACCCTCGGTTATCCTTCAATTAACTAATTTTACAAATGTCTACAATAACAACTAACAATTAATAATTTTTTTATTCGGCCCGAAAAGCTGATATAAAAACTATTGAATTCTATATTTTGTGACAGATTTTAAACGGGTCTTTAGTTTGATTATGGTTCCCTTTGATGCTGTGAGTTGGGAACGGGTAACTTATTATTGTTTAACCCAATCCGATTCAAAAAATACCATTACGTCCTTTGCATATCGCGGAGTTGTGTCATTTCAAGTCATAATAATTTTATAATAGTATAAAACTAACATGTTGTAAATAGTAGAATGGTAATTTTAATTTAGGTAATTCATTTCGGTTACTTCATTAAGTTTCTAAATGATTATATTTTTATCGAAATATATATTTAATTTATAACAATTTTGTATGTTTCTTAATACCGCTGTTTAGTACTTGCCTTCAACAGTACTATAAGTTAGGTTCGTTAATTTTGGGCTTGAAGGGTTGTGTGTAAAACAGAAAACATAGTTATTTGATACTTTTTTCTTTATAACTAAGTGACTAGACGAGCAAAGCGGTCGCCAGACAATATACGTACGTATGTCCATAACCCTATGGACACAATTCAAAACACAGTATAGAGATGCACTACGCTCATCATTCGGTGATACTAGATGTTAAAAGGTTTTTCGGGAGAGTTCTATTAATGGACACACAGTAAATAAGTTGATAATGGCTAGAGGAACGTACCTCCCTCGCAATTCCGTCCCTGGTAGCCCTGGGGGCAGGAGCAGACGCCGGGCGCGGTGCAGTTGCCACCGTTCATGCACTGAGGATAGCAGAGCGCCGTGCGGCAATCCTGCCCCATGTACCCCTCTGGGCACTGGCAGATCTTGTCGTTGTTGCACCACCCTTGATTGGCACATTTCTTGTCGCACTCTGGGTCCGGCCCTGGAGGTATACAATTAAAAATTAGACGTCGTTACAATGTATGGTTATTATGTTCTGTACCTATTAAACCGTAAAGAGGTCATTGTGCAGTATGAACAACTTTTAGTATGGATACACGTCGGGCACTCCATACAATGGCGCGCTAATGAGTGACACATACATAAGTTGACGTCTGTATATATAACACACACACACACATGTATGAAGTTATGGTCATCATCTGATTGCCGCTCGCCAGTAACGTCAGTTGGGATGTGAGCCCTTAAAGCTCGCAACGCTTGTCTCGACCGACCGGCAAACAACATGGCGAGCGCGGGGAGCGTGGAACCCGAAATTGGCGGGAGGCGGAGTGTCCATTCTGTATGTAATACTATGAATGTCTTCTGTGGTATAGGCAAAACTCTAAAGCGGATAACAAAATCAGCTGTTCCATATAAATAGTTCATTGACCTCCGATAATATGTATAGAACTGCAAATTTTCTGAGTTGTGCTCATAGTAAAAGTTGTTTATTGATAAGTAAAATGCACTCCTTTCTGCTTAGTACAGGACACTGTACGGTAGAGGTTATTCATGCATTGCACGCATCTCCACAAACCCAGAAAGAGATAGCGATTTTAATCTGATTTTTTTATGGTTTAATAGGTTTGCGCTTGACCGCCAACTCACCTGATGTTAAGCGACGTTGCGGTCTAAGATGGAACTCGCTTACCCAGAAGAAACCGATTCACTCGCGATTTAAAGACACCCAGACTAACTATCGTGGAAGACCCACTCAGGAAGCGTATTCTACAATTTAGCAGTCCGCACGATGAAAGTGGAGTTAAAGCGTTTCGTTCGGGTTTTTTAAATACTCACGTTGAAATGATGACGCTTTTTCATGTTTCAAACTGTCCCATAGTAAAAAGGGCAAGGGGGATTAGATGATGCAGACCGATGCATACTCACCGGAATTAATCCGATAAGATAGCAATTTTGCGGCGGTGCTTCCAGACTACATAAAGTTATGACACTTGCAGACTTTCTCTAGAAAATCTGTATTTCTAGAGAAAGTCTGCAAGTGTCATAACTTTATTTAAGTTTATACGTCTTCGTATGAATACCGTGGATGACGTATGTGTGATAATTTTAATGTTCTCGGTGTACCCAGTTTGTGGATATACGTAGATAGGTAGTAAATGTAGATGTTACTTATTTTTAATAGCTCTTTGAAAATATGCTGTGATGAGTAAATTTCTGCTTTATGGTGATGTTTACAGTAATTGATGGTAGAAATTGTTATTATTAGATAGGCAAGTGGGTAGGGGTGTTTACAATGCGATTCAAATAATAATAGGACTGACCCAGAGGCATGTTGCGTTGTATTTTATTGCATGAAATGTCCACAAATATTTAAAGATAAAGATAAAGATAAAGATAATTTATTTGCATACAACACATATATATTATATTTATTTATTTATTGTTTTTGACGTTGATAATCATGCACTTTACTTTCATCTCACTGGATGTTGCGTGACCGGTGCATTCTGCATTAATTAAAATAAAAATAAGACTGGGAAACCACACATTTCTTTGACTGACCATATTTTTTTTAATTGTCACTTTCGGGAAATGGGGGAGATCTTTGCCCAGCAATGGGATCTAAAAAGTACATTCTCAACCAAGTTACCTTTAAAAAAATCTTTTTATCTCTAAGAGCTGCGGTGCAACGGACAGATAAACAAATCAAACATACTCGTATAACACCTCTCTTTTTGCAGCGTAAGTTAAATATATTCGGTCGATATTCTACTCTACCGACCGTAGATATAAGTAAGTGGAGAGTCGTTCCTATTCCATATTTGAATCACATTGAAGTTAGTAAGCGAGTGATACCAACCTAAAAACGCAAATGCTGTGAGCAGAGGCACCGCGAAGCCAGCCAATCAGCGCGCTCGGCGAGAGCCCGGAAACAAGGCATTCATGTTAGTTCCGACTTCCGGTAGTGGCTACCCGCAGGCAGGCACGCGGAAACATTAGTTGAGCTCAAAGAGTACAGGAATTAATGAGGATTTGGTTGGTAGTGTCTCAGTAGTCCTTAAGTTCTTGGAAGGAGTTAAACTAGCGCAGTCAAATAAGCAAAAAATTTGTCAACTTCGGAATTGGAGATTTTATGTTTTATATATTTTTTTATAAAGATGCCAACATCATGGGAGTTATAGAAACCGAGATATTCGCAAAAACCGATTTTTGTGACCTTGAAAAACTTACGCCGCAGACACGATATTTAATGAGACTTTTAAGACAAGTTTTATAACATCAAAATAATAATGTATTTGAGTTTTCACCTTCTTTCTTAAATTCCGAGGCAAACGCTAATTTGACTGATCTGTACAGGGACGGAAAACGTGTTATAATCTTTTACAAGAACTTCCTAATAGTCTAGTAAAAATAAGAAAAAAAAAACGAAGTATATTGTTATTTTAATGAATGTACTAGTGTTTTGTAATACATTTGGCACAATATCAAAATGATATTATATAATTATAGTTTAAAAAACTGAAGCAACCGACTTCTCATGGATGCTATTGTGAGAACTGGACCAAATTAAAATGGGACCACACTGGAAGCACCAGCTTTCAAATAAAAAAATTATCATCAAAATCGGTTCACCCAGTCGAAAGTTATGAGGTAACAAACATTTAAAAAAATACAGTCGAATTGATAACCTCCTCCTTTTTGGAAGTCGGTTGAAAATTATTTTTATTTTACCTTCACACGCTCAAACGGCTCAACCGATTGTTATGAAATTTAGTATAGAGATAACTGTGAACCTGGAGACGGACATAATATATACGCTACTTATCATCAAACTGTGAACCTGGAGACGGACGCTACTTATCATCATCATCATTATCACCGTTTTTCATAACTATGCGGGTGAAACTGCGAAACGCAGCTAGTTTATAAATCGGGGATTATTGTGAATTTATGTTAATTTATGTTTTTTAGGTATTTTCCAATTATAATTCCAAAGAATCCCTCAAAGTGCATTTAATGTGATCAGCTCCATACAAACGGATTTATTTTTACTAGACTATAATGTCCGGGCGATATAAGGCTAATATTTCAAGTCAGATCAGTAAATTAGGTTAATTTATTGTCTAGTCCATTAGTCCTTGAAGCTGTGGAAGTGGAATGGGAGACCTGGATATGAGAATTTATTTTACTATGATCTTGGTTCAAAACCTGAGGCTGATGTAGGTTATAAACCTACCTTAGTCTAGATTAGTTATAAAATCGCAGTTTAAAGCTACTAGCTAGCAAGTATGTAGTTTGCTATTATGCTGTAGGTTATAAAATCTAAAATTCTGCTTTTGTGTAGTTAATAAAGTATATTATAAGAAAAACAAAATACCCGACTGCATAAGAGCGATTTTCTTTGTGACTTAACTACGCTTAGGTTTTCGTGAGAAAGTATCCGAAGCCGATGTGAAATGTATTTAAATGGGTATTCATTAGAACACTTATTGTAAAATCACTTATTTGATAAGAAACAATTCGTTGCAGGTTACGAAAAATTTAATTTTTTTATGTTTGCGAGAATTTAATAATTATTATTACAAAATAATGTAGCTTATGATTATGACACTGGAAGCGAAGATGAATCTAACGATACCTCGCACATCAAAATCAGGCTGTAGAAGCTAATATAGATACATATTACATACATACTACATACCCTCGAAAAACAACTCTTGCGCAGTCGCGTATAAATAGCCTTGTATACCCGCCCAGGCATGAAGGGACTACTGAGAAAACAACTAAGTGATACTAAGTTAACTATTTCTGTTTTGGCCTCGTTTTGAATGTTTCATTCCAGTCAAGTCCAGTCAGTCAAGTCCGTGTGCAAACATCATAAATCATTGCGACACAAAACTGCAATACAATTTCAACTACCATTTGTTCAGAAGGAAAACACGGCCATTGTCCGCGGTTACGTAGTTAGTGGCAAGCACACAACTAGCTGTAGAATAACTTGTAACGGATTTAACGCGTATATTTTACTGAATTTCGATTCTACTATGTGCCAAGAATGTTACCAGAGGCTATTAAAATTTTAAAAAAACTTCAATAGAGGTGTTTAGTCTACTATGGTCATGACCTACATCGGGACGTTTTTCAATAATAAAGGTAGATAATATGCAATGAGGCGTTTTCAGAAGAAAAAAAACCGGACAAGTTCGAGTCAGACTCGCCCACCGAGGGTTCCGTACAAACTAGTAGATAAAAGGGGGAAATCATATATTTTTTTTATATTTTCCTTCATAAACCGAAAAATATACATCGTAAAAATGTTTAAAAACCTGTTTTAGCTTATTCTACTGAAGCTCTTTCATATGATACCCCACATGATACAGTTAATTCACTTTAAAATTTGGACCTTCATTCCTTGCATAAAGACACTATTTTTTTGTGATTAAATTAAAAATGTTCAGTTTTCGGATTTTTTCATAGGGAAAAACACACACATATAGATGTGTACTCTAACACAATGCTTCTTGCCAAATTTCATTGTTCTAGGTCAACGGGAAGTACCCCATAGGTTTTGAATTTTTGATTCCCTTGTGAGTGTCGAAATGTGCATTTTTTACGATATATTCGGCTGTTACTTTTTTTTACGAAAACTTAGAAACTTTATTTTTCTTTTTGCAGCAAGATACTATAGATCTGCGTAATATGGTTTTAATTTCAACTCGATACCTTCACGCGTTCCCGAGATAAAGGTCTTGACACCCGACGGACGGACAGACGAACAACAAAGTGATCCTATTTTCCTAGGTTCAGTTTTTTCCTATTGAGGTATGGAACTCCTTAAAATAGTTCCAAATAACGTACTAGATGGCATCGTGGTCGCGGAAAAATATCTGTCAAATTTCAAGTGTAATCGCTCTATAAAGAATACCCATTTCCAGGGAAATGTCACACTATAATTATTATCAGTGACTAGATGACTCGGCGTACTCATATCACCTATCAATGAGTGGACCCGATATTTTCTCAACGTTTAAACCTTCCCTGGACTACGACAAACGTTTCAAAACCAAAATCAGCTAAATCGGCCCAGCTGTTCTCGAGTTTTAGCGAAACAAACGAACAGCAATTGATTATTATATATATAGAGATAAATAAAATACTAGGTAGGCTAACCTATAACTAATACTTGACACTGGGAAATCGCTAATCGCGGGGTCCAATACAAAGAAGAAGTAGAAGAAAGTGACAGAATTATTTCTAATGTATTCTTAATTGATAGACGCCATCTATCGTTCAATTTATGTACTATTTTTCTTTCTTTCTGAAAACGCCTCATTATAACAAAAACTGTTTCTGTCGTCGAATCTTATCTGTGACTATGAACACAGCGAAGTGATTGCAACGTCAGGTCTATAAACTATGTAAAATATTATGTAAGTACACATAAGTGTGATCTATCATTAAACGTGACGTTGGCAGAGCTGTGAATCATGTTCACGTTGGAAATATACGCGATAAATCCGTTAAACGTTGTTTGGTTTCAATGAGCTGGAGAAGGCTGGAAATATGTGAAATGTAATGCCCAGTTGTTCTAGAACATTCAGCCGTCCATCCCGTGGACGGTGGGTGTCGTTAGCGAGAGATATGTGAGATTAATAGCTTTAACGAGCACGCCTTGATTGGACCCATGGGCTCCATTTAACACGGGATATTGTTAAGTTGTAAAGATGTAGAGATATAAAATAAAAGCATTATGTCTGTGTTTTTGAAGTTGTTTTCTATTCATTAGGTTGTTATAATAAATTGAAGATAAAAAAAAAGAAACTTTTGATTTACTTTAGTGGCAACATCGACAAAAACACAGTCATGTAAGTGTTAAAAATGCGTTGGCGATACAATACCTGTCCTTTCTAAATACACACCTCTCTGTGCGCATTCCTTCTTTAGGTTTAACCTTAGGGGGGTGCCTTTAAGGGGTAGCCCTCGGCCGTTTTTGAGTACCAAACCTATTTCGAATGTGACCACTCCGTTACTGCTGCTCACGCAGGGCAATACCACACTAAACTCTGCGGACAAATACATATTTTTATATATCTACTCTAAAACATCATCCTGATGATGAAAATGACCCTAAAACAGCATCCCCTTGTGCTTAACCTACTAGGCGGGGTCCGTGGAAGAAAGGAACGATAAAGAACCTAATGAAGCACCGTTAAGTTCTCGCGTTTCTTACCGTTACTCGCGGTTCCTTCTCTCATTCTTTTCTTTCCACATACGGTGTGGCGGTGTGAGGTTTATAAGTGGGAAAATGTGGAAATGAGTATTTGACGGTATTAGGTAGTATGCTTCAGGACGTTCATAGTTTTGACACAAAACCCAGGAATGAGATATAAAAAAATCTGCAGAGTCCGTATTGCCAATCCATCTTTCTTTCTATAATTTAAATTCAGATTGACAAATACGGAATATAGATTCCCGGTCGAATCAAATGCATGCAATGCATATGAATATCGATGCTGAGCATTGTCCTAAAACGAGCGACAAAAATTGCAAAGTAAACTTGTATGATCGTTCGCACTAAAAACTAATCTAACAATCTTGCATTTAGAAATCCCATATACTACCCATCCTTTTATTCCCATTTATATTACTCCCTTTCGTGGGCAAAACTCAGATGAAGACTTCGAAGAAGTCAAGTAAAACATAAATCAAAAAGGCAAATAAAAGCTTCCAGTAAATAAGCGTATCTATTTGAACAAAAGACAAAGCAGTACATAGATTAGCTGTAGATTATAATTAAAGGCAACAAGAAACTGCGGAATCACCTTTAGGAGCTTTAGGCACACGGCCCTGCGTTTTGATCGACAGCAGCGGGGGCTTCAATATATTGGGGTCGGACGACGTCAATGTGTCAAAGTTGTAGAAATACTTCTTGCGCGACCGCCAAGTGAAGTTCACATATCCCACTTCTGATGGGATGATGGGCAGCTTGTAGGAGAAGTTGGGGTCGAGAACGTACGGGGACACGTGCCCATTCATTATCGCATACACTGGCATTGATATACCTGGAACAGATAATCGTGTTCTTCAGCATATAATAGTTTCTAACATTTTATCATGCTAATGTACCGAGCGAGTATGAAGTACTGCTGCTACCTTTGACATGACTTTGCCAAGTACCAGCTTGAATGGTATTTTTGCTTTTGGCTTTGGATTTCATAGAAAAACTTGGCAATAGGTTCATCAGAGATGTTGTAAACTCCAATCTTCGGAGCTCCTCTCTCCGGCGCGAAGAGATCTACCTGTCAGTGTTCTATGAAATACACTAAGCCGGACTAATTATTATGCCCTAATGCAATAGACGCTCAAACAAGAGATGTCTTGATGTTTGCCGTCATCTTTCTCTTTGTAATCTGTTCTGCCCGCGTCCAGTGACATGCCCAGTGCTACGCCACATGCTGCCTGTATTACATGATAAATAAGTTGAAAGTGTATATGTCTCACCGCTGAACATGCGCACTTGCCGCTCATCGATCCAGAGCGAGATGTCGTGGTGCTTGCCGTCCTCCTTGTAGTCTCTCCGGCCCGCACCCAGCGACAGCGACATGGCGAGCGCGACGCCTGCGCACACGCGCGCGCCCACGCCGGCACTACGCCACATCCTGCATTACACAAACCCTTTAGCCAATGCAAGCACGTTTTATGCAGTCGATAGTTTTAATATGGTTTGGCAATGAGTCGAATTCTGCACTGCAAAGAAATGGTGATTACGTATATAGCTACATGCAGCTTTAGGGTAGAAAATGATTAGGTTATGACACTGACACTGATATAAGCTCGCTAGCACAAACTTATTTGCAGTAATTTAGTGTCTGTGCTTGACTTGTACAAACAGTAAGTTGCCATTATTTTATATCTTGCTGAACTGAAAGGTCGTGGGTTCAATCCCCACCAGGGCAAACATTTGTGTGATGAGCATGGATGTTTGTTCTGTCTCTGGGTGTTTCTATGTATCATATGTATATATTTACAACAAAAAAAAGTATATATGTATTCTATCAGCCATCTAGTTCCATAGTACAAGCTTTGCTTAGTTTGGGCTAGATGGTGTTGTGTGAAATGTCCACAAATATTTATTTTATTTATTTATTTATTATTTTATATCATATATTTATATAAACGTGTCATTTCGTTAGATATTTGGGTTCCATTTATGTTGTAAAGTAATATATGGTAATATGGAACCTAATGTGTAGATTATAGATTAAATATTTTTTCTGAAACTTAATATAATTATTTGCTCCATGTAAACCAAATGTTCTCTCATAGTCATTACCTACGGAAGGCTCTGGCACCTGTTGCACAGTTTAATTACTAGTATAGGTGTCAGACAGTTCTATAGATAATATTCTTAAGTAAGTCCCATTTATTTGTATCTAATGTATAAAATATATTTAAAATGTTATGATTTCTTAAGTTTTTGGTCAATAAAGGTTTATTATTATTATTCTAACACGGGCTATTTTGGATGTAAAAGTAATATAAAATAAAGCCTATTAAACCTTAAGGTTATAGTTACGAATTATCAAACTCAGACAAAAACTGAGTTATCAAAAGTCGGGGAGGGAATTTGGCCAGCATTGAAATATACACAACAGCCTAATAACACGTACGAAGCTTGATTACTATAGATACTGGTCAAATACTGGTACTATAATAAGATAACTTGACCCATTTATTTCTCTAATGCTGTACATTTTGCCATTATAAATGATTAAGAGTCCGTAGGTCGACCATTGTCCGTCTCGCTCGCGCATACCCGTATTTTTGAAGAGACAAAAATTTCAATTTGATCCAAGTGAAATTTTCATACATAAAAATTTCCAAAAATGTTTTATAGGTATGAAAATTAACTTGGATCAAACTGCAATTTTTGTCGAATATTTGTAATGTTGTTTTCTAGTTTTACAAACGAAGTTTTTTTTTCTAAGATCATGCAGTCATTTTATGTCTTCAAAAATGTGGGTATGCACGAGCGAGACGGACGATGGTCGAACTACGGACTCTTAATTCTTACAATGTACAATTTCCTAAATAAAGTTTTAACCCTTAACAACCTACTCGTATGTCCCGTATACCTACCCGTACCTACTAAATATTCAAAACTATGTACATAATATACCCGAACCGTGCCTGATATTAAAGAAGATCTAAAGCACGCATGCCTACACATCATACTATTTTGTACTTTGTACATGATTATACCTACAAAATCAGAATACGTAACGTGACATCTAGGGCTGTACTAAAATGTAAATAAGGGGTATTCTGTGCCCTATATCATCTAAAATGATTATTTACCCACGAACGACAAGCTAATAACAAGCGTTTAACCGGCGTATAATTTGTTTGACGATCATACAGGACCCGTCTCGAAGCCCACAAAAAAGGTGAAAAGAAACGAAATTATCACAGTTAACATAATTGATTGGGCCCGTTTGGACGTGCTCCCACAATGAAATTATCGTGAGAATCGACCGGCCCACGTAAAAACCGACGACTTCATTAAATAACCCCTGTCAAAAAGTAATGTGTATACTAGTTTTTTCTACGCGCTCCCGATGTCAAATTATACGTACAAAAGGTGTTGACAAAAAAGAACACTCAGCACTGGCACTTCACTACGGGATCGTCAACTGTTTGTCTATTCACTTACCTATTTGAAATAAGTACTTATTTATATCTTTTGGTGTAAATGGAACGCTATTATTGTAATATATGCTAATATTGATACATGTAATAATAAATTACATAGAAACTGACGTAGTTATGAACCAAATATAGTTCGATCACATCCGATAATAAAAATAATCTTTTTTTCAAATAGCATTATCGTGTAATACAAATAAAACACGCACGACCTTCTCTTACTTTAACTCTAACGTGAGTAGGTAGACTCGTGTAAATCAGTATAACAATAATAAAGCAATTCTTATCAGTATCTTGTTTGTAAATAAATAAATTCCGTGGTTATCAAAATTTACATTTTGTTCTAGAAAATTTGTTATGCCTACAGTAAACGAGCTCCTGAAAAGGTCATCAAGCTCATGTTGGCGCCTTTTTCGTTAATTAACCAAGCTAGTAGCTATATACACGATAACCCTAAATTAGCACGGATCGATAAATGCTTGCTTTATATGCCACTTATCTACAAATTGATATAATTAATACAGTATTTCATATAATAAATATGTGTTGAACCATAGCACGTCGGGGTCCTACCCGATCTCGCGTCTGATAAATGAAGATTTATGGAAGTCGCGCATGTGTAATTAGAAAATACTCAGACAGCTGCGTAATATGAACATTAAAATAAGTCGTCTAGTTTGAAATGATCAACAAACGACAAGACCTTTTAAACTAGACTCTTGGCAGGCGAAGTGTGTACAGGTTTTTAATATGGTTGAAAAAACGTACTCCAGTACCTTTGTCAATCGGTTTGGAGTGGATACTACGTGTGTATGTATTACTAAGAGGTGAGGAACTGACACGCATAATATTCATGTATAATTATAATCTATGTATCTTCGATTCGTTCGATGAGTATTGCTGGCTTCCCTCTCATTAATTATCACTTGCTTCTATTCTATTCGAGGAAGGATGGGAGGCCATGAGCCTCCCCGTCACTGCTTGCGGATCTATTGTAACTTCCCTTCTAATGGTACACAACGCCTCACTCCAAACAGCGGCTCACTAAATCTCAGGTGTGACTTGAATCTACCAGGGACTTGGGATGGAAGCAGACTCATCTTCAGGCTAGAGGACAGGTCCTCCTAAAAGCTGGCTCTTCTAATGGTGGAGCGCCACATGTTCGCAGAGGACATGGATGGGTGTTTTATCCTCTTCGAAGCAGAATCCGCACTCTGGATTCTCTCTCAGCCCCATCTGCCTCGGTCTTGCGCTTATAATATAGGTTCAACCTGAGATCATAAGTATATTGTCGATATAACCATAGAAAAGAGAAAGGTAGGAAGAAATCTATCTGTTCTGTGAATGCAATACAACCTACAGCTACAATGTAAGGTTTTATTATATTTTATACAATTTTAAAATCTTTAGTTTCAGATATGAATGTTTGTGGCAGTTTCTTTACAGGCAATACGCGAAACCTTAAAATATTAGAATAAGGTTAAATTCTCATACATCAATAATGTACGTAATGGCACATGGTTTATTTTTTGCGCAGTAACCAACAGAATGATCAAAATGATTTTATGCGAAGGTAGCTAAGGGTTGACAAGTGGCACAAGATACTTTTTGATATTATAATCACTACTTGTTATCACCAGGCTTTAACATAACTAGTATACACGTGTTGTGTTTGGAAGAATGCGTACGAATATGCGAAATGAGGTCCGTCGCATGTTTGGGTGAGCACGTCAGTTAGTGGCCTGCGGGCGCATCCTGCGATAACTCGTGCGAATGACCTGCATGCAGCTTTGCGACCCAACACGAAATATTTATAGCCTGTCGCCATCACGATACACACTAATATTTAATCTGTAGTAACTGTTATTTAATCTGTCACGCTGCAAATGTTACAAACCGCAAGATCACGCAAGATGGTGCGAGTCACCTATATTGCTGGCACAGTAATGTAGTGACGCGGTTGTGGTTTAGTGTGACCTAAAAGGTGTGTAAAGCAAAGATTCGTGGGTAAATCCAGTATATTTTACCTACGTAGATAGATAAACACCATATTTTCCGATGATGTATTTGGACTATTTGTTAGGTAGCGTAGCTTCTTTTGTTAGATTAATAAGTAGGTAGGTACTATGTGTTTCCAACGTAGGATCCCATCAAGTTCCATACAAACTTTTCATGTACCTATCTATTTTTATCTATATTATTTATCTATTATTTTTTATTATATATTATAATTTTGTGTAGGCATCAGGTTTAAACTAAGGGTGCGGGAGCCTATTCTTGAGGCTACGTTGTCTGTCTGTCCTACAATTTAACGGTCGTATCTTTTGAACAGAAACAAGTCTCAACATTGGTAAGATTGTAGGGATTAGTTTAATGTAAATCTACAAATACTAAAAACTGACTGACAGTTAGGTGTCATGCGACATAAACAACTGTCTTACAAATATTATTAGTTATAAGCATATTTGGTTAAGTAATTAACCCTGGTTTCAGTGTTCGTGTTTATGAATTGTGTCATGCATAGGAGTACGGAAGCCTCGGTGTACGACCGTGAAACTCTTACTTTGCCGGATTTATTGCCTCTAACTTAGACAAAGAATTTTGTCTGAGACTTAATCTACTATTACTCTATTATTCTATTTACTAGTTACTTAATTTTGCTCGAGCTCCTGCTGCTGGCTGCGGAATGCATTCGTTGTATTGCATACGACTTTTTTTAGCACAGATTCTACCCTCTTTTTTTGGTGAATACTTTTATTCAAAATAACCAAGTTATAAATGTTCTGCTATTTCTAAGCTAACATACGTTACAAATTTTATGATTTTCCTAATTATTATCACATCTTATTTTGAAACATTATATTATATTCCGGCATTAAATTTTAATAAGCTAGTAGTTAAGCTTGTAAAATGTAGATGTATAACTTTACTATTAACATCTCCAGGATTAAATTTACACTGGAGATGTTTACACTGTAATCCTTTATGGTCAATAAAGATATTTTAAAATTAAAAATTAAATAGTTACTTAATCTCAGAAAAAAGTTATAAGATGAAAAACACATTAATAGTTTAATCCTAATTTGACTAGCCAAGGTCATTTTAATAGGCATTGAGATTAGTGTGTTGATGTTTTTTAAATATACATAAATTTATATCCATTTAGTGTTATTCAAAGAAAGCGTGTAGGTTGCGTACCCCTGGCGTGCACTTGTTAACCTAGCCGTGTGCTGGACGCGATACCCGTTGAGGGAACAGGTAACTGTGTAAAAAAGAAAAACATCCAAGTCCGGCTGCTGAGCGAGCGACCCACGGCCCACGGCTCGCGGCTCGCGGCGGCTACCACGGAGTTTTACTCGTTTTATTGTTATTACGGTCACCGTGACATATCTAAATACTGTTCGATATAACACATGATGTGTTTTATTTTATCTACTTATTTTTTTCTAACTACGAATATATAATATTGAACTCAGGAAAGGTGTGTACTTATACCTATGTATATTATTGTGATTGTGTGTGCATATAAGATTATATTATCGTATAATTGTATATGTCAATGCTATTATTATACCATAAATAATTGAGTAATTAATTTTTATCTAAATAAAAATTATATATCCCACTTTCCTTTTAATAAAAATTAAGAGTCCGTAGTCCGACCATTGTCCGCCTCGCTCACGCATACCCACTTTTTTGAAGATTTAAAATGAACTTATAAAAAAATCGTCGTTTGTAAAACTACAAAACAACGTCACAAATATTCGATAAAAAAATCAATTTGATTGTAAATTTTCATACAAAAAAATCATTTTTATAAATTATTAACGCAAAGATTCATCATCATCATCTCAGCCATAAGAAGTCCACTGCTGGACATAGGCCTCCCCCATGGATTTCCAAAAAGACCGATTGGAAGCGGCTTGCATCCAGCGTCTTCCCGCCACTTGTATGAGGTCATCTGTCCACCTCGTGGCTGGTCTTCCTACGCTGCGCTTGCCGGTACGTGGTCTCCACTCGAGAACCTTTCGGCCCCATCGGCCATCAGAGACGCAAACGCAAAGATTATATGTATTAAAATGAAATTTTTTGTTGAATATATATGATGTTGTTTTCAAGTTATTCAAACGACGATTTTTTTATAAGTTCATGCAATCAATTTACATCTTCAAAAATGTGATTGGGCGCGAGCGAGACTGATGATGGTCGGACTACGTATTCTTAAAGGATATTAATATGTGTAAATGTATTAAACACGCATTGCGTTGCTCTTTCGGTGCATCGTACTTCAAACATGTATGATCCCATAGTTACTTAGGGCTTCTAATAATAACCTTCTGTTTACATGACCAGATAGCAATGTTTACGTTTTTTATGCTTTAATCTCCGGTTTGAATGTGCCCATTCATTTCATCCTCATTACCGTAGGAGATCCAATTACATTAATACGACAATTTTTTGTCGTGTAAATTGGTTTTAGTTAAAGTCAATTTATAAACAGTGCTTATTTAAGTAATTAATTAACGAGTATAAAAAAATTATGAAAGTACTCAATTCATGAAACCTGTATGTAAGTAAGCTGAAACTTGATATTTTAAGTATAACCTATATTATAGATTGAGGTCAATTCTGTATGCACCGCTAAACTAATTAAATTCTTAAACTCACTAAATTAAAAAAGGAACAAAAATTGTATCGGAATTTATTTTGTTTTTGGAGTTACGTAATTTATTTTAAACATTTTAATTAGTTTTGTGGTGCCTTCAGAATACCTCTACTATCTACCTACATAGGTACACAGGCGTCAGGCACAGGAAAATATCCTAACTTGATACTTATTATATAGTCATAGTTTAAAAAACTGAAAAATAAACAACTTCAAAATACGCAATTCATTTACTTGGATGATATTTTGTTATAAAAACCAAAGTACTAAACCGATTTTAATAAAATTTATAATGGGACTACCTCTGAGGTATTACCTACCAAACAAAAAAAAAAGAATAATCAAAAACAATTCATAACAGGCGGAGTAATCGCTGAACAAACACAAAAAAAAAACATACAAACTAGTTGAGAACCTCCTTCTTTTTGGAAGTCGGTTAAAAGCGAAAGTAATTATCTCTGTCTATTTTTTCACGACTAAATGGTTTAACCAATCATCATGTTTGGTTCTTATACATATTTAGAATTTGGAGACGGACATAATAATTTGCTATTTAAGCTACATTCCATCATCGCCGTTTTTACATCACTACACAGGTAAAACCGCAGGGCACAGCTAGTCCACTATAAAACTTTAATTAAATATGGTTAAAAAAAAAACAAGCCTTCAAAATTAAAAAGACAGTTCGGAGAAAACAATGCACTTTAAATGCCAAATCGATCGAACAATTAACTTTTAAGTGGGATCAACGATCTTTTATTTACCGTGCTCAGATCGGCTATCCCGATAAATTTGCGATATCTAACGTCCATATACAAGATTTAAAATTACCTGCTAACAAGATTCCAGTCAAAGAATTATTATTATGTTCACACACACGATCATAATTTTAAACAAATTCACACACAATTCGCGAACTTGGTCGTTTAAGAACTCTCGAGCCGGGTTACGCCGCTTTGTATGGCGGTCGGACACACACTGACTGGATTCTGATTCTGTCTGTGTGTCTGGTTAAGTTAAGCTCAATAGTTCACAAGATTTGTAATGCGTTTTGGAAGCTCCTATGAACATTGTATTAGGATTCATTTTTCACAGTTCTAACGCCTCTCGTGTCATTTTAGGATGATGATTATTTTTGCTTTATCAGTAAGTAGCAACTTATGTCCTGCAAAAAGGATATTTCAGTTATCTCTACGGTGCAATATATTTCATTAATTTTATTCGCTATCCGTATTAATAAACTGTCCCACTGCTGGGCGCGGGCCATCTTATCATTGTGAGAAGGATAATGCCATAGTCTGTCACGCTAGCCAAGTGCGGGTTGACAGACTTCACACATCTTCAAGATCATTGAGAACTCTCAGAGATGTAGGTTTCCTCACGATGTTTTCCTTCGCCGTTTGAAGTTGGCGGCAATCATCAGTACGCACATAACTTCGAAAAGACAGAGGTGCGTGCCGCGGGATTCGAACCCAGGACCTGCGGATCGCAAGTCAGACGGTCTCCCGACTAGGCTGCCGGAAACTTCAATAATAATACCTACTATATATGTCTATTATTGTAAAAGTTTTTTCTGCGTTATTAGAAAATTTATTGCATCAGGCATTTATTTGCGGAAATTCATATTCAAAAACTTAAATCTAACTTATATATCTAGTGTGTTTCCGCTTCGAGGTCTTTAAGCTTCACTCTTGCCTACTTCGTAGTCTTCGGCTGGTACTCTTCTGCTTCTGCATAAAAAAAATTACACTCGTCAGCGTATCAAGCGTATTCATAAATTAGACTGCCTTTTCTGTAGTCTGGTATTTTGTTTTTCTTTTAATACAGATACTTGTAGTTGTTAGTCATGAATGGGCACATTATCACCACTTGCTTCTACCTGCTGCTAACGCTTCTATTTTTTACCCATTGTTTAGTCTAAGGAGCGTGGTTTTGTTAGTGTATTGTTAACGCGCTAATATGGAACTGCATTTAAATAACTGGCTAAGAATAACGTACCGACACGCTCATTTAGGGTTCCATATTGATTTTTTTACATAATATTATGTTATCATTGTTACACTTCAGTTGCCTGGAAGATATCGCTTTTAGCGATAAAGCCGCTTGTTGTCACACTAGTTTTGTAAGTTCTCTGTAATATTGTAGTCAACCAATCACTTAGTCTTAACTTTCGTAGTAATATTGAACTGTAAAAATCGAGCGATCCTATTGATTGACTTAGCTTTGCTGGAATCGCGCCCTTACTCTTATTCGGTATAAAATTAAAAATAATCCTAACTAAACGTAGAATCATAAGTGTTTGTTTTTTTTTACTTTTTAGCTCCACAGACACCGGGGTCCGTGACCTTTGTCAATTTTATTAACTATTGTTAAATACATTGTTACGGAAAGACAAGATTTTTCTTTTTAACTTACCTAACTTATTACTACATATTGTATACCTATTACCTGCCATGAGCAGACTTGCGCCCGCAAGCAGCATCCGATCACGAGGATGACGTGTGTGCCAGTCATCCTAGATGGCAATAGTGTTTGATAGAGAACTATTACATTTCGTTTATAAAAGTGTCAATAGCTTTCAATTAACATGGCTGTTTCATATCAACGGAAACGTTAAATAAGGGATTTCCGTATCACTACGGAACCCTAAAAACAACATTTATTGTACGACAAACTAACAGCAAGTTGACCTTGTCTGGATTCCTTGCCAGTGGAAAAAAAAAAAGTTATTCAGGAGTTAGGACTGTTACGCAGGACGGCTAACTTTAGGGCTCCGTAGTTCTACGTGTTACTAATTACACTTAACATTACAAAAATAAATATAGTTAAAAAACGACTTCAAAATACGCAATCCCCTTACTTGGATGATATTTTTTCAGTTATAAAGTACTGCACCGATTTTGATAAAATTTATACGGGACCACCTCTGAGGTATTACGTACCAAAAAAAAAAACATCAAAAACAATTCATAATTGACGTATTCAGCGATTACTCGCTGAACAAACATACGAAAAAATATACAGTCGAATTGAGAACCTTTTTTTTTGGTTCTATGAACTACTACACGATGCTGTACCTTGTGAAAATTTGAAAAACTAGCTGTGCTAAACTAACTTCAGGATTTCACCCGCTTTCAGTGTTTCCACAGGTTGGACATAGACCTCCCCCATGCATTTACAATAAGATCAGGGACTTTGCCACTGTTAATACAATTTTAATAGTAATCATATATAAATATAATGCATTTTAGATCGTCACGTAGTGGGTCCCAGATGGACGACGCTGTCCAGGCAGACCTAGGAAACGCTGGCGTTATGATTTTAACGAATCCTAAAAAGATTGGCAGCAGGTGGCGCAGGAACGCGACTTCTGGAGGGAAGTGGGGGCGACCTTTGCCCAGCAGTGGGACAGTTATAGGTATAGATTAAAAAAAGTATTACATTTAGCCCTAAACTAAACAAACTTTGTACTATGAATAACCTGATAGAATACCAACTTATATACTTTTTTTTGTAAATATATATGACACATAAAAACACCCAGACACAATAATCATCTGAGTTCATCACACAAATATTTGTCCTGGAGATTGTCATCATTCATAATATTACTTTGACCTTTGTCTTGCTCTCTCAACTATACAAAGAGCAAGACAAAAGGCGAAGTTATATTTAATTATGACTAGCTTGATTTTACGTGGTGGTTACGGCTCCTGTTCAAAAGGCGTTTCAAAAGGCGTGTTCAGCGTTGTCGAATATGTGAAATTGTCGCTTTCTCTTGTTTTTATAAATTCATTCAGTCACTTTATATCTTAAAACATGTTTGTATGTGCGAGCAAGACGGACGGTGGTCGTACACAGAACAGTTACAGAAGGCAGTCATCCTGCACGGCGCGCATCATTTTTAAGAGGTTCCTCAGTTTCTAGTCTACCGCCAGCAGCTTGAGTAATACCTCCTGTCTCTGCCGGCGGTACCCTAGAAAGAGGCGATAAGTTTGACGTTTGTATCTGTATGTCTATGGCATCGTAGCTCTCGAGCGGATGCACCGATGTTGATCTATTTTTTTTTATAGATGATTTGATCGAGTATTCTTAGCTATGATTCATCAAAATCGTTTCAGCCAATTTTTATAACGGAGGTTTTTTTAGTTTTCTAAACTTCCTTGTTTTAAACGTGTTTATTGTGAATACATAGAAATTAAAAAATATATTATTGACTATAAATAAAAATACACTTATTTCTTAAAAGTTTTATTTTCTATGCAACATAAAAAAATATTCATCATAGTTACAATAAATTACAGTTACTTAATGCAAACTAAAACGTAAATTATTATAATTCGTGAACAGAACATGTTCGCACGAGCTCAGGTCAGAATGTTAGAATCGTCAAAAGAAACTTTACAATTTGTCATGATAAACTTTAATTAAACGCAACCTATTTATATTTAATTTAACATAATATTTCCAATGTCCATTATAAAAGCTTGCTTAGCAATACGATTAACAAATGTAATTGCGTCTCGCTTTATTCAGATTGTTGATAAAAGGAAGCTGGGCTGGAAGTCTCGACACTAACGATACGGAGACGGTACAGTACGGTACAGACGGTACGGTGGGTATTGTGTTAAACTGGGCTAGTTTCGATTTATCTTTGTACATCAAATTCGTTTATTCCATCATGATAACTACTCACTTACTTAATTTTAATATGTCATCCAAAGAACCAAAACAAAACTATACAAAGATAATACGATACCCATGATAGTGGGTTAGGTGGGACGATTATAGTTCTGTATTCGACCATGCCCACTATGTGTTAACTGTAATTATTCATACTATATGAATCGTATTCTCATATCTTCCGTATTGTCAGTTTCCAGTCCGTCTAGTCCCGACACAACTGATAGATCGTGACCAAATATAATCGATAGAGACGATACGAACCGAGATTATCGATTGCGGTAACGTAAGTTGTCGTACACTACGACGTAAACTTTTCGTGATTTTATAATAAGTAATGTGTTAGTAGTTACTGCAAAAGTTTATCTACCTTTATTGTTACGTCGTTATTTTAACAGTTTTCTCGATAGTTACTGCAAAAGTATATTTACCTTTATAGTTACGTCTTTAATTTAACAGTTTTCTCGATACGTACGGTCGTACAATAAGTTATGCAGAGACTTCCGCCCCCGGAGTCTTCGCATGCGAGAGATACACATGTTAATCGATACAACAACTGACAGAAAGTACCTTACAACAATAAGAACAACGATGTATCGGCTATTTTCATACACAATACACATCCAATGATAGGTTTATATTATTATATATTAAATTGATCATAGAAGAGATTTCTTTGTGAGAGTGAGCAATACACTGAATAAATGTTCCAAAATGTTAAATACACGATTGTGACACTATTCATAAATGCAATATGTTGTGCTGGCTGAATTCCGGAACATGAAAATTACATTTTCATCGTAAAATACGTTTTAAGGCAAGTATCCATCTAAAGGTAAGATTTAAGAGGATTGTTGAGCGCGCAAAAGGAGATACTGACTGACTCCTAAACACTTTCTAATTTTGACGATTTTATAAAAATGTGATTTGAACTAAACAAAAAGTACAAATATGAGCTATGTCAATAGCTCACTCTTGTACTTCTTGTTTTTTGTCGCTGTCATTTGCTACATTCATCATCTCGATGTTAAAGAGATTAAATTTGGAAAAATAGAAGAAAATTTAGAAGCTTAGCCGGGACGAGGAAATGGGATCCATTTTGCATGGACAAGTGTGCGCTCAAAGTTCCTCTTAATAAATGAACACACAGTGCATAATACAATTCTAAGAATTTCGGAGTAAAGGCAGTGAAGTACATCACTGGGGCTCATCCAAGTGAGTCAACAATATCAAATTTTACAAATGTACCGTTTTGAACCGTAACAAAGAATTTTTTTTCAAATCGTCAACAGCGCGGAGTAAAAAGCGACAAAACATGAGAATCGAACAAGGCTCCTACTATCCATTAATATTAATATATATTAAATTCTTACAAGACAATAGACATGATAAAGACTCCTTAACAAATAACTCAAAGGGTTTACAATAACAGTGCCATCAAATATAAAATATGCAATGTAATAAGGTACATATAGTTACAGATGTAAGCTCTAAATAAGAACGATCGAAACCTAGGCGTTGACACGGCGACGCGAAGTGTCTACTTTCAAATTAAAGTTAAAATAAATAAACGTAAAATATACTTAAGCCAGCCAACGGCGAGTACAAACGCCAGCCTCGCATTGTCTAGTTTTACAAACATAGATTGCATTGCAGCCGCTGCGCCCCCGTCAACTTTACAAAATAAATAAACGATACATATTATCAAGAAAAACAACATGGTTTGACCGCGTGGAATGTATTGTTCAGGACCCGACACCTTTCAGGCGAAGAAATAAATATACACAAATAAATTGGAAAAGAGAGCACTGACAAGAAAAACTTAGCAAATAGTGCGTTATTTTAAATGGCAGTGTGCTGCGAAGGATTGGGTACATTTAACGCAAACTATAATATGAGAGGGGAGATGCGTAAAGCAAACGAGTTAGCTGCCTAACATTAGTTAACACGAGACCCTAGCCTTACAATCTAAGTACAGAGATGTAATTGAGATACTTCTATGTTACCATCACAGGGCATAGGCGAACTGACATCGTCTTAACACTGATCATATTTTTACTAAAATATCTTCAATTACTTTCGAGCGTGTAAAAGAAGTTGTGAGAAACATACGAATCTCAACACTACTGGTTTATCGAGGATCTTTTTCGAAAAATCCGATGAAAAGCTCCCGAGCATGTAAAAAGAGCAAGCTTGAATCATTCACAAAGCCCCGTGTCAGCTCGCCTCCACCATGCGACGAAAATTAAACATCCTATTGGATAACTCTTTAATGTGAGGGTGCGAACAAACTTCATAAAATTTTAATAATATTGAATACGTTTAATAATACAAAAAGCCTATATATAGGTCTTATAGCTACACAAGAGAGACAAGTTTCGGGATCGAGATTATGAAGAACTTTACAAGTCTGGGTTGTGAGAGAATAGTGGCCCAGATTGTAAAAAAAAATATTGGATGACAAAGACAAGCATTTGACATTATTTAGTTTTTTTTTTCATATTTTTGCTTCCGCTATAGAAGATATTTCAACAGCAAATATGGTGTCGTTTTCAACCCAGATATCATGAGATTCTACGATTCATTTAATTCTAAAAATACGCAGTCAGACATTTATTAACACGTCGATACAGCAGACATCAAGCGTGTATGTGAGTACAGTTTAGGTGACATTCATATTGATGATGCCTTATTAAATAATGAGACTATACACTTCGTATTTCTCATATTTACACTTTTTTTTAAAGAAAGACTATCCGACTGCGCGAGGTGGGGTAAAGCATTGTCCCAGTTCAGCGACAAACGCGTCGCAAAAATATTAAATAAAAGATGTACCAACACGTACAGATCTAACATACACGCCGCGAAAAATTTTCTTTTTCCATTTTAGTGCGAAAAAGAGATAGATTATATTAATCTTGTCACTTTCTTGTACAATAAACAGAGACAGACATATAGATCTCCACGTAATCGTAATCTTGCCACGTTATCGCGCGACAAAAAGAGAGACGTATAGACCTCTGTAATCTTGTCACGTTTTTACACAAAGACTTTTGAAAGAAAAAAAAACTCAGCGAATATTTTACGCCAAAAATGAGTCGTATCGCATCGCATTCGCTTCACCTAGGACAATTTATCAGGGGGAACAAAATAGCGCGACCCACGCGCACACTACTGCGACACAGATACCATCACAACACCGAATGTTTACCGAGCGCTCCCTCGTGTTTCGCAAGCACCAACGACCGCCGGTGGTCGGACCGACACTATCAAAAATACACTATATGAACCGCTACAGAGCCTCGCGAGAACCGACCGTCAAACTTACATGCGAGTTTAAAAACCACCACTAACGTTACAGGACCGTGCTATGAACGTATCAGACACGCAAAAAGTACGCTAGAACGTATCGACAACGTGTCATTCCGTATACAACGCGTTTGGTGAACGTGTTATATCCGTCATTATGTCATACCAAAGTACAGTTTCAGTTCTATGCGCTAGTTCATTTCAAAATCGAAAGAGAGTACTGGAACGGTCTGATGGGCAGTCTCATACCAATACAAACTATATTTTATTGCATATGTCCGTACGGTTACAGTCATGTTATGCGCCGGTCCGGTGGATAACCAGCTTTAGTTCTCGCGACCGTCTGTAGAGGCCTTTAAAAAGCAAAGCTTTGTCCATTGCCAGCGCGTTACTGTTTCAAGATAAATGTTAAGATCTATCGAAGAAGCGTTAAAAAAATATTCTTGAAACATGACGTCGGCGGCAATACAACTGACTATAATATCGAACAACTTGAAGAAATCTTAGATATAGTAATTTGAATCGTCTGAAGAATTACAATTGACGCAATATATAGCGCGAGTCTGAAAATAAATTATTTTGATGGTCCACATGAGTGAAGGTACTTGTTGGGTAGAAGAATATAATAATTTTCAATTAGCGTATAAAAATAACTATAGCGATATTATTTTTTTTGCCTTATAAATACTTAGAAATATTGATTGACTTGATTTATTCAAAATCTATACCTGAAAGTTAATATTGATATGAAGTAGTGAATAATATCAAAAGTATTTGCAAAGCGTTAGAAGAAAATTCAAGACGTGTCCGACCACCGAATACCAGAGCTAAATTTACTTTCTTATTCTCTTTGACAAAAATAGCATTTCTTACATTTCGAATCTTCTCCATATACCTTAACTTTACGCGTAATTGATATCGAGCCGACTGATCGCCTACCTTACTTATATAACGAGCCGGGGGAATGGCGCGGGACTCTTCAACTACTGGCCAAAAAAAAGATTTATCAGAGCAAACAATTGAAAATGGCAAATGCGCTAACAGCGCGAGGCCAATAAGGGGATAAAGACCTAAGTTACAGTAATAAGAAAACAATGATGATATAGGAGGATTCCAAACCCTTGCGGTTCGCACAAGAATGCATTGCTGCTCTGCCTTTTGAGATTATATCTATTTGAAATTAATTTTAATTTGGTGGCTAAATGACCAGGAATTCAGGAGTCCGACGCAAGTGTCAAATAACGACTATTTCATTACGTAAAATCAGTCTCATAACTAAACAAATCACAACGTGATATTTCTGAACTGAACTAATTCGTCGAATATTGTAAAAAATCTATGTCCATAGCCTTCTATATAGGGCCAAAATAATGTAAAAGTAGGCTTCGTCGTCAGCTTATTCTAGATTGGCCCTTATTCTAATAAATTTTAACTAAAATAAATCGTTAACTGCCTTCGTATATTTTAGTGCTACACTTGATATTATAGAGATTCTGAATAAGATTTTGTCCGTAATGGACTGACATACACAATACCTATATATCTTTACTGTATCTTTAGCAAGGGGAATATTTTGTATAAAGTAAAATTAAACTTTACTGGGACTATCATTTCGATCGAGGATTTTTTTAAGTAGTTCACTTGAAGTTAAGTTTCACGTTTGTCCGTAACAGTCCAAAGCCACCTAATACTTTAGGATGTATACAGTGTATAACCCTACGTGGCAATGCACTGAGCTCAGCACTAAGTCGAAGTCAAAGAACTGAACGATCGATTTCGAAAGATGAAATCATCGGCCGAAATATGACACCGTCCCAGTATCACTTAGCCTGCAGATTTCTCGCAACTAAGCAATTACTTAGCGAATCTACATTTTGACATTTACAAATGTAAATGTCAAATAATTGAGTACAAGATCGTGAGTACATTAGATCAACACCTAAAGCCACCGACAGGTTTATTAGCTTTATTAACAGGCTTTATATTTTTCAGAACGTAAAAATAAACATCGATACAGGGCGACCAACACGCGTCGCGAAGTATATTTACAGAGATGTTAGCACCCCCCGCTTACATATTACTAGCAAAGCCCTCTAGAAGGCATGTTGGAACAGTTATTGTTTACTGAAGGATTGCAGCTGCAACCTTATAAATAAGTGTCGTTTCTAAATATCGAAATAACATCACAAGAAAATGTAAGTAGCTTAGAAAGACTCAAAAACAGCATCACACAAAATAATTAACATTAGTACGTTTCGATCTTCATAAGAACCTTATTCTCTTCTAAATAAGTGTTATTTGAGCCCCGCTCTTGCTTTTCCTTTTCCATTATGACATTATATCGATGAGTTGAAAGGATATCCACAGAGCTGTAAGCACCCCCGCGTGTGTCGTCGCCGTGTTCTCAGTTTACACGTATGTCGGTGGTTGCGCGGCGCCGGCGGACTGCGCGGGCGGCGCGGGCGGGGAGGCGGGCGCGGGTGGCGCGGGAGGCGGGGGGAGCACGCGCGCGCCCGGCACGTACTGCCCGATGAACGAGCCGTCCTCCGTGAAACGACCTGTATCAACACACACACACATTACACGATACACACAAGATAACAAGAAACAAGTGCGTTACTGACACGACAAAAAGAAAATATCTAAAGTAAATCGTTATTTATACAACAGGGCAATTGTTTTCTAAATATTAGCTTTCATAAATATTGTCTGGTTTTGATCATTTTTTTTTTCATATGATTGGAACCATCAAAGGCAAATTCTATGGTTTGCGTTACTTTTAACTACAATGACATTTGAAAAAATCAAAACATAGAAGCCTACATTTACGATTCCAATCAGATAAAAAATAACGATACAAAAGTAGAAAACCAATTTTCTACCTTTGTATTGACAAATGTACGCTAAAGCTAAAGTGTTTTCGTCATAAGTGTAAAATACACAGATATGTAATTTTTTTAATAATATTTGTAAATAAGAGAGAAATGCCTTTAGAACTATCATGGGTTTAGGCAATTCATAAAGAACAAATGATCAACTACTTAAGCCGAGTTAAGGTCTATATGCTCTATATTAATTATATATGTGGCTGAAGATCAAGCAAGCCACTATAAATACTTCCATCGTCAGAGTTGCCTAGAAAATATCATGATACCTCTAAAAATAAGTTGATCTCACTCGATTTCATTCCAATCCCGCAGCTTTAAATATTCAGTCTCTCTTTTTTTTATATTGTACAAAAGGGATGCAAGAAAAAAGCTGGCAAAGTTATAAAATAAAAACGGTTGGAGTTACAAAAATAATAAAATTATCAATATTTAATTAGAAAGAGATGTCAGCATTCTGACATAGCAGTAGAAACAAGCTAAGAAACGGCAAAAATTATGATTTTAAAATAAAAACAGAATAAAAAATAAGTTCAAATAATAAAACAAAAAAAAATCATACCTCGCATAAATAAAACAAGACATTTGTCGCTCGTGCAATGTAAGGGGAAAAGAAAGGGACGGAAACAGGAATATAATCATTAAAAAAAAACTAACATAATTAAATGCAAAACCAACAAAGCAACGTGTAATGTAAAATATAAAAAATCAGGACAAAATACAGCAACTCACTCCAAAAATAATATCAATTCTTTACAGCCTAACTTTTGCTTACATTAGTTAAAGTGTACTTATAACCTAACCTACGAAATAAAAGTAAAAAAGGAGATTCCACGTAAAAGACTGGGTATCATAAAATAGAGAAAAAAAAATAGAGACACGTGAAAAAAAAGCCTTTACCAGAACTATTTTTGAAATAGTACAATAAAGACCCTGAACGCCCGGTAAATAGTACCTAAATAGCGGTAAATATACCGCAAAATATAATTCACAACTACTAATTTCTCAGATCGAATTTTAACCTAATCACTAACGATATACAGTATAATTTTGGCGGGCGATTTCACCGTCATGTGGTGGACCAATCGTGACGAAGATCAGAAGCAGGTCTACGGTGATTGGTCAGTGAACACTGTTTAAAAATGTGATGCAATGGCAGTAGCCAGTACGACTGCTCATTCCTAGCTTAGCTATCGTGCAGAAAACGAATGGCTTGCGCACGCTGTACCGAATCGACATTGAGACGACCCTGAGTTTCTACGTCCAAATCATATACCGTATAAAAATTCTAATATTACGTTTAAAAAGCGAAAAATATTTAAATTACACGAATGTCCACTTCAGCGTTTGGTAAAGTAATAATACACGATCGATTATGGAATGGCTGGAATACCATTTATCAAACGAGAAAGAAAGAAAAATAGCAATATATACCTTTCCTTCTCACTCATTAGATCGATGATGACTCGGATGTACCACAAATAATGTATTAGTACTTTTGCAGTAACCATTTATCCAAATAAAGTATAAAAAGAAATATCTTTAGCATAAGAGATTTTTATTCGCAATTTCAAACAATTTTTAAATTGCGAATAAAAATCTATAGACTTAAACAAACTGTATATACTAAGAAATAGGGTTCGCATTTCAATGCTTGACTTAAAATCGGCTCAGTGTCGTTAATACAATGTGCGAATGCCAAAACAAAATTTTATAGAGTTCTATAGATGTCGTAATGAAACTTTATAGTCATACTAAGATATCAGGATTTTTTCAGAGGAGGTTATATGCAGGACTATTTCTCGAGGAGAGGTCAAGTAAAGGTGGGGCGGGTGGGGGTTCAGACGAGCGTGGCGAAGGCCTGCGAGGCGGAGTCCCCGGCGGCGGAGGGCGGGGGGCGCCGCTTGCGCCCGTACTGCCCGATAAACGAACCGTCTTCGTTCATGCCCGCTGGAATACCATGCACACATATAGCACACAGCCGAGCGCGAAACACACACATGCGGTAACACAGCGATACATAACAAAATGTGCATGCATCCAATAAAAAGTAGCTTTAAAAAATAATAAAAAATATAAGAAACAATAACTAGAGCTATATGTTTATAATCTGACCCATATAACATTAGTTAAAATGATTTGACAACGGTCAATTAGTGACCAGAGCTGGTAATTTCAATTCTGTTTCAATTATTTCAATAAACAAAATAAATGAACATTTTTATCTCAGTTTTTATGACTCAGACTACACACTATCGCGCACTTAATAAGTTTTCGCCTGAGAGTACCGCTGTATCGTGGACAGATTTTATCATAAATCTATAGTATAAATTGGAGTGACTGATTCCAGTTACAAATGGGATTCGAACCCATCCAAATTTCAGGTCACGGCTAATTTCAATTGAATCAGTGAATAATAATTTGCTTAAAGCGCCTGTGTCGATATTATTTGACAATATAAGTTACCTTAATATTTGAATGAATTATTTTATTTCTAAAAAAAAACGGGTCACTCGGTAAACAATTCAGCTGCGGTACCCATCGCAGCGCCTTAATATTGATGCATATCCGAGGCTTAAACGCCAAGCAAATCCTATAGGTTCATCGTTAAGTATTGAAGTCATATTTAAAAAAAAATGCTAACTAAAATATAAAAACATATGTTTTTTTTTATTAGGTACATCTGTTATTATTTTTCTCGTTCAGTACCTTATGAGACATACTACATTGTAGGTATACCTATTGTAAGTATAGCTATACCTATTGTCTCTGTTACTGCACACCCGCAATACTTATTTTATCTATTGATCTCCATACTACGGTTGCCTGGAAGAGATCGCTTTTAGTGATGACGCCACCTGTTGTCACACAACATGACTCAAGAAAACCTGGCTAAGTAATAAAACTTGGACACCAGCTTGGTGTTGCCAATTTTAACAACGAAACAATAAATCGGGAAAAATAACTCTTATTAATAGGCAAATGTCATAAATTAAACATTTCAAGTTAATTTGTTGTTTTCAAAAATGAAACTATTCAAATTTGAATTTTTTTGTCATCAAACCCTATATTTCAACCCGATTCCTGATAAGATTTTTATGGCGCGTTCCATATATATGCATATGGTTTTTTCGTCGGCAACACTCAAAGTCCCGAAACACCACTCTATAACTATGCCATGTATATATATATAGGTCATGTCGCACATGTTTTGTATGAAATAAATAATTGATCGCGTATATTTTTATGACGTGACGTTTCGAAGACTGCAGCGTCCGTGGTCACAGGTGAAACTGTTTAGTTTCAATGAGTAAGAATCGCGAAAATCTTAGAAAACATTCGTTATGTAAGTTATTCCTTATTTGTTCATTTGGTATACAAAAAAGCGTTCGTCTATCTATCTATCTACTTATAGAGTGTATGCGATGTAAAGCTGAAACCAGTGATAAGAAGGTGATGTAAACATACCGGTCTCTCCTTCCCCGTATTCAGCCATAGAGTCTGTGTCACTCTCGGGGCCAGGCTTGGTGCCGCTACTCATCGAGTGCCGGGACTTCGTGTCCAGACTGGAACACGACAAAAACACACATTACAAGCTTATATTTAACTTCTCTTGTTAGTATTTGAAGATTATGTTTCGCAACTAAGTTTTAAACCAGGGCCCTGATTACGTACGATCATCGGCCGCGTTACGTGAACGTGACGTGGGTATATTGACAATGGAAATTAACAATAAGTTTAAGATGTCAAAGTCTACATTTCATTGTTAACACATCCACGTCACGTTCACGTAACGCGGCCGAGTCATACGGAATAAGGGCCCTGGGGGGTAAGATAAGTGGCATTCTAATTTCGTGAACGCCATAGAATATAAAAGTAAATGTATGTATGTACGTGCTGCAGCTCATGTGTGTGTATGTGTGTGTGTGTGTGTGTGTGCGTTTGTGTGTGTGTGTGTGTGCATTTGTGTATGTGTGCGTTTGTGTGTGTGTGTGCGCGGGTGTGCGCGTTGTGTGTGTGTGAGTATAGGAGGGTACTGACGGGTGCGTGTACTCGTGGAAGCCCTGCTCGGGGTAGTCCCGCCGGCCGTGCTGCAGCTCGCGGTCGTGCACGTCGTACTTGCCGCCGCGGTTCCTCCGCGCCACACACACCAGCACCAGCACCAGGAGGAGGAACGCCAGCGCCACCATCACGCCGATGAACCAGCCCGCTGTCGCCATCGTGTCGTCGGGCTTTATTAGCGGACCGTCTGCAACGTCAACATTTATGATAGCATTTTTTTTATTGTCATTAAGACGAAAGTCATCATAATCATAATTTCAAGAAGTTCACTGCTGGACATGGGCCTCCCACGTGGATTTCCAAAAAAAACTGGTTTAATACAACATTAATCAACTCACCAATAGTGGTATCGACGTATTTAACCTCGCTGGTACTGAAGTAGTCGCCGTCGTGCGCGGTCAGCTTCACCTCGTACTCGCTGGAGGGCTCGAGTCCGGTCAGTATGACGAAGTCCTCGTCCGTCACCTCGTTGGTGTGCGACCAGTCGGCGCGGCCCTTGGGCCGGTACCACGCCACGAAGTGTGTGCCCGCGTGGCCGTCCAGCGTCGGCAGCCACCGAACCAGCACGTGAGCGGTGCCTGCACCCATTCAACACTTGTTATCATCATCTCAGACATAAGAAAAGTCCACTGCTGGACATAATGGACTACCAACAAGTATCTATATTAAGGGGAAAACAAAATACCCGACTGCAGAAAAGCAGTTTTTGCAGTCTAACTAATGTTGAGTATACGTTTTTTGTGAGAAGCTATGCGTAAAATCACTTTAAAAGGTCATAAATACGCATTCTTTAGAATAATTTTCGTAAAATTACTTGTTTATTACAAAAAAGGTCGTTGAACATTACGAAAAAAAAACCGCATTATTTTATTTTTGCGAGAAATGTATTATTATTACAAAAAAAAAATGCCTATGACACTCAGGGGGTGTAGACGAATCTAATGACACCTCGCACATCAAAATCAGTCAAACCGTTTAGGCTGTAGGCGAACATACAGAAACATACATACCCACATACATATATACACTCAAAAAACATAACCCTCCTTCTTACGCAGTCGGATAAAAAGACCGATTGGAAGCGGCTTGCATCCAGCGTCTTCCCGCCACTTGTATGAGGTCAATACTTGCGATCTATTAGACATTTTACACAATAAATAGTCAGTAATGTTTACTTACAGTTATATGTCGCGACATGTCGTGTCAATAAAGAAGCACTATATAACTACTGACTACTATGGTATGGTATTGTACAAAATAATGAAATAAGGACAGCAGCGCCCTCGATGCCACATAAGTTCTCTATCTGAACAGAGTGTACCTTCTTTAGCTGGCAGCGTGGTGGTCTCGAAGAGAGGCACGTCCGGCATGGCGGTGGCGACGCTGCGCGTGGACTGCTCCACGTAGTAGCGGTCCCCCTCCCCCGCCTTCGTCTTGGCGCGGATCTCCACGCGGTACTTGGTGTTGGGCTCGAGGCCGGCGAGCTTGGCGCGGTCGAACTTCGGGTCGATCTCCTTCTTGCGCTCCTGCAGCGGTCCTAGCGCCGTGCCTGTCACTTTCTGCGGGATTTATTTGAAAATTATTAGAATTTTCTGTCTTTTTTTTGTGTGATGTTAAGCAACGATGTGGCCGAAGATGGAGCTCATCGATTTAGAAAATATCTATTCAGTATAAAGAATTCCACGTTAAGAACGTAGAACGAAATCTTTGAACACGGAATTTTGGAATATCAAAGAGAAATGGGTGGTAATGTGCCGATCTCCTGTTGGTCCTGTAGTACAATGGGGAGGGTGGGTTAAGGTTGTGAAGTTCTTACCCACAATACAGAAAGTACTATTTCTCTATATCAAAATATTATAGGGGCTATAGTAAAAATATATCAAAATAATACTGCAAACAGTATATTTTTGTCGATTTCCCACATACCTGGTAATACACCTTATATCCAGTAAGCACTCCGTTCTCATCGACCGGCTTGTCCCACTTCAGCAGCATCGCCGAAGAGCCGATGGGGTAGACTTCGAAAGACTTGACGGTCCCGGGCTTGCCCTCCGGAGTCACGAAGCTGAGTATCTCGCTGGGCGGGCCGTGGAACCGGCCGTTGTACACGAAGATGCGCGCGTTGTTCTTCTTGAACGGCTTGAACTTGGAGACGAGTGCGCTGGTCGAGTCCGCTTTCACGAGGGTCTCGCGCGGTCGGTCTTCCTCGCCGTCCGTCCAAGTTTGGATCTTGTATCTGAGTGGGATATGGTAGTCTTTAGTTTGCTTTTGTGCTTACAACATCACAAGTTGTTATGTACATTCTGCTTACTGCTGCTTCCTTACTAATCAATGGGATCAAATATTTTGAACAATAAAATAAACTTTGTGATCCCATATACAATCCCACCAAAAATTGTATCGAAAGCCCAAATTTACTAAATTATCATCAAATTTCAATGAACTATAATAGCAAAAATGGTGTTGGCAAAATCATGTCGCCCCAAAAGTAGGTTAGGTTTGAACTGCGAGAATACAGTCAATAACTTAGAATAAAGGATATTAAATTTTGGTGGTCATTTACTAATTTTGCAACTAAAAAGATTTTTCTGGCGTCATTTTTAATATATTTGGGAATCAAATAAACACAAGCCCTAATCAATCGTGCCTTAAGTTTAAGTCCCGTTAAAGTTGACCTCAGAGATATCAGAACACTTCACTCACCCCTTGAAGTGTCCCTGGACCGAGTCCGGCGGGACAGGCGACCAGTTGAGCAGCGCAGTGGTGCCCGAGGTGACCTGCTCGAGCGTGAAGTTGGCGGGCGCGAGTCGAGGCATGTCCTCGCCGGACCAACCCGTCACCTCCACCGGAGTAACGTTCGACGTGCCTTTGAAGTTTACCGCTGTCACCTGAACAGATATACTAAGGTTAGCATTTTGAAAATGCTATAATTGTTACATGTTTGGTCATATAGTTTGCAATGATTAAAAAAGCATACTGTAATTGTGAACTGATTTAGAATCAAATGGCTCTTTCGTTTGTTCATAGACATTTATTAATGTTATCCTATTTTTTTTTTCATACAACTGAGTATCTAGACAAGTGAATCACTCGTCAGATGTTAAGCATCACGTTAGCCTATAATAATCAAACATAAGAAGTGAACAATTCTACGTTATAGCTGTCACAAGTTGGGTCATAATGAACATACTCTGTATTGCGAATAAATTTAAGGTAGAAATATGTCAAATCACCTTTATCTTATATGGTTGGAAAGTAGGCGTGTTAGGCACAATATACTCCGAAGTTTCCCAGTCTCGCAGCTGCTCTTCGTTCCAAGGTTGGCCAGGGATGTCTCGCCTCCATGCCACTTGGTAGTAGAATCCAGGTCCGTTGTGCTCGATCTGCGGCATTTTCTGCAAGAGAACACAATCGTAACTTTGTATAAATTAAGATTATAATTATTCTGTGTCAATAGAAGAAATAGATTATGTGAAAGGAAAATTGAAGTGAAAACTTCTTAGGCGCGCACGAGAAAGAGCTATATAGTCAACGCGTCACTGCTATGCTGTTATTTCGTATTATAAACGTCTCCTTGATGTTTTAATTTCAGTCGTGTGGTCACTCACACATTTTTTTTACTATTTATTTATATACATATAAAAAGCTTTGTCCTAAATTACTGGCAGACAACGTACAGCCTAAGTAGCTGCTTCTAAAAACATCAAATTGTGAGGGATACCTTTCTCGTGAAGTGTAGGAATTTACTACGTAAAGAATTCGAGCTTGCTGGTAAAACTGGATGTATACGTACCGACCAAGAGATGACCATGTTATTAGGCGCGGTGCCCTCTCCCTTCACGTTGTCTGGGTTCTTGTGAGGCACGTCGGGCTGTGTACTGCACACGTCCGAGTGGCCCGAGGGCGCGGACGGGCCGATCTTGTTCCATGCTATTACTCTGGAATATGTTATTATACAGTAAATCAACTTTATAGAAAAATGCTTTTAACCACTTTTTTTTGGGTAGATAAGTTCTCGAGTGAGGATCACGCACCGGCAAGGGTAGCCTAGGAGAACCTGCCACAAAATGGAGAGATGACCTTAAGTAGCAGGAAGACGCTGGATGCGAGTCGCTTCCATCAAGTCTTTTAATAAATAATAATAAATAAATATTTGTGGACCTTTCACACAACACCATCTAGCCCAAACTAAGCAAAGCTTGTACTATGGAACTAGATGGCTGATAGAATACATATATACTTTTTTGTTGTTGTAAATATATACATATGATACATAGAAACACCCAGACACAGAACAAACATCCATGCTCATCACACAAATGTTTGCCCTGGGTGGGGATTGAACCCACGACCTTTCAGTTCAGCAGGTAGACGTAAACACACTACCAACTGAGCCACAAGGTCAGTATTTGCTAATTGTGGTTGAGACGATGACCATGATTTAAATTCGGACCAAAAAGAGGTGTTATAAGTTAGACGTGTGTATTTGTTTGTGACATCGGTCGTAGTTCTCAAACGGATGCATCGATTTTGATCTAGTTTTTTGACGTGACAACGTCTAATAAATCGATGTACGCCGGCTGCACGCACGAAAAAGTGTCCCGTTACGGTCATTGTCGAGCTCAATTTAATTCATAAAAGTATGCAATCATTTCATCAATTTTTTGTTATGACGTTGTCACGTTAAACTATCGTCCGTAAACCGACTTTACAGACAACCAATTTTTATTTATTTTTTGTTTGAAAGAGGATTTGATCGTGTGATTTGGCTATGTTGCATCAGAATCGGGTCAAGCGTTTATTCTTTAGTGTTTTTTTAAGTTTTCTAAAACTTTTTCATTATACTTTTACATTTCTCAACTGATTTCAGAGATCGCATATCGATTGTTTTTTAGTAAGGTCATGCTTGATGATTAAGAATAACCACATGACACACTAAATAAATACAACACAAGGTAGCGTTTCTTTATCATAAAGGAGAAATATTTGGTACCATAAAATGTTCTTGTTGTAGCTTGCATGGGTAATTTCTAAAGATTTATTTCCATTTCGCAGTAGGTTTATAAAGGTGTTTGACATTTATGCCGCGACAGGTACCTAATTTGTCTCACATGCGGGTACATTGTCTCCGGGGTGAAGCTAGTGTTGTACTCACCTGAAAGTGTAGTTGGCCCAGGGCGTGAGGTCGACGGTCCAGGAGTTGTCTATGGCGGGCACGTTGTCGCTGGCGAGCTCCCAAGTGTCCGGCGTGAAGCTAGTGTTGTACTGTATGCTGAACCGCAGGACGGCCGCGCGGTTGTCGCCCATCGAATGCCAGCGGAGCGTCGCCGTGTACTCCTTGCATTCGATGCTGTCCAGCTGCGGGGCGTTCGGCTTGTCTGCGGGAATACATAGACATTGTTCAGTTTTATTTTATTTTTATTAAACTGAATAAAAAAATAATTTATTCCTTTTTCTTTTGAAATACGTCTATTTTCGATGGATTTTGTAAAATCATCACTGAATAATGTGTCATAAAACGTCACAGACAGTTAGTTTATTAATACTTATTCTTATTTTTTTTTATTTAGTTGCGTACCGGTATGATTGTGACATATGGACGCTTAACTTTAAGAGCATAGTTGTCACGGCAATTTTCGTCATTACATTACGCGTATTTTTTTCATTTAAAAAGCGAAAATAGTTTCCTTTTTCTAAATATTATACGATTTAAATAAAAAAAATGCTTGTAACTATTAATGACTGGCTTTATGGTTCGATTTTTTTACTAATTTTTGTTTATGTCAAGTATTTTTAATTTGAAGTTGTGACGAAATTTGAAAAAAAAAGCAAAAAATAAAGGTATCATCATCTCAGCCATAAGAAGTCCACTGTTGGACCATAGGCCTCCCCCATGGACTTCTAAAAATATCGATTGGAAGCGGCTCGCATCCAGCGTCTTCCCACCTGTATGAGGTAAAGGCATAATCATTAATAATTCCAATCAGATAAAAATAATCACCGAAATAGGATAATGTTTAGGGGTAGAAAACAGTTTCTCGTTTCTATATGTAGGAGTGTGCGAGAATATTTCTCTTCCGGTGTGATTGTGTTGTGTTGTAATATTCACCTTGTACAGTGAGCGTGGCCTGCGCGCGCGCCTCGTCGATGGCCGTGCGCGCGATGCACGTGTACTCGCCCGAGTCGAGCTCCGACGTGTCCGAGATGTAGAGCGAGTAGTCGTCCGTGATGCGGAACCGCGGCTGACGCTCGAACTCTATCGGCTGTCCTTCCTGCAGCCAGATCATCTCCAGCTTCAGCGAAGAGTCCGCGTTCGCGTTGCAGCGGAACGTCGCGGAGGAGCCCGCCGCCACCTCGTAGTGCTCCGGCTTGTCCGTTATCACGGTGCGCTCTGCAAACAAAAAAAACATACACTGCACCTCAGGACCTTCCTCGACGCTAAGGCTAGCAAAAACATACACTGCAACTCAGGACCTTCCTCGACGCTAAGGCTAGCAAACACATACGCTGCACCTCAGGACCTTCCTCGACGCTAAGGCTAGCAAACACTTACACTGCACCTCAGGACCTTCCTCGACGCTAAGGCTAGCAAAAACATACACTGCACCTCAGGACCTTCCTCGACGCTGAGGCTAGCAAAAACATACACTGCACCTCAGGACCTTCCTCGACGCTAAGGCTAGCAAAAACATACACTGCACCTCAGGACCTTCCTCGACGCTAAGGCTAGCAAAAACATACACTGCACCTCAGGACCTTCCTCGACGCTAAGGCTAGCAAAAACATACACTGCACCTCAGGACCTTCCTCGACGCTGAGGCTAGCAAAAACATACACTGCACCTCAGGACCTTCCTCGACGCTAAGGCTAGCAAAAACATACACTGCACCTCAGGACCTTCCTCGACGCTGAGGCTAGCAAAAACATACACTGCACCTCAGGACCTTCTTCGACGCTAAAGCTAGCAAAAACATACACTGCACCTCAGGACCTTCCTCGACGCTGAGGCTAGCAAACACATACACTGCACCTCAGGACCTTCCTCAACGCTAAGGCTAGCAAAAACATACACTGCACCTCAGGAGCTTCCTCGACGCTGAGGCTAGCAAAAAACTCAACATCCTGAATAGAGTAAGTAAGCGGTATCTCACACCGGGACGGTTGCTTCGTCTAAATCAAGCACAATCGTCCGATCGTGTGCGGAGAACTGATGCCACCTGTTTGACGGAGCAGCCAATGGAAGTTTTAAGGCGAAGGCTTTTTTTCTGTATTTTGCCCGAAATAAACGTGTAAACGAAAAAAAAAACACGGTTACACGTTTATTTCGGTCAAAATAAGAGATTAAAAATAACAGCTATCGTTTTTTTTTTCGAACCCAGGACCTGCGGAACGCAAGTCGAACGGTCTCCCGACTAGGCTGCCGGAAACTTCTAGCTGAACTATCCGATAGAACAAAAAAATAATTCAAATCAGTTTATATAAGCGGTAACAAACATAAAAAATACAGCCAAATTGTTTACGTTCTTCTTTTTCAAGTCGGTAAACATAAAATAAAAAAACAACGAGAAGTTGTGCTTACTACTGTTACAAGTTACTCGCCGCGTATAGAATGTATTTTATTTAATTTTATGTTAGATCTACGATTGACCACCAACTCGCTTGATGTTAAGCGACGGCGTGGCCGAGGATGGAGCTCGTCGATTTATAAGAGATCTATTCACTCTGGTTGAAGATTCCAAGATTAGCTCTCAGGAAACAGAGACGGCGGCAAATAATATGTTAGTAATAGATCTCCATATATGGTGGGTGGTGACATAATTTTAGTATAATTTAGTGACATTTTAATGTATAATTTTTTTTTTTTTTTATTTGACTATGATCATACAATTGTATTTTTTCATAATAATGTTATTAATTAATGTTATAAATAAATGTTGTTATTTTATAAACACATATTTTGCATTGTTTACAATTTGACGCTCATAAGTGTACTTTTATGTACCCATATTTGAAATAAACGAATTGAATTGAATTGGTATACTAACGTTTGACGGTGAGAGAACCGAAGGCAGACTTCTCTCCGAACTTGTTCTTGGCGTAGCACTGGTAGGTCCCTACGTCGGTGTAGGATACATCGCGGATCACCAGGTCGCCCTCGGACGTTATGTTGTACCTGCAAACGAGCATAGATACAGTCACACCTACTTTCTCTTACGGGTAGGTGGAGCATCAAAAACCACGAGGCTGTATGACGCCACATTTACCCGTGGTTAGAGGATTAGATTGGAAGGAGAGGGTATAAGGGGGTTAGAAGGTATTAGAGGGTTAGATGTAATGTTGGTCTGCAGTGACAGGGGGTCAGCCCATCGCCCACATAAACAACATTTCTCTTCAAGTCCCTTACGTATGCCCGGGAAGAGAAGCAGCTGGCACATTCTATGTTTTCCTTTTTCTCAATATTCAAAATTCTGTTTATGTCAACTTTTTCACTAATGACTGACCTCACTGCTTGCTCGAAATAAGGTGTAATTACAATTCATCTTAATGTCAAATGTAATGGTTAGTGACATGTTAGGGGAGAGTTTTGGCGGGAACGTCTTAGTAATATGTTGTTGCTTTGTTTTATTTTCCTAAACTTGTGTAATTTTGTACATTAATGCTATAAACATGGTGGTGTTTTATTCATTAAGTGTTCGATCAAGTGCGTGAGTGTGGGCAAGTGAAATAAAGCAGTAAAACGTGTGATTTTACGTTGTCGGCAAAACTCCATAGAAGCTTCTAGTAAAGTTGCCATTACTTTACTGACGCAATACTTAAATTTGAAAATGACTGTTTACGTGACTTAGACTGTGACTAGAACACTATTTATCTTGTATTATTCAAGAAACTGGAAAACATTTCAATACTTGACACTGGCAAATCGCTAATCGCGGGGTCCAATACAAAAAAAAAGAAGAAGACATGTTAGGGGTCAGTTGGATTATACAGAATATTGGCATCAGCAATTAGGCAATAATGTCGCCCAATATACAATAGATAGAACACTGATCTTTTCTCTATTCAATAATAGGTTTACGCTTGACTACTAATTCGTCTGATGTGAAGAGACCGTTGCTTCTTTTGTTGAAAGCTAAATATATTTTCTATATGTTTGAATGGGTCCCCATCACGCCTGCATTGATGTGTCGCAAGGTGTGGTGTGCACTCACCCCTACATGAATATAGTATTGTATTATAGTCACCTAATTAATTAACATTTTTAATATATGCAGTTATTTTGATTATCTACAATGATAATATTGCTATGTTATTAAAACCCCATAAGAACCTGATAATAAATGACCTGCAAAATCATACCCTACCACGGAAGTAATAAGTTCTAATTTTCATACGCTTTATTCGCATATTCTTTTTAAAACTTTTTTAGAATTACAATAGGTGCTATTCCCATTCTAACTCTATGGTCTGCCACTAACGGGCGTCTGATTGGCCGGTTGATTAAACACTGTCAATTAACAGCCAATCAGCGTTCTTGTTATTTTTTGTAACAAAAGTAAATCAGGCATCACCATAATGTATATAACTAATATATTTCTGTCTATGTCTATATTCTATTATTTCAATTCCTAAACTCTTAATAAGTATATAGAACCTGAATCATAAATTATATTATTCATAAAACCATCCTGTTGTTCAGAAAATAATCTTTTAACATCCCACTTCTATGAAAATAACAATTATGTCTCTAAAAAGTGATTCATTTATGACAGCGCAGTGATTCAACGTTTGACCTTTAGATTATAATATTATTCATTGAGTAATATTCTATTATTAACATCAGCCGGTATACACGGCGGGGAAGAAATCCCTAAAGGTCACTGAACAATGTTACTTCAAATTGGAGTAAATTAAATCACGGCCCGGCGAAGGTTGATTCTAACATTTTCAGTTACGATATTTGGAAGTCTATTATAACAATCTCTAAATGTACAAGTAAGTTTAGAAAACTCAAAACCACCCTGTTGGAATGTTAGATTTACAGAAATAAAACGTCCAACATAGGAAATTTGGGCTTTATTGAGCCTTAGAAATATTATGGTATTTTATGTATTGTTGGTTGGAACCACCGCCTATGGAGACGGGACTTATCGAAGTGGAAGAGAATGACTCGTGAATATTGTAAATTGACATATTGACAGATAGGCTGTCAGTATGTCATGTCAAGCACAGATAATATTTAAGTTACTTTTTATGTGAGATTCTCACACACCCGACAAACAAAAATGGCTGAACCGATTTTGATGAAACATAGCTAAGAACACTCTTGATAAAATGCTCTTTCAAACATAGATCAAAATCGATCCATCCGTTTGAGAGCTCCGATGCCACCGACAGATATACATACATGAAACTTATAACACCACTTTTTGTATGGGGGTTAAAAACGTTATTTTTGAGTATATGAAAATTACTTTAACGGAAATCTTCACTTATTTTAAAAAGCGTGGTAACAATACAACTGGTAAAGAAAGTCCTTTTCGATTCGCCATATGACTTGTTCGACCCACAGGGCGGATCGATGAACGTTTTAGTTTAGAGTTAGTATTAGCACTACAATTAGACCTGGTTCGAGATTTATATCTGTTATCATTTTTCAAATACCATACAAGTACAAATCGCTAAAAAAACAATGGTTCATGGGGTTCCTTATCCCCCTTAATTATTTTACTTATTTGTTTTCTTTACGATGATAAAATATAGCCTATGTCATTCTCCAGGTCCTAATGAAACTCTGGCCTAATTTCATAGCGATTGGTTTAACCGTTATAAAATAACAAACAAACAGAGACAGATGACAGACAGATACTTTCGCTTTTTATATATCAGTTAGGTTAGGATATACACGCCCAATATTAAGCCGCTAGACGACTAATGACTTTAAAGTGATGAAGTTGAAGTATGGACCTTTGAATCCTGACTGTACATAGAAGAAATGTACGTATATACTCGTATACTTACTTGCCGCCGGTTACGTCGACGTCGTTCTTCATCCATTTGACGAGCGGCTTGGGCGCGCCGAATACGCGGCAACGCAGCACCGCCTCGGAGCCCTCCACCTTGGTGAGGTTGTCGGGTCCCTCCTTGATCTCGGGAGGGATCGCTGCACACACACACGCGCGATCATTATGCACACTCGGATATTAATCAACTATTATTACCATTACCGCCCGTTTCTTATTGAAATCAATGAGGAATGGGTGGTAATGGTAATAATAACCAAGAAGTATAATTTTAGAAAAATCAAAAACCCCCGTCAAAAATACAGCTGAACCGATTTTGTTAAAAGATGGCTAAAAACACTCGATGAAATCCTCTTTAAAACGAAAAATCTAGATCAAAATCGGTCCATCCGTTTGAGAGTTACGTTGCCACAGTCGAATCTATAACACCCCTCTTTTTGGGTAGGGGATAAAAAATTCGTACTCGTTTTTATTTATTTTTATTTTATCAAATTAGCACCGCTGATGCGAATTACACTGACGATAAATACGTCATAATCATACTTAATTACTTATTTCTTGATGCGTACCGCACAGGAAAATAATTCTTAAACACCTCAGTTTCCTGAGAACTAATAATTTTGGAGTTTTCAAGGCTAGAGGCAATAGATATTTTCTGGGTTGACGAGCTCTATCTTTAACAACAGGCGAGCAATCGTAGGTCTATCAAATGTAAAAAAAAACAACAACAAGAAAAAAAATAGCCCCAAGTCTTGAACATAAGAATAATATTATAACGACGGATCCGCATTAAAAGTCGTATAAGTTTTTCAGACTACAAATAATACAACATGCTTACATAAAATCTAAAACCGTACTTATTTTTTTGTAAGAAAATGAGTGATGTTGATTTGGATGAGAAATCGATGATGAATCAACAACGTTGAGATTATACATGTCAATATTTCGATTGGATGGATATATCGGACGACGTTATGGGTTATGAGGTCACTACCATAGACTAAAATTAATTGATTGGGCTTTTGAGTTTAGGTTGAGTAAACAGTTTAACGGTGAAGGAAAACATTGTGAGGAAACCTATGTACATGACTGAGAGTTCTCAACGATCTTAAAAATATGTGAAGTCTGCCAATCCGCACTTAGACAGCGTGGTAGACTATGACCTTACCCTTCTCGCAATGAGGCCCGCGCCCAGCAGTGGGACAGTTTGTACAAACAAGGCTGATAAAAAAAAACAGTTCATACGGACTTTAATATTACGCGCTGCAATATCATTGGCATGTTATTAATTTTAAATCCAATAGTACTTTTAACGACATAGTTTGATAGTGACGTAAGATAACGTTCAGATTAAGTCACAATCACCTCAGTCTCAAGAAGTCCTCTACTGGACTCGCCTTCTCATGTATTTCCTAAGAAATTTGTAGAAAGCGGCTTATACTTGTGCGAGGTCGTCTATCTGTCTTGTGACTGGTCTTCCTATGCTGCACTTGCCGGTGCGTGGTCTGCACTCGAGAATTTTTCGTCTCCATCAGCCATCAGTTCCACCGTGCTATGTCTGTGATTTTCGTCCGTCAATAAAGTCTTCTCGTCTAACTCGTCTAAGTCGCAAGTGTACAACGCGTGTTACCAGTGATAACATATAGTCAGTCATTACGGGCCTTATGATGAAGCCCAAGATCACGCAACGAGCTATAGAGATAGCTATGGCCAGTTTCTCTGCGAGATCGAATCAGAAATGAAGAGATCCATAGATTCATTCTCTATTACTGCCTGCCCCGTTTGTCATATTATTCTCTTTTCGTTCCTCTCCATCCTAAGGTTACCCGGAAGAGATTGTTATTAGCGATAATGCCGCCAATTGTTATACTAGTTTTATATTGCTCTTCTCTCTGTATTTTATGATGTGTATGTAAAATAAAGATTTTATCTATCTATATATATAAAATCAGACTAAGTCGGGAATATGATATATGGAACAATTTTCATAGTTACAACAATAACAGTATGCTGCGAAAAAACTCCTTGTAAAAGTAAAATTATTTATCTCAAAACCTGAAGAAAATTTATAAGTTGGTGTGGGTTTATGCACTCTCAAAAAATACTATTATAGTTTACGAATCCTACTAAGTCAGTTTCATCAATTTCAATTGTACCAATGTACTTTAATCATAGCCGAGATCTCAAATCCTGTGGGACGGAACATACGAGTGAACGCAGCGCCATATTATTTAATGTCACTACTAACGCGTTTTATACTGGTCTGCAGTGAAATTATTACATTTCCTCACAATTCACCGACATTACGACGACGGTTCAAATGTTTTATTACAGTCAAAGGAGCGTACTTGCATTTATAATGTTTGTTTCTTTTGTTTGCGATTAAAAGTAGAAACGGTCGCGTGTCGCTTCGTAGAGCGGTGTCGTATCGATTGGAGACAGAAAACAGAGCTGTTGTGTCACACCTCGCACCCCAACGTTGTTATTCTTCAATTGGAACAAAAGCCTCAATCTACCGACAATACTTAATCCCAATAACAATGCGGTTGATCCCTCGAACCCTTAAAATGAAGGCTGTAACGACGAAATTCCCGAGTAAATGCGCATTAGCCCGTCCTTGCGACGATTACAGCGCTCAAAATAAGCGTAAATCACTATGTGGCCAGTACTTGATTACGTAATGTATCCTTCGCACGTAGGGTTCCCGAACGTACAAAAGTACACTCACTAACATCAAAGCGTTTTTTTTTGGCGGGAACGTCTTAGTAACATGTTGCATTGTTTTATTTTCCTAAACTTATGTTATTTTGAACATTAATGCTATAAAAATGGTGGTGTTTTATTAATTAAGTGTTCGATCAAGTGCGTGAGTGTGGGCAAGTGAAATAAAGCAGTGAAACGTGTAATTTTACGTTGCCGACAAAACTCCATAGAAGCTTCTAGTAAAGTCGCCATCACTTTACTGAGGCAAGACTTAAATTTGAAAATGACTGTTTACGTGACTTAGACTGTGACTAGAACACTATACAACTTGTATTATTCAAGAAACTTGAAAATATTTGAATACTTGACACTGGCAAATCGCTAATCGCGGGGTCCAATACAAAAAAGAAGAACAACAAGCACTTTTTAGGGTGGAGACCGACAGAATTTATATGAAGTTTGTCGTGCACAAACTTTGGCAATAACAAGCGATTGATTGCTCTGTCAAAACTGTCAATCAATTTGTGGAAAACTTTGCTCGCGAGACAATTTGACGCCTGTCTGTCTATCTACCCTTAGCCTTTACATATAAATTGAGAAACAGATATAACGAATAGTTAGCGTGATATAACGTATGGATACGAGGCCATACGTTATATCACACTCACTCTTCGTATTCTCTTTATATATCTTATAGATCGACGTGCTCCAACTAAATAACTCTGTCAGCCGTCTGTCTCTCTGTCTGTTTGATACTTTCTCACATTACAGCTAGACGAATAAACCTATTATTATAAATTTTGGTACAGATATAGCCGTTCACCTGAAGACTGACATAGGCTATTTATTTCACGGGTTTTCATCATCAAACGGGTGAAACCATGGGACGATGCTAGTTTTGTATATATGAAAAACAAAACCAAATATATTCCATGAGTCATGCTCAAGGTGTCACATCTTATTTACATTTCATCCATTCTGTAAAGGTCTGGTATGTTTTCACAGAAAATATCAAGTTACGTATACCAATCTACTTTCCCGTGTTTGCAGCGTCACGAAAGGATTACGGTAGCCGGCACCCCTGACACGGAATAAATAATAATAGTGCGAGACGTTTCGTAGATTCGCGTGTGGGCGTGCGAATGTGTACCGGTGCTCAGGATGCCGCCAATCGGCCGACCACCGCTACCCATCCTCGTGTGGAAGGCGGGATAGAACTAAATAGCTCTGAAAGGAACACCTAAAGGGAAGCGGATATCTCGGCCGTTTACGGCTGTGCTAGGTGCTAAATGTAACAAATCATTGTCGTTTACCTCTGATATTACGTTGAGTAAAGGATGAAATGTACAAATTTACACTCTCGGATCTGTTCTTTTAGTATAAACAGTCAACAGCTGTGCGCGGGGCGGGTTCTCGTTGTGAGAAAGGTAAGGCTATTCCATCACGTTGACCAAGTACGAGCTGGTTGGCTTCACAAGTCTTCGCTAACCATAAAAACTCTCATAAATGCAAGATCCTCGCGATGTTTTCCATTACAGTTTGAAACTATCGACAAAAACAATTTGCACATAATCACAGCCTCACGCCAATCTTGGGTTCCTCAACCGCTCCCTGCGCTGGGTCTGTCGTTTGGCGAAATTTGGCTGCACGGTCGCCCAGTCGTTTGACAGAGTTTGCCTGCACGGCATTCATTTGTTAGTTAAGGCAAGCGTTGCGGGCTTCAACCGCTCGAATCTCAATTGACGTCAGGAGAGACCACAACCTTATCTTCATACATGTGTGTGTGTTATATACAGACGTAAACTTGCTTGTGTTACTGATTAGTTCGTCGTTGTACGGAGTGTGCGACATCAAAACTTCGAGAAGTCTGGTCCGCGCCTTGGGATACCTAAAGGTTATAGGATCAATATATCAGAAATCTGAAATACTCCAACTAAGCTACAGTGCATTCATGCACTGCAAATAAAAGTTTAAGGAGATTAAGAGTTAATATCCAACAAGCAAAGTAATAAATCTCCTTTTCTATTACGATACAGAACATTAAATATGGTAAAACTTGCAAATTCATAAGTCCCCTATCGTCCAACACAAATCGTATAAAGTAATAAGATATCCGGCACCGCCGAGGCCCTCGTTGTATTCGGTCAATATTTGTGGACTTTCGACTGACTCACCCTGGGTTATCGAACTTTCCGAAAAAAAAACGCCATATAAGGTTACACCCTTATTCGCGCGGTCGCACACCCCACCGACGGCATAGACAACTCTCGATAGAAGCTCTCCTATTAACTACGGAACATTAGGTGGTCGGCACGTTTCGGATTCAGTTGGATTCGTCGGGATTAGGGATCGCGACGTGATGAGAAGCGACGATGAGCAGCCGTTGACGGACTGATACCTACTGATAATAGGTTTAGGGAAGATTGTTCCAGTGAATTACATTTCTTGAATTAACCAAGGAATACGTTTCAGTTTTGTTTCTATTTTTTTTTGTTAAATAGTTATTTTTTAATAGACTTTAAAAAATGATGTTTTCGTATGTTTAGCGATAAATTATTGGCTACATTTTAATTGCAACGATTCTATTTTAGTACATTCGGGATGGACCCGTACGGTTTTGGTCAAAATCAGACTACGAGACCCATGAAATAATTATCAAACTATTAAATTTGCGCAATCATCAATATTTTCAGTCTTCATTAATTCCAAGTAACGATAAAGTTCAATACGTTTTTCGATTTGTCAGAAAGGGGTTACTTCAGGGTGATCAGATCAAATTATTTATTCAGTAAGTTTAGTTGAGTAGTTTATTTTTTAACAGTTTCAATAATAAGAATATTTTTGTTCAAGCGCGTGTAGACCGAGGTCAGTATTTCAGGTTTATTTTTAAAATTAGGTACATATTACACTTAATGGCAGCATCAGATCGACAATGCTAACAATAGTATCTCGGATCTTTGATGACACTGCACAGTTGCACACCCACAGACCGATTCTATCACCCTTGCCTCGAAAAAACGATTACTTTCGAAGACCACACCCCAGGGGTAGCCCCCTTTCATCCAGGTAGATAAGATGACGTCACGCGAACACGCGATTTAACGATTGTACGAGTAAATGCAGCTGCAATCTGTATGAATGTACGGTTTGTATGTACCTACAGTATGTATGTGTGTGTGAGTGTTTATATTTGGTATGGTCTCCAAGTTAGGTGGATTAAGGTCGACCGTGACATCACACTGACGGCGACCGAGCTTCTCGCAGATTGTGTTTATCATTAAATCCGAGAAAACGTTTGCATTCTCTGACATGCAAAAACCTTATTATAAAACCGATATAGGAAAACGGAAGGGAATGAATATTCAATTTTGCTGAGACGTCCTGAAACTAGAAGGGCGTCGTGTACGCGATTTTTTCTTCGATCGTATTAAGGCTAAACTTCGGGGGGTGACATGGCGATCTCATAAATTATGCATGACGTAAGAGATCCTCATATTTTTCATAGCAATTACATCAGATCCCGGCGGCAGCGCGTGGGGTCACAGGCCGCGGCCTGGATGACCTGGATCATATCTAGGTCGTGTCGATATTCGTACGCAATACCCACCCGTTATAGCCAGGGTTACCAATTGTAAAAAAAAACAAGTAAAAAAAACCGGCCAAGTATAAATTTGATACGTAAACCAAGGGTCCCATACCAATATCTTCGTATAGTCAAAATATAACGCGAAAATGACCATTTTTAGGTTATATTTGTTACTAGCCGTTCTCCGCAGTTCCAACCGTGTTGTAATAAAAAACAGTGATGATAAAATACTACATAATATGAAGATTGGGGCTGGTAAAGGTAATTTACATATGGTCTGGATAGGGACATAATATGTCCTTATCCAGACCATATGTAAATTACCTTTACCAGCGCCAATATTCATAACAAGCAATTCATCCATTTATGTATGACAGAGCGACATGGCGATTTAAACAAACATGTTGAGTCGACCCCTCAGGGATAAGAGCGAGGGAGATTACAATAATGATGACGATTGAGCTGCGGCCTGCTGTAATCAATTACCCATTTTCAGTAATCTTTTTATCATCTAGCAACCCTGGTTCATATGACAGGTTCTGTAACGTCCTGTAACGCTCATATTTCTGGCAGTTGTCCACAGATGGTGTATCAGTTAGTGCGGGCATGGCAGTGAACCGGTGACCGTGTGCGACCAATTACGCACGGCTATATGACACGATGACATCACCAACCAGCCACCGTCCTCCAAATATTTTATCATTCAATAATGTGCGAGCGCACCTATCGACTTCATTATGTCACTGGAGGAACGAGTTTTTGCTAAACTTTGTATTTCAAGTTAATTTTAACTAACATCTGTTTTTTTTGTTTATTTATTTATTTATACATAAATTAATACACGTTGATATAAAATAATCTAAAAACCTAGATTTGTCTAGGTGACCTGTTGTCGTAATATTACATTTACTTACAATATTATTTACAAACAACACAATTTGATTTAATTTTTTTATCTATATTCAAACAGGCCCACTAAGCGTAGGAGTGAAAAGCCGAATCAATGACGTATCACGCGAGTGGAAAAGAGACGGTTAAAAACGGACGGGTAAAAACCAGTTTTTTTTTTTTTTTGTAAAAATTTGCTATAGTAATTTTTGTTCAAGATTAGTTAAGATGTTGACTTAAATATCAATGTAAACTGCAGACTCAATGCTTTACTTATATTCATCAGATTATTTCATTGTCACATGTGTAAATTCAGATTTTTTTATTAATTTGATAAGTGTTTGAGTACAATTTACGAATTATTTTGGCGACATATTTGACCTGTCGTTGTAAATGTAAATAAAAAAATAAAAAATTGCAAGCTGAGGCAGCGTATTGCAGTCATGGGATTTACACTATGAAAAGTGGAATCAAACACGGTTCGTGATTGGTATTGGTATATCACATCACCTATGAAATTATGTCACTTTCCTCTATCGCAGTTCATCAATAGTTATAATTGTAGATCCATAGTTACATTTAACGTATCTAAAGAGCGTTACACCACCGTCATAAAGAAGAACGCGATATATGAAGATTATGTTATTTTGAAATAAATAAAAAAACGTAGCCCGGTAAATAAAGCTAAGGCCCTGGGTTGTAAGTAAGTGCTGTAATTTTGTTCACTGGTAGGACTAAACAATTCTTCTTTCACTTTAAAAGAAATAATATGCATCTCGAAATTTTTGTAAGCCGATTTTGAAATAAACATTTTATTAACTTACATATTTGATATATAATAAAATCTTATTACTTTTTATCGAGCACCTACGGATTTTATGTATATTATATGTCCAGTTTTTCACTTTATCCTAATATCATAATTCCAGTAAAATCATATATGTATATATATTATATATGTATTCTATCAGCCATCTAGTTCCCATAGTACAAGCTTTGCTTAGTTTGGGCTAGATGGTGTTGTGTGAAATGTCCCCAAATATTTATTTAAAAAAAATAAAAAAATACTGAAGATGTCTATCCGTGCAAGGTTGTCTGGAAGAGATCGCTCTAAGCGATAAGGCCGCCAATTAAAACACCTACCTGTAATATTATTCTCTATGTATTTAATGTTTCTGTATTGTAGTATTTTAATAAAGTGTTATCTATATATCTATGTCGTTTTTTCTGTTATGAACTTATGACGGCACTATACCATGTAAGTGATCTCTACAACCCGGTCAGGGTCTTCTCTAGCTCCGAGTTCGCCCGCACTCGGCACTAGGCCACAAACGGAATTCCTTCACACAATATTTGCTAAGCGTGTCCATCTCTCAACGAGAGCAACGCCAAACATGGCAAAACATCATCGACTGTACCGGTGTCATTTTAAAGGTCATTTTCACGCAACGCCTCTCTGTATGCATTTCCCATTGTGGCGATAATTAACCGAGGGACAGTTATGTTTGGTCCGACCGGAGCTACGTGGTTTCCTAATAAAAGTGGTATTTATATGAACTGACGTTCCTCTGGCAGACGGGCATGAATGAACATAGGGGGCAATTTGCTCTGATTAAATGATTTATGCATTTGTGTGAATCAGAAATTCTTGGGTCATTCAGACGCAATCTAGACTTGGAATCTTTATAGTTAAACAACATCATTCAGTGTTTATTCATAGTCTCTTAATCATCATGATAACTCAATGAACATTTTTTTTTATGTTTCGCTCAATATTGTTACATGCGCTGTGTGTGCCTGTCATTGTTGTGATATTAACTTATATTTTATTTTTTACATTTTTACTATTGACTGGCCTTGTGGCTCAGTCGGTAGTGTGTCTACGTCGTCTACCTGCTGAACTGAAAGGTCGTGGGTTCGATCCCCACCCAGGGCAAACATTTGTGTGATGAGCATGGATGTTTATTCTGTGTCTGGGTGTTTCTATGTATCATATGTATATATTTACAACAAAAAAAAAAGTATATATATGTATTCTATCAGCCATCTAGTTCCATAGTACAAGCTTTGCTTAGTTTGGGCTAGATGGTGTTGTGTGAAATGTCCACCAATATTTATTTATTAACAAAGTATACGTAGTAAAGATCTTTCTGACTATTAGTTATTATAATGTTTTCTAAAGTTTTCGAGATTAATTACTCATTCAGGTTTAAAATAGTGTAAAATATAATTATTGTAGTTAGTAAAAATTAAAGAACCGACTTCAAAATTAGCATATTTTTTTTTAAAACAAAACTACTTGACCGATTTCGATGAAATGTCTATGGAACCAATCTACAAGTGTATCCTTTCAAATAGACTGATAAATGACGATAACAAACATAAAAAAATACAACCGAATTGTAACCTCCTTCTTTTTCGTCGATGAAAAATAGGGGCGTACATTTTTCATATCCATCATACATACCCACAACAAAGTAGAAAACACTTTCATAGTTCGGAAAGACAGAACGAAAGAGGACATTTTGTAGACATGGAGGGGCGTGTAGTTTTAGATAGAAAGATCCTCTATCTTTCCTTATGACCATTATAAATAATGATATAAAACACAATAGTGTTTATAACTAATCGCTCCTCTAAGCTATAAGCCTCTATCGCTCAGACTGCTTCATTCTGTAATTTCTAGCCTATAATTAATTCCATTTAAAAAAAACAATAGATAAGTATTTTTTACTTTACTCCGTATTACAACAACGTATTTTTTACTCAAAGTAACGAAATCACGACACAAAAAACCTGGACGCAAGACTACAATGATTTTGTTATTTGGGCCGAGTTTTTTCTTTCCCCCGGCTTTGAGAGTGGCAGCCTGCGGGCGCGGGCGTCGGCATTGTCGTGTCATTCTGCTTGATTTGCTTCCGTAACCGCAAAGGCAAAGGGATTGGAAATCGGACGACCCAACCACGTGGAAGTATGCTTTGAGTAAAAATACTCGGGTTTAATACAGAAAGTAACAAAATATGTCAAAGGAAAATAATATATTGTACATACAAATCAGAATAAGAAAAGTAAAATTAGGAGATTTAAGAAAACCTGGAAACGCTTTTTTTGTATGGGATTGGCGTGCGTATTAAACGAGCTCAATTTTTAAACGATGATAAACCTGGTAGTATAATGTTTGCCTGACTCAGTTATAGTCTTTAAACAAATATCGATATTAAAAGAAATACAAAATACCCGATCATAGAAAAGCAGTTTTTGCAGTCTTACTTACGATTTCGTTACGCTTAATGCGCTGTTGAGTGTAGTGTATTTTTAAATCACTTGTTTATTACGAAAAAAAAACAGGAGGTTACGAAAACACGCATTTTTTACGAGAGTCGTATTTTATTATTCTAACAAAAAACTACAGCCTATGTATACTCGGGGAGTGAATACGAATCTAACGACACCCTGTACATCATGTACTGTACATACATCAAAATCGGTAAAGCCGTTTAGGCTGTAGGCGATCATATAGAAACATACAACATGTAATTGGACATACACATTCACATACATACATACTCACGAAAAACATAACCCTCCTTACGCAATCGCGTAAAAAAAAAATCATCAATGGTATATTTCCTCAAAACTCCTCGTTCTTGAGACGTTATTTTAACAACCTGAGAGTTATGTTCTACTGACAAAATACTTCACAATAAAAGTCAGTTACGTCTATTGTGTAGAATTCGTAATGGTAAGTGACGAACAGAGCTACTGTCACTATTATTCACTAAATATCTATTGTTGTAAGGGACATTTTGTACATAACACAAAATGTAAGTACTTCCGACGGTTTCGTTTGGTTTTGCTGTAATTTTTAACTTTTTTTAAATCATTATACATTAGATCGCCCTGAGCCAAATTTTTAATGAATTTATGCCCTTTGTCAGCTTTGTGCAAAGGAGAATCTGACAATAACAATGTTGACTATTTTTCCCTCAAAAACAAAGTAGGCATCCGTTTGACCGCGATCTTAGTGTGTGTAGAGTTCTTTTAGATAACGTGCTCCATGTTCCCATGATAGTGGACAGTAACGGTCGCTTAACATTAACGGCCTTACCGAAAAACGTTACTTAACTTTAATCATTGCATAACATATTTTGTCAACTTCTCGCCGATACGTAATTACACTTGCGGAAAGAAGACAGAGAATTTAAGACGATGGTTAAAGTTAAGTAACGTTTTTTTTGGTAAGGTCCTAAGTTAGCTATATAAACCAAGCGCTATGGTTATGTACCAGGGATGTTATGCGAGGTTATTGAAATTAGGAAATATCCGAACTTTAATAGAGAAGAAATCATCTTCTCTATTAATGTTCGGATATTTCCTAATTTCAGTAGCCACGTGCCAATAGACAAGAGCTACCTGTAAGGGGGACCCTTACAGGTCATCCGCCGCGCGGTCATCAAATTAATAAAATTTCAGCCTCAACACAGATCTGCAATACCTATTGACACTGTGACTGATTTCTGCGTGCATAGGGTTTAAAACGTTCCCTACGTTTTACATAAAAATAATAAGCGGTAGTAGTTAATATGTTCATAACAATAATTGTAGTTCAAAAAACTGAAGAAAAAAAACGAGTTTAAAATACGCAATTGGATTACTTGGACGATTTTTTTTTCAGTAATTTTGTTATAAAAACCAAAGTACTGAACCGATTTCGATAAAATTTATATGGGACCACCTCTGGGTTACCACCTACCAAAAAAACCAGACTCTTTAAAAACAACGATAAAATTGGTGGAGTAATCGCTGAACAAACATACCAAAAACACATACAGTCAAATCAACTGACAACTGTCATCTAGTCTTACCTGTGACCACGGACGCTTTAAAGTGTCAGGTCATAAAATTATGTAAAATAGACGCGATAAATCCGTTAAAAATTGTTTAAACATTAGAAAACATTGTCTAAGCTAAGTTTAACTACGAATAAAGATAATATTAATCAATACGATGCAATAAACGCGATCGAAGACATGGCATTTTTTTTCTCGAACCCCAGGTGATACCAGTATCAGCGCTGTCAAAGCTGCGGTGGAGTTCGGAAGCGTACCCGCAGTTTTGATATCAAGGCGCTAAGGTGGAACACCGTGAGGTTTTAGTCGTTACGGGCACCACTCTGGTGTCAAGTCCGACATAACCCGCTGCTCCCCCCGGGCGGCGGTGTATGCGTAAATGCATTTCCTCACGTAAAAAAAAACAGGTGATACCAGTATGTTCCTTACCACACTGAAAGTTGTCTTACGATCTTAGATCAGACAACAATAAAATTAATCTTTCATTAATCCCTGACACATTTCACTCCCTAATAGATTACTTTCATGAATTTTTTCAAATGAAAGTTTCTGCGAATTCTTTTCTACCGCAATCTATGATGTCACCGATATACATTGACCCAGTTTATAACTCTTTATTCATAGTTGTTACCATTGTGTGACTAAAATACTGTAATATTACTATTGCGATACTTGACTGGAGTATTTTGTACTTTAATTCGATAAAGCTAAGGCCTATATTGTGGTAGTTTATTCATGGTTTGCAGAATATCGGCGCCGGACGCCGGGCGCCTCGAGAGGAAGGAATCAATTCTCAGCAAACTATATTCTTGTTTGTATTACGAACATTGAATGAAAAACGTTCGTAAAAATCATGAAATAAAATTGATGTAGTTTATGTAGAGAACATTTGGCAAGATTCGACAAGTAAATGAAGATTGAAGACACATGACACGAGAAATTCGTCTAAATTTTATTAAAACTTTTTCTGTTTTGTATAAATAATCTTGGTGTTTCGTGGTAAGTTCGTGTGCGTTTTCGGTTAACGGTTTTTTTTTTAATACATTGTAGATCTACGATTGACCACCAACTCGCCTGATGTTAAACGACGGTGTGACCGAGGATGGAGCTCGTCGATCTAGAAGATATCTATTCATTCTAGCGTTGAAAATTCCAAGATTTTAGGTTTCAGGAGATAGAGATGGCGGTAAAGAATTCCATTCTTGTGCAGTACGCAACAGGAATGTGGATCGATATCGCTGAGTACGGATTTTTGGCATTTCAACGAGAAATGGGTGGTAATTCGCCGACTTTCTGCGATATTTTCGTAAGATGTTATTTTACTATCATTTGTACGTCTTGTCGGCTGACTGACGTCCGCTTCCGGGTGTGAGCCCAATGAACTTTACGACGACTGTGCTTGAGCCATGGCATCCACATCCAGCAGATTCCTAATACATTTCAGTTCATCGGTCCACCGTGTCGATCCTTGTTCCGAGAATGGAATACGTAAATCTAGTAGATATCTATTCACTCTAGCCTTGAAAATTCCAAGATTATAGCTCTCAGGAAACAGAGAAGGCGACAGGGAGTTCTACTCCTGTGCAGTACGCATCACGTGGACCTAAATCGAATTTTGTATTAAAAAAGTACTCACATTGCACGTTGATATAGACATCCTTATAGACGTAGCCGATGGAGCTGGTCGCATTGCAGCCGTAGTTGCCGGTGTCCTTCTTCACCAGGTCCGTGATGATGATCTTGTTGGCTGTCACCTGACGAGGAAACACATCTTATTTCCTCTGTAGAGTAAAGTATTGTAGAGAAAAGGTATAAAGCTTTTTGTAAACAGAATACAGTATTCCAGTGAAGAATCCCAAACTGGTTTCCTCATCACCCTGACTTTCACATTTTTGTCTCAGTTTCAATCATTTAGGCTGGGGCCAAACGAGCGCAATTATTTGAGTTGTGAGTCGCGTAAAATGAATCGCGCAATTTCAGCTCGACCGAAATTCTGCTGCAGCGTCAGACGGACGTAATTTTTTAGTTACTAATCAACGGTTGTACGGTGTGTTTGTGTCGTGCGTGCAATGGATATATTACAAATATTACGAAAATTTATCATGATTTTTTATGTTTTTTTTTTATTCATCATTTTATATATTTTTTCGTGATTTTACGAAAATTTATCCGAAGATAATGTCAGAAAAAGAAGCTGGGTAATGTGCACGAGGAAAGTGGAATTAAAGCGTTTAGTTCTGGTTTTTGGAATATCCACCATGAAACGGTGGCGCTTTTCCCTAGCATGCATCTATCCAATACAATTTCGTCAACAAAGTTTCAATGTGTAAAACCTAAAGTACCAGGAGTACAGAAGTTCACATGAGTATTAGTAAATAAAGCGTAGGTTCTTCTGGCTACCTGTCTCCTCGCGTTGGGGTCAGCGAACTCGATGGGTTTGCCGTTGTGTATCCACGTGATCTTGGGCTCAGGGGTGCCGCTCGCCTCGCAACGTATCTCCGCCGTCTCGCCTTCCGCCTTGTTCTGGATTTCAGGCTCCACCGTGAAGAACGGCGCGGCTGGATGGATGGAACAACGGGTTAGAATGGTTATTACTTATTGGTGACCTAATCTAGGAACAGGAGAGGATTGTAGAGTGATTCAGAGTGAGGTCATATGATGCTTTGTGACGTCACATATAGTGAATCAAAATACACGCAATGGATAAGGGACTTAGGATGAGGTCTCATAGAAAATAGTACAAAAAATATAAAAACTCATGTGAAAACCGTGAAACAGAATGGCGTTTCTTGGAAATTCATTAATCGCAATTATACTATACATATGTGCACGAATATTTGAGCTTAATTCGTAGTAGTAGTACTAGCAATAATTACAGTTTAAAAAACTGAGAAAACTGACTTAAAAATACACAATTCGTTTACTTGGATGATATTTTTCAGTTATTTTGTTGTAAAATCCAAAATACTGAACCCATTTTGATAATATATGGGACTACCTCTGAGGTATTACCTACCAAACAAAAAAATAATCATCAAAAACAATTCAGAATTGGCGAAGTAGTCCCTGAACAAACTTACAAAAAAAGATACAGTCGAATTAAGAATCTCCTTCTTTTTGGAAGTCGGTTAAACATTTAAAGCATTCAGGTATTTTCAGGTAGTAAAGTATAACATCTACTACAAAACTAATTTGAAAATAATGCAAAAATGCACTGAAAAAGCCTTCTTCCTATAGCAACAACATGTTATAGGTTATTCGTAGTTTATGAACGGAACCCGCCAACCGTGCGTAAAGTCGGAGGGCCAGTTTACGACGGCTCGCGGCCAGGGCTCGAGGCACGCGTCCCGAACGGACCTACAGAGACACGTGCCTATACCCGCCGGCTAGAACCACGGGTTTACAAACTGTGGGCCGTGTTACAGACTTCATTACATCTTTCAAACACCTAGTATGTAAGAGCTACAAAATATGAAAAACGATTCATTTTTAAACAACCCTTTAGATCCCATCGATAAATTACGTCACACGTTAAGGGGAGGGGAGGGGGTCGGCGAAGTGTGACATTGTGAGCCAAAGGGTGGGAAGGGTTCTAAGCCAGCTGTGACAAGGGGGAGGGAGGGGTAAAAAAATCAAGAAATTCGTGTGACGTAGTTAAAGGGTTGGCGCTATGTCAGAAAAACTCCTATTCCATGTGTGTTAATCTGTATAAAAGGTTACTAGTATCAATTATAGAACTGCCATGTATAAGGCACCACTGAAATATTTAATTACAATTATAAATATATCAATTATTGGTGATCATTCGCGGACCTATTATCGATATCGAAGCTTAATTAGCACAGTATTCTGTATCGTGAGACATGAAAGTTTGTGAACCTCTGACCGCTGCTGAAGCGACTGGGTTACAGGCTATTTGCGTGACACGTTGCATTGTGTCACTCATGTTACAGACAACACATTAGCGGTGTGGCGAACATTAGGGTTTGTCGTCTCTCAAAAAAGAATAGAAATAAAAAAATAGTCTTATACTTCAACATCGAACAGAAATCGGTCGCTGTTTTCGTGTAGGCGAAGGTATCATATATATTGTCATGATATCGATAAGCCTCCATAGAAGCTTCCAGTGAAGTCGCCAGTTTACCATCACTTTACTGAGGCATGATAAGAACTTTAGAGAGCCGCATTTACCTGTCTTAGAGTATTAGTACTACTGGTAGTACATACATAATATATATGTCTTGTATTATTTGACAGGCCTCGCACCTCAGTTGATAGGTCTGCCTGCTAAGCCGTAGATCGTGGCTTCGATCCCCACCCAGGGCAAACATTTATGTGATGAGAATGGAAGTTCTGTATTTGGGTGTTTCTATGTATCATAAGTATGTATTTTTACAAAAAAAATATTATATATTATGTATTCTATCAGCTATCTAGTTTCCATAGTACAAACTTTAGGTACTTTTAGGGACATTTCACGCAACACCATCTAACCCAAAAGCTAGATGGTGCTAAGTGAAATATCCACAAATATTATTCTTAGAGTAAAAAAACTGCGAGTTTCATTCAAAATGCCGTTCATAGGTGAAACTAAAAATCTATTAAAATGTGTGTGTATAACCATCACGTATTTACTTTAAGAAAAAAAGAAGACGCTGGATGCAAGCCGCTTCCAATCGGTCTTTTTGGAAATCCATGGGAGAGGCCTATGTCCAGCAGTGGACTTCTTATGGCTGAGATGATGATGATGACGATTTACTTTACGTATTTGACATGCACATGCGTTCGAACGATGTTTCAAGTGAGTAGACATATATTGAAGTGAAATTGTGCCAAACTTTGCTTGCCTGTCGTGTGTAGCGATGGGCAGCGACGTTACAGGCCTCAAAAGGCCTGTTAAAAGTTGCTTCATTTAGCTAAAGGCGAATCGCAATCTACGCTTATTACTTCTACGATATTATTCATGAAAACTAAAATGAATCCCAATACTTGACACTGGCAAATGCTATGATGGCGATCGCTTTTAGCGATAAGGCCGCCTGTAATGGCACTAGTCTATTTAAGTACTTTGTTATTACTTTTTTTTTAAGATAAAGATAAAGATAATTTATTTGCATACAACACGAGAATTTTATACAACAAGTGCATAAAAGATGTTACACTAAATTTAGTCGCTTAAAATCATGTTGTGCCGATTAGGCGTACAAATGTCAGGTAGACAGCATCATGCACATGCGAAAAATTATAAAATAATAATAATTATTATTTGTTATTAGATTAATACACAAACCAAAAATATCTATAATATGACAAAGCAGAAGCAATAAAAGATACACATAATGTCAAATAAAATTAAAATTTGTCATTTAAAAAATCATTGATATAATAATAACACTTCTGCAATAACAATACCTTCAACTTTTTTCTAAATAAATTACTATTCTGGTCTCTTATTGACTTAGGAATCTTATTGTAGATTTTAGGACCCATACATACGATGCTATTTTGCATCAGTGCTGTCTTTCCTTCATGTACGCGCCGTTTGTCTTGGTCGCGCCTATTTCTTACAGTAGTATGAGATAGTGTGGGGAATCGCTCCCGGTTTGTTTTTACAAAAAGGGCCGTTTCTAAAATGTATAAACAAGGAAGTGTAAGAATTTTATACTTAAAAAAATAGGGCTTACAACTATCTCTTTTTTTGAGTTTAAACATTGAACGAATACAGCGTTTCTGCCTTTTAAAAATAATAATTTTATTTGTTGAATTTCCCCAAAAAATAATCCCGTACCTCAAAATTGATTCAACTAACCCATAGTAGGCTTTAAGTAAAGATTCTATATTTAGAGTACGAGCTAGTTTGGCGATGGCATATGTTTGGCTACTTATTCTTTTCGAAAGGTGCTCTATTTGTGATTTCCAATTCAATTTTCGGTCAATATATAATCCAAGAAATTTTGAGCTTTCTACTTCATTTATAATGTTATTGTCATATGCTACATTAATATTACCTTTGTTTGTTTCTCTTTGTCTAACTTTTAAGGTGTGTACAATAAAAAGTACAAGTATGCAACAATATCAGTGTGACCAGGCAGTAGCAGTAATCACCAGCTGAGAATAGTCACTGGGAAGCGATCTGCTCGGTACGTGCCGAACGTTTCAAACAACGGCTATGTTTGGGAAACCCAAACATCCCGCTGTTCCCGATGAATCATATCGCTTATTTCAGTAATCCCCCCTGAGGAGTCATGAAAACGTGTTTCATTGGATTCGCTGCAAAGCTTTGAAGGCTCGGCTTTATAAAGCTTAAAATATTTAAACAGGCAATATACATATGAACGTGCGTCATTATTTACGCAGTAGGCGCGTAAAGCTAGTGACTATAAAAATAATGTTCCATTTTGAGAATTTACATTTCAGTTACATTTAAGGGGATAAAAGAAAGCCTAATTATGTGTGAACCCTCCCCTGTACTACGGAATAATGTTTTTTCTTGGTATAATTAATTAATACGAAACTACGAGTATAATTGTGAGTTTTATACACTTTCATAAATATAGAAGTCAGAAATAACAGTTAAGAACGCAATTTTTGCCTGTACATTGCGCATTTTTTAACCCCCGACTTAAAAAGAGAGGTGTTATAAGTTTGACGCGTGTATCTGTGTATCTGTCTGTGGCATCGTAGCTCTCAAACGGATGGACCGATTTTGATCTAGTTCTTTTTTGTTTGAAAAAGAATTTCATCGAGAGTGTTCTTAGCTATGTTACATCAAAATCGGTTTAGCCATTATTATTTGTCAGGGGTTTTTGAGTTTTCTGAACTTATACTTGTTCATACAAGAGAAGAAATTACTTTTTTCTACCGAAATCTCTATACTTAGTCTGGCCATAAATACTGTTACAGTTAAAAATAAGAAAGATATTACATTTGAATTTGGAATCTGTCATTTTTATACGATTGTTCATTGAGTTTTCTAATTTTGGCGCCAATACATTGTACAATATTTGCGATATTAAAATGGAGTGGAGTGATAAAGAGAACCGAATCGCTGTGATTGCATTACACAAAGTTGGTTTGGAGCCAAATGCAATTTTTAAAACTCTCCATACGCTTGGTATTAGTCAAATGTTTGTGTACCGGGCTATTAATAGGTACAATGAGACCTCCTCTGTTTGTGACAGAAAAAGATCTGGCCGTCCACGTAGTGTTCGTACGAAAAAGGTGGTCAAAGCATTAAGGGAAAGAATTCGAAGAAATCCTGTCCGAAAGCAAAAGATTTTATCTCGGGAGATGAAGATAGCACCCAGAACCATGTCGCGTATTTTAAAAGATAACTTAGGACTTGCAGCCTATAAGAGACGCACTGGTCATTTTTTAATTGATAATTTAAAAAAGAATAGGGTGGTAAAATCGAAACAACTACTGAAGCGGTACGCAAAGGGAGGTCACAGAAAAATTTTGTTTACGGATGAGAAAATCTTTACAATTGAGCAACATTTTAACAAACAAAATGACCGTATTTATGCTCAAAGCTCTAAGGAAGCTTCCCAATTAGTCGACAGAGTGCAACGTGGGCATTATCCGACTTCAGTGATGGTTTGGTGGGGTGTTAGCTATGAAGGAGTGACTGAGCCATATTTTTGTGAAAAAGGTATCAAAACATCGGCACAAGTGTATCAAAATACCATTCTTGAGAAGGTAGTTAAGCCCCTTAACAACACCATGTTCAATAACCAAGTATGGCCCTTCCAACAAGACTCGGCGCCAGGTCATAAAGCTCGGTCCACGCAGTCTTGGTTGGAAGTGAACGTTTCGGACTTCATCAGAGCTGAAGACTGGCCATCGTCTAGTCCTGATCTTAATCCGCTGGATTATGATTTATGGTCAGTTTTAGAGAGTATGGCTTGCTCTAAACGCCATGATAATTTGGAGTCCCTAAAACAATCCATACGATTGGCAGTGAAGAATTTTCCCATGGAAAGAGTGCGTGCTTCTATTGATAACTGGCCTCAACGTTTAAAGGACTGTATTGCAGCCAATGGAGACCACTTCGAATAAGCTTTTATATTTTAAATTGTTTTATATTTATGTATTAAACTATCACACTGTAAAAGTAATAAATATTATTTGCAATAAAAAAATAATTTTTTTCTTCGTGACAATATTTATGGCAAGACTAGGTATATATAAAAATCAATTGCTGTTCGTTTGTCTCGCTAAAACTTGAGAACGGCTGGGCCGATTTAGCTGATTTTGGTTTTGTAAATGTTTGTCGTAGTCCAAGGAAGGTTTAAACGTTGAGAAAATATCGGGTCCACTCATTGATAGGTGATACGAAGTACGCCGGGGTCATCTAGTTATAAATAAATATGAAATAATATTTTTCGTCAATTATAAATCAACAGAATAACTTTGAATATGTGAAAGAAAAACAAAATGTTATTATTTTCAAACACAAATATTTATTATTATTTATTTACATTGCATCGGGCATTAGGCATGCAGTCCACCTATCGCCGAGCCACAAACATCACGTACCTACAAGGAAGTGTAAAACGTAATGATATCTAATGAGTATCGAATATGAGAGCCAAGGTTACAAAGTACTTCCCGGCACCCTGTATGGGCTTCAAAATATGCCGCATTTGAATAATCACAGCTAGGTGTCCCGTCTACTGTGGCGTTCACTGGCGTGATGCGACCCTAGCTTTATGGACACTTATGTTGTAAAAATGAGATTTCAAATTCAGCCGGTAGGATATCCCCTAATTAGAGGGTGAATTTCATTGAGTGCTGATATGTAACAAGGATCCATAATATACTATATAATAAAATACCAGATTGCAAAACTCTTACTGACTCCATCCAAATTAAAGACCTATTACTCTACCCGATTTCTCGGGCCCTGTCTAATGGGTCCCTGTCTGTGAAGTGTGGATTAGGGAAGGTGCGTATTTACGCAACCAGGTTTTTACACCAGGTATTTGCTTGCAAGTATGGCGACCAGGTGCCGCCCGAAACACTTGCAAGGAGAAAAAGTATTTACTTTACGGGATTTCGTGAATGCTATTATGCTTCTTATTGTAACATGTACAATGAACATTTTCCTATGCAAGTATTTTAGTTGAAAAACTCGCTACGCAATTGTGCACCTTATTATAACTTAAATACAAATCAATTTTCTTTAACGAAAAAGATACTTTCAAGGGTTTTGACCCTGGTTTTTGGCGCTTCACTCGGGTGTCATCGTCAAATACACGGAACGAAGTAGGCAATATATATCGCGCTCGCTCAGTCATGTTTGGTGTCGTTTGGAACGTTTTGAATTTCGTGAATGCCATTATGCTTCTTATTATAACGTATATAATGAACAATATCCTATGAAAGTATTTTAGTAGAAAAACTTGTTACGCAATTGTGCACCTTATCTTAGTTAAAATACAAATCAATTTTCTTTAACGAAAAAAATACTTTGAAGGGTTTTGAGCCCTGGTTTTTGGCGCTGGTGTTTTTATGTGGGCGCACTTGGAAGCCCTGGTATGAGATTTTGCAAGTATAACCCATCCCTAGTGTGGATATCGCGACCCTGTTTCGTAATTTATTTATTTAGTTTTTCTTCTTATTTTGTATTGGGCCCGCGCGATTAGCGCATTTGCCAGTGTGTCTGTATTTGCAAGTATTTAGATGTCGAGTTTCATGAATAATAGAAGTTATATTCTCATCTAGTCAGAGTCTAAGTCATTATTCAAATTAAAATACTTGTAACTTTCTTATGTTTACCCGACTGCGTAAGAAGGAGGGTAATGTTTTTGAAGATATTGTTAATTTTGTTTTTAAGGAATGGATATATTTGTGGTTAGCTTTTTTATGACCAAATAAAAATAAATCATGCACATTCCCTATTCTGCCATCAACAGAAGAATGTAAGAAAGGAATGCATATCAATTTGTGGCTTGTTTAATGAGGGCTCGAAGGGAATGAAGAGCTAATGGCATGATAAATGAATATTTAATGAGTGGGCAGGAAGCGCGCCAAAATGGTGGGCGCCTCCGCCCTAAACTGTCGTCCCTGTATTTGGCACAATGCGACCTTTGTAAGCCGCGGGGCACACGTCTGCGGAATATGATTGCGGACGGCTTTGGAGTATCTTTGCACTCTGAGTGTCTCAAAACATAGGTATACAAGCTGTGACCCTCGCGTTGTAATGATAAACCGGCCAAGTGCGAGTCGGACTCTCGCACGAAGGGTTCCGTACCATTCTCTATAAAAACAAAAAAAAACACGTTTGTTGTATGGGAGCCCCCTTAAATATTTATTTTATTTTATTTTTTTGTATTTGTTGTTATAGCGGCAACAGAAATACATCATCTGTGAAAATTTCAACTCTCTAACTATCACGGTTCATGAGATACAGCCTGGTGACAGACGGACAGACAGCGAAGTCTCAGTAATAGAGTCCCTATTACTTAGACTTTTACCCTTTGGGTATGGAACCCTAACAACGAACAATTCATTACTTCCCGATAAATCACAAGGGACAACGTCAATTATCACAATAACAATCGTCCTATTAAATTTGGTTCATATATGTCAAGCAAGGGAATCTTATGCTGGAGATATTTTCAATTGAACCCGACGGACTCTGAGCTTCATAACGCACAAACTGCATTCCAAAACCCGCACAGATGGTTGTCACTTCTACAGAATCAGCTGTATGTCAGGGTCAGCTGTAGGTAACCTTACCTTCAATGTTAAGGGTGATGGAGTAGGACTGCTCAGTGCCGGCCCCGTTGCTGACCTCACAGGTGTAGGTGCCTTCATCCTCGATCGTGGGGTACTTGATCACCAGCGTTTTGCCATAGTTGTCTTGGATCACGTTCGGATTCGTGCCGATCGCCCGGCCGTTCTTCTTCCATAGAACTTGGGGTAGAGGCCTGCGATTTAAACACAGAATAGAGAGGAAATTATCATAGGAAAACATTTTAACACTATTTTTCTTTCATTTTTAGTGGTAACTTTACTCAATCACGATGGACATTATTTATCGCGGGAAAAATGAGAGAGAATTTGAGAAATATTTTTTTATATACTGAACTGATCTCGTGGCGAATAATAATTATAGTTAAAAAAAAACAGATTTCAAAATGTGCAATTTGGTTTTAAAAACTAAACTACCGAGCCGATTTTGATGAAAAGTATATTGGACCAATTTGAAAGTATACCCTTTAAAAACAATCATATCGGTGTATAAATGACGGAATTATGCGATAACCATCATTAAAAAAAAACACAAAAAATACAGGCGAATTGTTAACCTCCTTTTTAAGTCGGTAAAAAGCACTTTATTCATCTAATACGAACGCTGGTACAGTTTTTACAAGTCGATAAGGTTTACTTTACCACATAAGCAGAGAGTAAACTTGGAAATTGATCCCTAGAATGTAGGTCGCGCTAACTTTCCCTAAGAAAAGTCTCCGAGTGGAGACTATAGTAAAAACCCATCATTTTCACCTTAGCCTTACTTTGGTGCTATAGAGTATAAGTATATCAGTATTATTAAAATTCAATCTCGGGTCAAGAGCCGGTCCTTTGGCGGGCATCGGTAGAGCAGAAGTCAACACTGATAGAAACTTTAAAAATAAATAAATAGAGAACTAGGCACGATGGCTGATGTGACTATTGTACAATCTATAATTAACAAATCTATAGGGTTGTGATGAATTATTGTGATTTAAAAAACTAATCTATAAGTTGATGCTCCCACAGAGTAGGTAAAATGCAGTTAGCATTACATATATTTCATAGAAATATAATTACTTGAGAAATATATGAATTGTTTAAGAAACTGAATAACCGACCTCAAAACTACTGAACCGATTTTGATGAAATTTCTATGATGCCAATCTAAAAGTATAACCTTTCAAACAAAAAAAAACCAAATCAGTTAATAAATGACGGAGTTCCATAACAAACATAAAAGAAAATAAAAAGGAAAAAATATGTACAGTTGAATTGTTACCTCTTTTTTTTTAAGTCGTTTTTTTTTATCGGACAGAGGATTCACCTTGTGGCAAAAGTTAATCCATCTACTCGTAGTGTCGTATTTACCTATGACTAACTACAACACTACTATTGTCGCATACTCTTTTCTAGCCCCTGTCAACTAACAGTATTAAATTCGAGAATGGTTCCAAATACTCACGTGCCACCGTAGATGCAATAGAGCTCAGTCTTCTTCCCCTTGAGCGCCTTCTCTACCTTCCTCGTGGTGTACTGCCTCTCAGGGGGATGTCTGTTCAAAGTGGGAGAAATACCGCTCTGCGTCACACCCAAGTAGATCTTATTGCCAAACTTGTACTCGTTACGGAAGATCGAGTTCGCCGTACAGATGTATGCGTAATCCTCGCTCGCGTCCTGACGAGTCACGTTCGAGAACCAAAGGTTGCCTTCCGGATCGAGGGTCATCCGGGAATTATTAATTGTTTTGAGTTGTCCCTGATCTCCTTGCAACATCCAGTATACTTTGGGCTTCGGGTGGCCGTCTGGCGGTTCGCAGGTCAGCTTGAACGGTTTCCCCTCTTCCGCTTGGATGACCTTCTGTCCGTCGGTTTCCTTGAAGGAGTTGAGTTCGGCTCTCCTGACGAAGACAGAGTTGGAGGCGGCGGTTCCCCACTCGTTTTCGGCGAAGCACTGGTACTGGCCGAGGTCCTCCTCGCGCGGCTGGCTGATGACGAGGGTGCCTCGCCCAGACTGCTGCGAGATGCGGTTGTCGTAGCTTGTGTATTCGAAGGATTTGCCGTTCTTTATCCATCGGTACCTGTTGGGATAAATAATACGTTAGATATGTTATCCAAATTTGGCTTAGCTTTAATATGTACAAAAGCCATTTTATTGAATGACTGCTCTACGATCGACGCAAAATTTTCAGGGTTCCTTTAGAAATGCAGGAAAGCGCTCTAATGCCTGTAAATACATGGCGTTGAGAAGCTAAATAATAACTAAATTCGCTAAAATGATGTTTAAATAGTAAATTTAATATTAATATGCAAATTAAAATTTGTCTGTTTGCATGTAAAATATAGTTAATATTCAGTTATTAAAGCTGTGTATGCATACGAAATGTTATTTTCGAAACAGAAATTTCTGGTTAAAACCGCGAGACGTAGATGGTAAAAAGTAAATCTACGTTTGACCAGTCTGTGTGGCCTAAGGATAAGGCAAGATGGACGCCTAATAAATTTACTCAGCCTTGAAATATTTGAACTCATAAAAACAGAAGAGAAGATGCTTGAAAAATCACCTTAAAAACTTACCATCACCTTAAGGTGGTACGATTTCTATATACAAAAGTATTTTATTTATCAAATATCGTCATATATTGGTCGAAAACAGTATAGTTTTACAATGAAGTAATTGTGGTGGTTAGCTTTATCATCCGTCTTTATTGGCGGTAAATCATATTTGATGATGAAAACAGGAGATTAATAAAAAAATATTCTAAAATTATAGATACTTAAATATTTAGTTGTCATTTTTGCTATAAATCTCAACTTTTTTCTTCAAACATATTGATTTGCCGCCAGTAAAAACCGATATTAAAGCTAACTAAATTGTAAAATTTCATTGTAAAATATACTCTTTTCGACCTTGTCTGTTAAAAACTTTTGTATGAAAATCGTACTACTTTAAATACTCGTTACGGTAAAAAAATCCTTTTAAAATGAAGGAAGCGTTCTTAAAGTTAAAAGCATCATTAAAACCATTAAAAGCAGGCTCGTTCCAAATGATTGGAAGTTGGAATCGTGCCATCGGAATACCTTCTATTGTTTTACGGCAGACTTTACAGCTAATAACAAAGTTTTCAGGTTAATTGCGGAGCTGGTTTGAGGTAAGAGACCTGTATTATTAAAGCCTGTATTGTTGCGCAAAATGTCGCGCGGCAACGCGGAACTTTGTTTAGCAACGCTGTCTGCCCACGCATGACCAGTCCGCAACATGTCGCTAGGCTAGAGGAACTAGTGTTCATTTCGCGTTGCACGTCACGCTCACGTCTCCACTTGACAACATTTGAACATTGCATGCCTCGGAAACAAACAACAAACCGCACGTCATGTTGCATGCCAGCTGGCAACGTTGCGCGTTGTTGTGCAACGCCAATTGTTGCCTAGTGGGTACGAGGTACGAAACTTAGGGCGTTGGTGCTGCGCGATTATTTTTTGGCGTGATAACGTCTTATAAATCGATGAACGCCAGCTGCACGCACGAAAAAGCATGACTCATCGTCACGTTCCGCCTGAGCCGAGCATGCAAGCGAGAGCGGGAACAAGCGATAGAGAGGCACAATCGGCCTAAGAGTTCGGTTTGTGACACATCAATCATGATTTATTGTAATAAATAATGTCGTTATCACGTAAAATTATCGTCCGTAAACCGACTTTACAGACAAACATTTTTTATTTCGATAAAAATAAATTCCAAATCTGTCCATCCATTTGAGAGCTACGATACCATAGCGATACATAGATACACACGTCCAACTTATACACCACCTTTCTTTTTGGGCCGGAGGTTAAAACTGAAACAACCGACTCCAAAATGCGCATTTGTTATGAAAACCAAACGACTGAACCGATTTTGATGAAATTTCTATGGGACCTATCTGAAAGTATATCTTTTCAAACACATAAAGAATTTTCCGAATCGGTTCATAAATAAAAGGCGGAGCTATGCGGTAACAAACAAAAAAAAATACAACCAAATTTAGAACCTCCTTTTTTGAAGTCTGTTAAAAAGTTGCCACACCCGAGCGGGCGAGACATCTGCGCCACCCCGGCGCCTTAAACATTCCGTCTTAAAAATGTGGAAGTCTAGTCGAAAGGAACAACCGAGTTATTGATTAGATACAGCATAGTAACTTATCTGAACGAAAACACCGCAAACTAGATTGGAGACGGATGTTATGACCTAATAGCAGACTGCAGACAAGACGTCTCAACAGACACCGTTCTAAACGCTATTAGACATTTTATTGGGCAGTATAAATAATTTTATCGGTATCTATGGAATTTATTCATGTAACCTAGTGAGTACAGACGGGTTGTTGACCAGACCAGACTATGTGCACATAACTTCAGTCTTGCCAAGTGGGACAAGCACTTGGCCGTCGGTACGCTCTTGTACAATGGAGATTACATAAAGCTATCAGGGGTAGCGATCTGAATAACTTCATAAGATGTATACAGAACGTTTGTAGGTCAGAAATGCAGTTGCGTTTATGTAGACTTGACTGCCTTGGTTTCGGTGCATTTAAAAGGGCATTGGTGCAAGGACCTAGTATTTATAACAGAATTTACGTTTCTTGACATTTTAAAATCATTTCATCTGCTGTTAAATCTTCTTATCATTTGCTCTGAAATTAACAATTGTAGTTTAAAAAAAACTTAAACAACCTACTTTAAAATACACTATTTTGTTTTACAAACCAAACTATTGAACCGATTTTAATGACATTTCTATGGGACCAATCTGAAAGTAGTACTTACTTCCTTTAAAAAAATATATTTTTTTCAAATCGTTTTAAATGACGGATTTTTCGGTAATAAACATACAAAAACACAAAGTCGAATGAAGTTGGTTAAAAATGCTGCGTGACAATTTCATCTGTGGTTTCATGGTTAATCACTACCTCCATATTCACACATCGGTCACGGTACACAGATTTATCTCTCGTTTTGCATTAGCGCGTTCAGCGGTGCACGTACGTGCCCAAATTGCAATATACACACAAGCAAGTACACAATTACACATGTATGCAAAATGTGCAACGCGCGTGTGGGTCGGAGGTTGAAATACCTATAACAGGGAAGGCGACGACCGACGTATTGATTTCCCATCGGTATTCCAAGATCCTGTGCGGAGTTATTTCATAGAGACCGCTCAGACGCGTTGCCGGTATTTCCTAACTCGACGAATTAATTAAGAGATTCATTGAATGATCTTAGAAGAAAATTCATTTTTTTGCCAACTGCGTAAGAAGGAGGGTTATGTTTTCTAAGGTTTTCGCGATTGTTATTAATTGAAATGCAAAGTGCTGCAAAGCGTTCTTATCGTCATAAAATTATGTAAAATATACGCAATAAATCCGATAAAATCTCTTGCAGCCTAAACGGCTTGACCGATTTCGGTGTGCGAGGTGTTGTTAGATTCGTCTTTACTTTCCGAATGTCATTACGTACGGATTTTACAAAAGTTACACTTTTCATAACTTTTGAGCAAGTTTTTGTAACAAAGAACTGATTTGCGCATTTTTTCTCACGAAATCACACATCACGAAATGACATTATTATCGTATCCCCTCTAACCCTCTAATACCCTCTCCCTTCCGTGTAACCCTCTAACCACGGTCAAATCCAATCTAATACCTTTAAACGGGCAATTATTTTTTGTATATAAGTATATATATAATCTGAATCTCGGAAACGGCTCCAACGATTTTAACAAAATTTGGTTTGTAGGTAGATTAGGGGACGATAAATCGATTTGGCTAGGTTTCATTTTTAGTGAGCCCGGGTTTGCTCGTATTTTCAGTCATAAAAAATCCGAGCGGAGCTCGGTCGCCCAGGTACTGTGGCGTAAAGCCTCATGGTCTTTGACGCTCTGCCTACCCCGCAAGGGAAAACGGGCTGGATTGTATTATGTATGAAATTATTATTTTTTAAACAGCGTTCTGTTCATTCTTTACCAACTTTTCTGGAACAAAAAGTTGGTGATATTCTTTAATGAAACTTCATCTTCGCGGCCTTATCTCCGATTCCTAAAACTTTCTCATCAGAAACCTCATTTCATCGGTGATTATAAATTAGTTAAAGGCTCTTTGAACTCTCTACCTCTTTAGATTGCCAATTAACTTTGCTTAGTGGCCATTGAGATCAAATTGTCTTTATATCTTAATACACTATCTCCAGCAAGATTATTTGAATACTAAAGATGTCTACTATGCTATTATAATTTTGAAAACGTAATAGTAGGTAGGTAGGTTCGGCCGATGGGGCCGAAAAGTTCTCGAATGGACACCACGAACCGGCAAGCGCAGCGTAGGAAGACCAGTCACAAGGTGGACATAGGATATCATACAAGTGGCAGGAAGACGCTGAATGCAGGCCGCTTCCAACCAATCTTTTTGGAAATCCATGGGAGAGGCCTATGTCCAGCAGTGGACTTCTTGTGGCTGAGATGATGATGATGATTAATAGTAGGTTATTGAAAATTTTAAATCGAAATGATAGGTTATTACTAATAACCTATCATTTCGATTCAAATTTTCAATAACTAATAACTTATTACATAACAGTAATAACTTATTACATAGTTTAAAATGAAATTATAGGCAATTTTATCATTCGCTATCATATTCACTTTAGCCTTGAAAATTTCAAGATTGTAACTTTCAAGAAACAGTGGGCGACAGGGAATTCCACTTCTGTTAGATTACGATTTACGCCTCCAGAATATGGATTGAAATCGTCGTGCACGTATTTTAGTAATTTCACTAAGAAACAAACAATCTTTCAAATTTCATGGCTAAGTTGTCTGCCGATCACTCAAAAAGAACAAAGCCTCTATGTATATGTTTAGTTATACCTATAGATACAAAATATTAATATTACAAACTACCTATTAGCAGGCTTGTAAAAACTAACTGGTGTATATTAGCAAATTGCTAATATCCACTCTAGTTAGATAAATTAAACACGCATGTGTGGTTTTTGCTTCCCAACGTGGCACGATAACAATAAAACTGCCGTCTATAAATAAACTGTAGGGAGGATGGTCGGTGGTGGTCGGTAGGATGCCCAGCTATCGAGGAAGGTACTAGTGTTAGTAGGAATATTCACTGGTTTGGCAAACAACTGCAAATAATGTACTTTGTAACTAAACTAAATAATAATAATAATGCTATTGCTAATAATGGCATACTCGAAGTCTCTCTCTGCCAGATCGAATCAGAAATGAAGATATCCGTTTAGACATATGTAAACGAAAGTAATAAACATATCGTGCTGGCTTAGAAAGCTGAAGTGGCAGCCGTAGAGCATATAGCACATATAACTGATGGCCGATGGAGCCGAAAAGTTTTTGAGTGGAGACCATGCACCGGCAAGCGTAGCGAAGGAAGACCAGCCACAAGGTTGACAGAAGATCTTATACAAGTGGCAGGAAAACCCTACTGGATGCAAGCTGCTTCCATCGAGTCTTTTTGAAAATCCATTAGGGAGGCCTTGTCCAGCAGTGGACTTCTTGTGGCTGAGATGATGATGAATATTAATAAGAAAATCGCGACTGCAAATTCCAAATGCCAATATAAAGTATAACATTAAGAACTGTGAAGACGATTCGTAAAAATCCAATTATTGAGGCAACAAACCGTCTACAAGTCGTGTCAACTGCGACCACGAAAGCCGTCTAGACGGGCCACGATCAGGCTAAAGTGGAAACCTTATAAGTCGTTTAACAGCTGATTTAATTATTTCCACGCCAAAATGAAATAAAGTAAGAAAATACACGCGCTCTACCAAAGCTCTACCTAAATAGGGCTGCACCTCAAAAGGAAAAAAACGGAACCCTTATAGGATCACTTTGTTGTCCGTCTGTCCGGGTGTCAAGACCTTTATCTCGGGAATGCGTGAAGGTATTGAGTTGAAATTAAAACCATATACGCCAATCCATAGTATCTTGCTGCAGAAAGAAAAATAAAATTTCTAAGTTTTCGTAAAAAAAAGTTATAGCCGAATATGTCGTAAAAAACGCACATTTCGACACTCACAAGGGAATTATATCCTATGGGGTTGGTCCCGTTGACCTAGAATTATGAAATTTGGCAAGAAGCATTGTGTTAGAGTACACCTAAAGGAAAAAATCCGAAAACTGGACATTTTTAATTTAATCACAAAAAAATTGTGTCTGCAACTAATGAGGGCCTAAATTTTAAAGTGAATTAACCGTATCATGTGGGGTATCATATGAAAGAGCTTCATTAGCATAAGCTAAAACAGGTTTTTAAATATTTTTACGATGTATATTTTTCGGTTTATGAAGGAAAATATAAAAAAAAATGATTTCCCCGTGGGCGAGTCTAACTCACACTTGTCCAGTTTTATTCATTTAACAATAGGCTCGCTATTGACCGCTAGCTCACCTGATGTAAATCGACGTTGCGGTCTATGATAAAGCACGCTTACCTATATTAAAAAATCGATTTTTGAATATGTCCTAAAATTATGTTCCATATCCGTAGTGCGAGAGAATTTTAAAGCACGTATTTTTTTTTTCATAAATAAGCTTGCGCTTGACCGCTAATTCGATAGTTGTACTGTGTCAGCCTGTTTTTATTCAATAATATAATTGCGCTTGACCACTGTCGGCGATTCATATACGGTTACGAAGGAGCGCGCTTGCTCAGAAGAAACCTACAAGAGATTTAAACAGACCGAAGCTAAAGCTTTTAGGTCGAGTTTTTTCTTATTCGAAAATATATTTGCGCTTTATCGCTAACTCGCCTGAGCGGTCTACGATGGAGCGCGCTTGCCTAAAAGGAACCTATTCACTCGCGAATTGAAGATCATATCCATTCGGGAAGATCCATTAAGTAAGCGCATTCCACACCTTATTAGTTCCAAAATACATTTACGCAGTTTACAGTTTAAATCCCGTCCTACCTAACACGTGTATAAAGTGTGAATGTGGCTTAACTTCTTAAGGTTATGCTCAAAGCCCGCAGCTATCTCTCTCACGTATCACGATTTTAATAAATATATGTATAAAATCACTGAGTGGGGATATTAGAAAAGTGGGTGACAGATTTGTTGTTGTTGTTTATGTAGAGAGATGAAATATAAAAAAAAAATTAGATATAATTTATATTGGCCACGGAGTTTGGAAAAAACATACACATTATTTTGGAATTTGGAATTCCTCAGCCAAATTCAAAGACATAGAAGAAAAACTTTTTTTTCTATCTATATAACCACACGGGAAGCACCAGCTTTTAAATAAAAAATAATCATCAAAATCGGTTCACCCAGTCGAAAGTTCTGAGGTAACAAACATAAAAAATACAGTCGAATTGAGAACCTCCTCCTTTTTGAATAATATGTTATGTACGCGAGAGAGATAGCTGCGCGCTTTGAGCCCAACCTTAACCCTATCCCTTTCAAATGCATCATCAGTCATCTCGCACTTGCATTCGTGACATGTCCCAATGTCAGATTCACCGACTAACTCTTAGATACTATATTCTTCGTGACATAATGGCGGGCGCCCGGCGAGATGACTACATTGCGCCGGCTCCAAGGTTGATTCATTCAATGAATTATTCATATTTTGTTTGCTATTGACAATTTATTAATTCACTTGTAGGCTTGTATTTTAATAGCGTTTTATCCTGGGTTTCTGTTTAAATGGGAAACAATTATGCGATTAATTAATTTGTAATTGAATATAGCGATTTTCCTGGTTTTATAGAGGGATAAATATTAAATACGTAAGTACATACATATAATAGTTTGTGGCACTTAATTGCGCAAATATTAATAATTTTATTTTTATAATTAGGTTTGTGTTTAACCACATCCTGTGATCTAGGATAAAGCAAGCTAGGTATACGGGGAAATAACCCGTAATACATAAATAAAACATTTAAAGTTGGGCTCAACGCGCGCAGCTATCTCTTTCGCGTATCACATATTTAAACGAAACAAATTTTAACGGATTTATCGCGTATATTTCACATAATTTTATGACCTGACGTTTCGAACACTTACAGCGTGGTCACAGGTGAGACTGGATGACAGTTGACTTTTTTATTATGAACACCAAACAAAAAAAATCATAAAAACAATTCATTATTGACGGAGTAATCGCTGAACAAACATATAAAAATGCAGTCGAATTGAGAACCTCCTTTTTTTTGGAAGTCGGTTAAAAAGAAATAGTTTTCTCTTTCAGTTTTCATTCAATACGTCAGTTACACAAAACCTTTACTAAAACAAAGCATTTCAAATAATCTCCAATTACTGAGTCGAGTATATTCATATTTTATCGCTAAATACCGCTTAATGCCAAGATCGAGAACGAAGTCATTTTACAGCCGTATTTAATTTTAATGAGGACAAAAGTCAACAAGGCAGCAAAGTAGAGAACGGGGCGAAACTGGAGGGGTGTCCTTTTACATCGCTCATTAGAATATATGTATATCCTATACTTGTATATGTATAACCTATACTTGTATATGTATATCCTATACTTGTATATGTATATCCTATATTTGTATATTTACTACTCATACTTAGTAAGTATTTATGTACTGGGTAAAATCCTCATGGTCGAAAAATATAAGTACCAAAGGTCTGCTGGAGAATCAACAGTTCGAGAGAGATGACAGAAACATCTCTAGGATAATTATAGATTAAATAAAGTATTAATAAAAAAATAATTTAAAAACAAGCTTTTATTTAAATGCTCTAAAACGAAGAAAATAAATTTTATATTGATATAAATAAAAGCTTGTCGCGAGATTTCAAACAACATTCACCTAAATACTAAGTAATATAAAATTACTTAACTTCGTATTATAAAATTATTATCCATTGTAACTGAAATCTGAATACTATTCTCGTTTTATATCATAAACTAATTCAACTGATCTCAAATGTACAAGTATCAATACATACGATTCTTGTGATACATCATGTATTTAAAACATAATACTACTCTAGGACTATAAATACTTTCCTACTTAGCCAAATGTTTAACCGTAATAATATATGCTACGCCCCAATTAACGGGGTACATATGTGTAATTTAATTGAGGTTTAGAAATAAGCACCAATGTACATGTATGTATATGCATAAATTAATGAATAAATAAATGAATAAATAATATTTAATTCCAACAAAAGACTTAGACGCGTTCTTATCATTTGCTTAGAATTAAAGTTAGTTTGTTGTATTGAAAAAAAAATTGTTTGTGTTCTCGCGACAAGCTTTTATTTATATCAATATAAATTTTATAATTTAATAAAATGGTGGGTTTGACTGCATTCAAAATTTATTTTCTTCCTTTTAGAGCATTTAATAAATAAAAGCTTGTTATTAAATTATTTTTTTATTAATATTTTATTTACTAGACTAAAAAAGAGTGCTTGTCAAGACTATTTATACGAGTCCAAACTCGACGGTTTTATCTCGTTTAGTTTAGGAGTTCCTATGGCCACCTCCCGACGCCATCTTGAGACCAGCTTCATGGTACCATAATATTGCACTGTCACCGAAGTTACGTAAGTAAACCAAATTTCAACCTAATATAACGACAGGAAGTGGTTCTAATTTAACTCGCAAGATTTGTCCCATACTAACAGGGCAAGTCGAATAAAATCTTTTAAAAATTGAAGCTATTGACTTCAAAATATGCAATTTCGTTTACGTGGCTGACATTTTTTTCCAGTTATTTTGTTGTAACAATAAAATTAAAGTGCCGATTTGATTTTGATAAAATTTACATGGTGAAGTGATCGGTGAACAAACATACAATCGAATTGATAACCTCCTTCTTTTTGGAAGTCGGTTGAAAAGAGTCACTTCGAAAGTACACACGTCGACTCTTTGCTGTTTTGTCCACTTATATCTGTGGAAATATGTTCTTATATTAAGGTCTTGCTTTAGCAAGCGTTAACAACGATAATAGCATCGCTCGTGTCAGGTCGATTCTCACTATTCTCAGGTTCTCGCTTCTCGGAATCTTTCAGCAACAACTATAAGTTTAGGAAACTCAAAAACCCCCTACAAATAAAAACGGCTGAACTGATGAAATAATGCTAACATAACAACACTCTCGATGACATCCTCTTTCAAATAAAATATAAATAATTTCAAAACCCGTCCATCCATTTGAGAACTACGAGCTACAGACAGACACACAGATACACACGTCAAACTTATATTAAAACCCCTTTTTTGGCCGGTGGTTAAAAGTTGAAATTACTCGGAATATGTCGAATTTACCATACTGTACGTACATAAAAGTTCTACCATGCGTAGACTAACTACATAAGCTGAGGTTCATACAGGGAAGTCCCGCCGGGCCCTCGTCTGTTCCTTGCTCTAGACGGGGTATTCACTAATGAGATTTAGACAAAGACATGACATTTTCTAGCTGTGTATGACTCGTTTCACCCGCTACATGTTGAAAAACGGTGGCGATGATGATGAATTATGTACATACAATATACGTCCATTTCCACATTCTTAGCTGTCTATCTCTGTACCATATTCCATTATAATCGATTCAGCCATTTGGGCGTGAAACGGTAACAAACAGAGAGACAAAGAGTTGCTTTCGCTTTGTTATGATACTTAACTAAAATAAATTGTTTTAGCCTTTTTATCGCAAAAAGACTAAAATTTCGCATTTTATTTGCACCATACATTGCGAAATTTCAGTCTTTTTGCGTCTCGCACAGTTGGAGTAGGTACAGACAGCCGCTATATTTATGAACCACATACGGACCGTTAAAATATTCCGCCAGCTTCCTGTGTAGTGCCTAATGTCGTAATAGAGCTTAGAATTTTATTATTCTTTAACGACATGTGACTACAATAAGACCAACATTTAAGAATAATTTATAGTGGGCAACCACTAATTTTATTAGTATTTTATAAGGCTGGTGGCGTGTCTATTTCTATGTTTAAGGTTTAAGCTGGTACTAGTTTAAGCCCGATACTATGGCCCGTCATGAATTAAACATAACAGTCAGGTAAAAATCGCGGAAATATCCGCGCAACGGTGTAAGGGGATATGGCAACTGATTTACCGCTTTCATTGTGCGAACTGCTAATTGTGAAATACGCTTTCTGAGTGGGTCTACTTCGATATACATATATAATCTTCCATGCGGGAATGGGAGAAAAGAAAAATAGAATAGAGAACATATACATAGAATGTGCCAGCTGCATCCCGTGCATACTGTAATTCAGTTAAGGGACTTGAGGGAAATTGGTAATTTATGTAGGCGATGGGCTGACCCCCAGTCACTGCATGTCAACTTAACGAGGTTACCTCCCAACTAGCCCCCTAACCACAGTCAATGTGGCAGAAAGACGCTGGTTGCAGGCCGCTTCCAACCGGTCTTTTTGGAAATCCATGGGGGAGGCCTATGTCCAGCAGTGGACTTCTTGTGGCTGAAATGATGATGATGAAGCATTAAAGCTGACCATTGGTAGCGTTTTAATTTAATCCTACGTTACATGGTAATATCATAGCCTCAACGCGACTGTGTATCTTTATACTTACTTCGGTTTTTCGCCTTGTCGAAAAAAGGCTATTTTCTCACGAATTATTTAAGGTATTGTATTTACTGTGCAGCTTGTGTCCTTGTACATAATATAATCTAAGATTTTCAGATGGTAGAGTAAATTTATTCTACATATTTTGATATGCTACATTTTTTGGGCGTATTATCTGCTGTTGTGACGTCATTGTTCACAACTTAGAGTACACGTAAATATTTATGAGGTCTCTGAATGTAAGCAAAAGGGCGCACGAGCGCGTGATTCGTGGATCAGAACTCACGCACACTGAAGACGACGCGCGCGGGGGAGCCATGCAGAGCAAGCGAGCAGTGGGTCCTCTCCAGCCCACAGATTCATTGATAATTCCGCGTCCTTCATCATACACCTAAAATATGCGTGCTAGACAGCCACTTGCGAACCTCCGAGACCTCAAACATTTGCGCGTACTCTACCAAAACAAATGTCAAGTTACTTGGGAGCGGGTTCCCCTTCAGCCTCGCACTCGATGATGAACGGCTTGTCCACCTCGCCCGCCGCCGCAACCTGGAACAGGATCTCTTCTTGCGTCGGCTGCTTCACGATCTTGGGTGGTGACGTCACTGCACAGAATTACGGACGATGTTAGACATACACACATAAAATCACGCCTATTTGTACCTGACTGCGGAAGGAGGGTTGTGTTTTTCGAGTGTATGTATGTTTCTATATGACCGCCTACAGCTTAAACAGCTTGACAGATTTTGATGTGGTTACCGGAATTATTCTACAGAATCCGCTTTTACGCATACTTTCTCATAAAAATATACACTCAAGTATCAAGCGTAACGAAGTCGTATGTTACGACTGCAAAAACTGCTTTTCTGCAGTCAGAAACTATTTATTTGGCAGTCGAATACTTTTTTTTTTACTAAAGATACTTGCCCCACACGCAGTAGTGAAAGCATCAGAGACTATGAGGCCCTTTAATGCTACATTTGACTGAGGTTGTTGGTCCATCATCATAACCATACACACTCATTCACTAAACCCAACACTCTTTCAAGTTTTGGTTAAACACAACTTACTATTAATAATGACATTCAAAACTAAGCCTACTTTGAAGCATTTTCTTTGGTTTTACCTATAGCTTTTCATTAAAATTGAACAATTTTTAATAGGGCTTTTACATATAAATTTGTATACTTAATGAAATCCTTTTTTAGTGGATACCTACACTTCACAAGGAAAATGAGTCAGTCAGTAAGTTACTGAAGACAAGGCCTTCTAAAAGAAGAAATAATTTTAAGACCTGCCACCTGATAGACTGAGGACTTTTAAGACACTGGGAAATGGTCATCATGACCTTTGCAAGACAGCCAATGAGCAACGGTGAATTTAATGAAATCTACCAAACAAACAGGTTATTGAAGCGCAGTGTGATGAATTTGGGTTCGATGAGACTGAAGATCTTTACCAGAGATATTTAGCTGTAAGACAGTTGATAATTAATATACTGTTTGAAAAATTACCCAGAAATTTAAAAATATTGGAAAAATTGAACATGCCTTTTTTGAAAGTTTCTATATATGTTTTCAGACCAGAAAGATGTGGAATGTTCTACCTCCATGTTTATAAAGAGTTTTAAAAATGGTATCTACATGCATCTTTGTGAGCTGGCAAAGAATCACTAATCCTACAGTATGCAGTTAACCATAGGCAACTGACTTACCAGCAGTGCATCTGCTAGGCTTATTGAGTTCTATGATAAACACTAGCCTTTAGCCAGCTTTTACAATATATTCCAATACTAATCCAGAAATCATGAAATAACCAGAGATTTCTGGTTATTTCTGGATTGACATTGAATTATACAAATTTTAAAACAAAATTAATTTTATGATTTCAGGTTTGATTGCATCCATATGAAATTTGGTATAGAAATAACTGAGAATCTAGAGACAAAAATCGGCTACATTTTAGACTGGCCTCACAGCTCAGTTATGTTGTATGTCTGCCTTCTAAAGCTATAAGTTGTGCGTTCAATCCCCACTCAGGATATATATTTGTGTGATGAGCATGAATGTTTATTCTATGTCTGTGTTTTGTTTATATATTTAGTAGAAGTATGCATTTACAAAAAATAAACTAAGTATATAGGTATTCTATGAGCTATCTGGTGATGTGGGGAAAACCCTATTCTGTAACAAGTGTTTTAATATTTTATCATCAATATCAAGGTATGTTACTATGCACAGCAGTGTGCCGCAGCACACAGGTATAATGATACATACATATTATAAGTTTATAACATCAAATCTTGCTGTGACCTGGAGCAAGGATAAAACAATCATCACCTGAGGCACTGTTACATGAGACTAGGATACCTATAATTCAAGCCAGCGCTGAATGACCTAGTAATTAATGCATCAGATTTCATTCCTTGAAATTAGACTGTGTATTGTGACTTTTGTTATCAGTTATTTTATTGCAGGTAAAATTATTATTATGTCAGTGACTTAAAAATGATTTTACGAAATTCCTATACTTAAATAAGTATGGAAAAAAAATTGTGTTGAAAGTACACATGAAATTGGTTTCAAATGATGCATGTGTCTTTTAATATTTGTTGACAAGGTGGTGTATATACCCAATTTTAAAATCGTAAATGTACTATTAGGTGTTTTTCTATAGTTTTAAATCCCAATCCAAAATGAGGGGTGTTATAAGTTTGGTATGTGTATTTGTGTATCTCAAATGAATGGAACCCATTTTGATCAAATTTTTTTTTATTTGAAAGAGGACTTGATCGAGAGTGTTCTTAGCTAAGTTTTATCAAAATCAGTTTAGACGTTTTTAAGTCGTTTTTTTTTTTAGTTTTCTAAGCTTACTTGTCTGAATCTATAAAGCTAATCAACAAACCTAAATGACTAACTTTTGACACCATAACAGGAGATATCTTTTTAAGTAATCTGATACGTATTAAACCTAAAAAGCAACATTGTAAATGTTCAACAGAAATATCACTTTAATCCAACCAAACACAATTTTATATGTAAAAACTAAATCGAAAAATAGATTTTTATGTATGAAAATTTAATAAATGAAATTGAAGTTTATAGGGTTCCATAGTAAACAATGAACCCTTATATAGTTTCACCATGTCTGTCTGTTAAGCTTTGAAGTGATAATATAGGTTAATATTTATGACAGCGGCAGGAGCAGTGGCAGAGGTTGAGTGTAAATGGATGGTAGTATTCTGTATATGATTGAACTATTGTAGACGAACATGACTATTAACATATTAGGGACTTATTATATTATCTAGAAAATATATGGTTGTTACCGGTTGAACTTAAGTGTATACTTTTTAACAACATCAAAATTCACCATTATTAAACTGGATTATGCCAATTAAGCTAGCTTGATTAGTTAGTTCCTAGTAATAACTTGAAAATTTAATTTATTCACTTGCACATCTTTCAAAATAATTCTTGGCTTTAAAGATACTTAAAAGTGAAGGGTTTATCACCTATTTCTGAATTAAGCCATTCACATAACTTAATCAGTAGAGCAGAAAGGATAAGTTGAATGAACCACAGCTTGAAATACATTGATAAATAATAAATAACAATATAATCTTATGAGTTGTCATTTGTTTGATTCATATTGTTCTAGAATTTGGGGCCAGTATGAGTTTATAAAGTTTTTACAGATACTACATGCGAATTAGAATGTGGAAATACTTACATAGCGCTGCAGCTTGAGCGACAAGCGCCACTAAACATATCACTCGACTTGTCCCCATGGTAGCTTTCCTGGCTTGTTGTACTCGTATATCTAACAAGAAACCAAACAGACCACTTTAAATCTCAATCACATTTCTCCGGCACACATGTTCACAGCACTCGATGACCTAATCCGAATAAAGCTTGTACCACAATGACAACACCCACTAAAAATAGTAACAACAAAATCACTAAATTGTCGCCTTGTTATGACACAAAAAGTTGTTTTGCGAACTAAAAAAGTATCAAAGGACCTCCTGGCTTTCCGTTACTACAATTTTAACACTGTTTATTGCGAGAAAACTACACAAATCAACTATTTGTTGCCGTACACGGCAAATCGATATCAAACATTCCACTGTAGTGTCGTAAAATTGTTAAACAACAGGATTGTTAAAGGTATTTTCACAGATAAACATATTACCTAATTGTTTTAATATTATAATAACATCGCGAAATCCAACTGAATTATTTTAATTCACGGATTCAAAAGGCGGGGCCTCGAATTCGCTGTCGTTTCGTCCGGCAGTTGACGGCTTGTGTTGCCAATTTTCACTAAAAATTAAAAGCTATGGTATAAAAATTCTAATTTAAATACTCGACTGTCTAAAAGAAGGTGATGTTGTTCTCATATATATAATTAAGAACATCTATGTAGACTCTGTGATATCTCTGGTAGCCTAAACAATGTGGTCGGTTTTAATAGTGCTGGTTGCTATTATTTTATCTGTCTCCGGAGTGTATACTGAATACTTACAGACTTCAACAATAAAGGAGGCAGTTCGATGTTCAATTGTATGCATACTCTTTTATTTTGTATGTTCATCAGTATTTTTTTATCGAGGTGTAATATCCTCGACCTCGACCACTCCGTCACTTAACATTAGACGAGTAGATGGTCAAATATAGACGTATTTTGTTTAAAATTAAAATCCGCCTAGGTACACATTTGTTTCATAGAGCGCATACCTAGGTAAGGTGCGAACTATTGTATGTTTATTTAGTTGATGGTACAATAAAATAACTAAAAGTGTGCTTACTATCACAAATTGGCAATACCTTTGACGGTTCATTGACTGATGTCATAGACAATTTGGTTCATGGCCAACCGAAGAGGAACTAAACGTATATCTCATATCTCATTTTAACTACAGACTTCTAAGCTATTTGTCTCTTTTTATCAAACAAACCATAAACTATGTTTTTTTTTAAATTATCTAAGCGCCGTTTCTTTAGCAATATGTCAAAGCAAAGCTCGGAGCATCATAGTGTTCGTTTAGAATCCGAAAAAGCTTGTTTCGCTATTAAAATAAAGCGGCGTTACTGACACGTTACGGCTTTTCATATTTACCCACATTACACGACATAAAATAATTTACGTTTATCCTAAACAAGAATGACATGAACGTTTAACAGCCCGCGCGTTTTAAAATCACTACGAGTATTATAATCTTCGACATACATACCTACTACTATTATATATAGTTTATGATTATAATTCTAACTAAACTAATAATATTATAAAAACGCAAGTAACTGTAACTCTGTCTATTCGTTACCACAGCTAAACGGCTGAACTAATCGTTATGAAATTTGGTACAGAGATTCTTGGAGGGCATAAGCTATATTTTTATCCTCATCGATTTTTATCACTACGCGGGTGCAATCGCGGTGCGCAGCTAGTTCACTTTAATGTATTTCGGATGTATGTAAACAACCTCGTAGACTTGACGGTTCAGCATTACCGATTTTTAATACGATGTAATGCCTTTACATTGTTACATTGTACGAATGTAACAATGTAAAGGCATTACATTGTTACATTCTGAAATGTCCTAGAAGACATTTTACTTCTTCCGATATTTTATTTCTGATGATGATGAACTTTCAAAAATAAATCGTATTTATAGTAATAGTATCTCTATGATTTAAATTCGCTTAAATCCTCTGTGACAAATATGTCATATTTACTTTCTCTGCAATTTTTTAACTTTATTTTACAAACGTTTTGAATTCAAATAATTATGATTTAAAATTAACTTTTTCATGCAGTCCATTGGCGATTTCTCTCTCTATTTTTTAAAAGGATAAACGTACTAAAATCGTTGTTTTTCTTCTGAGAGCGCTGCCAGTATGGGTAAAATTACTCCACCTACCTTATTACCTATTAGATTTTTATATTCTGTTATCATATTTCACTAGACTGTTGTAGGTATAGGTATATACCATGCCGGAGCGGTTCTCCCAAATAATTATACGAAATTTTGGTGTAAGCTTCGTTGTAGATAAGTAGTATACATAGCATGTTACAGACGAATTATATTAGATAACTAGCTCTTAAAGAGACGCTTAAGCGTGTAATTCCTGGATCGCAACCGGAGGAGAAGTGCGGGGCAAGTGGACGGCAGCAGCTTTCTACCGTCCCCTCATACACCCAAAAATATTTTGCGTACTGCGCTACGTAATTTTCGGATTCGCCTCGGATTTCGGATTTTTTGTTGCACTAGACATTGCAGTGATGGACCTTAATATTTGTTTTCTTTACCGTGTTTACTTATTTCTTATGTTATTTAGATTTTTGCTTGTGTAATATCTTATTGTTGCTATAGTGTATGTGTGCCAAAATAAATGTTTCTTTCTTTATTATACATGTTAGGAGTTTAGCGCTAATTTCCAAATAGATTTTTAACACACCTGTATTTGCTTTCACAGGTGATCAGCGCAATATTTTAAATAACTGTCACAGTTGGCAGAACACATCAGTATCGACCAACACACAACCACAAGCATTCTCCAAATCAGACTTGGACTGCAGCTTGTCAGCGTTATCTGAAACCACCACTAGCTCCAATGGCACCAATTCTGTCCCCGCGAAGTTCCATCCCGTGCGCCCCAAACTTGTTTACAACAGAGACTACTACAAGAAATACGAACATGATGAAGTACCCGTCAAAGATTCCGATGTTCTGACCGTCGACAAGGGATCTCTGACGAACTCTGATTTGGAAGTCCTAGAAAAGAGAATATACAAGAACGTGTCCCGAGAATTGCAGACCGACGACGATTCACTCGGCAGCCTCGAGTCCAACATTAAATTCTTCAAAATCACCGTCGAAAAGTTATTCGATAATTTCTACACGAGCATGCGCGACATCGAACATTACAAGCAGAGATTCCACGAGATCTTGAACAAGAGTAAAGAAGGCTCGATAGATGATATGGAAGGCTTCATCAAAGACATGTTCGATCACATCATGTCCTCTGATAAATCACTGGCGAAGATCAGCCGTCACTCTGTCGAGATTGTCACGGAAATCGAAGACAAAACCCACGTTAGCAGCTGCGGGGATTCAGCCGCAGACCACGACTCCAGCAAAGACCTGCTGGAGACGGCATTCAGAAATGACCATTACCTCTCCGACTCGACCGATGAGACCAGTTGCAAGACTAAAAAACTCGCAGATTTAGAAGAGAAATTCAACATTTTCATTTTGAGTAGCACGCCTTGCTTGGATATAAATTTGTTCGGCCGGAATATGATGTCCGAAATAAACATGACGGAGAGACAAACGGCAACGCAGTCCATAGCATCGGCTGACAACCTGAGAAAAGTGGCCGCAAAAAAGTTGGAGCTGGAGAGACATTTGAGGCACGAGGACAACATACGTAATATCTCCGACCGAGACATCCCCGTGAAGATCTCCTTCGCTAAGAAAAACATACATTTGAACGAAGATTTCTCTCGCATGGATTACAATGAAGCCTCCAAGTCGTTCCTGTCTAAATTCTGCAGCCTCCTCTGCCGCAAGTTCCGCAGGTCCACAGTCTAACCGTTGCAAAATCGACTTTGTGTTAATGGAAATAAAGTGCAAATGTCAACATCGTTTATTTTGGACTAGATATTTAAAACATCGATTAATATGAGAACAGAACTAGCTTTTGACTTAATTCATATAGATTCGGTTGCCATAATTAAATCGTTTCTTGCACAAGTATCAAATTTGACTTGTCTGAAACAATAGTATACACATGTATGTAACTTTTAGGTATTTACTTTATGCTTTTATAAGAAACTGAAATAAATAAACCATTTAAAAAGGTAATCTAAAAATTAATAAAGACGACATTTTCAGTTTTCGCAGTGAGGAACGCCCTGACGTCAAACCGCTCGCTCTTCATTTCAGATTACATTATTTATCATAACCAAAATATAATACTTTTACAGTTTTTAACATAATATTGGTGGCAATTATCAAGGCACCACTAATAATTAATATAAGTAAATTAAAAACAACTTGTTATTTTATAAAATATACGCTACGAATTGATAACCTCCTCCTTTTTTAAGTTGGTTAAAGTATGTGAGTAGGATTAGGCGAGGTTCTGACTTCGCAACATTCCTGAAATCAAATTGAAATAGTTCAGTTTCAAATAAAAGCCTAAAATATGTACCTAACAAAATAATTATACCCTACGAATTAATAACATCCTCCTTTTTTAAAGTCGGTTAAAAATCAATATAAACACTCCAATAAATTAAAAATTCATGACATAACATATCCCAAAGCCAGTCCAATTTTCATTTCAATCTGACTGCAAAAGTAGCTCACGAATCTGCATTCTCATAATGAGCCGTATACCACCGGATCATCTCTATGTGTTTAGTCAGCTGCAGCGCAAACTCCTTCTTCATATGTAAGAGCTCCCTGATGACCGCCAAGTCCAACATCACAAACGCTTGTCCGTCGATCTCCTCTTGCTTCATCCTGTCCGCTATCAACTTGCAGTCTTCAGTGTTACTCAGATAAGAGTATACATCGTCCACCGACCACTCTAAAGGATTCTGCGACAGTTTCAACTTGTTGGTCCAAGACATCGCCATATCTTTCTCGAACATTTTATTGTCTGTAGGTAAAGGGTCGTAAGTGTTGAACTTCAGCTTTTTCAGCTCCGGCTCTTCGGAATCTGAGACGTCGGAGATGTTTTTGTCCCTAGAATTGGTGCTGCTTTCGTTGGTATCGTTCTCTGTGTCGCTGTAGTTGGAATGTTTCTTCGTGACGCACGAATTGTATATCGTCTCCACGTCTTTCTTGTTCCAGTGCGCTTCCTTCATTTGTAGCGCGAAGTTGGGTAGTTTTGCGCCGCGTGTCTTCATCTCTAATTTGGGGTAGTTGTGGTTGTCCCGTTTCCTTTTCTTGTCGTCTTGTGAGTCCGGGGAGCCCGGTCTAGTGCCGGGCTCGGAGGGAGGCGCGGAACCCTCGCTCTCGACGGACTCGCCGTCTTTCCCCTCGGCTTCTTGCGGTTGTTCCTTCTCCCGTTTCTCGACGACGCATTTTCTTTTCTTCCTCCGGCCGTTTAGGCTTCCTTTCGGTCTGCCGCGCCGTTCTGTACCGTTATCTGAAAATAACAAAATTAATAATAAGATGAGACTGAGCCGTCACGCTCGGCTATGTAATACTTGTTCGACTAAGGGAGCGAGAGAGATATATAGTTCGAGGTTCGAGAAACGATATCGTAAGTTAGACTATAAAAACTGCTATTCTGCAGTTGGGTGTTTTGTTTTTCTATTAATATAGATACTTCTTGTTTGTTTTATGTTTTATTGTCGTGGTTGTTTTATCGCGAATAATAAAAATGTGTACGTAGTCGAGCCGTTTGAAAAGAAACAAACAGAAGTAAAAAAAGAGATATTAGTGTTTTGTATACTATACTCACGGAAGGTGCTCTTGCCGACCAGCCGGCAGTTGTTCGGGCAGCGGTCCGGGTACTCCGTCGGGCCGAAGAGGCAGGGGCAGGCCTGCAGGCGCGCGCACACCGACCGACAGAAGGCCGGCACGCGACCGCCGCCGCACACTACCGGCACGTACGCGTGGTACGTGCTGCTTTTTAATCTGAAATAATTATACTTTAAATAAGTATCTATATTAAAAGAAAAACAAAATACCTGACGGCAGCAAAACTGATTTTGGTAGGTAACTAACTTATTTCGTTACGTTTGATATGCTGTTGAGTATACGTTTTTTGTGAGAAACACACTTTCTTTAGAATAATTCTATCAAAAAAACTTGTTTATATGAAAAAGATCGTTGAAGGTTACGAAAAACGCATTTTTTCTGCGAGATTTGTATTATTATTATTATCACGAAAACCAAAATATGTTATGTTACCCATACATATGCGCAAATAAAATAAATTGAACCGAATCGAAAAAATATAGCCTGACATTCAGGAAGTAGAAACAAATCCAATGACACCTCGCATATCAAAATCTGTCAAACCGTTTAGGCTGTAGGAGGTAATATAGAAACATATATGTACACACTATACATACACTCGAAAAACATAACCCTTCTAGAGTAGTCTGGTAATACATTAATTCCATAAGGTTCACCTTACAAAAAACTGATAGCATGCTCTTATTAAAATAATTAATAAATAATTGACTTCTTATGGCTGAGATGATGATGATGATATTTTTTTTTTACGCAAGATAGATCTACGATTGACCACCGACTAATGTGATGTTGAGCGACGGTGTGACCGAGGATGGAGCTGAAGATTACTAAACTATAATATATACAAATACCATGGACGTATGTTAGGACGGGCCGGGTCGGCCAGGCCCACCCCAGGATTTTAGGTACCCATCTAAGTATATAGAGATCTTAGGGGCCTGGCCCCCCCAAGAGAATATCTCTAGATACGCCAATGACTAATACTCACTTGGCTCTCAACATTTCGAGCCTCATCCCCTCCCCCAGCGCCCCCTCCGTCTCCCAGTCCTTCAGCAGCTTGGCCGGCTTGTACGACGCCGATATGATCTTATTGAGCACTTCCTTCAGCACCAGAGAGAGCGGCCCCGGACCCACGTGCTTCGGTAGCTGAGACAACTTGTTCCTGCTTATAGAAGGGCCCGCGTAACACTTGTAGTTAAAGTAAATCCTATCGCACCACTCTTCAACACACTTCATCTCTTCCTTGGCCGGCTTCGTGTTTTTCGGCTCGTCTTTCGGCCTTTCCGTTTCTTTTTTCGCGGTGAGATCGGGAATATGTAAAGCATAGTTGTTGCTGTCGCACCACCCGACCGGGAACAGCAGGTCGCTGTCCTGAGAGCACCAGAACTTCTCCCCGATAGGTAACAGTTCTACGCAGAGCATGTGTTCCACTATCGTTTCTATCGAAGCCACGTGAATTTCTTCGTGGTTCTGAGGGTTCACCGCTTCTAGCTTCATGTTGACTTCGATGCCTTCCAGTGGGATTTTCGCAGAGAAGCAGTAGTCGGGGGCCGGGACCGATGACGTCATCGAGAGATACTCGTCCCAGTCGAAACTACCCTCTTTCCAAATCTTCGGCGGTTTGAGTGGGAAGCTGTGCCTTTCTGCCCAGCTTATGGGGTATATGTACGGGTGGCTGGAATCGCAGAGCCACGCCATTTTGGTGTCCTCGTAGTCGTCCAGGTGGTCGTCCACGGTCACCAGGAAGTGGAAGTTGTTGAACACTTTGGTGACGGTGGCTGGACGGACGGACCTCATGTCGTGAGGGTCGAGGGTCTCCAGCTTCATGCCCGTTACGAAACTGTGCGCTTCCAGGTTTTGGTTTGGCTGTGGAGCGATAAAATTTATAACTATATGAATGGAAAAAACACAAACTCGTCCCACATTTCTAAACTATTGACCTATATTACATTCCCATGTATGAACGTACATTCGCGCGTGTAGCGCTCGTGGCGTAGGTTGACTAGGTGTTCCCGAAATCACCAAAGTTAAGCAACGGACGGACTGGTCAGTCTTCGGATGGGTGACCGTGAGTGGCATTTATTCCTGAGCGCTACCGTGGGTCGGATGACACGTTAAATTGTAGGTCCCAGTTGTTCAGCAATCGTCAAGCCAAGTCAGAGGCCTTTCGGCGGCTTAATAACTCTGACAATAGGGCTGGCCACTCAGTCTATACGAACTTACTTACTTTTTAATGTACATTCTAGATCTGGGGAGAAATGGGCAGACTGTTGTTACTATACCTATTAAAAAAAAATAACATCTTTGTACACACAGTTAAGCAATAAATATATTCTTATTCTTATGGATGTTAACTCAATAAATGTCGGTACACACATATCAGTGAAGTCTCAGTTTGTGCACAGTACCGAACTCGTGATATTTTTTTCGTATTCACTATAAAGGTGTCAAAAACGACAGTGCTCTCAATGACCTTAATGAAAAATGATTATCAGCGTGGTGGTACTGCGCCGGAACTGACACTTCACTGAACCGACCGACATGTGTGAACCGACCTTAACAATGTGTTCGATATTTTTGAGTGTTTCACACACTAAAGTCTCTACAAATTTATAGACAGTTCAAAAATTGCACACATCCGACGGGACTTGGATTACCATTCATGTTATAGGCTCCTAGGTACAGATCGGGTTCAAATCCCGTCGGATGTGTGTAATTATTGAACTGTCTATTTTGCTTAAAAAAAGCGAAATGAGCAAGCGTGCTCCATCTCCGACCACTGCGCCGCTTTCCATCAGGTGAGTTATGATCAAACATTGGCCCATTTCAACATAAACAACGTACGAACATACATTCCGGACGTAAGCTATCTCCATTCCAATTTCAGTCTTAGCTATTTACCAGTTTTACCACTATTGTAGTGAAATATAATAAAATGTTAAAAAAATCACAAATACACACACAACTATAAACTTCCGCATATACAATATGTAGTGTGAAATTGAAGAGGAAGGGAATATATGATGTATTGGAGGAATTTTCCTCCAGGTCAAAAGCATAATTAATAGCTTCGAATGCGAGTCACCTCTGACTAAGTGAAGCAGCATGTGCATGACGCTCATTTGCAATATGTGCATGTCAAAGACAGTATAATATACGTAATAGTCATGATAGATATTTGGCTTCATCCATGAATCTAGAATTTTGAATTAAACTAGCAGAAAGTCGGCGAATTACCGCCCATTTCTCGTTGAAATGCCAAAAAATCCGTACTCAGCGACATCGGTCCACGTTCATGATGCGTACTGCACACGAATGGAATTCTTTGCCGCCATCTCTGTTTCCTGAGACCTACAATCTTGGAATTTTCGAGGCTAGAGTAAATATATATCTTCTAGATCGACAAGCTCCATCCTCGGCCACACCGTCGCTTAACATCAGGCGAGTTGGTGGTCAATCGTAAAAAAAACTATTACTCTGTAATTTCATTACTCTAAGGTCAAAAGTACCCACAACCGAAAAGCATGTATGAAAAGACTTATGAAAGTATATAAAGCGATTAGCGAATAGATTAAATTAATTAGAAATAGCAGATACAAATATACTATAGATCACTCTCAATCAAATCCTCTATGAAACAAAAAAAAACTATATTTAACTCTGTTCATTCGTTAAAGAGCTACGATGCCACAGACACAGGTTTACAGACACTATCTGTGTGTTAAACTTATAACACCCCTCTTTTTTTGGTCGGGGTTAAAAAAGGCGTGAATGTATAATGTATATAAGTAAGTGTACGTTAGTTTTCGATGAAATAGTAGTGTTACCTGAAACAGGTCAGCCGGCGTGGGTTCTATTATTGATTCTTCATTGCTTAATCTCAACTGTGTGCTTAGTTTGTTCTTGCAGGAGAACTTGTTCACTTTGGCAGGATACTTAAACTGCCACGGGGAACCCTAAAATCAACACAGATTATTTTTAACACCTATAGATAATAACTATAGTTTAAAAACCGAAAAACTGACTTCAAAATGCGCAATTTTGGTTTAAAAACTAAACTAGTTACTGGACCGTTTTTGATAAAATTTCTGTGGGACCTATTTGAAAGTATATCCTTTTAAATATATTATATATCACCATATCTTTTTAAAAAAGTTTTTCAATACGGTTTATAAATGACGGAGTTATGCGGTAACGAATATAAAAGAAAAATAAAAACGGACAAGTGCGAGTCAGACTCGCCCACCGAAATCGGGTTCCGTACAAACTAGATAAAAGAACTACCGGGCGAAGCTAGTCTAACGGGGAAATTATATTTTTATTTTACATTTTTGCAATTTTTGGTCATAATCCGAAAATTACACACCGTAGAATTAAATAAATACCAGTTTTAGCTTGTGCTAATAAAGCTCTTTTATATGATACTAGACATGATACAATTAACTCATTTTACAAATTTGGACCCTCATTCCTTGCATAAAGACCAAAGAAGAGTTTTATTATTTATTTGCATTAAGACCGAAGAGATTTTATGTGATTAAATTAAAAATGTACAGTTTTCGGATTTTATCCTTTATAAGACAATGCTTCTTGCCAAATATCATAGTTCTAGGTTAACGGGAAGTACCTTATAGGTTTTGATTCCTTTGTGGGTGTCGGAAATATGCGGTTTTTTGCGACATATACATACGTCTGTAATTATTTTTTTACGATAACCGAGAAGTTTGATTTATCAGCAGGTGTATCACACCTGCAAGGGATTACAGATCTACGAATGTATATGGTTTTAATTTCAACTCGATACCGCCACGCGTTCCCGAGATATAAGGCCTTGACAGAAGGACAACAAAGTGAACCTATAAGGGTTCAGTACCTTTTCAGGTACGGAACCTTAAAAAAATACAGCCGAATTGTTAACCTCCTTCTTTTTGAAGTCGGTAAAAATGAGAATAATGTTATTCGCCTCGAAATATAACATTATTATATGTTAGTATATTATGCCTAGTTGCCAGGTTACCTTATTAGTGACGAAGCCGAAACTGCTGAGTCTAGGGTTGGAGAAGAAGATCCAGATCGTCTCCAGGTCGTCATCGGCGCCGTCATACCGAAGCAGCAGTCGACCGCCCACGTTCTCAGATACCTGAGAAATGAGGTAAACTATGCTAATAAACAATAGTTTCATACAAAGTATTCTGTCAGATCAAAATATCATTGTAAATCAAAAACATTGTGCTCGTTGCGCTCGCAACGCAACGCGTCTAATTTTTATTTTACAGGTTTTCGACCTGGATTCCCCGAGTATGAGTGATGTCACACGGGGGCTACCGCTGTACTGCGTTCTGTTCATAAGTGACGCTGCAACATTGCACAGTGTGCAACATTTCGCGACGCATTTACATTACGTAGAACATATTGCTTCCGCCCGCTTCCATAAAGGGCGCACAACACGTGTCCTGTCCATCGTTTGTGTGACGCCGAAGAGCCGAGCCATTTGTTCATGATAAGGTAACAAAGAGACAATTATGTTATTTCCGAATTTATCTCAGTATAATAACAAGTGCCTACATTTAAAGAAACAAAATATCCGACTGCAGAAAAGAGAATTTTGCAGACTAACTTACGATTACGATCTACACGCTGTTCAGTGTACGTTTTTAGTGAGAAAGTATGCGTAAAAGCACGGTAAAGGATATTTCTAATAATTCTAGTAAAACCACTTTTTTATTACTGGAAAGTTCGTTGGAGATTACGAAAAAATGCATTTTCTTATTTTTGCGAAAGATGTTTTATTATTATTACAAAAAATGTAGCCTATAATACTCAAGGATTGAAGACGAATCTAACGACACTTCGCACATCAAAATCAGTCAAGCCTTTTAGGTTGTAGGCGCTCGTGAACTCACATACATACACTCGAAAAACATAACCCTCCTTCTTAGGCAATCGAGTAAATATTGTAGGAAAGCTTACCGTAGCAATCCAGTATCTATAAGGATCTATCACATTCTGGACTTCCACCTTCATCCCAACCTTGATCCGATCGATAGGCGACAGACCCTTATTATTGAGCGCCTCTATCGACACAGACTGTCCATCCAACAAGGCACGTTTCATAATTTCTATTATGGTGTCCCCATATTTCTCGTTCACAGCATCCGGTGGCTCAATCAGCTCGTCGTACTTCCCGCACCACCCCAGAGGATGTACTTTAGTGGTGGATATGTCACACCAGAAGTCGGTGTCAGCCCCTATAAACTTGATCCGGAGGAGGTGGCCGCAGACCATGGTGATTTCTGCTATCCAGTACACATCAGGGTTGTTCTTGTGGGCCACTTCAAGAAGCATGCCCTGCTTGATGCCATTGTTGAGGCTGGCTTCTACCTGGGATGAAACGGCTTCATTAGGAATGGATTATAAAGTTATGCATGGTATACTTGGATGTGCTGTACTACCATTTATTTTTTCATAGATTTGTTTGTTTAAGAGTCTGTAGTTTGACCATCGTCCTTCTCACTCACCCACATTTTTGAAGATGAAAATGATTTTTTGCAAATTATTAACATATAAATGGTTTATATGGATTAAAAAATCGGACAAGTGCGCGTCAGACTTTCCCATCGAGGGTTCCGTACAAACTATTAGATAAAAGGGGGAAATCATATATTTTTTTAATATTTTCAATCATAGACCGAAACATATACATCATAAAAATATTTAAAAACCTGTTTTACTTTTGCTAATTAAGCTCTTTCATATGATATTCCACATGATATGGTTAATTCACTTTAAAATTTGGACCCTCATACCTTGCATATAGACACTATTTTTTGTGATTAAATAAAAAATTACCAATTTTCGGATTTTTTCCTATATGTGTACTATAACACAACGCTTCTTACCAAATTTCATAGTACTAGGTCAACGGGAAGTTCCCTATAGGTTTTGATTCTCTTGTGAGTGTCGAAATGTGCATTTTTTATGACATATTCGGCTGTAACTTTTTTTTTATGAAAACTGAGAAATTTGATTTTTCTTTCTGCAGCAAGAGACTATGGATCTGCGTATATGGTTTTAATTTCAACACAATACTTCATGCGTTCCCGAGATAAAGGTCTTGACACCCGGAAGGACGGACAGACGGACAACAAAGTGATCCTATAAGGGTTCCGTTTTTTTCTTTTTGAGGTACGGAACCCTAAAAATTAACTCCGATCAAAATGATTTTTTTGTTGAAAGCTTGTGATGTTGCTTTAGATTTTTCCATGGGACTATTTTTTTTTTAATAAGTGTATTCAGTAATTTTATGTCTTCAAAAATGTAGATATGCATGAACGAGATGGACAATGGTCTGACTTCACCTGTAATTATTGTGACATGAAGCTGTATTTTATTTGTATGATTTTTTACTGTCAATGTATAGATGTTGATTGTAGATTAATGTTGTCTAGAAATCACTTAAAGAAAAACAAACAATAAAATCCTTAAATAGGAACTACTGAAATAAAAATGAAATGAGAAAATATATGAAAATGAAAAATTCATGGTGTGTATTGTCCACAAGTATTTATTTATTTATTTTTACTATATTTCAAGGATTTCCTGATGTGTAAACAGTTAGTTGGTTTAAATAAAGGATGGTTCACAGATTTTAGAAACCTCATGTGACTAATATCCATAGCTGAATTGGTAGAGGCTCCTTAGTACTGATTGAGATGTCTTCTGATCTATTTCAATAATTATTGTTAAGTATTTGCAATTAATTTATATATAATACTAAAAAAAAAGAGCTGTAAGTATTTTAGACAATATTTAGTCATAAAGTGATCTAGTCATACCTGCTATCTAGTCATATTGAGATTCAGTCGCAAAGCTCCTAACCCAATATTTTTTATATTTTATCCAACCTTTACATTTACAACAAAAATATATCTGTGGTTTTTTGACTTATTAATGCATGCATTTCATACTTAAAGTGGATAAATGATCAATCAGATGGTAAGTAATAATTTCCATATGGTTACCAAATTATTAAATTAAATATTTTAGACTAAATGAATAGAATAATTATATATTTCCATTAGATACATTGTATAGAGTAGTGTGAAAACTAATGTAATTATATGACTCCATTATGAGGATAAAAATAGAATTTATTATTTAGGTAAGTACATACCTACTTGCTGAGTTGTCTCAATTTTTCTCACTTACCTTGTCTTAAATTTAACAATAATATCAATTTATGTGTCAGTACTTTTTATAGTAGTTGGGTACCATAGCTGAGAACTATTTTATAGAGATTATTATGGAAACTAAAAAATATTATACAACACCATTGAATAAAATCATGCAACTTACATGTAAAAATAATTCTTCAGGAACCGCAACACCTTTGATTGTTTCCAAATAATTATTCCAATCGAAATCCGCCATAATTTTACAACTAACGCGAGTTTAGACACATTAAATTAAAATTATTTGAATACAAAATAAGTTAATCGAACGGCCTAACTTTACGAATTTCAGAAACTGCTTTTCATACAATTCATTCATTACCAAGTCTATTTCTTTCTGTGTCGTTAAATTCGTATCTATCTATCACACTTTTACACTAACTGGATATTACTTTCCGAACTACGTTTTTTTTTATTGTGATGCGTTTGGACTTCATCGGGTAATTTATTAAATACATCACATCTATTTGTTAAACAATATTTTAGTATTTTATTGTTTTAATAAAAAGCTACTTTTTTGTAAATGATTTCCAAAAAGAATACTCATAATTTTTAAAGATTACAGTTATCTTTTATTTTAAACTAGTGAAAAAACGGAACGTAATACGATAAGGCAGTGTCTCCATATCTAAATTAAGAATTACCGTGCTGCAAGGGTAAAAATACCGTGTTTCTAGGCAAAATTACCGTGAATCTGATAAAAGAGTACCGTGTAAATTACCGTGTAATTTTGCAAAAGAAAAATTAGTTTTAAATTAACGATTATTCTAAAATAAAGCTAGAACTTAAAACAACTTTTGTATTTAAATGCTTACAACGTAATTGTAACACGTAAGTACATAGAAGAAAGAAAACAACTTTTTTTACGTGATTCACTCGTCGCACTAACAAATTTAACTCCTCCCACTATTTAACTAAAGCCTCGATGATACTGGGCTAGTTTACGAGCTGCTAGTCGGCGAGTTTATAAGCTAGCGAGTGAGCGAGTAGCGAGTGTCGATGACACAATCAAAAGCAGATTGTAAAAAAAGCTAATGACACGGAGCGAGTTTACAAGCTGCTCGCGAACTCGCTGGCTTGTAGCTTGTAAACTAGCCCAGTGTCATCGAGGCTTAAGAACGGGAATAGATTATTGCCAAGGCTTGTTGGTAGTGATACACGTATGTGTGTGTGGAGATAGACGTTTAAATAATATTGAGGGATTCCCCGGGACTTCATGGCAATAGGACCAGTGTTGTCATGTCATTACTGTTGGCTGACTGAGATTCGTTTTACGCAGTACATAATTAAATATTTACAACAACTTTATTTGTAATGATAATACGGGCAATACGGTGATATATGACACGGTCACGGTAGTGTATTATTACCTTGACGGTAGATAAAGCTTCCACATTTGCCATTAGTCGAGTTTATAGTGTTATAGTTGTTGATAATAATAGTTTAAAAAACTTAAGCAACCGTCTTCTCGTGGATGTCATTGTCAGAACTAGACCAAATTATTCTTATTTAAACCATAACAAAATATGCTCATCGAATATAAAGATGGCAAAATCATAGACTTGAATAACGAATTTGTTACTATAGTGTGCTTTGTAAATTATCACTTAAAGTAAAACAACATTTTTGTTAGCCTACCTAATATTTTATTTATCTACATCTACACTAATAATAAAGAGGAAAGATTTGTATTTTTGTATGTTTGATATGAAATCACTCAAAAACTACTGGACCAATTTCAAAAATTCTTACACCATTCAACATCATCATCATCATCTCAGCCATAAAAAGTCCCCTGCTGGACATAGACCTCCCCTATGGATTTCCAAAAAGACCGATTGGAAGCGGCTTGCATCCAGCGTCTTCCTGCCACTTGTATGAGGTCATCTGCCCATCTCGTGGCTGGTCTTCCTACGCTGCGTTTGCCGGTGCGTGGTCTCCACTCGAGAACCTTTCGGCCCCATCGGCCATCAGTTCTACGTGCTATGTGGCCTGCCCACTGCCACTTCAACTTGCTAATCCTCTGTGCTATACACCATTAGAATGCTACATTATTCCTAAATAACATAGGCTATAATGAGTATTAGAAAAAATTTGGGATCCCTACTAAAACTTCAATAATGTAACCCAAGGTGTAAAAAAATTCTTTCATTGCATACGCTGCGCAAACTATTAATCATAGAACAAAAAAATGTTCTACAATATTAAAGAACATACCTACCAATATCTACAAAAAACGTTGCGATAGCATACGTATGTCCAACTATTGTTATTATACCACTATAACTACTTTTTAACATTTAAAAAATTTATAGAAATGCCGATCAAGTTCAGCCCCCGTATTCTGAACCCATTCGGTTTCGGAATCGATTCGATTTGTATATCTCCGTCTCTGTCATTCTCTATGGAAATGACAGAGACGGAGATATACAAATCGAATCGATTCCGAAACCGAATGGGTTCAGAATACGGGGGCAGACCATGTTATCTATACCTTGGTATTAATTCTTATTCAAATAAATTGTTTCATATTCAAGACTATTTCAATACCTGTAGATTACTTTTTGAATTATTCAAATCGGACATTCCATTCAAAAGATATTGCGAATTTAATAATGTCAATCTAAACAAAATACTAGAAACATAACAGCCGTCAAGTCACTGCGCGCCGTGGCCGGTGGCACCACGCAGCGAAAAACGTTACGAAAAGGTACTCATATTTGAGCAATATTCAACATATTTTATTGATCAAAGTTAAGTAACGTTTTTCGTTAAATCCGTAAACTTCTTACATCGCGTGCACTGCGAAAAGTATGGACAATAGAACAAAATCATGTGCAAAAATATTTAAAAACATGTCAATATCAACAAAAAAATGCAAAAGGGCCGAATTAATGGGGGAGTAAAATAAGAGGGTTCATCCTCTTAGATGGTCTAAGTTCATCCTTAATACTTGACACTGGCAAATGCTTTAAAGCGGGTCCAATACAAAAAAAAAATAAGAAGAACAAAATTTTGACAGCTATTTGACATTTCGATAATGTTATCAAAAAGACTGTGATAAAAGTCAAAGCACACTCTTCTTCTTCTTCTTTTTTGTATTGGACCCGCATTAAAGCATTTGCCAGTGTCAAGTATTAGGATTTTTCAAGTTTCTTGCATAAAACATGTTTTAAATGTTCTAGTCACAATGTAAGTCACGTATACAGTCAATTTATAAGTCGAGTCCTGCTTCAGTAAAGTGGTGGCAACTTTACTAGAAGCTTCTATGGAGTTTTGCCGACAACGTAAAATCACACGTTTTACTGCTTTATTTGACTTGCCCACACTCACGCACTTTATCGAACACTTAATGAATAAAACACCACCATTTTATAGCATTAATGTTCAAAATAACACAAGTTTATGGAAATAAAACAAAGCAACAACACGTTACTAAGACGTTCCCGCCAAAACTCCTTTATCCTACCTATCCTATCTCTCTCTGACTGTAACCGCGGCTCTACACTTGTGCCGTGAATTCACGGCGTGAATTCGCGGCAGAGGCGCACCCTCCACATTCACGGAGCTCATTCATTTGTGCCGTGAAACCTGCCGTGAAACGGACGTCGAAACTGCTGCTGCGTTAACTTTGTTTGATGTGGCAACATATAACTATATACACTTACAAAATAAGAAAATCGTTCGAAAGCGTTGGAGAAAAAGATGATGGATGACTGAAATATTTCGTAACCGATCGATATTAATTTGAAAATTAATCCTTCTCCAGGCGTCATAATTTGCGTTTATTATTATGATGTGGATGCTTTGAGTCCCACAATATACGTTCAGCGTCGTAATATTTCAATAAGCAAATTTCTAATTCATTATCTCAACTTATATTAATCCGTCGCGCTGCCATTTAGCTCGCATTACACGTCCGTGCGCATCTATAGTCAGGAGCAAACTGGCACGGTGCCGTGAATGTGGATGTGTGCGGGTGAACGAGGCGCGAACTGCCGTGAACCCTTTGTCGCGGGACAAAAACCGACTTCGATCGGGGAACAGGCGTGAACAGCCGTGAACGCCGTGAAAACCGTCCACACTTATGTTCACGCCTGTTCGCGGACGTTCACGGCACAAGTGTAGAGCGGGGGTAACATCCATACAATACTCTTTGGTAACATTCATTCGCAATCGTTCGGTCCGGTCGCTCGTTGGTCGACTGTCGGATGAGTATGTCAATCGTTTTGTAATTTTATTCGCATCTTGAAAATAACAAAAGATTTTCCAGATGGTACAGAAATTTCGTCGCGAAACTGTATAGATGTAAGTTTTTCGTGAAGTGCTGTTTCGTGCTTTTAGTGGGTATCCCATTATGTGTATACTTTCTCTTTTATCGCCCGAGTGACAGTGTTGCGACATCAAGAATGGTATCGATATATTCGAACAGTTCCAGCAACGGGACAGATGAGGGCTGCATGCTAGTGAATCCCTCACAAAGCGTAATTATAACAGGTGCCTACAACGGTATTCCTCAGACCTTGATTCTCAATTTGATAGCATGGTCGTTTCTAATTCTATTGTTCTCCGTGTTACGGCGGACGGCGTGGAACTATGGGCGCATGGCGTTAGTGCAGCGCTCCAAGAGTCGCTGGACGAACCTGTTCTATCGCGGCGGTGATGGCGACTCGCTGGTCGAGAGACGGCGGAGCACCGATGAATCCCTGAACATAGACGAAGGCTTCTTCACCTGGCTCCCAGCCGTCTTCCGTTTGACGCGGGAGCAGGTGCTGGCAAAGTGCGGCCCCGACGCCGTGCACTACCTGTCCTTCCAGCGGCACGCCATTACGCTCATGTTTATCGTGACGCTCGTCTCTATCGGCGTCATCCTGCCCATCAACTTTCAGGGCACCAGTCTTCAGGTAGACGCCAGCACCTTCAGTAGAACCACCTTGTCTAACTTATTAGGCACATCCTCATGGCTTTGGGTGCACACTGTGATTAGTATTGCCTTTTTACCAGTCTCAGTTTTAATTATGAGAAGATGTACGGGCCGTAAACCCGTGCCCAAGTCCATGACTGGTACTATTATGATAACCAACATATCAAAAGCTGACAGGAATGAGTCTACTATCAGAGCTTACTTTGCTCATAACTTCCCTCATATTCAGATAGTTGACTTGCGTCTCGCTTTCAATATTAACAAGCTCCAAAGTGTCTTGGAAACCAAAGATATGGTAACTGAAGCGCTTGTCTATACTAATACCTACTTCAGGAAAACCGGGAAGCGTATTACAGTGAAACCGAAATGGTGTGGACCTGAAGTAGATGCCCTGGAGTTTTACACGGCTGAAGAGAAAAGGCTGAAAGATGAAGCTAAGAGATGTAAAGCTATTGTAATGAATGATCCGCTCGGCATTGCATTTTTAACACTGCCGTCTTACCAGTTAGCTGAGCATGTAATCAATCACTTCAGTCTGCATCGTGGATGGGTACTGTCACATGCTACGAACCCTTCTGACATAGTTTGGGAGAACCTAAGTGTACAGCCTGGTGTTTGGTATGTAAAGGCCATAGTAGTTAATTTTTGTCTCTTTGTAGTTCTATTTTTCCTAACAACTCCAGCTATTGTTGTCAATATTTTCAACACCTTAGTAGTTAAACCGGATAGCATGGGTAAAATAATGACTATAATATTTGAATTCCTACCCACTCTACTTCTGTGGACTATGGCCGCTGTGATGCCGGCTATAGTTTCATTCTCAGATAGGTTCCTCTCTCACTGGACCAAGTCCCAGCAGAACTACTCCATCATGACGAAAACTGTGTCATATTTATTACTGATGACCCTAATTCTGCCATCGCTTGGTCTCGCCAGTGCTGAAGCATTTATAAGATGGACATTCCACCATGAGAATGATACCATGCGATGGGACTGTGTTTTCCTGCCTGATAAAGGAGCATTCTTTGTTAATTACGTAATCACCTCTGGCTTTATTGGTACGGCACTAGAGTTAATTCGTTTCCCTGAATTATTCCTCTATGTATGGTACCTCATCCAATCGAAATCGAAAGCTGAGAAAAGTTATGTGAAGAAGGCTATCCTTTACGAGTTCCCATTCGGAGTTCACTATGCATGGAGTATTGCTATATTCTCTATAACTATAGTTTACAGCTTAGCATGTCCTTTGATCGCTCCTTTTGGGTTAATATACATGATGTTAAAACATGTTGGAGATAAACATAATTTATATTTTGCATACGGCCCATGTGATATGAGTGGGGTAGGAGGTGGCCGCATTCATGCTACAGCGGTACGACTCGTAAGAATATCTATTTTGTTTTTGCTGGTTAGTATGGCGGCATGGGCAGGGCTGAGGTCAGGCTTTCAAGCTCGGACAATCATCCTGATAATGGCATCGATAGTTGCTTTCGGGACTCTCTTGCTACTCAGTCCGTTCCCTAGTTGTACGCCGCCAGCGCCTCTACAAGCAGAGTCAAGTGTGCGGTTCACGGAATATGTTGCTCCTGTGCTGAGCAAACCCCTCGATTCTCCTCACACATCCACCCCTACCACCCCAGACTATGGGGCTTCGTCCCCCACCAACAATCAGTCTTACAATTACAGCCCAGATCCTATCAACATATAAAAGAGTCATTAGCAAATTTCCTTATCAGTAAAGCCCTGTCGCGATACGTAGGTATGTTAAACGACAATTGTCGGATAATGGTGTTTGCCTGTGCGATAACACCGCGGATTTATAATGTTGTATAGTGAAATCATTGTAAATAAACATTAATGCAATAATATTTTTACCTGATAACTAGTTATTAATATATTTAGCGCTAATTGACTGAGATCTTATGTTCAGATGGTTCAGATCTCATATTGCGTTATTTACTAAAGCTATATATAATTTTATAGTATGTATTATAGTTCGATATTACTGTTTGTTGAGTTTCTAAAAAAAATATTAACAAGCGAGGCTATTTTTATATCTATCCTCTAGAAGTAAATGTAGTGTCTAAAGTCTTTCTACATGTCCTGTAATCAACAATGGCGACTGGTGACCAATGAGTATTCCTATTTTCTAAATTACAACGTCAGTACCTCTATTCACAATCATTCGGAATCGGGTCGACATCTATATCTGCATCTCTGTCTGTACGGAAATGACATTCTGTACGGAAATGACAGAGATGGTGATATAGTTTCCGACCCGATTCCGAAACCCGAACCGACAAGTTGTGAATAGTTGATTGGTTGCCAACTTGTCACCCATCATTGTTGGTTAATATTTTAGGACATTTGATGAAATAGATATAAAAAACAAGTAGCATAAGTCGTTTTATATCCAGCAAGTGCCTTTACACACCAAATTCACCAGTTATTTTGTTTTTTATTTTGTATTTTGTTTGATATAATATAATTTATATGTAAGCTGTACCTAATTTAGGTAGGAGTAATATATTAGGTCTATTTGGCATCTTCACAACTACTGGGTATAAGATAGCTGCCATAGTTTTGTGATTGTTACGGCTGTCTATTTTGTTTGCCTACTTATTCTAGTGAGTAACTAAATATTAATATATTATGGACATTAACTTTCATACTAACGAACAGACTATGTTGTATTATAATGTGATATTTCGTAATATATTTATTCTAGGAGAATCATCCCGCTAAATAAATTTTTCTATTTTATTTTGGCTTTTGACTTTTAGCCCCTTCAAAATGTTCAAAATCAATTCGAAAATGTCTAAAACCAGTTGGCACGGATTGTGTAAACAACGATGTTTAGCGGGAACGACAGAAGGCCACTCTCGTATATATTTACATTCCTGTATATACCTATAGATTAGATACTACTCGCATGACGACGCATGTCTAAGTTTGCTCCAAGATACTTGTAATGTAAAGCCGGGTATCCACTTAGGTTCGCCGTGGTTTGCGAACGCGCCCGCTCCGCAAACCAAACATAATGGATACGGCGTGATCGCGGAGCGCGACTGGAGCACGATCGGAGCACGGCGGAGCGCTCGGGAAGCGGTTTTTTGCGCGATCTCAAAGGGGAGCGCAGTTTGTTCGTGGACGCGAGCGTGTCACGACGTGTTTGTTAAGTTCGCGAACATGGAGTGGTCTGAAGACATTCGAGTAAAATTTTTATAATGGCCACTTATTTCTTGGGATTTTAATATATGCATTATTTCATTATTTTTTCTTCCCTTATACATATTAGCTTGCCAAAATCGAGGAGGTCGTTTGTATTCCATCACAATATAATGTATCAAAATATAAGCTGCACTTCCTACTAATTCTGGAGGCGGCATGTTTGCACCGACCGTCTGTCGTGTGTCGACTGGAGACCGGAGCGCGGAATGTTAGTGCTCCGACAGGAGCACTGATGTTGCAGCCTAAGTGTGTACACTGTACACGTTCACGTTCGCGGAGCACACAGTGTTCGCAAACCACGGCGAACCTAAGTGGATACCCGGCATACATTAAACATTAAGATGCTAATTAATTCTATATTAAGTGCCTCGTATAATTCTGTCCGGTTTCCGGCAGCCTAGTGGGGAGACCGTCTGACTTGCGATCCGCAGGGCCTGGGTTCGAATCTCACGGCACGCACCTCTGTCTTTTCGAAGTTATGTGCGTATTGTTGATTGCCGCCAACTTCAAACGGTGAAGGAAAACATCGTGAGGAAACCTACATGTCTGAGAGTTCTCAATGATCTTGAAGATGTGTGAAGTCTGCCAACCCGCACTTGGCTAGCGTGGTAGACTATGGCCTAACCCTTCTCACAATGAGAAGATGGCCCGTTCCCAGCAGTGGGACAGTTTGTACAACAGGGCTTTGTACAGGGCTAATAAAAAAACCTGTCCTCATTTTTTATGCCACGTGACGAGAAGAACAAGTCACTCGCATGATAAGCTTTATACTTGCCTATAATAGTCCAATTCCTTCAACAACTCAAAACCGTGTGTAGCAATTTACTATATGCTGGAACTTCTGGTTACTCTAAAAGGCCTATTATACCACAGGATCTATTGTGCCCTGTCGACAGAGACAGGGTGGTATAATAAGAGACAGGACCCTGATCTCCATACTTCCCAGACATGGCCCGAGAAATTGGGTAGTTCCGTTCAGGGTTCCGTTGCAAATAAAAAGCGCTATGCGAATATAAATTCGAGTACTATTCGTACAACGCGGTTGAGGAGGGCAACTGAATGATTTTATAAACATAGATACAATCACACCTTTTTCTGTTGGTTGGCCAAAACTAAATCTTTCCATTTGCCACGATCCTGACGTTCGTGGTTTGCTTCTTCCACTTTCATTATTTCGTTTCGTTGCGGGTACTGTTGATCTGAACTTGACCTGTCTCTAAAACGTTTTCGATGTGCTCGTGATAGGTTTCGACTTCGTTGACATTTACCAACTTAACCATTCACACTCGCCATATATTTCGTCAACCATCCTTGATTCATTCTCTCCACATGCCCTAACCGTCTAAGCATCTCTTTTCCTATCTTACTTCACTACATCTTCTAACACACCGCGACGTTCTCTTATCACACTGTTCCTCAATTTGTCCACCAAAGTCACTCCAGCTATGCTTCTCAGACTTCATTTCCACAGCATTAATATTAGTTTCAGGCTTCTGCTAAACCCAACAATCACTATTATACATGAGTGTGGGATATAATACAGCAGTTCCAGCATCCCATTATGAACAGCCAGACGTGCCTTGATCTTGCGATGCGTCCTCACCCTAAACAAACCCTAAATTTAACTTCTGTCTGCGCATTCATGGTAAGCGCTATCTGCCTTTCTTATTCTACTCGGAATTGGAAATTCACTGGAAACATAATTACGTCTCTTAATATAATAATAATAATAAATTTATTACTCAAATCCATACAAACACTATTGTACATAGTAACGTAATGTATACAATCAGAATTGACTATTTTCTAAGTACTCTAGATTTCGCACTAGGTAACCCTGTGTCGCGAAATCTAGTGCTTTTATTTAATAACTATCCATAGCAAGTAATCATTATCTTTACAAAGAAGTAAGGAGAAGTACCCACATCAGACGTAAAAGTGTGTGTAGTTATGTTTCTTACAGATATCTCAGTCCCTACAAGTATACCTACAGTGCAAGGAAAGTGAAGTGTGTGATAATGTGTGGTGTGTGCAATTTAAAATCGTGTGAATGTGTTTGCATGTGGTGAATGAGTCGTGTAAGGTGTAAATATTTAGTGAAACCCATAACTGTCGCACCGTCTTGCAGTGCCGTATACAATATGTATTATCACAAATTCATTCGATGTTAGCAACATCTTAGTAAAATGAGGATGGCCTCAAGTCCTAAGGGGAAGTAATACAAGATATTGATTTTTTTAATGTTCGAATAAAGTTAAACAATGTTGTCAGCTTATTGGTATAATAAAATTCTCAGTTTCCTTGTAACCCAGACTTCTTAAAAATTCCCTAAGCTTACGTTTACATATATGCCTTGTGACTTTTATGATGTTGAGCTTCTTATTGAGGGCTTGATAAATATATGCTCCTCTGAATGCAAAAGAACGTTCGGCAAATAGTGTTTTCGCAAATGGTAGCTTCCAAGCACGGCGACGTTGTGTTCTCTCAGTCTCAGAAACAGTGAATAGAGCTGTTTTATGGAACCGCAAAGCAGTTGCCATAATGTACAACCCACGTACATTAATGTGGTTCATGTCCTGGTACAGCTTATCACTAGGATGTCTATATGGCTTATGATATGCCACTTTAAGTATGGCTCTTAGCGCTCGCTCAAGTCGTAGAAGTATTGTCTTACCTGCAGAGCCCCAACAGACAATACCATAACTTACTATTGACTGGCATACGGCAAGGTATACTTATCTAACAGTTTCAGAATTAGCTACTGTACCAAGTTTTTTGAAAATATGAATTAATTTTCGAAGACGATTATAGAAGAAATGGAACTTAATCATTCATCGAAGAATATGGAACTTAATCATTCTTAACAAGCGTGGCATTTTCCTAGACAGGCTGACTACACACGACTTTTACCTTTCCTTAGAAATACTCCTAAATTCTTAGGTCGATCCTTAGATCGACTTCTAAATTCTAAGAGAAGCCATATCACCGCTACCGGTTTATCACCTTATACCTTATTGATGCCTAAAGGTGCTCCCTCACCGGGAGCATTCACGTGTAATGTAAAGTTACAGATTCGAGCATTACATCAGTGAGGGAGAAAAACCGAGCATTACAGCGCGCACCTTGTAATGATACAAAACGAGTATGGGAAGTCAAATCAAATCTATAATGTTACGTTACACGCGAATGCTCCCGGTGACGTAGCACCTTTATTGGATTTCCATTAGCGACGGTTCACGTACACTATATTTAACTTATCGTCTTCGCTTACATGCTTAATGAGGTTTTGAGTAGGTGTGATACATATCCATATCAGAGATATCAATTTCAAAGAATTGAACGTTCATATTCGGAAAAAAAACAAAACGAAATTTCCTAATGTAGATAGCAGAATTTATATAGTCATGTCTAATATAGTGATAAAGTCAGCTATCAGATGTAGGTTTTTCATAGTTCATTCAGATTGTTTAGTGGACAGAATGTATTTACTTGCGAAATCATATTTACTATTTATTTTACGAAGCCGAAGTTTTATCCACGATGGTTACTTTTTATTACTTGCTTATAGTTTTTCCGCAACTTACTGAGAGGGGGTTTCAGATCAAAAATCTTCCTCGATATACCCTGTTCCTTGCGCAGTCGGTTAAAAACAAATACAGTTGGTCCCTCCGTTCACGCGCTATACTTACCTGAAACTTTGAGCTGTTTTTACACGATGGTGGATTTTCCCAAGTAAGGAGCAAATAAAAGAGAAGGTCAATGTCATAACTGACATTGACTTTTCTCTTTTATTTGCTCTACGAATGTTTTTCTCGGTCTTCCTTACCCCCTAGTTCCTTTAATCTTCTCCTCTATGTTTTTTATGAAGTGGTTTTTATCTCGTACAAGGTGGTCAACATTTTACAGTAAATAGTTTTTTATACGTACATTGTGCACAGAATTCGTAACTCTATTACTAGACTAGACTAGATTGTAGGTCTCTGTTTCCTGAGACCTACAATCTTTGAATTTTTAAGGCTAGAGTGAAAAGATATCTTCTAGATCGACGAGCTCCATCCTCGGTCACACCGTCGCCACCAGGCGAGTTGGTGGTCAATCGTAGATCTATAATGTATTTAAAAAAACTTGCATATTTCTACGCTTTTCACACATAGAACATTATTTGCGTCCAATATTATTTAGCCCTAGATAGTTCTGTTGCTATATAGCATTCTAGATAATGAGGTCGAGTCAGTGGAAAATTAATAAACGAACCACAAGTAACACCACACTATAGAGTGGTGATATAAATACGACCTCGGAGCCCAATCATATAGGACTCGAATGATAGATGCCGTGACGTCATCGGCGAATAGGATACAAAATTACAAATAACGTTTAAAACTGATATTGCAGGCAATAAGCCACAACACAAGAATAATATTATGAAGCCACCGCATCCTCAGAGTAAATAATTATTGTCAAATGATTTGTCATAATTAACATGTATTGTAGTCTAGACGTACGAAAATCACCAACATAACACAACGGATCTAAAGTTTAAGTTTAGTCGTTGACCTAAGCCGTCGACAGACGGACATGGCGAAACTATAAGGATTTGTAGTTGACTACGGAACCCTAAAAACCAGCACTGGTCATCAGTTGCGACTATCAAGTGAAGTTACTCACACACGTGTTATTATCAAAAAATAATATTAAAAAAAACGATAACAACGTTCATATTGGCGAAATGTCTATAGCTAGGATTGTGCAGCTTCGCTGATAAATGGTAACTGTCTGTTGTCTGTTCGTTACCTCTTCACGGCTAAACCAATCGTTATAAAATTTGGCACAGAGGTTTTTTTAGGACCTGGTGAAGGACATAGGCTATATTTTAATATCGTCACTGTTTTTCATAACTAAGTACGCGGGTAACACCGCGGACCGCAGCTAGTTTTGTAACTAACTAAAATTCATTGTTTCGTCGAATATAGGTCTCAGTAACACCTACTTCACGTAAAAATAAAATGTCTGCTGGCCGTGTCTAATCTTTCGTAGAACGTTCACCTTGCGCTACGTCACTCTCTACATCACCAGTATTTTAACAGCAGTGTTGGTATTTTTCGTTATCATTAATTAAAAGTGAAACACGTGGCCTTATCTAGATATGAGTGTACGAATTTATCTATACGTATAAAATGTGCAAATGTGATGTGTGTGTGTGATGTGGGGAATGTGCGCAAGAGCTTCACGACCTAATTCCACTCTCCCCATTTCACTACAGGACCAGCAGAAAGTCGGCGAATTACCACCCATTTCTCGTTGAAATGCCAAAAATCCGTACTCATAGCGATATCGATCCACTCTTGGCATTAGTAATAGAATAGTAAATCTATGGAATCGACATTAGCTGAAGAAATGTCACTTGACGGCACGTCACAGTTACTTAGCATTTCGAAGCGTAAGCGTTTGTAGAAATAGAAACGTTTGCCACTTGTCGAAGCCTGCTGTTAGTGACAGGGAGTCAGCTCAACGTCTACATAAATGTCAACTTCTCTCAAGTCTCTGAACTGACTTGCAGTATACACGGGCGGAGAAGCAGCTGGTAAAAAAATCATGATCGTGGATAAAACAGCGGGATGCGGCAAGGAGGACTACCGGAGTAGGTAACTGATAAGAAAATGTAAATACACAAAACATTTTATTGCATTCGTTTCTATCCATTTAATATTTTTCCAAGATTATGTTACTTATTTTATTAGATAAGATACCATATTTTCATGAAAGTGCAAAGTTAAAAGAAATAGATATTGAAAATCGATTGCGGCCATATGCTGCTATAGCAAATTTTCCCAAGTAACAAGAAAAAACTAACTTATAGAGGTAATTAGGTAAAATATCTAGAAACCAATTAATAAAAAAAAAAACATAAAATAAAAAATATAGATAAACTCTGCATCCTCGGCCACACCGTCGCTTAATATCAGGCGAGGTGGTGGTCAATCGTAGATCTATATTGCATAAAAAAAAACTTCATTGTACATTTATACACACTTTAGAACATAATTAGGTACAATCAAGATAAATTATTTAATACTAAAACTAGTGTAACAACTGGCGGCCTTATCGCTAATAGCGATCTACAAATAAATATACTTATAATAATAGGTAGTTAAGCAAATAAACTGCCCTGCTTTAAACATCAGATTTTGAGATTCTCGTGTTGTATGCAAATAAATTATCTTTATCTTTATCTTGAAAATCTTGTCTATTGGTCTTGCACACTTTAACGATGCTGGAAACTTGGATATGTCGCTATCCTTGAAATCTAATAAAAGATTCTCAAGTATCTACGAGTATATTAAAAGAAAAATAAAATACTCGTCTGCAGAAAAGCTGTTTTTGCAGTCTTACTTACGACTTCGTTACGCTTAGTACGCTGTTGAGTATACGTTTTTTTGTGAAAAAGTATGTGTAAAATCGTTATAAAAGATTATAAATTCGTATTCTTTAGAATAATTCTAGTAATTACTTATTTATTACAAAAAAAACGCTTTTTAGGGTTCCGTACCTCAAAAGGAAAAAAACGGAACCCTTTGTATAGGATCACTTTGTTGTCCGTCTGTCCGGGTGTCAAGACCTTTATCTCGGGAATGGGTGAAGGTATCGAGTTGAAATTAAAACCATATACGCAGATCCAGTCTCTCGCTGCAGAAAGAAAAATAAAATTTCTCAGTTTTCGTAAAAAAAAGTTATAGCCGAATATGTCGTAAAAAACGCACATTTCGACACTCACAAGGGAATCAAAACCTATGGGGTACTTCTCGTTGACCTAGAACTATGAAATTTGGCAAGAAGCATTGTGTTATAGTACACATATAGGAAAAAATCCGAAAACTGGAGATTTTTAATTTAATCACAAAAAAATAGTCTCTATGCAAGGAATGAGGGCCCAAATTTTAAAGTGAATTAACCGTATCATGTGGGGTATCATATGAAAGAGCTTCATTAGCATAAGCTAAACAGGTTTTTAAATATTGTTACGATGTATATTTTTCTATATGAAGGAAAATATAAAAAAATAATCGGCCAAGTGCGAGTCGGACTCGCGCACGAAGGGTTCCGTACTATCATCTATAATAGAAAATCAGGTTTGTTGTAGGTATACTAATTTTTAGTCTGTTTTAGTTGTTATATAAATCCATGAGAGTTTATTTTTGCTTTTCGGGTAGTTTTGATAAAATCTATTGCTCAATTCGAAATTGTATCCTTATAGGGCTATGGTAACTAAATAGTGCACAGTACGTGCCAGCATTTAAGTCAATATTGCTAAACACGTTATCTATTTGAGTATAACCCGTTGTTTAGTTCTGTTTATAAAATAACGAGAAATCAACGAAATTCCAAGTAGTAAATTGCAAACTTATAGGTAGGTTTTCGATACACATCCGGGCAGCATGACAACGCTCGCGCGAATACGCGCGGCTATGGCTCGCTCCGTGATGTTACCTCCCCCGCTACCCGTGCGGCCGTTGCTTAGCAACCGCCTCGCGCTCGCGCCACCACCACACCGCGGCGCGGCGCTCGCACCGCGTTTAGATGCACGGATTATTTTCATTTTGTGAGTTTTTATGTATTAGATTAGGTATTTATTTTTATAGTTAATATATTTCTAAATATTTACTTACAAATATTCAAGTTTTTACCTGTTAATTAAAATTGCTTAAAAATTACGTTTGTTGTATGGGAGCCCCCCTTTAATATTTACTTTATTGTTATTTAATTATTTATTTTGAAAGGTAATATACAAGTAAATATTCTGTGAAAATTTGAAGCGTCTACCTGTTACCGTTTTTAATATTGAGCAAAAAAATACGAAAAAAACACGTTTATTGTATGGGAACCCCCCTTAATAATTATTTTTTTTTAAATTTTAGTATTTGTTGTTATAGCGGCAACGGAAATACATCATTTGTGAAAATTTCAGCTTTCTAGCTATAACGGTTTATGAGATACAGCCTGGAGACAGACAGACAGACAGACAGACAGACAGACAGACAGACAGACAGCGAAGTCTTAGTAATAGGGTCCCGTTTTTACCCTTTGGGTACGGAACCCTAAAAAAATGATTTCCCCCTTTTATTTAGTTTGTTAAATTATTACGTATACAAATATAGTCTATGACATTCAGGGAGTGAATATGAATCTAACGAGACCTTGCACTGCACACCAAAATCGGTCAAGTCGTTTAGGCTGTAGGCGATCAAATAGAAACATACATGCATAGTGCATACCCACATACATACAACTCGAAAAACATAACCGTCCTTCTTACGCAGTCGGGTAAAATGACGTAGGCGTTTCTCTCATTTGCAAATGGACGAAATCGTCCTAATCAAGGTAAACGACCTTGTAGTTATAGATCGCTTCGAATAATGTTTTTTCCCCCAGATTCAGCAAGATCCTGCCATATCAGCAGGATTTTAGCCACTTTTTAGAACGTCGATTGCGTTGAGTTGAAAAAAAGTTTGTATGGGTATGGCACTATGTGCCGGAAATGTACTTATGTGCCTGAGGGGCACCTATTCATATAGCGCTGTGTTCACTATCAGGGATGCTTCGATGTTTCTAATAAAAGTTAATGCTCTTGATTAATTAATTATTATTTTATATATTTCAACAATATTCCAAATCCTACCTAACCGAGTGGCGGACGTGGGCCAACTGGCGTCTGGCGGGCGCCGGGCGCTGAACCAAAACCACCGAATCGGCATAATCGCTACGCCAGTGGCCGATATAGTATGTGACAGACAATGGTTATCAGTTTACGTTAGTTTACATTTGGGTTAGGTCTGTACTATATGTAAGTGGTTAGGTACTAAAGAAGTCACCCAGACAATAAATTACATAAAATGGCTTACTCGTGGTCTTAGAATATAGATTTTTCTATATTCTAAGCTCGTGGTTCGTGTCTAAGCTAGACTTGGTTTGAGAGTTGATCTGACTCATGTCATAAAGGTGACGGCTCAATACGGCAATGACCTTAAAATATTAAAATAGGTAGATTCCAGCGTCACAAATTAGATTTTTTGTGCAAGATAGATCTACGATTGACCACCAACTCGCCTGATGTTAAGCGACGCTGTGGCCGAAGATATAGCTCGTCGATCTAGAAGATATCTATTCACTCTAGCCTTAAAAATTCCAAGATTGTAGGTCTCAGGAAACAGAGATGGCGCCAAAGAATTCCATTCCTGTGCAGTGCGCATCAAGAATGTGGATCGATATCGCTGAGTACGGATTTAGTGGACGACGACCTCTTAGGAAATTCTTCTAAGCTGGCATGCTCCATCGTAGACCATAAGGTGTCAGTCTATCACAGATAATATAATTTATCTACTTGTAAATAAATAATATTACTTTGACAACCTGATCTATATCATGCTTTCGCAACTGTAGAAAGACCGATGACCGACATGACTCAATAAAATAATATTGAAATAAGACGGTTGGTGGTTCGGCCCCTAGGCATTATTATATTATTTCCAGTGCCTAGGCGATAACAGGCTGACAATGATGATATTACTTAATAGTTATGTGACCGTGTATCGTCACTAGTGCATGTTTCTTTATTCCTGTTAGTGAGTCAGTCCAGCAGCGCACCGTGCGAGACCGCGGTCACTGAAGTATGCCGTGCATGCAGACGATTAAATACCACAATATTTCCGGACTCCCAGCAAACAGAGCGTAATGTTACGTACATATTACGTTACAGTATGGTCAACATTATCTGTGAATAGAGAGGGCGCTTTTGTCGTATTTTCTTTAAAAAAAAAGACAACCTTGCGTTGACATTTTCTTATTACATCACTTAGCCATTTGAGAGAAAATGAGCCGTACCACAAGCGTTCAAGCAGTCTTATTTCAATATTACTTTGACTTTTGTCTCGCTCTTTCTACAGTTGAGAGAGCGAGACGAAGGTCAAAGTAATATTGAAATAAGATTGTGGTAACCTCCAAGGTGTGGTTATTTTAGTTGCCACTGCGCCAAGTGAATGTTCAATTCTGTGAATTTTTTTTTAAGGCTAAATATGAGAAGTGTACCTGGAAATTAGTTTTTATAAAATTAATTTTAAGGTCTAATAGTTTAGAAATGCAAAAAATGATGTGTGGGAGACATACAAATACCCCCGTATTTGTATGTCTCCCACATAATTTTCCCCTCTGGCAGGCTATATCTCGCACATAATATTTATACATTTATTATGTGAGAAGAAAATAATAAAAAGCTTAAGCTTATTTTAAAAGCTATTAAGCTATTATACCTATTCAACAACAGAGGGGGGCCTCTATGAGATGCTTGGACTTGAAAAAAAAGTCTTCCCTTCTTTACATCTATGGAGTGCAACCCCTATTTTTCATTTTTTGAAAATTTCACCACAACATTTTGTTCACTTTGGAAACATTAATGTAGTCAACCATATAAAATGACTGTGATGTACGGGCAGACGTATATATACACACACACATACAACGCATGACACACGACGAATTTATAAGGGTTCCTCGTAACCTCGTAGCTACTATGGAACTCAAAAATCGTTAATATTCTCCTATTGTCATCCAACACCACGTAACGCACTCGGAAGTTATTCCACATGGTCATGTAATACGTTGGGGTAGATGTTGAAGTCTAATTGTCAATGCCGTTACGCTATCATAAAAAAAACAATGGGTTGCACTCCGGGAGTGCCGGCAGAAGTGAAAACTAAAAAATAAAATAGCAAAAAGACTGACTCGTGAAGGATTTGAACCTCCGCCCTCCGATGGACAAATTGAAATTTATATTGGTACTCTAACCTACTGAGCTAACGAGTCTTACGTGCATGTGTCGAAAATAAGCATTCGGCGCAACGAAATGACGTCATGCTAGATGGACAAACTTGTACATACAATAATGATGCAGAACGTTAGAATAGGTTTCCGTCTTACGAATTTTAATCTGACGATCTGACGCGAGTTTAACTTTTTTTACCCATCCATAAAATGCACAACGCCGCTAAAGAAGTTTTCACTTCAATAAAACCATCAGATGAATAAGATAGGCTGGCGGGGGTGTAACTTTTTTATCAGCCCTGTTGTACAAACTGGTCCACTGCGGGGCGCGGGCCATCTTCTCATTATGAGAACTGAGAAAGGTAAGGCCATAGTTTACCACGCTGGCCAAGTGCGGGTTGGCAGACTTCACACATCTTCAAGATCATTGAGAACTCTCAGACATGTAGGTTTCCTCACGATGTTTTCCTTCACCGTTGGTGAAGGAAATTTGGTGTTGATTTGATGTTGGCGGCAATCAACAATACGCAAATAACTCCGAAAAGACAGAGGTGCGTGCCGTGGGATTCGAACCCAGGACCTGCGGATCGCAAGTCAGACGGTCTTTACGGTGTTGACTGCTGACTTATTAGAGGATGTAACTGCGCTCTGACGCTGATTTGGGTTTCTCTAATAAGCTAGCAGTGCTTCTGTGGAAGCAAAAAGAGGGGTGTTATATACGTAAGTTTGACGTGAGTATCTGTCTGTAGCATCGGTAGCTCTCAAACGGATGGACCGATTTTGATATAGTTTTTTTTTTTGTTTGAAAGGGGATTTGATCGAAAGTGTAAGAGAAGTTGTAGTTGTTGTTGTTGTTGTAGTGTGTGTGTAGATAAGTTTCATAACTAAGAACTAACTACCTATATTTGCATTAGTACATATACTAATTATAGTACAGTTTAGGAGATTGATTTGAGGCGACCTGTTATTTTCCTGTCTACCTTGGTGAAATAAATATATAGTTAAACTATATACATTATATATAGTCCTCGTATTATAGGTTTATTAGGTAGGTACATAATTTCCTTAAAATCACTAACATATGCCTACAAAATAAATTCCAACAGCAATATGTGGTGTGGATGTCCATATTTTCCTGTACCTACCCGCCATTGTTGTGCTATTTAATTAATAATTAATTTGGTCATATTAACTTATTTATAGTTGTTTATATACTAAGTTGGTAACTATGACAAACAACGGCGTACAGACCTGATTTAACCTACCTACAATCGCAGCTATAATACAAACTATTGTTCAAAGCATAAAATCAAAACCACACATTACATAATATTTTAAATAGTTTTTTTTTAATTTAATTTTTATCTCCACAGACACCAGGGTCCGTGACCTTTGTCATAATTACAAACTATTGTTTACTAATTATCGTTACGGGAAAATAAATAATTAATAATTCTAATTTAAGTACTTATTACTATGTTGCGTGCATACCACGAGCAAACCAGCGACCCGCAAGCAGCACCCGATAAATAGTTTTTAATAGTTAAAAAAACTGAAAAAACCCACTTCAAAATACGCAATTCGTTTATTTGGATGACATATTTTTCCAGTTTTTTTTTCAATTAAAACCAAAGTACTGAACCGATTTTAATAAAAAAAATATTATGGGACCACCACTGAGGTATTTACCTACCAAACTAGAACCGACCGACTTCCAAAAAGAAGGAGGTTCTCAATTCGACTGTGTGTGGTTTTTTTGAATGTTTGTTCAGCAATTACCTACTCCGACTATTATAAATTGTTTTTGATGATTCATATATATTATCATTTCAGGTGGTATGAATTTAAGGTTCAGTACTATGGTTTTTATAACAAAATATCTGAACAAATATCATCCAAGTAAATGAATTGCGTATTTTGAAGTAGACTTTTTTAGTTTTTTAAACTCTAGCTATAGAAAACAAAAAAAAAGGCTAAACCGATTTTGATGAAACATATGTAGATAAGAACACTCGCGATCAAATCTTCTATTAAACAAAAAAAAAACTAGATCTAAATCGGTTTATCTGTTTGAGAGCTACGATGCCACAGACAGACACATATGCACAGATACACACGTCAAACAACCTTATTTTTTGGTCGTGGGTTAATAAAATGAACTATGAATAGGTAAGTATGAATATCATACATATTTCAAAGGTTCTAAATCTAAACGGTTGACTTTGAAATTACGAAAAAAAATATTCTAGTAACATATATGATGCAAGTAACAAGAACACATTATGTTAAAAGGAAAACAATTAGTAAACAAATACTCGACTGCAGAAAAGCGGTTTTTGCAGCCTGCAACTGCAAACTTACTGCAACTTACGATTTCGTTACACTCAGTACTTTTTTTGTGAGAAAGTATGCGCACAATCGCTGTAAAAGATTATATTACACACTCGAAAAACAACACAGTCAGGTAAAAATTATTATGACACATGTTTCCTGCACAGAATAGTAAAAAATATGTAGACCGTCGCAATTGTATTTCAGTAACAGGCGCTTTTCGAGACTGTACTTTTTCAGGTCCTAAAGAATCTCCGTACAAAATTTTGTAACAATTGGTTTAGCCGGGAAAAGGTAACAGTTACTTACAGTTACTTTCACTTTTAACAGACTTCCAAAAAGGAGGAGTTTCTAAATACGTCGGAATCATTTTTTAAGGTATGTTCCCCGATTACTTGAAGACACCTGGACCGATAAAAAAACAACGTTTTATTTTTATTTGAAAGGGTCTTCTTAAGTGATCCCATAGAAATTTTATCAAAATCGGTTCAGTATTTTGGTTTTTATAACAAAATGACTGAAAAATATGTCATCGAAGTAACGAATTGCGTGTTATTGAAGTTGTATTTTTAGTTTTTTAACCGATTACTTGTATAATATATACAGCCCCGGATCTAAGGGGGGGGGGGGGGGGGGGGCAACCGGGGCATTTGCCCCGGGCGGCAGTTTCATGGGGGCGCCAAATCCTTGAGACAAGAATCGAACAAATGAATCGACAAGAATTCGAAATATCGAACTCTTTTCCTACAATCTCATAGATTTTTGTCAATTTCCATACGCCCAGTTAGTTTTTGAACACATACTAAGTGATTTATGAACGCATCGTAACAGATCAAGTAAATTGAACGCGTGCGTGCGTAGTGTCCGTTCGCAGAAAAGAAAGCACGCCGTGTTAATTTGTAGTCTTTCCTGGTTATATATTTTTTCTGTGTTTCTGTTTTATGTCACAAATGAAAATTATTAGTTATTAGATAATAAAAAGTTTAAATTTATTAAAGGATTATTATTTTAACAAATGGTCACAAAAATGCTACCTACTCATTGGCAGTTTTAACAGTTTTTCTCAAACACTGAAGGGAGGGGGCGCCACTATCAAGGTTTTGCCCCGGTTCGAAAAAATCGTAGATCCGGGGCTGAATATATATAAGGATGTAACAAATCATAATAAAATCCGAAACGAAAACTTAAAAAACGACTTCTTTTATTGTTCATAAATTACTATTAACAAAGATGAACTTATGAAATGATGAAAATTCATTCACTGGCAATGTTTAGTGCCACATTATAAATTCGTTTACTTCTATTGAAATATTTTTTATTATACAAAACTGTCTTTCAATCATTCTTCTATCCTAAACCATGCAATATGCAGCACAAAACATTACCTGTGGTTGTACTATGTCTGTGTGTACCTACACGTCTTCAATGTAAAAAATGGCAGTCTAGTCGCCAGTGAGTTTGTGATTCCGAAAATAGAAACTCTCATTACGAATTTGCTGCTATTAATTACATTATAAGCCATTTAAGTAAATACAGATTTTAAGTGACAATTTTGTTATACAATTTTCTAAAAACAATATCATACTTTCTTTAGACTTAGAATATGTATATTGCTATATACTTTATAGTAAGAAATTAATATATGAAGTGCTTCTATTGGTAGAAGCCTAACATGCTAACATTTCAGTCACTAACAAGTATCTATATTAAAAGAAAAACAAAATACCCGACTGCAGAAAAGTAGTTTTTGCAGTCTAGCTTACGATTTCGTTATGTTAAGTATAAAAATTTTCGTGAGAAATCATGCGTAAAATCGCTGTAAAATATTATAAATGCGTATTCTGAAGAATAATTCTAGTAAGACCACTTGTTTATTACGAAAAAGTTCGTTGGAGATTACGAAAAAACGCATGTTTTTTTTTATTTTGCTAGATATGTATTGTTATTATTACAAAAAATATAGTCTATGACACTCTGGAAGTGAAGACGAATCTAACTACACCTCACACATCAAAATTGGTTAAGCCATTTTGGTGATCATACAGAAACATACATACACACATACATACACTCGAAAAACATAACCCTCCTTGTTACGCAGTCGGGTAAAAATATAAATAAGAAACACAAAACACATGTGTAGATCTCTTTTAAAAACTTAAAACAAAAACTTGGTGCAAGTAAAAATTCACACCAGCTCTTCTTCTATGTGAAAACTTTGCAACTGAAGTACCTATATTGAAATACCATACTAATTATAAATAGCGCAATGACCATTTACATCAGTATTAATCTAGCTAGCCTTATGAAATTTAGAGGACTGTACAACAAAATTGAAAAAAAATATTATTTAATGTGCCTTTTTAGTCTTAGCTAGCTTCTCGTATTTGCTTTTTGATGAGTACCATAGGCCGAAGGGGATGGCTAGAGACGGGAGAGTCATGACTGCAAATGCTGCCCAGTCGAGGATGTGCGAGGAGAACTTGCGGTCATAGTCTTTGAACGCTACAATAGCACCTTCACCAGGGGAACTGCTGTATGCATACTGGATCTGGAAGTAAGGAAGAGAAATATAACTAAAAAGTTCAAGGTCAAAGAAAAAAAGTAGCGTGAACAAAAAAATAATATTTTATATATCATTATAATTTTATTATTAAATTATTAGTTATAAATTTTTTAATAAACAGTTATTTTTAAATGAGATGTTGCTATTAACTTGTCAACAGAAGAATGAAACTGTTTTCTACCCTTAAACTGATGTGATGATTTTTTTCTTTTGATTGAAATCATAAATGGATATACCTCTATGGTTTACTTGTTTAAAATTTTATTATAAAAGAAGTAAAAATAATAATTTAAGATAAAATTTGAAAAAAAAAAAAACCTGTAATTGCATAACCATTTTTAGTTTCAACCATATAAAAAAAAACATCAAAATCAGACAATATTTAGGAGTGGAAACCAGTTTTCCGCTGTAGTATGAAAAAAACGCGTAATATACGGGTGAAAACTACGCTCTTGACGTTTTTAGGTCCCGTTTTTACCCTTGGACCCTATTACTGAGACTCTCGTCCCTGTCTATCCGTCTGTCATCAGGCTGTATCTCATGAACCGTGATAGTTAGACAGTTGAAATTTTCACAGATGATGTATTTCTGTTGCCGCCATAACAACAAATACTAAAAACAGAATAAAATAAATATTTAAGGAGGCTCCCATACAACAAACATGATTTTTTTGCTCGATATTGATAACGGCAACAGGTAGACGCTTGAAATATTCACTGATTATTGAGTCATATTATTAACTTTAAAAATAAAAAATTAAATTAAAATACAATTAATATTCAAGGGGGGCGGGCTCCCATAGAACAAACGTGATTTTTTGCTGTTTTTATAGATACGGAACCCTTCGTGCGCGATTCCGACTCGCACTTGGCCGGTTTTATTTAAGAATGTACAGTTATCTCTCTCTCTTTCACATCACCACATTTTTAAACATATAAAATGAACTAAGTGGGGATATTACAAAATTGAGAAATGTTTTTTTTTTATTTAGATAAAATAAAGTTATTTTTTATATCTTTTAAATTGGCTGAGGAGTAGGAAGATACATGTTTTTTCACTACTCCGTCAGCCAGTATAAGTGATATCTGAATGAAACTTTATTTTAAATATTTCTCATATCTAAATAAACAAATCCATTTCTCACTTTGCTATTATCCCTAACCAATAATTTTTATATGTTTAAAAATGTGATGTGCGAGAGAGATAGCTGCACATGTTGAGCCCCACCTTAATGTTTCAGATTTGCATTTGGTAACATTTAAAGAAAAAATTGTGAGCTTTGAAGCTTTGAACATATATTTATTTATAAATAAATATACAGAGGGCAGCTAAATAAAACTGTTTATAAAAAATATAATGTAAAATATGTTGCATGACAAACTAGAAAGGTCAATAGCCTCTTAGTTAGGAACATAACTGTCTCTATGATAATGATCTTTTGAGAAAAACAATAGTACAGAACACAGAAGCTATTAAGGAGATAACATTATCTTAAATATTTTTTTATCAATTGTAAACAAATAGAGGACACTGATATCAAACAACTTTTAAAGAAACAACTATTGTAGATTTGTCTATTCACAAGGAGAAAACAGCTGCCTGATCGGCCAACTTGTATAACACTGGTTATGGTCTTCATGACCATAGTGTCTGGTAATCCAGACAACTTCCAATGAATATTGATGAACCTTATTGAATTAACCAATTGAAACCATTCTTATTCTTATTCGAGATGGGGTGAGTCCTGCACTGACTGAGTAGGAACTTGGAGTGTATGTATCAAAATGGTTATTGAAGCCCAAAGTAATGGTTAAGAAGACGATGATTATTTATATTTTATCTGATTGGAATCATAAATGGTTAGATTTCTACAAAAATTAATCTTAGCTTTGTAATAACCTTAGCCTTTGAGATAAGTAGGTCCTACTTTTAGTTTGACTATGATTCCCTTCTTTTGCTATCTAAGCTTTGATCAACTAATAAACTTCGAGTATGAAAGGAGCTTCAAAATACATTGGGTCAGGTAAGATAAGATTACAATTTATGAAGCAAGAGATCTCAAGAGATAGATGTAGTCTATCACCACATCTCATTAAGTAAGACGAGAATCGTCTAAGTCTTTTATAACATAAATACATTACATACATTGTAAAGATATTACTTTACAAATTGAGCACAGTACAGTTTCTGAACCAAATATATGTCATAGAAAGTTCAGTTATGTTTACCTCTGTTGCTTCTTCACTGGGCCTGTACTGGATCTCAGCGGAGGTGAAGTTGAAGTAGCCGTATCTGTTGGATCGTACAGTAACAACATGTGTCACGTTGGTCTGCGGTGCGATGCGGTCGATCTCCGCTGACAGCTGTCCGCCCGCTACTGCGAACACCTCAGGGTGGAAACCGTTGTCAACAAGCTTTACATCTACAGCAGGCGCTGTTCCCACGTTGTATAGTGTGTATTTGATCAGAATATCCATGTTCTCCACCAAGTATTTATTCAACACTTGTTTCGATACCAACAGCCGCGCAATCGCTGGCTCATCGTCTGCGGACACCGCCGCGGCGAGAATGAGGAGCACAGGCAACAGTTTCGCTGCCATTCTGTCTGAAATACCGAAAATATAGAAGTGAGAAGATAGGCTATGAAAGTGAAAGGTTGTGTCGTGTTATTTGAATGAAATTTACTAATTTTGGTAATTATTTGTAGACAGCTTTATGAAGAGGCAAATTTAGATTTATAATAAAACAGTCTTACCTTTTTCTGTGATTATTTTAAATAAATAAAATGTGAAAATCCAGGACACTCCACTAAAACTTCGGAAACTTTGACAGAAGACGTATGTACGTGGCTGACGTTTCACTCCACGCATACGTTAGTGTTGCCGAATTAAATAAAACAGTTATAATTGCGTTCACTGTTTATTAACCCTCTCCATTTATTATTTTTAACCCTCTCCCAAAAAGAGGAGTGTTAAAAGCATGACGAGTCATCAGACAAGACGCATCTGTGTCTGTAGCGCATCGTTTCCTCGTAGAGTAATATTGTTCTGTGATCGTTTCGTAGCTCTGAATCAGGATGGACTGATTTTGAACCAGTTTTCTTTATTTGAAAGAGGGTTTCATTAAAAATGTTTATCCTATCCACAAAATTATAATATTTGTACATATATATGAATATTCTTTTAAATTAATATTGAATCGCGAACGTTAGGAAATAAGCAACAGAGGTTTTAATCTTCGTAGAATAAATAAATTTTCGAACGCAACAACAATGTGGCACGGATATCTCAAAATGAAAGTTGCATGTGTTCCCATTTACACCAACCGATCAGTTATCCCGATACAAGCTGTTTGAAGTACATATTGTATCCGATGAGTACAAAATAGTTATTTTAAGCACTCATTGTTATAAAGTTTTGCTCACAAATGATTATGATTCATTGAGCACAACAATCACTCACCTTCGGTTTGCCGACGATATAGTTGTCATGGCAGAGTCGATGGAAGACCTCAGTACGATGCTCGAAGACCTCAATAGAGTTTCCCAACGGGTGGGCCTCAAAATGAACATGGACAAAACGAAGGTTATGTCGAACGCCCATGTAGTGCCCACCCCAATATCTGTGGGGAACTCCACTCTTGAAGTTGTTGACGAATACGTCTACAGACAAACGGTTCGATTAGGCAGGTCCAACTTTGCGAGGGAGGTCAATCGTCGTATCCAACTCGGCTGGGCAGCGTTCGGGAAACTTAAAAGCGTCTTCTCATCCAATATACCACAGTCCCTCAAGTCGAAAGTTTACAACCAGTGTGTGCGAGCTATGGAGAGGGCTATGCTCGGAGTCTCTCTACGAGATCGAATCAGAAATGATGAGATACGTAGACGTACAGGAGTCACCGATATAGTACAGCGGATTAGCAAGTTGAAGTGGCAGTGGGCAGGGCACATAGCACGTAGAACTGATGGCCGATGGAGCCGAAAGGTTCTCGAGTGGAAACCACGTACCGGCAAGCGCAGCGTAGGAAGACCAGCCACGAGATGGACAGAATCTGACCTCATACAAGTGGCGGGAAGACGCTGGATGCAAGCCGCTTCCAATCGGTGTTTTTGAAAATCCATGGGGGAGGTCTATGTCCAGCAATGGACTTCTTATGGCTGAGATGATGATGATGATGAGCACAACAATCTATCAAAGGAGAAGGAGCTACATACCTATCTAATCGATGTACGAAGAATCACTGTCTAAGCATTTTAGATTTTAGTTGTATCGGAACGCTTTAGCACAACATAAAAAAAAAAAGAAAAAAAAAAATTATCACGCTCATGTCAATCTACTGTCAATGTCAAATGCATTCTCTTCTCTTCTTTGGTCAAATGAAAATTCACGAAGGAGTCAGTATTCTGGGCAAAGAGTATTGTAATAGATTCTGCGTTCGGATTGCTTAGCGAGTAAGCGACCCGGGGTTTTTCTTTTTTAAATTGGGATTTTAAGCCAGTTTGATTATTTTAAAGTTTGTGTTGTGTTGTCCGTTTTGTGTGGTGTTGGTAAGATATATTTATTTGGGTGATTTATAGATATTTGGCATAGTGGAAGGCAAATAACCTCAAAACCATGGAGGATCACCTCCTTGTACCTGATCCACCGCCTGAAGCAATAAGTAAGCTAGCGGCTAAACGACGTCTGGACGCGGAGGCAAATGCTTCCCCCCCAAAAAATATTTCCTCTCCTTCAGCATCAATAGATACCCAATATATTGATCCGAGTCTTGTTGTCGGGAGCTTAGCTTACACAACTTCCGACAAAGGCCCATTTCTGGTACACGTCTCCCGCATCGAATTGGATCCTTCATCGGGTACCATAATCAAACCAATTATATTTGGCCAATTTCTAAAAAAACATAAAATTGTTAATATCAAGCCTGATGGCGTAAAACGAGTAGGCAGAAATAAAGTTTCGGTAGAATTTACATCAGCAAACCATGCGAATAACTTTCTTGCCATGCCGATTTTGGCCGCGTCCAAGTATACAGCGATAATCCCGACGTACAGTGTCACTAGAATGGGAATAATTCGACAAGTGCCCACGGACCTATCAATGACGGAATTTGTAAACTCCATCGAACTTCCCCTTAACTGTGGCAGGATAATTAAAGCGAGACGTTTTAACAGAAAAACAGTGGTAGAAGGGATCACCACATGGGTCCCAACACAAACTGTGGTGGTGACGTTCCATGGTCAAATTCTACCACCAAAAGTATTTTCCTTTTACACTGCTTTACCTGTGGAACAATACCAATATCCCACAATACAATGCCACGCTTGCTGCAGATTTGGGCACACTAAAAATCAATGCAGATCGAAAGCTCGCTGTTTCAAATGTACTGAAGATCATGACGGAGATAGCTGTAAAATCCCAGAAAGTCAGGCATTATGTCTACACTGTTCTGGACGCCACTTTGCGAATAATAAACTCTGCCCTGAATTCGAACGACAAAAATCAATCAAGGCAGTTATGGCACAAAAAAGTATATCATATGAAGAATCGGCCTCCCAGTTCCCTAAAGTTTCTCGCTCGTATGCAGAGGTTACTCAACAAAAATCACCCTTCCCCTTAAGCTCTTCTCAGGCCTCAGGAGCCTCTATCCCTTCCCAACTAAATAACAGAAGAACATCCACTAAGACTTTTTATACTACACGCCCTAAAATCTTATTAGGGAAGTCATACAACAAGGGCGCACATCAATCAATTGTCTCAGAACCTAGATCGGCAATGCCGAATGGTAGTGCACTGACGAGTAACGTTGAAACAGATGCTTCCTCCTCACAGGAGAATACATTAGAATCTCTATTAGCACAATTAATAAACACTATTATAACAAGCCCTTCTCCCCTACCGACCAACGTTGCCTTACAATTAAATCAGTTAGTCTCCTTAACCCAACAATATGGACAAGAACCTATTCAAGATCCTACAATGGAATGCTCAGAGCATACGCCGAAAGAAACATGAATTAATCTGTTTAATAACCCAGATCAATCCAACAGTCATTGCCATCTCGGAGACATGGTTGGTCCCTGGTTCCTGTTTTCGGGTATCAGGGTACTCATGCCTGCGGGATGACAGGCCTGATGGGTATGCGGGCAGTGCTTTACTCATAAAGCGCTCCCTGCCATTTTCATTACTATCCCTTCCCACCCATTCCCCTGGTATCAATATAGTTGGTATCAGATCCTCGGATATTTCCTTCATTTCAATCTACATACCTCATCCTACATCCTCACTTATTCCCGACCTTCTTCTTCTTTTCTCTTCCATTCCCTCTCCCATGATTGTAATGGGAGATTTCAACTCTCACCATATAATGTGGGGATCCAGCCACTGCGATAATTTTGGACGCTCGCTGTTGGATATTTTCAATGAGGTTGACTTATGTGTGATCAATGACGGATCTCCAACCCGTCGGGCTCTCCCCTTACAAGATCCAAAGAGCGCGCTTGACCTCACTCTAGTATCCCCTTCAATCTCACTCTCCCTTTCTTGGAAAGTTCTCTCTTCCACTTCAGGTAGTGACCATTTCCCTATATCCATGGGCATATCTAACAAATCCACTCCATTCTGCAACTTCTCCCCGTCCCTTAAATATAAACTTACGGCTGCAGACTGGTCTGCATACTCAGCTGCCATAGATAACAAATTAGATACATCTCCAATTTCCCCTATTATAAGCGACCCTTTATCCTCATATAATAGTTTTGTTGATACTGTCATCTCATCAGCAGATCAACATATTCCCCATAAAAAGCCCTCCAAAGATGGTAGAATTTCTACTCCTTGGTGGGACGCAGAATGCACTGCTGCTGTTTCAGAACGCAAGCAAGCAGAAGTAGAATACAACGGAAATATGTCAGTTGAAAATTTCATAAAATATAAAAAAGCAGCAGCAAAATTCAGGAGACTTACCTCTAAAAAGAAAAAGCTTGGATGGAATAGATTCTGTGAAAGCCTCTCCCCAAGAACTCCCTCGTCATTAGTTTGGAAACAGATAAAGAGATTCAGGTGCGCAACTACTCCCGAAAATATCTCGGGTAATGACCCCTCATCATGGATAGAGGCTTTTTCAGACTCCATCGCCCCCCCATTTGTACCACCTTTGGATGCGTATCCCTCTCCTCCAGCTCCTCTACCATCCCATGACTACCTTGATTGCCCTTTTACCTTCAATGAACTTTCTCTAGTACTCAACGGACTGACAGACTCTTCTCCAGGTATAGATGGAATCCCTTATTCATTCTTAACTAAATCCTCTAATAAGTGTCAAATGACCTACCTAACCATAATTAATCATTTCTTTGAGCATGGCGTAGTACCAAAGCAATGGAAAACCCAAATTATAATCCCGATTCTGAAACCAGGCAAGGATCCTTCAGATCCTCGCAGCTACAGACCTATCGCATTATCCTCAGTTTTAGCCAAAATTATGGAACACTTAATTAAAAACAGATTGGAATGGTTTGCTGAACATAACTCGATCCTAGCTAAATCTCAATTTGGGTTTAGAAAAGGTCTAGGAACGATGGATAGCCTAAGCATATTAACAACAGACATCCATGTTGCATACAAAAGTAAGAAATCTGTTGTCGGCGTATTTCTGGATATAGCCTCAGCTTATGATAACGTCGTGCTTCCCGTCCTCAGGAATAAACTTATTCAGCTGAGCGTCCCGGTTAAGCTCGTACGATTTATAAGCAATATGCTTATGGAACGGTCTATCGTTGTTAAAGCTGGAAACCAACTTCAACCTCCGAGAACAGTCTGGAAGGGTCTTCCTCAGGGATCGGTCTGGAGCCCCATTCTTTACAGCTTTTATACTTGCGATCTCGAGAGTTTCGTAACCCCATTTTGCGAGCTACTGCAATATGCAGATGATCTCGCGCTGTACACAGAGGCCCGATCTCTGGAAGAAGCGTCAGATAGATTAAACTCGGCTCTTTCTTCTCTTGGAGACTTCTTGTCAGACCACGGTCTGTCCTTATCTGCTTCTAAGAGCTCAGTTGTTGTCTTCACCAAAAAAAGAACCACTCCACCAGTACAAATTCTTATTGGCCAAGAAATTATCCCACAGGTTTCACACACCAAATTTTTAGGATTGCTACTAGATTCAAAGATGATGGGCAATCAACACTATGATTATGTGGTACAAAAATGTGAAAAGAACATTAACATCCTAAGATCACTGTCTGGTGTTTGGTGGGGTTCCCACCCATACTCCCAAAAACTACTATTTAATTCTATAGTTAGAAGTCATATGGATTATGGAACATTTCTTTTAAATAATAGCAGCAAGTTAGGCCTGAAAAGAATCTCCAAAGTACAATCTAAATGTCTTCGCATTATCCTGGGTGCTATGAAATGCTCCCCCATCAATGCAATGCAGGTTGAGTGTGGCGAGCCTCCCTTAATTCTGCGGAGACAATTTCTATCAGACAGATTTTTGTTTAAATTGATTCAAAATTCGAACCACCCCCTTCTTCCAAAACTAGATTGTCTGTCTCGTCTATATGGTTCGAGGTACTCGGCGAATATTCCCTGTCTAGTGTACAGCTATATCAAATTCACTACTATCCCAGACCCTATTGCTCAATATTCTTCTAACCCTCTTTTCTTAACACCATATGAGGCACTAATATTCAAACCCAACATTTTGACCCACTTTGGCATTAATAAAGATGACACTAATCCACCTGCAATATTTAGGGAACGAATAGAGTCCGAATACAGAGGATGGCATCTCATCTTTACCGATGCATCTAAACTGTCGCATGGTAGTATAGTGGGTGCGGCAGTGTGGATCCCATTCTCAAAAATATGCCTAAGTTTTAAATCTCCTTCCCTTTCTTCCATATTTACCGGTGAAGCCCTTGCGCTCCTGGAAGCTATCCTCTTTGTCAAATCTCATAATCTTAACAACACTATAATTTTTTCTGATTCAAAAAGCTGTCTTCAAGCCATTCTGTCCAACCCATTTCGAACCTCTGGTCGCTTCCCTCTCATTCTACAAATTAAACAACAGCTTTTTGAATGCCATAGCGCAGGAATTGGTATTGTTCTTGCTTGGATCCCAGGTCACTCTGGAATACCGGGCAATGAGACGGCCGATTCATGTGCTAAGGCCGCTTCCCATATAGGTTCCCTAGATAATTTCAAAATTTTTTCTCATGACTTATGCCTTCTTCCTAAATTCCACCTCCAAACAACCTGGGCTAAAGAGTGGGAAACTTCCCAAAAAATTAAAGGAAAATATTATGCTGACATTCAACCGGAGATTCCTATAACCCTGAAGGGTCACCAATGATGGGTGATGCCAGAGAGGAGCCACCGCTGTATGATGATACGGCGGGGGCCCAATGGTCTCTGGTTCCTTCTTTTATGAGCCAGCCGTGGCACGCGGGATGGTGGAGAACCCGCCTCCTTAGGCGGCCGGTTCCAAGGAATAAAACACCATGTCCCAACTAATTATGTATTTAGAAGACACGAACACAATAACAATGCGAAACACAAGATAAATGAGAGCACGCGGGAGGAGACCGAGACGAGTAAGATAATCGGCACTCTTCGGTCGTTCGATCGCGCGTCTCTTGTACCGCAAGAGAATTCACTCCGCGTGTGTGTCGCGTGCCATAAGATTGCTGACTGTTTTGGGTGCGTATCCCGACGCGGGCTAAGTACACCCGCCTCACTCGCCCTCCCGCGCTCTCGTGTGTGTGCGTGGTGACGTATGTCGCCACACCACCCACCCACGGAGAAAAATACACCCCAGAAAAAATAATATATATAACAAAATGCTTATAAAACTAACACTAAACATCTACAGGCGTCTTAAAGTGAACTCGACGACCTGAGCGAGTTGTGTACTGAGGAGGAGCGGGAGGAGCAGGAACTGGTTGTGGGCTAGGTGCTGGTGATGAAGGTGGATGGTGAAGTGGAGCTGGAAGAGGTGCCTCTTCAATATAAGCTGGCTTCACCCTATCCAAACTAACCTGTACGTTCCTGTTACCCACGGTAATGCAGATGTTTTTATTGTCCCTGCTGATAACTGGGTGAGGTCCAGTATAGGGTGGCGTTAGAGACGTTCTTACAGAGTCATCCCGGAGAAACACATGGGTGCAAGTGGATAGATCCTTGAAAACGAATGGCCGATGTTGAGTATGCTGAGATCCCGTGACTGGTTTGAGATCGGTCATGTGGTTTCTCAGTTGTGACGTAAAATCGTGTACATCTACTAACGTATGGCTACTCGTTGCTGGATTAATGAATTCTCCGGGCAGTCTGAGAGGTTCACCATATACGAGTTCAGCGACTGATGTTCGTAGATCCTCTTTTAAAGCTGCACGTATGCCCAGAAGTACCAGAGGTAAAGCAGCGCACCATGTACCTCCGTGGCACATGAGTGCTGCTTTTAGTTGGCGGTGTAACCTCTCCACCATACCATTGGCACATGGGTGATAACTGGTAGTGCGTGTGCGTTGAATTGAGCACTGCTTTAAGAGAGATTGGAACAACGTGGACTCAAACTGTCGGCCTTGGTCAGTTGTTATGACTGAAGGTACGCCAAAGCGAGCAATCCAACCGGCTGTAAATGTTTCGGCCACTTCCTCTGCCGTAATGCCGACCATGGGCCAAACCTCAGGCCATCGGGTGTATCGGTCTACGGCGGTTAAACAATATCGGAAGCCTTTGCTTGAAGGCAACGGGCCAATAATGTCAATGTGCACGTGGCGGAAGCGGTTGGTTGGCGCAGTAAAACTTCCTAAAGGTGTTACAGTGTGTCGCGACACCTTGCTGCGTTGACATGATAGGCATTCGCGAGCCCATTTGCGGCAATCCTTGTTAATAGAGGGCCAAACAAAACGTTCAGCCACCAATCGTGCAGAGGCCTGCGCGCCAGGATGGCTGAGGTTGTGTAATTTATTAAAAAAATTACGTCGGAAAGAAGGCGTTACGAATGGTCTAGGTTTCCCTGTCGACATATCGCAGATTATCTTCGTGTTGGTGCCCGGGATGTAAACGTCTTGTAGTTGGAGCGATGAGTGCGTTTTGGCGTGTTGAAGCTCGTCATCTGTAGCTTGTTCGTCGGCCAACGATGCGAAATTTTCCTCTAAGGAGATTGCTTCAATCCTTGACATGGCGTCAGCAACCACATTGTCCTCTCCCTTCACATGAACAACATCAGTTGTGAATTGGGAAATAAAGGACAGCTGGTTGAGCTGAACAGGAGGAAGCTTTTCGCGTCGTTGCGTGAAAGCGTAAATGAGATAGATAGATAGATAGATAGATAAACTCTTTATTGTTCACACCTTAACTAAAACACAAATTACATAGTGAAAAGGGCTTAAATGCTAGTGAAACAACAGGCGGCCTTATCGCTAATAGCGATCTCTTCCAGGCAACCTTGGGATGGACAAATTATAATAATAAATAGATGGTGGGGTAACTAACAAAGAGAATCGAAGAGAGAAAAAAAAAGACATGTATACAACTATACAATTACAATACATACGTACTAATACAAGTTACATCCTAATACATAAATTAAATTAAATATATATAACAAACTAATATATACATATATTATATATATACTTAAATACTTGTTATATTTAAAAAGATAAAAATAAACAATGAAAATCGCAATGAAAAACAGTGAAAGAATCAGTGAGGTGGTAACTGCGTCAAATAAAATTTCTCCACTTGTGCTTTAAAGACAGCGAGTGACGGAGCTTGTCTAATTAAGACTGGCAACAAATTCCACAATTGGACTGCTTGGAATGCAAATGATTTACCATAGAAACTCGTACATTGTGCATTAGGAGTCTTAAGAATGAAGTTGTCATTAGATCTTAAGGGTAAGGGGTGAGAAGAATGCCAAAAGCAGAAGAGTTCTTTTAGGTAGCGAGGAGTAGAAGGATTGAAAAGAGTGTTATAGAGAAGAGAGAGGATATGAGCATTCCGTCGAAGGCGAATAGGAAGCCACTTGAGCTTAGCGCGAAATTGAGACACGTGATCATATTTGCGTAGGCCAAATATGAATCTAATGCAATAGTTTTGAAGGCGCTCAAGTTTCTCTAGCTGGACTTCTGTAAGATCAAGAAAGCAAGCATCTGCGTAATCTAGAATAGGTAGGAGAAGAGACTGTGCGAGTGCAACTTTAGTAGCAGTGGGTAGAAAATTTCGTAGGCGTCTGAGTGAACCACCGGATGCAAATAATTTGCTGCTTAAACACTTTAAATGGATATCCCAACTTAGCGTGCGATCAAAAATAACACCAAGATTTTTAACTGAATTACTGAATGGTAGCAAAATCCCATCTAATACAACTCCAGGAATTTTGCCCCAGTCAACTCTGGAGATCGCGTATGAGCTACCTATGACTATGACTTGCGATTTTGTAGGGTTAACTTTTAAACCAAAGGATTTGCTCCATTCATTGATATGGCGCAAGTCAGAGTTAATGGCAGCTACAGCCATATCTAAATCACTAAGACGGGCTTGCGAATAAATTTGAAGGTCGTCTGCATAAAGATGGTAGGAAGAAACAAGGCGCTGGGAGATAGTATTTATGAAAATTGCGAAAAGAAGAGGTGACAAGACGCCGCCTTGTGGCACGCCAGCTATGGCATTACACCAAGAAGAAAAACAATCTTCGAGGCGAATACGTTGCCGGCGCCCCTGCAGGTAACTGCGAAACCAATCAATCACCGATGGAGATATGTTAATAGAGCGTAACAATGCAAGCAGGATATCGAAATTGACGGCATTAAAAGCATTACTGAAGTCTAACAAAGTTAGAACAGTAAGCTTGCCATCATCCATACCCATGCGAATATCATCGGTAACTTTCACCAGTGCGGTTACAGTGCTATGCCCAGGACGGAAACCGGATTGGAAAGGATTTAGAAGGTCTTGTTTATTCAGAAATTCGTTTAGTTGTCTATGGACAAGACGCTCCAAGACTTTGGACAGGAAAGGAAGGATAGAAATAGGACGGAAATCAGAAAAGGATTTAGGTTTAGGGTTCTTTGGTAAAGGTAGGATCTGCGCATCTTTCCATATTGATGGGAATTCCCCATTTGTGATGGAATTATTAAACAGAACGCAGAGAATGGGAACAATAATGTCTAGAATAGGCAAAAGCATGTTCCGACTAATGCTATCCCCGCCTATGGCATTGGAGGATATCGACATAACGCTCTTCTTAACATCACACTCGGAAAATTGACTAAAAATAAAAGGAGTGCAGTCGGGAGTTGGAATGGCAGAAAGATGATTAATAGTTGCAATTTTATCTGTATCTGGCATTGCAGTAACAGAAGAAAAATGTTGATTCAGAGCGTTAATATCAGTGTTATTAGGAGCAGAAAGTTGACGTGATTTGCCAATCCCCATTGACTTGAGAAATTTCCAGACTTTGGCTGGATTTTCATTATCTACTGATGTGTGGATATGGCGACGCATTGCATCCCTACACATCTTATTGCAGCGGTTTCGGGCCTGAACGTATTTGTCGTGGTTGATATCAGTGGAACGCATTTTATACCTTCTTTTAGCAGCTGATTTCTTATGCATTAGACATTTTATCTCATCGGTGAGCCAAGGTGCAGGAAGATGCTTTATTTTGATAGCACGTAATGGAGCGTGAACGTCGTACAGTTGTATGATCAAGGAGTTGAAAGCAGCCACCTGATCATCGACTGATTCAGCATCGACAACTGGACTCCAATCAATATTCTTTGCATCATAAAGAAGGGCTTCGCGATCCATACTACTAAAGTTGCGCTGCAGAATGATTTGAGGTTTCAGCTTAGGAGGGCGTACTTTATAAGAAAGGAAAACTAAATCATGATATGAAAATTGATCAGCAGGATATTGGCCATGCTTGGCAATATTATTAGGAGAAGAAACGAACATTAAGTCAAGAAGAGATGGGGTGCAATTTGGGAAGTGATGCGTCGCATTTAATGGAAGAAAGTGCATATTATAGGATTTTACAGTGGTCTCAAGAGTGGAAGTGCGATGATCATTTTTCAAAAGACATGTATTAAAATCACCCATAATTATTGAATGGTTATAAGAAGGAATAAGGTTATGCAAAAGAGTATCGAAAGAGGAGAAGTAGTCAATGTTTTTAGATGGACAGTAATAGACCCCTAGAAGGACTTTTGTATGCGAGAGGAGTACTTCGATGAAAAGATGCTCGCCTGCGTTAGCTGGTGGTGGTTGTGATGACTGACTTATTACAGAGAATGGAATATTGGCTTTCAAATAAATAGCCACACCACCGCCACCACGAGAGATGCGATCGTTCCTAATAAGTATAAAGCCTGGAAGAGAATATGAAGTTGTAGGGAGGCAAGGTCTGAGCCAGGTTTCCGAGACCAATATTGCGTGTATGTTGGTGTGATCAAGAGATGCAAGCATTTCAGGATAGCTAGACGGAATGCTCTGCGCATTAATATGTACAACGTTGAAGTTTTGAGGTACATCGGAAAAATTACACTCCAAGAAGTCAGCCAGCGGAAGTACACTATTAAAGCTGTCATCGTTGCTACTCGTCGTACTTGTGGAAGTAACCGATAGGTATTCATCTGTGCTGTCATTTTCATTAACGAGGTTCATTATAAAATCCTAAAAGTAAATGCTATACTACATACAAATAATATAAATATATATAAACAGAAATAACTAATATAAATATAGAAATAAAAAAAAAAATTAAAAAAAAGTTATTGGCAAAATAAATCCACCTGCTGGTTGTGTAGGTAAGAGATAGCAATAAATTTAACACAGTAAATATAAAAAATAAAAAAAAATACCAATTGCCAGTATCACAGTTAAGGAGAAAACAAAAAAAAAAACAAATAAGTCGCGAGTTTTTAAAACCATTCTAAGGCTTGTTCGGATAAATGAACAGTGCAAGAACTCCTTTGGAAAAAGGACAGCAGTGCCACATTAGTTCACTCAACCAAACAAGCATCACAACAATGAATAATTATTTTAAAAATCGCATGGCAAATGTGTACACCGCACTATGTCAATATTACGAAGAGAGAAAAAAAAAAAAAAAAATTACGTTAGACACAGCGACACTTACTTACGTCAAAGTCACACTCGATGCGATACAAACAATATTTAGAAATCTATTTTCTTTGATAAAAACAAAACAATAACAAACCGAACGTTAAAAGTTTTTGCATTATGATAGATACAAATTATACCACAAGAAGTGTAATTGTCGTTAAAATATATCGAAAAAAAAAACGAAAACTACAAAATATTGAAGCCAAACCGGCTTAAGCGCTAATCTTCGCAGTAACAAGAACTATGAAAGTGGTACGAGCTTCGTATTATAGTCTATCTCGACAAATACAATCCTGTAGACTTGTACAGACAGTCTCATTGCTTTGCGGAAGCTTTACGAGGGACTCTTGGGGGCCTTTTATCCACGTCGGCGTCGGGCTTCTTTGTTTTGGCAGGAACCGAAGTCTCGATAGTGTCCAACTCACCTAGAGTGTAAATACGACTATGTTTGCCATTTGCTCCAGATACAAACACGTTGCCATCCCGAGTCCATGTTTTGTTTACGCCGAAGCGCTGTCGGGCAGCCATGAAGATTTTATGCCTGGGCTTAGTCAAAAACTCAGACAACGTAACTCCAGTCCCTTTGAGAGCCTTTTTGCTAAACCACAATTTATTACGGACTGCAATATCTTGAGCCTTCAGCAATATAGGCCTGGGCTTATCTGAGACAGAGGGCCGGCCCATACGGCTACACCGACTGATATCCGAAGCAGAGAACTCAGATATTTTCAGTTTCTTACACACCACATTGAGTACGGAGGCCACGGTGCTTTCATTCTCCTGTTCCGCTACTCCATGAATTAGGAGAATTTTGCATCTCGCCCTCATCTCCTGATCATCTACTTCACGGGCGAGCATACAGATTTGCTCTTGAAGTGATTTGACAGCTGTCAACATGCAATCCCGGAATGATGAGAATTCTTCCTCCAGTACTGGCTTCACTGAAGAAGATGATGTCTTTTCTATCTGAGCCTGGAAGTCATCCATCCTCTGCAGGAAGAGGGTCTGCAGTTGCTCTTGAGTCTTCAATATTGCTTCCATTTGTAAAAAAGTGTTTATTCTTGAGTTAGTGCAGCCCACAAAACAACTTATTAAAAATGCAAGGAAAAATACTGTGTTTTAGAAGAAAATTACACATCCAAGCAGGTATTTTACTAAAACTATTCAATTACACATGTTATATTACGATTTAAAATGTTTATTTTATTATTTTAATGATTTTTTATAAGAGCACTTTATAAAAACATGTGTTGTCAGCAACTACCCACATGGGAAAAAAAAGCGATCAAAAGCGAAAAGCGAAAAAAGCGAGAGAAAAGTGAGTGGCTTGTGATCTGTATAGATTGTGACATGTTGGACTTCAAGTAGGTGGCGAAAGTGTTGAACACTTTCGTATACACCGAGAAGTTCGCGATAGTACGCGGGCCACTGAGCTTGTTTGTCTGTCAGCTTTTTGCTGAAAAAGGCCAAGGGCTGCCACTGGTTGTCAACTTTTTGTTGAAGGCAAGATCCCACGTGAACTGAAGAAGCGTCCGTGAATAAACCCAGAGCAGCATCGCTAACTGGATGGGCAAGGAGAGTAGCACTGGCAAGGCTATCCTTGCATTTCTGGAATGCAGCTTCAAGTTCGGGTGTCCAGGGCACTGGCTTCGCACCTTTGAGCTTAGAAGAAGCTAGGATATCAATAAGCGGAGCTTGCAAATCGGCTGCGTGAGGGAGGAAACGGCGATAAAAGTTTATCATGCCAAGGAACCTGCGGAGGCCTTGCACAGTTTTTGGCAAGGGGTAATTCTGCAGAGCTTCTATTCTCTCTGTAGGTGGACGCGTACCGTCTTTGCTGATCCGATAGCCGAGAAAAGTTACCTCTTCGGCGCCAAAAACGCACTTAGATGCGTTGACTACGACCCCGTAATTGGCCAGGCGCTGGAACAGGATTTCCAGGTGTTCCAGGTGTTGTGCCCTGCTGTGAGAGAAAACTAAAACGTCATCAATATACGGGTAGCAGAAGTCGAGTCCTCTTACAACTTCATCCATGAAACGCTGGAAAGTTTGTCCTGCGTTTCGGAGACCGAAAGTCATGAAAGGGAACTCGTACAGTCCAAATGGAGTAGTGATTGCTGTTTTGCAAATATCAGCCTCCTGGACAGGAATTTGTTGGTAGGCCTTCACCAGGTCGATGGTGCTGAAGACGGAATTTCCAGCAATGTTGTGTGAAAAATCCGCAATGTGTCTTACGGGGTACCGATCTGGAACGGTCCTGGCATTCAGGGCCCGGTAATCTCCACACGGTCGCCAGCCTTGTTCTCCTTTCTTTGCCATGTGAAGTGGAGAGGCCCAAGGGCTTTTAGAAGGTCTGGCAGCACCACAGTTGACCATGTCGTCAAATTCTTTCTTGGCCGCGGTTAGCTTCTGCGGACCAAGGCGGCGTGGACGGCAGGAAACTGGCGGACCATCGGTGGTAACGATGTGGTGAACCGTGCTGTGTTTCACTTGCCGTGGAAGACCTGGAGGTCGAGTCAAGTCTGGGAAGTCCAGAAGAAGCCTCGTGTAAGGTGAAGAGTCATCGACAGAAACTGCCTTGACACTCATTTGGTTGACCTTTGCGATTGAAGCAGGAGTTGATAAAGTCGTATTCCCGTCAATCAGGCGTTTGTGGCGCAGGTCTGGCAGCAAGTTGTAGTGGCTGAGAAAATCCGAGCCTATTATAGGAGCCTCTACGTCAGCGATAGTGAAATTCCACTGAAAATCGCGACGTAGACCTAAGTTGAGGCGAAGGGAAATACTGCCGTACGTTTTTATAACACTGCCATTTGCTGCAGCCAGTTGGTATCCTGTTGACGACTGTGCGTGACTTTTGGCTAACCTATGAGGATAGCAACAAAGGTCGCTGCCAGTGTCAATGAGGAATCTGCGTGCAGTCGCCTTATCTGTAACAAATAAGCGGCGGCTGGAAATATTGCAGTCAGTCGCCGCGTCTACTGACTGCTGCTTGCATTTCCCTGGTTGTGGTCCTTCCAACTGCAGGGGCTGATACATTTAACAGCTTTGTTTCTGTAAGTGCGGTGATACCAGCACAGCGTGGAACGCGACGACGAACGGGAATTAGACCTTGACCCGTTGCTCTCTGAACGAGAACGTGGTCGCGAACGAGAGTCGGCGCTGAAGGCTTCAACCATTTTTGTCAGCTGCTCAACTCGAAGGGAAAGTTGAGTCAGGTCTGAGGGCTGGCCGGAAGACTGGTTAGCAACAGTGTGGACCATAGGTGTTGCTACTTCGATAATTTTATCGGCTATCTCCGCAGACTTTTCAAGAGGCAAGTCTTCCTGTGCGGCTAAAATGGCCTGGACGTTCCCCGGCAAACGGCGCATCCAAAGTTGACGGATGATGTCATCGTTGTTAAACTCGGTACCTGCCAAGGAACGGAGACGACGCAGGAATTGCGATGGCTTTTGATCACCGATATCCTCTTCCCCGAGAAGCCGCCGTATTCTATCTTCACTGGAAGCAGAAAGGCGTTTAATCAGCTCTGATTTCAGAAACTGATAGCGGTCGGTTTCCGGTGGGTGTTCAATGATGTCAGCCACTTCGCCGGCTATCCTTGAATCAAGCATAGACACGACGTGGCTGTATTTGGTCCGGTCCTGTTTGATACTAGCGATATCAAATTGTGCTTCAACTTGACCAAACCAGACGGTGGGCTTATCAGCCCAGAAGGCTGGCAGTTTTACAGTCACTGCCATTGCCTGTCTATTTTGAGTGTCAAGAAGCACTTGAAGCTGGTCCTGCAGCAGTTGAATTTGTTCCTCGGCAGTTGCCATTGTCGCGTAGGAAACAAAGATACTACAGGAAAGTGAGACCAGAAATAAGTATAATCAGCTGATCACTATAGCGCTAGATTAAAATATCGGAAGTACCGGAAGTTAATAAAATGGAAACTGAAAGTACGCAATTCACTCAGGGTCGAGTTGGTAATCGGTTAGCGATTACTATAAAACAATTCCTAAAGTTATACACAAAAAAACAATACACAAAACATTAAAAACACAATGAGGCAATAAAAAACACAAAATACAATAAAAACACAGGTAAAGTTGAACAGTAGAAAACACAATCGAAATATCTCAGCCGAAAAACAGCGTAATATAATAATGTAAAAAAAAGTATTTTAAAAAAAATCTACCTTTTATAAAATGTACTACAGAAGTCTACCCTTTGATAGCAATTGTTTATATTAAAGAGTAACTTAAATGTTTACATTATAAATTGGTCGTGGTAATAGTTACACTAACGAAGTTAAAAGAAGTGCGATATTTATGTTTTTGCTTCACTTAAGTGTTTATGTTATGGCTTCGAAGTTAGAAGTGCCTTTGTACTGTATTTGTTCTTTATATTATTAACACAAAGGTGAATGGTATAAAGTTCGCTCACCGGATTGAAGTCATAAGTAGGTACTCCCTGACAACACGGGGCCAGTGGGGGCACAATCCAGCTTTTGTTCTCGATGTTATTACGTGACGTCACGGTGACGAGGCAAACGTAGCGGCGGCGGCAGGACGCAGCGGTATGACGAGACCGTGCTGCGTGAGCGCCGCGAATGATGATGATGGAATGGATGATGGAATGATGCCGTCGTCGGTACCCTGACGATGAGTGATGGGCAGCGGGTCGACGAGCGATGCTTAAGGCCGGGCGGCCAGTGGTAGCAGTGACGAGTTACATAGCGCGGGATAGTCCCGCGAGCTATGCGGTGTCGTCGTACTAAGGTGGCCGTCGTGGCCAGTGGCGGTGGCGGGTTGCGCGTCCGCAAGTCCCGCGAGCGTAGTAAAGGCACGAGCTCTGAGCGTTTTTAGAACATGTAGCGTGTATCACGGCGCAACGGAGGTGGAGTCTTGACTCACTCGGCGTCGCGTCGTGTAGATCGGGGTCACCAATGAAGGGTCACCAATGATGGGTGATGCCAGAGAGGAGCCACCGCTGTATGATGATACGCGATCAGAAGGTTGCGTGTTCAGATCACGTCGGGGTCACCAATGAAGGGTCACCAATGATGGGTGATGCCAGAGAGGAGCCACCGCTGTATGATGATACGGCGGGGGCCCAATGGTCTCTGGTTCCTTCTTTTATGAGCCAGCCGTGGCACGCGGGATGGTGGAGAACCCGCCTCCTTAGGCGTCCGGTTCCAAGGAATAAAACACCATGTCCCAACTAATTATGTATTTAGAAGACACGAACACAATAACAATGCGAAACACAAGATAAATGAGAGCACGCGGGAGGAGACCGAGACGAGTAAGATAATCGGCACTCTTCGGTCGTTCGATCGCGCGTCTCTTGTACCGCAAGAGAATTCACTCCGCGTGTGTGTCGCGTGCCATAAGATTGCTGACTGTTTTGGGTGCGTATCCCGACGCGGGCTAAGTACACCCGCCTCACTCGCCCTCCCGCGCTCTCGTGTGTGTGCGTGGTGACGTATGTCGCCACAACCCCATGGTTTTTTAAGTTTAGAAACGCGAATAAAGTTACTACCTCGACAATATGCCGCCTGCGCCTGGGTCACGCCTGTACACCAGTCTTTCTAACAAAATTGCGGATCAGGGACCACTCAATGTGTGAGTGTGGCCTAGATGAAGGGACCGTGGACCACATATTCTTCAACTGTCCTAAACAACGTATTTCCCTGTATAATATCCTCCCTCCTAGAGTCCCTCGCCCTACCTCCATGAAATGTCTTTTATTCCATACATACACCCCATTAATCATCCATATTTTATGTAAATATATAAATTCAAATAATATACGGTTGTAAATATTGTGTGTAACTAACAATATTTAGATATTTTTGTAGGTCTATATATGAAGTAATTATAAGTAATCTATGCTTACTAACACTGTGTTGTTGTGTCTCTTTTAGAAAAATCAACTGGTTATAACGTAACTGATAGACGACGGAAACTCTTATAAACGCAAGACGCCGTTTACGAAACTAGCATGAAACGGACATTGGCAGAATCGTGACTTAATTATTTAAGTCAATGAGGCCACTAAACCAAGAAGTGAAGTGAAGTGAAAATTCACGAAAATCGTGTTTGTTTTTCACCGTATGAAAATTCGTGAAATGGGTGTCCGAGAGGAAATTTTATAATAAAAAGTAGCGCAGTGTTTTAGTGATTAGTCTTTTTTGTAAACTATGACAGAGAAAGAAGATGTAACCAAAAAACCTGAAAAAGAAACACTAGATGACGAGGCTCTTGAAAAGTAAGTACCTTCTCACTTATTTACTATTGAAACCCAATTTTATAGGACCGTAAGCAATATTCTTTCGACATAACTAACTTCTAATGTTGTTTTTATAGACTAGCCGTAGAGGAGCTCATGCGAGAAGCAGTCCAAGGTGCTGCAAGAGCAGAAATTGTCGGCCCCTCCGGTTGGATAAAATCTAGCAATAATAAAGCTAACAAACGATTCCTAGTGAATACAATTCGAAATGTTGTAAGTTCTAATAAGTATCACTATTCTCGAGACCATCGAAACTCCAGCAGACGCTCGCCAAGACGCGAGCGCCGTTCAGAACCCACCATCAAGAAAGATAGAAGCAAAAGAAAATACTAAAAATGGCAGTTTATAACGTAGATGAATTTTTAAAAAATATTTTTGACCATGAAGAACCTAGTTGGAAGCCTTCAGATAAAATATCTCTTATTTTAAAAGAACTAGAGTCTCGTAAGAGTGAATTGAAAACATTTTTAGTTAGTAGTGAATATAATATACAAAATGTAGTAAGCGAGAGTGAGGAGCTATGTTCTGAAAGTAAGTTACTGGTTGACCGCTTAGAGAACTGTAAGAAAGAAATAGAGGAAGAGACAATGGCTGAAATAGTTAAGTCCATTGACAATTATGATACTTTATCTAAAGAATTATTATGTATTTCATATGCAACAAACTTGGTGAGTGATGTGATTCAATGCGGTAAATATGTTAAGGTATTTGATGAAGGAAGGGAACAACAGAGCTTTACACGGTCTGTTGAGGCAGTTTGTGAGCTGGTGCAGTATTTAGAACTGCCCACAGATGGATTTGACTACTTAGACATTGCAACCAAAACTAGAGAGACAGCTCAGCTTATTTTGGACAACTTGATTCATGAATTGTATTCAGAATGGAGCAGGCTATTGTATTGGGAGGTCAAACCTTCAACTAGAAAAACTGTAGTAAATATTACTATAAAGTTTGATGAGTCGCAACTTTGCCTTGACATGCTGAAGGCTCTAGAAGTAAGTAGAAAGCTGCACGAGAAGATCACTGAATTGGCACAATTTCTGTACAAGGATGTCTTGAAACCAATCCTTGACAATGAGTGTGGTGTTTTTGTGGAATCAGACGAGTTGGTTAGTATAACAATAATGCATCGACAAAATAACAATAAACCACCTTATGATGATGTATTAGGAAATTACAAGCAGCTATTCAAATTTCTCAGTGATAAATTGCATGTGAATTTCAAAGATGATCCGGATACAACACCCATGACAATGCTCGGAAGAAATCTAAGAAGCAGATTTGCCGATGTATTGATAGAGGATTGTCTCATAGACACTATACCAAACAACATTATTGATTTACAAACATATGAGAAAATCACTATGGAAATAGAGGAATTTCAACACTTTCTAGTCAATGTTAAGTTTTTTCCAGCAGATGACAGCATATCTATACTCAAATACATTGAAAATATTGATGTATTATTTGCTGATAAATGTAGCCGGCATTTACTTGAACAAGCTAGGACAATTATGTTTAAAGATCTTAGCGATACTATGTCAATTGGTGTGGAAACTATCCCTAACGAGTCTAGCTCTGGCACAAGTGACAACGAAGCATTAAATATACTAGATAAGACTATACCGAAAAGCTTGTTCTACTTTCCGAGGTGTATGATATCTAAGTCAGCCCAGGAGTTGCTAGATTTAGTTCATATGATGATGGAGCAGGCAGTTCAGTGCCCGGATGTCGTCTGCAAGAAGCTCTACTGTACGACCAGGCTGATCTTTGAGCTGTATGATGCAGTGGTACCGTATCATCATGAGAAGTACTTGCAAACCATTCCTCAGTATGTCGGTGAGTTTGAATTTGAAAATAATTTTCTCAATTGGACGAGGTATGAAATAATGCATTCTTAATTCCCTAATACAGGTAATGCATAAATATGATATGTAGATAAGAAACATGATTGAAGTGGCAAGTATTAATATTTAAGTAAGTTTGTTTTACATATTTTTATAAATCAGATTCATTTATATGAAATGACTAGCACTGATAAAAAATGGCGATGATGTTGAAAAGTAGTCTAAATCTATCTCCAGGTTCACAACTATCTATGCATCTAATTTTATAACATGTTCCACCATTTGATCTTGAAAAGCTCACAAACAGACAGAGAGACTGAGTTATTTATGAAAAACAACCCTCCATCTTACTTAGTCCATTAACCGCATAAGAAACATAGAGATAGATCTATCTCTATGTTAAGAAGGTGGGTTATGTTTTTCGTGGTTTTTATGTATGTATATTTCTATATCATCGCCTTTAGCCTTTAAACGGCTTGACCGATTTTGATGTGCGAGGTGTCTTTAGATTTGTCTTTACTTCCAGAGTATTATTACTAGACTACATTTAAAAAAAAAAAAAAAACATTTTGCAAAAATAAAAAATGCGGTTTTTCAAAACCTCCAACAAACTTTTTCGTAATAAATAAGTGATTTTACTAGCATTATAACCTGTAAAAGTAAGTTTGCGCATACTTTTTCACAAAAACGTACATTCTACAGCATATCAAGCGTGGGCGAATCGTGAGTTAGACTGCAAAAATCGCTTTGGTGCAGTCTGGTATTTTGTTTTCCTTTTAATATGTACACTTGTCCATTTTTATATGTAACGTACATTCATTTGAAGTCAAATTATTTTAAATTCCAGCATTATTCCACAACAACTGCATGTTCCTGGCACACAACCTCCAGATGCTGGGTGATAAATGGCTGACGTTGGTGGGAGGAGAGGTCCCGTACCCGGTGAGCTTCGTCGACCTCGTGCAGGAGATGCGCACACTGGGCTGCAAGCATCTCGCGCTCCACATGCAGTACCAGAGGAAGCAAATACTCGACAATATACGGTCTTCTGGTGAGGAACCATCGTTATTATTGTCTCAGCCACAAGAAGACCACTGCAGTACAGTACTTCTATTCACACCTTATGGATTCGGAAACTTTATCTGCATCTCTGTCATTCTGTATCGAAATAACAGAGATGGAGATATTGTTTCAAACACTTGTCGGATTCGGAATCGGGTCGGCAACTACATATATCTTCGTCTATATCATTCTGTATCGAAATAACAGAGACGGAGATACAGTTTACGACCCGAATCGGAATCCGACAAGTTTGTTAATAGAATAGGGGTTCTGGACTGCTGTCCATGGATTTCCAAAAGGAGCTGATGGAAGCAGTCTATTTTGTTTTTCTCTTAATATAGATACGTGTTACTTGTATCTTTATTTCGAACCCGCGGGGTATCGATTGTTTCTGTATATCTCGTCTGTGTCACCAGATCTAAACTGCATTGTGGTGAAGGATGTGTTGGGAGACAACGCGGAGGCGGCCGTACGCCAGTGCTTGAGACAGCTGCAAGTACTCAAGAATGTCTGGATTGGTGTCTTCCCCTCCAATGTTTATACCAGGTACTTAATACAAATATTTTGAACGGACTTCCAAAAAGAAGGAGAAATTTAGACTGCATTTTTTTGTGTTTGTTCACCGATTACTTCTCCAATTATGAATTGGTTTTGATGTTTTTTTTAATGAAACTTATTTTAACGGAATTTATCACTTATATTTTACATAAGTTTTTCATTTGTTTCATTATCGTATATTGTACATAATTTATTTTGTATAATAAAAAAATAGTTCCCGGCAGCCTAGTGGTGAGACCGTCTGACTTGCGATCCGCAGGTCCTGGGTTCGAATCCCACGGCACGCACCTCTGTCTTTTCGAAGTTATGTGCGTATTGTTGATTGCCGCGAACTTCAAACGGTGAAGGAAAACATCGTGAGGAAACCTACATGTCTGAGAATTTTCAATGATCTTGAAAGATGTGTGAAGTCTGCCAACCCGCACTTGGCCAGCGTGGCAGACTATGGCCTAACCCTTCTCACAATGAGAAGATGGCCCGTTCCCAGCAGTGGGACAGTTTGTACAAACAGGGCTGATAAAAAAATAAAAAAAATAAAAATATATTATATGGGACCACCTCAGAGGTGGTCCCATATATAACTCTGTATAACTCTACATTTTACCTTAAGTACCTTAATATATAAGCTTTTAAATGACGTATATATCGATACTTCGGGGAAGAAAGGTTGTAAAGGCCAAAATATAATACAAGAACTTTAAATATACAGATGGATAGAGCGATAAGTCATTTTCATCAAATGTGACGAAATAAATCTTACGACCTTTCTTCCCCGTAGTTTCGATATATTTGTGTGTATAATTTCTTCTGAATAAAGTTATATTGACCTCTTCTTTATGAACTCTAAAAATTATTTTGTTACCCGACTGCGCGTCGCAAAGCAAGGTAATGTGTTTATCAGTCTATGTATGTTTGTATGTGTGTTCCTTTGTGGCACTCTAGAGGGCAAACGCGTGTACCTATTTTGATGATTCTTAATCATCAATCGATTTCTTATAACTGTCCGAATGTCACTGAAGACATGACAGTAATCAACAGTCAATATGGCGACAATAAGACACCATATTGTGGAAAGGGGAAAAATGAGGATTTGCGTACTGCCTGTCGAATCTCGCAACCAAGTGAAGTGAGGCCTTAAGTAAGTTTCCATTTTCAAGCTGAAAACTGCAAAAAAATGACAAAATATCGAGTGACTACTTCCATTTTCAAGCTGAAAACGGAAAAAAAATATTAAAATATCGAGTGACCACATTTGAGTAGCTGCCCATTCCACTTTTGATTAGATATTTTGATGTTATCTGCAGTAATAAATAAGAAAAATACAAGCTCGCTTAGGATCTCACGTCACTTGCGCGTTCACTTGGCTTAGATAATCGATAGGCTGTATCGAGAAAGGTATCATTGAATAGGGATTTGAAAATCATTTGTTGTTGTTGTGTTGTCCGGCAGACTGATGGGCACGCTGGTGAGCATGCTGATCGAGGAGCTGGTTCACCGTGTGTGCACCGTGGAGGACATCTCCATGGAGATGGCGGCTCAGCTCGCCGACATGTACGCGCTGGTGGTGCAGCGCGCGCCGCCGCTCCTGCACCACGACGCACCTGTGAGCCTACAACTTGCCACGGACACTTACACTGATACATACATTCATACATACAATCACGCCTATTTTCCTTTACGGGGTAGGCAGACCATCAAAGATCTTGAGGCCGTATGATGCCACATTTGACCGTGGTTAGTGGTTAGAGAGTTACATGGAAGAGAGAGGGTTAATACCCTCTCTCATTAATACTCTATAATTGGAGTAAAATGTAATGTTGGTGTTTTATAACAGTGAGTCAGCCTATCGCCCATATAAGCAACAATTTCCCTCAAGTTTCTTAACTGACTTATATAGTATAAATAAATAAATATTTGTGGACATTTGACACAACACCATCTAGTCCAAACTAAGCAAAGCTTGTACTATGGAAACTAGATAGCTGATAGAGTACATATAGTTTTTTTTTTGTAAATACTTAGTCTGGCCATAAATACTGTTACAGTTAAAAATAAGAAAGATATTACATTTGAATTTGGAATCTGTCATTTTTATACGATTGTTCATTGAGTTTTCTAATTTTGGCGCCAATACATTGTACAATATTTTGCGATATTAAAATGGAGTGGGGTGATAAAGAGAACCGAATCGCTGTGATTGCATTACACAAAGTTGGTATGGAGCCAAATGCAATTTTTAAAACTCTCCATACGCTTAGTATTAGTCAAATGTTTGTGTACCGGGCTATTAATAGGTACAATGAGACCTCCTCTGTTTGTGACAGAAAAAGATCTGGCCGTCCACGTAGTGTTCGTACGAAAAAGGTGGTCAAAGCAGTAAGGGAAAGAATTCGAAGAAATCCTGTCCGAAAGCAAAAGATTTTATCTCGGGAGATGAAGATAGCACCCAGAACCATGTCGCGTATTTTAAAAGATGACTTAGGACTTGCAGCCTATAAGAGACGCACTGGTCATTTTTTAACTGATAATTTAAAAAAGAATGGGTGGTAAAATCGAAACAACTACTGAAGCGGTACGCAAAGGGAGGTCACAGAAAAATTTTGTTTACGGATGAGAAAATCTTTACAATTGAGCAACATTTTAACAAACAAAATGACCGTATTTATGCTCAAAGCTCTAAGGAAGCTTCCCAATTAGTCGACAGAGTGCAACGTGGGCATTATCCGACTTCAGTGATGGTTTGGTGGGGTGTTAGCTATGAAGGAGTGACTGAGCCATATTTTTCTGAAAAAGGTATCAAAACATCGGCACAAGTGTATCAAAATACCATTCTTGAGAAGGTAGCTAAGCCCCTTAACAACACCATGTTCAATAACCAAGTATGGTCCTTCCAACAAGACTCGGCGCCAGGTCATAAAGCTCGGTCCACGCAGTCTTGGTTGGAAGTGAACGTTTCGGACTTCATCAGAGCTGAAGACTGGCCGTCGTCTAGTCCTGATCTTAATCCGCTGGATTATGATTTATGGTCAGTTTTAGAGAGTATGGCTTGCTCTAAACGCCATGATAATTTGGAGTCCCTAAAACAATCCATACGATTGGCAGTGAAGAATTTTCCCATGGAAAGAGTGCGTGCTTCTATTGATAACTGGCCTCAACGTTTAAAGGACTGTATTGGAGCCAATGGAGACCACTTCGAATAAGCTTTTATATTTTAAATTGTTTTATATTTATGTATTAAACTAACACACTGTAAAAGTAATAAATATTATTTGCAATAAAAATTAATAATAATTAAAAATATTTTTTTTCTTCGTGACAATATTTATGGCAAGACTAGGTACATACTTATGATACATAGAAACACCCAGGCACAGAACAAATATTCATGCTCATCGCATAAATGTTTGCCCTGGGTGGGGATCGAACCTACAACCTTCAGCTTAGCAGGCAGACATACTACCAACTGATCTGCGAGGCCAGTCTGTTAATATGTTTATATTTTGTGGTTGTTTTCGTCGCAAGTAAAAATATGCCTGATGTTGACCGAAACTGCGATTCGCGATGGAGCGCGTTCGACCTGAAAAAATCGTTCTTGTTTTCGAGATATATTACTTGGGTAGTTATATCTATCGGGGAAACCCCACTCAGGCAGTGTATTCCATGTATAATATAGTATCCTCACCTCTCAGATGTTACTGATAAGTAGTTTTCACAATGCCAAACATTTGCCGTTAATTACCCGTAATTGGCCAGCAATGTCACATAATTATAATTCCGAAGTTACAATTAGGGTTTAATGAGGATTCTAGGGAGAGGTTTTAGCTAGAATCCTCACCATTCATACGTGGAAACGGTGAGATTTATCGGTATGGTTATAATGTCAATAATCAGTCGTCAATTGGCCGAGACGACGTGCCAAATCTCGTAAGGAATTGCTTCAAATGTTCCGAAGTTTTAAAGGTAACCTTGTGAGGATTCTACCTTGACCAGTTCTCCCCAGAATTCTCACCTCATAATCTGCTCAACGCTTAAGTTTTTAAGCATGAAATTGATACTAAGAATTAGCCGTCTTAAATAGTAAATTTTGTGTTTGTAGAATTTAGTTAAAAAAGCGTGTAAACTTCTACATTGCTAACAAATCAGCAATCGCCTTGACTATTACTCTTTTGGAGGAAAATCAAGAATCTTCAAATCAGGCTATGTACGATGTTTGGCATGGAGTCAAAGTCTACGTTGATAAATAGGCACAGACCAGTTAGAAGATACTACGTATCAAATGGGGTACCCCATTGAATACTTTAATTCTGTTGTATTAGTGATGTGTACTATAATATTTTCCATTTTTATTCCATTACATATTTATCAATTCGACTGTATGTTTGTTCACCCATTACTCCGTCAATTGTCCATAGATTTTGATAATACTTTATTGTTTGGTAGGTCATACATCAGAGGTGGTCGCATATAAATTTTACCAAAATCGGTTCAGTACTTTGGTTTTTATAACAAAATAACTGGTAAAATATCATCCAAGTAAACAAATTGCGTATTCTGAAGTAGTTTTTTTCCAGTTTTTTAAACTATAATTATTCGACAAATAGCAAATGTGCAAGCAAAAAAAATATCTTTAATTATTTTCAGTCTACTGAAGAAATGCAGAAGCATGTGTCCTCATGGATCAAGCTGCAAGAGCTGATCTTTGTCCTGGGTGGGTCTCTGCGAGACATCGAGAACCACTGGAATGAAGGCACGGGCCCTCTCGCCCTCCACTTCAGGACCGAGGAGCTCAGAAATCTGATTAAAGCGCTGTTCCAGAACACGCAGATACGCGCCAACTTACTCTCTAAAATAAAATAGGTTTTGTGCATTTGTTCTTCTAACTTCGAAACGATCAATAAAACGTGTTTCGTTGTTTTGTAATACTGTGTTGTTTGATTTTAGGGTTCCGTATCCAAAGGGTAAAAACGGGACCCTATTACTAAGACTTCACTGTCTGTCTGTCCGTCCATCTGTAACCAGGCTGTATCTCATGAACCGTGATAGACAGTTGAAATTTTCACAGATGATGTATTTCTGTTGCCGCTATAACAACAATTACTAAAAAACAGAATAAAGCCTCGATGACACTGGGCTAGTTTACAAGCTATAAGCCAGCGAGTTCGCGAGCAGCTTGTAAACTCGCTCCGTGTCATTGAGCTTTTTTACAATCTGCTTTTGATTATGTCATCGACACTCGTTACTCGCTCACTCGCTAACTTTTAAACTCGCCGACTAGCAGCTCGTAAACTAGCCCAGTGTCATCGAGGCTTAAAATAAATATTTAACGTTTGTTGTATGGGGGCTCCCATACAACAAACGTGATTTTTTTGCCGTTTTTATAGATAATGGTACATGAGCTTCGTTCCTTCGTGCGCGAGTCCGACTCGCATTTGGCCGGTTTTTATTCCTATACTTTTTAACCGACTTCCAAAAAGAAGGAGGTTCTCAATTCGACTATATGGTTTTTTTGTATGTGTGTTACGCGATTACTTCGCCGATTATGAATTGATTTTGATGATTCTCTTTTGTTTGGTAGGTTAGGTACTTCAGAGGTGGTCCCAATTAAATTTTATCAAAATCGCTTCAGTAAACTGGGAAAATATGTCCAAGTAAACGAAATTGCGTATTTTGAAGTCGATGTTTCCGTTTTTAAACTATAGTCATCGTCTTAGCTACAAGTTTAAAATACAAAAACCACTAGGATATAACCCTCTCCATAAATTTCTAGAGACCGGTTGGAAGCGTTTTTAATCACCGGTGTATTTTTTTTGTATTAGTAATGTTTTTTACCTTTTTGAGTTCCGTAGTTGACGCTAGTTTTTTTTTACGCAAGATACTACAACTGACCACCAACTCGTCTGATGTTAAGCGACGGTGTGGCCGAGCATACAGCTCATCGATCTAGATGATATCTATTCACTCTAGGTTCGCTATGTCCGGACGTCTGACTGTCCGGGTTACTTTTTAGCTTATTAGGGTGTCTCTCACCTATATTGAGACATTATTTTCACCTATCCACCATGTATCCACCTTTAAAGTATATTGAGTACCTATATAAATTATTTTTTGGTACTTCCCTTGCACGTAAAGTGGGGAATTTTTTATTTCATCTTTAAATTCATGCAAATCGAAAATTTCGTGCATTCATAGTATCAATCAGAAAACGTAATTGGGACATTTATAACTTTATAAATTGTGGTACTCATTGAAATCGGACCTAAATAAAATCTCAACTGTCAATTCGAGTTTATCTTCGTAGCCGTAGATGGCGCTTATCATAAGTGTATGGAGGAATACGAAAACTTTCTTCGCCGCGTTACGCGTATTAATATTAAAATTATATAGAAGTTTTTCACTCTAAAACCTCCCGGTGGGTGTTCAAAAATAATACTTTTAGCTGCTTTCATTATAAAATAGGTTACTAATAATAATCTTTGTAATCTTGTAATCTTTTCGGAACGAAAAAATAAAACATCAAAGTAATGTCAAAAGTCAAAAATCGTTGATTGATCGTAATCGTAATTCGTATTTCGTATTATTTCGTATAAAAATTTGATAACCTCAAAATTTTTAAAAATTATGGAAAAATAATGTTTTAAATTTATTTCTCACTAAGAATGAATGCCATAAAAGTGTTATTACACCGAAGGTTGCCTTGTGTTGTCAGCAGCCATGCTTACGCTACTGCAAAGAAGAAAATACCCGAGCTTGATGAAGAGGAACAGCTACCAAGTAAAGCCTATTTTTTTATATAAATACTATCCAAATATAAATATCAAGCATTTCGTAGTATTAAAAGTCTCTACAATATACGAAACTTTTGTTCAGTTTTTGTTATAAAGTTATTAAACTTAACGCTATGGCTTTTAAATTTTGCTTTTGCTTATTGTTTATTTTTATACATGTCAGTTCATTTAAAATATTTATTTGGCCTTAAGTTGTTGGTTGTTTTGTTGGTGGTTTGGTTGTTTAAGGGCAACCAATGTTTGGGTAATGTTACTTACAGTATTCAAGTACCCAGTGAGTAAGAGCTCAGACCGGCGAGTGTACGTCTGGGGTCTGGCAGAGACTGGCGCTCTGGGCATTCACCAACCGCGCGGCAAGCGAAGCCGGAAAGCGTACAAAAACAACTTTACACTGGCATGGCATCCTATGAGATCTAGCTTTGCAGAAAGATTTGATGTATGTAATAATTTTATTTATCTTTAGAATTAAGATGTTAGTGTGGATGTTCAGCTGTCTTGCTAACACTATTTTTTTTTGTATTTATTTATATATATTATTTTTTTTGCAATTTGTGGAAATTTAAATATCAGCCTCATCAGCACACTATATACAATGTATACATAATAATTTTTATTTCATTGTAGACAGAATGCTTGTCCATAGCTCTTATTTTTTTTTTGACATAACTCATACTTATGAAATAATCATTGTTATCAATACTTTGTAATATGGTATGATTTTGATTAATTTTGAAGTAACTAAATGCTATGGCTATTTTTAAGGAAAACAACAAACATACTAACAACAATCATTGGCTAGCTAAGAAAGCAAATGTAAGCAGGTATATGTTCTGTCTACACAGTTTTTTCAGGCTGAACCCTTTGCATCTGCTAATTTCTAACCATCTTGAAATAAGCCATTGTTACTTTCTATTTCAGGTGACAGAGATAGCATGTGGTTATGGATTCACAGTATCTGCAATCAACACTGATGAACAGCACAAAGTATTTGGCACAGGCATCAACACGGATTCCCAGATCGGCTACCATGCTCCGAGGATGGGTCATCCGCTCGAGTTGCTGCTCAGTCCAGTACCCATTTACATACCTTATAAGAGTCTGGAGACTAAAGTAAATACACGATTCTACCGCCATTGTTTATAAAGGTGTCTGACTGCTGCCTGATTTTATTGAAAATGCTTAATTTTTCACTCTCACATTAATTTAAACAATGCCTTGTGAGCTAATAAAAGTTAACAGCCCAATGGTCATTGCAAAGCACATCGGATGTCAGTGGATGAGACTCTCACAGGACTGAAAAGGATGGCACGAAAAAGAGGAGGCCTATACCCCGCAGTGGGTAGATACAAACTGAATAGATAAATAGAAATGTTAGGTGTATTATGGCTACCAAAATAAATAAGAGTAGTTAAAATAAGAATTTCCAAGATTGCCAATTCCACAAAAGACAAAATCTCAATGCCATTTTAGCTCTTGGTATTCTGACACTTAATAATTATGTATACATTATATTATATGATAAATAGTATATAAATGACTTACAGACACACATGCACACACATTAAACTGCTCTTTTTGCATCAGTGTTATAATCAAGGTGAAAGAAAGGTAAACAATTAGTGAAAGTAAGGTGAATGGTTACTAGATTAGTGAATACAAGGCGAATTATTAGCAAATGTAATAGAATGTATATTTAACTGTTTTTAAGAAATGAGTTTTTTAGAAAAAATCCTATTAAAATGAATCCTATTAATATGTCATCATATTTGCAGGTTATGAGTATTGCTGCAGGCAGAGCTCATACAGTTATACTAACAGACAATGAAGGTGCGTTTACATTGGGCAATAACGCGTACGGGCAGTGTGGTCGGAAGATCAACCCTAATGAGGAGTACCGGGGGAGTATGATCTCGCACAACATTAGGAAGCTGGGGAAGGAAAACATCACCAATGTGTGTTGTGGACAGGATCATACGTGAGTTTGCTTCATTTTTATCTAACTGGTAAAATAAAACGTTATAAAAAGAATCTGGTAAACGTTGTTTAATTTCAGTAGCTGACCAAAGTTGTTATGTAATGTTTTTTGTAATCTAATGTAATAAATTACTTTCTTTTTCCCATCTTGCTTGTTGCAAAGCGAAGAAGAGTTCGTCAATGTGATCTATTGTTTCTGTATTGCTTATATTGTGGCTTCCCTGGATACACCATAGTGAATTTAGAGTTCCAGTGCATGTGTCATACATTCACTTTCTAATTAGAAAGTTTCAGATTGATAAAAAGGTACATTGTTAAGCCTGAAAAAGTGTATTATTATCTTTCTCCTTAGTAAAATTTCAATATTATTTGGCCAACCAAATAGTCATGCAAAGGTACACTGAAATAACAAACATACAGTGAGACTTGAGCAAAAACTTAGGAATACTAAATCTATAGACTAGTTGTTACTTTCTCTTTTTAACCAACTTCGAAATCGGAGGAGGTTCTCAATTTGGTTGTATTTTTTTTTTTATGTTTGTTACCTCAGTTTATAACTGTCATTTATAAACCGATTCGAATTGTTTTTTCATTATTTGAAAAGATATACATGTATTAAAGGTCCATAATGAACTGTTTCAGTCTATTCGTAACAGAATCAGGCAAGGTGTACTCGTGCGGGTGGGGAGCCGATGGACAGACCGGGCAGGGCTCGTACGAGAACCAAGCGATACCGGCCCCTGTCAAGGGAGACATCACCTCTGAGAAGATTGTGAAAGTGGCTTCCACTGGTGACTGCGTGCTGGCTTTGAATGGTGAGCATAACAATGGAAATCACTATCCTTTTTAGAATAATTATGACATCATCATGATTTAATCCTTAAAAAATCTAGGTTAATAAATTTATAACGGATTTATCGTGTATATTAACACTACGCCATAAAATTAAGTAAAATATACGTGATACATCTGTTTTTAATTATAATATAAATCAATCGATAATTTCAATGAGTAACAATTGCTGAACCCTTAGAAAACTTTAAAAAAAAGATTAAAAATTAAGTAATGAACAGAATTAAAAAAAAATGAAAAATATTAAAAATTAAGTACTAAACAGAAATCAAAAATATTGGAACTAGTTGTTATTTATGACCCAATCTATCATATAAAAATATAAATGAAAACGAAAAGAATCTTTACATACCTAATTGTGATGCGGCGGACTGTAGACAAACCAACGAAATATAAAGAGGGGAACATACATTGCGACCAATAACAATACTTTCTTTAGTAGGTGATTTACAATTTTATGGGAGATGAAGTGTTTCTGTTATGTCTATGTCTTACATTGTTCTTTATTGTTTTATTTAAATCTTGCTAAGTTAATTGAAGTTTATTTAAATTTAACAAATGTAACATCAACAGGAATATAAATATAACTGATGTCTTGATGTCTATGTCTTTATGTATATAACCCTCATGGGTTTATAGGCCTCGCGGCTCAATATGTCTGCCTGTTAAGTCGTGGGTTCGATCCCAACCTAGAGAAAACATTTTGTTCTGTGTCTGGGCTGGGTATTTCTATATATAATAAGTATCTTTTTACAAAAAAAAAAAAAAAAAAAAATTCATCAGCCATCCGGTTCCCAAAGTATAAGCTTTGCTTAGTTTGGGCTAGATGGTGTTGTGCACAGGTCTATGGTGTTGTGTGAAATGTCCACCAATATTTATTTATTGATTATTTGTTCCAGATAACGGCGAGCTGTTTGGGTGGGGTAACTCTGAGTACGGCCAAGTGCCGATGTCCACCCCCCAGCAGCAGGTAAACATGTCCTACGCGCTGGTAGGACTGACGCGAGGCCTGGGGAAGATCGTCGACATCGCGTGCGGCGGATCCTTCTGCCTGATAGTGAACGGTGAGTGCTGTTTTGGACACATACAATACATATACCTAGTCTTGCCATAAATATTGTCACAAAGAAAAAAAATATTTTTTTATTGCAAATAATATTTATTACTTTTACAGTGTGTTAGTTTATACATAAATATAAAACAATTTAAAATATAAAAGCTTATTCGAAGTGGTCTCCATTGGCTGCAATACAGTCCTTTAAACGTTGAGGCCAGTTATCAATAGAAGCACGCACTCTTTCCATGGGAAAATTCTTCACTGCCAATCGTATGGATTGTTTTAGGGACTCCAAATTATCATGGCGTTTAGAGCAAGCCATACTCTCTAAAACTGACCATAAATCATAATCCAGCGGATTAAGATCAGGACTAGACGACGGCCAGTCTTCAGCTCTGATGAAGTCCGAAACGTTCACTTCCAACCAAGACTGCGTGGACCGAGCTTTATGACCTGGCGCCGAGTCTTGTTGGAAGGACCATACTTGGTTATTGAACATGGTGTTGTTAAGGGGCTTAACTACCTTCTCAAGAATGGTATTTTGATACACTTGTTTGATGATTGATGCCGATGTTTTGATACCTTTTTCACAAAAATATGGCTCAGTCACTCCTTCATAGCTAACACCCCACCAAACCATCACTGAAGTCGGATAATGCCCACGTTGCACTCTGTCGACTAATTGGGAAGCTTCCTTAGAGCTTTGAGCATAAATACGGTCATTTTGTTTGTTAAAATGTTGCTCAATTGTAAAGATTTTCTCATCCGTAAACAAAATTTTTCTGTGACCTCCCTTTGCGTACCACTTCAGTAGTTGTTTCGATTTTACCACCCTATTCTTTTTTAAATTATCAGTTAAAAAATGACCAGTGCGTCTCTTATAGGCTGCAAGTCCTAAGTCATCTTTTAAAATACGCGACATGGTTCTGGGTGCTATCTTCATCTCCCGAGATAAAATCTTTTGCTTTCGGACAGGATTTCTTCGAATTCTTTCCCTTACTGCTTTGACCACCTTTTTCGTACGAACACTACGTGGACGGCCAGATCTTTTTCTGTCACAAACAGAGGAGGTCTCATTGTACCTATTAATAGCCCGGTACACAAACATTTGACTAATACCAAGCGTATGGAGAGTTTTAAAAATTGCATTTGGCTCCATACCAACTTTGTGTAATGCAATCACAGCGATTCGGTTCTCTTTATCACCCCACTCCATTTTAATATCACAAAATATTGTACAATGTATTGGCGCCAAAATTAGAAAACTCAATGAACAATCGTATAAAAATGACAGATTCCAAATTCAAATGTAATATCTTTCTTATTTTTAACTGTAACAGTATTTATGGCCAGACTAAGTATATATACACATACATACCATCACGCCTATTTTCTCTAACGGTGTAGACCATGAAAGACAATGAATCCGTATGATGTCACATCGTGTAAGATATTGTAATGTTGGCCTGCAGTAACGGTGTTAAGCCTATCGCCCACATAAGCAACAATTTCCCTCAAGTTCCTTAACTGACTTATACAGTATGACCAGGAAGAGAAGCCGCTGGCACATTATATGTTTTTATTTTTCTCCCAGTCCAGCTTGCAAACACATTGTTAGTTTGTATAAGATTTAATCGAATGCGCAAGGAGAGTAATTTTTTCGGGTATATATTATGTTTGTGTATGTTTCTGTATTACCTTCTTCATCCCAGAAAGGCTTGACCGATTTCGATTTGCGAGGTGGCGTTAAATTCGTCTTCACTGCCCGAGTATTATAAGCATTTATCTTTGCAAGTTTTTTCTTCAACCATGACGTCGTGACAGGCGATACGAACTTATTCACGTTATAAAAAATCCTACTAATTAAATCACAACATGTTAGACCAGTCATTTTGTTAGTTTAGCATTATATCGCCCCAAAAGCGGCGTAACGACGAATCGCGCTATAGTTTTATAAGATTGTGATCAATTTTATAATCACATTGCTCTTTTCTTTTTCTTCCAGAACAGGGTGATGTCTTCGTCTGGGGCTTTGGATTACTAGGTCTTGGGCCAAACGTCCAACAGTGCTCCAAGCCAAAGTTGATTCCACCAGCTTTATTCGGCAGAAACGAATTCAACCCGGAATCTGCTGTAAAGAGTGTATCCAGTGGTATATCACATTTAGCAGCAATTACTAACAGCGGAGACTTGTACATGTGGGGTAGGAACCGACATGGCTGCCTCGGGTTAGGGCATGCTAAAGATCAGCACTTTCCATTGAGGGTGTCCATAGGAGCCCATGTGTTAAAAGTTAGCTGTGGTGTAGATCACTCAGTAGCCATATGTAAACCGTTTATTTGATTTTACTATTAAGTTTTGTAAAGACTTAAGTTTAATAAATTATTATTATAGAATTATTGTTTGATTGCCTAATACTTGTACCATTACCATTCCTTCTCAGTCTGTCAATATACTATTACCAATTTTATCAATAGCCTTATGTGACATCCTATAGGTAATGTACTATGAAATGTCTGACCTCTCAAATCATTAAGTGAGCTCAGAAAATGTGCCTACTGTCTAACAAAAGAAATCATTATTACCTGGCTTTGTGGAGTATTACGATTTTGAGTCTATGTGATTTTTCGAGTGACCATTCACTTTGGCACACTGGATATTTTAGCTATATATCCAATATGTATAGCCCACTGGACCCAATTTAGGAGTAGTTTTCTTTGATTTTGGCTCATTGAATATTGTGAACCTGAATGCGCAAAACTAAAAGTAGGTGCAGTATAGAATAGCATTAAGTTTCCAAAAATACTGCGGAATGGAGCGATCTGGATCCAGCGTCTTCCTGCCACTTGTATGAGGTCATCTGTCCATCTCATGGCTGGAGCACTAAGTTTACATATTATCGAAAATATCCATCCTTGGCCACACTGTCGCTTAGCATCAGGCAAGTTGGTGGATTATAGTAGATCTAAAATGAAAAAAAATTAGGTACTGTACAAAATTGAAAAATAGACAAGTTGAAATGCTAATAATTTTATTACACAATTATTCTTAACTAAAGGACAAATCTAAACAGTAATAATTGAACTGTTTTTTTAACTCTTCACTTACATCTGTTATATTATTATGACTGTTATTCATAATGGTATTTGAAAAAACAATGGATATAGTTATTTTTAAATATCATCTGAACATGTTCCTCCCTCCCTTATGATGACAGCATTGTTCAGTTAGCTGTGGTATACACACATGATTTTCTTCTAAGATAAATTCATTGTATATTGAATTTTTCTTTCATTTGAAAGATAAGATAAAATTTATCCATTATTGTTTGCACTCATCATGGAATGGCTCAAGTGTGCGGAAGTCTCTCCACGCTGGTGGTAAGAGTGATGTGTGGTGAAGATGGCAACTGCAACGTTTGCATGGCTCACTGAACAGATTTACGTAACTATGTAACCATGTCATAAATGATCGGACTGCTAGCTCGGGCAATGTTGGTGAATAAAAGTGTAGCATAGCAGCATGAGCATTCTCAGTCACTTTTCTAAATACATGATGTCGAGACTCTGTCCAGAGGTCTAGTGTCTCTCCATAACCTTTTACCATCACCCATTCCATCAATAAACCTTTAAAAGCTACTACTGCTTTCAAGACATGACTTAAGTTGATCTGTACTACAGCATTACTTGCAAACGGTCTTGATATTGTGATTTTCATGTCATTGTATGACCTGTCGATGTTGTTAATGACCGTGTCGACTTGCAAAGGAGCTACGTTGTGGTTGCTTTGGAGTTTCCCACGTCGTTTCGTGCTACCGGAGTTTATATAGGAGCGCTTTAGTGAGTTTTGGCTCAATAGTGTGTGTGCAAAAGAACTGTACTCGTGAATCTTATCTGTCCATTTGTAGCTGTTCACTAGTTGCGTATAAAGAGCCTGACGATCAGAAGTGGTCTCCTGACTTAGGTATGTTGTATTGCCCAAGTTGAAAGGCGCCGTAGGTGTGGGCAGTCCGTTTACAGTCTGTTCCAAGTCTCGTAAATTAATGTTTACATTGTTGAGCAGCTCCTGAAGTTCTAGCAAGAACTTATCTTTGCCGTCTTCTCCGTGATCGGCGCGTAACCCATTTGATAACGTTTCGAAGACATGGCTCACACTTGATCGTAGGGTCCTGAGTGAGGTTAGAGCTGAATTCAATTGCTCTACGTTAATTGTTTGATTCATTTTATAGATAAATGGAGTTGAGGTATTTAACTATTTATAGTTAATCAAATCTTTTTCCTACGTATAAAAAATAATAATAATGGACGAAGATAGAACATTCAAAGAAAACAAACACAAACGCAACGCAACGCAAACTGACAGACAGTTGTGAGTTGACACATGACACAAGTATTGTGTCATGAGTTGACACTTTTTCTTCCCTTTTGTATTGGACCCGCATTAAAGCATTTGCCAGTGTCAAGTATTAGGATTCCTTCAAGTTTCTTGAACAAAACAAGTTGTATATGTTCCAGCAGTTCAAGTCCTGCTTCAAGTAAAGAGTTAAGAGATGGCGATTTTACTAGAAACTTCTAAGGAGTTTTGCCGACAACGTAAAATCACACGTTTTACTGCTTTATTTCACTTGCCCACACTCACGCACTTTATCGAACACTTAATGAATAAAACACCACCATTTTTATAGCATTAATGTTCAAAATAACACAAGTTTATGAAAATAAAACAAAGCAACAACACGTTACTAAGACGTTCCCGCCAAAACTCACTCCTACCGTCAGACTGTCAATGTACAATTTCTTCTTCTTTTTCGTAATGCATTTGCCAGTTTCAATAACATTCTTGGTAACGAAACTGGTGTCGATCAGTTTCGTATAAAGAATATTATGTTTCGTACAGGTTTAGGTATAGTATATTATGTTATAAAGGTCTATGAGGAAAATAAAATAAAACAACATGTTTCCATGACGTTCCCGCCAAAACAGTTGATTATCAATATCAAGTGCGTTTATACTTCTTCTTCCTCTTTTGTAAAGGATCCACACGATTAGTAGTAGGTACATTTGCCAGTTGGAAATATTGAGAATTCTTTAAGTTTTATGAATAACACAAGTCATTTATGCTATAGTAACAATCTCAGCATCGTAAATAGTCACTTTCTAGTTCAAGCCATGTTTCAGTAAGGTATGTAGTTGTGACCACAGACATTTTATTACGCTCAGAATGTCTTTGGTTGTGACAATAATAGAAGCTTCTATGAAGTTTTGCCGACAATGTGAAAAGACACGTTTCACCGCTTTTATTCGGTTGCCCAAACTGACACACAGCGAATAATTAAAGAATAAAATACCGCCACTTTTATATCATGAACATTCAATATTACACAAGTTTATGAAAATGAATAACAGAGTAACAATATGTTTCTACACTGTTTCCGCCAAAACTCCGAGTTAGTACTTTTTCTCTCCCTATCTACTTATGTCATGTTAGAGATATGAGACTCGCATAGTTGGCATATTTACCATTTTCCGAGTATACAAAATGGTTCAAGTGTGTAAAGATTAATTGCATAGGTACTACAAATTAATATCTCTATTCCTTATCAGACAGATAAAACATTAAAATGAATTCTCCTCAGCGTACTACTGCTAATAAACAAAAATAAATAGATATATAGATAGATAACTCTACAATCTTGGAATTTTCAAGGCTAGAGTGAATAGATATCTTCTAGATCGACGACGTGTGGCCACACCGTCGCTTAACATCAGGCGAGTTGGTGGTCAATCGTAGATCTATAATGTATATTAAAAAAAACAGTAGTGTCTTGTTGTTTTCATAAGTAAGTGTTATAATATAATGGAGTTTTGGCGGGAACGTCATCGAAACATGTTGTTGCTTTATTTTCATAGACTTGTGTTATTTTGAATATTAATGCGATAAAAATGGTGGTGTTTTATTCATTAAGTGTTCGATCAAGTGGGCAAGTGAAATGAAGCAGTGAAACGTGTCATTTTACGTTGTCGACAAAACTCCATAGAAGCTTCTAGTAAAGTCGCCACCAAAGTAAAGTCGTTTACTAACGTAGGACTTGACTTTATACGTGACTTAGATTGTGACTAGAACATTTACAACTTTTTTTATTCAAGAAACTTGAAAAAATATTAATACTTGACACTGGCAATGCTTTAGTGCGGTTACAATACAAAAAAGAAGAAGAAAGATCAGACATGCTTTTATAGATCATTCTAGGTATTTTTAAGAAAAATCAGAACAACTTTTACTAAAAAAATAATTAATTCATAATTAGCCAATAAACTATTCGTATCCATCCAATACAATACAATACAATAAGTTCTTATTAAGTTTGCTTTTATCAAATCTTATCTTATTCTTTTGATAATGTCATTGTTATGGGGTTACAAACATAGAAAACAAAAACAATCGCATTGATATTCTCATCCTTTTTTGAAGTCGGTTAAAAATGTAGATAGATAGATAGATAAACTCTTATTGTTCACACCTTAACTAAAACACAAATTACATAGTGAAAAGGGATTAAATGCTAGTGAAACAACAGTTGGCCTTATCGCTAATAGCGATCTCTTCCAGGCAACCTTGGGATGGAAAAATTATAATAATAAATAGATGGTGGGGTAACTAACAAAGAGAATCGAAGAGAGAAAAACAAAGACATGTATACAACTATACAATTACAATACATACGTACTAATACAAGTTACATCCTAATACATAAATTAAATTAAATATATATAATAAACTAATATATATACATATATTATATATATACTTAAATACTTGTTATATTTAAAAAGATATAAATAAACAATGAAAAACAGTGAAAGAATCAGTGAGGTGGTAACTGCGTCAAATAAAATTTCTCCACTTGTGCTTTAAAGACAGCGAGTGACGGAGCTTGTCTAATTAAGACTGGCAACAAATTCCACAATTGGACTGCTTGGAATGCAAATGATTTACCATAGAAACTCGTACATTGTGCATTAGGAGTCTTAAGAATGAAGTTGTCATTAGATCTTAAGGGTAAGGGGTGAGAAGAGTGCCAAATATACGTTATTCCCTGTCACTTATATGAGTAGGTACTTATCTAAACCAGACCCCATTGTGTTTAATTCGTAGACTCCTACGTAACGTACCTAATAGCTATACTTGCTAATTAGTTTGCACATTAGTCTTTAATAGCTCGTTTAGTATGCAAGATATACGTATCTTTCCAGCAGCCAGTTTGGCGCTTAAGCACAGAAGACTACCTAAATTTACCTAATACTACCTACATTAGCTTTAATCATTTGTTTGTAAGTTTTAACCGATACATTATCACAGTATTAATATATTTATGTAAGTTATTAATAAACTCACTAGCTACGCCCCGCGGTGTCACCCGAGTTTAGATGAAAAACGGTGATGTTGATGGTAAAAACTTAGCCACAATAGCCACTAGCAGTGTAGGTAGTGACCTAGGTAGGAGTTGGTAACAATAAAATATAGATGATTTTAAAAACATTATAGTCAACGTGGGTAATTTTGACTCTGCGTAAAACATTGTACGTAGCCTTTTTAGAAGTTTCTCGATTTTTTCCTAAGAGATTAGTAGTGAAATTACTAGATTAATTAATTTATAGTCTTTTTGACTACCTAATCTCTTGAGAAACTAATCGAGAACTTTCTAAAAAGGCCACGTATAATGTTTGACGCAGAGTCAACGTTGACCCAAATTGACAGTACAATATTTTAATTACAAATTTCATTTCACAATATAATAAAATTATTTAACAATACCACAAAGTATACTTCATACTACAACAATAGTCACAGAACAAAGTTCTATTAGTAAAGCAGTAGTACGTTGTTGCTACGCTGTGAAACTGGCGCGTACGCTACTACAATTCTTGCTTTGTGTAGCCACATTCGCTACGACGCTGCTACGACAATGCTACGCCTATTGAATCTTATCGGTACTTAAAAATATATCGTCAGTGGATTGTTTACATCGTACGTGAACGTAATAAATCATTTTCCATAAAAAATATGGAAAAACAAAAAAAAAAAACAGTAGAACGGTAATAAAGAAATAAATCTAAATCAGGGACAATATGTAATAATGCACGTACAAAAGCTAAGGCAGGTATCAAAGGAGACCTTAAGAAGCGTGTTCGAGTACATTACGTCCCAATGAAATATTTTATGTATATTCGCGCCTCCTGGGCAGTCCAGATCTGGAGCTATAAATTCACATATCGATATAAATCCTGCGAAATTGGTAGGTGTACATTTGCACGACTCTGTCTCTTGCCGTGAGATTTTGCTAGTGTTATACGCGGCAGGAAAGTTGAGCGCAGGTTGTGGATGATTCACATATTGTAATTAATAAGTAATAAAAATACATTTTCATTGAAAAAGAAAGATTGATGTATGATGTAGGTATTGTATTTAAAAATCCGTACTCAGCGATATCGATCCACATTCCTGTTGCGTACTGTACAAGAATGAAATTCTTTGCCGTCATGTCTGTTTCCTGAGACCTACGATATTGGACTTTTCAAGGCTAGATTGAATAGATATCTTCTAGATCGACGAGCTCCATCCTCGGCCACACCGTCGCTTAACATCAGGCGAGTTGGTGGTCAATCGTAGATCTATAATGTATAAAAAAAATCTACTAGAAAAGCTATTTCATGCGATACCCATATTGTGGGGGTCGGGAAAAATATGAAATCCGTAATTTTGTGGCGACGGCCATATTGAATTCAGAATGATACTAAATATACTTCATTGTATTGTCATCTAATCTAAAGGCGTGTCCCAAATATCTAATCCATCTGTCAACGGGAAGAGGGTCAAATTTCGATGACTAAATTTGACCCAAAAATATAACAACAATAAGCAGGGAAAGCTAAAAAAACCGTTTAAAAAGAATCAGTTTCCGTTGACTCTTACTTTCCAAAATGTATTTATACTATTGACAGACCATCTATAGTGCTCCTAGGACTCCCCTCACCATTGAACTTTAGAGCCTACCTCGATTTTAAGGCTAAATTAGTTAGCAAACAACAAAAACACTGCTTTTAAAGTAGTTGGACAAAAATCTAGTTGATTACCACTGTGTTTTATTGTTATCGAGTAAACAGCCGACGTAGAATACTTATTGTGCGAAAACCAGAATATTTTGGAACTGCACCTCGCAGCTTGTCAGACAGGAGAGGGCGTACGGCCGTCAACCCTGTGCCCTGTTTGCTCGCTCCTTTATTTTATTGAGTCTGTTCAGGGGGTTCTTTCAACTTTCCCGCTATTTATTCACTTACTAGCTGTGCTCAGCAGGTTTTATCCTGCCGAATTGGCTACTCGCCAGCTCGACCTAAGAATCTTGAGAGTACCTGAGTACTTGGATTGTTTTTATACCATTATCGGTCGGGGGTAATCGATTTGCTTTTTGTGTAGTAGTTTAGTTAGTTAAGTTTGTGTAAATTATGTAATTTGTATATTGTTTTGTTGTAGTTAATAAAGGCAATTGTCTGCTCTAAGATTTTAGGTTGCTTTGTGAGCGCATCACAAGTGTGAGGGACACTTTTGATATTGTTATGGTACATTTTTGGTAAAAGGACAATTCTTTTTTCTTTTTATATGAGTATGACTACTGTAACCGATGCGTTACGAGTACTCTTTCGTAAGAGCGGAGAAGGCTCCTTAGTAATTAGGGGCCTTTCTCGAGGCCCCGTCAGAGGGTAGTAAAGGACGTTTCCCAGACTTCAGTAGCTCTCTTTATTAAAATATGGATGCGGCGAGCGAAGGTCATCGTGCGGTCGTTACGTCGCGGCGTCGTTACGTCGTTAGACTTGTTGCGCCGTTTATTGGCCGGAAAAGTGTTTCGGATTCGCCTAGACATGGACTCCAACTTGTAGCTGCGATTTAGGCATGCACGACTGTTTAACGGACTGCCCGGGAAGGAAGGTATGCTTTTCGGGTGTGCATATTATGGAGCCAGAAAGTTAATACAGGAATTCACTAATGGCATAGTATGTTGTATGCAACTGTACCTCAGGTACCAGTGCCTGCAATATTACAGTTCGAAACTTTATATTAACTTCACTTGAATGTATACAAGGCTTGTAATACAAATAAGAATCACTTCTGACAATTTACGACTGTATTTTTGAATGCAGTTTAATTCAAACACAAACACGTTGTTATAAAGATTGTACCTAAATAGTTCTTTTTAGATTAAAATTTAAATAGTTAACTATAACAAACTATTTATTGAGAGACTTTTTTAACTACAGCACTAATAAAACAAATGGATTACCTCAGATCGATCATATTCGACATTTTCAGACGCTCTACCAGATAGCAATGTACCTTGCATGTTTCAGTGACACGTTATGTGGAAATTTAGATAAGAATTTCGGTCAAAAACAATAGCAGCAGTTACCATCGATTTGGTTTTGATATCCACATTTCATTTAGATATATAGATCTCATAAAACCAAACCGATTACACACCTCTTATTAACCGAAAAAACGAGATTTGGAAAATTATTCTTTGTTTGAAAGAATATATGTACTTTCAGTATGTACTTTGCCTTATAGAAATTTCATCAATGTTCAGTCGTTTGTCTTTTAAAACAAGATTGCGCATTTTGAGATCGACTGAAGTCGTGTTTTTTAAACTGTAACTATCGTGCTCCTAGAAGTCCCTACTGCCAGTAAACCTACATCAGCATTATATGGCATACGAGCATACGCGAGTACTCTCTAGAATTAAATTAGACATCTGCCAGAGATACAGATGTACTTGTACCTTTCAGTTTGCAGCCAAGTCTAGCTCCTAAACAGTAACAATGTATAAGTCGAAACCGCTCTTTGTCCTCCTTTCATTGCTACAGTTCGTTTGTGACACAAAGTGCTTTTTTAAGAGCCAACAGTTAATTATCTGTGAAGTTTTTTAGGTATTCTTTTTTAATGAGCTGCGGATGAGGCAGCATGAAGATACAAGTCGTGAGTCTGAGTAAAAGTGACTAAATATGGTAGTTTATTTTAGTAGCAATAAAATTGACCGATTTTGACTCGTCGCGCATCCCATAAATATTCAAGATGAATGTCTTTAGCTATATAAATATAATTTTGAACAGTCATTTACGAATATAAGTATGAAGAATATTATACACAACACGAAAATACAATGTGAGTAGTGCACGCGAAATTTGTTTTTATGTAGTCGGCAGGTTTGTAGTTTTTTTTAGGTTTGCACTTGACCTCCAACTCGACAACTTTATTTTTTTTTATGTTACGCGATTACTTCGATATTTGATTTTGATGTTTTTTTTTTATATTTATAAATTTTATCAAAATCGGTTATTAACTGGAAAAAATAATTATATCACCCAAGTAAACGAAATTGCGTATTTTGCAGTCGGTTGTTTCAGTTTTTTTAATTAGAATTAAAATATTAAATATTTATCAATAAAGATATTAATATAAAAACAAAATAATACGATTGTTTCACGCGGATTAATAACTGAAGTGGACTACTTAGTGCTGAAGTAATAATTTTATTATATTTTCTCGCTAAGATGAAAAACTTTGTGCTACATTAGTTACATGTCAAATAATAAAGTCATTGTAAAAACAATAATAATGCAAAGTAAATACTAAGTAACTAATTACAACAGATTAAATAAATACAAATTATGAATAGTCAAATTAAAAATTATTTTAATAATATGAAAGAAAGACCCGTAAACAATCTTTTTTAATGGTATTTAAGTTAACAGTATAGGTCTTATAGTTTCGGAAAAAAGTGACTGTGACATACGGACGGACAGACAGACAGACAGGACAAATCCATAAGGGTTCCGTTTATTGCCATTTGGCTACGGAACCCTAAGAAATCGTCTCACAGAACACTCGCATTAAGATAAGTTTTTCACAAAAAAAAAAATCGAAACAAGATATTTTTCTTAGATAAAAATGACTTTTACAAATTATAATTTGTAAAAGTCATTTTTAGGGTTCCGTACCCAAAGGGTAAAAACGGGACCCTATTACTAAGACTTCGCTGTCTGTCTGTCTGTCTGTCTGTCTGTCTGTCTGTCTGTCTGTCTGTCTGTCTCCAGGCTGTATCTCATAAACCGTGATAGCTAGAAAGCTGAAATTTTCACAAATGATGTATTTCCGTTGCCGCTATAACAACAAATACTAAAAATTAAAAAAAATTACATATTAAGGGGGGTCCCCATACAATAAACGTGTTTTTTTCGTATTTTTTTGCTCAATATTAAAAACGGTAACAGGTAGACGCTTCAAATTTTCACAGAATACTTACTTGTATATTACCTTTCAAAATAAATAATTAAATAACTATAAAGTAAATATTAAAGAAGGGCTCCCATACAACAAACGTAATTTTTAAGCAATTTTTACTCGATCTTAATTAACAGGTAGAAACTTGAATATTTGTATGTAAATATTTAGAAATTAATAACTATAAAAATATTAACTATAAAAATAAATACCTAATCTAATACATAAAAACTCACAAAATGAAAATAATCCGTGCATCTAAACGCGGTGCGAGCGCCGCGCCGCGGTGTGGTGGTGGCGCGAACGCGCGGGTAGCGGGGGAGGTAACATCACGGAGCGAGCCATAGCCGCGCGTATTCGCGCGAGCGTCGTTATGCTGCCCGGATGTGTATCGAAAACCTACCTATAAGTTTGCAATTTACTACTTGGAATTTCGTTGATTTCTCGTTATTTTATAAACAGAACTAAACTTTGTAGTATTATAGATGATAGTACGGAACCCTTCGTGCGCGAGTCCGACTCGCACTTGGCCGATTATTTTCACCTTTATTGGTCTGGAGTAATTTATTTGATTTTTGTGTAGTGTTTTAGTTTCTTAAGTATGTGTAGTTTATATATTGTTTTGTTGTACTTAATAAAGCTAAACAACTTGCCCATTAAAAAATAAATATTTTTTTCCTGATCGAATGGCAATGAATTCGGTGAGTTTCACATTTGTTAAGAGATTTTTTTAACATTTAATATCTTAGTTTATATTTTTGGACAGGTTTATGAACTCTTGAAAATTAAATTTCTGGAGAAATTGAATTGTTAATAGGCAAACGTGAAGTTTAACGTCAGGTGAGATCTTGCAATTTAATTACGATAGATGTACGACTTATCGCAATTCAGTTGCATAAAAGAAAATGCTTCATCTAATGCATACTCTCTGTGCGAGTGCCTGGTCGCGAAGCGCCCTTGCCACCCGCCAGGGCGAGGGCGCCGCAACTGCGAAGGTCGACAAACGCACTCGGCTGGAATAACGCGCCGCCCGCCCTGATTACAATAAAACTATGATAACAATATAACGGCGCGCGATTCTACCATTTTGAATACCTAAGCGATTTTAAATTAAATTTCGTGGACGTAATCATTTGGTTACTGACCCCTTTGTTCTGCGATATAATACTCTTAACAATTGTGTAACCTTTCTCGGCACGAGCACGCTAATGTGTATTTAGATGGTATAAAATACTTTGGTTTTAAACTGTTTTCAACCATTAATTAAGCAATATTACTAAATTCTTTAGATAGATTTTGTAAATATCTCAACGATCGCGTAGCGCGCTTGAATAGTTTTCCAATGTCCTATTATGAAACATATTTTTCATTATTTGTCATTATTATTGATATGATAGCTTCGTTAAAAGTTAAGCAGAGGTTTCACGCAAATGTTTAATTTATTTGCTTAGAGATTTGACTAGATTTGAATATTTTTTATACAAAGTGAATGAATGTTCTATCGTGCATAAGTAAGAGAGCGTAGAGACGAGACGTGTCAGCAGCCGGCGCGGCTCGAAGGGCGCACGGAGCGGCGGCGGGCGGCCCGGGCGAGCCACGAGCCCTGCACCGACGACCTTGGGACAGCTGCCCCAGTTTGTGCCACCACCATCCACCACCGAGCCAGCTTGAGAGCCGAGACACGAGCAAGTCGATCGGAGATCTATCGAGTATTTGGAAATAGAAGTGGCGGGCCGAGGGGGCGCGCGTGTTGCGCAGGCGCGAGCGCGGGGGCGGACGGGCGCGCAGCAGTCCCGCGCCGGGCGCCGCTCGGGCCGGCTGCACGTTGTCCTGCGGCCGCATGAGCGCGCCCTCGTGCTAGCGCAGCGTGCGCGGGTGTGGTATGCCCGCGCCTCGCCGGTATGGCCCCCCTGCTGGCGGCCCTCGCGGTGCTGGCCTTCTTGCCCGGTGAGTGGCTCGCCTGAGCGCGAGCAACAGGCGGCCTCAAGCCGCGCCCCCGCGCCTTGTTTACCCCATGGGGGATCGATTGATGGTGAGCCGAGGTGTTGTGAGTGATCGGACCCACGGACGCCCGGACCGCGTCTGGCTCTCCCCGTGGCGAAGGCGGCTCGTACCGACTCTAGAAAATCGGTCAGGTAACGCTCAGGCATGTGTATAGGTAGGTAGTCGACGTCGAATGAATTGCGGCTGAATTTTACATAAAAGCACTTTCGTTTCGGTACGTTTCGTTTTTTTAATGAAACGTGAAAAGGAGCACGCTATGTGCTCATCCGCCCGGCGCGGGATACGAGCCTATAAAAAGGAAAAAGTCAGGTTTTACGAGGGAATCTGTACGTACTTACCGTAATGGTAATGATTCGGCCGCGTGCCCGACCTGCCAACTTTATAGCCACGTCTGGCGGGGGCTTACTCGCCTTTCAATTCTGCCTGCGATGTTTGAATCCTAAATACCTATGTGTGTCGTTTTATGTCTTTTAGCAATCCTTTGTGGAAATTAAATACTCTATGCCTACATTTACGAGACATCATTGTTTAAATTTACCTTTACTCTCTATACATCTGCAATAAACCATCTTTCTAGGTATTAAATTTATTATCATGTCTTCGCACGCACTAACACCGTACTTAAACAATAAGTCATGCTCACAACACGCGTAAGCACACATTGCCCTTTGTCTCAGATATCTGTTGGCGTCCCGCCCTTCTCTGTTCTCTATTCTCTGCCACTTCACAGTAACGTAGGTATAATTCATACGGGAATCGATTGACCTTTATCTCGCATCTCGACACCTCCGTTATAGATCTACCCCAATATACTCTACGTGAAGATGAACTACATTAACGATATAAAACATGTCTAGAAACCAATAAAGGTGATGTACGAAACTGCTTAAATTTCTAGGCAGGAACGTGTCGGTATTTTAGGGCGTTACAAGTCTTTCCATATGATCTAAACACTCGATTATGACATTTAAAGCAAGTAACGTAAAAATCTAAAGTAGCTTCTTTTAAAATAATGGTCTAAAAACTAATAAAGGTGCCAGTCTGCCTAAATTTCTAAGTTGGAACTTGTCAGAATTTTCAGGGCATTCTGTCATTTGACATAATTGAACACTCGATTATGTCGTTTACATCGTTAGAATATGAATTAGGTACATTTATAATATGAGATATGTCAAGAAACCAATAAAAGCGAGATATCAATCTACCTAAGTTTCTAGGTTGGTACGTGTCAGAATTTTTAGGGCGTTAAAAGTTCATCTACGTGATCGAAATGATAATGTCGTTTAGAAATGATATTTGATCAAGTTTATTTATTTATTTATTGCACATTGTACAGTTCTTACAATTATTGCACATTGTACAGTTCCTACAATTATTGCACATTGTACAGTTCTTACAATTAGTACTTAAACTAAAAATTGTATACAGTACAAGGACCCCGTAGGGGCGCTGCAATGTAGTGAGCCTTAGTTGTTCATTATATACATTTTTGTTAGACTTGGGGTAATTACAGTGTGGTAGTCAATAAATTTAATTTTACAAGAAAGCATTTGGAGCATTAAAGGTTCTAACAAATAAATAATTGTTTCTATTTAACTACATATGTATAAGATATATTTCGAACAAATAACCTGGAACTAGCAGCTTAAAACATTAAAAACAATTACCGCATTATCCTGCTGATAGTGCATAAGCGAAAGTACTTCTGAATTTAATCATTCCTTTCATGCTTGATACAGAGATGTCTGAGACACTAGAGAAGGGCATATGCTCCATTTGAATAACTATTTATTTGAATAATCGTTAGCACAGTTATTAAAAATTATTAAAAAAGTTATTCTTCACGGTTATCGATCCAAAAAACTGCCAAAAGGGTCTATCAATAACTTTAATCCTATCATCATAGTTATCTGCTTCAAGCCTGATGAGTTAGCAGCCGTCTTACGGACGAAAAGACAAACACCTATATTATGACATTTCTCAGTGTCTGTAGTCCTAAAAGTAAATGAGGCCTTTGTCTGTATTTGCCGAGGCCCTGCAGGCATGACTAGGTGTTATAAAGCTGAGCCCGGCGGCTTATCGCTGCATGAGACACCATTTTGAATTCCGTGCCGATGAACGCCCGCCGTAATTAAAATTTTCACCAAGTTGTAATTTTGAAGTTTATAAGTCGCCTCTCGTTGGTCTTTAGTTTTATAAGAACGAGTTAACTGAACCTTCCAATGACATTTCGCCTTAGAATTCTCCTAATTTTGCTGTAATAAAATAACCTTTTACGCAGAATTAGGAATAGAAAATATACCAATATATCGTAGTGCACATACGAAATATCCAAGTTTCGAATTCCAATTTCACTACGAAGGTTTTAATCCACTTTTATCTGTAACCCTCTTCACATCCCAAGCTAGTTCAATGAACAAAGTGTCTTCCAATACATATCTCAGCCCGATTTTCCAATTTCACTTTCAAAGACTGCCCATGCAGTTCCCATTTAACTTGAAATATTTAGTTATTTATTTTAATAGTAGATATATTTTGTAGAGTAGATGTATTTTACCGCGTCTGAGAGAGTAGAGATGGCCTCAGCAAAACCACGAGACAAAATGAAACTGAAACTGAAAATCTTATTATTGTAATTGTAATTATAACATGTTGTGTATACATTTAAGGAATATAGTTTAGGTCCAAATTATGAATTGTACATTGTAGAAATTGTAATGAATGTAATTTGTTTCGTGTACCAATAAACTAAATAAATAAATAAATCTACAGCTTAGTGTAACACGAATTTTTCATTTCAGCTTAGTAAGGAATGCATTTTTAGGTACACATACCTATTCATTCTTCTGATCTCAAAATATTTTACAAAACTCGTAAGTGAATCCTATGTTTACAAAGTAATTGAAAATTAAATGTTACTTGTTTCATTACTTACGTTTTTCTTCGTGCTAGTACGATTTACATCTTCACATATTCTCTTTCATGCCAATGATTGAACCAAAAAGAACCCTGCACATTTGTTTCTACATTACGTAAAACTGATACATTTTTGTATTATAAAATCAAAGATAGGAATTTATTTTGAATCGAACTTCAGTTTTCTGAAGCTTCAGTTTTATGAAGGCGCTGTAAAAAGAGGTTGGAAGCTTTTAGTCTTGAAAATGTACAATATCATATTCGAATTTTGAAATACGTTCCGCTCTAGGGGATAAAAACTGGGATTCTATGTAGTTTGTCGCGCGGGACAGCAATTTTTATGAGCTCGTTAGGGGAAAACATTTTCTTTTTCTTAATACTTGTGTTTTCTGTCCAAACTCTCGACAAAACCTCCCTTTTTCGAGACTGCGATCACCTGTCTTATCCGAACAGTCTACGCTACGTGGAACGAGTCAAAGCTGCTGGTAATAGTTTTTATGTGAGTCAAAGTCAACCAATACAGTCCTATGCGCTAGCTTTACTTATAACTGGAGAGTATAGAGCTGTGATGATAAAAAGTATTGAGTTTTTTTTTGTATATAATGGAAGTCAATGAATCGAATGCTACAACAAATATAATGATTTTCTGATACACCTTAGAATAAAATTATTGTATATATTGTGTATACTTAAGTATGTTTGATAATAAATACAACAAGCAGGAACTGTAGGTAGATAGTGAAATAGTAGAATGAATAATTATATCTTCGATCTTTGTGCGAGTAAAATGCTGCTCAAAATACGTAGTATAAATAAAGAAGTGAAGTTCATTTATGTCGTTTTAGGACCTTTAAAAAAGACTGGAAGTACTAAGAAAATAAAACAAGACAATTGAAATACACTTGTAGGTACAAGCTTTTATTAAATAAATCAAAAGTGCTCAATGTCACTTAAAAATTAGAATAAACTCGATTATTTTAGGTCTTTTCGTCAGAGAATTTCAGTGGCAACCTCTCCTTGCTTCAGCTTCAGGCACTTGTCATCATTGTAAAGGATAGTTAAGTCAAGATAACAAAGCAAATTAGCTTACAATCTAGTGTCCGTGCGTAGCGAGTGAACATTTTCTGGAGTGTTTAAAAAAATATGAAACTTTCAGTAAAAGTTCCATAATATTGGTTTTACAATTGTTTATTGTAAAACCAATATTTTTATTTGTAAAATGATAAAAGATAAACCATATAATGTATGTTCACTCAATCCTCAATGTTAAGTATTCGATTTTCATATACATGCCAATTTTCAGCTCAATTAGACACCGAGAAAGTGGGTCTTTAATTTGCAAGGTATTATTACACAAACAGACACTTGAACTCGTGAAACTAAATAAAATAAAAACTTGCAAAAAAGATTATGACTGAGATAAAAAAATATTTCAAGCTGTTATCGTGAAAAATGTGATCTCATTCACCTGCATGACGATGCGTCTGAATTCGCGGATCGATCGAGGCGCGGGGTAGAGGCCTCGCTACCTAGATTGCTTTTACGGCGCTGTACTGCCATTACAATTAATGGAGGGCGTTAGCACGTCCTTCGTCATTGTCGTCAAATGGCCACCCGGCCGATCGTAGGGCCCGCCTCCGCCGCCCGCGGCTGTCGTCAATCTCCTCTCGTGCCTTCGAGGCGAGCTCTACCTGCGTTACTGATTCTGTTACTCGTGGAAAAATCTTTATCAACGGCTGCTCTTTATATAAATCAATAAATAAATATGTTTTGTAGGGTTCCGTATCAACTAGGAACCCTTATAGTTACGCCATGTTCGTTAGTCCGCAGCAAAACTCAATGAATCTTAGTATTAGAAAACTGTAATTTGGAATGGGTATACATATTAATTACACCGAGAAAGTGATAAAATGAAATCGGTAAAAGTTTTCCTTCCTTATTTTTTTTTGTTTTTGTCTTTTATGATCTTATTTTTTACTGATCTATAAAAGTACACTCCGACGAGGTGTTCCTAATACACAGGAGTTCGCTTCGCGCGCTCGGTCGTCGCTAGGCACTCATCGCTCGTAATTTTAATCTTAAGTGCTAAATTTTAATGTGTGCTAAATCACACCGCATTTCCATCCATATCACAGTTATATCCACATAAATCCACACGAGAAATACGAGTATTCTGCCGATATATTCTGGGGGCCTACCAATACTATTTAAGTACATATTTCAATATCTCATCTTACAGTAAAACTTTATCTAGCTATCTTTACTGTTAAATTAAATTCATAGCTACCCGCTGCTTGGAAATAGAACAATAGTGGCTAAAGATAGAGACAGTGCATTCATAGTTCGGAAAGACAGAACGAGAGAGAAAGTTTTGTAGACATGGAGGTGCGTGCACATAGACTGAAACAAGATCCATTCCACAGAAACAATATTAAAATATCTTAAAAAACAAGAAAGTTACATTTGAATTTCATGTTAGACAGAGAGCACACTAACGCGGAAGATGACGTCACGTCATGAATCACGTGCTTCGTACAAATTCGATATAAACTGTTGTTTCGCGAGAAAAGGACAAATCATCACCCAACAAAACCTTAAAAGACTTTAACCGGTTTTAAAAATTCGACTGTGTTTTTTTTTTCTATGTTTGTTACGTGCTTATTTCGCCAATTTTGAATTGATGTAATAATTCCTTTTTTGTTTGGTAGGTCATATTTCAGAGCTGATGGTCCCATATACATTTTCAGGTTCAGGTTCAGTAGGTACTTCGGTTTTTGAAACAAAATAACTGGGAAAAATATATCATTCAAGTGACCGAAATTGCGTATTCTGAAGTCGGTAGTTTCAGTTTTTTTAAGTATGTATTTAAATTAATGTTATTAATGTATTTAAACTATACGTAATTATATTTATTTTATCGATTGTTTTAAATAACTTTTTGGTATTTGTATTATATTTTCGTATGTTATTCACTGAAACTATTATTTCTATAAAATACAATTTTCTCTATTAATAAGTTTTACAGCCAACAGTAGGCCCCACAATCTTGCGTTGCGTGTATAAGACATATTCGTAAGCGTTTGAAAGCGATTGCTCGATTCTGTCGCAAGAGATTTATGTACAGGTTTTCTGCGGCTCGTCTGTGCACGATCTAAGTCAAAGTCAAAGTCAAAGTCAAAGTAAATTTATTTGCGTTAAACATGAGTGATAACATGCTTTTGGTGTTCTTAATTTTGTGTTTTTTTGGTGATCTATCATTTTCGTGCCATTACCGTCCTGGGCGCGGCGCTACCACCGCACTATTGATGGGTGCCCATTTATAACTGTTAGGCGTAGTAACTCTTGTTTAACCTATGTATGTTACTCACGGACTGGTTACTTCGATTTGGACTACACAAGGAAGTTGGATCACAATGGGAGGAGCCATAGACTTTGCTTGTACGCTATTTTGCTGTATAAAACGTGTCCGCTTCATTCCTACTTTCCGATCATACATTGCGTCAAGTGAGGAAAAATTAATTGCTAAAATACGGGATAATTTAATGCATTTGCATATACAACCTAACTAGTGATGTACTAAAACGCATGTACAAAAATTATGGACATATTTTATAACCGCTGTCAGCAATAATTATATTTCCATATATTTTTGACAATAAATAGTGGACATGATGTTAAACACAATAAATACCCTCCATCTATTGAGCGTAGCGAAAAGTTAATCATCTATGGGATTATATGTACTCTCCACTCAAAGAATAATACCTGTTTCTTGTTTTGAACTCGATCAATTCATCTGTATGTCTTTACGCAACTTACGGATTTGCGTAAACCTATGAATAAATAAATGTATATATCTAAATACGATATTGTATTATATAAAGTATATATGTATTCTATCAGTCATCTATTTCCCATATTACAAGCTTTGCTTAGTTTGGGCTAGATGGTGTTGTGTGAAATGTCCACCAATATTGATTTATTTAAGACAAAAATACTCTTTTCTTCTATGACACTATGGAGGAGTGCTAGTGATACCTAAATGACTGATATTATCAAAATGAAACAATCTCAACACTTGTTCTGGCAAATGCACCCGTCGTGCAGGTCCAATACAAAGAAAAGAAGAAATCATCGAGTAAATCTGTTACATTTTCGGCTCCCGTGTGTAGCTTATTGTGCTTTTGTTGTCCCGCGGCTTCGGTCATCGTTTCCCGTTCATTAGCGGGGACAAGATACGTGTGTTTCCTTTGACGTCGCGAGCCGTCGCGTGTGATAAGGCGTGCCGTGCGAACAATACGTTACGTTACGGCCGCTTGTTTTTGTCGACGCTCTGATTTATTAATCTCTTCTTTTTTCCAATGTTTCCCCTTTCTGTTTTCACGCGATTTGTACATTTGCCATTTTACAAGTATATAATGAAATTATTGTATTCCAGAGATGTTTTACATCTATATTAAATTAAATTATCAAAGAGTATAAATATATATAGTGTGAAAGAGTAGTTAAATAAAATTGGAGTTTAAGTCATAGTCAAAGTAAAATAAATTACGGTAAGTCGTCCTCATTCATCAGTAAATTGGTGGTGCTTTATTGAAGGTATCTATTTGTTGAGTATTGCCAACAACATGACATACCTTCCACCACTTTACTACGCTTGGCCATACTCGTTGCATGTAATGGTGCTTAAAAAAATAAAACAAAGTTCACCATTCGCAAATTACACCAAATCTTTAAAATTATAAAAATGACTTATACCGACGACCTATGTACCTATGAACCTATTCAAAGATTCGGTTACACAAAATTAAAAAAAAAAAAAAATCTAAGGCAATGTAATTGTAAAAGTGAATTAAAAAAGACGTGTGGCACTCGGAGACTGCCGCAGTAAAGCTATTGCATAATAGCTTTACGCGCGGTGTGTTAGGTTATTTTCGTTACGGAATTTCTGGATTCGGTCTCCACGCTCAAGGCCCGCGATAGAAGCTATGCAATAGCTTAAAAAAATGTAACGAACTTTTCCCAAAACAGTTTTCTCCTTCGGATCTCTCAGAGCATAAAATAAAAGCTGAGAAAAAAACAACAGCGCGACGACATTGAACAAAAACTCGGACCCAAACCAAACCACGACTCGATCTAATAAATGTAACATTACTGATCCGCCCACAAAAGAACTTTAAATCAAATTGAACCACTGAAGTTGAAGTCTCAAAGAACCTCTCGATCCACTTGTAAGACGCAAAGGCTTTTGACGTATAATCTGGAACTACTTATTGTTGAGCTCTCATAGTTTGAGGGTTAAGATAAGGTAGGGAGAAGGGTGAAGGGCGGCATATTGCTAAATCCGCCCTTAGAGGGATCATTATAGAGTGGTTATGTTGTACTTTATAGTTTTCAATAATCCGCGCATTTGATACCCGGGTGGGTAAGGCTTACGTTGATTGCGAACAGGCCGCAAGCCGCCGTGCCACTCGCGTGTGATAATTAAATTAATTAGGAAAGCCGTAACTACCGAGCGGTAAATAAACAGAATGTCAACTCGATGATACGTGACTTTTGTAATGTATCTATGCAATGAAGAATATAATGAATATAATGAATGAAGAATATAACCACATAATACATTAATAGTATATGTAACTAAAGTGAAAAAATCTGTTAAGAGTCCGTAGTCCGACCATCGTTCGTCTCGCTCGCGCATTTTTGAAGATATAAAATGAACTTATAAAAGTCGTTGTTTGTAGTAGAAAACAACATCACAAATATTAGACAAAATTTTCAGTTTGATGCAAGTAAAATTTTTATACATAAAAATAATTTTTGCGTTAATAATTTCTAAAAATGATTTTTATGTATAAAAATTAATTTGGATCAAATTGAAATTTTTGACGAATATTTGTGATGTGGTTTTCTAGTTTTAAAAACGTCGATTTTTCTATAGGTTATAAGTTTTTTATTTTTATCGCGAAAGACACGCTTATGAAGCATGTTTTCATAATTTATCAATACCCATTATGTAAATCTGATTGAAGTATTTCGAGTTTTTGGAATATCAATTGAAACAATGGATAAGCTATTTCTGTCTCATTTATCATCAAGTAGCAGTTATATTAAAATTTATTAGTTAGATTCAAAATGTTAGCTTTATTAATACTGACAATCACAGGTAAAATTAAGTGCTTATTTGTAACTATTTCTCTGTAATTGTTTTATTCTAAGGGGATGTGGCGTAGCTTGGAGATACGTAATTAGGACACATGTATCTCCGAAGATATACGACACACAGCAGTCTTGGGGTATATTTATGAGAAATAAATTGAATTTTAACAAGGAAATGTAACAAATAAGTCCCTGCGGTTAGGATATATTGTACAGTACGTTTGGATGTAAATCATCATTATTAATTTGTTTTATTATGTCGGTCTACGGAATTAATTTTCGTTCAAATTGTTATGTAGATTACTCATTAAGGTGGAGATCAGCGCGCGCAGCTGTCTCTCTCACGCATCACTACTTTTTAAAACATGAAACATCAATGGTAAGGCATATTAGAAAATGAAAAATGAACTTGTTTATTTAGATATGGGAAATATTAAAAAAAAACAGATATCACTGAGTAGTGAAAAAATCATATATTTTGTTATTAAAAAATAACTTTTTTTAAGTATTTCTGTTATCAAAATAAACAAATTTATTTCTTACTTTTGTAATAACCCTCCTTAACGATTTTATATCTTTAAAAATGCGAGAGAGATAGGTGCGTACGTTGAGCGCACTCTTAACGTGCAGGTTAATAAATACATAATGCATGTAGATACGATTTTCAGTTATATCCATTATTACTTTTCAGAATATGTTTGAATGTAGCTTTATATAGTTCTTTTTTAGGGTTCCGTACCCAAAGGGTAAAAACGGGACCCTATTACTGAGACTCCGCTGTCTGTCTTGATCGGGGATTATTGTGAATAATCCCCGATCAAGACAGCGCTTTGATCAAGAACCGGTAACAATCTTCGCTTTTGTAATATTTATAAGGATTACTATGAAATTCTTACAAATGTATCACAAAACACCAGTACTTTCATTTCATTTTTTTTTATCAGCCATGTTTGTACAAACTGTCCCGCGCCCAATGTATTTTTTAAAACATCTGTAATCCTTTACCAACTGGACATGATCGTCATTTAGCTACATTGTTATTATCAAACCGGTCAATGTGCGAGCTCACGTGGTCTCGATATATCCCAGTCGCAGACAGAGGCGCCCCCTCTCGCCCCTCCACCGGACTGTATAAATCTGTGTCAATACCAATTAACTTCGCACCTCGGCCACAGGACACTGGCTAAAACATTCGCTCCGCTTAGGAGGTCTATCCAATGACAGTCACATTTTGAATATTGTCAAGAATACAGACGTAAATGAACCAATTAAAAAATGTGTATTCACATAGAATACAAGGCCCTATTTGAATACTTTAATTTTTATAAATTCGCCATGTCCGTCTGTGTTTCTATCTGTCCGTATGTCACAGCCATTCTACTCAGATACTATTAGTACTACATAATTAACGTCATTTGGCAAATACACGTATTGGGTTCTGCAGCTGTACTCTCAACATTTATAGCGATGCAAACTTCGCTCAGCGCTTTTTTATCTTGCTTGTTTTACAACTCAGATAGTGACTCAAAAGTTTGAGCGATTATTCAAAATATCACAATTTAAAATAGGATCATTTGAACTTTTCTCTCACACTATTAATTACAGAAAAAGCAATATAAGAACGGGCGCTGAGCGAACTTACATTCTCTAGAAAACTTTGATTCATTAATTCATAGTCTTGCCCTTATGCCAATAGGTGTGGTCGGAACAGCACGTTTCCTCTCGTTACTTTGTCATTTCTACATAGGGAGACCTAAGAAAGTGTGGAAGGACTTTTTCGAACAGTCCAACCATACTTTCTTAAGTCTCCCTCTCGGTCCTACCGCTCTAGAAAACGTTCAAAAAGTTAAAAATAAGGGTGGTAGTTCATACATGTAAAGAAGGTATCAATTATTTTTCAACTCTACTTCATCGTGTGGGGTATTAGGTATATTTTATTGTTTATTAAGATTAACAAACAGTACACAACAAAGTTTAGGGTTTATACAGTAATCGTTAAGAAATATAGTTCGATGATGTACCAGCAACGTTGAAACAAGATTAAGATTTCGTCTTCTGAAATGTACTGATATGTGTTTTACAACAAGACTTCGTATTCTGTATTGTTTCTCTGCTATGTTATTTTGAACATGAATCACCCCAATCCGCTGACGCGGCCACCGATGTGATTTTATGCACCTAATTTGTGGTTTCGAGTTGCCATGTTCTGGTAAATTTATTGTAACTTGGAGCGAAATCGTAATTTGTTTTATAGGTTATGGTAATTAGGTTTAATATCGATTGCGGTAATGTGAAATGTTTAATTTCATGCAACATTTCGCATAAATTCAAACTGAATTCGATTATACCTGTTTGGCTTTATAATAGGGGAATATTAATATAGGAATTTTCGAAACCTCGACAGGTGAGTCGGTTGTACGATGGACTTGTATGCCAGGTGTCGGTGTGGTAATGGGCTTGAGCTTTCAATGATGGAATATATAGATATGTCGTGAAGAAACCATAGTACAAGGTTTTTTAATGTAGTAATAGGTAATGATAGTTGGCAGTCTGCGACTGAAGCGACTGCCAACTCGCCTGATGTTAAGCGACGTTTGGTCTACGATGGAGTACGCTTATCAAGAAGAAACCAATTCACTCGCGTTTTAAAAACACCCAGATTATATCTATCGGGAAAGACCCACTTAATGTAAGCGAAAATTTGTAATTAGCCATAGTTTATAGTTTTTTTAAGTATTTTGGATGTAAGTTTTTTCTAATAATATAAAAAAAGAAAAATATATTATATTGGTTCCAAATACAATGACGGATTTTCTTATTTCCAAAATATTGTGTTACATATCGCTGTAATATATAGTACAAATAATAGTATTACTAGGTATTGAGCCCGTCAAAAACATAAGTCCGCATTTCTTCCACAGCAGCAGAAGTTGTGAGATCTCATGTAAATCCAACTTCAGTTATTGTAGTTGATATGTGTGAAATCGCCTATTCAAAAATTTTGATATGAATTGTTATCTTTAATTAGTATTTTACTAACATTTAAAGTAATCGATTTCTCAAATAATAATAACAATAAAAATGTAACCTTTATGCTCCCAAGTTATTTTGTCAACAAATCCTAACATAACCTAACTTCAGCGTCTACAGAGTGATTACGTACCCAACACGACTAAGCTCGTAACTTGTCCACTTGTGACGTACTAACTGGGAGACAAATTGTCACTCGGCACTCGTATCGCGGACCTTGTAACATTGTTATCGTCACAAAGTAGGTTGTATAGTTCACACGTAGTGATGTGGTAGATCATGATTACACAATTATACCTCTTTGCACGTGCTAGATATTCTTCTTCTTTTTGTATTGGACCCACGCCATTAGCGCAATTGCCAGTGTCAAGTATTGAGATATCTTCATGTTTCTTGAATAATACATTAATATGAGATGTAAAATAACACGTGTTACTGCTTTATTTCACTCGCAATTCATGCGTGAGAATGGTAACGCTGATGAAGGGTCTTACCGAAAAACGTTTCTTAACCTTAACCAACGTCTTAAATTCTCTGTTTTCTTTCCGTGTCTTCACGTGTCAATGAGAAGTTGACATAATTATGTTAAGCATTGCTTAAAGTTAAGTAACGTTTTTCGGTAAGGCTGTTAATGGTCACCATTTTTTTAACCGAGTTTTTAATTCAACTGTTTTTTTGTATGTTTGTTCAGCGATCACTCCGCCAATTATGAATTGTATTTGATGATTCTTTTTTGTTTGGTAGGTTGTCAGTCACCTCAAAGGTAGTCCCATATAAATTTAATTAAAATCGGTTTAGTACTTTGGTTTTTATAACGAAATAACTAAAAAAAACATCCAAGTAAACGAATTGCGTAGTTTTTCAATCGGTGTTTCAGTTTTTTACCCCAACAAACATTAACAATTAAGAACACGTACACAGAGACATTCGTACATCTCTATTATTATTAGATTCTGTCACAAATGATCGCGCATGATTCGCCCTACCGCATGCCGCGTCATGGAACTTATTTCCTTCGCTGTCACCCGCTCATTCCTTATTCCACGGATGTTATTCTTTTCGAGCCATTCTATATACGGTTGCTTGTGGGAGCAACATCGCAATTTTGCTTTACCCTGCCTGACAACTCAGCACGTATTCCTACCTATTCTTTTTTTATGCTTTATTTATTTGGAAGAAAAAAATTGCAAAATATAGCTGAGATGTTTTGTAGGGAGTTATACAATGTTGTTTTATTAATCATAACAAGTATACTCCATCAATTAAATATATGATCATAATCACATTTTCATTTCAACCTATTGAACCTACCTACTAAAATATTCCAATCTTTTTTACCTACCCCATCGTATATATTTTAATTTAAAGAGAAAACCATAGACAAACACATTCCATTGCGTTAGGAAAACAATAATTTGAAATTAATGCAGGCAGGCATAATGTAACCCTACAAATATTTTAAGTTAACGTAGATACGAGTTCTAAAATGCGTGACTTTGTAGACTTTGACTTTTATTAGATAGATTTTTTATCATTGCAGCTTGAAATAAATAATAACGAATTACTATGTGAAAATATGCAAATTATGTGAAGTCGAAATGATCATAAAATGAAGTACAAAAAAAAAAACCGGACAAGTGCGAGTCAGACTCGCCCACCAAGGGTTCCGTACAAACTAGTAGATAAAATCGTAATGTAAAAATAAAGTAATCGAACAAAATGAAATAGACAGCAGCGCGGTGTTGTCAACTATACTGTCATGTTTGTAGCTGAATTTGGCCCCAAATTTATTATATTTTTTATTATATTATAGATATATTATCATACTTTATATTGTAACTAAATGAGGGCTTTAAAAATAATAAAAATTGCTGATAGATAGCACTCATAATATGATATACATGAAAGTTGGTTACTAAACGAAACATTATATTTTTTATTTCGTATTTTTTTCTAATTAACGATAAAAAATATGTTAATAAATATAATCTCTGCGTTTGATGGTCTATCACACTTGACTTTGGCGGAGTTGAGAAACATCTTAACAAAAGCCATGGAACCAAAATTTGAAATTGAATAACGCAAAGATCAAGGCAAAGATGTGATAGGATACGCTATTATACCGCTATTATAACACATGGCCACTTTATCTCGAAAAATTAAAGTAAGATAGCCTGCGAAACCACGAAACGCAGTTACCTCTGTAATTCCCTAAAGTAAGAGCACTCTCCTCCGTCAGATCTCCGGTGTGATTATACAGTGTGCTCCAGCTTAAGGTCAGGCGTCTGAAAGGGAATATCTGAGTTAATGTCGAGAGCTAATTGGCGGCTCACTGCGGCTTTATTAACTGTATTCTTTACGGCTATAACTCGACTGACTAATGATTCACTCTTGCTATTTGAGCGCTGTTTCACTTGATACTGTTTTTATGATTATTCTTGCGATTTGTAGACTTTCTCGCGATCTTTCGGTAGGTATCTATATAATTTTAATGAATGTTAATGTTGTCTGGAAGATATCACTATTAGTGAATAGACCACATTTTGTGTCATTTTCTTGTCTATTTTTTATTATCTATTGTAACAATCAAGTGTCATTGATTGATGATGTCTTATTAATAGGTTTTACCTAACTCTATTCTAGTTAATATTTACAAGAAGCAACAGCAACCAAACAAACAAGTACACATTATATTATATCACGAACCTTCAAAACACACAAACAGATCTGAAAGTATTACATTTTTATGATAATACACCTTCACAGAGACTCGGAATAAAACAAAATAAGTAAATAGACTACTTATACGTCGAGTAAATCACTCGGAATCTATTACTTGAGCCAGTAATGTTATTACCTTACCTTACCTAAAGTATTTTACCTACGGGTAAGTAACGTATCCTCTAGGTAAAAATAAGAGGCAAGGGAAAAATGCGTGTACTTGCATGAATATTTCAGTGACTGTGTCCCGTATAAATTCGTAAGGGCCCGTATTAAAACCACTAGCAGTTTATTTACTCTTCGGGTGTGCGAAATCTTTTACATTTTACGCGTGTTCTTGGCTGCGTTGGCTCGGTTTATGGTTGTTCAGGTGCGGCGTCGGCACTCGCCGTGGTTTATATTGACGGCTCTTTTTCAATTCCTTGTTTTACTGAACGTTGTTTTACTACCGTCCACCTGCTTGTCTATGGCCACAGTCACTGTTCATTTTTAAGGTTTCGTACATCAAGGATAAGAGAGCCTTGGCGGGAATTTGAGAGAGAAATGTCACCGGTCTGTTTTATTCATAAACTTATGTTATTTCGAATATAAATAGTGTAAAAGGGTGTTTTTTTTAGATTAGTGGTTGTTTACGTCCACAAATGAAATAAAATGGCGAAACATGTGTTTTTCGACTAAACTCCATACAAGCTTCAAGTAAAGTTACCAACTTTTTTGAGACTTAACTAGCATTTGAGAATGATTTATATATTTGACTTAGACTGTCACTGGTACTTAGGAATAAATTTAAGTACTTATCATCGGCAAATGTGTCAATTGCGCGAATCCAATATAATGGAAGGTTAAATTTAAGCATCCAGCTCAACTGTATTACTTATTCTATTCATGTTTACGTAGAAAATTGGCTATTTGGTTAGAAGAAAAGTTTTAACGATTTTCGGGTTATTTAAAAATAATTTACATTCATACTATACAATATAAGTAAGTACTTGTTTATACGATCTTGCCAAGAAGAAATCTATTAAGTGTCCGAGTCCTATAGTAAAATAATAAGAGTATTAGTGTGATTTTGTTAGCAAGTAAGCATACACTACCAGTTTTTAAATATTCTCATGGTACTCTGTATATTAATTAACGCTAAAATGATTCGTAGCAAAATCTATGAATACCAACATGTGTCATTGAAGTTACGACAACTTGACGCAAATTGTATGCTAGACCCAGGTAGGTATTGATCGCCGAAACTTTTCTCAACTACGCATACATTTGAAATAAATACGTAAATGTTATATTCATTTGTATATTTTTCCTGAAACATTCGTAACACTCATTTTGTAAATGAGTGTGAATGGTTATAGGGGTAAGAGGGGACCGAAGAAGGTATGGATGAATTACGCTAAAAGGGCCTGAATTGAGATGGCATCAATGATAAAGACGAATGGAGGAAACTTACACATAACTTACAGTTACGTTGTATACATAACTTACAGTTGGTTACCTATTTATACAGAAATACATTTGTTTGCATCTTACTTGTCCGAATCCATTTCCTATAGAGATTGCAACCCGGTATGTTTCTCCCGGTATGTTAGCGATGAAACCGTGAAAATTTGCTATATATGAATGGAAAAGGACAATGATTCAAGGTTACGAATTAATATTTATTTCAAACTAGCAAATCAACAACAATCACAATCATCAGTCTCACTCAAAGTCTCAAAATCTCTGATTTAATACAGAATTGATTACTTTTACTTATGGACGGAATAGTAACATTAGTATTAGTAATTATTAATTTTTATAAGTTTATGCAAGCAGCTTTATCTTTACTCGTTCTAGTGTCCATTTGAAACATAGTATTAGAATAAGAAACTAATAAAGCTTAAAGCACTAAATTTGTCATAACAACTTAGATTAGATAGATAGATAAACTTTGGTATTTGGTATAAACAAAACAAATTCTTATTGGCGCGTCAGAATGGCCACGTGGCAGCTCGCAGCGGCTGTCATGCGAATTTTCTATGATACCGGGCCGGGCCCGGCTGGGCGGTAGGTGTTATAAAAGGCAACGGGCCCGGTTTGCAATCTCTAATTTCATAGAACTGACTGGTTCCAGTCCAGATATTTTACTTAACACAAGTATCTGATTCCATAAGTTTGTAAAGTCATCAGTTTCATTTGCCCGCACAGTTATTAGGCTAGGTTTGTTAGGTATCTAGTTTATTATATCCAGAAACCTTCTTATTTTTTTTTATGTAGAATTAGGTTCGCGCTTGACCGCCAACTCGCCTGATGTTAAGCGACGTTGCGGTCTACGATGGAGCGCGCTTACCTAGAAGAAACCAATTCACTCGCGATTTAAAGACACCCAGATTATATCTATCGGGAAAGACCTACTCAGGAAGCGCATTCCACATTCTAGAAGTCCGCACGATGAAAGTGGAACTAAAGCGTTTCGTTCGCGTTTTTGGGATATCCACCATGAAACGGTGACGCTTTTTCGTGTTTCTAACCGTCCTATAGAAAAAATAATCCTTAAAATAGTCCTTATTTATAATGGTTCACAGATATATTAATTATTAGGCTAGGTTCGTTACGAAATATACCAAGCTGAGATCAAACAACTCTAATTTTTTAAGATGTAGGTTACTTAAACTATATCATAGTGTAGCTTTCATCTTGGTAGGTAGTCATTTAAGGGTAGCTATCACAGAAGAAAATTAACCAAAATCACACGAAAATTGGCTCCCATTCTTAACAAAACGTATAATGTGGTTAATTTGGAACTTTTATTTTAGTTCTTAATTTCCGACCCTAAAATTTGACTCATAAAAATATCAGTTTGGGGGGGGGGGCAACCCTATTGATTTTGATTATTCTCAATAGGAATTATTGAATATGTTATGTACCTACTTATTGTATCATGTACCAACCTCATTTTAACTTTGTTTTGTCATGAATCAGTTTTTACGTTCAAACATAAAACTTGGCCGATTAAGGTAAGCTCCAGGTTTAGGGCCGGCAACCAAATTTATTTAACACTAGTACAAGTAGGACTTTCGAATGGTATAAGTCACATTTTGTTACTCGATGAGGTGATTGGTATTATTTTTTGGCACCCTAAAATTAGGCCGATTCACGAAAGGCTCCAGGGTTAGGCGAGGCAACCAAATTTTTTTGGCACTTCTCGATAGGCTCTTTCGAATGTACTATGTCCCAACTTGTTACCCGATGAGGTGTTGGGCACCCCAAAAAGTGGTCACATTTTTGCTAACTGTACAAAACCCTCCAGGTTTAGCCGAGGCAACCAAATACATTTAGAGACATCTCGATAAGATGCGTCATCCTAGATAGGTCACATCTTGTTACCCGATGAGGTGGGTAGACATACGGCGCGCTCTTAGTCTATTATATATAGGTAACAGTTACGTTGTATAAACTAAATGGTTCAAAGTTTCACTTTTAATAAAATTGTCTCACAATGTAACTACCTACACTAATTTACCTAGCTAGGCATACATAATTTTAGGATGCGATACAGTTTATTAATATGTATTTGTGTACTTTCTCTTATTACATCCTGTCGTTTATGTTATTGAGTAAAGAATATTTTAATTCTAACATTTTTCTTTATTTATGAAAACATTGTTTCTCTTCTATAATATTATAGAAGTTATATCGAAGGAAGTCTGTAAACTTATTTTCCATTCTCTATGTTCCCTAGCTTACGCGCTACGGCACGAACGTCTAAGTAAAGCGAAAAAATAAAGTAGACTTTTTTTTTTTTTTTTAAATAGTTTTTATTTATTTATCGCTTTAAGTGAGAACACTTAAAGTGATAATTTTTTAAATTTTTTTTTTTGAATAAAACGGGTTACTCACGTATATTTTTGAATATAGTTCTCACTCACTGAATATACTCACGTTGCTCCGATTATAGTTTCAAATAAAAAATGTGTAACAACCACGTTAGTCTTTAACGTTAGTTTTCATAATAAAATATTCTATTTATCGTTTATTTTTCCACTTATGAATTGTTGCCATTCAAAAGAATCCATAGGTCATGAATTATAAGCATTGAATACGATATAACTATGTTCTTATGCTGTGTTTTGTATTGCAAAAATATATTTACCAATGACCGTATTCATCACATACTATAAATATTATGTGCTGGGAAAGTTCTCAATAAATAAAATAAAAATTGTTATAAAAATATTCAAAAACTAAAACCCGACTACTGAAAAATCGCGATCTAGAAAGTATGAAATAAGAAAACGTAAAAAATATTTTATTGTATTTCATAATGGAGTTGATAGGATAACCGTATTAATAACCGTTTGTTTTGTTACAAGTCGAGTAAAAAATAGTTTTCAAGTCTTTGACGGAATATACCTCGCAAACTGCACTCTTGACAAAAATATGATGTAAGAAACCCTATCTTCATTTTAAATCGCTGTTGAATGATACCACACATGATGGGGTGGGGCAAAAAAATAATGATATACACATTTGTACAGTGAAATTCGTAACCTTATTTTTTTATAGTTGAGTAAACGCTAAAAGTTATACTTACAATCAAAAAGATACAATGCATCTTTGGACGTTGCGTAAAACTTGTTGATTTCCTTCCACAAAGCAACAAATACATCCAACTCTCTAGCCACACAGTTATTGTCAATTTAGGAAGAAAAAAATGTTTACGACGCTTTCCTTATAAAAGTGTATTAGCCTATCAGTTTGTTTATGCCTTCTTTTATGGCAACAATTCATGCGAGTCTAGATTTACCGCCGTCACTTGTGGGACTAACGATAAAATGGAACGTAGATTACTTATAGTAGAGCTTGGATTAAGGGAAGATAATAAAATGCTTGTATTATTAACCGGTTTGCGTAAAACGTTATGGCATTTGGCGAGTCAGCTGTTTACTTCTAGATACGTCTCGGGTTAGTACTGAAGTTTTCCTTCTATGTATTTACTGCAAAAAGTTGTGATTTTAGGCTTTAAAATCCGTGTTATCAGTATCTTTTTGACGTGAAAACGTCTAATAAATCGATGAACGCCGGCTGCACGCACTAAAAAGTATGACTCATTGTCCAGTTACGTTACGCTCATTGTCCCGTTACATCATCATTTCATCAATGTTTTGTTATAATGTTGTCACGTTAAACTATCGCCCGTAAACCGACTTTACAGACAACCAATTTTTTTTTAACATCTTAAAATCGACGAATAACTTAAGTGTGAGTTGCACGTTATCGTCACCATGAGTGAAAAAAAAAACATCAAATGACAGAAACAGATCGGTGTAATAAACTCGACAAATGGCAAATGTGCAAGCATGATGCCAACATCAAGCAAGGAAAAAAAGATCGGTGTCGACCGTAGAATGTGTAGACTATATTATACAATAGGTACCTCTATCTATGGTGTTTGGTGTCTGCCAATCGGCCCTACGCTTTAGGTAATACCTCAATGCGGCCCACATAACAGTTTTTTTTTGTATCGGTGATGAGTTCATAGTTCAAGATCGTTTTACAAGTGTAGCGTAGGAAGGCCGGCTTGGACTTCCTGTAACTGAGATGACGATGATGATGTACTTAATTTTAGATTCACAGTTACAAGGATATCAGTGACATACCATACTTCTTTAAGATTCGTTTCTCGTAGCTGTGGCAGCTCTGTGTTGATTCCGGAGCACCTATCAGGTAATAAAACATTTATGATGCCGTCGTAAAAACGTCCCGAGGTACTCAATCGACGACGCAATTCGCTCTCGATCTGTTCATCAACGGTGGGACGGACTTAGGGGTTGAAGAGGCAGTGGAGGCCTTTTGTCTACTTGGCATAGAGTCAAAGTTTTGCATTCAAAATACGGAAATCAGTAAATATTTTTATATTTTTACGTTTGTTTTTCATGCAAATTAAACGTTTAAATCAACGTGTGTATATATTTTTTTCTTCTCATCTGAGGAATGAAACGTGTGTATATTTTAGATAAGTGTAAGACCTGACACTTCAAAGATTGTAGATAGAGTGAGAGGGGGATACAACGAGTAAAACAGAAACAAAAGTAACATAAACATTCTAATAATATCATAAAGTTTGTTCGTCTATGTGTTATTGTATGTTAGGTGATTAGTATAAAATTATATTATTAAGCTATTGCATAGCTTCTATCGCGGGCCTTGAGCGTGGAGACCGAATCCAGAAATTCCGTAACGAAAATAACCTAACACGCCGCGCGTAAAGCTATTATGCAATAGCTTTACCGCGGCAGTCTCCGAGTGCCAGACGTCTTTTTTTCTAATATTACACACCAAACATCTTGTAAAAATAATTTCTTGCGTTTTTGTTATTATTTGGCCCATCAAATTGATTACTGAGTTCGTCCGACCATCGATCATTCATAATGGTTTCGGGCAAAGAAAAAATATATTACCTTCATTTATTGGGCGTTTTTGCCCGTAATCTCTCTGCTGGGAACACGTGATAACAAATCAGGGGGCCTACCAGAACCGTAGGTACGCATTCTTATCTCGCCGCATATCAAAAGCTTGGTAAAACATTGATTATATAAATTTATGCGGTGGCAAAAAGAGAAAGAGAACAAGTGTGTATATTAAGAGAAAAACAAAATACCCGACTGCATAAAAGCGATTCTCGTACTATACTCACGCTTGCATTACATTTGATATGCTGTTAAGTGTACGTTTTGTAAGAAAGTGCGCAAAGTAGGCTCTATATAAATTATTTCAATGAACATTCTCTAGGATAGCTATCTAACGACTTATCTAGCACACTAAAATCAGTAAAAGCAAATACAAATACAAATAATTTATTCATAACGCCCAAGACATAAGCGCTTAGACTGTAGGGGATAATATACAAACATACATCCTTGCGTAGTCGGGTAAAAAGGCAAAAATCACTCCCTGCCAACTAGGAACACATTTTTGTTCGTAGCCTGCCAAATAGTATAAGCATTAGTTAATATAATTTCTGGTTAATATAAATTGATTTTCTGAGCGTCCAATAGAATTTATTAGTTGGGAAGTGTAATGCTAGGGTACCTACTTGTATAAATATCGCTCGATCGGCTTTAGTATTTTGCCGTGCGCTAGAAAAGACACATAGAACGAGTAGCACTATAGGTGTAATATGACTTGTGTTTTATTGCGTCATAGCAACGTTATGTTGATTCAGTCCTTACCTTACTATTAAATATTCTATGGTTTGAGCAACGTGCTTTCTTGTTCGGTTCGAATCATCCATGCCCTCCCTACCTTAATGGTATCCCCCCAGGTAGAGTCCTAATGAGTCTGTATTGGGGCATGTAATAAATAGCTATCTAATAATGAAAGGGAATAATAAAGAGCAAATGATAAAGGGATGTAATATGGGCATGTGCGCCTCGAACGTGGGCGGACGTATTGCTTTCGTAATTGTGTTCAACTGTTTGAAGTAATGTTTCGTATAATCAGCAGGTTTTTTTTATAATGTGGCATCTTAGAGATCTATCTGAATGTAGATTAAATAACAAGTGCTACGAGTATACACATACTGCTTTACCGAAAAATGTTAACATATTTTTCATCTTGTATTTTTGCTCTTCGATATCTGAGTGCAAAAGCCGTTTTTATCCTCTAGAGGATAAAGTAAATTCAAATTTAGAACATCGTGTGAACTGAGTTTGTGAATTCAAAACATCATTAAACCTATTTACTTCTACCTCCATGGTGCCGAATTTATCATACAACCTTTTTTTATTTGTTAAAAACTCAGACTCGGAACCTTCTTGGTGTACTTTTTTTTAATTTGCTTTGCGCGCGCCCTTTTCTTTTCACGACATATTGTTAAAATCTTAGGTTAAAAACAAGAAATTGGAAAACAAGTGAAAAACCTAAAATGAGTAATTCTAGCGACGAAGAAGTTTAATTGACGCCAACAGAATTGACTGAAACAGTTAATAATGCGCTGAGCTTTCTCCCTCAACAATCTCGCGAGAAGTATTTGAAACAGTACGATATGTTTAACGTAGCGACTAGCTGAAGGAGCCAAAACTTTCTCCGAAAACGTGTTGCTGTCATATTTTATTAAATTATCCGAGACCAAGAACGTATTCAATGCTAAAAGCAACAATAAAGATGCAAAATACATACATATCGACACCTATCCTAAATTAGAGCATTTTTTATAAAGAGCCTCATCTGGTCATCAACCATTATTAACTACTACCTAAGTGTTATTTGTTATAATTTAAAGATTATTCTGTAATACTCACCTATCATAATGTAGTAGTTAATACCTAAACTGAAATAAAAGCATCTTGTGATTGTAATATTTTTTTTTTGCATTTAGTCATTTCCTCGCAGAGGTGAGATGAAAAGTTACGTGTTGCACTCGAGTGCAAAGATTTTTCACCTCGTGCGCTTTTGATTCCCTCGCTCAGGATTCTAATTTTTGAACCACTCGCTGCGCTCGTGATTCAATTTTAGAATCCTTCGCTTGCTCGGTCATCAAAATTGAGCACGCGGTTAAAAGCAACTTTGCACTCTTGTATAACAAATAACTATTGTCAACTTCTGGCTCACACGTAATGACACTTGCGGATAGAAGATAGAGAAATGAGGATTAGGATGTTGGTTAAAGTTAAGTAATGTTTTAAAGGCCCTTAGAGTATATTATATTTTTAAGCGATGAACAAATATTGGTGGATATTTTCACATGTTGTCTAAAATTACTAAGGCCGCGTTCCGATGCCTTTTTTGATTTATCGGCTAAAATGTATAGGTTAAATATTGTAATAATTAATTAATTAATAATTTAATCATAAATTTTAATAATTATAGTTTAAAAACTGAACCAACCGACTTCTTATGGATGTCATTGTCAGAACTAGACCAAATTGAAATAGGACCACACGAGAAGCACCAGCTTTCAAATAAAAAAATAATCATCAAAATCGGTTCACCCAGTCGAAAGTTACGAGGTAACAAATATAAAAAAATACAGTCGAATTGAGAACCTCCTCCTTTTTTGAAGTCGGTTGAAAATAGGGTTATTTAATCTGAGCTAACTGCGTTTTGAAACGGGAAACTTTATTATCTATATGTAAAAGAGCATATCATAACAACTTGTAATTTGTTTTTTCACTTTGGTTATTATTATAAAAAAGTAACTGGTAAAATATAATCTAAGTGTAGAAAAAAGAACAGCAAGTCAGCAAGCATGTGTTGTAAGTCGATTTTTTAAAGTTTTTTAAACTATAGTTATTCATACTCAGTGTTTTTCATGCAACATGTTTTAAATAAATAAATGTGGAAAAATCAGTTATAAAGAAAAATCCTTCTAGGTGATTCTACTTTAGAATCATAAGCTACGCTCTGAATTCAAAACAAACATCCTCGCCAAAAAGGTATCGCTTTGCTCGCTCAATACAATCTACTATTTGCCTTAGGTCACAAGAAACGGCTTGAACTCTCTTACATCTCTCTCACCAATGCTAACAAAATAGCGCATTCTCGAACCTTACTTTCACAAAATTAAATATTACACGCACACTCAGATCGAGTTAATATCGAATTCCTATAACCCAATCCATGCAATGGACATATCGCTTTATCACTTTCGTGTTAAGACCCAATTTTCAGTGTCGAGTTAAGGCTGCTGTCCCACAAAGAGGAGTTCAGGGCAACGCAGACTCTCTAAATTAATTACTAGGGAATTAGAACGCTTGTATGTAGGTAAGTGGGAAGGGAGGGGAGGACCAGGTCGTGTTAGGTGTACGGGAGGTAAGCTTTTATTTTGTCAACGAGGACGGGGGTCGCGTTTACTCTCAAATATATTTTTTTTAATACTTACGTTCTTTGCAATCCTTGATTATAATGAAAATATGGTTACGATACACTTTTTTAACCTCCATTGCATAAAAAGGGGTGCTATAAGTTTGACATTTGTGTATCTGTGTGTCAGTTTGTGGCATCTGAGTTCTCAAACGGATGGACAGATTTTGATCTAGATTTTTTTTGTTTGAAAGAGAATTTGATTGAAGAGTTTTAGCTACGTTTTATCAAAATTTAGGCTCAGCCGTTGTTGACATCAGAGGCTAAAATTTTCATTAATTGAGTTAGTATTTTGCCTCACTTCTACTTGTTTGACCCATTAATCTACTTATAAACTGTAAAAACTTAGCTTATGCATGCATGTCGTTTCTTATCTCCTGGGAAGAGACATCTTATCTTATACTGTTCGCTTGTAAATATTAGATCGGAAGACAAATTATCCTCTTATTTTTAAAGTTTTACACGCACAAGCCAGAATGAATGAGTCCCGTGAGCCATTGACTGAGTAAATGAACATGGGCATGAATGGATGTATATTCTTTACGTTTTGAAATATTAATATTAATAAGTACTCTTTGCTTTTAATTTACTTTACTGTTATTAAGTCAGATTAGCGTCAGACTGCGTCAGATTAGCTAGTTGGAGCTTTCTTATTGAGTTATTTTTTATCGTGAATAAGTTCGTATTTGGCCACCAACTTGTGTGTTAGTAAGCAACGATGTGGTCGAAGATGAAGCACATAGGGTTAGAAGATATTTATTCACCCTGACGTAAATAACTGTGTAGTAACTTTACACATTTATACATGCATATTGTAAATTAACTTTGTGTGATAAATACAAATCACTATTAAGATTATTTTGCAATAAAATATGTAGCACGCGTAGTTGGCTTCCAGTTTTTCAATACATATCTTTTTCGTGGCTTGTTCTGATTATTTGTTTGTTACAACTAAACAACTTCACTTTTTTCAACTAATAAGTCTCGAATGTATTAGGTTTTACTGAATAAACTTCATATCTTTCAAAGCTACAAACAATAACAAAAAAAAAACTATAACACGAAAGCGGCTTAGATCTGTTATCTTTCTATTACTCTATCGGAAAAGGAACCATAAAACAATATCTCATCCGGCTAAATCTCGTGGGAGAAAAACTACAACAACAACAATAGTTCTCAGAAAGTGGAGTCACGGAAACAAGACAATCCGCCTACAATATCTCATACATTTCTTGTTTTTCCTAATTATTCTGTCTACTAAATCATTCCAACAGTTCCGCGTGATGTATATCAGATATTTGTATATATTTATCACGTGGGAAAGGAAAATATTGTGGCAAATAGGTTCAAGATCTACTTGGCAGGGATTAAACTTGTTTTTGTTTGTGTGCGAGGAAAATAAAGAATAAAGCCGCTTACACGAGCCCTACAGCTCAGAATATATTCAGGCATAAAATAGACAAAGCCCTCGTGATCTTCAGTGTTTCAATCCCCTGATTTCTTATTTCTTCATTTGTGTATTAGTTTTCGATTTTGATTTCGGTAGCGGATTTAGAGATGAAACAGTATAAAATGAAATTTTTATCTAGCTAATGGCGGTTGCCAATATACTGTCAAATATAGAGTATTCTTACTATTTGACTAACCATTCACTGCAGGCGATGCGATGTCATAAGATAATGTTATCACAAACGATGGCTAGTCACATGGTAAGAATAAACTTGATGTGATAGAATATATCTATGTATTTACTAGCAAAAAGTGCTAACTTGTGAGGGCTCGCGAGGTTCTCACTGTTACGAGACGTAATGTGTTTTTGATCATAGTAATTTAAAAAGTTAAACTTAAATAATTGAGTCTTTACAACTACTTTCATGCTGAGCTATGGCCGAGTTGTGACAAAAACCTATTTAATTTCACATTTATATGTAGGTATATATTTTTGACGTAATAACGTCTTATAAATCGATGATCGCCGGCTGCACGCACGAAAAAGCATGACTCATCGTCACGTTCCGCCTGAGCCGAGCGTGCAAGCGAGAGCGCGGAACAAGCGATAGAGAGGCACGATGGGCCTAAGCGTTCGGCTTATGACACATATATCATGACGTTATCACGTAAAATTATCGTCCGTAAACCGACTTTACAGACAATATTTTTTTTTCTTTTTTATGTATTTTGTTGCAACATTTATGTATATCTGTCTATGTATTACATAAATATGCAACTATGATATCCTCTGTATATCAGTCTTCTTTGGAATGGCCTATTCGAAACCAGTAGCTTATAGCTATGCTCCCCTTAAGGGTGTAATAATATAATCAACACATCTCCTATTAAGGGTGTGGCAAGGTCAAAGGGTGTATACAAAATATACCTGTAAGTGGAAGTGTTGCCGACTGCCATTGTTAGCTCCTACTATGACAACTCAAAGACAAGATAAGATATATGTAGGTAAGGTACATGAATAGCTCAGACAAACTGCTATGTAAGATGTTTTTTTTTTATCAGCCCTGTTTGTACAAACTGTCCCACTGCTGGGAACGGGCCATCTTCTCATTGTGAGAAGGGTTAGGCCATAGTCTGCCACGTTGGCCAAGTGCGGGTTGGCAGACTTCACACATCTTCAAGATCATTGAGAACTCTCAGACATGTAGGTTTCCTCACGATGTTTTCCTTCACCGTTTGAAATTGGCGATTGGTTGGTTGAGTAAGATGGATGTTGTTCGTAAATTTCGTAATGCACAGTATTATACTCTACCGAGCACACAACACAAGTGACTACAAGAGACTATTCAAATTGTAATGACCAGTTTTGAGGCTCACATGTATACATTGTGACATTGTATCTGTATTCATATATTATTGGGAAGAAAACAATCAAGAGAATATAAGGTATATTGGATATGATTCGTTCTGGAGTGTGCGCAAGAGTTTCACGACCTTAGATCTCTCCGTTCCACTACAGGACAAGCAGAAAGTCGGTGCACTACCACCCATTTCTAATTGAAATGCCCAAAATCTGTATTCAATGATTTAAATCCACTTTCTTGATGTGTACTGCAGTGGAGTGGAATTCCCTACCAGAACAGAATTTAAGGCTAGAATTAATATATATATATATATCCTAATAGATTGAGATGCTCTATCATCGCCAAATGTTGAATCTATTTTGTTTTTGATGTGATAACGTCTTATAAATCGATGAACGCCGGCTACACGCACGAAAAAAATTTACGTTCCGCATGAGCCTAGCGTGCTAGCGAGAGTGCGGAACAAGCGATAGAGAGGCACGATCGGCCTAAGCGTTCGGCTTGTGACGCATCGTTATCACATAAAATTATCGTCCGTAAACCGACTTTACAGACAACCATTTTTTTAAAGTGGTGGCTTAATTGATTTCTTATTCTTATTCTTAATTAAGTAATCAATAGAAACCTCATAAATCAATGAAAGTAGAAGAAAATCTTTGCAGAAGAGGGCTTATTGATAGTGATGTACTCTCATCTGTTCGTCCATGTTCACCCCAATGTGTACAACTAACAGTACAAACAAATGGAGCAAACATCGGATAAATGGAATAAGTAATTCCAACCGTGTCGATACTCGATACTAACAAAGTGGGAGCTTAAGGAGCTAATTAACAATCTATTTAACGAGTAAACACGTACTCTCACGGCGGGAATTAAATTTTAATCAATTCTGTAGTTGGAGTGGTGCCGCTAGTGATGTCGCCGAGTTACAAAACGGTACAATAAGTTTTGTAACGCGAGTACAACTGTGGTGGTACTACAATAGTGAATTGTTCAGTAAGAAGGTGTTATGTTTGACTTTGATAATAGTTATAATAGTTTAGCGTTGGATTATTAGTTGTGTGGATTATTGTTAATACTGGTAGTTCTACGAACATTAGACGTCGTGTCAATGCCGTCTACTGTTCGTATATTATGTATTAAAAAAGTGTGTAGAAGTATCGTTCCAAAATGTATCGCGTGAACCAAAATATCGTTAACTGACAATCGTGTACGTCACTAGTCGTGCTGTGTGAACGAATCTCCCGGTAGGCCGAATTTGCATGAAACATTGGATATTATTCAGACATTTCGTATTCTATTAATGCTTTAGACTTCAAAGCGTTGGATTTCGGCAGCAGAGGCCGGGCGGGGCCGCGGTATAATCGTAGTCGATTTGAATACTGCCGGAAGAGAACACGAGAGGTTTTTTATAAAATGTCGATTAGATTACTTTTACGATTTCCTGAAAAACAATTTTGAGAGCAATATTGTATGTAAAAGACGAAAAATACTGCTAGAATAGTAAATACGTTTAATTTAAAACATTGAATTGTTGTTATTTTAAAATAGGTATCTCATATTTATCACCTCTGTTTAAAAAGTGATTCCAAAATTCTAGTTGGTAAGTGAATAGCGATATGAAACTATGGAAATTAACGTGGTTTTCACACATTTTTAAATAAAAACTACGGGTCACTCACGTCTGTTTTGAGCCGAAATATCCGACTATAGTTTCAACCGCATTCGGCGGTCGGGTTTCGGTTGAAACTATAGTCGGATATTTCGGCTCAAAACAGACGTGAGTGACCCGTAGTTTTTATTTAAAAAAGATATGAAACTAGATGTTATTTTTCATCTTTTCCCATAATTTCACTTTTACGGGAAATCTTTTATTAATAGTTTCTTAATCGCTATAATTATCAATATATACCTATCAAAGAAACTTACTCTGAAAATTTCATGACTTTATTCCTTTGTTAGGTTCCTTGGTTCCTGAGAGATACAATATGGGTCTGTCAAGGTCATTATTTAAGTCTGAGTGCTTGATCTTCGACCACATGGTGGTCCGACAACTTTGTGGTCAAACGCGGACTTATTCGCGAACCTCCTCTTTTGAAGTCGGTTAAAAATGAATCCAGCTTATCATAAGCACTACTCGACATTGCACGAACCATCAACTCGAGTCCGATCGAGATATCTCACTCGCGAGTCGAGATATTTCCATAAGTCTGTCCGATCTCCGTTCAATAATCCAGTAAAATATCAAATTACTTCGCGAAGTATCGAGCGTTCATTCCACAAAAGCGCTCTTGAGTTGCAAAACCGAGTTTTTCCAACGGAGACTATTCAATTTGAGAAATGGCGCATACAAATTAAAAAGTTCGCGATGTTGGTATTGGATAACGAGGAACCGAACTTACCTGGGACTTTTAAAAATCGGATTAAGATCGAATTCTGCCTTTTTTGTTAACGCGTCCGGAGATTGGAAAAGAAAGAATATATTTTACAGTGCTAATTGCTTTTTGTGGGGGAATTCTCTACAAATGGTATTCAGTAGGAAAAAGATGTGGACCGATGAGAGTAAGTATAGAATTTACAAAATTTGAACTAGAAATAATGGTTTTATTGACAAAGCGTTGAAAGATGCTGCATCGGTTTCTTGATAAGTGTGCTCCATAGCGCATTTGCGGTCTTCTATGTAGCGCACAAAGGCAAGCGAAGATAGGCGCTCTTAGTAAAAAAAAAAAATAGTAAAAGAGATAAAGAGAAATCATTAAAAGGAAATCATTAATTTTATGGGAGTTACTACTCAACCCAGTAACAGAACTATTTGAGTATATATAACTTATGTATAAATAAAAAGCGGCCATGTGCGAGTCGGACTCACCCATGAAGGGTTCTATAGCAGCAAGTAACATAATATAAAAGTTCTTGTATTTGAGTTGATTGAATGAAAGGTAAATTGCGGTTTACGATTTATGACGTATTAAAAAAAAATACTACTTACTAGATCTCGTTCAAACCGATTTTCAGTGGAAGTTTGCATGGTAATATACATTATATATTTTTTTTTGTTTTATCATTCTCTTATTTTAGAAATTTTAGAAGTTACAGAGGGGGGGGGGGGGGGGGGGTTACCACTTTGTAAGTGTCGCTCGCGCAAACTATTCAGTTTAGAAAAAAATTATATTAGAAACCTCAATATCATTTTTGGAGACCTATCCATAGATACCCCACACGTATGGGTTCTAAGTATGGGGTACCCCCAAAATTTATTGTTTTTTTTCTATTTTTGTGTGAAAATCTTAATGCGGTTTACAGAATACATCTACTTACCAAGTTTCAACAGTATAGTTCTTATAGTTTCGGAAAAAAGTGGCTGTGACATACGGACGGATAGACAGACATGACGAATCAATAAGGGTTCCGTTTTTTGCCATTTGGCTACGGAACCCTAAAAAGACTTTCCAGACCTATAAATATAGCTTATTTAAAAAAAAAATTGGTTGTCTGTAAAGTCGGTTTACGGACGATAGTTTAACGTGACAACGTCATAACAAAACATTGATGAAATGATGATGATGACTATGTAACGGGACAATGACATACTTTTTCGTGTGTGCAGCCTGTGTGTGTTCATAGATTTATTAGACGTTGTCACGTCAAATGAAATTTTACCAATGGTAGATAGATCAAACAAGTACTGAGGCAACGAATTACAATGTCCGCTATAATTAGCTTGCCATGGTGGCAAGGCAAGATATTGTTTAATAGTCATTTCTCATACTTATCAATATATTTAATACTTTTATATCTAAAAAAAGTTGCCGCGCGTGAGCGAGACAGTTGCAAAATCCGTCCCTACATCTTAAAATCGGGACTATAATCCAGAATGCCGCTATATTTTCAACATTTTGTCGACGATCTATCATCGCTAAGAATCGTCGTATGTGAAAGTTTATCGTGACTTATTATCACTTTGACCGGCTACCGACCTTTGGCACCTAACTTGCTGTTTTTCTATAACTAATTTCGTGTATGAACAGAATTTCTGCGTATATAGAGAATTTCGATTTAGCTTCCATTTGCCCATTTTGTAATGAATTCGCTGTTAGTGCTAATGGTTTTCACATCTCAACGACTTTCCTTTCAAGTGGCAAGAAAAAAGTGCTATTAGCAGTGTCCAGTCGACGTCCTGTACTGTCGCCGTTCATTTATAGAGGCCATTAGTAAACTGGGTCTTAAGGAGATGAGTCGAGGATGTCATCTGTGAGGAATTGGATTTTTATTTTATTGAAGTCTGAAACACTGTAGTCAAACGTATACACCGTAGACGTAACATTCAAAGTCACGATTCGTATAAAAGCGGCATGCTTTAGTAGATAGTCTCACAAAATTTGAAATTTGGCAAAGTTGCGCAAACAGCTTTCATTTTAATAAAATTCTCATAACGTAGATTCTAAGTATATTAAGTTTTTTTTATATGACTGCAGAAGCTTGGAATGATTTGCAGACGAAACAACGGTGCGCATCAAATTTGCCAACATATAGTTCTTTTATCCTTCTTTATAGTTTCACTAGTACATTAGGGGCCATTCATTTATTACGTAAGACTATTTTTGGCAGTTTTTGACCCCCCCCCCCCCCCCCCTATATAAGAAAAAATAAGAATAGGCCGACCCCCTCCCCCCTGTGTAATATATATTACGTAAGAATCTAAAGGAAAAAATTAATACACGTTTGGTTTATTGTAATGTTTATTTTTCAAAGTAACAATTTTTAGGAATGTTTATTTGTACTTTTATACACATCCGAGCGCACTTCGTCGCTCGCGCGGTTGCCGGCGTTTTTCAAAGTATAATTTTAACTTTTATTTTAATTTTTGTGATCTTACGTAAGAACTATCAAGACTCCCTCCCACCCCTTGTAAGAAAAAAAAACCCGGACAAGTGCGAGTCAGACTCACCCACCGAAGGTTCCGTACAAACTAGTAAATAAAAGGGGGAATCTTTTTTTTCCCTTCTTATACCGAAAAATATACATCGTAAAAATATTTAAAAACCTGTTTTAACTAATGCTAATTAAGCTCTTTCATATGATACCCCACATGATACGGTTAATTCACTTTAAAATTTCGACCCTCATTCCTTGCATAACGACACTATTTTTTTGTGATTAAATTAAAAATGTCCAGTTTTCGGATTTTTTTCCTATATGTGTACTCTAGCACAATGCTTCTTGCCAAATTTCATAGTTCTAGGTCAATGGGAAGTACCCCATAGGTTTTGATTCCTCTGTGAGTGACGAAATTTGCGTTTTTTACGACATATTCGGCTGTACCTTTTTTTACGAAAACTGAGAAATTTTATTTTTCCCTATGCAGCAAGATACTATGGATCTGCGTATATGGTTTTAATTTCAACTCGATACCTTCACGCATTCCCGAGATATAGGTCTTGACACCCGGACTGACGGACAGACGGATAAGGGTTCCGTTTTTTCCTATTGAGGTACGGAACCCTAATAAGACATGGTCGACCCCCCTCCCCCCCTAAATCGTCTTACGTAATAAATGAATGGCCCTTACGTATTTTTCAATACAACAAGAGTAAGTATTCTGCTTAAATATGAAACCTAGCCATTTATGAATCCAATGTTGTTATATTTCTCGTTAATTCTACAATGCCATCCACTGTATTGCCAGTCGGGTGGCCAGCCAAACCTTTTTATAGTTTTTTATATTTATGTATTTTTGAAATTGGAACTATATTTAAAAATCTCTATTTTGATTGATACACATTTTTACGGAACTGCTTGGTGGTTTCCATTTTTCTCAAGTTAGGAAATACAGAATAGGAACAGCAGTCATATACGAGGAATTCCACATAAGATTTCTAGATCGCACGCCGTTTTATCTGTTCTCCTTTAACCCTTAACAGAAACTTTGTATTCTAGTTCGCAGCGTTACTGCTAACAAATCCCGCTTTATTCCCAAACATTTCGCCGAATAAAAACCGTTTAGGATCAGAAAAACAATACAAAGATATCCGTGCCGTAGCATTTTAAATGCAAGGATAGGTATCACCACTCCCAGACGGATTCAATTTAGAGTCGAATGAAAAACAATACGAGTATCTATGTATCTTGTTAGGGATATCTTTGTTGTTGTTTCGATACAGCTCGTTGGGGATTTTTTTATGACAGCGATTTTAGCGGGAGCCACTTTTGCACGGTTATTTATGTTGTACGTCCGGGGAACGTTTTGTTGGGCACGGCCGGAGTTTAGTCGTTTTGTCGCCGATTGTAATAAGAAAAATGCCCTTCCCTTTTTTCGGGAGTTGCGAGAGTGTCTTATCTGAGAAACAGCCGACGTATTTTAGGAGCTAAGTTAAAGATTTGCCGAAATTTCGGGACAGCTGCCGAGGGTATGCTTTTGTTGGGATTTTTACGTTGCGTATTATATATAGTTTCTATTATCATAGAATACTTTAATAGCTACTATTACGAAATGATCATTTTGTATAATATGCTTTATCATAGTGACATGATTATTTTATTGAATAAGAATAATCAATTTATTTTTTCGTTTTATACAATTTCGGGACTATAAATCACACATTACAGGGTTGTTTTTAAATAGAGAGACGCGTTTTGAGGTCTGATTTTATCCTGCGTAAACAATTTATGGACACCAGGCCAGTTGACGGTCAAACGCAAACCTATTTTCGATAAGAAAAATAAATGTATGTACATTTAGTGTAAGGGTTTTTGTTCATTCTTTTATAATTTTCAACTAACTTTGAAAAAAAGGTTGAGTTTCTCAATTCGGTTGCATTTTTTAAATGTTTCTGACCTCATAATTCCGTCATTATGAACTGATTTGTGAAAATTATTAATTATATTTTTTATTTTAAAGGATATATTTTCAGTGTGATCTCATATCTCATCAAAATCGGTTTAGTGATTTGGTTTTTAAAACTAAACAACTGAAAAAAAAAAACATTTATCTAAACGACGTTGCGTAATTTGAGTTCCGTTGTTTCAGTTCTATACTAATTATGTTGAATAACTTTGAAATACAATGAACTTATTCATTTAAAAGTTGTGAATAAATATTATTTTTTGTCGTTCATTGGCCAATAAAAATAATAAAGCCTAAATAGATTTCAAGATTAAAACATAATATCACAAAAAAATCTAGACTACATTATTAGACACTAATATGAAACTAAACTAATTACAACTGCAACATAAAGAAGGCAACAGAAAAATATATTCTATTTGTTTATGCAACTTAACATAATTATTGACAAAGACCTATTAACTACGTTAACTACACTGTGTCCTAATCAGCGACAAGAATAGCATCCTAAGACTAAACACTAAAGACCCTCGTCGGGGATTTGTCTAAGTGATGATGCAATTAAACTGTCCGTCTGTCGGCTAATCGCTCTAATCTCTGGAAGTGGTGCTTAATGTTGCATGCTCGTCTAGCACGAGATATTTTTTTTTTATAAATTCTGAATAATGGTGGACATTTCATACAACACCATCTAGCCCAAACTAAACAAAGCTTGTACTATGGAAACTAGATGGTTGATAGAATACATTATATACTTTGGTATACACTGATACATTATAAAATTTGGGGGTTCCCCATACTTAGAACTGAAACTCAATTTTTTTTTCATCAAACCCATACGTGTGGGGTACTATGGATAGGTCTTCAAAAATGATATTGAGGTTTCTAATATATATTTTTTCTAAACTGAATAGTTTGCGCGAGAGACACTACCAAAGTGGTAAAATGTGTGTCCCTCCCCCCCCCTGTAACTTCTAAAATAAGAGAATGATAAAACTAAAAAAAATATATGATGTACATTACCATGCAAACTTCCACCGAAAATTGGTTTGAACGAGATCTAGTAAGTACTTTTTTTAATACGTCATAAATCGTAAACCGCAATTTACCTTTTATTCAATCAACTCAAATATAAAAAAAAAAACCATTTTATCTACTAGTTTGTACGGAACCTTCGGTGGGCGAGTCTGACTCGCACTTGTCCGGTTTTGTTGTTGTAAATATATACTTATGATACATAGAAAAACACCCAAACACAGAACAAACATCCATGCTCATCACACAAATGTTTGCCCTGGGTTGAACCCACGACCTACAGCTCAGGAGGCAGTCTTACTACCACTGAGCCATGAGGCCTGTATTGCACATCTGATTCGCCTTTTTACAGCAATTTTATATTAATAAAACAACATTACTTCAAAAAGTTAGTTCATAGAAGCTGTGTCTGAGTGCTTTAATGTCAAATATCCTACGCATTTTCGTTAACTCCATTTGAATTTAGTTATTTGAAATTTCGATATTTGAATATTAATTTTTATATTCAAATATAGTTTACTTGTAACGTTGTTTGCACATAATTGTTATATATAACAGCATGTAGCATGTACGAAGAGATTACCAGCTAAATATCAACCATCATTAATTTTGTAGGAAATGCTTTGTGCCAAAATCTTCGCCATAAATAAATAAATAAATATTTGTGGAGATTTCACACAACACCATCTAGCCCAAACTAAGCAAAGCTTGTACTATGGAACTAGATGGCTGATAGAATACATATATTCTTTTTTTTTGTAAATATATACATATGATACATAGAAACACCCAGACACAGAACAAACATCCATGCTCATCACACAAATGTTTGCCCTGGGTGGGGATTGAACCCACGACCTCTCAGTTCAGCAGGTAGAAGTAAACACACTACCAACTGAGCCACAAGGCCAGTCGAAATTTAATAAAAAATTATTCACAACGATAGTTATGTTTATAACTCATAATATTAAATAAAACGTGTTCATATTATATACTTACATATTAGGTATTAAATGGTATAACACACATAATAACAAGTATCTATATTAAAAGAAAAACAAAATACTCGACCGCAGAAAATTTCAGAAAAGTGTTTTTTGCAGCCTAACTTAAGACCTCATACGCTTCGTTCCGCTTAGCACGCTGTTGAGTATAAGTTATTGAGAGAAAGTATGCGTAAAATCATTTACGTATATTTATACTCACATACACGTACATATACACAAACACATACTCCTTCTTACATACTACTCCTTCTTGCGCAGTCGGGTTAAAACCTTAGCCTAGCCTAGCCTTTACATTATGCGACCAGAGGTTCCTTAGCTGTCTTGCTTGCATTCAACTTGCATTAAAAAAAAAATGAAATAAAAAAATTAAAGAAGATATTTTCGATAAATATAAAATGTTCAAAATTATGTAAAAACTATGTAAATTAAAAAATCAAACAGATAATTATCGAAACTTGAATATTTTCTGTGTCTATAATTTTGGCCGAAAAAAACGTAGAAAACGTTTATTTCCATCAATAATTAATTTGAACACAATGTAACAGTATTTCTATGAGGGCGTTTAGCATGCTTATATTTTTTTTAACTTCAGATCAAATAATTATTATAGCTGAAAAAAAAATACAACCGACTTCAAATTATTGTCTTATATTTTAGTATGTATCATTCGGTATGGTACCATACCGCAAAATAGAATACCAAAAACGAGCAAAAACACAAAACAGTACCGTAATCTCTTCTTGCTTAACATTCTAAAGAAATCCGAACCATGCAAGGGATGCGTTGAACAGGAAACAAGCATGTAAAATAATACTTAAAAGGATATTACACTTGAGCCAAGTTCGTTGTTACAAGGAAACTTGGAGGACGGGTTGGGAATCCGGGGTACGGGCGTTCGAGTGCCGATATGAGCCTGATATCTCCAGAATAGTAAAAAGATAAGAATTTACTTTGACAACTGTTTTAACGTTTTGTTGGTTTGGAGTTTTCATACAGGTTGAATAGTATGATTAAATTTAAATACCAAATTATGAGCCGAACAAAGTGAACATTAGTTTAGTCGCCCAACTCATACCTTTTTTTTAACAAATATACTAAAACGATTCAGATCGATATAATAAAATCATTCAAACATACATGCGGCCAAGAATCGAACCCAACACTTGTCGCTCCTATGGCGCACGTGCAACTTTTTATTTTATTTTGAACAAACGGGTTACTCACGTCTATTTTGAGCCGAATTCTCCGGCTATAGTTTAAACCGCATACGGCGGTCTTTTTCAAAAGGAATAGCGCAGACGTCACTCCCGAACGACGTCGCGTGTGGTACCCCGTAACCCGTGTTGAAAACAAAAATGTGAAACAACTACGGTAGTTTTTATAATAATACTTTTTTTTTGTTTTCAACCCCCGACAAGAATATAAATATATAATATATACACACATACATGAATAAAAATAAAAATAAAACTAAGTACTTACTCTAAAAGACCGTTAGCAGCGGGAATTGTTCCCAGGATGCTGGCCCCATTACCTCGTTGTATAACGATACTTACTCTTTGAGCAAAGTAGAGGCCAGCATTCTGGTCACGTGTTGCGTCGATCAGAATGAGTATAGTATATAGTACCCCCGACCCAATAATAAGAGTATTTTAAATTTGACGTATGTATCTGTGTATTTGTATATCTTTGTAGTGGTATCGTAGCTCTCAAACGGATGGTCCAATTTTGATCTAGTTTTTTAAAGAAGTTTTCATCGAGAGTGTACTTAGATATGTTTCATTAAAATCGCTTCACCCGTATTTTGTCGGGATTTTTGAGTTTTTAAACTTATACTCGTTATATTTGATAGATCTACAATTGACTATAAACTGGCCTGATTTAAGCGACCAAATAGATAAGATTCGGTCAGTAATCAACGAAATTCTAAATAATAATATAGTCGAAAAAAAAACGAAATATTCAAATTAACTAAAATATTCAAAACGAGCGGATAATGAGTACTTATAACGATAAGTAACGATTTCCTAGTGAGTTTCTATTTCATATTTGTCGTGAATTACCGTATCTGGTAAAGTAATCACACAATTCTGATTGTTTTTAGGGTTCCGCACTCAAAGGGTAAAAACGGGACCCTATTACTGAGACTCCGCTGTCTGTCCGTCCGTCCGTCCGTCTGTCACCAGGCTGTATCTCATGAACCGTGATAGTTAGAGAGTTGAAAATTTCCCAGATGATGTATTTCTGTTGCCGCTGTAACAACAAATACTTAAAAACAGAATAAAATAAATATTTAAGAGGGCTCCCATACAACAAACGTGATTTTTTTGCTCTCTCTCTCTTGTAGCAGTAGTGCTACGTGCACGTAGAGGTGCTACGAGATTGTCTACTCCAGATACGCCCAGCTAAAGCAAATTACTACAACATTGACGTGATAACGTCTTTTAAATCGATGAACGCCGGCTGCACGCACGAACTGACCCGAGCGTGCAAGCGAGAACGCGGAACTAGCGATAGAGAGGCACGACCGGCCTAAGCGTTCAGCTTGTGACGCATCGTTATCACGTAAAATTATCGTCCTTAAACCGACTTTACTATATGGATAAAACTTTTGTTTATTTTTTTGTAATATTTCTTCCTAACGTAGCATCAAGAGCAAAATATACAGCATAGCAAGTACTTGTTACACAAAATCTCGGTGAAGCGTTCTCTAGCCCGTGCCACTTCACTAGCCACTCCACCCAGGGGCGGACTCAGATTTGCTTTATTGCTCAGCGAGCGAGCGGACGAAGGACGGACTTTTTTCTTTTATTATATTTAAGTTTATTACCACCCTGGGGTTTTATGTTGATGACGATATTACCGTGATTATTGTTCGCAATATAGCTATTTTATACAACATTGTAAATTTTAATTAAAATTTACAATGTTAATAAACAAAGTTTTGGCGTTCGTGTACTAGCGTACGGAATTTAAGTGACTTTTTTTTTATAAACAGCTGCAAGAATTAACCCAGTTATAAAGAAATTCACAAAAAGCTAATCTATTTACACGAAATGTTAAATATACTGCTTGTTTCGTTTATCCTCTTCAATCCATTTCCCCGAGTGGAATAGAATGAAAAAGTTTCAGCTTACGCCCCCTGGGGTTGTGGATGGATTTTTTCCACTTTATCCTCTTGATTAGATGTAGGTATAATAAAAAAAAAACCTTTTTAAATGAAATATATAAATGAAAAAAGAATGTATCAGGTGCCATGAACGTCATAAAGAAATAAATGTATTTACTAAATATTTAGTGAATGAATTACCGATTTAATTTAGCTAGCTAAATAAAGCGTGTAAACTATTTTCATAGGTATAGGTAGGTACGTATGTTTTATTTCATATTTTGAATTTATCGAACTTATTTAAGTTTTTTGCAATTATTGCCATTTTCAATAACTTCTAAAGTTTATTTTATGATGGTTGTCATAATGAGACCATTGAAGTTTATTAAAAACTACAGAAGTATTATAGTAATTGAAATTTTTATGGAAGCACCTCTAGTGCTTCCATAAAAATCTAGTGCTTCCATAAAAATTTCAATTACTATACGAGAAAAGAATATCCACAAAACCGGTGCTCAACTTACGAATATATACAACATAGTAAAACCTTCGGCCAATAAGACGATTCCAATCATAAATGACAAAGTTTCACAGCGTTAAACTGAAATTATAGTTGTTACCCGGTCTGAAGCAACTTGAGAAAAATAAAATTCACATTTCAATGATCCAGCAAGACTGAAATTTTCAACGAAGCAACAATTTTCAATTTAAAACAAAGCGGAGAGAACCAACTGGCCGGATAAAGAGTTCTGGACCGATAGATTGCCACAAAGACTCCGTTGACCCTTTTTAATGAATATAGTTTCTCTGATTAGCTAATGGCTACTCTACCTAATGACCGGCGTTGAGTGTTCAAGATTTTCGGCTTTGAAATATTCTGAACCTCATTCATTGCAAATGTCTTAAGTTGAATGACTAAGTATTATTTTATTTTATTTAGGGGTCTAGTTAAGGAGGCAACTGGAGGAGGTTCTGACTTGCAAGCCGCAGGTCTTTTGTTGAAATCTTGCAACACGCACCTCTATCATTTCGATATTATGATAGCTTCAAATGGCGAAGGATAACATGACGTCTCCTAGGAAATTTACATGTCTAAGAGTTCTTAACGTTCTTGAAGATGTGTAAAGCCCACCCCACTTTGATCCAATGTAGTCGACTATATTCAAACTTTTTTTTTTTTTTTGTGGCAAGCGCCTTTATTAACTATACAACACAACAATATACAGACTCAACTAACTAAACTACTACACAAAAAGCACATCGATCACCCCAGACCGATAAAGGTCTAAAGATAATCCAAATGCTCAAACCCACTACCAGTTGGCAGCGTACCCAGCATGCTGACCGCATTGCCAGTTTGAATGGCAATGCTTATGCATTGGGCCAGATACGCGCCAGCATCAAATATGTAACCTCTACCGAGATTAACATATTTACGTCGCTTGTGCTGCTCCGCCGAATTAGCCGCAGCGCCAGCCCTACTCCGTGTCTCAGGAAGATGAGACGGTGCCAAAGTATCAACGCACGTGACGTCCCATACAAGGGGCCGTCCGAATTTTATATAATATATATAATTTTATTTTATATATGTTTTTATAATATTCTAACCCTTCTTATATTGAGAAAATGTCTCGCACCCATCTTCACTTAGCTTATACAAAGGTTGAAGTGGTCTTATCAATGGTTTTTTTGATTTTGAGACATCATAAACGCCAAACAAAACGTTTGTCCATAGCTGGATCTGGGCCTTTTTGAAGCCAATTCGCTCACCTAAAGCTAATCGTCACGCATATGCGATAATGCACTGCGTTCGTCATTCTAAGATATTAAATTTCATTATGCTCAGAAATATTTCTGAAATTTTTCTTTGTAATTCAGAACATAGTAACGTTTGCACACTACTGCTTGGCTATCGAATAACTGACAAAGGTTTGCTTACTCAAGCAGATTCTACAATAGAGTTTTAACACCACCAATATCCTCCAAAGAAAGGTGTCTTCTAAGGTACAGATACACGACATGTACACGCGTTTTCCTGCTTTACTTATTTACTAAATGATTTTTTAAAATTCATTCAGTAATTTTATTTAAAAAAATATGTTTTATGTGCGCAATCGAAACGGACGATTTATGTACATAGCGCCTTAAATCTAATACCGTTCACAACGATAAATTATATCTAATGGCAGAAATGTATAAATGGCTTACTTGTGTTCGTATTGCTTAAAACTCTGTTATTAATTAACGGCATTAATAACAGAGTTTTAAGCAATACATTTCTCCAAAATTGTAACAATAAACAAATAAACATAAAATCACACAACCATAATCTAAATTCATGTATGCAATGTAATGGTTTACTAATGCAAGTTAACCCCTCGATGGGCGTGGGCCGCAAGCATCAGAAACTCGGCTAGCTCGCGGAGGGTAGCACGACGCGCGGTAAATAAATCTAATCCGACCGACATAGTTCAGCGCTGCAGTCACTGCAACCGTATAAATTATTCATTATTCAGTCCGGAACGGCACATGCATCTTGTATGTCGCTCCGGCTTTTGCTTATTTATATTAGTAAGACGTTTGCGGGCTACGGGTGAAACTGATTGTGAATGCAATGCTTGAAAATACTGTCGTTGGTCGATCTATATTTTCTTTGGAAACGGAACGCGACAAATGCTTGGGCTGCTTAAGTTTTCATAGCGTTTCCCTGCTAGAATGCGCTTTCGAAACTTTAATAAAGCTATAAAGTAACTGGACGACGACGGTACGAAGCTGCAAATGAGTTCTACAAAGAAGTAAAAATGATAAATGTACCTTTGGAATAAATGCAAATATTACTGTAGCATTATGAAAATGTGCTCATAGAACTTGATATTGTATTAGTTATAAAACTTTTTGGTATACAAAATACGAAATACCAAATCAATAAACATATTTAATTAAAGCAGCTCGGCTACATAAATCGCGACCCTTTTGAATCAGTATTCAATAACGAGCTCTTTTGTGTACGGAACACTTATAATATTCGGAATTATTTAGCTCACGCACCGTGTCCCTTCAACTTTTACAAATCTGAACAACAATTTATCCCGTCAAAGCCAGTGGTTCCGTGGACCGTTCGGCCGCGGCGTTAATGAATTATATCCAAACTGTGCTAGCCGCACGCTACCCGCAAGTAACCGTGACTGGGCTTAACTGACCGGAGCGAGGTACAGGGTTAAATTGAGTAACGACTTCATTCTACCTTTGTGTACGTGTACGCAAATTTGTCCTCATTTAATGAGTAAAATTTGAAACATGCTAAACCAGTGATTCGTAACCTTTTGGTGATGTGGGACCATTTGTCAAAATATGTATCTTGCAGTGGACCAACAAATGTTTTGTAGTGAATGTAATAGGAGGAATTCTCTGGGCAGCGATATAAATTATTTATAACTGAGAATGCCGCCGCGTGCGTCCTTTGGGAGTTTTGGGGAAGCACTAAAATCAGTAACGTTTGTACATTGGTTATTTTATTTGGTTAAATTAGATTACTTTTACATTTAAATATGCATAAATATGTTTTTTTAATCAGCAAAGTATACAATTATGACCAATTTTGAATGATAACAACAACCAATTTAATTTTAGTTGATATTTTAGGATCATTCACACGGAAAAGACAAACACTAAATTCGTTCTCAAATGGATAAATTAACTTTGTTTAGATATATGTTGTACTTTATTTAGGTATATATGGAAGTGTTTTCTTCAAATATCTTTGCTTAGTTCTCGAAAATCAACATTCAGCAAACAATACAGAATCCACGAGACCCCCAAATGCTCATCGCGTTCGGCTATGAATCCTCTACATAAATAAAGAGCGCAATCCCAAACGTCAGCGAAGGTGAAATCTGACAGTTACGCGCAGAGATTCGGTGTATTTTTTCGGCGACCCTTTCTGGGCCCTTAAGGGTGCCCTTTGAGGGTGTCATATCATGACAAGTGATCTGCAGGAGCTTAGGGACGGTGATAAGCAGAGCGGAGGTGCGAAGCGGATACCTTCAAGTCAAGTAACTGGATACCTGCTTTTATGTTACCTTTTCGAAGCGATTAGGTAATTAGGATCAGGAAAATGACTATTGGGTGAATGAGATTTTTGCTGTGAATGTTTGCTCTGCTTTAACGTTTGGAGATTTGGACCATTACTTTTTGATCAAATGTTATTATAGTGGGTTTTAATCGACTAGTTTTATTTACTTAAATATTAAAGAAAAAAGCTGTGTCCCGAATTATCACACTCGTTGTGACGAGAAATGGTTAAGATTTTGAAATGTAACCTAATATATTTCTTCTAAAAACAATATACAAACTACACACACTTAACTAACTAAACTACTACACAAAAAGAAAATCGATTACCCCAAACCGATAAAGGTCTAAAGACAATCCAAATGTCCAAACCCACTACCAGTTGGCAGCGCACCCAGCATGCTACGGCATTGCCATGTTGAATGGCAATGCTTATGCGTTGGGCCAGATATGCACCAGCATTTTGGTCACGCATCGCATCGATCAGGCGCACAGTTTTTTTTTAAATGAGATTAGGTCCCGGTCCCCACGGCCCCATAGTCTCGACAGCAAATAATTATAGATAGATAAACTCTTTCTTCGTTACACCACTATACTAAAACACTAATTAACAAGAGAGAGCTTACACGCTAGATTCTGTATATCTGTTTTATTTCTGAGCCAAATTGTATAATGATTCGTTCAAACATACATATAGAGAGAGATACAGTAATACTTTTTTGATAATGGTTTTTTAATATTAATTAGATAAAATAAATATATAAGTATATTAGGACCGTTCTGCTTCGTTCCTGGTGCAAAGGTTGGCTATTGCCGTACAGCGTGGCAATGCTGCTTGCATTATGGGCACCTTGAATGAATTGATTACTTTTAGGGTTCCGTCAATAGGAAATAACGGAACCCTTATAGGATCACTTTGTTGTCTGTCTGTCCGTCTGTCTGTCTGTCCATCCGTCGGGTGTCAAGACCTTTATCTCAGGAACGCGTGAAGGTATCAAGCTGAAATTAAAACCATATACGCAGATCCATAGTATCTTGCTGCAGAAAGAAAAATAAAGTTTCTAAGTTTTCGTAAAAAAAAGCTACAGCCGAATATATTGTAAAAAACGCACATTTCGACACTCACAAGGGAATCAAAACCTATGGGGTACTTCCCGTTGACCTAGAACAATGAAATTTGGCAAGAAGCATTGTGTTACCCTGCCCCACCCTGCTACAACTGCCCCGTCCCGGGTACACGTCAAAGCGCGGCTCCGTGTTTTTGTACAATTAAAATTACAAAAATGACTCAAAAAGTCTTAGAATCAGCCGTGGACAAGTTAACTCAAGTGGTGAATAAATTGGTGTTAAAAATTGACGCATTGGACGAAAAGATAACTGAACAAAACAACATTATTCACACACAAGTGGACGAGATTGCACTATTAAGATCAGCTGTTGGAGGTAACTCGACGGTAAAATCTTCGAAACCAACGGGCGATGTCAACAAACCGCCACCGCCGGCTCCATCGCGACCAATCAGGATGACGCGTGCGCGCGCCGCCGCCGCGAGCGCGCCAACGGACACCGTGACCATCGTGCCTTCTCAGCTCTATGAAACACCAAAGAAGAGACCCGCTAAAACCAAGACACTGTGTGCAGTCGGAAAGCACACCAACCCAGAGCCGACTGCGCCCGAAGTTACCCGAAACAAATCAGCTGTGAGTAAAACAATGCCACCATCTTCGTGTGCGGCCACTAATTTGACGGAATTCCAGTCAACGACAAACGAACCTGACGCTCGACTTGAAAAAAATTATGACACTTGGCAGAAAGTCAATAAAAAGCGCTCTACCAAAAAGCAGCCGATACTAGTAGGTAATGGAAAGAAAGATATTGAGCTGCAAACTGTTGATCGACTGAAATATATTCAAGCATGGTCATTTGCGCCTGACACACATATTCAAAATGTCGTAAACTATCTAAATAAAATTTACGTTTCTAAAGAGTACTTTGTGGAAAAAAGGCAAATCAAAACTGATAGACATTCCGCCTTTGTAATCGGCATACCAGAAAGTTTGTATGAACAATTTAATACGCCGGCTGCGTGGCCCACTGGTGTTAGAGTATCTACCTGGCTTTTTCGCCCGCAACGCACACGAGATACAGCCGCTGCCGCGAACGGCGGTACCTGTGATACTGCCGTCAACAAATAGCGACTCATCTTTGGAAATTAGCACAACACAAAATGTTCTACAACTACCACAGGTCAGACGTTTCCAAAACGATTTTAGTGAATGTGTCGCGCCCTACCATAGTGACAGATGTGAAAATATAACGATATGTTACCAAAACGTAAGGTCGATTTTAGGTAAACAAAAGAGAATCGAAGTACTACTACGTAACGAACTAAAATGTCATGTATTTGCGATAACGGAACATTGGCTGACCGATGCAAAGTTAGCAATGATCGGCTTTGATAATTATATTCTTGTTTCTAAGTTTTGTAGGAAGAATCGTATACACGGGGGGACGGGCATTTACATAAGGGAAGGTATTAGGTTTATTAATAGATCCGACTATTGCAACTTATCGTTAGAAATGGTATGCGAAATATCTGCTGTCCAGCTGACTGAATTTAACCTACTTATTATTTGTATCTATAGGTCGCCTGATGCTGACGTGAATGAGCTTCTCGAATGTATTGACCGCTTATTAGATAGGACTGTTGACGAGCCCCTTGACACCATTCTTGTAGGCGATTTCAATATTAATATGGCGACGGTTTCAAAAACTGTCCGTAACTTTAATGATATCTTATCTACCCATGACTTTGTTGCTCATGCAAATTTCGCAACTAGGGTTACTTATAACATAAATACTATCATTGACAACTGTCTAAGTAATATTGGAGAGGATCGCCTTAGCGTTCAACCAATTATTGCCCCTGTGAGCGACCACTACGGCATACGGGTTGAAGTGAAGTGTTTCACAGCGGCATATGTAAGTACTAAGCCTATGCGAGTGATGAAACGACAATATACTGATAGTAATTTTGCTACCTACTTACAGAGGCTTCAAGCCATCGATTGGGATGAGATAAAGCTTAAATACCAATATAATGCGAGCGCGTATGCTTCTGCCGTAATAACTATCATGTCCAATGCGGCGGACATTAGTTTCCCACTGAAATCGGTACTGCTTCGGCGGGACGATAAGAAGTGGATCACTGACAACATAATGAGCATGAAGAACTTTCTACTGGAGCTCCATCGGCTTGAGCGTATTTTTCCAAGAAACGAAAGACTAGGTCTCTTTGTCAAAAGCTATTCACAAATATTTGACGAAACACTCACTAGAGAATGCGCAGCTTACTATTCATCTCGCATTGAAAGGAGTGATAATAAAATAAAAGAGGTTTGGAAAATCGTTAGAGAACGCACTAAGCCACACCTAAAACATCAAAAAGAGTACACAGATGACGTAAGACGGGATGACGGTTCACTATTCGGTTCAAAATCAAACATTGTCAACCACTTTAATCAGCAATTTGCGAACGCTGCTGCACTCGTGATGGCCCCACATGCAGACGTGATAGAGGCCTCTCTGCTACTTGCAAATAGTTGCCCACCTTGTACGAGTTCAATGAGACTCAACTTGTTTACGCCACAGGAAGTCAAAAAAATTATACTACAAATAGCGCCAAAAAACACTAAAGATTTGTATGGTATATCGTGTAAACTCATCCGTATAGCAGCGGACACAATATGTCTTCCACTAACTGATTTATATAATTGTCTATTTAAGCAATGTGCCTTTCCAAAACCATTAAAAAGAGTCAAGGTCTCTCCTATTTTTAAAGGTAAGGGGAAGAAGGAGGATTGCTCGAATTATAGACCAATAACTATTATCCCTGCAGCGGCAAAAGTACTAGAATCGGGAATCTGCAATAGGCTCCAAAACTTCTTGAGCAGCACGGACGCGCTGTCCGAAAAACAATACGCGTATCGTGCGGGCCGCTCCACATCAGACCTGGTGCGTGAACTGGTGTGGCAGGTGATGCAGGCGCGGGAGGCGGGGCTACAGGTCGCGGTTATTAGTTGCGATCTGTCACGTGCCTTTGACGTTTGCAACCACCGCCTGATAGCAATGAAGCTCGACCACTATGGCGTGCGGGGGCCCGCGCTCGCGCTAATGAACAATTTCATGGAGGAGAGAAAACAGACCGTCGTGGCGGCGTCAGGTGAGATACGATCCGACCCTATCGAGCTCAAAGTAGGTGTAGCTCAGGGGTCGTGTGTGTCAAATCTAACGTTTAGCCTCCTTATGAAGCAACTGTGCGTCTTTCACTCCGTGAAAGACGCACAGTTGCTTATGTACGCAGATGACGTCGCGGCTATTGTGACGGCTCCACATGGACCAGCATTGGAACAGAAGTTGAACAGAACGGCCCACCAGCTAGCACACTGGTTTAGGGCTAATGGCCTGGCTTTGAACCCTAAAAAAACCAGCGTACTGCATTTCAACCTGTCGGGAAGGCGCTATCCTGAGCTACAAGTAGTGATGGAAGAAGTGCACTTGCGACAGGTTGACATGTTTACGCTGGTCGGTTTCCAAATAGATAGGTCGCTAACCTGGACTCTTCATGTAGACCTTTTGTGCGACAAGCTCGGTAGGGCCTGCTTCGCTCTCGAGCGCGTGTCGCGCGTGCTGCCGCAACGTGCGGTGCGCGAATGTTATTTCGCGACTATCCAGTCGCAACTGACATATGGTGCTGACTTATGGGGCAATTCCTCAGATTGGCATCGAGTTTTTGTAATGCAAAAGCGAGCAATCCGGGTAGTCGCGGGTGTTAAGCCCCGAACACCAGCAAAACAATTATTCTAAAGCTAATAACCTTGCCGGCGCTATACATGTATCATGTATGTATATACATGTATAAAAACCTGCATCTGATGGACAAGTATGGTGATTTATGTGGGAAGCGTACTCGCAGAGATGCATTGAAGTTGACCACTCCGAGACACTGCCTCACCAAATCAAAAAAGTGTACGCGGGTGTTTGGTGTTCAGCTGTTCAACGCCCTACCCAAACCCATGCGCGAAGTAAAGTCGTTGTTAGCTTTTAAAAATACTTTAAAAATATTCTTAACTGAAATGGCGCCATACACTGTCGAGGAGTTCATTCCGAAGGTAGAATAACTACCTCATCTTTATGTACATAATATACTATATTTAATTTTTACCTTTGACATTGTTATTATTGCTTTTTTTTTTCTGACATATTGTTGTAACATTTTTATTTTATTTTATTATTTATTATTATAATTTCGTTATAATATGATGTTTAAGACCATTGTTAGATTGTTGACCAGATGTTTAACCATTTTAATAACTATTTCAAAAAAATTATTTTTTGTAATGATTGTTAACACTGAACAATTTTTATTTTTTATATGTTAATACTATTGACATGTAATTTTTTATATAAAATTATCAATAAATATATCAATATCAGTTAGAGTACACATATAGGAAATAATCCGAAAACTGGAAATTTTTAATTTAATCACAAAAAAATAGTGTCTTTATGCAAGGAATGAAGGTCCAAATTTTAAAGATAATTAACCGTATCATGTGGGGTATCATATGAAAGAGCTTCAGTAGCATAAGCTAAAACAGGTTTTTAAATATTTTTACGATGTATATTTTTCATTACTACATTATTATTTCATGGAATTGTAAAATCAATATCAAGGTTCTTTATAATATTAGTGTAGATATTATGCTCCTAAATTGTATTTTGTAATTATACATGTGTAAAGTATATCAATAAATATATTACTTATTGAATAATCATTTAATTAGGTAGATATATTTTAGTCCCAAAATGTACGCCCACCACAAAGTAGAAAGAGATAGAACTTTCTGAGTTCCGAAAGACGGAATGAGAGATGCAGTTTTGGAGACGTGGAGAAGCGTGCAGTTTTATAGTGAAATATCTCTTAAGCTATTTTATGAGACAAAAATATGGTGATTTTTTATAGGGTTGCGAACTACTTCCTGAATACTAGGGTAGCATATCACGAAAAAGAAGGATAGGATTTCGTGACAAAAATAATTTATGAGGGCAAAAGAGGGTTGAAAGTTTCTTATGTGAAGGTATTAATTTGCCTAAGAAGAATGTAATTAATACATCAGTTAGTTGTCATGATCAACTATGTTATTATTTTTACATATATTATAGTTAAAAATTTTAAAGAATCGAATCCAAAATGACTCTTTTTCTTGTAATTTTGTTATAAAAACCAGACAGTTTGTACAGTTTGTAGTCAGTCAAAACCACTGATTTTGATGAAATTTGCATGAGACCAATCGGAAAGTATATTCAACGAAAGTACTTCATGTAACAAACATTAAAAAAACAACCGGATTGTAAAGTTCCACTTTTTTTAAGTCGGCTGAAAAGAGCTAATAATGAAGATAGAGATAAAAAATAATGATAATGTTATCCCGTAAGTTAGCCCTCAGAACTGTCAACTAAATCACCCCTGCAAGTGATTAAAAAACCCGCCCCAAAACTTATCTCGTTCCCGAGTAACCCCGCGCCATACATCACCCGTGTTAATTATAATGCTACATAATTCAAAGAGTTGCCCGTCTTGCAAACAACGGCTACAAATTTTGCAATTAACTTCACAAATAAGTGCATGATAAATGAGGAGAGGTAATGAGCTGCCATTCAAAGCTGGCTGGGTACGCCTGGCGTGTGTTCTAAGAAACTCTTTAAAGAAAACCTGCTTTATGTAGATGTAGCTTGCGGTACGCGCTCTACTTCGCTAGAATGTTTACGCGAGACAAATTGGTATATCTACCAATAAAATGTTTACTGTATGTTGATAATTAAAGTACTTTGATATTTTGATAGTAAATTGTATGTAAATATTTTTCATCCGTAAATAGTTGGTAATTGTAAGGTAATTTAAGTTATTCAAACATATTGAAGCCAACGAGAAAGACGTAATTATTTCTTGGATTTCATGATTGTTATTAAACAACTTTTATCTAAGCAACTACGGATTTATCGCGTAAGAAAGACGTGTATTAAGGTAGCAAATCCAAGCTATAATTAGTTGTGAAGTGCTCTGTCCAGGAGATATTGACTGACTTGACTTAGATTCAGGTTACCTACTTCTATTTTATTGTATTGTCATTGAAACTGAACCTACATGCTTAATTTCGATGTTGTTAATAAATAAATAACATATAATAAATAAGTTTCCGGCAGCCTAGTCGGGAGACCGTCTGACTTCCGATCCGCAGGTCCTGGGTTCGAATCCCGCGGCACGCACCTCTGTCTTTTCGAAGTTATGTGCGTATTGTTGATTGCCACCAACTTCAAATGGTGAAGGAAAACATCGTGAGGAAACCTACATGTCTGAGAGTTCTCAATGATCTTGAAGATGTGTGAAGTCTGCCAACCCGCGTTAGCGGCCGCGGCCAGCGTGGTAGACTATGGCCTAACCCTTCTCACAATGAGTAGATGGCCCATTCCCAGCAGTGGGACAGTTTGTACAAACAGGGCTGATAAAAAATATATGTATATTATATAATAATTATAATTGTTTCAAATATACATACCTATTTATGACTTAAAATATTTGTATTATAAACCTAAAGCACTTATTGCTATAGCGATGTGTCGGAATTTTAAAAACATGTATCCCAGGATACGGATACGGATACGAAAACGGATCAATGGTGTCAAGATCCGGGAATACGGAATATGGTGCTAAAGAAGGAGGTTCTCAATTCGTCTCTATATATTTTTGTTACGCGATGACTTCGACAATTATGAATTGATTTGATGATTCTTTTTTTATTTGGTAGGTCATCATACTTCATAGGTGGTCCCATATAAATTTTATTATGAAAATCGATTTACTTTGGTTTTTAAGCAAAATTTCTGAAAAAGATGTCATCCAAGTAAACGAAACTGCGTATTTTGAAGTCGGTTGATTCAGTTTTCGAAACTGTAATAATTTGATAAAATAAAAATGATGCATCTACCTACATATAACACTATTCGTAGTAGGTCCGTAGGTATACAATTTCATGACATAAATTTATTTCAATACGCATAGAAGTAAAAGTGATATAGGTGCGTAAAACAAGCACGATCTAGTTTCTACCTGGCGAAAATGTCCGAATAGATGCCGAAGACATCCGAATAGAACAGTTTATGGGCCATATAAGTGAGCAATATGCGGCACGGCGGGAAACCCGGCGGGGACATTTTTGGCGGTCTGACACGATACTCGTAGTTCGTAAGTTGATACCGATAGTTATACGAGATAATTCGCTAGAAATATAAAAAGTTACGCGTTTCAGTACCTATTACATTATTACTATTTATTATATAGGGATATGCGTATTCAAGTTCCATCGGATGTGTGTGATTATTGAACTGTCTATAAAAATGTACAAAAATAATTACAGTTTTCTTTCTTTAGGTTTCCGTGTATGTTTAGTTCATCTCTTGAAATATTAAAATTTAAGCTACCTAAAAGCCAACCAACGATTTAAAAGAGCGAAAATAATAATATTTAAGCTGTTTATGAACAGTACCAGACGATACCACTCCACTCGGATTTTTGATGACTGAAAATAAGAGCGAACCCGGGTTCACTAATAATGAAACCTAGTAAGATCGATTTATCGCCTCCCAATCTACCTACAAACCAAATTTCATTAAAATTGTTGGAGCCTTTTCCGAGATTCAGATTATATCTATATATATACAAGAATTAATTAATTAAAGGCATTAGATTATTCGTATGTCGTCATCGAAAAGCGAAAGCTTATTCACTGTTCTTGTGTCGGTCTATAAAGGAATTATAGTGGTGTTGTCTTGTACCAAATGTCAGTCCACTCGGCGCGAGATACCTACGTATATGGCGCAAACAGGCTCGCAACAGCCGGTACCTTGTTTCCAAAAGTGGCTGTGGGTGTACTCTATTTTATCGAGCTGTGGCGAATTGAGAGGTGATAAAAATAAGAAATGGACTTGGCACGTGCCCATTAAACGTGTCAATATGTAGGATACGTGTGAACGTGGCAAGTTTTCGGATTATTTTTATTTATTTCGTCGTTTCTTTAGTTTCATACGGTTCTACAGATTTTGGTATGCATTTAGATGCTTAGAGCTGTTTAATTACGCGATAAAATTGAATTAGGTGAGTTAGTTAGCATTAATGAAACCGCTTAGAGTCCATAAACGGTTTTATAGCTTTTCATTAGTGTGTCTAAAACAGGTATATATAATAATTATAGAAACAATATACATTAATATTTACATGTGTTATAGGTGTCATTATGTCACGTATAGGTATTTCATTTGTTCTAAGTCAGATAATTTAATAACACAAATTTTTTTTTTGCAAAACTGTGTCAAAAATCTATGTCCCGCTTGTTCGTAATAGTTCAATGTCACCCTTGCACTTTAACAATTCATAACTCTGTCTGGTAATGCACTGCGCTTGTCACTGTGAAATATACTTGTATCTCGTGATTATAAATCTCGTTATCCTCGAAAATTTTGTTGGTGACTTTGTAGTTTTGCTAACATTTTTAAGTTTGTATATTATTTATATGCTGTACAATGATTGCATAAGAGACAACCATACCTATGTAGCCTAGTCAGAGACTAAGATAATTTCATAGAATTCGAGGCCCTATCTATATAGGGATAATTAGATAATGATTATAAATTGAAATACAAAAATAACTATTTTAAACAATAAGCACATGAAAACAAGTTAATATATTTAATTGAAATGGGCAAAAAGTGGAGGTATTGAAATTTACTGTAACACCTCTAAGATTCTATTTTTTTTCATATAAAATTTGAAAATAAAATAATAAAGATCGATTCAAAATCAACGAAATTATCTCGATGCAAACACAAAAAAGAAACTGTCAAAGCGAAAACTCTGTTTTTGAAACCTGTTTCAGAACATCCGTCAATATAAAGCGAATTTTCGTCTACATTGTAAAAACTAGAGAATAATCAACCAGTTCCATAACCCTAAATTCGGATCATAACAACCGTATATCCAGAAAAGCAGACGCCGAATACTAAAACCTTCCGACGAATAATACATCCAGTCATTCGCAAGGATCTATTTTATCTAGCCTGTTCCAAGATTCCATTCTTTTCGTGTTCAATAACAAACATAGACAACAAATATCTTATTCTATCGAGCATCTCTACGCCTGACAAAGATCCCTGGATGAGCTCATAATAGTTAGGTATATGTAACGATTCGAACAAAAATATTCAATGCTAACTTTGTTACAGAGTAAGCTTGTACTATAGGATTCAATTGTGGCCGGTTTATTTCCAATATGCTTATGATTAAATGTGTTATTATATAAACATTTATATGAATTTATATTTTCGTCTAAAATATAATTGTTGAAAGTAAGCCATTGTTTTGTACTGCATTTTTTAATGTTAATATTTGTTGATTTATTGATATTGTACTGAAGGTGTTTTTTTTAAATAAAACAAATATGGGAAGCTTGATCTTGACTACAGATACCGCTAGTTTTGAACAACGGTTCTACGATCGAGCGCGCTTACCTTCATTTGCCCGAATATATAGTTATTAGGCTAGGTTAGTTAAGTTACTTTGTACTTAACAAATAAACTTTTGTATCACAAAGATTCAGTTTTCAGACGTGTTGTCAAATGAACATTCAGGATTTTAATTAAAATAAAATTCGTTTTCGAGGAAACTAAATTCGGTATTTCCAAATTAGGGTTATGGAGAGGTAATCATATTTATTAGAGAAAACCCATTCAGGTAGTGCATCCTTCAATTTTTTAAGTTCGTGTGATAAAATTGATAAAAGTGCTTCATTCGGTTAAGGAAATGAAGATTCAAAACCATTTCTTTCCATTACATCGCGAATAAGGGTGTTATTGTCTCGGGCGAGCTCGAATCCCTCGGTACACTTCAGATTCTAGTCCTAATAATAATTTTTAATACCTTCGCTAAACTCGGGAGTTAACCTTAGAATCCTACGTTACACTTGGGATTCAATATGTCGCCCGTGACATAAAATACTATTTTATCCCCTTGTTGCAAAATCTACTATTATTTGACTGTGCATTCTAACAACTGCCACCATTCGACTGTTCTTGTCCCCAAGAGCACTAGAAAAACATCCCGCAGAGCCAGAGATATAAGTGAATCCAGTTTAAGATTATGCCATCCTCACGTGGGTTTTTATTCCTCCCCCGCGGCCGTTAGATTTCACTGCGCCACGTTCTAAAAGCTCCTGGAATTATTTTCTGGTTTAAACACTACACACCACTACCCAGCATTCGGGTACGGATGTCTACGCGCGATAATTGGCTTTTGTGAGGTTTTGCATTTTTGATGCTACTATTGCAGGATTTTATGCGCACTGGAAGATCTTGTTTGGAAAGGGGCAATATATTTTATAATAGCTGGGAGCTTTGTCTATACGAGCGACAGTAAATTTATCTTTGAATTTATATGAAAATATTATAACTAGCTTATTTGTTGTTATAGCGGCAATAGAAATACATTAAAATTTCAACTGTCAACTATCACGGTTCATGAGATACAGTCTGGAGTCTTAGTAATAGGGTCCCGTTTTTACCCTTTGGGTACGGAACCCTAAAAATATAAAATATCTACGGTGTAGCATGATTCTCCGACGTACTCGTCTCTACGAAGCATAGCACTGTACTATTTCGTAGCACGTTAAATAGGATGTGTCTTTAAAATACATTCCGTAGCACACTATATATCTCCAATCTATGAGTACGTAAAACGTAGCAAGACCTACGACGTAGTAAATAGTGTTGTGGTCATTGTAGCGCCGTCTCGCGACGCCAGGGTTGGGAAATGATATTTATATTTCTCGCTCATCTGCGAGCTTGTCAAGCGGTTCGTTATCTTTTACTGTTGATTAGTTTCGGAAGCCGGCAAACTGACGTTTACACACATTTCACTCTTTTATGGATAGGCATGCACTCGGCTCGCGAACGAATATACTTCTATTTTTATTTCTAGCGTTGAAATACGCGGTGAGAATATTTGTACTTTTTTTTGTAGAATTTTTCGGGTGCAGGTGAAAAAACATATCGCAATTCCCGTGCTCAGCGAAGTACACTAAAGAACAATAGTTTTAGTTTTGTGATTTCAATTTATACTGTGAATTGCTTTTGAATTTTGTGAGGTGAAGTGGAAATAAATTTAGGTTGAAAGGTTGGTATACGCCCATTTGAACCGTTGTTGTTTTGGTAGGTAGCTAAAAATGTTAGAATAAAAACAATAAATAATTGTAGATATACAACCATAGAATTCTATAAATACCCCAAGTGTCAAGTGTATATCTAGCGTGTCAACAGTACAATAAAAACACACAGTTGACGCCCTAAGATTTGTTTAATTTCAAATGATAAATAGTTTCGAATCGATACTTTGTCAACTAGTTACTAATGTGCATGCGTGTGGATGCATTGAGTTGAATCGATTCCGCGCGGATGGAACATTCCATCACTAAATCGTTTGTGTGATGTCACAGTCGATATCATAATTGTGGCACGCAAGGATGTCATATTGATGAAGTTGCATGCGTCGTCTACTATGTCTGGGAATACAACTTACTCGTCGACTTTTAAAAACTCCATGATATTTTAAAGGTGCTATGCCTATGATATTTGCTATCCTGCTCACGCAATTCCGAAATATAAATTGATCTGCACGTAAGAAATCTTCGAATATTACACATGTATAACACAAAATCAACGGTTAACCATCTATCCATCCCTCATCGAGTTTAACTAACTTCTAATTGTGGTATCGATCTGAAACTTTGCTAATATATGTAATACCGATGAGAATACAACAATTTGGTTCCATCGAGCTGATCCGATAATGGAACCAGAAGATGGATAGTAGAACTCTTCGTTGGCGTCCGGTTTCATTTTATAAGAAATAGATTTACGTTTAACCACCAACTTGCCTGATGATAAACGATGCTGAGGCTGAGGATGGAGCACGTCGATCTAGAATATACCTATTCATTCTAACCATGAAAATTCCAAGTCTGTAGTTCTCAGGAAATAAAGATGGCGGCAAAGAATTCCAGTCCTGTGCAATATGTGAAATCCGTATGGAATCGCTTGACAAATGGAACCGGCGTTACCGCGATGGAGCAACAGCAGCCACAACAAAAAAATACTTCCCAAATGCGATGGGAGCGTATAAAATCGTTCGAGAATTGAAGCCTGTCGGGATAATAACGCAAATATTGACTGGACATGGTGGGTTCTCCCAATACTTGCATCGTTTCAAGTTGAGGGACAGCCCATCATGCATCTGCGAGCCTACAAAATAAGAGACCCCGTTACACATAATCTTTGACTGTCCGGTTTACGGTAGGGAGCGATTGGATATTGAACAGAAGATAGACACAAAAATGATAAAGGAAAATGTACAAGATATAATAAATAATAAACATGTTAGGTATACATTTTTTTAATATAGCGTAAAAATATGTAGTATATAAATAAATAAGAATAAATAGGTACATAAATTGGCTGTAGTCATTATAATGAGTATAATTGTAAACAGCCAAGTCATATAAATTAATGTAATACTTATGGTAGAATAGCTTAAAATTAATTAAATAGTAATAATGAAATGTAAATCTAATGTTAATAAGTAGATAATATAGATATAGATAGTATAGTAAGAATGTAATAAATAGCCCTGATCATGTTAGGGATCAGCTCGTGTAATAATAAAAAAAAAAAGTCCTTTGCAATATGCATCAAGAATGTGTAGTCCAATTCAAGTTTTACGACACATAATTAAAGATTAAGCAAAGATTTTGACTAAATCATAAATAATATCATTAGATACTCGTAATTCAAAAATTGTATTACCAGCAAGAGTTAATTCAACATTGTTGTCATCATCTACATGAGTGACCGTACTCAACGATGTAGATTTAACTCCTTTTAACAGCTTTTCTGCCATAATCAATTTTGAATTAGCTTAGTAAAACCAAAATAAAAATGAACGACCTATAATAAGCCATGCTTTAAGAAAATAATTATCCACCTGTACTCAGCTCTAAAGCTAAAGCTCAAAAAAGCTCTGTTCTAAAGCTGACTAGAGATTACGCTGCTAGCTCTAGTAAAATTCTAATAATCTGTTGGTAAAATGGAGAGATATAATAAATACGAAAAAGCCGTGAAAGCTTGGGGTTGTAAAATTCATTAATAAGGTAGTAACGTGTGGGAGGGTGCGTCGGCAAGCTTTTTATTTAGATGTTAGACGTAAGTTTTTTGTGAAAATATGTCCACAGTTTTATTGTTCTATAAAAGAGGTAATAACTGGGACAATAAAGAGAATAATTCAAAGATACAGGAGAGAGAGAGAGAGAGAGAGAGAGAGAAAGAGAAAAAGAGATATTTTTGAGAATTGTTTTATTAAATATGTTTTCTAATTAATTGATGCTTTATCGCTGAATATTTTCACATGTCTCCATATAACTCAAAGTGAGCTTTTACCGTTGGAACAGAGACCTAGACAATTTTTTGAACCATTGCTACAATTAAATACGAAAAAAAATAAGGTAACTCCACTGTACTTGACGTACTAAGTTAACTCAGTGCGGCCACTCAGCAGACCCGCTAAGAGATGAACTTGACACCTTTGTTAAAAACTGGCACACCAATGTACAAAACAGTCAAGATTGGAAATGTCGGGTGAAGGCCTTTGCCCAGCAGTGGGACACTACAGGCTAACAACAAAAATAACTATTAGTAACTCATTATAAAAATGTGCCAAATGAGTGATTAAAAAACAAACTTAAAATAGTATTTAATTGCTACTTTAACACCTATATTTACAGTGTTTAGGTAGCAAGAAGTTATGTCACTTATATTTAATTTCATAAATGTAATCAAGTTCAATACTGCAAAAATCCGGCTAAGATACGTCATAAAATAACGGATACAGCAGGATCACACCGTAACTGAACCGTTTCCCGTGATGTGAACCGTTTCCCGTCGGTACCGCCATATTTTTAACACGCTTTTATTAGGTCGATCTGTATGTAATGAAATCTAAGGTAACTAATTTAACCATCTTCCAAGGATCGTAGCGTCATGAAAATTGGCAGCTGTATGTAGTTCTGATGACAATACAATAATATGGTACTGTCGAACTGATCTGATGATGGAGCCGGAAGATATGAACTAGAACTTCATGATGGAACATCGTATCATAGCTGTGTTTGGATTTGTTAGAAAAGTCTTGTAATGAACTTTGACCACAATAATTTGTAGTGTTTTTTAGTTTTTTAAACTGTAATTTATTATAGAATCAGTCACTTTTATATCATACAATTGTCACATTTGATGAAAGATGTGACCAACTTGGGAGCTTTCTCTATACTTACACCAATTCAGGAAACACAAAAATTGGTTTTTGTATGACGGAGTAATTCGTGTACATACATAAAAATAAATAAAACCGGACAAATGCGAGTTAGACTCGCCCACCGAGGGTTCCGTACAAACTAAATAAAAGGGGGAAATCATATTTTTTTTTTATATTTTCTTTCATAAACCGAAAAATATACATCGTAAAAATATTTAACACATGCCTTGCTTACCACTCGGATCCGAGTGGAGCGGGGCTATAGTAGCGCCGCCTCCCACTCGGATCCGAGCGAGCGTCCCGTTCATTTTGTAGTAGTCAGTAAACCACCGGCATTTGAGGCAGTCAACGTTGCTTTGCGCGGCCACTCTGTACTTAATCAAAATTCGCCTAAAAAGTTTTGGTTCCCAGCTGAAGTGAAGGGTCTGCAGCGGGCGAAGAATGTGTTAAAAACCTGTTTTAGCTTAAGCTAATGAGGCTCTTTCATATGATACCCCACATGATACGATTAATTCTCTTTAAAATTTGGGCCCTCTTTCCTTGCATAGAGACACTATTTTTTTGTGATTAAATTTAAAATGTCCAGTTTTCGGATTTTTTCCTATATGTGTACTCTAACACAATGCTTCTTGCCAAATTTCAGAGTTCTAGGTTAACGGGAAGTACCCCATAGGTTTTGATTCCTCTGTGAGTGTCGAAATGTGCGTTTTTTACGACATATTCGGCTGTAACTTTTTTTAAGAAAACTGAGAAATTTTATTTTTCTTTCTGCAGCAAGATACTATGGATCTGCGTATATGGTTTTAATTTCAACTCGATACCTTCACGCGTTCCCGAGATAAAGGTCTTGACACCCGGACAGACGGACAACAAAGTAATCCTATAAGGGTTCCGCTTTTTTCCTTTTGAGGTACGGAACCCTAAAAATATACGGTACGAATTGATAACCTCCTCTTTTTTCGAAGTCGGTTAAAAAGATAGCAGCCGACAGGAAATGCTTCACACAAGGTTCAGTTACGGATCGGTTTTGATTAACCGAATTCAGATCTCTCCTCACTCGGATATCCGGCACATCCCTATTGGTAGCACATTTCGTTTAATCTAAGTTCTAAGTTAGGTGTGCTCGCCTGGTCAACTGCTCGCAGAGCCACCAATATTTATAATTTCGTAAAACATGTTCCTGATATGTGCCCCTCTTGATTATTTTTGTGTTAATATTCTTTTACACATAAACGTCTTCGAATACTGAGCAAGCACTAGTTTTATAGACAACCTTTAACTGCCGTCTGTGGTTTTACAGTGTACTAACTTGGCTGAAAACTAGTCATTTGCGGTATCTTTACTGCCTCGCCGCTAACCAGGGCACTGCTGATAAAACTTTATTGACAAGCGACGTATTTTATTTTTGCTACAAACGGCGAAAATCAAATTGGATTGATGCGATTAAAATACATACTATATCACGTGATATATTCGTATACATTGTCTAAATATTTAACAATAGTAAGAATATAATTTAACCTACAACGAGCTATCTCCCCGCCCAAACGTGCCCATTAGGCTGGCGGCATTACCACGTTAAATGGCCAGAGATATATTTTGGGCTAGATAGTGGCCAGTCCGCGGATCACGCCCTCTCTCCCTTAAATATGGACATTATTTATATTCACTTGACATTATATATATACTTAATATTTGATTTTATAATAAGTTATAATTTCAATTCAATTCTCTATTTGTCTATATTACAATTGTTAGAAATGACTTGTCAAGAAACTATTTTCGTTAATGCTAGAACTGTTTATACTAAGATTGATGAACTACATTACAAAAAATTATATTACTATATTATAAAAAAAAAAAAATTTAAAAATTATCACTACATCTAATGTAGCGAAAATAGACGTATAATTAGTTAATAAATTATCAATAAAAATGTTTATTTCTTTATCTGTTTAGAGTTCATGTAACATGAACTAACACGTAAATATGTGTACATGGATCAACGTGTGATGTTGATTTGAAGATCCACTAGTAGTTTATCTTCTATTTCGCACGCGCACACCAATATAGAGAAAAATGTAGAGAGATAAAAAGACTGAAGTTCTGAAAAATTTGCCGCATATAAAACTTTTTTTTTTACTAACAAAATTTTTTACCGAAAATTTTTGACTTAGGCAAAGCAAAATGGAGGGTTATTTGCATAGGCATTGTCGGGATTAATTCTGATGATTTTATGGCCAATTTACGAAGATTCACACATGTCCTATTTACTGTTACTGTATATGTATAAATGAACGTAAAATTCGTTGCGTATAAACTAGGAAGTATCAGCACAAACGCTTGGCAAAATTACTTTCCTCCCAAAACCTTCTTTACTCACCATTATTATTGATGCCAAGCCTTGTCATTTGGTCAACTTTGATGTGTATTAATCCAAATCTGTTATATTTGTTCACAATCTTTGACCTAGATTTTTTATTAGGGTGGACAGTTTTTTCCAATGCAATGACGGATTATTGGTATGCCAAACTATCGACAATGACGACGAATCTCATATGTAGAATCACACAACCGCGGACACGGCGTGGAGGACACTATTTGTTGTTATCCGGACACTAGCACTTACCAACACCACTATAATGCTGACAATGTAATATAAGTGTAATCCACAGTATATACCTTTACTCACTAGTCCGTGATTACAGGTCTGTGATCACAACGCTAGCAGTAAAAAGTTAATCTCAGCTTAGAGATCTGCGTCCAACTAGGATGCAGAGTTTGCATGTATTGTAGGTATGTGGATTAGTGCCTGGTTTGTGCTGACGGTGGCTTAAATACAACTATTCGTGATCGTTAAATCTTTGGGTTTTAAATACATTAAAATCAAAGAATTTAATATTGTAATATAATTAAAAAAACCGGACAAGTGCGATTCAAACTCGCCCACCGAGGGTTCCGTACAAACTAGTAGATAAAAGGAGGAAATCATATATTTTTTTATATTTTCCTTCATAAACCGAAAAATGTACATCGTGCAGGTTTTTAAATATTTTTACGATGTATATTTTTCGGTTTTAGCTTATGCTACTGAAGCTCTTTCATATGATACCCCACATGATACGGTTAATTCACTTTAAAATTTGGACCTTCATTCCTTGCAGACAACATTTTTTTTGTGTTTAAATTAAAATTGTCCAGTTTTCAGATTTTTTCCTATATGTGTACTCTAACACAATGCTTCTTGCCAAATATCATTGTTCTAGCTCAACGGGAAGTACCCCATAGGTTTTGGTTTCCTTGTGAGTGTCGAAATGTGCGTTTTTACGATATATTCGGCTGTAAATTTTTTACGAAAACTTAGAAACTTTATTTTAATTCTGCTGCAAGATACTGTGGATCTGCGTATATGGTTTTAATTTCAACTCGATACCTTCACGCGTTCCCGAGATAAAGGTCTTGACACCCGACGGACGGACAGACAGACGGACAGACGGACAATAAAGTGATCCTATAAGGGTTCCGTTTTTTCCTATTGAGGTACGGAACCCTAAAAAAGATGAAAAGGCGTGAAATGCCTCAGCACAATGAGATCTTCCGACATAACTTTTTTATTTTTTTATTTATTCATGGCCGTGGATACACGTCCACTGGCTAAAATCCGACACAACTATCAGTATGGTGTTGCTGCTTCCCCTCACTCGCCTGATCAGTGTAGCTACTTTTTTCTAATGACCGCATAAAAGCCGTCAGTATGGTTTGAACTCTTTTGTTGATATTTTCCAATGCGTCACTGTCTCTGTCAATATCACGATGTGATGTCGATTTGTTTACGAGGGAGTTTTGGCGGGAACGTCTTAGTAACGTGTTGTTGCTTTGTTTTATTTTCCTAAACTTGTGTTATTTTCAACATTAATGCTATAAAAATGGCGGTGTTTTATTCATTAAGTGTTCGATTAAGTGCGTGAGTGTGGGCAAGTCAAATAAAGCAGTGAAACGTGTGATTTTACGTTGTCGGCAAAACTCCATAGAAGCTTCTAGTAAAGTCGCCACCACTTTACTTAAGCAGGACTCGACTTATAAATTGACTGTATACGTGACTTAGATTGTGACTAGAACATTTACAACTTGTTTTATTCAAGAAACTTGAAAAAATCCAAATACTTGACACTGGCAAATGCTTTAATGCGGGTCCAATACAAAAAATAATAAGAAGAAGAAGATTTGTTTACGTCAACACTTCCTATAGATAGTTAGTAGAGCGAAGCGAAATGTATTTTAATCAGCGGAAAAGCTATCAGCTATGAGGACGCAACAGGAGTTTTTTAATGTGAGGACTACTGGCTTTAGAATAAACATAAAAATAAGTCAACAAGTCAGAAACTTATTACACAACTAAATTAGGTACTTATTAAACAGTGATAAGTATAAAAATATATTATTTTGGACATATAAATAGTTCTATTAACATGTTTTCATTAAAATAACAATCGTATTTATGTAAAAACTACAGTAAATAAGATAAGGTGTCGCGATCATCCTGCTGCTTTAAATGCATTACAAAATAGAGACAGATGACACATAATTAATAACGAATAAGGAAGGTACTCGTATAATGAATGACAAAATATAAGAAATGGTATAAAATGGAAAACCATTTGTAACCGTTCAAGTAGTCAACACAAGGGGCACCCCAAACACTTGCGTAATCCAAGAGCACCTCTATAGAAAATAATCTGGATCAGTGTCGAGAAGCCGAACAATGTATTTCGCGGAAATGTTGCTCTCAAATCCACATTTACCAAAAATAACAAGGAAGTCATCATCAACCTTTTGTCGAAAACCATACAAAGCACCTCCCTCCCCCTATGCTAGCGTACCCTCGTCTCGCGCCTCAGTGTTATTTTTGTTTTTGTTCATTCTGGGGGCAGGCTAAAGTCTTTATGACCATACGACCGTATCGTGTATTACTGTATTTCATTGTTTAGCATTAGATTATATATAATAATAAATAAATATTGGTGGACATTTCACACAACACCATCTAGCCCAAACTAAGCAAAGCTTGTACTATGCTAACTAGATGGCTGATAGAATACATATATACTTTTTTTTTTGTAAATATATACATATGATACATAGAAACACCCAGACACAGAACAAACATCCATACTCATCAGACAAATGTTTGCCCTGACCGTTCCCGTTCCCGTTGACTTGTAGGTTTAGGTAGTGCGTTCACTAAGTAGGAAATTGATAAATAGATAAAATCTTTATTGTACAGAAGAGAAGTTCAAAAGAAATTAATTTAAAAACTAATCTAATAACTGGCGGCTTTATCGCTAAAAAATAACCTCTTCCGGGCAGCCTCAGGACGGACAGGAACGAAAAAAAAAGTACTATACCGGGGCGTGTAGTAATAATAGAGCGTGCTCTATCTTCGTTCCCACCAAAGCTTACCATCAGGCGGGTTGGTGGTTAAACGTAGATCTATTCAGTAAAAAAAAAAAAAAAAGTAAAAAAGAAAAGGAAAAAAAAGTTCAGTATAAAAAGTTTTTTTTTTATACACTACGATTGATCACCAACTCGCCTGATGTTAAGCGACGTTGTGGCCGAGGATGGAGCTCGTCGATCTAGAAGATATCTATTCACTCTAGCCTTGATATTAATTAAGTATATTTTTTTTATTTCATGATATCTTTACGTGATATTTTTTTAATATCCATTGTACACGGAGCACCCTAATCGGCTAATGAAGAGTTGGAACCGTATCTAATCATTTTATTAGATTATTAAATGAAAAGTATGTCGTATTACTTTATTTTTTAATTAATATAAAAAATCGAGAAGGCATAACAAATAGAAACTTAACAGCGACACAATTTTCTCTTTCCCGCCGTGTGACGCGGCCCATTTCGCTCCAGCCTCGCGCTCGCGTCCCTGACACGCGCGAAATGTGTCAAGTTTGCCTCCACCTGGGTAAATACTCTTCCCGGGGCTCTGTCGAGCGGAACGGCTCTTTTTATCCATTCATGTACACACGTGCATACGTGACTACATTTCACAGTAGGCACGCGAGAACAAGGTTAGCTAAGTCAATTCTAGATGTATATGTTTCAAATACGTTTGTAGCTCGTCCTGCAATACTTTTTACCCACTGCAAAGTCTACAAAAGTGTTGATTGAAGTTTATTTAAGATTTCTGTTTTTTTTACTAACAATATGGACTTTACTGTCTGAATAATAAACAATTTTGAATTTGAATTTTGAAAAAAGAAGGAAGACTTTACAAATTTATAGACAGTTCGAAAATTCCACACCCGACGGGTCTTGAATCCGCATATTCCAATCTGTACTTGGCAAAAACACGAAACAACGAATAATTCAAATGTATTTTGTAATTTATTTTATGTTTGTTACCGTCTAATTGCGTCATTTATAAAACAATTTGCGATTATTTTTTTGTTTGAAAAGATATACTTTTAGATGCGACCACCATGTAAATTATCATTAAAATCGGTTCAGTAGTTTGGTTTATAAAACAAAATTGCTCATTTGGAAGTCGGTTTTAAAACTCGGTTAAAACTTTTTTAAATAAAAACTATGGGTCACTCACGTCTGTTTTGAGCCGAAATATCCGACTATAGTTTCAACCGCATTCGGCGGTCTTTTTCAAAGGAGCAGCACACACGTCACTCTCGGTCGGTGACGCGCCTAGCACTATAGTCGGATATTTCGGCTCAAAACAGACGTGAGTGACCCATAGTTTTTATTTAAAAATCGGTTAAAACTATATTTATTATTAGCACAATACAAAATAAATGAATAGAGAATAATAATGAATAGAGAATGAATAGAGTGAATAGATATCTTCTAGATCGACGAGCTCCATCCTCGGCCACACCGTCGCTTAACATCAGGCGAGTTGGTGGTCAATCGTAGATCTATCTTCTATAAAAAAAAAAAAAAAAAAATATAAAAGAAAATCATCATCATAAAGAAACCATCATAAAGGAGGCATAAAAGTAGTATTATCTCATCAAAATCAATTCATAATTGGCGAAGTTATCGCGTAACAAACATTCAAAAAAAAAAAACAAAGTCGAATTAATCCTTAATAATTATCCTTTTAGGAAGTCAGTTAAAAATGCACAGTTATGTGTGCAAAAAGTGCTGCTTAGCGGTTCTATAATTAGCAAAGGTGCACTTCACTACGGACCCTGTATTTCTACAGTTACACTAAACATATTTCTAGTTTTTTTATGTACAAATAACAATTCACTGTTTCAAAAAAAATATAAAACATTCAAGTTTCTATCGACAAAATTCATTTACACAACTACAAGATTCTTTGTATCATTTCTTCTGCGAAAAGCGTCGTAATAAAAAATGTGTCACGACCGAAATAAAGAGTCTGCCAACATCAGGCAGGTTTTGTAAGTGCCGTGCCGTTAGAAGCGGTAATAACGGCAAAAAACAAATAAACGATCGTAGGAGTGTGTCCGGCAGCGGTCGTCGCCTGCCCGCCCTTGTGACGCGACGTGTCCGCCCGCCCCGAGGTGTCGTGTTGCCCAGTACTGAAGTTTATTGTAACAATAATAATATTTACATCTCAAGAGGCTCTCGCTCGATGGTTGGGTCAAGGGTCGGATACAGAAGGCAGTCATCCTAGACACGGCACGTATTGTCAGGAGGTTCCTATCTCTGTAGCCCCTACCACCGGCAGCTCGAGCAAGCAGCCATTAGAGTGTATCTATCTATCTAATACCTTTAAATGAGCAATTCTTGTATATATGTAGGTATATACATATATAATCTGTATCTCGGAAACGGCTCCAACGATTTTAATGAAATTTGGTTTGTAGGTAGATTAGGGGACGATAAATCGATCTTGCTAGGTTTTATTTTTAGTGAACCCAAGTTTGCTCGTATTTTCAGTTATAAAAAATCCGAGTGGTGCTCGGTCGCACAGATACTTAGAGTTTATTACAAGTCACGCAACGAGCTATGTAGAGAGCTATCATCCTCTGTGTCTCGCTGTGAGACCGTATCAGAAATGAAAAGATCCTTAGACATACGAAGTCACCGATATAGCACAGTGTAACAAGTGGAGAGGGTACATAGCATACAGAATTGATGGTCGATGATGTTTTAGAAAATCCATAGGGAGGCGTATATCCATCAATGGATTTCTTGTGGCTAAGACGATGAAATGAAGATTCCATTGAAGGGAAGCAGCAATAATGAGTTTAGCTACTGGCTGTAGCGACAGTAGTGTGCCGGGATGTTGTGTTTTATTCCACGGATCGCTTCACTTTTGTTTTTCGATAACATGTCGATCCCGACAGCGAGAGTAATTGGATGTTTTCGATGTAATTTTTGGCTTTGGTTCAGTTTTTTCGATGTATTTCATTAATGTTCCCGGCGGTCGTCGTGGCCCGAAATGTTTTTCTTGTTATCGAATTCTGTTGAACCGATATGCTTTGGTATTTTTGATACAATATCTCATTATACGTATGTAAAATATCGTATGTAGTACTTACGTTTAAAATGTTCCAATTATATTAATTGTGATTTTGATATCATAAGTTATTACTGGCCCAACCTGCATAATATTTCAATTTCGGCTAGTACTTTGGTTTGGATTTCATTCAGTCGTCAAGTAGTGACGTTAAGGGACTATACTGTGTTTAGAAACTGCAACACCAAGATACATAAGGCCAAGCTATACTTTATTGTTTTGTTAAGGCCTTTTAAGGCCTTAACAAAACAATACGTCTTATCACTCCAACGTACTGACATCTTAAATAAAGTTCCTGAGCAGCCCACAGATTTTATTAGTTCAGCCCCGTAACTAGGTTATATTATAAAATGAAAATCACCATAAATGTTTTCAATTTACCCTACTTTTGTGTTCTTTTACAAATACGTCCACGCAAAATATTTCAGAATGTATTTGAGAGCGAAAGTAAAATTATTTGTCATCGCATTTATTTCGCCCTTTTTTCAATTTGTTGTCTATTAATCGAATTATAATAGATTATTATTTAAGGCGCAAGACGGTTCCCCCACCTTTGTCCAGGAGGCCTATTCACGAAGAACGAAGATTGATGCAAGCAATCTGTCTTCTAGATAAAAGGCAATCGACAACTGTTATTTCGCAAGACAACTCGGAAAATTTAAGATGTTTCGAAAAATATCACTACGGATTGTTCGTGTTATTGGATCGAGTTTCATATTTTAACCTATCTGTCTTCATTTTATATAATTTTGTAAACTCCGCGGGGCAAGATTTGATGAGCAAATAATTATTACATATAGGTTCTTTACCGATCACGTTTTTTCGTATTGTGGTTTTTCCTCGAAACTAATTTTTATACAGTATTTGTTGAAAACTATACTTATTACTTACTTGTTTTTTAGCTTATATCGTAATTATAAGATATTTTGCAAATTATGCAGTAACAAACATAAAAATGCTGAATGTTAGCTTCCTTCTTTTTTGAAGTCGGTAAAAAACTGAAACAACCGACATCAAAAGGTGCAATTTTGCTTAAAAACTAAACTATTGAACTGATTTTGATAAAATTTTCATGAGACCAATCTGAAAGTACCTATATCCTTTCAAACAAAAAAAAACCGGACAAGTGCGAGTCAGACTCGCCCACCGAGGGTTCCGTACAAACTAGTAGATAAAAGGGGGAAATCATATTTTTTTTGTATTTTCCTTCATAAACTGAAAATTATACATCGTAAAAATATTAAAAAACCTGTTTTAGCATAAGCTAAAACAAGTATTAGCATAAGCTAATGAAGCTCTTTCATATGATACCCCACATGATACGGTTAAAGAACTTTAAAATTTGGACCCTCATTCCTCGCATAAAGACACATTTTTTTTGTGATTGAATTAAAAATGTCCAGTTTTCGGGTTTTTTTCTATATGTGTACTCTAACACAATGTGGTCAACGGGAAGTACTTACCCCATAGGTTGATGATTGTTTCCTTTGTGAGTGTCGAAATGTGCGTTTTTTACGACATATTCGGCTGTAACTTTTTTTTATGAAAACTGAGAAATTTTATTTTTCTTTCTGCAGCAAGATACTATGGATCTGCGTATATGGTTTTAATTTCAACATTATACCTTTACGCGTTCCAGAGATAAAGGTCTTGACCCCCTGACAGACGGACAGACGGACAACAAAGTGATCCGTTTTTTTTCTTTTGAGGTACGGAACCCTAAAAAGAAGATATTTCCAAATCGATTTACAAATGACTGAGTTATGCGAATAATTATAATTAAAAAAAAAACACGACTACATAAAAGAATGCATTGATTATTAAACATATGACTTTTATATACATTTTTGTAATCTCCTTTAAAGTTCTTTTATTTTGATGCTTTATTTTATCCTACTCGATAGGTTTGGTAACAAAACATAACGGCTTATTGAAGTCGTTATGTTTTGTTACCAAACCTAACCCGTAACCACGTACCAAACCTAAACCTACCAAACTTAACCACTTTGGATGATACGAGTTCCTTTATTTTGATATTTTATTTTATCCTACTAGATAGGTTTGGTAACAAAACATAACGACTTCAATAAGTCGTTAAAAGAAAATATCAAAATAAAGGAACTCAAATAAATTATAATTACAATAATTAAAATTATAATTTCAATAAATTATAACGGATTTATTGCGTATATTTTAAACGTCAGGTCATAAAATTATGTAAAATATACGCGACAAATCTGTTAATACTTGTTTAATTTCAATGAGTAATCGTGAAAACCTTAGAAACGATTAATGACTTTATTAGCGCCAAAGTTCAGCCATTAAATATTTTTTTAAGCACCTATCTAAGGACATTTGGGTTTTGAGACTAATCTAACGATACCTTAATTGTTAACATCCATTAACCCGTTTGGATGATACGAGGTAATTTGGAATATAGGAAGTAATGGCTTAATTTACAAACATACAGGAAACGCGCGACAACATAACCCTTCCTTGGCAGTCGGGTAAAAAAATACAACCAAATTGAGAACGTCCTTCTTTTTGAAATTGATTAAAATATGTGACAACCACTTTAGTTTCCATAATCGAATTGTATTTTCATACAAACAAATGTATTGTTAAGTATGTGCTTATTGCCTACCGCAAATAAATATATGTCTATGTATTATATAACTATTATATAAGCAACCCAATCCGCTCATACCCTTAGATATTGGAAACGGGTCAGAATACTGATATCAGTGAAATCTGGAAACAATACGTTACGGAGGCAAATAGAGATATAGGAGGAGGTGGGGAATTTACCACTTGGAGGGGAAGCCCCAGTTTATAAAGTGATGCGGCGGGAGCGAGTGACAGACACGTACGGGTTATCTCACGGCAAAGATTCAATCTACCTAAATATATTTATTTTGTTCAGCTTGTGGTTTCTTCCCTCCGTTTTCATATATTTACCAATGGCAACCTTATTATTATTTAGGAGCAGACGCACGATCTCCCTTACAAGTATGAGAAAACTTTTTTTACCCCTAAACAATTACCGATTTATCATAAATGTCAATGCCTCTATGGTTTTTTTACCCGACTGCATAAGAAGGAGAATTATGTTTTTCGAGTATGTATGTATGTATGTTCCTATATGACAGTCTACAGCCTAAACAGCTTGACCGATTTTGATGAGCGAGGTGTCATTAGATTCGTCTTCGCTTCCAGAGTGTATTTATGCTTTTTTGTAATGATAATAATATGACTCTCGCTTTATGAGGAAATAACGAACGAACTTTTTCGTAATAAACAAGTGATTTTACTAGAATTATTCTAAAGAATGCGCATTTATAATCTTTTACAGCGATTTTACGCATACTTTCTCACAAAAAAAACGTACACTCAACAGCATATAAAGCATAACGAAATCGTTAACTTAGACTGCAAAAACTGCTTTTATACAGTCGGGTATTTTTTTTCTTTTAATATTTTAATAGAGTACTTGTCAAATTATAATAATGGAAAATCATCTCAAACAAACCTCACTAAGTATTCTTATCTTTGAGTACGTAACCATAACAAAATTATGAATGTCTTAACACGTTCTTTATAAATGTTGTATCAAAATGTTGTCATTAAAAGGATCAAGATTATTTATCCGTAGCCTCAGCACGTGCATTCACCAGTGGGATGCGAGGCAGAGATCAATGTGGATCAATCCACCGCGTATTATGGCGATTGTACGGTCGTGCAGCCCGAGTACGGATCAGATACGCAATCAGCACTGTAATGTTTACCTCATGCGGCTTCACTTCATTGTTTCTACATTGTCTATATGGTCTAACTTGTGTGCAATTGTCTGATCTGGTCTCTTGCGACGTTTTCCTTCAACGGAAGCTTAAGCTCGTTAGGATTTGATCCCGCGCGCCAAGACACGACCGAATAAGGCTTGTTGCACTTACGTGATGTTATTAATTGATTGCGACTGGCCTAAATGCCTCGATAAGTGGGGTTCATAATTTTACTGGGCTTAATGGCACTGGTGCCAAAGGATAACGAATTTAACTTTACATAAAAAAAATCAATAACCCAAAATCTACTTTCAGTCAAAAAAGTATCGATATCATCAGTCTGCAACAACTATATCTGACATATATCTGTTAAACTTTTTTCTAACACTTACAATCCGCTGACATGTAATTCATTCACACTTACATATGCCTTTCCAGTCCTTTCATATTTAAACATCATTATCGCAATAGGATAATCCTGTAAGGATAGTGCATAAATTAAATAAATAAAACATTAACTCATTGTCATCACTTCACCAAAGCAGAAACTGTAATCTCACCTGATGAGATTGAAACCTCGTCCCCCTTAGCCATCACTGACTACGAGTATATGATCAGAATATGACTTCAGAAGATGCTGTAACGCGGTAGGGGTTGTCACAATAGATCTGCAAAGGTTTCAGTGACTCGCCAGGGCATGTAAAGTCACGATTAAAATCAAGTTAAATCAGTCACGGTCAAGTTCTTGTCATGGCTTAGTAAAGTGGTTGTTACTATATTGAAACCTTCTCGTGAAAATATACATAATATACCATCAATTTATTTCATTTGTCTAAACACTTTAATAAAATGCCATAATTTTTATACAAATAAAGTTAAGGAAAATAAAACAGAGCGATGACATGTTTGCTTAATGTTCCCGCCAAAACTCACAACTAAGCGAAAACTTACAAGTATTGCCATTATCTCCATAACTTATTTCCAAATCGGAATAGGTATTGCATGTCATCAATCGCGCTGGTTCCGAGAGTTGCCAGCTAGTTCCCAGAAACTCCTGTTTGGTAGAAACTTGTAAACGACGCAACTTGCCTTAACTACAGTTTTTAAGCCAATTTCGCAACTTTGTCGAGTGCTTGCCAGTTGCCATGTTCTGTTATAAGAACTTGGGGGAAAATTGTAATGGTAGAAACTGTTTGTTGATTGTAGCTCTCCGGCTTAGTACTTCGTTTGTCTCGTTGTTTTACTTTTATTAAATAAATCAGTGTAATGAAAAAGTTATTATTTTTTTTATTTTTTTACAAGCTACTCTACTTTTAGGCGTAGGATTTTTGTCTTGTCCAGATTTAATACATTTTGAACCCGCACCGAATCTACGTTTTTAATTAAATAAATATTGCCACTTGCAACAACAAGTATTGTACCATGAAGAACTTATTGGTTTTAAATTCAGTTTTAGTAATACAATCGGGGTAACTCTAAAGACACCACTAAACTAATTAACTAAAATATGGGCGAACTTTGTACGAAATTTCGTTCCTTTCTTAAATGTCGTTATTTTAAAACATTTAATTAGTTTAATGGCGCCTTGAGAATTACCTCCAATTTGTTGTGACATTTTTACATTATCTAAACCTAATTACCTAATACTATGAATAACGAATAAGATTGGCGATATCTATAACACAAAATATTTTCAAAATATATTCCAGAGAAGGGTATAAAAGGCGAACTGATAGTTTCATATGAATTTACAATTTCAGAGTGACTCTTCTAGGTTGAAAACACCAATATATTTTTTATAAATAGATCTACGTTTGACCACCAACTCGCCTGATGGTAGGCGACGGTGTAGCCGAGAATGGAGCACGTTGATCTAGATTCTAGATCAACTAGAAAATGTTTTCATTTCTATATATTCACTATAATAGTATCTATATAGCGTTTCTAATCTATATTTACTGTTTGTTTGTTGAGTTTAAACAAAGAAAACTCAGATATCAGTTTTGAATGTTGACACTAGTGTTAAATATTAGTATAGTTGCGATCTTTGTGTTGCGTGATTCGGCTTCTTAGCCCCTGTTCATAATTTATTAAACTAAAAAAAAAAACGCAACTGCTTTAGATAATCCTGGCATATTTGCAGTTTACAGGTAAGCATGTCCGTAGAGACCGAAAGATTTACCAATCTTGTTTTCAAAAATATCTTCTTTTTCTGAAAATAGTCCGGTAACTGCCGGCTGGTACAATATATGGTTTTCTTTGTCCCAGTCCAGCATGGAAGAGATAATAGTATTTAAATTCAACCTAATTTGTTTGCTAGGCACAAATTATAATAATTATAATTATAATAATATTTGGGTATAATAATATATTTTAAATATTAATAAAATAAAAAGAAATGCATGACCTGTATAACCCCGCGAGTACTTGTGTATATTCTACACTCGAGTCGTCCAGAGGTTACGCGGCGTCCCAAAGCTTTGTATCTCAATCGGCACCGTAACTAGGGCAAAAACTGAGCTCGCCCGGTCGCCATGGCAACGCGTAGCCCCCCTTGGCTCTCCTACCCCGCCTGCCTGGCCGGGCCCGCCGCAGCTCTGTACTGAGAGTCAGGTACACATGTCACTCGCATTATCTTGTTTGTTACTTTTTTAACATTTTAACCGACTTCCAAAAAAGGAGGTTATCAATTCGATCTGTGTGTTTGTAATATTGTCAGAATTGCACAATTTTTGTATATGTTAGTCTATGCCAGCTTCCCAACATATCGTCGTCTAAACATATGTACCAAATTTCATAAGTGTATGTATGTTTGTCCACGCATTACGCAGAAACTAGAAGTCGTATTATAAAAATTATTACTTAGGAGTCACTGTAAGTTTTATCAAAATCGGTTCAGTAGTTTTCAAGATATGGGCTTTTGAACACTCACTTCGTTCATCGCAACTGCAGAGCAGTGTCTACACCTTATATTTCAATTGTTTGATAGACAGTGACATGAGAGGTGATGAGCTTTAACGACCGTTTTTAATCGACTTCAAAATAATAAATACTATTAAAAATGAATAAATAAAAGTAATTTAAAAAAAATAAACCGACTTCAAACTTAAAAGAAAGAAATAACTCGAAGAAAAACAAAACTGGGCGTTTACCTAAGTAGGTTCGTACACCAACTATTTTTTGAGGTCGGTGTCTGTATAGGACTTAGTTGATCATAGCTTAGGGCCTGACACCAACCTTAAAAAAAATAGTTGGTGTACGTACCTACTTAGGTAGACGCCCAGTTTTGATTTCCTTCGAGTTATTTCTTTCTTTTCAGTTTGAAGTCGGTTTAATATTTTGAAATTACTTTTATTCACTGATAATTGAAATTATTTTTTCTTGGCGAAATAACCTGCTTTCGACGAATTACACAAGATTAAGCTTTTTACATGGCGTGAGTTTTGACTCGTCTAACTGTTAAGCCACAGATTTATAGTACCCAATTGATAATAATCCGACCATTCCTGTAAAAAATATATTAAAATCGAATAAAAAATTACTAAGTTACAGTGATTTTTGTGAACGATACGCAAAACCCGTCGTGAAAGACGTGAAAAAGACGGCTATCATTCCTTTCGTTCTCTTATATGTACGTACTATGAATGTATTCTGTACTCACACACGCATTTTTAAATACAGACACTAGTTTGAATTTAGTGATTTGAAGAATAAAAAAAAAACATTTTTGTAAATCCTTAAAAAATTGCTCCCGTTATTTTTTCATTTAATTTGGACCCGTTTAGAGCATTTGCCAGTGTCAAGTACTAAGATTTCTTCAAGTTGCATAAAACAAGTCATAAATATTCTAATCACAATCTAAGTCATGTTTACAGTCATTTTCAAATTTGAGTCTGGAGTACGGGAAGCTTCTATGGAATTTTGCCGATAACGTGAAACGGTTTTGCCGCTGTATTTCACTTGGGTAAGTGAAATAAAGTGAGCGTGGGGACACTCACGAACTTGATTAAACACTTAATGAATAAAACACCACCATTTTTATAACATTATTATTCAAAATAACACAAGTTTAGAAAAATAAAACAACACGTGACCGTGACGTTGATTTAATATTCCTCATGTTTGATATAAGTTTAGGTACTTTATCGTCTCGTATACGTCTCCACCACTGTTGCTTCAGAAAGTTCCCGCCCAGCTGGGCGCTGGGCGCTGGGCGCTGGGCGATGGATGCGTAATTAAAGATTGCTTCCATCGTGTGGATTGGAAGCGGACTCGTTTTATTTAGCTATGTTGCTCAATAAATGGCTCGGGAGTGAAGATGGCTTCTATATCACATTATGTGATGAGCCGTTTCAATGTTAGTGTGCATTGATGCAATGAAAAGTATTGATATGGAATTGAAATTCATCATCATCATCATCTCAGCCATAAGAAGTCCACTGCTGGACATAGGCCTCCCCTTTGGATTTCCAAAAAGACCGATTGCGTCTTCAGCGTCTTCTCGCCACTTGTATGAGGTCATCTGAAAAAAATAAATTGGAACGGTGCAAACAAAATTACGTATTTTAACCGACTTCAAATAAGGTGGTTCTCAATTCGGTTGTATTTTGTTTTATGTTTATTACCGCATAACTTCGTTACTTAAGCTGATTTGTTTTTTTTTATCTGAAAATATATACTTTCAGATTGTTCCATAGCCATTTCATTGAAATCCACAGTTTGGTTTTTAAAACAATATTGCGCAATTTGTAGTCGGTTGTTTCAGTTTTTAAACTATACATTTAAAATTTTAAAAACCGATACAGTTGAATCATTTGGGTTCGTTTGGACAGGTTGGCGGACACACGGGTCCCGAGGAAGTCGGCTCTTACGACACACGGGGCATACTGAACCCTGGTTTTAGTCGGCTCTTAGGGAATACCAAAATTGTTTATATAGGGTAGTATTTAAATGAACAAATGTAAATTCGGACTATAGGGTTAATAAATCTATACATATACATTAAGACTGTCACGGGTCAAAACTTATAGGTTGCGTTACTACTAGAAGCCAAAACAACAGTTTTTTTTTTAATTTCCACATTAGATTAGTACTTACCAGCTTTCTAGTCAACTATAACACGCCACTCTACTTAACCGGTAATGGGCCTGAGCCTTTACCTCTTCTGGCGCGATGTATTGAAGTATCCGGTCAAGCTGGCAGGTCATTATTTACTTGTAGCATTATACCTAAGCTTCGGCTAATCGGCTTTAGGCATAACAGTTCAGATTCTATACCAATTTAGTGCATTCAATACATCAAACGGTAGATGTCACCTCACACAATCAAATTCGCATTTAATTCAAAAATGTTCCCGGATCGAACAAGCTCCAACTGTTTACCCGCGAACAAGAGAACAGCACACAGAAAGTCCCATTAAGGTCTCCAAGGCCTTCGCGTTCAGGTGTGGATAATTAAGTTGTAAGGCGCACCGATACGTTATTGTGCCGTGTTTGTTGGCTTAGGACCGGGTAGGGCCTGATTGGTAATCTATTTAGACCTCATTTCCATGTTCTGAGGCCGGGAACTGCTGAAGGGAATGCTGAATGTGTCGCTGTTTAGTGGAGTTACGCTGGTTTCTGAGATTTCGATTGGTTTTGCTCAATATGATCATAGACATAAAAAAATCTTCGTTCAAAACTTTTTGTCAACGCAAGCTACATTTGTCTTATAAATTTTTAGCAAGGATAAAAAAGGGCTTTACCGAACAACTTAACTTAACCTACGTCTTAATTTCTCTGTCTTCTTTCCGCAAGTGTCATTACGTGTCAGCGAGAAATTGACAAAATATGTTAAGCATTGCTTAAAATTAAGTAACGTTTTTCGGTAAGGCCGTATGTCGTCAAGTCAGTTATACTTGCGAACTTTTTTCTCCTTGTAGGAAACCAATTACAATCGAAGACGAGGGGTAATTCAATTATTTTTTTAGTTAATAATATAACTTGTCTATCTTCAAGTCAAGCCTTTGAGTATTATACTACCAAAAGATAGTATTTTTTGTGAAATATCTTATAGATCTCTATTTAGTAGTCAGTCGATTTCTATTTATAATATGTCTTTCTAAAGTTTAAAATGTGTCAGTCCAAAAAGACCTTGCCGAGCTTAACTTGATTTATTTATAAGGCGACACATTTTCGGCGCGATATTCTCGCGTGAACACCCTCAGATAAACACCGAAAATAGCCTTCTATTATCGATTAATATAACAGGCGACGTCATTACAGGTTTCCATTAAAAATACCACCGCGAAGGCAACGGTGCGTCCACATATGAGCCGCCTGCCAGCCAATATTTGCCACCGAGAATAATATGCAAAGAGAAGATAGCATACATACTCATACAGCCCACACAGATAGCCCATACAGACTCACGCCAAGAAAGCCCGAGAATCCCCGAGAAGCGTGAATGTGAGAGGTTTCTCTACGTCTCGTTCTCGGGCTCGCCTGTTCTCCGATCGGTGTCGGTATTTTTGCCCGCTTCAAAGGGTGTCTCGGGCGAGAAAAGAGAAGACTATCACATTCTTGTTCGGTCTCAGTGCGAACTAGGAAGCGAAATCAAGTATATGTGCGTGTTTATCCGTTTATAATATATCCGTTATCATGATCTGGGTCTAATTTTTTCTTTGCTTTTTGTTTAGTTTTAACAAAGTTATAATAGGCTATTGCACAAATTACCAAGGCTGCTGCACAGACGTCCATAGGGGGTGGGAGCGAGAACAGTGAGTGTGGACAGTTTAATAAGTCTCGGTAGAAGTCTCGACGAGACTTCTTGCCGAGACTTTTCGGCGCGAATCGGGGCTTGAGTCCACAGGCCTGCCATTTTCCGCCGGAACACAGAATATCGTAATAGTGTGTATGGTCGGAATACGATTGAAGTGTCGCCTCTATGTGACTGAGGAATAGTGGCCCGGAGTTTATGTATGGACCGTGGTTTTATCGGCTAACTGTCTTTAGCAATCAACTTCAATGTCATTGTCAATAAACGAAATACTGTAAATCCACCAATACATACTTTTATCATATGAACTAGTGTATATAGGATAAAAGTGGAAGTAGAAGTGGTGGTGGTGATGGTTGTGTAAGTCTGAGCGGGTTTTTCACGATGGATTTAATCTGGGTGTTTTAGCAAACTTTAGGCAGCAAGCACACGGCGTTTTTTAAACGCGCAGACGACGTAACGCACGTATTAGCGCTTCAAACGAGATTTGAACGCAACCTTGTAACTTAAGCACACGGGGTGATCGTGAAACGTGCGTCTACTGCGCGTATACGTGCAGATACAGCGATACAGACGCGCTGTTACTGCGGCGTGGGGGGTGCCGTGGCGTGAGCGCGCGCCCCTGCGCCCCTTTGTACGCGCATCAAACCAGTTTCGAACGCGCTTCACACGCGCGTTTGTATCGCGTTTTACGCGCGTTTGTTCGAACGCGGCGCGTGGCGCGGCAGTGTCGTACGTACTTCTGTGCCACGTATATATGAAACCATCACGCTCAAGAAGTGTGGGCTGGGGTAGCGTAAAATACCTAAAGTTCTGGGGAAGCCTCGCCTTAACCAAATCTCATGTTCTATTATTACTAATTATTTGCGATACTCGTCTTCCTATTGCGGGGTTATTTTTTTTTTGTAATTTGCGCAAATGTTTTTGTAATAAAGATATTTGTATTTGTAAATTCCAAACCGTTAAAGCCACAAGAAATAAAATAGACACTGAAAAACCTTACACCTGAAAAATATCCCTTCGTTGGGAAGTAGAGTAACAACGTGATACCTGTTACCTTCTACGTAACCTTCTACGTGATATCCTGGTATAATTTGTTCGTATTCAGTGAAGAATGTGACACATAAAAATATGAAGTACATATTGATACATGGTAAAAAATTATGTATAAGAATGTGAAATATCCCCCCCCCCCCCCCCCTTCACCCTGACAAATGTCACACATTGATGTCAAGAAAATTATTGTTTTGCCATCTCTTTATAAGTGCTCCGTGCAATAGCTACCCATTCATGCCGGCATACCGCCCGTTTGCCCCTCCTTTATCCCGGTTTCCCCCCCATCGCTCCCCTCCCTCACGCCCACGTGGCAAACGGGAATTCTTGAGTAGCTTCCACGTACTCTGCTGTAATAATTATAATGTGGTGTATAATTTGTGAATGTATATGAAATGAAAGCTTTCATGCTTGGTGCTAGGTTTCCGTGGAGGTTCATTCATATTAACGTACAAGGAACGTGTTTGACTTGTAGGTGCGTGCGGATGTGTTTTCAACCGACTTCAAAAGAAGAGGTTTTCAATTTGATTATGAACTCCGTTATTTATAAACCGATTTAAAAATATCTATTTGTTTGAAAGGATATATGTACTTACAGAATAGTCCCATAGTTTCATCAAATTCGGTTCAGTAGCTTGGTTTAAAAAAAAAAATTGCGCATTTTAAAATCGATTATTTCAGTTTTTTAAACGTCAATTTTCATACATAAAACATATTTTCGCGTTAATAAAATGCTAAAAATGATTTTTATGTATGAAAACTACCTTGGATCAAATTGAAATTTTTGTCGAATATTTGTGATCTGGTTTACTAGTTTCACAAACTACGATTTTTTATAAGTTCATGCAGTCATTTTATATCATCAAAAATGTGCGTATGCGCGAGCGAGACAGACGATGGTCGGACTCTTAAGCGGTAGGACAAAAATAGTCAATTTCAAGTTAATTTAAAAAAACATACCTAGTTGTGAGTTTATTGAAGCCTAAACAATGCGTACAGAATATCAGGCACGATTCATACTTTGTGAAACATGTTTGAGCTTGTTAACACACGTAGGCTTGTTATGAATTGTTTAGATGGTCCTTCGGTTTCACATTTCAACTTTTTGGCCGTGATTATTGTTTGAAAGCGTCTCCCTGGCACGTGACTGAATAAAACGGAATTGCGACATGTGGATAATTTTTATTTTTACGGAGATTTTTGTTTTGGGGAATAGAATATAATGTGTCCGTACCCGGAAACCTCGTATTTGTCACAGAAGGCTATGTAAAATGTTATGTATATTTTTTGCTAGAGTTTAAATGTTATTATAATGTTATGTTTATTTTTTATGTTTATAGTTTAATTGTTATTAATACAAACAGTTAGGCCTATGATACTCGAAAATTAAGGCAAAGAGTAGGGTGGCGCCGGTGTCTCTTTCGCACGCGGCACCTTTCTTTTAGGTATAAAACGCGGCAAGTATTATGGGTACTTTTGCACCAGGAACAGTAGGGGCGGGTGATTTGACTGATTGAATTTTTGGCTTTTTGTCAATTTGTAATTATATTTTGTATTCATTAACATCGTGTATACGTAATATAATAAATTTGAAATATTATGAAACTTTTAAATGATATAAAATTATTGAAATAACTTTTGATAAAGATTATATGAGCACTATTTCGATGTATTAACAATAGCTGTTATTATTATGTCTGTTAGTCAAAATAACAGATATAAAAATACCAGCTAATGTTGATACATTGTAATAGTGTTCTTAAGAAAGAAAATTTATCAAAAGTAATTTCAATAATTTTATATCAAAAAAAAGAAGCTGCGTGCGAACGAGCGCCGGCGCCACCCTACTCTTTGCCTTAAAGGAGAATTAACGACACCTCGCCCATTAAATTCAGTTAAGTCATACATACAAACAAACATGTTACTTTCACTTTGCGACAGGGTAAAGAAATGTTATAGTCCATGTCTCCACCAAGATTTGAAGCCTTTATATCGCTTCCCGAATGTTTTCATTTCATCTCACGAGTTTGAAACCACAAAGTAACCGCACAAAACAATTTCCTGTTTCTCCCTCTCCTCGCATCCTCCCCTACAGCATTTCAGTAAATATTGCGATCTTTTAGTGGAACTCGACACTGAAATTACAGCTACGGAAAATTTAACTTAACGTAAACTTTGGAAAGTCTATAATTTTAACTAACCAATATCTATATTTAAAGAAAAAATACCCGACTGCTGAAAAGCAGTCTTTGCAGTCTTACGATTTCGTTACGCTTGATACGCTGTTGAGTGTACATTTTTGTGAGAAAGTATGTGTAAAATCGCTGTAAATGATAATGAATGCGTATTCTTTAGAATAATTCTAGTAAATTCACTTGTTTATTACGAAAAAAGTTTGTTGAAGATTAGGATAAAACGATTTTTTTATATTTTTAAGAGAAATTTATGATAATTATTACAAAAATATAGCCTAAGACACTCAGAGAGTGAAGACTAATCTAAAGATACCTGGCACATCAATATCGGCCGAGCCGTTTAGGTTGTAGGAGATAATGTAGAATCATACAAACATTCATACAGACGAAAAACATAACCCTCCTTCTTACATATTCGGGTAAAACTAAATAAAACCGAGAGAGTACGTACTCTAGGACGCCTTACTATCCATACAAAAGGCAAATACTAACCATAAAACTATTTTTACGTACTTAATCTACAAAAGTGATTATTATTGGTTTTAGTTAGATAATTTTTAGGGTTCCGTACTCAAAGGGTAAAAACGGGACCCTATTACTGAGACTCCGCTGTCCGTCCGTCCGTCCGTCTGTCACCAGGCTGTATCTCAGGAACCGTGACAGACAGTTGAAATTTTCACAGATGATGTATTTCTGTTGCCGCTATAACAACAAATACTAAAAAACAAAATAAAATTAAGATTTAATGCTACCATACAACAAACGTGATTTTTTTGCCGTTTTTATAGATAATGGTACGGAACCCTTCGTGCGCGAGTCCGACTCGCACTTGGCCGGTTTTATTCTTACAGACACGAAGTCGCGGCTAACAGCTAGCCGACGTGTCCTCTCCATTTTGCTGTAGCGTTCTCCGGCACTGTTCTCTACAGAGGCAATGTTTTAATTAACTGTCCTACAAGTCTGTGTTAGTGAAATGGGTCGAATCGAACGCGGTTACACATTTCGCCACTCGCTCGCTCGCTCGCTGTTCAGCTAGCTGAATGGCTAGCCTCACTAGCATGAATAGCTAGCCTAACCTTGCTAGCTGTATTTTAGCATGGATGTAGTTTTGGCTAATAGGCCGCCTGAGAGCCACTATAATATAGCTTAATAGATGTTTGACAAATTGCTTACTTAGTGATAGGGACTAGAAGGATTATTTATTTAATTATCCAGCCATTTTTATGAAATCTATAACGATAAAATTAATCTAAAATATTATCTAATTAAGCTGAAAACCAGTTCAACAGTGACGCGGGGCCAGCTGCTGCTGTCGAGAACAGAGAAAGTGCGCTATAAAAGAATGAGATAGATAGATAAACTCTTTATTGTTCACACCTTAACTAAGACACAAATTACATAGTGAAAAGGGCTTAAATGCTAGTAAAACAACAGGCGGCCTTATCGCTAATAGCGATCTCTTCCAGGCAACCTTGAGGTAGATTTATGTTCGTCAGATCGTCTGTAATGTTTTCTAAGGTTTTCACTATTATGTAAATATACGCGACAAATCTGTTAAAATTGGTTTAATTTCAATGAGATCGGCTGTAGTTTATTTATAACTGTCAGTCATTCGACGACTCACTCTATTATTTTCTAAGGGGAAAAAATAATACTTACTTTTATTTTTTTCGGAAAACAAAGCTTTTACGTGTGAGGCCACTTTACTATGTCTGTTAGTCTTTCCTACACTTAATCGGCTGTATTTTTTAAACGGTAATAGATACAAGTCTCAATATTGGCAAGATTGTAGGGTTTATTTTGTAAATCTACAAACACTAAAAGCTGGTCAAAAGTGAGACAAGCTTACGTAAATAATTTTTGCAAAAATGAGAAATTATTCTGCGTGATAAAACCTTAGTGATTTCATATAAAAAAAAAAGAAACGAAAAATTATAAGTGAAAGTTTGATGACAGTTGGTGTCATGTGACATACACTTAAAATAAAGTAAACAAATAGAGTAAACGCTAAGGTTAAAATCTATTTGGATAAAGAAAATAGGTCTGTAACCCTTACTTATTTGAACTTCGTATGCGAACGCCTAGCATTTCAGCTAATTCCTACTGTATAGAAAATATCTGATATAACTGTTACAATTCAAATTCAATATGTCTGTTACAATATTTTCAGATATGAAGCACATTTTGTTGAGTAATTAGCTCTAGTGTCAGTGTTCATGTGTCATGCATAGGAGTACGGAAGCCAAGATGTCCGAGTAAAACTCGTACTTTGCCGGATTTATTTTAATTGATCACTGATTAGATAATATTTGTTACATGATTGTTTTTCTCTGGAAATCATAGCTATAATATAGGATAATTTAAGGTGGTCTACTTTAAGAGAAAAAGAAGTTCTCAAGAATACAAAACCCAACACTTCTAAACTACTTACTAAAACTAGTTCACAAAAACGGATAAGGGCAGTTTGTTTCATATTACATTCTGCTCCTAAAACTTATACATTTTGAGATTATAAAAGTTGAAATGGTTCTGGTAAGATAAAAGTATATTTTAACCACAGCATTCGCCCTATTACATAGGACCATTTTAACAAAGAAATGCCTAAGTCTTGTCTACGCGTACAGTAGTGAGAATATACTTATAGATAGAGCAATAATGTCAGGATCTAATTTCTAAGCCAATTGAGAACAATTTCTGTGGCAGCAACGTAAGCACCTCCATTTACCAAGGAGCCCAATCTTCCCGCCATTTTACAGCGCCACAAAATTCGCGGTTATTGCGCAATGAAGCGACGACAGCTCTGGGTTTAATCCATAGGAAACCATGGGCACTTGTTCCTCGCGCTAATATCAGCCGCTGCAGCGCTGCAGCTCGACTAGATTAGCTGCTATCGTACGGCTTTATTGCGATGTAGGCAAGGAACGACTTATTCTGGCTATTGTTGGGAAGATTTTCGCTTTTAACTAACAACGAGTATAAGCTCGAAACGTTTGTTGCAAATTTAATGAAAATATTTGAAATTTAATATTAGGTAAACATAGTGAATATTCTGTGACTATACTTTCTCGTATAATTATTTAGTGTCATCTTCATAACAGTTCCGTTCAATTTAGGTACCTAAATTCATTTTGTCAGGTGAGAATCACCCATAGTTAGGTATGTTCGCACATCCGAATTAGGGAAAGCCTTATTATAAAGGACGTCATTTCCTTCATCCATGCAGAGCCATTAGTATATCTCATATATCACGGTGACTTACATTACGACATTTTACTTGAATAATAGTCAAATTAAGTCCTTATTGCTACCCGCGCCCTTACCGTAACTATAGAAGACCGTAAAATATACCATCACGAGATTTTAATCGTTCCCTGCGAAGATTTAAGTAACAAATTGCACTACACAGTTTCGTGTTGTACGCTGTTAGTGTTGATTTTGTTGTTGTTGTTTGAAATGTTTTATGGCAGCTGGATACCTACTAGTTGTTTATTAGCCTTTTTGCGTGTTTATCTTCTGTTCTCTTCATTTCGTTAATATAGGTATAGTTCAAAAGCCAACAACGTGATACTTATTTCACAACTTTATTTCACTTGTAAAATACTACCATTTTTAAATATTACAGAATCTGAAAATAGTAAAATACAACGACGACATGTTTTATTAACGTTCCCTTAAAAACAATTTAGATTTGCTGATAAAAAATGTTAATGATCAAACAAAAAATAATTTATTCAACCGCTTAAAAATGATAATGTTTTTTTCGTATGCCAGTATTATATATATCTGTTTGTTTGTGTTAATTTTTTAATACGTAACCGAGTTGACAGATTATAAATAAAATGGTGTCATAAGATTAGTCTTATCTTTGTAATAAAAATAATACATCTCTCGCAAATCTAAAAAAATGCGTTTTATCGTAACCTCCAACGAACTTTTTCGTAATAAACAAGTGGTTTTACTAGATTTATTGTAAAGAATGCACATTTATAATCTTTTACAACAATTTTACAAATAATTTTTCACATAAAACGTACACTCAACAGCATATCAAGCGTAAAAAAATCATAAGCAATCGGGTATTTTATTTTTCTTTTAACATAAGTAGATACTTGTTAGAATATTGCGTTTAGAGACTGCTAATAGAAATTTGATCGTGACTGTACTTACCAGAAATATGTTCTTCGTCTATTCTCATACTCATATTTTTACTATATGTAGGTACAATCGGTGTTACATACAATTAAAGCACTCAAAAACTGAGTCGCCCATTTCGGGCAGATTATAGACAAGCAAGGACTCCTAAGCCAGTGAGTGTACATATTTGAAGAAGAAAATTTGTGCTGGGATGCTGTAAAATGAAATAAACGCTATATCCAGCGCATCAAGCGTTGATAATTCTTACGTTGTGAATATTCCACATCGGCTCCGCAACAGGACGGCAGCGCTTCAAACGCTAATTTTAATGGAAATCCGTACATAATTCCTACGAGTATTCAATCTAATTTGTGTACAAATTGAGCCTGTACATGTAGTTAGGTACTGTCTGTGTGAGAGACCCCTGTTGTGATTAGATTTAGGTGATGCTCTGTGTTTGTGTGTGTATGTATGTAGGCCGTTTGTGTTAGTACAACGTTGGAAGTTCGGGAAAGCTTGATTTGGAGCACACCTACATCGAGGGTGTAGGCAACAGTATTGTCGCCGTCACAGATTGGATTCAAGTTTCAATGATCTCTCGGAAATACTAGTTAGTGTTTCGAGTTTACAAAATTGAAAGAGAAAGCATCTGTTTTCCGTGTAGTCGGGTTTAAACAAAACTATAGAGACCGCAACGTCGTTTAACATCAGGCGAATTGGCGGTCAAGCGCAAACATATTAACTACATCAAAAAACAAATCTAGTTTCGTGTTGTTACAAGATTTTTAGATTTATAACCCCCGATCCAAAAAGAGAGGTGTTTGGGAAGTTTGACGTGTGTTACTCGAGATAGCTATCAAAGACGAAAACTGTTCGAAATTTGAATTTCCCGACGCATATCTGATGTTGGATACTTACTTATACATATGTCGTATGTTTGTGTTTTTATATTTCTTCTGACAAAATTCATATGCAGCCTCGCTTTGAGTCACATCTCTTAATCGTAGAAACAAATATAAGTTTAAACAACTCAAAAACCCCCGGCAAAAAAGGCCGAACCGATTTTGATGAAATATAGCTATGAACACTCTCGATGAAATCCTCTTTCAAACAAAAAACTAGATCAGAATTAGTTCATCCGTTTGAGAGCTACGATACCACAAACGGACACACAGATACATAGATATACAGATACACGCTTCAAACTTACAACATCCATAGACTTACAAACACCCTCTTTTTGGGTCGGGGGTTAAAAAAAATCTCTGTATCTCTACAGAGATTTTTGATCGCATCTTAGTATTACGTGAATGAGGGTATTTTTAAATAATTACTTCTTAGGTAGTTCACTAGGTGGCGCGTCGATTGTTACATCTGTCAACGAACAACTTGTAAAGATTTCGTTCGAAAACATAATTATTAAAATACGTTGTTAAAAGAACAAATCAAGTACCTAATTATGATATTATAAATAAATAAAACTTCAGAATCATTTTTGAAGGCAGAAGTTTGTAGTAACATATTTTTTTATCATGTATTAGTAGAATAAAATCATTTAAAAATATAATGTAACGTTTAGAAACCAACTTTCAGATTTTTTTGTGTCATGTTATGAGTGCCATCTATCGACAATTTGCATATTTTTTAAAACGCCCTCATTCCTTGCTTAAAAATCAACATTTCTAATTTACTTAAACAACAACAGAAAAAATAAATAAGGAGAAGTGAAAGGAGGCAGGAAAGCTTTTTACATAACACTTGGATCGAGAAATATATTTGTGATTTGTTACACAAAAAATTGGTGTTATTGTCCAAGAGAGAAGCATAGATCAGGAGCCCACACCTACCAGCGGGGGGTGAGGGGCGGGCGTGAGAGTTTTACAACAACCTTTGTCCGACCGCTGATATATTCGAATGCGGGTAGCTTGACAACAGAAAAAAACACCCGAATTGGTGAAAAAACCTTTGTTTTCGTTCAATAAAACGGTATAATTACTGCGGGAGAGTTTTAGCCCTTGTTTATTTACATTTAAATGGTGTTGCGCAAACAAAAACTGGGCCTCCCAAGGGACCTTTGTTGATTTATGATAATTTTAAACGTATTTTTTAGAGTTTTCTTATTTCTTACTCTATTTTGTGTTGGAATATTTTGGCGATGAAAACTTTTATTAAGCTGGATAATTTTATTATTTTCATTTTTTTCTTCAAATAATGTTGCTAGTGAAAGCTAATAGTAAAACTATTATTTTTATTTATAAATTAAAAGAGATTTATAAACTGGTATATAAAAGAGAGGCTGATGCCATTAAGTAATTTAATTTTTATGGGCCTTTTATATTTTTGGGTCATACTATTGTTCGTCCAGATAAGTACTTTTTTTATATATATATTTTTTTTATTTATATTTTTATTTTTTATACAGACCTACGATTGACCACCAACTCAGCGATGCTGTAGGCGAGGATGGAGCTCGTCGAACTTGTCTGGTCGATAGAATATAATCTAAGGAATATATCTTCTAATCTATTCACTCTAGCCATGAAAATTCCAAGTTTGTAGATCTCAGGAAACAGACAAGACGGCAAAAAATCTACTTCTGTTCAGAACGTGGACTGAGAACGTTGAGGATTTTTGCAATTTTAATGAGAAAAAGTCGATAAGGTTCCGATTTTATGCTAATTTCAAAAGATCATGGCGAATGTTTCCCAAAATGTTCTAAATAGCGTGTTTCTACATACGACGTACGATACGTCCGTCCGCGCATAGAAATTGCGTGCGGTGTAATATCGATGTATTTTCAGTCGTGCATTTTATAATAATTAAATTTGATATTTATATAAGTATTATTTTATATTATTTATATTTTTAAGCTATTGCATAGCTTCTATCGCGGGCCTTGAGCGTGGAGACCGAATCCAGAAATGCCGTAACGAAAATAACCTAACACACCGCGCGTAAAGCTATTATGCAATAGCTTTACCGCGGCAGTCTCCGAGTGCCACACGTTTTTTTTTTTTTTTTAAATCAATTTATTAACATAATATAGTTTATACGCTGCCAATTTTTTGTAGGTTTGAGCAATTGGTTTGTTTTTAGATCTTTATCTGTCCGAGATAAATGATTTACTATTTGTGTAGTAGTTAAGCTAGTAAAGTATATATATTGTTTTGTTGTAGTTGATAAGGCATTTGCACGTTTAAAATAAATATATTGACTTTTGTCATAATAATTCGTGACAATTCGGTGATAAAAACAAATAAATTGTTGCGTAATTAGCAAACGTCCGTGTACGTACATAGATGCTACATGGCCGCTTCAATCTGTCGTTACAAACAAACAATTCATACGTATGTGCTGACACGTACTTAAAACTTCAATGTTTGTAATATCGCACAGCTGTGACAAAGTGCACAGTCGTACTGGCGTACATTCGTACAGTTGTATTGTCACACTGGCTCCGACAAACGCATCTGGCACGGAACACTCATTCAGCTCACATGGATTCTGTCGAAAATGCAGGGACGTAGTTAGCGGGCTGTGAAACCTTTGGTACCTTTGTTTGGACCCGTGCGGTTAGCGCATTTGAAATTTAGTTTTGTTATTTTTTATGAGCAAAGGCTGGCCTTCGGCCAGCACTGTCACATTATAAACTAATAACTAAAATTTTCATGAATGTAACATGTTGTTACTTTATTTTAAGTATTTTCTTAAACTTGTATTATTTTGAACATTAATGCTATAAAAATGGCGGTGTTTTATTCATTAAGTGTTCGATCAAGTACGTGAGTGTAATAATAAAACAAAATTATATTAAGTGAATATATTAAACTCTTAGTTAAGTACAGTATTTCATAGTAATTAATTAATTATTTAAGAATAAAGAAATAAAGAATAATTAAATATTATTATTATTTATTTTAATTTATTATTATTTATTAATATTTTTTGTATTGGACCCCGCGATTAGCGATCTGCCAGTGTCAAGTATTGAAATATTTTCAAGTTTCTTGAATAATACTTATAGTATAGTTATATAGTGTTCTAGTCACAGTCTAAGTCAAGTCACGTTAACAGTAATTTTCTAACAGTCAATTTAAGTCTTGCCTCAGTAAAGTGGTGGCGACTTTACTAGAAGCTTCTATGTAGTTTTGCCGACAACGTAAAATCACACGTTTTACTGCTTTATTTCACTTGCCCACACTCACGCACTTTATCGGACACTTAATGAATAAAACACCACCATTTATATACCATTAATGTTCAAAATACCTAACACAAGTTTAGGAAAATAAAACAAAGCAACAACACGTTACTAAGACGTTCCCGCCAAAACTATTACGTTACTACGTGTAAAATAAAGAATGACAATTCTGGAATAAGAAAACTTCGAGTAGTATTAGTAGACTATTGTCCTGGTTATTCAGTTTATTAGGTGATATCACAAAGTCAAAACCGTGTTTATTGTGATAAATTATGCTTAAATTATTCTATTAAGCGTGTTTACGTGTCATAGATAACCCCGATCACTTCTCCGTCGACATTACCACGACTATTGCCTCTCGTGCGGTGACGTCGTGAGCTGTAAACATCCCCTTATCTACCACTAAGCTATAGAGATACCGCTTAGCTGAGTCTATTCCTGGGGTATGGGAGCGGTACGGGAGGGGTTATATTACGTGAGTCGGGCGTCAGCATTGCTATTACATGTGAACCCTCCCGTGCCGCTCCCATACCTCAGGAACAGACTTAGTTAAGCGGTTTATCTATAGTTGCGTATTGTACTACCTGTTCGGAGGTATATCGGAGGTATGAAGGACGTACTCAGTTCGGGGGCGTTGAAAGGTGATTCGTAAAGCAATTAGAATAGTGTAGTATATAATTTTTTTAGCACAGGTTATCGTCAAATATTAATGCTTAGCTCAGGTTAATCAGTCCAAATATTAACCACCTATTTTATTTGATTATTTGGAACGAGAATCGAGTACTGAGCATGCTGTATTACCATTGTTAGTCTTCAAACAGTCATTCTGTATATTGTTATTATAACAAACATAAAAGAAAAAATACAACCCAATGGAGAACAACATCTTTTTGAAGTCGGTTGAACATTAATTCTGTATTTTTTGTATCCCCTACGGCACGCGTGATACGTCACAGTGCTTACTCAACGAAACGAATTAGACAATTTACCTATTGAGTGTGTAATTAGATTTTGATGTAGAATGTTGATGATAGAAATGTAGTTGAAACACGAAATTGTATTAATTTTGATAACATTAGTTTTCTGAATTACTCTACACTCCCACTATAAAGCAAAATTAAATACATAGTCAAAGTCATGTCAAAAATCCCTAGCTTTCCTTTTATAAACTCTACTAAACTGTTCAGGAATAGTGGCCCATTCTGCCCCCCTTCTCGATTCTCCCCTTGTTTAGATTGCGTACGCTACCGGTATTAGAGTGGTGTAGATTACCGCGATAGGCACCGGCAATGGCGAAACTTTAACTCCAGCACAACGCATTTGATTACTACATTAAGTATGCATTGTACACACAACAACATTAACATGCGAGTGTACGCCCAGAAATGGTCAGAGTACAGAGATATGGTTTGAGTTTTACACATTCGATTTTTTTTATTTGATAGGGCATACTTCTGTGGTAGTTCCACATAAATATTATAAAAATCTGTTCAGTCGATTGGAAAAAAATATGTAATCAAAGAAAACGAAATTGCGTATTTTGAAGTCGGTTGTTTCAGTTTTTTTTTAACTAATCATTATTTACACTATAATTAAACAATAATATGTATTCAATATTGAAACAATACATGAAAAACCTTAATTTTTTACAATACAAGCCAAAATAAAACATAGTCAATCAAATAATTCGCTCTTGACTGTACCTGGTGCAAAGGTTCCCATAATGGCGGCATTACCACGTTGAATACCAATGGCCAGCCTTTGTACCAGGAACGAGCCAGAGCGCGAGTCACCGCAACTATCCCTTATGCGTTCTCCTAACTCACACACCAAACTTTTAGCATCTGCGCTAAGAGTTTGGGGGAAACTGCATAGCGTCTCCACCGTTATTTGCGGCTCCAACACTGCTTGAGTCATATTTGAGTGTCGGTAGAGCGCCCCCTACCGACACTCGACATGGTCGACGTGCTAACTCCAGATACTCGTATGTACCCGCCCTAAAACCCTACTTAGGATAATCTCACCGAAAGCGGATTACACTCTATGACGCGGTTTCTCAACTGTATGTGATTGATTAATGCGCAAATAGCCGCATAGAAACTGTATGGAAACCGGTTTAAAGTATATGTGCAAATATTTACATAATATTACAGATTTGCGTCATATTCATTAAATTTCGTTACAAAAACGATTAAAATGCTATATTTGCATGAAACACGGACAGTGTGTAAGTATTGTCCATATTTTGTTAGAACATTAGTTAGTTATTTTCCAGCTTTCGATATGAAATCACGAAAGCTTGAAAATGTCCTTTGTTAGTTTTTGTAGCCAATAAATACGTTATTATCTCGCCCTAATTAATCTCGCCCACGTCGACTTTCAATTTATGTACACTATTTGTCGATTTCTCTCGTAAATAAACCAAATAAATACAAAAAGGTCTAATAAAGAACAAGCAATTGGCTCAGTAAACTTCGGGCTCAGAAAAATACGACGTAAAATATATTTATTCGAGTCAGAAAACTATTAGACCGAGCTAAGGCCCTCGTGAGACCTGCAGATTCTTCGAAAATAAATTACGGTGCTTTTGTCAGCGAGTCTTAAGCATTGTGTAGGTTTTGTCCCTCTCTACGGTTCAAGTCTTGTGTGCATTCGAGTATCGCTGTCACATTCTAGCTTTCATACATCACCAGAATAAGAACCCTGTAAGCCCTCAAAATGAGTGTTTATTGCTGATCCTTCGAGCCGGACTCGAGCTGGCTCAAGCTAAAATGTACTTTCTGCAATCGAGATAAGAGTTATGTAAGCTTGGTGGCTTCGAGCGGTTCAGGTGCTCGGATAGCCGGCTTATCCAGTCGTTATTCTTGCGGCAGATGGTACGGAGTATCTGCGGCCGCAGAACTTATGAGGATTTGTTCAATTTGTTGGGAAAAATAAGAAGCTTCTTGACGTAGTTTTAGTATTTCATAAGCAGTGCCTGAGCGTTAAATTTATTCCGTTATGGGTTATCCAAGTGAAGTTTTTATTAAATTTAAGCAACACCTCAGCTCTCGTCGTTGATTGCATATTAATTTTAATTTATGGTAATCTTAGAACTTAGATTAAAGTAAGAAATGTTTTACTGTTTGATAGGTTAGATTGTAGATTACAGTTTTTTCATGACTGTTGAAAACCAAACATATATGAATACGCAAATGTATGTGCAAGAAGTGAAAGACGTGTGTGAGGATCGTAGCAAGTAGAAAGATATGAGTGTGTAATCTAAACGTTCCAATGTGAATTGGAATTTTAAGTATAGCTTCTCGAGCTATCCAGAGCCGATTCTTTTATTATCGTAAACTTTTTCCGACCTAAGTTCCCTTCTCTTCATCGGGAACGGAGCATGAACTACACAGTGTCTCTTGAATGCTTAATTTCCCTCCACTCGCAGTATAGAAGCATAAAACTCGAGTCATGAATCATGCTATCGTCATACGCCACGATAAATCGGCCTGTCTGTTCAAAAAGTGAGCTTCTTAAACGCAATACACACAAAATCCGCCGACCCACCGACATTATGTCGGTAACTCTGCTAGGTCAAACCTACCCATATAGCTGGCCGGGTGGTGTCAGCGGGCTATGTTGATGGGTCGGCGGATTTAGTGTGTATTGCGGTTTAGCCTCAGATATCCGTTCAACCTTGGAACAGACATGACTCCCCTCTATTGACAGCAGTTTCCTTCTCGTACTAACTTGTGTCTTCCTCCGTCAGTATCGGAGCAAGGGCCACACGAGAAGCGGCTCCTGAACGCCCTGCTAGCGTCGTACAACACGCTGGAGCGGCCCGTTGCCAACGAGAGCGAGCCGCTGGAGGTCCGCTTCGGTCTCACCTTGCAGCAGATCATCGACGTGGTGAGTTACCTCCCTTGCTTGTCTGATCAGAGCTGGGGCGATCGTGACGTTTACTCCTACACTTTCAATATTCTACGTTAAGGTGGAGATTAACACGCGCAGCTATCTCTCTCGCGCATCATAACCATTTTAACTTCGAAGCTCTTTAAACATATAAAATCACTGAGTCACATATTAGAAAAGTGAAAGACAGAATTGTTTATTTATATAGGAGAAATATTTAAGCTCACTTATTAAATATTTAAGTTTTACTTGGTACTCTGAGTACTTACCCGAACGGTATATTTTACTTTGTATAACATACTTTTTTTTTGTATTGACATGCTAAGCGTATTGCCCAGTTGACATTTTTGTATTGAGATTTTAAATGATATTGTATTTTTAAAATGAATATTTTGTAATCCTCAGACATGAATTGTTTAAGAATAATTTTTGAATGTTGTGAGATAATTGTAATTGGTCTTTTTCCGTTTTTATCTCAATAAACAATTTGAATTTGAATTAAAAGAAAAACGAAATACATTTATATTGGTGATGGAGTAGTGAAAAAAAATTTATCTCCTTGCCAAATTTTAAAGGATATCGAGGAATATATTTTTTAAGACATTTCTCCCATCTAAGTAAACATATGTAACAGACAACTCAATCGAGTTAATCGTAAAATAACACAGACCCTGTGTGTCTATTGTGGGGCCACAGTGTAATTAGGAACTAATGTAATGATTTTATGAGTAATAAATATATTTGATTTGATTTCTGTTTCTCATTTTTCTAATATCTCCACTCAGTGATTATATAATTATGTTTAAAACTGTTGTGATGTGCGAAAGAGATAGCTATTTAGATAAATCACGCTAACATACCACACTGTAATTATAAAGAAATGTTGAGACCTTAGTTTTTGCCGGTACATAACACATTTCGCACACGACAAGCGAAAACTATGAAGGTTAAACAAACTCACCTGTAGTGTAGTTTGACCGTAATTGTACGAGTCGCTGCATTCGAAGAGATTTTATATTCACCAGGTAGTCCACTCTTCAATGTGCTGGGCACCGAACACTTTTTTAGAGCTAAAACCTTTAAAAATACAAAATCTAATAATTTAATACATATCCGGTGGCGAGTAGCGACATCTGCCGCTTGCGCCGGCCGTCCGTCAATTCTTCATTCTTTTCAGAGTTAATAATAATTGTGATTTCACTAAAGTTTTTCTCACCCATAATATCTAGGGAGAGTTGCCGTAGGAAAAAACTCAAGGGTGGGAGGGACCGAAAATCTCTTCGAATGCAGCGACTCGTACAATTACGGTCAAACTACACTACAGGTGAGTTTGTTTAACCTTCAATTGTACTTCGTCGCTGCATTCTTTGAGATTTTATATTCACCAGGTAGATGTTTAGAGCTTTAGAGAAATCACTTTCTAAAGAGTAAATATACAATAGATAAGGCAAAACTAAATACAATTAAGCTGTACGAACACTTGTCTTAATTTACTAATAATCAATTATTTGACTATCTTCAGGATCATCGCATTTGCGGAATCAATGTTATTACATACTATCAATATTAGGAAATACTAGTTTGTTATAAAAAAAAAACGAATACGACAGATTTTTTTGCCAAATCAGCAGCTTTCTTAATCACGTCAATGGAAGCGCCTTTCCGGCTGACAGTAGACATGAATTTCTGAACTCCTGCCGAGAATTATGAGCGGAGTACCGATCTGTGTCGATTCCACTATGTTGCAACACTTGTTCGATCCAGAAGCTGATCGTAGCTGCGATTGCGTTGTTGTATTATTATCATTGTTGTATTAGTTGTCAAATTTGAGTTGTCCGTGTTAGTATTGTCGCTACATAACTTGGTTGACTTCTTGTAAGGTACTTGGTCAAATATATTTCCTTCTTATTCTGATAAAATGAAATGAATAGATGAGGTCAATGCCTCCCGGGAGACTAGTTCTTGGTTAATTCACCTATAGATATTTTAATGTTGGAATAATTTCTTTTGTCAAGCGTGATTAGTGACAACATCTGTACACGATGAGCAGTTGACAAAGTAAGCAGAGCTACAAGTTTCTTCATTGTAGTTGTCGATGGTAATGCCAGGTTGAGATACAATTGACTTACGAAATCTAGTAAAACGTTGGTGGCCCAAGTATATTAGTATCTTGGGAAACATGGCAGTTTCGTAAACACCTCTTAGTAATGTACTATGTACTTACATTAGAATCTGAACTAAACTGTTTACCCCAATATAAGTGATAGAGCTTTTCAGCTCAATCGAAGCGTGCTTAAAGTTGACTAATTAGCTTCTAATTTAAATTGCTCCGAAATAAAGCTTAATGCTACTGGATTGGATATAATTGGATATAGAGATACAATCGTCGATCTTATTGCCGTGACAAAAAAACTATACAAATTTAAACATGCCGCATCACAAGGTTTCAATGTACCATGATATTATATTGATAAACTCTATCTTTCTATTGTGAGAGACTGGCGTGAAAACGCATCCCTGATAAGCGTCTGATAACAGCAAGTCTCAGATGCAATGTGCAGGATAAGATTCCACACAGAGGATATTGGGTCCTGGTAAGACTATTAAGCCATAATTAGTTCTGAGGGCGAAGTTCGAGAATTAAAGGATACGACGGCTGGCTCGACCAGTAGGGAACCACACTAACTTCAGACGCCTGGTCATCCAAACCTTGCTTGGTGGACCTTGCGCAAACATTTTAATGTAAGTGTAAACGGGAAAATCATTAGAAAAAAATGTTTTTTCCAATTCAAGGTAAAGCCGTCTATATTAAAAATATTTATTTACATTCAGCCAGAAAGCAAAAAGTCAATATCTGTGTATATATTCTAACTTCAGTGTAATTTCATGAAATGCATGAAGTGAAAGACTCCATTCAGTATTTACGTTAATACATCTTGATTCCTTGTCTTTTGCCTGTCTACATTATCCTTGGATTTCATGTATGATGCACAAATATGTAGGTGGCGTTTATTACACCATTGACATATCTTGTTAGATAGATAAACTCTTTATTGTATCCAACATAAAATGTACAATCAAGAGACATTAATCACGAACTAGTGTGACAACTGACGACCCTATCGCTAAGAGCGATCTCTCTCGATCAACCGTTCGCTTCCGTATGAAGATGTTCGATATTATATTCGCATTGGATACTTCTCATCCTGATGATGAAGGGAATTGCCGTCGTATTATTCGATTCTCAAGAGAATAGCTATATAAGAGAACTCACATGCAAAAGTATTTTATTCCTATGAATACCGCTTGTAATTCTAATAATTTAATATAATTTTCAATATCTGATGAACCCCATCATGAAATTAAACCATCAGACATTTCGCCATTGTTGGTTATATTACCGAGAAAGATCCGATTACTACGAAACGAAATGGAGGTCATTATATTGTTCTCCTCCCAGGCGAAGCTAGGTTTTAAGGCAGGGCTTAAACTCATAGCTGTATCAATTCTGTATCGAAGTCGTCCTAGGAAATAAGAGATATTTCGTCGAATTGCTTTGTATAAACCCAGCCGTAATCTATTACTGGATACCTTGAGGTCTACAGACCTGAAAATTTAGCATTTAGCACGAATGAGAATATAACCTTTCTGATAACCTTGGTAAATCTATTTGAAAAGTTCGGAAATCTTCTTTATGCATGGCGTTAGGTAATTGGAGGGTCATTTCCACAGTACTTGTCTCGGAACCCAAAAAACCATTTTCAGTTGGCTATGAATAAGATTGCTTTCGGCGTGGTTTATTAAAAAAACCTAACTTTTGGGATAGAGTGACCGGTTCCTTATCTTGCGTGGAACAGCCCTTTATAATAGCTGTCTGTATTATAAAATACATATATCGCCAGCTGATAGCCCTGATTTCTTAGTTAAGTTGTTACAAGTTGTCATGATCTTCGTGAACACGAAAGGCGTGGAACAAAGATAGGCATTGAAACTCATAGGTTTGTTCTTGGAATTAGAACCTTAAATATTTCCAACTGGACGAGTGAATAAGAAAAAATAAGGTAAGCCTCTTTATATATGCCTATAAAGTAGGTACTTCTTCGAAACTAGATTTTATGCCGAATGTTTTCCATTTTAAAATCGTTTTAAAAAAATAATGTACAACATTATTTTTTTTTTTTTTTTTTTTATAATTCTTTAAGATTTCATTATAAATCTAAAATTTCATTAAAAAACGTTAAATCTTTATTTGTACTAAGAAATATTTAAAATAAGTTGGCCTGAAATTACATAATAACTCCAGATTGTAATAATTTGGATATTTAAAGATTATATTATAAAAATATATATTATTTTTAATATGCTAGGACTTAACAGAATATGTCGGCTCTTAATTCTGCATAACAGGATAGATAAACGATATCTTATATCCTGTTAAGTACGTATTCAAGTATAGTGGGGCGTGTTTAATTGACTTCCACGCACCTAAAACCGTTTAGTTTGTCAGTACCCATCTATAAAGAAATACCTTATTTAGTTCTTGGGAACATGTTAATAATTGTTAATCTTGATGTTCTGAGCCTTGATGTGATCAGCCGTCCCTATACAAGGACGCTTGTGTGCTGGGTTCTGGATTAGATACATGGGCTCACCACATCTGAGTCTGCGTCTCGCTCGAGCCCTTTTATCAAAGGTATATATATGTATACATATGTATGTACCAAAATATAAGTATATGTATATATTTATACAGGCGTTATCAGGTTTCTTCTCCTAGAAATATTTTGGCAGTGCTTTATTGATTTGGTAATAATCTCCATTTCGCCATTAAACGTTATCCATATAAAGTTTGTAACTGCCACGATACCCAAGCTAAGGTAGTTCTGCGTTTTATACAAACGCAAATCTTTACTTTTAGTAGATTCCGATAGTATATCAGCCATTTCTATGAACCTTTAGTAATATTAATATATTTTCTACCAATTTTTGTACAACCTCCTTGCTGAGGCAATTAGTTATGATTTGGCCCCAAAGTTCAGAGATCTCGTCCCTAATCTTAGGTGCAAAGTTATTAACTTTAGCCTTTGAAACCTCTAAAGGCTTTTAAAATGTCCTCGGCCAAAGCCGAAACTTCCGGTGATACACCGATTTCTAAATTTGGTTGTGAGGGTGGAACCATCATATCGCCGATGGGAGTTCATAATAAGACCACCTTATCGTGAGGATTAGTGGTATCGAAGCGATAAGCTGTATTCCTCGATTAGACGAAATTTATCGTTCAATTTCTCAATCTGTGAGGAATGATGAGAAAGATGGCGACAACAATGGTGGTCGCGTCACCACTCAAAAAGCTAGTACTAGTAGTACTTTAAATATCTAGGCGTACTGTAATCGCGTCACAGTTAAAAATATATTTTATTGTTCTATGGTTGTAATCGCATCACAACTCTATATTCACTACAGGCAAAATTAAAAAAAGGCCGTAATCGCATCACGGCTCAAAATTAAAACAGGCTGTAATCGCATCACAGCTCAAAATTAAAACAGGCTGTAATCGCATCACAGCTCGAAATTAAAAAATAATTAAATAAATTTTATAACTGCATTGAAGTTCTCATGCAGGTAACAAAAATATAAAGTTTAAATTCTCTTTTTCATCGAAGAAAAAGATTATTTGAGTCAAAAAATAAGCAGGTATTCTTAATACTCTTAATAGATCAATATCGAAAGTAAAAATTACTTTTTCTCGAATAGTCATACATACTATTATCAATAAAGTTTGCAACAGAAGTTTGCGACAAAAGTTTGCAAAATAAAGGTCACTAAATTCAATAACCCAATGTGAAAACTAAACATCTTTGATTGATGTTCACAAATGTGGGTAGGTGAACCATAATTAAATGCAACAATTCTAATTGTTATTTTCGTCAATCTACATATTTGCACATTCATATAATAGACAAATGTGGTATTAACATGGGTTATAAGCAAGTACTCACATTTTCCAAAAAACAGCGTTCCAATCGCCGTACTTTCCTTCCTGCGTTTTACGCTTCCTTATATTTAAAACCTACACCAAATGCACTTTGATAACACTTCGTACAAAAAACTTATAATTAGGTAAAATACTTTTAAAAAATATAAAAATACTTTGAAAATGTATGTGTCGATGCCCGAACACGAAAAGCGAATGAAGAATTGACGGACGGCCGGCGCAAGCGGCAGATGTCGCTACTCGCCACCGGATATGTATTAAATTATTAGATTTTGTATTTTTAAAGGTTTTAGCTCTAAAAAAGTGTTCGGTGCCCAGCACATTGAAGAGTGGACTACCTGGTGAATATAAAATCTCAAAGAATGCAGCGACGAAGTACAATTTTCTATTCTCTGCCTTTACTGTTTATAACCGATTTCGAGTATTCTTTTTTATACGGTTGACACCATAACTGACTAGACTAGCTAGACTTCTGTTTTGTTAGTTTTCGAGGTTTTATAGTATACCTTAGAAGTTGTAACAAATAAAAAAAAAACAATAAAAGCATATGCATTTATTGAATTAATCAAATAAAAAAGAGTTTTCGACGTGCGATAATGTTTTAAGGAAGAAATCATTTTTTTCCTGTTATATGGACAAGTACGCAATATAAGCTTTAAAGGGAAACATAACCAAGTAAATTGCCCAAAGATACGGCATGAAAGTACAAAAATAAAATTTTGTGTATAATAAAAAAGAAGTAATCGTTATGATCGTATTGTGTTTTCAATTTCATTGTGTGAAGGATATTTCAATGTTGAGGTTCAATTATAGTATTATACCTGAAACCTTTTCACAAAACAATACATTTTTTATCAACAAAATGATCTGATTTATTTATCATTTATTCAGTAAATGCTATAGTATAATAATAATTGTATCTCAACACACTCCTTATAGCGGTTAATATAGTTTGCGGAGGTCGTACAGTAAAAACTAATAGGTACGATATAACTCCATTATGTCTATGGTAAGTATTATTGGTATAATATTCGCGTACGTTAATTTAACCTTAACATATATATAATAGTCATTATCTGAGGTCCCAAAATGAATGCCGTTAGAGCGCTATCTGATTCTAATTCGGCAATTAGGGAACCATTACTGACAATGTTATTAAAATCAGAAGCGGACTGGTTTAGCCATGATTTGATACTATGCGCAAGTAAATACATGTACATAGATATACATATACGTAAATACATGTACATAAAAATACATAAATGTATATTCACTTGACTGTATACAGGGTTATAGTTTGTAAAATGTAGTTTGGTATTCTGTGACAGTAGTTTAAATTTTTACAGATACAAAAAAAAAATCAAAAACTTTTGGTTAATGACTTTTGTGAAGATGTTTCACAATTCCGCCAATGTCACGGGATAGACAATCAAACGCTGAGAGTGCTAAGGTCTTATTACTCTATTGATCGGTGACTTGCTTCGCAAGGATTTTGTTATTGTTACAGTTTGGTTATAAAAACGTTTTGGAACTTTTGGAAATGACAGCTGGTATTGAGATCAAGCTATATTTTACATACAATATTTGAAATTACTGTCTTATTTATTGCCTTAGATTCTGTACGTTCTAACAAAGAACATTTAGTTCTACATTTTAAAAAGATGCTTCTGTTCCATTCTAGCATCGTGTTATGTTTTTAAAATACTAATGTCCGTGCCAGTATTATCTACTTTAAATTGGATAACAGAGTTTCATGTGTGCTGTGCCGTAAGATTCCTCTAAAATCGGTTCTTGCATATTTATTGTTATTGGTTAAAGAACAAACTTTAACGATAAACCAGCTGGTAGTTTTCCTAAATTAAAAAAAACGCGTAGACCAGTAATTGTGTGTTATGATGTACAAAAGCTGCCCTTATAATGATGTTATAACCATGTATAAGTATGCCGAAAGGCAGCCCTATTAATCTTAATCCAGTTTTAAATAGATATATTGTTCTACAGAATTACAGAGTTCGATTAACAATTGTTTACTTTGTATTCAGTATAAAGCTGAATCTAATAGAATTGAAAGTTCTACGAAGTTTGCATAAATTTACGTTGCATAATTTTGCATATTTCACAGTATTATATATATAGACAATAGACAAGATTTTTGTATCATTGTTTTTTTTTTGATAGCAGGGCATAGATTTACAAACACGTGGATTTGTCTAATGATCAAAGTGAACAATATTGCAATCTAAATTGGGAATTTTAATCAGTTGAAATAAAATTGAGTTTTACTAGTATTTACTAGTAAAACTCAATTTTATTTCAACTGTACTAGTATTTACTAGTAAACATTTTTCTAAAAAAATACGTTAGGTGGACGTTAAATATTTAGACGACAATAGAAAAGGCTTAATGAGTGCGTTACAAATCTTACATCCTCATCTCGTTTCTTCCTAGAAACAATCTGGAAAATCACTAAGTAGTCGTAATATGTATCATATTACTATATATGTATATTTTACTTTGTTATAGACTATATAGGCTATAAGAAGAGATAATATAGAAGTTGATAATATCATAGAAAAAAACATTTTATGCAAATAGGGATTTATGGGCAAGTGTTGAAACCCGATAAGAAAAAATGCTAATTTTTCTTTTAAACTAGTATAGATTTTAAAAATTAAATTACGAGTACTTATGAAAAAAAGTCTACTTTTAATGTACACTAGTTACTGGTAAAAATAACATTTTTAGACATACCGTGTCTTGGATACTTAATGTTATCTAAAGTTTTTGCTATTGTTACACATTAAAATGAAACACATTTTAACGAATTTCACGCGTATATTTTACATAATTTTATGACCTGACGTTTCGAATATACTTTGATAAATCCGTTAAAATTTGTTTCATTTTAGACACATTTTTACAAATTTTACACGAGACTCAATATCCATGTTTAATCCACCAAATAACTGTATTTAAATCAATGATAACGTTTGTTCAACACCGGGGAGCGGCTTTCAAGCGATTAGAGTTGGCATTTATTTTGTATCGATATCGATAGTCGATGTACCGATATATCGTATTATTTATAGAGGTGGGTAAGATGCGTGCTTAATGTACTGTGCTCACTCGATTAGCAGCAAAATTATTGCCTTCAGTAATTAATAGAGAAAGTTGGCTCATGAAGTTATATTTGGTGGGATTCGTACACGGACATCGAAGTTTTGTTTTTGTTAAAGCTAAACCACGCTTTTCTTACGCAACATATTATTATTAAAACTTCCGCGAGTATTCATTTATACAATTTATTGAACCGGAAAAATCTCACGATATTAATCGGTCAAAAGATCGATGTCTTCCAACCGCTTTCGGGACTGTCAGAGTCCCATCATCAGGGTACACATGCACCACAGGGCAGTCCCAAAACTGGTTGGAGGACATCGATCTTTTGACCGATTAAGATCGTGAGTTTTTTTCCGGTTTAATATAGAATACAACAGATTATTGGTACGTTAATCTGAAACGCCATTTCTCGCGAGTAATAATTTGGAATAGGTAATCAAATAGTCATGAATTTAATTTGAGTGACTATTTTATGGATAGAGGTCAGTGAGTTTGATCAATAGAGTAACAGAGTTAAAACTGTTCTGCAAATATTTTATTTTGTAATAAATTGGTATCCTCGGCACAGATCTGCAAGGTCTGCCAACACTACGAATGACATCAGCACGCGCAGGGAAGGTTATGAATAAAATAAAAAGTGATCCGTTGAAATTTGCTTGATATAAATTAAATAAATAAATAAATATTGGTGGACAATTCACACAACACCATCTAGCCCAAACTAAGCAAGGCTTGTACTATGGAAACTGGATGGTTGATAGAATACATATACGAGTATACTTTTTTTTGTAAATATATACTTATACTTATGATACATAGAAACAACACCCACCAGACACAGAACAAACTTCCATGCTCATCACACGACTGTTTGCCCTTGGTGGGGATCCAACCCAGGACCTACAGTTCAGGAGGCAGTCAACTACCACTGAGCCATGAGGCCTGTCAATTTTAATATTATTACTTTAAAAATAAGTAAAAGTGTGAAGTCGGCAAGCGCAGCGTAGGAAAACCAGCCACGAGATGGACAGATGACCTCATACAAGTGGCGGGAAAACGCTGGATGCAAGCCGCTTCCAATCGGTCTTTTTGGAAATCCATGGAGGAGGCCTATGTCCAGCAGTGGACTTCTTATGGCTGAGATGATGACGATGAAAAGTTTGAAGTAACTCTATCAACATAAAAAAAATTGATTGCTTTCTATCCTTAACAATATAATTCTGATGGAATAAGATTATGTTGAGGAAAGAAATCAATTTTCTTTTGTAGTATTGAGAAATACGTGCTAGTAAGAACCAGAAAATGTATAAAACCAAATGACTACAAAAATAAACATGGACAGTACATTATTATACTAGCTATAGAAAAACACGATTTTTAAATAAAAACTACGGGTCACTCACGTCTGTTTTAAGCCGAAATATCCGACTATAGTTTCAACCAAACACGATATTAAACACTATTATTTATTTATTTTGGTAGAAAAACACGATATTCAGAAGATCGAATAATACACGCTCGAATAGCAATCTCCCAAGAAAGGTTCTATGATATTTACAGAAAATAAAAATCGGCCAAGTGCGAGTCGGACTCGCGCACGAAGGGTTCCGTACTATCATCTATAATACTACAAAGTTTAGTTCTGTTTATAAAATAACGAGAAATCAACGAAATTCCAAGTAGTCAATTGCAAACTTAAAGGTAGGTTTTCGATACACATCCGGGCAGCATGACGACGCTCGCGCGAATACGCGCGGTTATGGCTCGCTCCGTGATGTTACCTCCCCCGCTACCCGCGCGTTCGCGCTACCACCACACCGCGGCGCGGCGCTCGCACCGCGTTTAGATGCACGGATTATTTTCATTTTGTGAGTTTTTATGTATTAGATTAGGTATTTATTTTTATAGTTAATATATTTCTAAATATTTACTTACAAATATTCAAGTTTCTACCTGTTAATTAAGATCGAGTAAAAATTGCTTAAAATTTACGTTTGTTGTATGGGAGCCCCCCTTTAATATTTACTTTATTGTTATTTAATTATTTATTTTGAAAGGTAATATACAAGAAAGTATTCTGTGAAAATTTGAAGCGTCTACCTGTTACCGTTTTTAATATTGAGCAAAAAAATACGAAAAAACCACGTTTATTGTATGGGGACCCCCCCTTAATATTTTATTTTTTTTAATTTTTAGTATTTGTTGTTATAGCGGCAACGGAAATACATCATTTGTGAAAATTTCAGCTTTCTAGCTATCACGGTTTATGAGATACAGCCTGGAGACAGACAGACAGACAGACAGACAGACAGACAGACAGACAGACAGACAGACAGACAGACAGACAGACAGCGAAGTCTTAGTAATAGGGTCCCGTTTTTACCCTTTGGGTACGGAACCCTAAAAAGGAAAAGCAAAAGTTTACGTCGGCAACCCAAAAGCAACCTTCTCCGACAATGGGAGCTAATTCTGAAACACGTAGAGCTCCACAATTACGTTCGACAAGCGAATGGACGAGCGTACCTATATTGCAAATCACGTCACGTGCCGGCCGCCGAGGCGTGTTTCTTGCGTTCACGGCGAGTAGCGAGTGGCAAGTGTGTACACCTCCTTATGAATGGGCGTGAGATTCGGCTTGATGAAATAATTAGAAAAAATATTCCATCAAGCCCGATTTTTTCTATATAATCTACAAAAACGAAAGTAACGAAGTCTCTCTGTGATATATTTCTTATATTTCTGTAAAACCACTGGACGGATTATGAATAGGAGAGATATAGCTTAAAGTTTAATAAAGAAATTAGGCTTTTTATCAACATTTTTCCATCACGTGCTTCATGCACGTAATGATGAATGCACTAGGGCACGGTCATTGTCTATATTATTTCTAAACACTAGTAATTGCCCATTTTTCATTTCAATTTCCCATTTGTCGAAATTTGACCGTAACATACTGTATATTTCATGCAGCTTATAAGTAAAAGTCCACATAAACTTGACGTTGGTAGAATTGATTTGACTTTCTTAAGTTATGCCAAATCTCATTCCTCCGTGCACTGAATATTCTTAAAAAGGAATTCGAAGTTTTCGCTTCACTATTATATAAAGACTTAGTTATGTCGAACGTATATGTATTTTCTACCTAACTTTGACTTTATGAAAATATTTTTACATTACCAATGAAATATATTCGCACGATTCAAACAACGCTAAAATTGTGGAATTCTAAAAATAATCTAAATCTAAATCTTTATATAATGTTGTTGACGCCTTTCGCAATACAAACGAATACGCTAAAACGTAATGCGAAAAGCATAAAGCTGCAAAGTTGCAATCCCGCACAAAATAACTCGACGTGTTTCACCAAACCAAAAGATTAATTCCAGTCTTTGAGAGCGAACCTTTGCGGTACGATTTTTCGCTTCCAGCCAGTGCGCTCGACTCAGAAATCCAGAATTACTTACCTACCGCTGAAATTTAAACGTCGCTAGGAATCCAGTTATATTCTATTCGGTTACTCTCGGGTTCACTGCTAACAAAAGTGTAGAGAGTACAGAAGTTTCAAAAATGGAACAAAAAACAGCGGTTGGATGGAGTGGAAGGGACAAAGTGCGACGCGACGATGCCCGCAGGCTTAGAACTTATACCAGAGTGCTTGTAAGAACGAAGCAGCCCTCTGTCTGGGAGCGATGCTTAACTGTCGGGAATTTTATTCGTTCATTTTTTAAATTTTATCATAAACAAGTACCCATATTAAAAGAAAAAACAAAATACCTACCCGACTGCAGAAGAGCTATTTTTGTAGTCTAATTTATAATTTCATTACGCTTGATATGCTGTTGAATGTACTTTTTTGTGAGAAAGTATACGCCATGTCGCATTTATAGGTTATGCATGCGCTTTCTTTAGAATAATCTAATTGAAATCACCTATTTGTTACGAAAAAAATCGTTGTAGGTTACGATAAAGCGCATTTTGCAAAAATTTATAATTGTTATCATAAGAAATATAGCTTATGACACACAGGAAGTGAAGACGAATCTAACAACATCTCGCACATCAAAATCGGTCAAGCAGTTTAGGTTGTAGGTGATCATATAGAAATATGGGTATGTTTCTATATGATCACCTACCATATCATATGTATGTCGGTACATACATACTTCTCGAATACATACACTCGAAAAACATAACCCTCTCTTTGCGCAGTCGGGCAAAAAAATTCAAACCAAAAAATTATGACGATGGGTCAGAATAGAATAGGTAACGGATAGAAAAGTAGACGAGTACCGCAACGTATTATTTCGAAATAAATGCCGTTGTGGACCGCATGAAAATAGCCAGAGCCCGGGACCTGGAACTCTTCGAAATATTTGTAATATTTTTATACTCGTCGTAACTTGGACAAGTTTTTCATAAACGATAAATATAAACTTGATAAAAACCTTGTACACAGTTAAATGGTTCATGTTAACTGGTGATAATTTTTGGATTTATACTGAGTAACAGACAAAGTAGGTATGTATATATACCCGCTGGTCCTAGAGACATGGAGTTTGTAAGAGGCCTTCCTTATGAAATGATTTTCTTCTAGATATTTTACATCCATAAAAGTTAACTATATAATTAAAATTTAAATATCAAAGAGAATTTAAATAAATTACAAATGAATTGAATTAAATATCTAACTAAACAAAAAATATGAAATTGAATTAATTATGAAGTGTAGATATTTACTTGAAAAGGATTTCTCGATTTTATTTATTTGAATTTGTGCAAATTAATACTAAAGGTTCATACAGGATCCATGTCTTAATTTTATAAGAGCGTGAAAACTTTAAAAACTCGGAATAATATAAAAAAATATGTTATGTTATATATAAAAATATATATGTTAATATTTAAAATACAATACACATGCCAATAAGTATCTTCTATCTATCTTGGAAATACCTTCACAAAAGCTAATTAGGTATTTAAAACTTCAATGAACAGTCATCAGTGGACGTGTTTCTCAAGTATGAAATAATTTATTGATGAAAGAGAAAAATAACAACGAAATAAAGATAAATAACAGGAAAGAAAGGACTAGACACCACAGAAATAATCGCAATGTTATAATATAAATAATATAACCCTAAGATTACACCTTTATTCATTTGAGCAGTCTTGTCAGCATTGACATTGACAGGTGTCAGGTGTCGTTACACATGCTCATTATTAGCACAAAAGCATGCCATTATTGAGCAATTGATATTTAGTAACATATGTGTTAAAGCAATGCTAGATATAAGCATCTCATTTCAAAGGTGCTTGTCTTACGCATGCTCTTTTAATAGGATATGTATACCTTAATAAATTGAATGATATTGAGTAGGATAGTTTAAGCGTCGCAGATTCGGCATAAGCACTAGATATTATAATTCCTCACGGCCTAGGTATCATAATTGTGGCAGGAAGACGCTGGATGCAAGCCGCTTCCAATCGGTCTTTTTGGAAATCCATGGGGGAGGCCTATGTCCAGCAGTGGACTTCTTATGGCTGAGATGATGATGATGATTATAATTCCCCACAGCAATCAAGTGATTGAAGATTCTTTTCAAGTTTTCCTCACTGCTAAGCTCTTACAGCGATTCGCCTTGCCTTTGAACTCGCTATTTGAATGAAATTTGATCGCATAAAAGAGCCATTTTCTTTCATGTAGCTCCTTTCAAATCTTCTATTACAATTGTATCAAATATGTTTTATCAATACTCTGTAAAAGTTACTTTTGTAAAACTACACAAAGTAGATGTAATCTTATCAAGGTTTTTCTGAGATGCAATTTTTTTTTATTGAATGGAAAATTATGAATACTAGGTACTTACTATTTGTATTTTTTTGTTAGTTTCATAGCGGGCAATTGACTACAACGATACAATATAACTAAACTAAGCCGTTACACAAATAAGTAAACAGATTAACCTCAGACCGACTGAGGTCTAAAAATAATCTATGGTCAAACTCACTACCAGTCGTCAGTCGCAGCGTGCCCATCATGCTATAATCTGAGCATGTAAGCATTTCTATATTCTGGGATTTTAGATTTTCATTAATATTGAAGAAGAAAAATCTTATGAAGAATTTTTATGTATTTGGAATGTTCTTATTAAGCCCTTTATTTATTGATCAGTAAAATTTGGTAAAGTATGTTTAGATTCGATTTTAAATATTTTTTTTGTGGCAAGCGCCTTTATTAACTACAACACAACAATATACAGACTCAACTATCTAAACTACTACACAAAAAGCACATTTTAAATAGTTTATAACACTAAATATGTATGGACGTGTAAAAGGAGGTTTATTTTCCACAAAATTTGCTGAATCAAAGTTATATGAATAGTAAGTACTCCCATATTCCCTAAAGATAAAGTTACTTAAAACTGGCATTAAAACTGTTTAGTTAAGATGGTTTAATACTCGGCACTTACATATTAGATTTGGGGCCATTCATTTATTACGTAAGACGATTTAGGGAGGGAGGGGGGTCAAACATGTCTTATTTTTTCTTACAAAGGGGTGGGAGGGACTTTTGATAGTTCTTACGTAAGATCACAAAAATTAAAATAAAAGTATAGGTAGTAGTTCAGGTTATTTTAGTTTAGTTTTATTTAAGTACACATGTAAATACAGAATATATAAATAATAATTAAATAAATAAATACCAAATATAAGTTAAAATTATTACTCTATAAGAAAAAGCGCAGGCAACCGCGCGAGTGCTGAAGTGCGCTCGGATGTGTATAAAAGTACAAATAAACATTCCTAAAAATTGTTACTTTGAAAAATAAACATTACAATAAACCAAACAACAACATTACAATAAATTTACTTTGACTTTGAAACGTGTATTAATTTTTTCCTTTAGATTCTTACGTAATAAATATTACACAGGGGGGGAAGGGGGTCGGCCTATTCTTATTTTTACTTAGGAGAGGGGGGGGGGGGGCAAAATAGTCTTACGTAATAAATGAATGGCCCCTTTGCAGACTTGGAGCACTCATTATTACTTAGTAGTGAATCCGAGGAACATATTAAATGGGTCGTAAAAACTCTGTAATTCTCTAGAATATTCGTTTGATTGCTCCTCTTAACGATGGCATGGAATAAAGTGGATTGTAAGTTAGTAAAATTATCGAGGCCGCCGATTAAAACGACTTCGAGGCTCTTATTTAAGGTACTTAATTGTTGAAATTAAAAAGTTTAGGCGAACTCCGCGACGGATCTTTTCATTTTGTTTGATTGATATCGTGCCAGATTTGTGGAATATTGTTGAGTATTGTGTTTGATACTTCGCAGGACTACGTATTAAATATTTTACTTGGTTATGGTCTTAAACGTTCTTATTCACCGCCTAGCTCAGGCACTGGTGCAAAATTTAAAATATCGTGATAGCTTTTTTATCATACAAGTGGCAGGAAGACGCTGGATGCAGGCCGCTTCCAACCGGTCTTTCTGGAAATCCATGGGGGAGGCCTATGTCCAGCAGTGGACTTCTTGTGGCTGAGATGATGATGGTTTTTTAATACGACCATAATAAATAGTCCTGCGTAGTATTTGTGTAAATTATTGAAAATAAATCCATAGTATTCATAAAAATTCTAAAACTAGTAATAATACTAATACAATGCAAGGGCTCTCTCAGATGAATCTAATGACATCTCACACCTTAAAATTGGATAAGCAGTTTGATCCATAGGAAGTATATAAGACACAAAAGCCTTTTACAGTATCTACTTGAGTAAAAAGGTCGCACCAAGAAAAATAATGGATTTATCTTCAATCACTAAGACTAGTTAAGATGAGCGTACAAAATTACGCACACCCAAGGTTCCCCGGCGAGTATGTCGAGCCTAGCGTATTGATGTTCACCAACTTTTTTCGTTCCTTTCTTGCGACGGCGTCCGTTCATTTTACCAAAATAAGGATGAGAAAAATCAAATCCTGACTACGAACGTCTGGCTCAACTTGGTAAGTGGTAGGAGCCGAGCCTGGCGCCTTCGCAGTCCCGCCCCCGCGATCCACGGTAACTTCTCCATCTGCAATGACTACATCCGACACGCTAACAGCACGATCTCTTTTGACGCACTTTCCTTGACGTGTCACGTTTTCCTTAACAGCACTTTAAAGTAACGGTTAGAGGAAGCGGGCACGGCGTGAGGGCGCCACCTCCGCGGCAGATATGTCGCATGGACTATCAGTGTTAAATTGTTGTAACATTTACCATATCTATATATTAGATTGTGTGTCCGGCGGGGCGCGAAAAAGCTTTTAACAGAACGCATGAAGGATCATTTTCGCGCGTCGCCCTCCCCTCAGTACTGACTGTGTCTCCGGAAGGTGTGGAACAGTTGTCTAGATATCATACTGACTGCGACCTTTCTGTTTTGTTGACATCGTCTAACCCAATAGGACGAGAAGAATCAACTACTTATAACCAATATATGGCTGTCATTGGTAAGTGTGATTAAACGACAAATCTAAAACTTAACACTAAAATTTCTCATTTTTCGTTTGAATCTTTTTCTTCTTTCTATTATTTTTGGTTGGATGTTCTATTATCTTCGTTATGTTCTCTATTTTGTTTCTTCTGATCTTTGTCTGTTTTGAAAATTGCATAGCATTGTGAGTTATGCGGCAGAATTTTTGTATTTGTCTGTCTATATGGATTTGTATCAGAATTGCTTAGTGTTTATTTCGTGGACTTCTTTGTCGACCTTGAGCTCATGTAAATGTAGTCAGTAGACCCTGTCATGCATCCCGCCATACAGTGTCATGTCATTTATGATAGTGTCATGAAATATTTTATTATTTTTGTTACTTAGCCTATATAGCATTAAAGTCGAGTCATATTGAATCTACATTATGTAACATAAACGAATTCAAATTTAAATTCAATTGGTTTGAAATTGACAGAGAAACAGGTGAGTGAGTATAGACAACTATTGTGTCAAATATTAGTTATTGGAAATTTGGCGTAATTTGACTGCCGTGTAAGCCACAATGCTCATAATAAAACAATATGTACTAATGGTTGACGATAATATACATACTACTATAAATATACCCATTGAACACACGCAAGCCTACCTATCGATGGCAAATTACTAAATAATGATGTTAAACTAATAAAGTGGGCTTCACAGTTTTAGGCAACCTATGGTCAATTGGAAGTAACATATTGGTAACTCCACCGCGTGATATCTGATGGGATTTGTTGTCGATATGCACATTGTTGTATTCAGATGTGTTCTCTGTACACTGTAAATTGATTATGCACATCCTGGGTACCCGCTGTTTTGTTTTTGTTTTGTTTTTGCGACGAACGAGGTTGTAGCATTTTGATACTATGCATGGCCATGGAATGTTACAATATTCTATCGTATGGGAGTCGACTCGTTGGAGAATGGCTACCATGGTTTGCTCCAACTAGAATGCCTGTGGATTTAAGCTCGCGAATACGCAACTATCTATACTAAAATTAACTCTAAACATTTTAAAAATATTTTTTTCTATGCCAATTTTATCTTTCGACTAAACTGTGTACACTAACTGAAGTACACGATACTTCAACTTAGACAACTTTTCTTTATAACCGAATAGTTTGTATTATTTTCCGCTTATGTTCCCGATATTTTATATTCGAGTTTATTATATTTTAGTTTTTAAATAAAAAAAAGTTTTATAAAAAATATCTTAATATGCATACTTTTGATGTTGGCTGTATTATATTGATAATATAAGAAGTATATTTTTGTATGACATGGATGAGTAGTTTTAAATTATTTTTTCCAGCAATAAATGTATGTAATATTAAGGTTTTAAACTGAAATTACTTTAGCATTTACCAATACGGCAGCTTAGTTACCCTCCCCCAGATTTGTAGTGTCCCCCAGGACTCCTGGTCTTGTTATACGAAACTGGGAATAGTTATATACCCTGACATGTTTAGAGAAAATGATGCTTCGTAGGACGTCTGTGAATACATTGTAATGTTTGTAGCATTGTCTTGCATGTTCCTACCTAATATTCATATTACTATCTTTTATATATTTTGCATGCAAGTATTTAATTATAGTTTCTGTTGTTTTCTCTGACTTCGTAATTTTTATAAAAAGGTAAGTTTATTGTATTTGTGATGTTCGTGGTGCTACATATATTATAAGTAGCTAAGACTTCTGTGTATTTAGTTTTAATTTTCATATTCTGTATTAAATTAAGTTTATCACTTATTTTGTCACTTGTTATGTACAAATCTATCTTTGTACGGAAAACTTTCTTGTATAACATTAATAGCACTTTCTATTTATATATATATCACTACATGAATTTATTAAATTATATCAAAATTAAGTTCGTACAGAAGAAAAATAATATCACATTATTTTTAAGTCCATTTTACATTCAAAATGATTATTAAAGATACAGTGATACGAAAATGACTGGGAAAGGTTATTTTTATTACATTTCGTTATTGCAAAGCTAAACTGAATAACAGGGTGTAATAGTTGTCTATAGGCGAAATGTTATCGTAAACAAATGTCAGTATTTTTAATACGCTTGTCGCTTATATTAGCTTCACTTGTTTTGCTACTAAAATAAATATAAAAACGATGTTGAATTTTTAGTGTTTTGCACTTATTACTCATTTATAATCAACTTTTTACAAAAAACAAAGATAATTTCATTTAGTCTCAACTGTGTCCACGGACCTGAAAATTATTTGAAACGTCAGTTCATAATATTATATAAAATAAACGAAATAAATCCATTAAAAGTTATTAATTTTCAATTAATATCTATGTTGTTATCTTTGACCTAAATTAATAGACGGTTTTAGGTGAAATTAAAGGAGTATTAATATTAAAAATTGAGCTATCAATCACAGATATAATACAAGTATGTCGCTAAATTGACAGCTTTAACTTTAAGTATAATAATATTGTTGGGATCTGTAGCCATAGATCCGTGAAACGCAAAGTGATTATACTACCCAAACTGATAGTCAAGTAACCCTTCTGGCAACCCTTCAAGACAGAGTATTTAGCCACTAACTATCTCACTCCTACCAGTCATAAACTTTGAACGAGTGACAGCTGTCTCGCTCACAGGCACAGCAACCTAGTTACCATACCCCAGCCATCGCCAGTTTCACAATCTTATTCCTACAAGATTCAGAGCAAAATTATTTTATTAGTCTAAACGTGTTAGAGTTAGAAGACGTGCCATGAATACAAAATTATACAGCAATCAACCGCGCCCGTCAACCCGATATTCAAAGTACGATGAATTTGAATGATTGGATTCCAAGATTATTATTGTCTTAAAATCATTACACTGTTTGTGTACGACAAAAACATTCTTCAACATTTTCCTTTTGTATTTCTGATTAATTCAGACAAAAGGTAAACTTCGCCAGCGACTTTTATCAGTTGAAATGAGCGAAAACAAAATATTAGGGGGAGAGAATAGGAATAAGAAATTGGCAATAAGAGCATTAGACGGTGACAAACCACCATATCTCGTAATAGCTTAACCGCTAAGTAATAAAGTGTGTATACCACCGTAGGTCTGCGCCCTAAGTTAGACCAACTTTCGCAATATTAGTGGAGAAGCCAACTTGCCAAGGACCCGCTTATTGTTCCAGTTATCACAGTGATATTAACTTGGCGAATATTTGAGATGATATTGCCAGTCGGTCTGTTGGTTGGTTTCATTACTTTCGCGGTCTAATGATTTATTTAAAGGCTTTAATGTGTCTGCCTGATAAGTTGGAGTTTCGAGGTTGGCTGTAGATCTGTCGCCCTGTTTGTCGCAGTTAGCGGCGGTTTCTGAATAAATTGTTTTGTAAATCAGTGTTGTGGGTAAACGGTATAATGAGTGAGACTTGATAATTTGTGCGGTTCATGCGATTAATCAGATCTTGGGCTTTTAGATGCTTTGAATTTAATGCAAGTTAAAAACAATCTCGTATGAATTTATTTAACCTTAAAATAAATTAAAAACAAACTGTATGAATTTCAAGAATTGAAGAATTTATCACTCCGCTAATTATAGCTTGCTTTTGATGATTCTTTGTTTGTTTGGTAGGTAATAATAAATAGTTCAGAGGTAGTCCCATATAAATTTTATGAAAATCAGTTTAGTATTTTGCTTTTTATAACAAAATAACTGGAAAAATGTCATCCAAATAAACGAAATTGCGTATTTTGAGGTCGGTTGGTTTAGTTATTTTAAACTTTAATTATTAAAAACAGCAATCATCAAGCCAATATTTTTTTAATAGTATCACTCGTCACGTAGGCCCTAGTGTTCCACGAAACACAATAAGTTACGAATTGCAACGCATCGCATCTCATTGCATCAGCGGTTGTCGCTTTCTCTTGTTCATATAGGACAACAGCATAGACTTCTATGGATACTCCAAGTGTATGTACCTAGCGTGTCAACAAGATAGAAAGTCACGGTTGACGGCCTAAGATTTATTTAATTTCAGGTGATATATACTTCTGATTCGATATTTTGTCAATTAGTTACTAGCGTACAAGCGCGCGGATGCATTGGGTTGCATAGATTTTCGTGCGTGTGGAACATTTCATCACAAAATCATTTGTGTGACGTCACAGTCGATATAAAAAATGAAACACGCAAGGTTTTCATATAAATGATGTCGCATGCTTCATCTACTACGTCTGTGGACAACAGATTAGTATTACGCCTCGTAATTTCTTCATACATACTTAAAATTAATAATTACCTTCATAATGCAGGTAGAAATAATGTCAGTCAATAATGTCAGCCACGAACTCACAATCGAAATCAAGGAACAATTCGCACAATTAGTCGTTAACACAGTATTGGTTACGCCCCATTATTTGCTTTCAAAACAATTATAACATGTCCCATAATAATACATTATAACACAAACATTGTTATGTCACTACAAACACCATATAAGCAGCTCTACTAATAATCTCTAAAACAAACATTTGCAATAAAGGACCATCGTAAAATGGCCCCGGAAAATATTAAAATGTGACACATTAATTAATAATGAAAGGGTATCTGGAATAATAGACGTGCTTTGAAAGGGTAATCCCCTTCAGGGGGTGGTCCAATGTAAAGTTATGACAAAGGAGAATTATCTTTACTGGCGTTGAAATCAACCGTAAAGAAGGCAACGGCGCGCGTTGTAAAAATGTTACTAGCGGGACGTAGAACTTGAGTAATGCCTTAGACGTCCTATTTTATTTTTTTCTAAATTAGATTTTTTATTCAGCATAATATATTTCTTGACAGAAATTACTTTATATATACGTTTGTAATTGTTTTTACCAACTTCAGGAATAAGTTACCGACTTCAAAAAGGAGGTTAACAATTCTGCTATATTTTTAATATTTTTTTACCGCATAACATCGTTGTTTATAAACCGATTTGAAAAAATATTTTTGTTTGAAAGCATATATTTTCAGATTTCTCCCATAGATCTAACCAAAATCAGTTCATTAGTTTGGTTTTCAAAACAAAATTGGGTATTTTGAAATCAGTTTTTCACTTTTTTAAACTGTATATATAAATAGCAATATTATAGACTATATTTATAAAGAATAAATGATACAAGTTCCGTCAAGAATAAGAAGCGTTGACCTTGAGGTGAGTTACACGCCGCGGAGTTGTATGGAGCTGCGAGGGTTGAGCCTATTCTTAAATTTGCATCTTTTTTTCATTTACACCTTTGCTTAAAACCGACACACTTTTGTTCAAACCCCTCATTTTCGTATCACTGAATATCAATTAATGAAATAATAAAATTTTGTAACACCTAAGTTTTCCTTATTAAAATAATTTATATAAGTTGTGTACGTGTGACAGGAATGGAACGACTACAACTTGAGGTGGAACGACAGCGAGTACGGTGGCGTGAAGGACCTCAGGATAACACCAAACAAACTGTGGAAACCAGACGTCCTCATGTACAATAGGTGAGAATGTAGAGAAGGGGGTAAGTTAGGGGACAAGAAGCGCATAAGATGTATAATTATTTATAAAAAGGGTTGAGATTTAAAAAAAAAATATACAGGCTGACTGTTTAAATCCTAGCAATATTCAAGGATATGTTAATTAGTGGTCATATTAAATGTATGAAGAAATAAAACCGAAACAATTTTTCAAAAAAAAACAGAAAACCCAAAATTTCAGAATTTATGGACGCCGCGCACTCTCATGCACCAAGCGTGCACAAGTCATATAATCAAACTACGCAGGTACGTTGCGCAGTGATGGCCTGTTGGCGCGACTTGTATGTACTCTCAGTGTGCGTGTTTTGAGTGTCCGTAATTTTTGTGTTTACTCAAAAATAATTAGGTTAAATATTAACCATCTATTTTATTTACTTATTTAGAACGACAATGGAGTACACACTCTGTATCAATATTGCTAGTGTGCAGACAGTCACCCTGTATACTTAAAATTAAACTGGTGTAAAAATTGGCTTAGGTTATTAAAATACATGGTTGTTACTATATGGATGTTTAATGGGATCAAAATACACAAAAAAGTTTATAAAAATTGAGACTTATTGTTTAAGCCTCTATTTTGAATGCTAGAGGTTATGAAAATAATTTTACAACACTAATACAATAGCCTGTTCTTTGAATACCAACAACAATAGGGAATATTACATTATAAAAAAAAAGTAAAGACTAAGTTTAGTGCATTCAGTGACTGCTTAAAAATGTATACTTTTCACTGCTCTAAGATAAAAGTTTTTTTTACAGAAATTAATAATATCTAAAAAAAAAAGTTAATTCTTCCACTCAGAACGAGTAAGACATGAATAATATGATGCATGGAAAAATATATTTTTATCTTTTTGTTTCCAGAATCGAGAAGATAATAATATATTTTTATACAAGGGATGTAAATTTTTCCATACTCAATTTGCTTCTATATTTTATATGAATCGTAAAGATTTGTTCTTATTATTCTTGAATTGAAGAAAAATACCTACATTGAAGTACAAAAAGAACAATGTTATGAATTATAAGAAGGTATATGAGGTAATATAATATTGAAATGTTTATAAGCCAGAATTCGTTTATGGTTTCCATAATAATATATTTATTATGCACCAATTTACGTAAAACATCAACAGACTTTATTGAATAAAGAAAATATACATAATTTACAAAAAAAAAAAAATTTCTCAGGAAATTTGACGACAAAAAGTTAAAACGTGGTAATTTACGTAATTATACTTTACCTCTTTTTGGGTAAATTGAATCTTTTTGAAAGGGGTTGGTTTCAATAAGATTTTATTACCAAAATTCATGTCTCTGAGGGTAAAAGAGTGTTATAATTTTTTCAGAAGTAGTGTAATATCAGTATTTTATTAAGCTAACCAAATAACTTTTTTTTTTTAAATAGGTACACCATCTCGCCTAATAGTAAACGTAGATATTATCGAGGATGGAGCACGCCAATTTAGAATTAAAAAATATTCAGTTTATCTTTAAAAAAAACATTGGCTTTGAGCGACGTTGTGGTTGAGGATCATATTGAACAAGGAAAAAAACACTAAAATCTCTACTTTGTACTAGTAGTACTCGGAGATATCTACGCTGAAATAAGGGGGCTTTCGAGGCGCACATCTATCTCGGTGCATTAATATTTTTAAAAGGATTGTTCCGTATTCACCCTACGAAATTAAACCCATGTCGTGATTTTCTTATATTCACACAATTTTAATTCTTAACTCAACTCAGGACATTTTTTAAGGCTGCGTAGGTTGTTAAACGGGTTTTTTTACGGTAAGGTGCTAATGTTTTAACTAAATATAAATAATAATTGCCGACTGTGTAAGAAGGAGGGTTAAGTTTTTCTAGTTTATGTGTATGTTTGTATGTTTCTATACCTACTACCGCCTACAGCCTAAACGGCGCTTGACCGATTTTGATGTACGAGGTATCGTTAAATTTGTCTTTACTTTCTAAATGTTTACTATATTTTTTTTAATAATCGAAATATCGATCATAAAGCTATAGACTTAAAAAATATTCAGCTCGAATTTATTTTTGGTAGTTACGGTAAAACTGAGGCGCTCAGAGTCGGATTTTTTCGTGTTTTTTTTTTTTTTTTTTTTATATAGAAAGTATTGTTATTTTTAAAAACCCGTTCATATTTCACCTGATATACATTGTAAAGCACAGCTATTATACTAAATTGATTTATTTAATCCTAAATTGAATGGACAGTTAAGAGATATTTCTATTAATTAATACAAAAAGACAAGGGTACAGAAATAGTTAAAAATAATAGGCTACCTTTCATTATGCGATTATTTGCACCCTTTTTGGGTGAAAATAATCGCATGAAAACCTCGCTTTAAATATTTTTTTTTATAATTGCCATATTTATGCTATACATAATTTATTAGCATTTTTACACTGAGTTGAGTTAAGAATATGTATATATTTGGGATGAGATTTCATGGCTTAAATCCAGAATTATTCTCATAAAAACATAAATTCACTGAGTGGAGATAATATTAAAAAGAAAAACCCTTTCATTAATACAAACTCTAAAAATATGTAAAACAAAGTTTTTTTAAAGTACACATAATTAATTATGGAAACAGTTTTAAAAAATATTGGAAATCCTCTCCCAATTTAAAAGATATCAAAGTTACATGTTTAAAAATAATTATTCTATCAAAATAAACATCGCCTTTTACTTTTATAATATCCTTACTCGGTGATTATACGTTTATAAACGTAAAAAAAATATTCTCGAAATATTTTGACAACTACACTCCAAATTTATTATTATTTCCATCGACAATATTCAATTCAGAAATACCCATTGACCCAATTTCATTCCATCCTTTCATAAATTTAGCATACCCTATTATAATACGAAATGGTATGCCGTTCCGTCCGTCACGACCTGTTTAGGAAAATGCGTAATGAGCCGTAAGCGTAAACGTAAAATTGGCGAAAGCGTAAATAAAGGCGCATTCACAATTGGCACAGGCGTAAGTAACCGTATGATAAGGGCCTTGAATAAAACAAAGCTATTTTATACGAAGCTTTTATTGTTCTTTGTTTTAATATTCATTTCTTAATGCTGACACAATAAGAAAGCCTCGTTTGTAAGCAGTTTTCCCCGAAATTCGGGGAAAAGCCAACTTGTTATCGTTTAGAGAGGAAACGCGTATGTGTGGAAAATAAATAAGTTGAATATTGTTACGAATTTCAAGATATTATTTTATGTATCAAGTGAATGTCGTTTTGTTATCATTAGAGCAAATGAATACATTCTGAATAATGTAAAACTAGAATCAGATAAGCGTAGGTATGGTGATACAGTCACAAACGATAATTTGTTTTTTGTTTACTAGGTGTTTATGTTTGATTATGCATTTTGTAGGTTCGCGTGGGGAAGTACTACGCCTTTACCAATTAGGTGGTAGAGTTATAGAAGACTCACTACAAATTCAATTAAGTAACGACTCTTACTACGACGTAATAAAGCACAAGTCAGCTTGCACAGACGCTAATTTCCTGCTCTTATATTAACTTACCTAAAGAGTGCGATTCGTTCTCTCATGTAGCTCTTATCTGAGTCTGGCAGGCGGCATACTACTGAAGTGTCCGGTCGAGCCGGTCGTTATAGCTAAATTTCAAAGTGCGTCTGATCGTCCATAGTTCGACCATCGTCCGTCTCGCTCGCGCATACTCACACATATTATTTGAAAATATAAAATGACTGCATGAACTTATAAAAAAATCGTCGTTTGTAAAAATAGAAAACAACATCATAAATATTATAATTACGCTTACAAAATAAGCGTAATTATAACAACAATATGAAATTATAAAGTTTGTTGTTTTTTTTTTAAATCATAATTATTCGCACCTTATTTACTAGGTAAGAGGCAAACAGACAGACACTTAGCATCAAACATTATATGTGATAAAAAATAAAAAGCTCTGTCTTTTTCTTTTCGTAACAAATAGACTCTGCTCTCTATAATGCATGTTGAAAAGTGAAAGTAGTTTAGCATCTATAGTCTTTTCTTTCTACGGATATTGGGTATATGAAAAATACGATTAAAAAACAAGCGCTCGTTCGGCCTCTAGTAAAAAAAAAAACAAACTGGGAAACACTGGGAACTTTAAAACGTGCAGTTTATTTAGAAGTGAACTGTTAATTCGGCAGTTTATAGTTTCAACATCGTTATGGCGGCAAACAATTCTCCCGCAAACACGGTGCTGCCAGTCTACCGCTGGCTTCCCGCCAATTTATTTTATTCATTACTTCGCGAAAATGCGATATAAATCGACCTACAAATGCACTTAAAAGGAAATATATTTTCGCTTACCGCTCACCTGTATTCGTTTATTTTAATTTGGGAAAATTTTGCATAGTAACTGTACATGCGCATAAATACGCATTTTGCTTAATTATAGATTTTTTTGATTACAGCAATTTTTTTTCTTACATTAAGTATATCGAAAGAAGTGTCAAGATTCTTTCTTTTTTTTTTAAAGGAAAGTGTCGTTATTAACTACAACAGAACTAAACTACTACAAAGAAAACAAATATATTAATCAAGACCAATTAAGGTCTAAAGATAATCCAATTGCTTAAACTCTTTACCAGCTAGTAGAAATGCTCATGTGTGGGGGCACATAATTTAGAGTTACTACAATAGATCTGCATAGGTCACAGTGATTCGACGGGCGTGCTGGATCTCGTTTGACCCCTTTAGTTTTTAATAAAAAATATTTGGGTCACATATGCATCGACATTTTGGTCACGCGTCATGTTGATAAGGCATTTTTTTTTATATCGCTACTAATACTTGCTAATTTATTTTTTCATTATCGTACTATCTAAAATATTTTCAACACGAATGCCCTTTCACGAATTTTCTGTCCCCACACTTTATCACACAAAAATCCTTTTAATTCGCTCAGGGAATTGTAAAACGGATTTAAATAGCCAAGAAACGCAGTTAAAAGTCAGCAGTAAGCGGTGCGCTGGCCAGCCGCCAGGCACTGAAAGCTATCTTCGAAAATGTACCACTGAAAACTGTACAAGTTGGAAACAGTTTCAGAACGGTATAAATTCAAGTCACGTCGTGATTTGTTTGTCGCGTCCCCGTAATAATGTGCTCGCTGCAAAGGAAGCTGGTCTTTTAAGATTTTGTGTCAGCGCTTTGAGTTTGTCGTGAAATCCTTTCATTGTTGTGTTGCGTTTGGGAGCGAAATATGAACGAACTTGTGTCATCTATGTGAGTTGCAGCCACGATAAAGTTTTTAAACTTTATCTTATACCGATAAATAGATATAAATATAAAACAAATATAAAGTAAATATAGATATTCTTCATCTATTAGACCTAGAAATTCATGATTAACCATATTAGTACAAGATATATATATTAGTAGATATTAAATACTTTCCATGAAAATTGAACAATTTGTGATTACAAGATTTTCGAGATATAGCGATATATACATATCATAATATAATAGTAGATTGTTATACAATGGGCTAAATAGACCCATTGTGACGAGGTAGATTTTTACACCGAGCGATTTTTTAGCGAGGGAGTAAATAGAAACCGAGTTACAATGGGTTTTAGCGACGTTTGTTACACTCTACTTTTCACTACGAGTGCGAGAAAATAAAATAATCCAATACAATAATTCAGTTTTTTTTTTTTTATTAAATGTTTCTGGATTTTGGAAAAACAATTCTGGATATTTAACGAGATGTTTGCAAAGAGAATATAAATATATTCCAAAGAGATTATTCTAATTTTGAATAAAGACTGTTTCGTGTATGTAGGCTCTTTGGTAACAGATAAAAATAAAAAATAAAATACTTTTTCCCCTAGAGCTCAAAATGCAATTTTTTCCCGCTTTACTACGCTACAATGACGGACTTTTAGAGCAAGAGGAGTGAAAAAAATAAACAACCGTTAAAAAAAGCTTAAATAATATAATTATGGAACTGAGGTCATTAGCCTTTTCGCAAAGTAGTTTAAAAAAAACTCGCCAAGTAGTTATCTTTTACATTACAGTATTAGCTACGGAACCCCACTATGCGCGTGTCTCGACAGGGTCTTTGTTATTGAAAACATTTCTTAACTCTAAGCATTGAATTCTCCTTAAATTCTCTGTCTTCTTTCCGCAAGTGTCATTAAGTGTCAGCGCGAAGTTGACAAAATATGTTAAGGCGAGGCTTCCCCAGAACTTTAGGTATTTTAAGCTATCTCAGCACGCACTTCTTGAGCGCGGTGTTTTCATGTACGTAGCACAGAAGTACGTACGACGCCGCCGCGCCGCGGGCCGCGGGACGGCTCGCAAGCAAAATTATTGTAAAATAAATTACTATAAAATAGTGCACTATACGTATCAAAAATCTATACTAGTAGAAAGCAAAAAAATGTAATAGCTACTTAACATGGTAACTTTGGTGTTAGTGGCTGTGTGTTACTTGGAGATGTTACTGTGATGGAGAGTGTTACTTGGAGATCAATTTAAAAAATAAATAAAATGGCATATTTTTCAAAAAATAAAGCTGTCGAGTCTTTTTTCAGCAATCGTGTTTTTGTGCCAACAGACCAACATTTTACACACTAAACATTTCAGTTTGAACTACAAGTGTTTTTTGTAAATTATCAAAAAGCTGTTTTTTGCTGCTTTTGCGAGTAAACGTTTAAGGCCACGGCAAAGCTTAAAGTTAAGTAACGTTTTTCGGTAAGGCCGTATTGTTTTTCTTGCGGCCGCCCTAGCGCTGCGCCCCGCCCGACAGTCGCCCTACTGTCAGGCGGACGGCGCATGGGTTTCGCTCATGGACAAGATTAAATTCGACGTTTATCCCCATGAAGCTTTTATGCTGTCAACTTTACTTACGGGTTTTATAATTTCAGTTTAGACATTATGGTTTTAGTAAAGTGGAGGAAAAATGTATCAATTTGGGTAAACTATTTTAAAAATTGGTTAGGGGCTTATTGAGACGCGTTTTCCCAAGGGTTCTGTAGATAATGTCATAATTAAGAAGATTGAACAGATCAGTGATAAAATATATTTTAAATACAATGTCCTGACTATTTTACACATACCTACTTATGAATATAAAAAAACTGTGTGGTTATGTGTATTTAGGTAGTTTTTTTATTTGTCTCACTTTTTAAAACTTTTTTTTTTGATTAACAAATTTATTCTCCACAGACTCCAGGGTCCGTGCCTTTTATGAACTAATATACGCATTTATAACTACTTAATTTTTTTTTTAAGTTATGCAAGAGGAAGACAAAATTTTAATTTACACTTAACTAACATGCATGCGTGTATACCCGAGCAGTCCAGCTCCCGCAAGCAGCACCCGTTCACGAGTTGACGCATGTGCCAGCCATCGCTCTCCTCAACCATGTTTGAGGGAAGAGGGCGACCCGCCACACACAGCCGCCGCAAGAAGAAGCTTTTTAGTGAGCGTGAGTGCTCTGAGTATACACGCTTTCTTATTATTATTAACATAATACATACACGAATTTACAAAATTAGGGACAGACAACTAAAGAATAAAAATAATCTAACACCAAACTTTTTTTTTTATAACAAACACTTTTTAAAACATTGTTGAATGAAACCATACTTATATTTTTAGAATACCTATTGAAAAATCATCCTTTAGGTACACAAACAAGGTTTTAGCAGCTGAGGTGCAGACTCATACCTATCTATAGGATATTTATCTGTCAAATTTCATATAGTACTAATATTATCTAAATAAAGTATCTGAGAGTGACAAAAAAATAGACAAAAGGATGGATATGATGAACTTATATTATATAGATTCTTCATAATATTACGGAAAAGTACAAATCTAGCAAAAAATAATAATTGTTTTATTAATAATTTACTTTTATATATTATACTAAAAATAATAAATAAACAATAAATATTTGTAAAGCTGAGCGATTGGAGATTATTCAAATATTAGATTAACATTATTAAGTATAGATTATTTAATAAAGTTATTTTATTTTTAATGTTATTAATCAATTAAATCTTAAAGCATAGCTTTCCATTAGCTAATATGAATATTTAAGTATTTTATTATATATGCATAGATACAAGTAGGCAGAGATAAGTATAGCCTCTTTGTCCACAAATATTTATTTATTTATTTATTATTTATTGTTATGTCATCTCGTACGCTACTGTGATAATTATTTACGAGTATTCAAGTTATAAAAGATAAGTACACGATGACCAAAAAGGGTGATTATAAAACTCAATGTTTACTACAACCCGACCCAGCTTTTACTGCTGATTACCTAATCCATTTTATTGTGATGAAAATAAAAGGGATGTAAGGCATAAATTCCTTTTGAATATTTCCCTAATAGACCCTTTGAAGGATGAACATTCAAGGGATCTTTGTGGAGCTACATGGTTTTTCATTTTCCCTGGCGCTTGTTTTTTCGTCATGTTTTCCTTAAATACGTACATAAAGACGCCGAAGAAGAAAATACTGGTGTAATGGGCTATGGCGTCGGAAAGTATATAGGGATTTTTGGAAGTCAATCGTAAATGTTTATGTACCTAGCTTCCGGTCAACTGTTGCCAAGTGTACACGGAAAGTGTTTTAACAATGTATTGATTTCATTTTGTCGAACCCTTTTGCCATGTTCGTCCGTCCGTTTGTTCGCAGCTTAGCTCATAGACTTTTAGTACTAGTATTATAGTATAATTAGTACTATAATTTGGAATGATTATACATGATATTCATGCCGACAAAGGGGTATATTAAAATTTTGAAAACAAAAAATATAATTCTTGGTTTAGGTTAATACAAAAGTCGGGAAATTACCGCCCATTTCTCGGTGAAATGGCAAAATCCGTACGCGGTGATATCGATCCACATTCTTGATACGTAATGTACAGGAATGGAATTCTTTGCCGCCATCTCTGTTTCCCGAGAACTTCAATCTTGGAATTTTCAAGGCTAGAGTGAATAGATCTTATAGATCGATGAGCTCCATCCTCGGCCACACCGTCGCTTAACATTAAGCGAGTTAGTGGTCAATCGTAGATTTATCATGCGTAAAAAAACATTTGGGGGGGAAACCATTTTTCAATTCGAGGTCCCTTTACCAAATAATGCCTTAACTGATATTTTTTGTTAGAATCAAGTACCTCCCCTCACCCTAAATAATTGCAAATAAGCTAGAAATTTGATAAGCCTTCATACGGCGCTGATGCATTAGAAAAAGGTTTTTCTTTTTTTAATGTACCGCAGTCCAAAAAATCAAAAAGTAATACCAGCCTCCCATTGCATTCATTGTGAAATGGCAGACCTCGGGGATTTACGGACATAAATAGCGCAATCCAAAGCCGTTAAGCCTGGATCAGGACCCATTCGAAAATTAGTAACGGGCATAGGCTTAGTTTCCATCTCGCTGATCGGTTTCACAAAGCTAGAGTAACACTAATATAACAATTTTATAGAATATACAGACAGACAGATAAACGGACATGGTGAAACTATAAGGGTCTCTTGCTCACTACGGAACCCTAAAAATAGGTAAAGCACGACGGATTTGGTAGCCAAAGCTTTTTAGGGTTCCGTACCCAAAGGGTAAAAACGGGACCCTATTACTAAGACTTCGCTGTCTGTCTGTCTGTCTGTCTGTCTGTCTGTCTGTCTGTCTCCAGGCTGTATCTCATAAACCGTGATAGCTAGAAAGCTGAAATTTTCACAAATGATGTATTTCCGTTGCCGCTATAACAACAAATACTAAAAATAAAAAAATAAAAATATTAAGGGGGGTCCCCATACAATTAACGTGTTTTTTTCGTATTTTTTTGCTCAATATTAAAAACGGTAGCAGGTAGACGCTTCAAATTTTCACAGAATATTTACTTGTATATTACCTTTCAAAATAAATAATTAAATAACAATAAAGTAAATATTAAAGGGGGGCTCCCATACAACAAACGTAATTTTTAAGCAATTTTTACTCGATCTTAATTAACAGGTAGAAACTTGAATATTTGTAAGTAAATATTTAGAAATATATTAACTATAACAATAAATACCTAATCTATGAAAATAATCCGTGCATCTAAACGCGGTGCGAGCGCCGCGCCGCGGTGTGGTGGTGGCGCGAGCGCGAGGCGGTTGATAAGCAACGGCCGCGCGGGTAGCGGGGGAGGTAACATCACGGAGCGAGCCATAACCGCGCGTATTCGCGCGAGGGTCGTCATGCTGCCTGGATGTGTATCGAAAACCTACCTATAAGTTTGCGATTTACTACTTGGAATTTCGTTGATTTCTCGTTATTTTATACGATTTTCTGTTATAGATGGTAGTACGGAACCCTTCGTGCGCGAGTCCGACTCGCACTTGGCCAATTTTATTTGTTACTAAGTAAGCAAAAACAAAATTTTAGATACCAACAAGCCTTTATTAATAAATAATGGCCACGTTAAGATTGACTACGAAGAGAGAAGAGAATGAGAGAATAGATAATGACTCGTTTTATGCTTTGCTACGTATAAAGACAACACATAACCTTAACCGTTAAGTATAGTTACTTTAAATTGTGTCTAAGTACACCCTTCGACACCTTAAGTCACCCTTCTTAGTGAAGAAAATGCAGGAATCTAGGTTACTATTAAACAAATCTTAATCACACGTAAAACCTGTGAATGCGGCTAGTATACAATTTATAAGTACATAGAAGCCATCTAATATTTTACAGCTTTGTCCAAACGAGCAACACAAATCATAAACTTTCTACATATCCCTGGAAACCTTTTAGCTGAAGATTGTTAACACCCATTTCGGTATTACGAACATTGGGCCTAAGTTTGGCGCTCGGCCAAGCATTGGCTGACAGTCGATTATGATAGGCTTTCGAATCACTTACCGGTCGGTGTGAAGGAGGCTTGTTTACTATCACCGTGCTTGCTATTTGGGTTAGAGTTGCTTGCATTTATGACTGTTGTGTTACTGATGGACAGTTTATAACACTATGATTTATGAAGCAGTGACTCTTCTTTCTTTTTACCTGTCTAAGTCACAATAAAAAAAAAAAAAAAAAAGTTTGCGTCTCTGGACGCCCGACAGAAGTGATAACTTAAACTAATCTAGCCAGACAGACTGGCGAAAGAAACTAGTTCTATTATTGAGATATCACAAGGGAAATAGTCGAATTTCGTTTTTTATACCCGCGGTTTATGAAACGATTATAAAATTTATAAATTCCAAAAAATCATATTTTTATTTTTTCATAATTTTCAAAATTATAGTAGGTACATATACAAAAATAAAACAATAAAACTTCAAATTAAATAAAAATGACATCGTTTGCAACGTAATAAATAAGCATTTATAACAGTTGCACAGCCATCAATACCTGTCTGATACAGTACGGTGTGAACTCGGTCAGTACCGGTACGTATTGGCGCCGCGCCAGCCCACTACACGACCACACGAGCCCATTCATGGATCGTACGCGTATTTCGAGTTGATACTAGTATTACGAGTACACTCCCGTTGAGAATACTCGTTGATCTACTAGAGAAAAAGACCGACGGAACATTTTTTGGCGCATTATTCGAGTAAGTACTTTATACGGGTTTTTAAAGGCGTAGGATTACATTGAAATAAATTATAGAAAAAATGTTTTCAGCATTTATGAAATTGGCTTTATTTTATATTAAACATTATTAATAATAATAATAATAATAATACCTTTATTGACCAAAAAACTTAAATCATAACATTTTAAATATATTTTATACATTAGATACAAATAAATTGGACTTACATAAGAATGTTATCTATAGAACTGTCTGACACCTATACTAGTAATTAAACTGTGCAACAGGTGCCAGAGCCTTCCGTAGGTAATGACTATGAGAGAACATTTGGTTTACATGGAGCAAATAATTATATTAAGTTTCAGAAAAAATATTTAATCTATAATCTACACATTAGGTTCCATATTACCATGTATTACTTTACACATAAATATCTAACGAAATGACACGTTTATATAAAATTATATAAATTAAAAAATAGTAAACAAAATAGAACTATATAAGTCGACTTAAAAATCGTTCTGTATTATCATAAGATAGCGTTTTTAAAAAATCTGTAACTGCCATTTTAACTTTATATGTTGGAAGGGAGTAAATATTTATCTCTTTATTTATTTTATTATATAGAAAGTTAGAAAAGCTTTCATAATGTCTCGTTGCTAGCCCCGTACGACACACTACATTAGAACAGATTCTAGATCTTCTACGTGGAATATCTTCTTCAGAGTTATAACATAGATGTCTGTGTTTCCTAATAACAGTGTTAAGCACAAAGAGCTGTCTTACCGATAAGACACCAGCTTCCTTATACAACGTAAATGTAGGAAATCGTATAGTTTTTTTGAGCATGACTTTCAAAATTGCTCGTTGCGCTCGTTCAAGAGGCAGCAAATAAGAAGAATAGGATCCACCCCAGACGGTTGAGCAATAAGAAAGTACTGATTGGGCAAGCGAAAAGTAAACAATTTTAAGAGTACTTTTATCTGCCGAAGATCGAAGATGCTTAAAAATATATATTAATCGTCTTGTTCTGGTTATTAAGTTATCTATTTGCCATTTCCAAGACAAGGTGGCATCTATAAACACTCCTAAATATTTGATATTGTTAGTCCTACTTAGAGGGTTACAGTCACAGATGCCACTTAATTGTGGCCGACACACATGAGCAGTGATATTAAAAGAACTGGAGTCTGGTTGAGTTCGTGCATTTGCCGAAAAAGTTATGTATTTTGTTTTTAGTGTATTTAGTGTGAGGAGATTAGAGGATAACCAGGACATTACAATACTTAATGCTTGTTCTGCGTGAAGCGAGACCTCGTACCAGGTTTTTCCACTTATTATTAAGGCTGTGTCATCAGCGTATGTAAAAATATCACAAAATGGAATTTTTAGCATACATAGTTGATTTATGTTATGTGATTACCACCAACTTTCGCTGTATTTTATGAAAATAAAAATGTTGAAAACGAATTGAAATTTGCTTCTGTTATGGTCTACGATGTAGCACATTTGCCTGAAACATTTTAACTCTTAGATTTAAAGATATATTACATGCAAGTATATTTTCCAAAAAAAAACTACTAGTAACAATGAGAGTAGAGCGAATGTGTCAGCGTAGAGCTTTATTCCTTCTGTCTCTTTATCTAGTCTAAGACTAGTAGATGTTGCTTTTCGTGAACGTCTCGAACCTGCCACGTCTACGCGGGGCTTTAGCTTGTACCAAGAATACATATAAGGATATAGAGTTATCTGTAGTGACATGTGAGAATGGATGGCACGTAGATTCGACTGGTGTATTAGATTTATTGGAGAACGGGGCTTTTATATCTAGGAGAATCTATAAATTTATGTTATCTCAAGTTATTCGAGGCCAATTTTTAAATCATAAACTACCAAGCATAGTATCAGTCAAAGGCTGCCTGAATTTGTTATTATAGAGTCCAAACAATTAATTAAACATAAAATGAAATTTAAATTCTCGTATTTTTTTTAACATAAAATTAATTAAAATTATCTTTTGTGTACTTTTAAAGAGCTTAAGTAGTTTCTGAAATTTTATAATAACAATGACTTTATGTTTGGAGCAATAAATAAATTTGTTTGTTTGTTTAATCTTTTGAAAAAGTCTACGTACAATATTTGACACAGAGTCAAAGTTACCCAGGTTGACAAAATTGTATTATTTGTTGTTAAATGCGATTGTAGAGCAATATCTACGGGACTAGATAATTTAGCCATAAGCGTAATGTTTTTAAACATTGTTAACAACTCATCATTTAAATGCGATCACATCGCGCTGTCCAAAGGAGCAGATGTTTCCGCCTCTGAGTAATTGTTAAAATAGAACAGTGTCGCCATTTAATTACAATATAATATTTATAAACTATTTAAATGCCACTTGAACAAAGTCCTGCCCATAACAGAGCTCACTAAATATGACTTGTTATTTCATTTCCACTTTTACGTAGGTGAAGTGTATACCGACATAATTCCCCGAAGGTAAACTATTTCCAAACATTTTACTAGAAGGACCGCAAACTACTGACGGAAATTGAAATTAACGCATCGTGTGGGGAACCGACTTTATTATTGTGTTCTCGTACACACAGTGAAGGCAAAGAGTAGGGTTGGGGCGCGCTGTCTCGCTCGCACGCGACTCCTTTTTGTTTATTAAAATTATTGCAATTAATTTGATAATTTTTTACTTAGCTTCTAAAGAACACTGTTACAACGTATCAACTATTTATAGCTGTACTTTTCATATCTGACCTACTAAGTATTTTGACCGAAATAAAAAATCAATAGCATAGACTTCTAATCAATAGCCTAATTTCCACGTTTACACATATTTATTTCGGTCAAAACAACATATATAAAAATAACAGCTATTGTTAATACATTATTCTTATGAATCTAAGAATATATCAAAAGTAATATCAATAATTTTATATTTTAAATAAAACCGGTCAAGTGAGAGCCGGAATCGCGCACGAAGGGTTCCGTACCATTATCTATAAAACGGCAAAAAAATAACGTTTGTTGTATGGGAGCCCCCCTTAAATATTAATTTTATTTTAATTAAATTATATATTTTTAAAGTGAATAATATAACTCAATATTCAGTGAATATTTCAAGCGTCTACCTGTTGCCGTTATCAATATCGAGCAAAAAATCACGTTTGTTGTATGGGAGCCCCCTTAAATATTTATTTTATTCTGTTTTTTAGTATTTGTTGTAATAGCGGCAAAAGAAATACATCATCTGTGAAAATTTTAACTGTCTAACTATCACGGTTCATGAGATACAGACGGACGGACGGTGACAGACTGACAGACGGACGGACAGACAGCGAAGTCTCAGTAATAGGGTCCCGTTTTTACCCTTTGGGTACGGAACCCTAAAAAAGGTGCCGCGTGTAAGTGAGACAGCGGCACCGCCCTACTATTTGCCATTGCTGACCTGCAAACTATTGTTGTACTATTCCACTTTTGTTCTTCGTACTATAATAATATGTGCAGTTATAAATGTAACTAAATTTATTAGGGCATTGTAAGGTTTTTGTGATGTTATATTACGAAGTGGTCGTAATAATAGTCTTAGGCAGACAAAAATACGCAAGGATTGACTTATTGAAATTGTGAGTGAATCTGAACAAACTCTGCTACTTACCTAATAATTTTAGGCCTTCCCACACGTGATTTATCCTTTTTCATTAGCTCTAAAAAGTGCGAGCGCTTTAAGTAATATTAAATAAAATCTATTTTTTATGTTTTAAGAGAACCGTTTTCGCGCGATCTCCCTTACAAATAGTAGAAAACTGTTTCCTACCCCTAAACATTAACCGATTTGTTTTTATTTTATCTAATTAAAATTATAACTATTTATGCTTTTACGGTTTTAAAGAAAAAACATAAAAATTCATAAAGCTCAAGGTCACGCAACGAGCTATGGAGAGGACTATGCTTGGAATCTCTCTACGAAAACGAATCAGAAATCAAAATGATATCCATCATAATCAAAAGATATCCGCCAGACGTACAAAAGTCACCGACATAGTACAGCGGATTAGCAAGTTGAAATGTCAGTGGGCAGGGCACATAGCACGTAGAACTGATGGCCGATGGGTCCGAAAAGTTCTCGAGTGGAGACCACGCACCGGCAAGCGCAGCGTAGGAAGACCAGCCACGAGATGGACAGATGACCTCATGCAAGTGGCGGGAAGACGCTGGATGCAAGCTGCTTCCAATCGGTCTTTTTAGAAATCCATGAAGGAGGCCTATGTCTAGCAGTGGACTCCCTATGGTTGAGATGATGTTGATGGTGATGATATTGATTATGATCAATATCATCATCATCAACATCAACAAAATTATGATCGAAATCGGAACAGTTCTCTCCTGTTGTATGAAAAATGTATAATTTGCTGTGAACAGATCGCGCGGCAACGATTCTCTTAAATAAATTATCCTTATTGGCAATGGCGTAAAATCATAATGCGTAAAATTAAGCTTGGTTAACTTATAAAAGTGGTAATACGAAAAGCTTCTACCGCTTAGTACTCTTTCATTTAAGTAGTTAACCGTTCGCGTAACTCGCTGTGTTAACTTCTTGTTTCCCTTCGTAATTTTAGTCTCACCAATTTTTTTGTTAATAAACAATTTTTAATAGCGTTTTCAGAAATCAGTGACAACACAGTAGGAGATTCGCCCGAATGTGGCGATTGGTACTTTTGTGTTATTGAAAGTAACAATCGCTCGCGTGGATTTTTTTCTTAATCTCCTACTCGGTGTTGCCACACATAAAAATATAATAAACGTACATGGCACGCTAGACGCTGATTTGAGACACCACTGTCATCATCTCGCTTGTCAGATGACTAGTATGTAAATGTTGCCAGCATCGATTTCATTCTTACACAAGAACGAATTCTCACGATGTGTTTTTACGCAACTGATGAAGCGAGAGGATGATGACTGCACTTGCCATTGTTAAATAAATTAATTTATTTGTTTAACATTGACAGTGTAGTTTAAACTGTCCCAGATGAATCTGAAGCACATTCTAAGTTAACATAAATTAAAAGCTGTCTCCTTAAATAAACGCATTAAAAGCTTTTTATTTAATTAAACTCATGTGTAAATACATAAAAAAATACATTATAGTCTAAATCCAAACATATTTACGTGAAAACTTTTTCTGAAGCAACTGTCTAAAGCTTACTCTGTTTTCTAAACGCTTTAAGTTTCTATTACATTACGTTTATTTTACTAACTCTGCTAAGTTTCTAATGTACTAGTAAGCTTTTAAACTATGCGACGAGCATAAGAGAGTTTTAGCCAAATTAACGTTGGTTGATAAAAGAATGCTTTTAGGCGGCATTTTGTTGGCTATTGTAAATTGTGAGGGTCTTGATGAGGGTCAGGAGGTCCCGTTAATTTATTTCTCTGAATTTAGCCGGCTCATTCATTTGTTCCGCTGTATGTATACAATTTTGCAAGCGAGCAACTGGCATCCCATCAACGGCATTAAAATCTAAATTCGAAACCGATAAAATTGTCTATAAAATTAAAATGAGATCGGAATCACATGTATTTTTTTTTCACGATGATTGTATTCAGCCAGTGGCGGGTATGATTCGAATATTGACTGACAGATTGTTGTTATTGGTGCGTAGTGCTGACGAAGGTTTTGACGGGACATACCAAACAAACGTGGTGGTCAGAAACAACGGCAGTTGCCTGTACGTGCCTCCGGGCATTTTCAAGAGCACATGCAAGATAGACATCACGTGGTTCCCCTTCGACGACCAACACTGTGACATGAAGTTCGGTAGCTGGACTTACGATGGCAATCAGGTATAGAGCTTAGATGGAATCGATAATACCGCGGCTCGATTGTCAACGAATAATCGATTACCATTAAAATTAAATTTTGCCAGCGTATTTCAATGTTTTATTTTAGTAAAATATTGATCGATTATTCTTTTTACAATCGCTGTAGCTTTAAATTTAAATAAGGCTAGGATTAGAAATATCTAAAATTGGTGTAAATAAACAAAATAAAATTGTATCTCATTGGAACTAATTTAAAAACGATAGGCAGGGAACCAATGAAGGGAACCATGTGAGAAACCAGAAGGATATAATGCATATCCCAAACGTTTTGTATGTACTATTTTGCATGGAGCAAAACACGAAGCACTATAAAAAAATAATAAAAAACATAATAATTAAAAACTGCCATACGGATACGCTATAAAAGAAACGGTTATTATAAATTAGGTACGTAGCCAAATAAAATGAATTCTCTGATCATAATAATCAAATAAACAAGTTGCCAGTAGAAAAAAATCAACTCGATCACGAGAAAGTTTAAACGATCGGGAAATTTAAATAACTTAGACTCCTTAGACGCAAGCGATTTGTGAATATTAGCGTCCAAAGAAAAATATCGTCGCGATTAATGGAAATAACTAACTGCCAGTATAATTTTTTTTATTTTTAATAAGCTTTTCTTTTTATTTTACTGCTTACATCATGTTTTCAGGGAATGTTTTTCGAACGTTGCGCGTAAAATTTAAATCACGTCAATTTTTTATGGCTAAAATTGAAAATTTATCGTAAAGGGTCGCGTCGATATCGTTCCGGCGTTTTATGATCTATTGTAAAAGTTTCCAATGAAAGTTCAAAAATCGCTTGTGAGAATCACAAGGTTTTGAAAACATTTTTAACAGATTTGAAGTAGTGTTTTCAGAATCTAGGCCAATGCTTAAGACGATTCTCTCCAATTAGCTATTTGGTTAAAAAAGGGAAACAGATATAAATGTAAACTAATTCTGCTGTAGGTATACTTATACAGCAGAATGTAGTAGCTTCATATGAGACTCGGAGGGAATCGCTTATCAAAAAGTTATTGCACATGATTGCAAAATACATGCATGTTAATTAATAATATGGTGTGCTTGATTTTGTTTTCATTGTAGGTAGTATTGTATCAGTAGAATTTGCATAATAATTCAATTTCAGTAAAGTAGGTAATTACGTTTACAGAATTCAATTGTTTTATTTTCATTACATTCAAGTGTTATTAATAAAATATATAAGCATCATTGTAGTTTGCTATTTTAATTTTTGTGATTGGTGTGCATTTACATGTTTTTTTGTTACTTACGAGAATGCTATTTAGTAATATTCATATATATTTTTTGTGCATTCTAAAAAAAAACTTCGCATGTGATTGGAAACTTGAAGTCTTATAGATGTTCGAAAAATTTCAATGACATTCCAACTTCTTTAATAATTCCAGCGAGTTTTCAGTGAAACGAAGGTCTGCGAAGTCTCAGAGCTCATTTTCTCAGTCGCCAGAAGCACGTGTCGTTCCTAGCTAATCTAACTTTGTCTGTCTGTCATACTCTAACAGCCCTCCATGCTTGAAAGACTAATTGCGTTCTAGTCTGCGCTGCTCGTTTCGAAATGAAAGTTTTCATTAAGCCACTTATTGAACTGGCTTCGGAGACAATTAAGTTTTATGGAAAAATATATATTTTGGTCTAATTGGAATTTATCATTTATTGTGTACATTAACAGTTTAATTTAATTTTGTATAAACATTCTACTACATATGCATGAAACATATAAAAGAGTATGTTATTTTAATAGATTCGTATCTATTCTCATTTTATTTTTATTACTACAATGAGCTTTATTATCACTTTTCTGTATGAACCATTTTCATTTTGCCGTGTTTTCACATCTATATGTTCGCAAACGTAATTGTATGGTTACTTGTTATCTTTTATTATATCGCTATTACCTTTAGATACCATTTGTATCTTTACCATCTTATACGTTTATCTTTTTAACGTTATAAATATTTATATATCTTCCAATATGTGATACTTTATATCTAACTCATTGTATGCATGTACAAAACCTGTGTTTACGTCAGAGCGTATACCGTATGGCAGAATACCAATTCTTCGATCCTAAGCATGTTGCATCCCTATTTAGTGATTGTGCTTGGACCGTTTCTCACATTTCCCTCTGATCGAGTGAATTGTCCCAGACGTCTGGTTGTCTAGGCTGGCAGCTCAACTGTGCATTTACAATCCTTGACTGCTGATGCATAGAATACAGTTCAAATCAGTTCTATCAAATGATGTTTCTCTAGAATTATAAAAAAATAAACATATTTAGCAAGTTCGTTATATTATTTAGGAAATATATTTCACATGACAGCTAACGTTGACATAATAATGTTGGCCTCGAACTTGGTTGATTGTTCATTTGAAGAATTTGAAACGATTTGATTAAATTTTAGTTAATGTTGTAAAATCTTAATAAAATATAATAGTTATTGATAGTAAAATAGGTAACAAGCTCCACCGAAATCAAAATTTGAGCTACGTCTACAAAAAGGAAACACAGTAGAGACTTAAAAGCGTTACTGCCAGCATCCTAGACAGTCAAACCAAGGCATGACAACTCTCGCATGGTGGCCCCTAGCTAGTGCATTCGTGTATGAGGTTACAAGTATTCTCGCCCTAACAGTTGGATCTGGTGCTCAAAGACGAGGCCGGCGGTGACCTCTCAGACTTCATCACCAACGGAGAGTGGTATTTGATAGGTGAGTTTCTTGAAACAAATTAAAGTATTTGCTGTTAACTAAATCAGATTTTAATATAAAACTCTTAGTTTTCCACGCAGATTCGAAAATTATTTTCAGATAGTATTGCTCATAGTAGCGCCCCCGGCCAAATTGAGCAGGAGCACAGCCGTAACATTACTCTTTTATGCATTTAATTTTATGTATAAGATTTTCTTCGCTGGAAACACCCGGTGCTTGAAAACTAAAAATTAAGAAATCTAGTTCTCATATCATTGTATGAAAGTTACAGTTAATTAGGATTTAATGTAATTTAATGAACCAATTTGCATAGAAATGTGCCACGTTTGAGATTCATATTATTTTTTTACAAATACGATGTTACCCTGAATAGAGATTGTTACAGGAGTTTAAATTAGGAGTTTGGAATGAGTTCAGAGAGGTGAAGAAGCGATTATTCTCCATTTTTAAACTATATTTCCCAGGAATGCCAGGCAAGAAGAATACAATAACATACGCGTGCTGTCCCGAGCCATACGTGGACGTGACGTTTACGATCATGATCCGGCGGCGGACGCTGTACTACTTCTTCAATTTGATCGTGCCTTGCGTGCTGATATCCTCAATGGCGCTGCTCGGGTTCACGCTGCCGCCTGACTCCGGGGAGAAGCTCACACTCGGTCAGTAGCCATCTCTGATCTTAGAACTATTTAAACCTCATCGTTTAAAAGAAGAAAACTTATCACAATACGTTCATAATTTTCATATAAATTTTTCTGATTATCTTATTGGTCATGAGTTGTAATCAAAGAAAAAAACTATCTACAGATAATAAAACCAGAATAAAATTTATGCACAACTATCTGCGTACACGTGTTTGGCAAAGATGTGCTGAATATGCATAAGATAAAATTTTAAACCTTTTCAGATTGAGTTTTAGTTTTCAACTGGGTTCAACGAACAACATTTTATTTAGTCATGGAATCTACGTCGAAAATTACTATAAGTGCTAACAGTGTTAGCTAAAACTAACTCGACCTGCACAAGCTACTGTCATGCAGCGAGCTCCACTTCTCTAATACGAAATTCAATTGTAGCGAAAACAACACCAATCTAGAAAATCTACATCTGTGTTTAGCTTCACCCACTTTGCATGCCGAAACATTTCCACTCTAAAAGCATTTCGACTTTAACCGAATTTCTCGGCAGAATTTGTTACTAAAAGATTCATGCTCCATAAAAGGTACTTTTACAATTTAATTATCAGTGATGAGACCACAGTGTTTCAAATAGCTCCACTGGAACTAAGAACGTACTTAAATTTAATGGGCAATAGTCAGACGAAGACGCGAAATTATTATTACTTTGTCTTAGAAATTGGCTTGTTCCAGAACATTAGACAAATCTTTGCTTCAAGATGTTCATATTATGATTTGAAGGACTTGAAGGGAGTTGAATTGTTGTATAGAATTCACGTGCCGATAATTTTATCGTATTAATGATTTTAGAAATACTAAACTAGTTCATCTATATGATTAAGTCATGCAGAACCAAGAACTCATATTTGTATATTTATGAGGAGTAAGAGAAAAATGCATTGAGATTTTGCGTAAACTTTGGCTGGTGTCAACAGGTGTGACCATCTTGTTGTCCTTGACCGTGTTTCTGAACCTGGTAGCCGAAAAGATGCCTTCCACATCGGATGCAGTACCCCTTATAGGTATCGCAATGTAGAAGATACCAGTCACCGACACGTACGCTGCTTCCTTAATGCATTTAGGTGTCCCTCAAGCAACATTTTTGGGTCCCCCACTATTTCATTTGAATATTTAATGCATTTCAAACATAATGTCGTTAAATACACATAGAGGAAGAGGAGCAAATTTCTTGTTACACAGCTTAATATTAAAGTCGGTGTAACTTCTTGTATGTAGCATACGAGCTATAAAACTTTTAGTGAAGTTTTGGGAGCAGCGTGCGCTCAATATGAATATTAGATTGTTTCTAGACTGTGGTATGACTGTTTATGTTGTGTGCTAGTTCCCCAAACTCCAGGTTTGCGTACAAATAGAGATGGTGAGTATTGGTTGGTGTAGTTATCATTTCATTATTCATCAATCTAGTCTGTTTTGGGAAGGTGATAGTTATTGGAGAGTTGTATCCTATGAATTTAATTTCTGAGGACCAGATAGAGAAAGGTCGAAAGGGGTGTTAACGATATGTTTGATTACAGGAGTGACTATTCTACTGTCGCTGACGGTGTTCCTCAACCTGGTAGCAGAGACCCTGCCGCAGGTGTCCGATGCTATCCCCTTGTTAGGTACACTATCCAAACCTTGCCCTGACCGTTCTGTCTGATCCCACTTGATCCTCTGCATTTATGTTTGTTTCAATCTTCACTCTCATTATCTCTTTTTTATTTTCTATTTCATATTCTTTCTTACTTATATCAGTTACAATTTTGTTAGTTCACATATATTAAAAACTGCATTTAATTAAGAATTATTTTAAAACATTACAAGGAGTGAATTACGTACATTTAAAAAAAGTTGTAAATTCCATATAAAATGTATCGCTTATATTGCTATTAAGTGGTTTAAAGCTTTAGTTTCATCGTTAAATTGAATTGAAACATGCTTTTGTAATGATTCTAAAAATTTCGTTCACTCAGTTGGGTAAGTTAAAGTCGATGTAGTATTATTTTCGTGTTGGTTTGAAATTGTTTTTTTTTTTACTGAAAAATATCTTGGAATCGATTTCGTGATTCTTTGCTTATGCTTTGTTACTCAGACTTCATTACTTTTTTTCTATTGGTGAATAAATATAGTCACTCTAAAAAAAATATAATTTTTAGTTTAAATGGCATGGCATGTGACTTTCTCTCAACTTTTTACAATATCTTTTTATCGAATTATACAGGATTCGGAAGGTAAGTCATAATTACATAATATACTTACATAGTAAATTGAATGTTATTATTCTTTAATATTTCATCTGTTTATGCGTAATCGATTCCATGGTGTTACATTTTTGTGTTTAAGTGTTTTTCTCTTTATAATCATTGCAAGGTTCATTAATGTCGTCACCATGGCACTTTATTGTCGTGGTTTCAGGATACTTGGAGGGTGGTACGAGAAAACTGAGCCATCTGGAAGTAAACCCTTCCCAATAAAATTCAAGTAAACAAGCGAATTAATAAAGCCAGTTATAAAACCCTCGTTTAAATAGTACGCATGTCTATTATTATTAATTTTTCGTTTATGATTTCACTTGAGCCCCTGATACCGACTCAGCACACACAGGTTAGAGGTCTCTCGATTCAAGAGTGCTAGTTTTATGGTACACCTATGAATTATGTAAATAGAACATTTTATTTTTCATAGAATATATTGATCTTTGCAGGTGTTACAATTCTCCTGTCGCAAACAGTTTTCTCTCTATTGGTGGGGCACGTCATCACAAAAACCTCAGAGGCGATCCCCCTAATAGGTGAGAAATGTTCGACGCGTTTTACAACTGAAACTTTCCCAATATAAATAACAATGAATTTAAACAGTGAATCTATGATTAGTTCCTTTTAAATAACATAAATGTGTTCCGAGGATTATTTTGAAGATAAAAACATGTAAACAGTAGAAATGTTCCTCAGAACATTGATGAAACACCAAATAACAAAGATCTAAATAGAATACGATTGTTTTGCTTTTATGATTGTAAATTTCGAAGGAGAGCATAGATTCTTACCTTTCTGTCTCGACTCGCATTTTAGTAACACGTCTCTGGAGCCTACTCTATGCTTTTACAGCTCTCGCCGGCTCTCTCAACACTTGAAATAGAGTTATTGCACTTTATACTTGTGCTAGAGAAAATACGTAGCTTTGCTAACAAGTTCCGTTTCTAAAGGTAATTTTTCGATTTATTGGCATCCAATCTTCTTGTAATGTATTAAAATGGACTCTATCCCACTCATCAAAATTTCCTTTCCTTTCTAAATTTTTTAAGTTCGTCTCTATTGCGATTGGCCTACGTAGATTTGATGCGACGTCTGATTTTGGATAAGCATGAAGAGTACTACTATTATGTACGACAAATTAAAAGCACAACTCTCCTAACGAAACGTGTTTTAAATGGACCGTTTAAATAGATTGCTTGTAGTTGTTTAAAAGCAGGAGTTAAAAGTATGGCAACGGGTAGCTACAAAGCGGATGCGGGTAAGCGGGCCCAGCCTCCAAGTATCTCGAGAACAACCGGTCTCGCAACTTTCTGGTCTGTTTCGTCCCTTTCATTGGCAGCTCTAGCCGAGTCATCGGTGCGTTGGCAAAGGAAACGATAACACTGACAACATTGTCGTTTAACTAATTGTTATTCCTCTGATGAAACTCTGCTTAAACTTCGCCGTTCCTTTGTCAACGTTGCGAACCTCTTTTAACAAGTTACATTATTATGTTACCATCAAAGGACGAGTTGGTATAAGTAGTTAGTATGTTGGGTTGGATGTGGTAGCACTCACGAACTTCGCTTTAACCAGCTTAATACCGACCTTTGACTGTGGCGATAAAAGTGTATTGTTCATAGAGTATACCGACTTCTAAACCTTAAATGTCTCATTTACTAAACATTTTATTTGACGTGTTTATTTAATCTAAGAAGAAATACCTACGTAAGTAAAAAGAAGTAAAAAGAAAAATTAAACTACAACTAAACAGAAATTATTCATTAATCATTTTTTTATATGAAACAATCAAAATATAATGAAATATTGAATAAACACGTCGAAATAAATAACACACAGCTAAATCTCATAATCAAATTCAATATTCAATGTTTAGATAGAACCATTTAAAAACGAGATTCGCTTGCATGTCGCATGATGCTTTCAAATAAGTTTCATAAACTAAAGGGACCAACTGACAGCAAATTGGCTTTTAAACTAGCGTAAGTATAAATAATAAAATTGTACTTAATTTTCTCCTTATTAAACAATTACATCGTAATATAATTTTTCATTTTCCGTTCATTTAAATGTTCTAAAATTTTCATTGAATACCATATATTTATCTATTTACAAATCAAGTGTAACAGTTAATTAAATATATCTATTTGAAACAAAAGTATTGGCATGCATCAACTCCAAATCCAAGAAAGCGTTGATGATGAAAATTAATTTGCAAATTATTTCATAAAAATTGATGATAACAAATTTGCCATCTTCTTGTTTCGAATAGATATCGATTATTAAAGCACTGTGTAAAAAGAGCCCATATTTACACTACGAGCAAACATTTCATCGATATAAAAAGAGCTTTCTTCATTTTATATTTTGCTATTTATATCTTGATTTTTATTTGTATTCACTGAACGAGATGTATAAATTTGATTTGGATTGTTTTTATATACTTTACTCGTCTAATTGGTATTTCTTTATTTTATACAAGGTTAAACAGAAAGTGTGATATAATAATATGAAATCAGCTCATTGTACAAACGCATTTACTACATTTATGGCAACAAATCACATGAAAATAAGCAGTGCAGCTATGTATATTTTAGATAGTGATCTTTAAAATGTTTTGTGTGGAACACTGGTTTATTTTTCAATTGAAAATTAAAAATTGTTCATAATTGTGCGTACATTTTGCTTTTTCATTTTTTTTTAAATAATTTATTTTCATTTATGAATATAGATTTGTGTAGGTTGTCCGCCGTACTTCTATCGATGGTGTATATATTGCATGGTATGTGACAGGGACGTACTTCAACTGCATCATGTTCATGGTGGCCTCGTCGGTCGTGCTGACGGTCGTGGTTCTCAACTACCACCACCGGACTGCGGACATCCACGAGATGCCACAATGGGTAACTTTAAACTCATATAATCCTAAAAAATATTATAAAAGCGAAAATAACTTTATATCTCTGACTGTTTGTTACATTTTCATGACCAACGGCTGCACCGATTGTTATAAAATTTGTTACTACTTAGATAGTGGAGAATCTGAAAACGGCCATAAGCTACATTTTATCGTCACCATCGTTTTTTATTACTATGCGGGTGAAACTTTGGGGCACAGCTCGTGCTATTTTTTATTTAGAATATATTAGACAAGTAAAAACTAACCAAGTACGTGTCATACGGGTCGTGTGACCGACATACAGACAGACGGACATCGAGACTATATGGGTCCTTGTTGACTACAGAACCTAGAAAAGGGTTAATAACGGTATATTATTTAAGCTTTACATAGATTATATTGAATGTTGGTAGTATGTATACCTGCTAAGCTGTAGGCCGTGGGTTCGATCCCCACCCAGGGCAAACATTTGTGTGAAGAGTATCGGTGGTTGGTCTGTGTCTGGGTGTTTCTATGTATTATATGTATATATTTGCAAAAAAAGTATATATTTATTCTATTAGCCATCTAGTTCCATAGTACAAGATTTGCTTAGTTTGGGCTAGATGGTGTTGTGTGAAATGGACACAAATATTTATTTATTATTTATTAATTATATTATTTGTTTGGAACAGCTTTTCTTTCGATATAATATGTCATAGAACATTTGTTTGTAATAGGTAATCAGTACAGTGACCCCATAAAATATGTCCGTTGTCCACTGTTTCACCCTTATAAAAATTATCTCTCCCAACAGATAAAAACAGTATTTCTCCAATGGTTGCCGTGGATCCTGCGCATGTCGCGACCCGGCAAGAAGATCACGCGGAAGACAATCATGATGTCGAACCGGATGCGGGAGCTGGAGCTCAAGGAGCGGTCTTCCAAGTCACTTCTGGCCAACGTGCTGGATATAGATGACGACTTCAGGCACGCACCGCCTCCACCCAACAGTACTGCGTCTACCGGGAACTTGGGACCAGGGTAAGGCTCTTCACTATCTAAATCAGAACAAGAATATGTGACATAATTTAATGGTTGTTTTTCTGAAACCGCGACGAACTGTATCTTCCTTGTGCTATTTGCAAATCTAAACTTTGTTTCCGAATTTCTTTCTCGGCAAATATAATTTAAATGTCTTGTGTGTCAAATGTGAGTGAATTACATTAGCAGGCAGCATGATCCAACATAGATCACAATATTGCTATTAGATTCAATGAAATTTCCATTATCAATAATTACATTATACGAGATAGCAGTTACACAAACAAACTATTTAACGTTTAAGTACATTCTGAATTAAATGCTTCAATGAAATCCAGAAGTGACCACTGATATCCGATGATGCAATAAAATAAAAAGAGGTCTATCTATACCTAGCAGCGTCATAGAGATTTATGAATGATGACGTATAAGTGAAAATCAGAATGAGAAAGTTTTTGGTAAATGGTAACACTTCGCTTGCCCTCAGAGAGACGTTTGTACCCAGGTGTTCAATATTCCGCACGGACCTCCGGCGGTCGTTCGTCCGGCCGTCCACGATGGAGGACGTTGGCGGCCTGGGCAGTCATCACCGCGAATTGCACCTCATATTGCGCGAGCTGCAGTTCATCACCGCCCGGATGAAGAAGGCGGATGAAGAGGCCGAACTCATCAGTGACTGGAAGTTCGCTGCGATGGTTGTCGACAGGTATGGTTGTCATGACTGTGGCTTCTCTAGTAGATAAGTTGATTTGAGCAACTATTAAGTAGATATATCTGCTAGCGGTTCGGCTTTATGATCTGTAACAGCATATTTTCCATAACATAACTCTCGATTTACTGATTTTCTTTCTAATTTTTTATGTTTTATATGTATTGTTAATACTTGTATAATTTTGTTAGTAAATGATTATTATTGTTATATTAACTAAAGTATATGACGTGTGTCAGTCATGTTATATTCCAGAAAATGAACAATTTTCATGTTATAAAAACATGTTGTTTTATTGAAAATAACTTTTGATCCATAATGTAAGAAGCAACTGATTTTTGTTTCACGATTACAGGAATGGTTTCTTTGTAAATAATTGTTCAGTATTATGGATAGTTTTAAGTATGTTTGCTGTTTTCTGTGATACCTTGTATGATTGAGAAGCTAAAGCTAAATTAATACCATCCTCAGGTTTTGCCTGTTCGTGTTCACGCTATTTACGATCATCGCAACGGTGGCGGTGCTGTTGTCAGCTCCCCATATCATCGTTCAGTGACCCTAAGGGCCCCCGCGCTAGGGGACCCCTGCCGCAGGGACCCATGCCGCAGGGACCTCTCCACGAACCCGAGAGAGAGACTAATCTAGTACCCACATCATGTAATTATAAACTAACGTGGTTCAAACGCACACGTCGTGTAAAACTAAGTCGAAAGACATTAAATCATTTAAAATAAAAGAAAAGGATACTTTAGTTAAGTCCGACATTAACGATTGTGATGTTTACTAGTGTGTTAAACAGAATGTTGACGATGATTTGTTAAAAAAGTAATTGTGTGTAATTGATAATGTTGTTTAAATGTTTACTTTGAAAGAGCGATAGTCGTGAGACGGTGAAAGCGTTTTGTTTACGAATGGAAATAGCATCATCACATGTTATGATTATAATGGCGAGGACGTGGAGGCTTATAATTAAGAATTGATTTCAGGATTTATCCTTTAAAGTAAATTGTGGGATCACAATCGGAAAACTTAGGGAGTTAGTGTATATAACTAATTGAAATCAAATATAAGTAGAGTGATATAGCTTAAACGGCCACATGAAGCTATGTTTGTTGGCTTGAATTTTCATGGAATGAAATAATCTGATTTCTAATTGGAATTTAAATAAAGGATTTGCTCATAAAATGTTTATTATTAAAGAGTGTAAAAGCGTGTAAAACGCAATGCAAGATAACTTATATTTCAAGTTCAACATCAGAGTATTTGATTTAAAAACGTATAGCGAAATATAAATGAGAACTAAAGTGAAGAAAATGCAGGAATTGTTAAGTTGTGGAATTGATAAGAAAACAAAATAAAGGAACCAAGTAAAAGGTAGACTAGTGATAGAGGAACGAATAAATAGAATGAACGGATAAAACGAAAATGAGTTAATATAACACTAGCGTTATATCATAAGGTAACTATTAACATAACGGCCAAAAGAAAAAAAAAACGTTTTGAGTTTTGGAAAATTAGACGAACATTTTGACACGCAAAATTAGTTGATTATAATTTCTAAACACATTTAATCACATGCATAGAAAAACAACAGATATACCAACTAACCATTACTGATGTAGTACATAATAGTCGATCTATAATATGTAAATAGGTTACTTCGCGATGTGTATTTGTATATAAACCTAGAAAATCGGAAAAAAGACTAACGTTAATTCTTCACTTTAGTCACTACAACAACTTGTCTTTTTGGATAAAATTCTTCATCTTCCTATTGGAGATCTATTCAATTAAATTCTTAGACTAACGTCGAAGTCCAAAAAGACGTTAATAAGTCACAGACAAATATTTGCCGACGGACGAATAAATTTATCAGATCAGCAAGTATTCGTGTAAAGTGACTGTCCTCGAATAGTATGAGTATACCTTTAGCACTACTGTAGCAAATATGTCGTAAATAGTCGTATCATTTAATAAACGATTATAAATTCGAATCTTATTCTATGTCCGTTCCTCAATTTCACTCTTATAGGTGTCGTGATAGAATAGTGAATGTCGTGTCCGTATATCATAGTAGCGGCGGTCCCATGATCCAGAAATGGAAGGTGTTCCTAGATAAAATACATAGTTTTATTATTAACTTTCTCTTCTTCTCCATCCATTTTTGTATCATCTCGACCGCCACGGATAGAATACAATTATAACATTAAATATTTAATAAGGAGGCTCACTAACAATAGTGAATAAAATAAATTTAAAGTTACGCGTCTGTGTGTATTACTTGTAAACTGTCGGATACGATCTTACGTTTGATTTGACATCGTAAGATTTTGACAATCTTGTGGTGTGATTTTATTGACGCTGTATTTATCCAATGTTGGGGATATGAATGAATTTAATTATGATATCGAGTGTTACGATTTAAATGATTCTAGTCTTGGAATAAAATACAGCGTTTTGTAAAATATTTTATCGGATAAAATGTAGAAATAATATAATCGTAAGTTTTGATATCTTTGAATTTTAAAATTGTTTACGTTCGCGTTAACTTTGTTGCGTAAATTTTGTTAAAGAATACCATGTGGTGCTCAAAATAATATCAAAAGAGATCCTATCCTATTCATTTTCTAAGTTATATATTTTGCCCTATTGTTGTATTTGTATTTCACAATATCTCTCTATTGGAAGGTGATGTTTAAATTATATAATTAATTGAAAATATTTAATCAAATTTGTTAGTGCCAAACATAGGGTTTATGAATAAGTTGATTTATAGATTATAAATATTATGATAAAGATGGGAATTTTATTGTAAAATACGATTATAAACGAACTAGGGGGTTTGTTAACGAGTAACGATTAATGTCGAAGCGAGCGTTGGCCCGCGCCTGCGAGTTACATCAGCCAATTTTAAAAACTAATTTTGTTAAAAAAAAAAAATGAGAGGTTGTGAATAACGATTGTGGACTCGCAGTAGCGGTTTAATGTTAAAAATAAATATACACAATTAAATACGTAGATTGAACCTTTTAAAATGAAACGGAATAATAAAACGCCTGCTCGGGACCGGGTCATAATTATAAACGTACAAAGTGAACTGAATCATTAGAAGCTGTGAACTAATTTCTGCAACTTTCATAAGCTACTGAGCTAACTTTTTAATCATTCCGAGTCTTACTTACACACGCATTACACTGTTTTTAATTATTTGTCCTATAACACGTAATAACTTATTTTTGAACAACAATTTTTATTTGGTTTTAAATTTGAAAACACATATAAAACTTTCTTAAATTACTCTTTTTATGTTACTCATGTCAAAGTTACATACAAGCTTTGCCAACTGAAAAACACTTGTATAAAATAATTGAATTCCATACTCTATATAAAGAACCACTAGACTCTATAAATTTACACATTTTACACAATATTTTAAGTATACTCTGTACTAGAAGGCGTTCAATTTTAAAACTTCATAAACAGCGCTCTGCACAACTGCAACTGGATGCTTTAATCGTAAAACAGGTATTTTGGATTTCATGTACCATTTCTACTTCTGAACGCTTAATGTAAGGTTTTACTATTTCTACCGTCATATTCTATCTACTCTTGTATTATTTTGTAACATTAATTTAGTGGTAAGATTGATTAAACTTGAAATTTAAGGGAATTCTGGTTTATCATGCAGATAATGCTTTTTATATATACTTTTTATTTGATTATTTTTTCTATGTATTTAACAACATTATGTGCTATATATTATATTTATAAACATGTATATAGATGTCAATATAATTTGTTTTACATCTATAGTTTTATAGATTTTTTTAAAGAAATATATATAATATTTTATATAACAATTCTCGAGCTTTGTTAGTAATTGTTGGCTAAAAGTCTCGTATGTTTAGTATATCGTTATACATAAATATATACTTCGACCACTATCGCGTATTTGATTAGAATGCTTTTGTAGTACCTTTCTCCCTTCAATCAATACTATACTTCTCTACTAAGATTTCAATGAATATTTCGGCAGTTTTACTCATCTCAAGTGCTATTTCGTTAATAATGTCAACTGTTATTGGAAAATCATTATGATATTTATTATTACTTTTGTTATTTTTAATGACTGGATTTTTGTAACAAATTTAAATTGTTTAATATATGTATAAAGTATATAAATTTGTATTCTTACTTTACAAATATTCATCATACAATACAGAAAGTTACAAATTTGGTCTTATGAAATTTTTGTATGATTTTAATAGTATTTTCTTTTTATTACTTATAATTAATTCTTAATTCTTACTTAATTCTCTAAAGAATTCAGTTTTCCAGTTATCAAGATTTTTTGCATTTATTGGATGTTTTGTATAAATATATATATATATATATATATATACCTATCTATATTTCTTCCTAACAAAGTTTTTACTCTCACACATGTACACACAATGTATCAAGATAGTATACTTGTATGACAATCCACACTGTGTTCCTATGGCTTAACCATAGATCAATTATTTAGTTAAATAAAATAAATTATGAACGACTGCAGTTAACTGATTTAACCACACAGTGTAATGTAAGTTTATAATCAAAAGCCCCTATGGAGGTTTTTATAATAGAAAAAATAATAATAAAAAAATAAAATACAAAGGTAAATTTGTAAAATATAAAATACGCGACGGGTAAAATGTTTATTCGTTAAAATTGACTATCGTAAGTAGTATTCGATTTGTATAAAACTAAAATAAATTAAAGCAATCTGATTTATACTATGGTGTTGTTTGATTTATTGCTACTCTTTCCTCACATACAGGGTCTTGGAAATTCCTAATAAGCTCTTAACTTTGAAACCTATATTATTGTAATAAGCTGATAGTAAATAGCCACGTACTTACTAAGTGAGCAGCCTTGCGAGGCAGTCGCGTGAGGCAAATCCTCGGTCGGTCAGGATGTGCTTCGCCCGAGGCAAATGACATTAGTCACGTCCTGAGTAGTCCTGACCGACCGAGGACTTGCATCGCGCGACTGCCTCGCAAGGCTGCTCGCTCAGTCAATACGCGGCTATTAACCTTTTCTTTCAAACAACTAATTTTTCAATTAGGGTTATCTCTCGTCTCATAAAGAGCAGATATTTTTTTTCCCTACAAGAAGAAGACATGCATCTGTTCTGATTTTTTTTATTTGTCCAAAAATATAAAAAAATCCTTAGAACTGGAATTTAATCTATAACTGTCCGGACAGCCTTGATAACCTCTACCTGTAGGCAAAGGATTACCCTTTCTTTTCGACATATCCCGTATAACTTTCATTGAAAAATCAGCACTTTATTTAAATTACTCTTGGCTTATCTGACCGAATGAGCGAAGCGAACGAAAGTCTGTATCAACATCATCTAGCAAGTTTTTTTTTCTATCCGGATGTTTGTTGGTGCTTGCGTTCAAGTTGAACTTGCTATACACACTTGGTATAGGTTCAGGTATCCTCTAGTAGTTTGTGGGTACAGGTTCCTCAGTTTTATATAATTTTGTTTTTCGCTTTTGATCGTCGGGAATTTTTGTTAAAAAAAGGTGTTTCCCCCAAAAAAGGGGAAGTTTTCTGCAGCGCCATTTGCTGACCGATTTTATTAATATTTGTTGTTTGGTACTTGGTAAATATTTGGTTTTTAAGTAATTCCTAAAAAGAATTTTAAATATGAGCAAAATCAGTCAAGAGGTTGTTGAAATGAAAGGATAATATAGGAAATTTCGATTGATAGGAGATGCTTGCTACGATGCCATTATTCGACCGATCTTGACAATATTTGATAGCAATATTCCATACTCACGTCAAATCTGAACAAGACTTTTAAATATGAGCAGGAACTTACAGTACAACATTGCGATCGAGCGAGTACAAACATTGTGCTCGCGAGGTCTACTGTTCGTACAACTTCTAATAATATGGGACGTGTGTTCGCCTCATCCTAAGTGAATAATTATTAATTCTATGTCACGCATCCTGTATAATACAACTATAGGGTAATCTTCGTAATTAGGGTAAACCGAAACAAATTATACAAAAAAATTGGTTGTCTGTAAAGTCGTTCCACGGACGATAGTTTAACGTGACAACACACGTCCGCGCGCGAGCTCCGAGGAATGACAATTGAAGCGACGCGGAGTCGCGGACGGTCGGGCGCGGCGCACACCCGCCCGTTTCCTCAGCCACCGCAAGCGCGCGCGCGCGTAACGGGACAAGGAGCGTAACGTAACGGGACAATGAGTCATACTTTTTCGTGCATGCAGCCGGCGTTCATCGATTTATTACACGTTGTCACGTCAAAAACTAAAGACAAAGATTTTCTCAAGATTCCTGATTTGGACGCCGCGTACTCTCACGCACTGAGCGAGAGCAAGTGACATAATTATGTAGGTACTATCTGCGCGCGTGGTTTGAGTGTCCGTATTTTTTGTGTTTGCTCAGGATAATTAGGTCAAATATTAACCACCTGTTTTATGATTATATGGAGAGAGAATCGAGTACTGAACACTCTGTATTAATATTGCTAGTGTTCCAACAGTCAAACTGTATAACGAAAATGTTTGGAAACAAAGCGTTTATAACACGCAATGCACCGCTTAATTTCTTAGACGAATATCAACGATATTGTATCGACGTAAATATGGTTATCTTTCGAGATTCAGATGTATAATGTCAGCATTATTCCGTTAGTTCTACAAATTAAATTGAATAGGAGTCGAAAGTTAAGTAAAATTATGTATAATGACTGCAGATTAAATGGATGTAAGACGTCTTTTGCAGGTGTTGCGCATGGCAAAGGATTGAGAAGGGCCTGATAGAAGGGAATACCTGGGGAGCGGAGACAGCTGGATGTACCCAATCTAGTACCTTCGTCAAATAGAAATAATATTATTTTAGTCATTTGGTTTGTGGCTTTGGTCATCATGGCGTCTGACGGTAACTTGTGTTCAGATAAGAGATTATACTAGTATTTTGGTATAATCTCTTTCTAGTTTTTTGTAGTTTTAATTGTCAAAAATGTTACGATGTAGAATTCTATAAATGAAGTAATTAATTGTATAGTAGAAAACTGAACTATATAAATAGAGTTTAAAAAACTGAAGCAACCGACTTCAAAATACGCAATTTCGTGTACTTGGATTACATTTTTCTGTTATTTCGTCATAAAAACCAAAGTACTAAACCAATTTTGATAAAATTTATATAGGACTACCTCTGAACTACTAGGCTGAACTGAACTGAACTGTAGGTAAAGTATACCTACAAAAAAAAAGAATCATCAAAATCAAGTCATAATGTGCGGCGTAATTGCGTTACAAACGTACAAAAAAAAAACACAGTCGAATTGAGAACCTTATTTTTGGAAATCGGTTAAAAAAAGTACCATAAGACTTTTTTAATGTCATTGGTTAAAAGGTAAAATTTGTATTACTATAGAAGAAAATCTTTGCTTGATTTGTATTGATATTTTGTTAATTTCTCGACATAGTGCATGCAGTTGAGTTGAAATACCGGGAAGATATAGGATTATGATTATGCTGTTATCAGATGACGACCGAGACTTCCCTAACGATACCTCATTTGCCAAATTATGACAAGTAAAAATCATGTGGGATCAGATGAACTTACATACCGCCTGAAATCAAAACTCCCCTTTGCCTCGCCGTTAATTCCATCGAAAACTTACTTAAATTTAATATTTACATTCACAAAAGTACTAAAATGTAGTACTTTTCTCAATGTGGCTGTATCTAATGATCCTTATAAAGTTAATACTCGTAGATAATCGAATATCAACGGAGAAATTTGAATTCCGATTCGTAAATTGAAATTTAAATTCGGAACATTACCATGAAAATGCGATTGAACAGGGACAGGCTGCATTTAAATGTTGTTTGCGCAGTGTGATGGGAAAAATCGTTGACTCGCAGCAGTTGGCGAATGGAAAATCTCCTAACTTTGATGTACATAATATTCGTTGCTAGTGTAGAAACTACATAGTTATAATTCTTCTTCAGTTTATTACCTACTCCCAGTCAAAAACTAATAACTAGTAATTTATTTATCTAGTCTGTTTTCGCTTCGAGGTCTTCAAGCTGGTACGTCGACAAGTTAATTTTCATGCATAAAAATAATTTTTAGAAATTATTAACGCAAAAATGATTTTTATGTGTGAAAATTGACTTGGATCTAGGTGAAATTTTTGTCAAATATTTGTGATGCTGTGTTCTAGTTTTACAAATGACGATTTTTTTTAAGTTCATTCAGTCATTTTATATTTTCAAAAATGTGGGTATGCGCGAACTAGACGGACGATGGTCGAACTACGGACTCTTAAATATTTTTTTGTTATCAGCAATACTGTGTGTTATAGTTGTAATCTTAAAAATAAATGTATCTTATCTTTATTTTATCTTATACTCTGGAATAACACTGATACTTTTATCTACCTACAGGGTAGCGGGTGAAACCGCGGCGCACAGTTAGTATAATATAAAAGTTGTACTTTAATAATCTCCTTTTTTGAAGTCGATTAAAAAAGGTAGAGATTTGAACGTGGCATCACGAATTGGCAAAACTTTTCTGGAATCAGCGTATTTTTCCTAAAATCGTTGAAATGTTCCGTTTCTCTTTCAAACTCATCTCTGTTACCGAGTTGGGGAACTTTTTTATTGAATGTGACAATCCAATCTGCTCCGAATGTGGGATTTAGGAGATCACCAACTTTGTTTTATCAAACGTTAAGTATTAACGTTGCTCTTGATCAGCCAGACTTCAGTAAAGAATTATGAACATTTTAATACATATTTTGCTTAAATTGTAGACAGTACAAAAATGTTCCAAAATACAATTTTTTTTTTAAACCTAAGGGGTCGGAGAAAGGGTTATTCAACGACTCCCTGTATAAAAATAAGATTCAATATAAGAAGATTCACATTGAAATATATTACATTTCACATAGAACGTCTTGACCAAACTCCAAAACAAAACTGCCAATAAAAACAATAAAATAACACTATTCTAAAACAAAATATAAATCTAAGGAACCTACTAATTCGAATTTTGAATTGAAGAACATGGCCAGTGCTACACCAGATAAATAAGGATAATACAATCAAAGGAGGTCACAAACCAAACTACAGAGCTGATGAAATTTCTATGGAATTAATCTGAAAGTTTATAAATGAAGGTGTTTGTTATACGGTAACAAACACGAAATAGAAAATATAGCCGTTTTGTTAACCCTCTTCTTTTCGATGTCGGTAAAACTATAGAATATTTTGCCAATTGTTAGTTATTAATATTGTTAGTCTAGATTTGGGTTCATTACAAAAACCCAAATTGGAAAAAACTGCATTCATTAACAAGAATCTGACGACAAATTATGGAGGTGAATATGCAAATTTTCAATGATTTTCAAATTTAAATTTTCAAAGTAAACACTTCGCATTTGGGCTTATTCGATTTTTACCCGTTCCAATCACAATTACAGAAGTTCTAATACATTATACGTGATGACGAGGGTATGTCAATACCTCCTTTTTTGCTCTTGTATGTTTAATACAAATCTTGCAAGGAAAATTTGAACCACTTCCTCTATGGAAAATTGCATGCTTGTTCAGTTCTGATGACAATACAATAATATAAAACATGTATCCAGATACTGCACCCAGGATCTCTTCACGAGGGAACTCGTCAAAGGCTAGTTGCATGGACATTGGACATACCATTTGACACATAGGTCTGTTTCTATTAGTTTCTGTACATGACGCAAGTAAAAGTCATCTTCTTCATCATCATCATAATGTCAGCCACAAGAAGTTCATTACTGGATACATACTTGATGGAACCGGCTTGCGTCCAGCTTCTTCCAACTACTTGTATGAGGTCGTTTGTCTATATTGTGGCTAGTCTACAAATAGACAAATACAAATACGCTGCGCTTTCCGGTGCGTGCTCTCCAATCGAGAAATTTTCGTCCCGTCGACCACCAGTTCCGAGTGTCATGTGCCCTGCCTAAGTTTAATTTTTTTATGGAATTTATTTAACTATTTGATGAGCTACTCCTAAAGCGTATTTTCCCCTAGTAGAAGTAAGTACACCTAAAATATGAAATATTGATCGTCTGCCGGATGCCAGAAGATCTATGGGCAAAATCCACTACTAACTGGATCCCAACAGATAACCGGCCGCTTGGTCAGCCTAGGAAGAGGTGGAGAGATGAGCTCGAAACCTATAACAAGGATTGGCGCTCAATAACTGCCAATAGACAAATTTGGAAGGAGGGAAGAGAGGCCTTTGCTCAACAATGGGACAATACAGGCTGATATAATATAATAATTGATTAGCTTTATATCAGACAATCTTTGAACGCACCAGATGTATAGTTATCATACTTTTGCGCACGATTTTTCAAAACAAGTCTACGAGTGCCAGGATAAAAAAACTACCTCCATTCATTTGCACAGACAGTCTGCACTTCGGTCCGGTCTAACTTCCATCCCAGGCAGATGTCGGCCTGCCAAAAAGCCTGCCAATTTGCTCGTGCGTTCGCTTCAAACTTCAAACTTTGTTTTCCCAGTCCAGCCGGGCAGTGACTGGGAATCTGACATCTGAATATACAATCGACTTGCATAAATTGACAAGAATCTGAATAATCTTGGCTTATTAGAAAACATGCTATAATGTGAACATCATGAATTAGAAATGAGTGGGAATAGAAATTGAATAATGGGGTCAGCCCCGGATCTACGATTTTTTCTTGCCCCGGTTTAACCCCCCTAGATCCGGGGCTGAATGGGGTATGTAAAGTATTATTATTATTTAGAGTCCATGCCGTCCTATTGCTAGGCATAGGCCTCCTGTTCTATCATGTTTCCATGTAAAATATTTTTTTTGGTCTTTAAGTGCTTAAAACCTTGAAAGTGATGGGGTGTGCTATGATGTCATAGGGTTCGCCTAAAATATTACTTTTGAGTTACAAGTTTAAAAAATGATTAAAAATATAAAAACGACATATAAATTTTACTAAAACCGGTTCAGATTTTTGGTTTTTAAAGCAGAATAAAAATAAAAATAAAAAACGAACTGGAAAAATATGGCGTCCAAATAAACGAAATGGCGTATTGCGAAGTCGGTTATTTCAGTTTATTAAATTATTATTTTTTTACTATAGAGGAGCTCCGAGGGTGGAGCACGTCGGCTCCATCCTCGGCAATACCGTCGTACACCAAGCGAGTTAGTGTACAAACCTAGATCTATTTCCTACAACAACAAAAAACAAGTACTTTTTCATGGAACGTTTTTATCATACTGTAGAACGTTTCACGCGCTCACAAAATTACGTTTGTTTGAAAACAATGTCTTCCCTCGTCGGCTGTATTGTTTTGATTATTGTTCCAAGGCTCTCAATCCACGCACTCCGGGGAGGGAATACAATCAAACGCTTTATCAATTTATTTCCCATCGGCACCATCGATCGGTTCTACACTTACAAACGTCTGGGAAACTTTGCGTCTTGTTTTACAGGTAAGAATACCTGTAGGGTCCAACGAGATTTGTAAATAACGTCTTTATTTCGCGCGTTTAAGGTGCAAGTTTGTAACCGACCACACACGGCAGCAACAGACGACGTGTTGTCGCGTTGTGTCGCAGCGACACGTCGTCGTGACGTTCATGGGTTACGCAAGTTGCTTCTAATTTCGTGAACGCCAGTAGAATAGAAAAGTAAATGTCTGGAATTGACATTAGTTAATGAAATGTCACGTGACAGCACGTCACAGTTCCTTAGTATTTCGTTCGGAGCATGAGCGTTTGTAGAAATAGAAACTTTTGTTGCTTGCAATAAGCGTCGGCGTCACTAATGCAGGCTTAGACAAGTGGCAAACGTTTCTATTTCTACAAACGCTCATGCTTAGAAATGCTAAGATACTGTGACGTGCCGTCATGTGACATTCACTTTTTAATTCATTTGGCGTTCACGAAGACGATGTAATAGTTAAAATTTAGCTACTCAACGTCGTTTACATCAAGCAGATAGCGATTTACTTGTTTATTTTTTTCTATTAGATCACGGCAAACGACGTGCGGCTAAAAGCAACCACCGCAAACTTTTTCACTTAGTTCCACACAGTTTAATGACTTCCTGAATGTTAGGCGATGTTAAGACAAGCCCGAAGTCAGGACAAAAGTTAAAGTTCAATCTTAGAATCTTTTTACGGCACTTTTGAGGGTATGATTTAGAGACGACCTCGCAAATCAAAAAGTTTGACGTGCAAAATGTTGAGAGACTGCGGCCCAGGTGCTTTGAAAAATGATCTCAATTCATTTTAATAATTAATTAAACTTATTTTTGGCGTAAATTCCATGGATATTGTTTAGCTTGGCAAGCAATCCCAAATTGTGTTAAACATTTGAAATGACAGGTACCTAGGTAGGTATGTAATCCCAATTTGACATAAGAAAATAGTTGAAGCTTTGATAAAATCATCTTCATATAAATTGAACAGTCAAATTTAAAATCCATGGAAGGATATACGTAGGCATATTGTTGCTAAGATCTGACAGCTTACTCAGGTTATTGTTAAACAAAAATTAAAATCGGTGAATTATGAGTTTGACTTTTGATTAATACAGAAACCCGCAAGGGCTTAAACTCTGATACCAGGAATAATCACATTCAGCATCAATTAATTTATTTAGATTTTACTTCAGGTGGTTAGAAAATAAAATTATGGATAGGCAAGGCCGTAGACCGTAGGGTAGTAAGTTTCCCGCAGCCTAGTCGGGAGACCGTCTGACTTGCGATCCGCAGGTCCTGGGTTCGAATCCCACGGCACGCACCTCTGTCTTTTCGAAGTTATGTGCGTATTGTTTATTGCCGCCAACTTCAAACGGTGAAGAAAAAAAAAACGTGGAAAACATCGTGAGGAAACAGGTTGAAAAAACAGGCTTATCGTAAAAGTAAGATTCAAATCTTCAATTTTTTATTGTATGAAAATATCGCTGCGTTTACTTTTATTATGAATATTTTTTTCGGTTCAAACGATAGAGATGTATAACATTATAATAGAAGCAAATAGGTAGATAGATATCGGGGACTTAGTAAAAAGGTTCCCTTGACACTCTTTAGGTAACGAACTCTAAACATCAAAAGTGCGAAGTGTCACAGTGATAAAGGTAAAATGTCTGGAAACGGTGCGGAGTTTCGCAGTGATGCATAGTCGGTGATCGAACTCGGGAAATTGGACGCGAAAACTATCTGTGTTAGATTGAATTTCGTAAAAATGTGTTTCGGTTATGTTTTGAATATTGGTTCTTGTGATGAAATATTATAAGAAATATTTCCTGGGGCTGCTGGAATAGAAATTGCCTTGTTTATCCATGTAGATTGGTTAAACAGATGTTACAAACTTAGGCTGTTACTGCAATGCTATATACGAAAGTAAACAAAGAGAGATAAAAAATTATAATATTATTGAAGTGTGAAAGTGTGAAGAAGTATTATAGGTATTGTTGAGAGACAAATATGTTTGTGCCTCAATAAAAAAAAAAAAACTAAAAACAGTTTAAGGTTCCAAATAAAAAATGAATACTACTAGGCTACTTCTATAAGGGCGTAAGTTCTTCATGCTCATGTGTGTTCTTTACTCGAGAACTTTTCGGCTCTATCCGCCCAGTTCTGGATGTTGCCCATGTCCTGCCCACGGTCGCTTCAACTTCAACTACTTACCACTTGGCTACAAATATCCAATACTCGCGGGGAGGGAGGGGAGGGTGAGAGTAAGCCTACCCTGCAACTTCCACTTGTAAGACGCGTATAATTTATCCATCACCTGTACTATGTCGGTGATTTTTGTTCGTTTACGGATCTCTTTACTTCTTAGTCGATCTCGCATAGAGACTACATGGGCTTATAGCCTTTTTCGTAGCTATCTAGAAAAAACCGGACAAGTGCGAGTCAGACTCGTCCACCGAGGGTTCTGTACAAACTAGTAGATAAAAGGGGGACATCGTATTTTTTTTCATATTTCCCTTCTTATACCGAAAAATATACATCGTAAAAATATTTAAAAACCTGTTTTAACTTATGCTAATAAAGCTCTTTCATATGATACCCCACATGATACGGTTAAAGAACTTTAAAATTTGGACCTTCATTGCTTGCGTAAAGACACTATTTTTTTGTGATTAAATTAAAAATTTCCAGTTTTCGGATTTTTTCCTATATGTGTACTCTAACACAATGCTTCTTGCCAAATTTCATAGTTCTAGGTCAACGGGAAGTACCCCATAGGTTTTGATTCCCTTGTGAGTGTCGAAATGTGCATTTTTTACGACATATTCGGCTGTAACTTTTTTTTATGAAAACTGAAAAATTTGATTTTTCTTTCTGCAGCAAGATACTATGAATTTGCGTATATGGTTTTAATTTCAACGCGATACCTTCACGCGTTCCCGAGATAAAGGTCTTGACACCCGGACAGACAGACAGACAGACAGACAGACAGACAGACAGACGGACAACAGTGATCTTATAAGGGGTTCAGTTTTTTCTTTTAAGGTACGGAACCCTAAAAATAGCTCTTTACCTCTTTTAGCTGTATGTTAAAAACATACATACCAGAGGAGCTATTTGAAGCAAAATTATTGTCACATATTTTGGTAAAGCAAACAAAACAGGGTTACAGCGCTTGCATAATAATTACATCGTTTATCTACGACTATACGATATGACGTCACAGTTATATAGAACTAATGGGAGTTACCGGATACGATTGATACTTGCAACGCAGAATTGCATCTATGGTGTGTTTTCTCGCCAGCAAAACGTCGAAAGCACTCACTTCACTAGTAAGCGGTGCGGCGCTCTCGCCGCAGTTGAATGTAACAATGTAGCAATGAGCGGTGTCTGCTCTCGTACGTAAGTACATACAGCTCAATGCTTAACACTTCCAGCAATAACAAAAAGAGTCCCGGAATAAAATCCAACATAAGTTATTCGTAAGCACGGAATCAATCTCGCGAGTGTTCTGTATCCATCATCCTTACCTCCGTGCTTGTCCGGAACCCTGCTGTACCTTCAGTATGTTAATGAACCTCCATCAAGATTGGAGTAAATGAATTATTTATTACAGCTACCCGCCTCGACGCTCCTCGCGCCGCCACGACTCTCTGCCATGTTCAATTGGTACTGTTAAGGCTGTCAGGGCATAACTTCCATCTCGCTTGCGCATGCCATGTTTTGATGGAAGAAACAATAACATTATTGAAAGATAGAGAATGGTTTCATTTTCGCATCTCTAAATCCTCTTTTTTTATTCCAGTTTCACAGACACACGTTCGTGACCTTTGTGAGATTAACAAACTATTTTATTAATAAATATGAATGTTACAGGAAGATTAGAAGATTATTTTAATTTATATAACTTATTACTATGTTGTGTATATACCGTATGCAGACTAGCGACCTGCTAGCAGCACCCGATCATGTGTGCATATGCCAGCCATCGCCGACCCGACTCACGACGCCGCCGCAAGGACCCTTCGACGTTGAGCATGAATGTAATAAATATAAGATACTCAGCCTCAAACAATATATTTATATACACATTTTTGTAAATGTTAATATCATATCAAACACCCAAAAAAAAATAGTAGATAAATATGAAAATTAAGCCTATTAAGAGGCCGTAGTTCAACCGTTGTCCGTCTCGCTCGAACATACCTACATTTTTGAAGATATAAAACGACTGAATAAACATTAAAAAAATCGTCGTTTGTAAAATTAGAAAACAATATCACAAATATTGGACAAAAATTTAAATTTGATCCAATTTAATTTTCATAGATAAAAATCATTTTAGAAATCATTAACGCAAAAATGATTGTAATGTATGGAAATTGAGTTGAATCAAATTGAATTTTTTGTCGAATATTTGTCTTGTTGTTTTCAAGTTTTACAAGCAACGATTTTTTTTATATGTTCATTCAATCATTTTATATCTACAAAAATGTGGCTAGAGAGCGAGACGGACGAGTACTTTGTCTCTGTCAGTAAACCCCAAATATCATATTTTCGTTATATTGATCATAATAACGGTGTTTGAAGTCTATGATATCATTATAAAACATTATTCTTGTTTTCTTGAATACGCCATGTTATTTTAAAATTTATATAAATGAGCATGCAGCTTTATGTATTTTTAGAGACATTTGCAGCCCATAATTTTAAAGTCTGCTAACAAGTTATCAACTAGCTCTCCGGAAAATCATACCACAAAAGCAAACTTTTTGAGGAATATGGGTATTTTTCCTTTATTTTAAAGCTTATTCAATAGAAAAATCATAAAATAAATTTTAGGACCAACACATTTTCTGTAGAGTTGTATTATTGTACCATACTATTTTAATAAATCTGACATTCGCGTATCTATCAACAAATATATTCAATAAATTTATAACGACGTGCTCTTGCGCGCGACACCCACCCCGGCACTTTAACAGTGGTTTCAAATGGAACAGATGTTTGTACGTGCCTTAATATCTGGATAGAGTTTAGTTGTGTATCTTATGTCTTGTTTTATTATTATTGTGTATCTTATGTTGTTTGTCTTGGTTGAGACTGGTTGGCGTTCGTCACAAAGTTTGGCGCAAATGGGACTAAATTTTTCATTGACCGACTCTAATTTATCTAATTTATTTAGATATGTATTATTATTATTACCAAAAAATATAGCCTATGACACTCAGGAGGTGAAGGCAAATCTAACGACACCTCGCACATCAAAATCCGTCAAGCCGTTTAGGCTGTAGGGGATCTTATAGAAACATACATACATACATTATATGAATACACTCGAAAAACAAAACCCTTACGCAGTCGGGTAAAAATATCAGCCAGTTTTAGCCTATATAGCTAAATACTAGCGCTGCCCGCAGAGCTAAAAACTCCTACAATACTGCTAAGTTATCGAGTGTCAAGTCGCAAACTGTCAGTAATGTACCCAATTAATTTCCGGTCTCGATCCTTCAACTTCCGAAGGACCACAAAGACTTGCGCTTATCATCCGCGGAGAGGGTCACGACAGAATTACCACTAATTTATTAAGGCTTAAGGCTTTCTCAAAGGAAGTAAATAAAGCAGATAAACAAAAGTTTTTGCTGAATTATTAAGTTGTGTATTAGCGATTTCTTGCGCCGCTTTTAGGTTTGATGTGAAACAATAAAGGCTGTGTTTGTTTATCTGGATTTGAGGCTGATTTATATAATTTGTAAGAAAAGTGGTTTCTATCAACATTGTAAGCGAGATTTCGTAAATACCGTAAGTAGAACTAGCTTGTTTCAACTATTAAATGGAACAATCAACTTTATTGATTACACTCTTCAAGTATCTCTTCATGAATATTGGAGATATAATTGGAGAACATGATTCATCATTGTCTTGCCCTTATCCCACTACGTTGGGTCGGTACAGCATGTTTCTTTCGCCACTTTACTCTATCAAACGTCATCTCTACACTCACACTTTTCACACTCATATCATCTTTCACACAATCCATTCACATTCTCACTTTCTTAGGTCTTCCTCTCCCGGCCCAACACACGGTTTAACACCATCCTTAGAGCCCGCTTGCACAGTTTGAGCGCAGGTGTGTTACGTGGAATGCAGGAAAACTTCTTTGATACTTCATGACGAAACTAAAAGACTTCTTTGTAATACTAGGGAACTCTAAAAAGAGCTATATATATGGTTGTGAGGCTTCAGTTCGTCGTCCAATTGAATCGAATGAATGTTTCATTGTAAGAACTTATAGATAAGTTCCTTAAACATTTTGGTAAAGAATAATCAAAACTTAATAAGGTCAATATTTCTTGATTAGCCGCAATAATAAATTATGGAGTCTTATGACATAGATATACATTAAAACATTGTCCTCCGAAATCGGGTAATAATAAGTTTACTACAATACTACACAGATGGCGCTGACTAGCCTTAAAACACGACAGCGTTTCGTGCATTGTTAGAAACGCGTTGAGGCAGATTGCCTGTTTTAATTTGCATATCTCCTACAATGGTTGAGCAATTAAAGTCTCGATTTTTGGATGTTGTTGGTCTTAAGCCTACAACTAGTTTCTTAGTTTTATTTATTTATTTATTTTAGAAACACCAACAGTATACATATTACATTGACTTAGTAGGTAATCTCTAATATAGGTTCTGATATGTATACCTTTAACAGGCGTCTACATCATTCTTTAACTAAAACTAAAACTATATTAATTTAAAACTAAAACCTATAAAATAATATAACAGTGATATTATAATCTATTGCGTTCAGTAAAAAAAAGTAATAACTAAAACTTGAATGCGTTAAATTTGTCGTGAAATATATCGAGATCGTTTAGCAAAACATTAATTTCATTGTATGTACGACATAGTCTTGGTAGAGGAGAATTATATGATAGTTAAGTAGTTTTGATACCTAGCTGGTAGAAAGTACTAATGTTATTTGCCTAGCCTGACCTGCGTAGCCAGCATATTTGCGTAGCACTCACGCAAATCTGCTGACCGTGAACCGGTTCACAGACCAGATCGACTGTATACGTTTTCTTCATTTGAATATTCTGAGCGACCTAAAACAGAATCATACATGTATCGAGCATTGAGCTACATACAATCAAGTCATGCATCCCTCGCACGAGTTTTGCCTTGTAACGTTCGGCGCCACTTTCGGATATTCGTAGTTCCTTGCGGTGGGTGGAGCAGAATGTAGGTATTTAGTTTTTTTTATCAGCCCTGTTTCTACAAACTGTCCCACTGCTGGGAACGGGCCATCTTCTCATTGTGAGAAGGGTTAGGCCATAGTCTGCCACTCTGGCCAAGTGCGGGTTGGCAGACTTCACACATCTTCAAGATCATTGAGAACTCTCAGACATGTAGGTTTCCTCACGATGTTTTCCTTCACCGTTTGAAGTTGGCGGCAATCAACAATACGCACATAACTTCGAAAAGACAGAGGTGCGTGCCGTGGGATTCGAACTCAGGACCTGCGGATCGCAAGTCAGACGGTCTCCCGACTAGGCTGCCGGAAACTTAACTATGTTTATCTCGTTCGAGGTGAATAGATAGATGCCAGTACCACCCTGGTGCCACACTAGAATACGGCAATAAAGTAAGTAATAAAGTAAAATAATATTCAAAACATAAAAAAATATACGGTACGAATTGATAACCTCCTCCTTTTTTGAAGTCGGTTAATAAGTAATAAAATTGGACACCAGTTTTGTGTTCCTATTTATTAACAACGAAACAAAAAATCATAAAACACAACTCTTATTATTTATTAGGCAAATTACATAAACATCTAATTTTTTTTTTGTCTTTTAAAAAAAACTAAACTATTCAAGTTAGGTTTTTTGTCTTCTTTTTCTCTCCCTATTTCTTCCTTTTCAGATTCCTTCCTGATAGAGAGATAATTTATTTGCATTCAGTTTGTTTGTTCAGTTAATTAGATTGTTTTGAAGTCGGTTTAATATATTTTTTAATTACTTTTATTATTTCTACACATGGCATGTAGGTACAAGACGTGGTCAAGAACCCACAAGAGATGCATAGCAATGACTGTACGGAACGAGGTCACGGCAAATGACCGTTTAAATAATTAAAGTGTAAATCTGGGCAGTGTTCCGCGCAATAACTCCGCTGGGTGACAAAACAGGTCGTTAAATTTAATATTTAACGGAGTGCCTAGTTTCCACGCTTGACCCTGTTGCTGCGTTTTCGTTCGGTGACACGGCCGGTTTATTGTGGTCATACTATTTTAACAGACTTCTTAAAAATGAAGAGTAGGAGGAGGAGAATATAACCCACCTCTTGTTTCTTTGTATGCCGAGCGTCCCATAACGGTCAGCTACCGACTGGGTAAGGAGGGTTATGGTTATGGTAATATGTTATATAAGTGTACGTATGTTCGTATGTATGTATGTGGGTATTTATATATGTAGGTATGTATGTATATGTGTTTCTACCTACATGAGCGCCTACAGCCTGAACAGCTTGCCCGATTTTGATGTGCGAGGTGTCATTAGATTTATCTTTATTCCCGAAGTGTCATGGGCTATATTTTTGATAATCATATTACATCTCTCGCAAAAATAAAAATATGCGTTATTTTACTAATTTTTTTACGTAACCTCCAACGAAATTTTTAACGTAATAAACAAGTGATTTTATTAGAATTATTTCAAAGAATGCGCATATACCTAATCTTTATCAGTGATTTTACGCATACTTTCTCACAAAATCGTACACTCAACAGCGTATCAAGCGTAACGAAATCGTAAGTTACAATGCAAAACCTCTTTTAAGCAGTCGTGTTGTCTTGTTTTTCTTTTAATATAGATATTTGTTTTATATTTTTGACAGAATTTAGTAATTTGTAGAACGATTTGGTTTTTTTTTATTAATCGTATACACTTTTGTTAAGTTTCATCTGTCCCGGTGTCTGTGTGTTTGTAATCGAATCTTGCAAGTTAAATTTGCATATTAATAATTTCTTTACACAATTCATGTTTAACTTGGTTCGGGATGGAACCTCACAGCCTACAGCCTAGAAGGCAAACATACTATCAATTGAACTATGAGACTAATTTAAGTAATTTACGCATGTTGCTCACATTAAAAGTTAGTTAAGAAAGTTCATTCGTAATAATAATTCTTGTTTTCTCTTCCACTGTTGTACCGCGTCATATTAAATTCACCCGGTCGCGGTTCCGTCAGTTTCAGTTAAAACTGATTTAATTTAACCTGAAACTAAGCTTTCTAAGTAGTTCGTTACCTCAGATACTGTGAGACGTAGTTTTCTTACGATACTTTTAGGCAACGTAAGTCTCGAACAAGAGTCGTCACACTTCAATTCCGGTAATTGCTAGAGGCAGTTAAATAAAAAAAAACAAGTATGTATGTATATTAAAAGAAAAACAAAATAACCGACTGCATTAAAGCAGTTTTTATAGTCTAACTTACGATTTTGTTAGCATATGCAGTTGAGAGTACTTTTTTTTGCGTAAAATTGCTGTAAAAGATTATCAATGCGTATTCTTTAGAATAATTCTAGTAAATTCACTTATAATAAATAAGTTCAACGAAATAGTTCGTTGGAGGTTACGATAAATCGCATTTTTAGCCGACGAAAAAACGGAGGAGGTTCTCAAGTCGACGCGTATATATATTTTTAATGTATGATCACGCATAACTTTTTGTTTGTAAGAAATGTATTATCATTATTACAAAAAAATATATCATAGCCTATGACACTCAGGAAGTGAAGACGAATCTAATAAGCATGTTGTAAATTTCTGGTAATATTGAATGCCTGCTAAGGGAAGGTGATAATCCTATATATTGCACTAGCACCTAGCATTTCTGTAAGTATTAGCTGTCAATAAATATATCTTCATCTGAATCTGAATCTAATGAAACCTCGCACATCAAAATTGGTCCAGCAGTTTAGACTGTAGGCTGTCATATACATACATACATACATTCATATATTATTTTGTTTTTTTTATAACTACATTTTTGAGAAATTGTAAATAAATATATACATACATAGACTCGAAAAACATAACCCTCCTTCTTACGTTGTTGGGTTTCGCAGTACTCAACTGTCAGTAGCTGCTGCTCACGTGTCGCATCACCTACAAGCTACCAGTCTCGGCAAATGGCGGAACAGCCTTTGCTTTTTGTTGAAGAAATTAGAAATTCGAATGACATTTTTTATGTTTTTAATAGCCCCGTGAGCCTGTGGTTTTAGCCACTAATCTACATTTATTTATACTATAGATTGGTACCATCTAAATCGGTGCATTGGTTTAAAAAAATATGCGCATTTTGAAGTCGGTTGTTTTAGTTTTTAACAACATAGTTATTAAATTATAACATCTTAAATATGAAATAAACAAAATGATAGAAGCTTTTATGATTTCATAAGTAAAAAAAAAAACATCCGAATCGGCTGATTATAGTTGTAGAAATCAGATTTCTCCGTCTGTATGACCAAATGCGTGGTAAACGTTTCTCTTAATGATTTCTTATCCATTCAAGCCCACTCAACATATTACAAATTACCATAATTGTTGTTGGTCGGGCCAATTTCTTAGCCAAAGTAAAATTGTGTTTGCCGTCGAGTAGAGTATGTGAGTTACATTATATGAATTGTTTGTTAAAGACGCTGTTACCGAAATTAGTGTCTGTTAAAATGAGTTATCGTTTGTTAACTTAGTATATTATTTCACTTCGTTTCATTATTTTCATTTTAGTATAGTATATATTTCGCCGAAAAGTAGACTTCGCGAGCACAAACTTTTGCAACAACACTTGCTGCAACAAGCCTGATGAATTTCCTGAAAAGGCAAATAACGCGAAAGATTTTTTTTGCAGGAACGTCATGGAAACATTTTGTTACTCTGTTTTATTTTGCTGAACTTGTGTTAATTTGAATATTAATGCGATAAAAATGGTGCAGGTGTATTATTCATTAGTTCGATTAAGTAGGTGAGAAATTCTTTTATCTAATAGGGACATAGACATATTTCATCAAACAATACATGGATATCAAAGGCAATTAAAAAAGATTTTACAATTTAATTAAGAAACATAATTTGTAGCTCTCACTTTAATGAATGTGTAACAGGATTTGTTATTATATTTTTTGTCAACAATGTTAGATTTACATGTTAGTATTAGTTTAATATTCAAGTCTAATGGTTTAAAATTTCCCTTTTAATTAACTTTATTTCCCACAATGTACTAACCTTCTTTACCTTATCTAGCTAGGCATACATAATTTTAGGATGCGATACAGTTTATTAATATGTATTTGAATTGTGTACTTTCTCCTATTGCATTCTGTCGTGTATGTTATTGAATAAAGAATAAAGAATAAAGTGTAGACAAGTGAAATAAAGCTGTGAAACATGCCATTTTACGATGTCGGCAAAACTCCATAGAAGCTTCAAGTAAAGTTGTCACCACTTTACTGAAGCAGGACTCGAATTTGAAAATAACTGTATACGTGACTTATATTGTGACTAGAACATGTATATCATGTTTTATTCAAGAAACTTGAAGAAATTTTAATACTTGACACTGGCAAATGCTCTAAGCGGGTCCAATTCCAATAAAAAAAATAACGTGTAAAGACTAAGGCGCATCGAGACTCCACACGAGCTGGAGTCGAGGCGGCGTCGAGGCACGGGCGCACAAGCGGCGCGCCGCTTCTACGTTTCCTTCAGGTTCAAATGGCAGTGCGCCCACACACTAGAGTCGCGTCGCAGGCGACGTGGAGTCGAGGCGCGGTCGCGGCGGCGTCGCGGCACAGTCGAGGCGTAGCGTTTTTGTTAGAGTCGAGGCGCGGGCGGCTATGCTTCCTTCACACACTACAGTGTAAACACGTCTACGCACGAAACAAAGTAGCGACGCGCCTAAGGAAAACGAGGAAGATTTCATTACAGATAGAGTCATAGAATTTTTCTGCTGTTTGATACAACAAAGTAGGTATGACAAATAAATCCAGTATCAATTAAAGAGTAGGTAGGTATATATTTCGTTTTGCCATTTAAAACACAAGGTTTTAAGGTTTCAAATTAATACAGCACAATACATCGAAATTGGTACCAAGTACCAACGAAAAAAATATTGTCTCAGCGTCGACATCTACAAATTTCACCTTTATAACGTATATTTTTCATTGGAAATATTGTAAAAGACTAACAAAAATGTATAACAAATATCTATATTAAAAGAAAAACAAAACACCCGACTGCAGAAAAGCAGTTTTTGCAGTCTAACTTACGATTTCGTTACGCTTGATGCGCTGTTGTATATAAGTTTCTTTTGAGAATTTATGCGTAAAACATATAAGTTATATATATATATTCGTAATCACCGTTAAAAATTCTTTATTTTGATACCAGAATCGATGTATTTTGAAAACATTTTTTTTTGAGATTACTTTTTGCCGCCAAAAATCCTTAATTTTGTTTTTTTTTTTAAATTTTGTTGCACCCAGTGTCACTCTCACGACTAAGACGAATCTATTGACACCACTCACATCAAAATCGGTCAAGCCGTTTAGGCTCTAGGGTGTGCCAAAGAAATATACATATATATACGTGCGTGGCAGCTTTATAATGAAATTGCTATGCGACTGATAGAGAGAACAAATGACCAAAGGGCTGGCACTTACCTCGGTCAGCGGATTAGCATTGCTATCCAACGAGGCAATGTCGCCAGCCTTTTGGGAACGTTGCCTTGGGACTGTGACCTGAGTTCTGTTTTTTATCTGAATATGTTTTTTTATTTATAATAATTATCTTTAGTTATTTAGGTCATTTACGTATGTTTATATGTATATTTCTAAATGTATATACACTCGAAAAACATAACCCTCCTTCTTACGCAGTCGGGTAATTAAAGGTATTTTACCAAGAAACCTATTATATAAATTGTCCCGTCTAAACTACTATTTTTACCTATCTATGTCATAAGAATGCTTTCAACGTAAGGAAGAATTCGTTACGCAATTTAGAAAATAGAGTTCAATTTTGGCGAATGCTTGTTTAGTCCTCGACTCCAGGATATATACCTTCTAGCCTAGCAGATCAATATCATGCCGTAATGAAATCTTGGAGGCTGCGTCGTTATGCTCTGATTACATTTTCTCATTAGTCTCAAATTGAATTTACGTCAGTAGGCTCGCACATTTGCGACCTCGCAGGAGTTAGACATGGTTACTCAGTTCCTTCGTTGATGTACTTAAAACCCTTGAGAACCATAACCTTGAATTGCCCAAAAATGCGTCTCTTTGCTGCTTTGAGTCAAATGTAAATGCTTTTTGTAAAGAATAAGTCCGCTACCGCTACTTTAAAAAGTATTAACTAGTTATCTTTAGTTAGAACAATAATTATAATGGAAAAAAAACTGAAACAATCGACTCGAAAATGACTGAATCGATTTGTAAATGACGGAGTTAAGAAGTAATAAATACAAAAAAATAATAAAAATAGAACAGAATTGTTAACCTCCTCCTTTTTAGGGTTCCGTACCCAGAGGGTAAAAACGAGACCCTATTACTGAGACTTCGCTGTCCGTCCGTCCGTCCGTCCGTCTGTCACCAGGCTGTATCTCATGAATTGCTCGTTTTTGCTCGATAATGATAACGGCAACAGGTAGACGCTTGAAATATTCACAGAATATTGAGTTATATTATTCACTTAAAATAAATAAATAAATTAAAATAAAATTAATATCTAAGGGGGGCTCCCATAGAACAAACGTGATTTTTGTGCCGTTTTTTGATAGATAATGGTACGGAACCCTTCGTGCGCGAGTCTGACTCGCACTTGGCCGGTTTTATTTGAATTTAAGGTAATTGCTAGATATATTTATGTTGCCTCACAATATTTAAGGTAATTGCTAGATATATTTATATTGCCGTTGTACGATGATAAGTGTGGGCCAAAATCACACGCTTTAGGTTTCGCAAGCTCTTATAGTCCGCCCATTAGGTTCAGGAAAAACTAGAATCCTTTTTGTAAAGCCTGGATATAAACAGCTAAGTATAGTCTCCCAGCATGGAGGCCTAGTATCGAGAAAATAGTAATAAACAGTTGTTTCGTTTGAAAACTTTATATAGGTAAAGCAGATAGGGCGAGTAGACCGCGTGCCCCTCAACCGTAAAAAGATTTCCCGAAGAACCGCCTGGGCGCACGCCCGACCGCGGCCCGTCCCTGCTTGTTTACGACCCATAAACGGAGCCCTTTTACTTTTACTGCACTTGTCACGCGCTGCAGATGCATGACAAACACAGTATGGACCATACGAGTAATGCCTTAAAAATACAACTTAATTGTTCACAAGTCTAATATACATAGTTTTGTGACGTGAGACTTCAGCTGCTTCTTAGGAATTAGAGCTTAGGTTAAACTTGGGCTTAGGTTTTTCGTATCCGCGTGGTTATATCAAAACATAATAATATAATTACAGGTACGTCGTGGCTTACAAATCTTCGGACATGGTTTAAGCTGAGCATGTGAGCCCTTGTTCCGCGCAGCTGTGTCCAAGATACACATAGCCTTATTGTAAGCCAACCTCCAGTAGAAGATGACACCTCAAGAAGAAGAAGAATATAATATAATAATAAGAGCGTGCACGAAGACGTGTTCTTACGAACTTCTTGTGCTTGTTCTTTTTTCTATTGTTTGATATCTAGTGCAGCTGTGAGGACCGCTGCGAATAGTTTTTATGAAATAGGTATAAGACAAGAAGACAACGGTTACTAGACCGTACCGGAACTGACTAAGGCTGTAGCAAGTCCGTCTCTTAACATCAGGGCGAGTTGGTTGGTGGTCAATCAAACATTAAAAAAATGTTATGCACTATTTGGCAATATCCCCGATTTGCTTGTGCCGATACCGAGAATGATCATGGCGGGTATGACACGCGACGTTGTCAATCCGCTGTAGATAGGTATTATACATGCACTGTAACCGCGAGCGCGGCGTTGCCGCTTTGTCATGTCATCGCTTAAGTTGGTCACGTGGGTTCATGTGTTATAGGTGTAATACGGAGATGCAAATGGGTAAAGCACGTCCATCACGCGTTGTAATAATTATAAGGTCAACAGGATGATACGTTATGGACAGGATGATACGTTATATGATATGATACGTTCTAGTGCGCGGAGTAGGGCCGTGTAGTTCTTTTTACTGCGTAAGAAGGAGGGTTATATTTTTTGAATGTATGTATGTATGTGTATTTGAGAATGTAGGAGTTAATAAACTCCTACAGTCTAAATGACTTGACAGATTTAGATGTGCGAGGTATCATAAGACTTGTCTTCACTCTCTGAGTGTCATAGGCTGTATTTTCTTGTAATAATAATAAACGTCCACTCAACAACGTAAAAAATCGTAATATGACTGCAAAAATAGCTCTTCTTCAATCGGATATTTTGTTTTTCTTTTAATATATAGATAGATAGAGTTGTACTACCTTTACTGCGTGAACGTCGCATAGTTCTTACTTCTCCTCCCTGGGCCAAGTGGGAAGGGATGTTCTAACTTATGCTCACTTTATAGACGCAGGTTTCTACATTTTTAGGCGACATTTGTTACTATGGACCTCATTTCTATTAATTTTTAAGCTCGAAAGAAAAACATAATACCCGACTGCAAAATGTGGAATTATCCCTCTAATTTATCGAGGACACTTTAAGTGTGATACAAGAATGTTTAGAATTCTTAAAAACACCCGACCCAAAAAAGGTTGAAAAAAATAGCATAACATATATTATGTTACATTTTTCTTTACATACCCTATTCTATGATTATTTTTAAACCGTGTAAATATTAAATATTTCAGAAAAGTTTATCCTTACATATCTAAAAATATTTAAAGAGTTCAAAAATTTCATATGTCATGGGACATGATCCCGCATATCTCAATCAGTACTTGGGAGTCTAACAATGACTGGCCTTGTGGCTCAGTTGGTAGTGTGTTTACGTCTACCTGCTGAACTGATAGGTCGTGAGTTCGATCCCCACTCAGGGCAATCATTTGTGTGATGAGCATGTATGTTTGTTCTGTGTCTGGGTATTTCTATGTATCATATGTATATATGTATTTACAAAAACAAAGTATATATGTATTCTATCAGCCATCTAGTTCCATAGTACAAGCTTTGCTTAGTTTGGGCTAGATGGTGTTGTGTGAAATGTCCACAAATATTTATTATTTATAAAAAAAAAAACGGTTACAGGTTTGTCACGTATGAGATGGTTGAAACTTCCGAACAGCCTTTTTTGCTTAAGCGTTGATGGCACCACCTGTAACACGCGCTTGATTGCTCAGCTTCAACTTGACCCTTCAGATGTGAAATTTTCGAACTGTCTTTAAATTCATCCTAAAGTAGGTTTAGATTCTACATCGACAAGTGATACCAAGCTGACAATTTTCCCAACAGCTAAAGTTGTTTGTGAAACTGAGTACAAAATTACTGTATAGGCCCTTCTGGGCTCCGCATATACGCTGCTAAGTGGAAACCTCGGTAAACCAGACAAAATGTATGTTCACAGGATTTCCAGCCTTGTCGAGTGCGCTCTTGGGAAGCCACGCGATATTTCACTTGCCATCGGGAGTGACATTTTTATTTAGTTAATATTTTACTTTGTGTGAGCATTTAATCATGTTTTTGATAATAAAGTGTATGTAGTGATGAAAAATGGTGATGATGATGAGGAAAAGTAGTCTATTTTCATTAACTGTTACTTTCGATAGAGAGTACTAAGATCGAGATATTTACTAAACTGTCTAAATTCCGTTTTCAGGCTTCCGTACTAAGGGAGCCTATTCGTGATAAAACCTCTTTGGATAAAGAAAATAGGTCTGTGTCACTTACAAGACGATAAAAGTTACATCTATGATAGGTCACGACCGAGTTTTGGCGGGAACGTCTTAGTAACGTGTTGTTGCTTTGTTTTGTTTTCCTAAACTTGTGTTATTTTGAACATTAATGCTATAAAAATGGTGGTGTTGTGAGTGTGGGCAAGTGAAATAAAGCAGTAAAACGTGTCCATAGTCCATAGAAGCTTCTAGTAAAGTTGCCACCACTAAAGTGGTGAAGCAGGACTCCACTTATAAATTGACTGCTTATGTGACTTAGATTGTGACTAGAACATTTACAACTTGTTTTATTCAATAAACTTGAAAAAATCCTAATACTTGACACTGGCAAATGCTTTAATGCGGGTCCAATACAAAAAAGAAGAAGAAGAAGGTCACGACCCCCAGTATTGGGATTTCGAAGAAAGGAGGAGGAGTCACTTACTGAGACTTTGTGAGTTAATTTTAAAGATATATTTTATATTATGTTTATAAAATCTACCACAATATATTTTATAAATACAATCTCGGATTATGCATTTTCAATAATATGACGAGCGATAGCGAAATCCAATAAAAAACTTATATATTTGTTTTTCGTTGTGATTTTTTTCATTTATTAAGGAACAACAAACAACTAAGTACACAGTATACAGTAATATGAAACTTAGTTGCGATAACTTAATAAAAATGCAGTCAACTACGTTATCCACATATTAAGTTTATAGATGTTTATACGCTTAAGCTAGACGGGCAATTAAACAATATTTAATGTTATTGATAATTAATGTTATTTTTTATTTTTTTTATTTATTAAATTAATGTTATTAAATGTTAAAGCAATACAAAAGATAATGTTATTTAAATTTAGATTTAGTTATACACATATAAATTACACACACACATACACATATACATTTATTCACATATACATTTATTAACATTTAAGTTAAGGACTTGACATAGACTAAGGGCTTCTTTCATCACCCCCGAGTAAAGTTCGAAGTTAGTTACTCGCCACTTGAACCGTCGAGTAGCCTTAGGTTCCGATTTCATAATGGCTGAGTAGCCTTAACCATCTCATAAACTGGCCTGTAACTTAATCTTCACTTCATCCGCCGAGTAAAGGAGGTAATCGGCGAGTAAGGATTTTTCTTGGTTACTAACTTACGTCATCTAGGATATTTTGTGTTTACAAATAACTAAAAATGGATTTGTTTGATTTTTTCGAAGATCTAACAGAAGAAATAGATCAATTTGTGAGAAGAATTCCGAGAAATCGTGTTTTTAAAGTGCGTGTCAATTATTTTTTCGATCTTGATGAACAGGACTTTTTGCAAGATTTCGACTTTCTAAAAATGCTGCAAACCAAGTGCACGACTTAATAAAAAATAAAATAAAAACTAAAACTCCGAGGTGAGTGGTATTTTTATTTAAAACTTGTCCATTCATAAAAATGTTAATTATAACCTAAAAATTATCATTAAATACCTGGGTAGCCCTATCTTATTTATTACCTTTCTATAGGTACTTATAACAAACCTATGTTTTAGAAAACACAATATTTGTCTCAGTGAGAAGTGTCCAATCCTAATCAAACATCCTATAATTAGAAAATAGGTTATATTTACCTACAAGTACCTAGCATAATTTAAGTACATAGGTACCTAACCATTATAATTAAATTTCAGGAATCGAGCAGTTTCTTCAGAAATAAGAATGCTTTTAGCATTAAGATATTTAGCCACTGGATCCTTCTTAAGAACTGCAGCGGATTTCTCTGGTGTAAGTCCACCAACAGCAAGTCGCATTGTCAAGAAAGTTACTGAAGCTATTGCACAGCTAAGCCCATATATAATCAAGTTTCCTGAGGAATTAAGTACTCTACAAGAGGGATTTTATAAAATTGCAAGATTTCCCAGAGTTATAGCAGCCATCGACTGTACACATGTTACAATAAAATCTCCAGGTTGCTTTTGTTTCATAATAAAGGCTTGTGATCTACAATATTAATTATAATGTATTAAAGTTTGTGTATTGTTTTAGGGGGTGACACAGCTGAGAACTTTAGGAATAGAAAATCGAATTTCTCCATCAATGTCCAAGTTGCTTGCGACAGCCAGTTAAGATGTCTGAATATTGTAGCAAGGTGGCCAGGTTCAGTTCACGACCAAACAATATTTAATAATTCATCTCTAAAGCAAAAATTTGAAAGTCGACAATTTGGTAATGGCATACTTCTTGGTGATAGTGGCTATGAATCGAAGGATTACCTTTTGACACCTATTTCCAATCCATCAACACCAGTGGAACATTTGTACAATGAGTCACATATTCGAACAAGGAATACCATTGAGAGATGTTTTGGAGTATGCAAAAATAGATTTCCGGTACTTAGGCGTCAGATCACCTTAAGCCTAAACCGTGTCCAAGCAATCATTGTTGCTTGCTTTGTCTTACATAATATCGCTATAGATAGCAATGAAACAAATTTTGGAGAACATCATGATTTTGATTACAATCCACAAATACCTGAGGAAGCAGTGGTGCAATCTGTACAATTAAATACCAACAATGCTACCAACAGGCTATTACAGGAATATTTTTCACCGTTGCTCAACAGACTTAACCGACAATGAATTAAACAACTTATGTATTACTCATTTATTGTATTTATTGTCTATAATAAACTTTTCAAAATAATAATTAGTTGTTTTGTGAATTAGTTAATATCTGTAATTGTTTTTTAGTATTTCTATTTTCAATAACTGCTCTTCTTCCATCCATTTTCGTTGTTTTTCTTTAAAATCAGATTCCTTCTTTTTCTCTATCAATTCTGTCATAAAAACTTCTTTTTGAATCTCAATCAACTCCAATCTTGATTGAGTATACTCATCGATAGACCCTTTACCAAAATGACCTGCAAATAAGAAGTATTATTAAAAAAAAACAATAACAAAATACCAGACAGTGAAAGGGTTGGCTAAATAATATCATCTTATTCACTCCCACAACTGAGACAAATCCTTATGACCTTATGTAGAACTCCATCAAAGAATTGAGGCGATAAAACATACAAAAAATTAGTAGATAAGATATACTCAAAAAACAATACCCTACTTTAAGTAGTCGAGTAAATATTATGCAATTCAGTGATTAGATAACCATGCCATGACTTTCACAAATTTTTACACATAAAGTTACACATATGATTCTAAATAACAGTTTAAAATCCTGTGTGGAAATATATTATGCTAATCACCTTGAAATATTTAGAAATAATTGTTTTAATTTGATAAGTTATTTGGCATTATTAAAATTATTTCTTACCAATGAGTGCAGGATGCTTTTTTGTTTTTAAATTTCTTCGGCTTGTTAGATCCCATTTCAAAGATGAAGATGGAGTCTTCGACATCTTTCTAGGGGTGGGCTCGTATGGATCTTCTTCTGAAAATATTTGTGATATTTAAGGTACAATACAGTAGAAAGATCTAGGGTAAATTGAAATTATACAAAACAAGTGCATTTAATTGTTGCTTAGTAGTTAAGGTAGTTGAGTAGGTATATTATGTTGTTTGTAATAAATAAATATCAGTGGGCATTTTCATACCAAATATCTGATACAATACATAGGTATATACTTTTTGCATATGTATATATATATATATATATAAATATATCTTAAGCTATATAGAAATAGCCAGACGCAGAACAAACATTTATGTTAATCAGGCAAACATTCGGCAAGAATAAGCTATGTCAACTTCAATAGAACCTGTTAAACCATTTGACAATAGCAATGTAACAAATAGACAACGCTACAGTAATGTTCAATTATAATATTAATTATACATACCAGCAGCATTATCAGTAATTATTATATCTTCTACAATTTGTTGTGAAGAAGTAGATGGCAGGACTTTTATATCCTCTTGTGAATTTTCTGTTGAAAAAGTAAGATTTTAAATTACAAATCCCAGTAACTAATAGACTCAAATTACAAAACCGCCTATCAGTTTCACTATCATTAGAAGAAAAAATATGATAACACTCTTGAAAATAGTATTATAATATTGATCTAGGTAACATATGTACATCTACTTTTTCGATTGACTGTTATTTTTATCTTATACCTATAGACTTAGACCCCAATGTTTATAATGTTTTGAGATCTATTTAGTATAATCATTTTTTTTTAAATAGTGATATGTTTTCAATATACATATCTCTTTTTTATGAACCAACAGCTAACTGTGAAAAAAATCTTTACAAACTTTACCTTTGCAATTAATCACATTTTCAGGGATACCTGACTCTGCTGTAGGGGTAGTGGGAATTACTATCACTTGGAATTCATCCATAGAGGTGTCCATGCCATCTGTAAAATAAAAATATTCATATATATTTTGGACTACAAAAACTCCTTAGTATTGTACAATGTACTTAAGTATGGTTCTTTGATAAAGCTTACCTTGACTTTCTTGAGTTTGCGGTAATACATCAGAGTCAAAAAGACTCTCTAACCCATCAGTGCTTAATGAAATTAAATTTTTTATTTTTTCTTCTGTGTTATCCAAAGGTGCAGCGGTGTTAGTACCGCCGCCAGTACGGTACATTTCGGAGCGGATAATTGCTGATTTCTTCCGTACAGACCTCTTTAGCCCTTCGTATTTTATACGAAGGGCTTTGCTGGTTCTTGGAGCTCCACCAGACCGAGCATTGAAATCTTTTTCAATATTCGTCCAAGCTAACTCTTTACTCTTCCAGGTCGTGGCATCACTTTGTTTGTTTTCTAAAACGTCTTTGTATTTAACCACAAGGGATACCAATACGTCTCGTTCTTCCAAAGTGAAGTTGACACTTCTTTCTCTTTTAAGCATTTTGTTCATAATTACAATTTTTTTACTAACACACAAAGCAAATCACGATCACAAATTAAAATAACACGTTTCAATTCAATAGCTTCTGATACAAAACATTGACAAGTCTCAGTTCTCAAACGTCAAAAAGCGTCGAGACGTTGACATTTATGACACTAGTGACAGCCTAATGTGAAATAATCCGAAGTTACCATTGAAAGATACAATTAGCCATAGACAAAGTGCCGAGTAAATACTCGGGACTATAATAACGTTGATGAAACTGACAAAAGTTAATCGGAACTCTTACTCGGCCATTAGCATTACTCGGGACGTAGCTGATCAGCACTTTAATATGAGTTGATGAAAGAAGCGCTAAGTGTTATATATATATAGTTATTTGATATAGGCGGGGCTGCGACCGCGTTACCTTCATTTACGAATATAATAAATGAGTGCGTAACTGGCTTGTTGTTTGGACTGACGTGTCGAGCCCTTCACCTGCTTCCTTACACTAAGCTATCATTAATTAATAATTACAATTGTAATTTAAGTAATTTGATAATAATTGTAAATAAATTAATTGTTTATTACTTGAATAACCTTATTACTAATATTTTACTTAACTAATGTTTAAATACAGTTTGGTACCTTTGTTCATTGACATCGGGCCCCAAACTAGGCAAAGCCTGTTTTTTGGGCACCCTGAAACCTGTTACCAATATACCTGTAATAGGCCGTAATTATAATAATAAATAAATAAATATAGTACTACTATACTATTTAGTTTATGTAGAATTGTAGAAGTCTTCAACCAATCTAATTAAATCCAACATAATTTAAAACTTCATATTTTTTTGCTTTGAAATTCAGCTACAGTTACTGCAATTACTAATACATTTCACAGTAACAAGTACCTACCTCCCGTAGAGTCTTATTGATCCCTTTGTTACGGAAAAAGGAAGGAAAACCACTTCGTTAACCTTGTCTTATCCACGAACAGTTTTTGATATTAAAGAAAATACTCCAAGAGATACTTTTGAAGGGTTTTTGTTAAAGGCTCTCTCGGCTGGATTCAAGGGATTCATTACAGTAATGGTAATCCTAGGTAGTTGAGTTAAGGCTTTAGTATATTTGTAATCAGTTTGACAAATTTCGTCAAAGACATGCTCACATACAAATAAGATGCATCTTTAAACGTAGCCTATTACAAAATATGCCAAGCTGAGATCAACCTGTGTACTGTCTTTTAACATAAATTATTGAAACCGTCCATGGTGTATCTACATTCATCTTGGTGGAAGGCCATTTGAGGGTTAGCAATCACAGGATAAAAAAATCAACATAAAAATTGACTCCCCCAAGAAACACTCCAGGGCCTCAAGGCTGCTAAGTGAACATCACTCGTTCGCCGCTCGCTGACTAATTAACTAATTCAGTCTGTCGTACACATACTTCGAACATCAAAAACAGCTAAAACAAGGCTGCTAAGTGAACATCACTCGTTCGCCGCTCGCTGATACGATTCAAAGACAATTTTGACGAATCGCTAGTCTATTACTATACAAATAGACTAACAATTTGTCAAAATTGTCTTTTAATCGTATCAGCGAGCGGCGAGCGAGTGATGTTCACTTAGCAGCCTTGAGACCCAGGATTTGCGCAGGCAATCCTTATGTTCAGGAAGCCCATCAATCACGGCACATCTGAAATAAGTCTCATTGTGGTAGCCATTTCGCTTTTTGCAGTTCGCTCCCGTACTCAAAGATAAAACATGGATAACTAGAAGATAATTCAGTCAGTCGTAAACATACTTCGAACATCAAAAACAGCTAAAACAATCCCAAAAATGTATTTAGTAAGTGATCCGGTATCACGTCTCAAACGCGGGACAACATGAACAATTTCATCAGAACAAAACGGACATGTGCGGGACTCGTCCCGCGTGCCCCGTCACGCGCCTACCACGTGACTGGCGTGACGATGTACCACAGGGTGAGCTGTAGTTACTTTGTGACTACATGTAAACAGATAACGTAGGTACTAAAGGTGAAATGGTAGCCAAATAAAGTTCATACCTATGAGGAAAAGGATGTTGTTTAACATTTGTTTAAACTGAAACCAGACTGTCTGTCTGTCTGTCTGTCCGTGGCGTTGCTCAAAGACTGTTAGTACTACAAAACCGTAATTTGGTATAGTCATACATATTAATCATGCAGAAAAACTCGTAGAAAAATCTTTTGATAATTATTTTTTCTATTGTTCTGTGCACAGAATTCGCCCTATTACATAGGACCTATTTTTTTTAAGTTCATTGGGTCATTTAATATCTTCAAAAATGCTTGTATGGGCGAGCGAAACGATGATCGAACTACAGACTCAATCAATCGCAGAAACCGAAACCGACCGATTGATTCGAATCGAATCGAAGTCAATTCTTGTTATATTATCTGTATTATATACATGTACAATTCGGCTCATTCCCGTAGCAGCCGCTAAACATCAAAGCTGGAAGGCGTTAAGCTGTTTAATTGAATTGTTTGCGCGAATTCACCTACATAATGAATTAATGTGAGCTAATGTGCGATACACATGCTCACTATTGATAACATTATATTTGATGTGTTGTCATTACAATACTAGTATACTACTATAACAAGTTAATTACGCATTTTCAAAATATTTTTATTTCAGGGTAATTGTACCCATAGAATAAAACAGTCCCATTAAATATACAATCAATACAGTCATATAAAATCATATAGTCAAATCATAATCATATAGTTAAAATACAAAAACATGTCACTAATATAGGAAAACAATTTAAAATGTCATAAAATTATCACATATATATTAAAATAAAATAATAAAATCAGTCAATATTCCACAGTCAAAAATAAAAATAAAACATAGTAATAATTTAGAATAACCATCAAATATAAAAATAGTATGTATATAAAAGTATGTATATAAAAATAGTATGTATGTAAAAATAGTATGTATAAAAATAGCATTGAAATTAAACAATTTTTAACGGATTTATCACGTATATTTTACATAATTCTATGACCTGACATTTCGAACACTGCAGCAACACTGTGGTCACAGGTGAGACTAGATGACAGTTGTCTTTTTTGTATGCTGCAAAGTGTTCGAAACGTCAGGTTCAGGTCATAAAATTATGTGAAATATACGCGATAAATCCGTTTGTTTCATTTCAATGAAGTAAATAACACACGACTTTTGTACTACGTGTGCCGCTGCCGCTATGAGTGGATGTGTATTATTTGAGGGTAATATAGACAGTAGAGTTAGTAGACAAGTCGCAAGTAGTACGGGATCGGCTCCGGCGGCGCCGGTTCCGTCTAACATGTGCTAACTAAGTTAGTACGGCGCTGCGGACGAGCGACAGAAATCGGTTTACAGAGATATGAGGTCCAAGTGTGACGCGACAGGCGATCCTACAAAACTTGATCGTTGGTACAAAAGTGGAACGTAGATAAATAAATATACTTGAAAATATGAGTAGCATCATTGTCTCAAATAAAAAACCGGATAAGTGCGAGTCAGACTCGCCCACCGAGGGTTCCGCACAAACTAAATAAAAGGGGGAAATCATATTTTTTTTTATATTTTCCTTCTTATACCGAAAAATATACATCGTAAAAATATTTAAGAAATATTTATTTATACGGTTTTAATTTCAACTCTATACCTTCACGCGTTCCCGAGATAAAGGTCTTGACACCCGGACGGACAGACGGACAGACGGACAGACGGACAACAAAGTGATCTTATAAGGGTTCCGTTTTTTCCTATTGAGGTACGGAACCCTAAAAATTGAATGTATACCATTGACATTTCTTTTACCTCGTTTAAATGGGGTTAGTACTAATTCCATTGCATAAATACATACGATAACGCATATTTTCTTTTAGGCTAAGCTATCAAAGACCATGAAGGCATTTAACGCCATATTTGATCGTGGTTATAGATAATACACATCTTTATTTCTGTGTAATAAATTTACAATCTAAAATTTTGACTTAGGTATGTACAGATGCCTGTTGTTGCACTAGATTTTCTTAAGTCCTCTGTAATTAATTTTAAAGTATGTACAATAAAAAGTTTGTCTATCTCGTTTCTTGATCAAAATATGTAATTGCCGATTTCGATAAAATAAAACTTAGTAAGACTATTCACCTCAAATATCTTATGCCTTAGACCAACCACTCGTACATCAGACGTACGACTTTGCACTCAAGTTCGTTTATTAGATTGTTTTGTTTGATCCCTGTTAATTAAACTTCCAATCTCACCTATGCGATTGTAGTTTCGGCAACGCCCCGTATTAACTTCAGTACTTTATTGTGTTCATATCGTGTGCTATAATTGTATGAAGTTAGGCCTTGTTTATTTCAGATTAGTTTGTAAACTGTTTATTGTAAAATAAGTTTAATGCGTTAGAACAGACAAATGGCATAGACAAATTTATTTATATATATTTATATATATTAGATTTTAGAAATATTTTTGTCTGTTTTATTTTACATAAGTAGAATTAGGAAACGCACGCAGACGGTCTGCTCGGTGGTAATTCATCATTATCATCTCAGCCATAAGAAGTCCACTGCTGGACATAGGCCTCCCCCATGGATTTCCAAAAAGACCGATTGGAAGCGGTGGTAATGGTTAGTCACAAATAGATATCTCGTTGTACTTTCCATGATTTGGTAATGAAACTGATTCAGGCAAGTAAGAATCGAACAAATGTATTTCGGATTATAGATAGGCCACTGAGAACCTTTGTTTTCTTGTTTACCGTTTTGCTGATTATTTAGCATAAATTGATATAAGTATCTAGGATTCAGATTTCGTACGGATTATTTTACATTGATTAGATCTACAATTGGCCACCACCTCGCTTGACATTAAGCAACGGCATGGCCGAGGATAGAGCACGTAGATCTAGAAGATGTTTATTCACTCCAGACTTGAAAATTTCAAGATTGTAGAAAACAGAGAACTGTGCAGCTTGCATCAAGAACTGGATCGAAATCGGCGAGTAGGTTTTTTTGCAATTCATGAGCAAATTTGTGACCATCGTAAATTGAAGGATTGCATTACAATTGGCTTCGGCTATGTGATTTGGGTATTATTTAAAAGTTTCTTACGTAAAATTATGAAGTTAAATATACGGAGCTGTTACCATCAGAATATAATCTGATATGTCATGAACAGTTGTTTTAAGATATCATTGCGAAGGTTGAAGTCTTTCTTTAGTGAATATAGCTCTAATATAAAATAAATATGAGTTTTGAATATCAATAAAAAAAATTGGTTGTCTGTAAAGTCGGTTTAAGGAAGATAGTTTAACGTGACAACATGCTCGTACGTCCGCTCGCGAGCTCCGAGGAATGATAATTGATTGAAGCGACGGTCTTGCGCGGCGCACACCCGCCCGCTTCCTCAGCCACCGCGCGCGGCTGTAACGGGACAAGGAGCGTAACGTAACGGGAGTATGAGTATGAGTCACACTTTTTCGTGCATGCAGCCGGCGTTCATCGATTTATTAGACGTTGTCACGTCAAAAAGTAAGAGACTGTGCCATAAAATCATTAAGCTTAAAGTTGTATATTGCACAGATTTTTAAGTTTTAGATGACACACACAACAACACAAGATGCGAAGTAAATAGTTGTAATTAATTTTAAAGTAATTAAAATAATCGTAACTATTTTTGTGCAATGATTCACTGAGATTATTTTGTTGATATTCTCACTAAATGTATAGTAAAATAAACAATAAATTTACTTATAAACAACAACAACAAAGTATACGCTGATATTTATTGTTCGTTGAAGTAATTATTATTCATATTCCAAAGTAGGAGATAAGAAGCTCGCTCGTTCAGTTTATTTTAAATGGGAAAACTTTTCGTGTTTGCATCGGGCATCCGGGCTGATTCAAAAACATTAGACATTGTTTATATTCTTGTCACACTTATCGACATATCAATGAGAGTGAGCAGGACACATGTACAATATCTACTGACAGAGAATGAACTCGATGTTCGGAGGTAAGTCTATGCATAGCCAATGCTTGATGGTTATTCTATACTACGAGTATAATGAAATAGCGAACTGCTACAAGATTTTTTTGATAGTATTTTAATTCTATTTTTAAAACAGTAGTAGTAAAATATTATAATCGTATGCGAAGATATTTTACAAAGAAAAAGATAATTTCAAGGAATATTAATTTTTACACAAATAGCTGAAAACTAGTTTATTATTGAAAGTCCTGTTATTCTATTAAAGCTCAGTTGTAAAAATAATTTCCTTAAAACTGACACAGAAAATAAATCGGAATTTTCCTTTCATGAAACTTTGTTTCGACCGGAATTTATCGTTTGGTTTTCAAGATTAAAAACCATTGAAAAACATAGAAAATTGCAGTTGACGTTTATGATCACAGAATTCGCCCTATTACATAGGAATCGCTATAATATTTTTTTAGTTCAACGTCATGTAGGTAGTTATATCTACTCGTTTTTATGGTTCCGTAGTAAACAAATAGGAATCCTTATAGTTTCACCATATACAAAGAGGTAAAAGAAATAAATATACGTACCAAACATGTAACCTCTTTTTATTTCAAATAAAAATCTACACAAAAACTACCACATTTGTAACGTCAAGCAATGTCATCAACATTTTAAACATAACCTTTCTGTTGATTTTAACTAACATAACTTTCAAGAGGCAAATATATTTCAATTAGTAAAAATGGGGACCCTACTAAATCTGGGACCTTTGTAACCCGGATTGATTCAGTAAGGTAGAAAGCGTGAATATTTTAGAAAGCCAACCGTAGGCTGAATACAATAGTTGCCAGAGCCACAATGTGTGCTTAAATAAAAGATACGAGCATTGTCTTTGCTCAATATGTGCTGAGGTATGGAGATGTACGTATATTTTATAAGGTGTTTCGGGTTTAGGGTGGTTATGGCACGAAATGCGACACAGCTGTGATGGCGAGCAATATACTGGTTTTGTTGGCTTTGAATGCTAGTTTTTCCTGCTGGTAAAATGCGAAGACGAATCTTTTTTTTTTAAGTGGGAATTTTGGTTTCTTTTTGTGTGTTTTTTGTACATATGTGTTAGTAGTGTGTGTATAATATGTGGTAGATGAAGTTTATTATTTATTCCCTCTATCATAGAAGTCTTAGCTTAGAAGAAGAAGGCTTAGAACGCGAGTCGCCTCTAGTGTAGTCGCCGTCGCTACACACGAAAGGCAATATTTGCCACAATTTCTCTTCCTAACTCTGTACTCTGTGACATAAGTGATAAACGTCGTACGATATTTCGCCAGCATATTACGTGTTTGTCATAGGAGATAACTGTTTTTTATCCTTTATATAATCCGATTTCAACATGTAATTATTTTTTGTATGGTTGGAGCCATTAATGGTTCCAACCATTATTATTTTTAAAACATAACATTAAGAGAAATTGTTTAAAGGAACGGACAACGGTATTCATTAATACCAGATGACTAGAGTTCTCGAACGATCACCAGTGATAAGTCTTCAGATGGGTGACCGTGAGTGGCATCGTTTCTGAGCACTAGGTACCTACCGTGGGTCGGATGATACGTTAATTTGTAGGTCTCGGTTGTTTGTTCTCAAAAACAGCAATTGTTAAACAAGGTCGGAAGTTAACTCTGACACTAGGGCTGGCCACTCAGTCTATACGAACTTACTTTATTAATACCAGTAGGAATGCTCTCCCGGTAAATAATAGAACAGAAACTTACGCATTGTACCAACATTTCATAAATATTCACGCTCGAATTCCACAATAAAAATAATAAAGAATAGTAAACCCAATGAACAATTTAGACTTTATAAAAACGTTGAAGCAATAAAGAAAATAAAACAGACGGTGGCACAAAGGAAAATAAATCATGCGGGTTGTGCAGAAAAAAGCAATTCGGTCGGTCATTATACTGTTCCAGTAATCAGGAACACTCGCCGCCTCGCAGCGGACGCGACGGTTGTTTCAATGTGTTACGTGGATCACGACAGATTTTGGGAGAGATGCTTATTTTTTTAATGATCGACAGACTAGGTAGCTCGCCGGTCAAGGTAAATAAATCACAAAATAGGCTTACGCTTGACCGCTTACTCGATGGTGAGCGACTGTTTCGGTCTACAACGGAACGCGCTTTCCTTAGTTTCTTAGTTTCTAGAAGTAACCAATTCACTAATGATTTGAAGTTATCCAGATTCCATTCAGGAAGACCCATTCAGGAAGCGTATATATAATTGGCGGTGCGCACAATAAATGAGGAGCAGCGTCTGTAATTTTTTCCTGTTTCTTGCCGTCCAGTAGAAAATTGTGGTTGTGTCAATTGAATTGCAAAATGTTGTCAACTGATAAATAAAAATGACAACAATATAACTATGTATTCTAGTACTTATTACTCGATTCGACATTTTTCTCAAAATTATCATAGAGATAATATAAGGAGGATAAAATAATGAAAGCGTAGACGTTACTCCGAAGCTCGTCTCCACCGGCATCGCAAAAATAAATCTGGAGATCATTCTTGCGCCCCACTGGTTCTCTTTGGAACCTTTCATCCCTCTAATGGGCGTGCCCCTCTGGTTAGGAACTCCCTGCTCTGGAACAATATTTGCTCACAAAATGAATATAACTCTAATGATCACTTCGCAGCTCAACATTGGGTTTTCAGCGCTGAGAGGTCATCCGAGGATGCTTTCATTCCACTACAGGACAAGTCAGCACATTACCATCTATTTCTCATTGAAATATCCAATCTGAACACAACAATTATGGTCCCCATTTTATATGCATAGGAGTGGCACTCCCTGCCACTTTCTCCATTTCTTAGTAATTATAGTCTTGGAATTTTCAACTGGAGAGAAAAAAAACTATATTGTATATCTCAGGAAGCTAGGAAGTCGATAAAAATCCCATTCATGGGCTGAACGGAGACTTTAGGCAAAATGTTGTCTATAACAAGTTTTTTTTTTATCTGCCCTGTTTGTACAAACTGTCCCACTGCTGGGAACGGGCCATCTTCTCATTGTGAGAAGGGTTAGGCCATAGTCTACCACGCTGGCCAAGTGCGGGTTGGCAGACTTCACACATCTTCAAGATCATTGAGAACTCAGACATGTAGGTTTCCTCACGATGTTTTCCTTCACCGTTTGAAGTTGGCGACAATGAACAATACGCACATAACTTCGAAAAGACAGAGGTGCGTGCCGTGGGATTCGAACCCAGGACCTGCGGATCGCAAGTCAGACGGTCTCCCGACTAGGCTGCCGGTAACAAGATTATAATATGTATAATAACGAATTTTTTAAATTAAATTTACTAAACTTAAAAACCTTCGACATAACAAAATGGCTGAACCGATTTTGATGAAATGTAAATAAGAACACTTTCGATCAAATCCTTTTTCGAATAAAAATAACTAGATCAAAATTGCTAAGTTGAAGAGCTATAATAGACACACAAATAGATACACAGATATTCACGTGAAACTTATAACAAGCCTCTTTTTGAATCGGGAGATAAATAAAAAAATATTGCGGCGCGTTAAAAATCAACATTAGGTAATTCCTCGATATCAATTCTCGAATAGCAGTTAGAATTCCAACAGCTCTGCAGGCTACTGGTGCCTGCGCGGACGGAGTTTCCTTTGACGGGATAACAATAACAAATTAATAATCCAATCGGTTCAGGTATCGCCGGAGCTTAGGTGGATCGAGTGGAAGGGGCCGGTTATAGAGTAGGAAACCTTATCAGAGATACAACTCCTGTAAACCTACAAGCTCGTTCAGGGACACGCGGAGCGTGCCAAATTTATTCATATGATTCTAGCCAAGAATTTCATATATAACCAGATGGTGAATTAGTTATCAGGACAGTGTTGTTAGATTTCAGTTAAAAAGGGAGAAGTTTGTTTAGGTCATCCATCAGCAGATTTGGATAATATTTAGCACAACATTTTGGTACATAATAATTTGTTTGCCGAATATGCACAAAACTAGTCAAGAGAGGTTGTCAAGATTAAATAAATAAATATTTGTGGATATTTCACACAACACCATCAAGCCCAAACTAAGCAAAGCTTGTACTATGGAACTAAATGGCTGACAGAATACATATGCCTATACTTTTTTTTGTAATTATATACATATGATACACCCAAACACAGAACGAACATCTATGCTCATCATACAAATGTTTGCCCTGGGTGGGGATCGAACCCACGACCTACAGCTTAGCAGGCAGCATAGTACCAACTGAGCCATGAGGCCAGTCAAAGATTATGAAGTTATAATTTGGGATAGATAGATACCAGTTGAAAACTTTTTATTATATAATACACCTTAAAGTAGAACCACTTATATGTTAGTGAAACAAGGTTTTCACTTGTAAGGACTAAGTACTACTTGGACAGGAGAAAGCCACAGACAAACCTAATCAGGCCACAAGCAAACCTGATCAGGCTAGAAGCAGACCTGATCAGGCTAGAAGCAAACTTGATCAGTCCGTATGGTGGTAGCCGGGGCTTATGCGTGACCACGCGATGTAAGGATGCCTTTGGGCAAGCGCGTGTCGGGACCAGTAGCTTGGGGTCCTATGTCTTCTGGGATGGACTGGCAATCAAGGATGATGCCGCCAGCGGGCTTAACAGCGCAACGAACCTTTCATCACGCAGTAAATCTCCACCGAAATCACTCGAAAACTATTGTTGTCTATCGTGGTCACCTAATAGAGACAAAATTGCGGAATTGCGAAAACAAATTTAACACGGGAAAGACTTTAAAAATTACGATACTCTTGGTTCTGTACGAACCACGTGAAATCTCGTGTTAACCCTCTGTTACAATTTGTTACTCGGCGTGGGACAGTCTGGGACTGGTAGGAATTCGTATTGAACAGCGAACATTGAAAATTATGTAAATTAATAACAATGTTATATTTCAACGTTCAAGAAGGAAATATTTAATCAATTGGGTAACTGCCTGCTTTCAGAAATGATATTTTAGGAGGTAATATTTCAATCTCTTTTAAAACTCACACAGCTTATTGAATTGTGTTTTTGAAGTAACAATATTGTATCAATCAATAACAGTTTATTGGTATCACAAAAGTAATAAAATAACAAAATATACACATAAGAAAATGGCACAAAGGGCGGTCTTATCGCTAAAAGCGATCTCTTCCAGAGAACCGGATGTATGAAATGAGATAGTGGATGGGCGGTGGTGTTTGTAATAATACTACAGTGAAACCCTAAGCATACATAAATATTTCTAAAAATATACTAAATACTAATATTGTGTACACAGATGCTATACTGTACTGTATTGTATCTTACCACATTATCTATTTTGATGTTACCAGGTTTGACAACACCAATGAGTGTCAAAATTTGATATGATTGTGGGTGTCTGTCAACTACTATTTATCTGAGAGCCATCTAGCATTCATTGCTAAGTTTTTTTTTAAATTTTAAATAGAATTGCGCCTGACTGCCAACTAGCCTAGTGGTCAGGAGCTTATCTAGAAGGAAAACCTATTCACTCGCGATTTTAAAACATCCAGATTATATTCGAAAATATCAATTTTGGAAGCATATTCCACATTTCCGGTACGCACTATAAAAGTGGAACTAAAGACTTTCGTTCAAGTTTTTGGAATATCCACCTTGATATCTCGTATCTGTCAATACCGAGTATCTGTCAATGACAGGGCCGTTTTATATGTCAATGTCAATAGAAACTCCACAACACAGAGCATAAAATATATGCAGAAAAGCGTCAATCTTGCGCTATATTATGCGAGAATTCTAGAATTATTTATATTCAAATATACCTTTGGCGTTTAATATACGTCACAGTTAAATAACTTACTAAATAGCATTAACTTCGTCCGTACAAAATTCCAGCATTTCTCATTGATCCAACAAATTCCAACATAAGCCTTGTAGGCATTTATTGGTATCCTGAAACTAAGACAAGATTGCCTGTACAGGCTATACAGGGTTATACACCGAAGTCTGAGGCCGCTCGGGATTGCTCAGAGTAATTAGTACAGGGCAATTATTCAGGGCGCGATTGGAGCATTGATTTGGAGATGCGTTAATTGTTTGCAGAGATAACAATCAACGCTTGATGGCACAAGTGTTATAATTACACCGAATAAACGGGCATATACGGGTGTTATTATTGCAATTAATTAAACTGGCTATATATATCTAATTAATTTTAGAACTGGACTATGAACGTGGAAATATCACTTACCACAATACGAGTAACTCATCCTAACTTAATATTATGAAAACCAAAGTAACTCTGTCTGTTTCTCTGTCTGTCTTTTACAGCTAAACGGCGGAATATATGATATGAAACTTGGCAAAGAGGTTTTTTAGAACTTCAAAAAGGACATAGCTAGCTACATTATATCATTATCATCATCACTATTTTTCATCACTGCGCAGATGACACCGCGGGGCGCAGTTTTTTATGCAAGATAGATCTACGATTGGCCACCAAGTCGCCTGATATTAAGCGACGGTGTGGCCGAGGATGGAGTTCATCGATCTAGAAGATATCCATTCACTTTAGTCTTGAAAATTCCAAGATTTTTACTATTACTATTACAAAAAATGTAGCCTTGGGAAGTGAAAACGAATGTAACTGCACCATACTACAAAATCAGTCAAGACATTGAAATTATAAGGTATGCCTGATTCTGTATTACCTCTTATAATTTATATCACATTATGTCATAGTTTATTATAGTATATATTCATATCATATATTCAAAACATAACCCTTCTTACGCAGTCGTTTAAAAATAATAGTTTTTGACACGTCCTATTAAAATTACATAATAGATAACAGAGGATGCTCCTAGATTGCACCTTACTCATCCAGGTGAGATAGTGGCCTTCGCTACAGGGTCAGGCGCCTCAATCTAGGTCATGCAGATATATAGGTATACTAGAAGTTACCTAGGTCATCTGATGGGTATATGAGGGCTCTACAACAGGATACTCGGCGGCTTCAGGTGGCAAAGCGATTGTAGAGGGGTGTGATTTGACACTAATTTGGCTAATCGACGAGAGAAGTGCGAAATTTCTATTCTATAATTAAAGGCTTTAAATTGTCATTATGAACAACATTATTGAAGATATAGACTGACTAAATAGAATTATAAAAGTTAAATATGAACGCTAGACGATAGAAAATAACATGACAAATGTTCGACGGAAAAAATATTATAGAAATAAATTTTCATCATCATCAACCTATAGGCCACAGCTGCGCATAGGCTTCCTGGCCACATGACCTGCCCATTTCCATTTTAGGTCTGTCAGTTTTTGTACGATGGCTACCACTATGTTGGGACGTCGTGTATTTCAGTAAATAATCTCCTTTTTTGAAGTCGATTAATAATTATAATTACTTATAAGTATACAATTTGAGTTAGGACTTACCTTTTTTTCGATGTATGAAAATTTATTTGTATCAAAGTAAAGTTTCGTTGAAAATTGGGATTTTTCTTTCCAGATCTAATTCGTCACGAATTAATCGTAAGTCTCTATATAGTCAAAAATGTATTTACTATGGAACTTCGGTATCTCCATCGCGAGCTACTCTACAAATGTTGTTTTCATCTCAGCCATAATAAGTCCACAGCTGGACTTTGGTCTCCCCGACGGATTTCCATAAATACCTATTAGGAGTGGCCTGTGTCCTGCCACCTGTATGAGGTCATCTGTCCACCTTGAGGCAGATGTCGCTACGCTGCGCCGCGCCGATGCGCAAAGTTCTCAAGTTTCTACTTGAGAACTTTTCAGCCTCAACGGCCATCAGTTCTACGTGCTATGTGCCGACTGCTATTTCAACTTGGTAATCTGTTGTGCTATCGCGGTAACTTTCGTATAACTAAAATAGAAAATGCTACAAATATGAAAATTAATAAAAGAAACAACATAAACGTGCAAACCAATTCGTTCCTCCACAAGTCCCCAGGCTGGGTTAATTTGTTGTCCAATCGCGTGGTGCGCCGCTAGTGTTCACGGAGCCTACAATTTATTTGACATTTTGAGAGCGCCCTCTCTGAATAAATTATGTCGAGTTTTGCGGAACAAGGCTGAACGTGTTTAAACGTTTCTAATTGGCGATTCATTTTCGGAATTTAAACAAGTAATTGTTTACGTTTATTCAAGTAAATAAGCGCGACTTGGACGCCTGGAATGTTCCATAGTGGAATTCTTGATTTGCTTTGACTAGCTTCGCAGCTCAGTTGGTAGTATGCCTGCCTGCTGAGCTGGTAGGTCGTGGGTTCGATCAGGACAAACATTTGTGTGATGAGCATACATATGGTTGTTTGTTCTGTGTTTAAGTGTTTCTATATAGGTATATCATAAGTATGTATGTATGTAAAAAAAGTATAGAAGGTATATTGTTTTCTATCACCCATCTAGTTCCCGTCATAGTACAAGCTTTGCTTAGTTTGGGTTAAGTATATGGTGTTGTGTGAAACTTCCACTAATATTTATTTATTTATTATATTAATATAGTTAATACTTACTTTTTGATAAATAAATAATAATACTATGGTCATGCGTCTTGCAGGGCCTACCGGGAGTGACGTTTGCGATGGTCATTTGTAAAAGTCAGATGAATGCGTTTGAAACTATAGTCAAACATTTCAACTCAACACGCGTGAGTAGTGAGACGTAGTTTTCGTTAAAAATAAATTATACTTCTTTGGAGGACAGTAGTGTAATTAACGGGTAATTGACGCATAATTAACGGGTGTGGACTCAAATCACAATAAAGAGCTGAGTTTTTGAAGAAGAGAACATCATGAAGAAAACAAAGCATGGAAATGGACACTTTTATCTCTAATATGTCATCTAGCACCTACATTTTAGAGCAATTTCCAAGCTAGGTGTGCCTACCATCTTGAACCATATCGTTCCATGACGCTTGCACAAGCGCTAACTACTCTTCTAAAGCCTATAGATTCTTACAGAGTGTATCTCGCTCTGTCGTGTAGCTCTGACATCTTCTGACGCGAGACAAAGTATTTTTTTAGAATTTATTATTTACATATACATAATGTAATAGAATTTGTTATAAAATCATCTAAAAACCTAGATAAAGTTTGTCTAGATGGCCTGTTCTCTTGGTAATATAATTTATAAACAATACAAATTGACCAAATGTTGTGCGCGATCACGCAATAAGACAGTTGATGTAGTAATAATGAAAGTGTAATGTAATATAAGTGTAATGTAAATGTAATGTAAGTGTAATTAAATACCCGGTCGATCCATCAGGTCATATGTACTCGTAGTGGGCAAAGCGAGACGAAATTTTACATCTAAGTACATCTGTCTCGGTGTGAGTAAGACGACTATGACACACCCCGATATCTTAATAACAATATTTATAAACTTTCGTTCCAAAATTACAATCGTAGAATTATATATTATTTTAGAGATACAAATAAAAATTAAATTATAATGAACGGCAATCTTAATCCCATCTTAATCGAAAAATACCAAGAGAATCCTTCGAATTCCGAAAGTTTAAGAAAACCTTTTTATCATTAACAGATTCTATCAAACTTCAAGTTAATTAGATAAACAAAAACTTTCATCAAAGTGAGTACCTACTTGTGATTTGTGTTCAATATTGTTTTAATTGATTCTTAAGACTGGGAGACTTTAGTCTAAGAAGTTCGACAGTTTCGTCGAGTCATTTGCTGATGGTATTATTAGTTATTAGTGACCTCTAAGGTGCGATTTAGTGACGTAGTCTATTTATACAATGTAGCAATGTTTTATTAATACTCTATAGATATGTTAGTAAATAAAATAAATAGATATTGGTGGACATTTCACACAACACAATCTAGCTCAAATTAAGCAAAGCTTGTGCTATGGAAACTGTATGGCAGATATAATAAATTTATATTTTTTTATACATTTTACAATTTAGGCATATAGAGCTTTAAAATCATAGCTAAAACTCGAATTTCTTCTTTTTCTTCTTATTTTTTTTGCCATAAAGTTACCCACTGCCTACTGCCTGCATACAGTTTTTGGGAAAAAAAATAAAAAAGCTTAAACATATTACATTCGTTCTGCTGATTCTTTAATTAATTTTATTGATATCAAGCCAGTATACCTATATTTTCCCAATACCTACCAATCAATGTTACCAGTCAAAATCCAGATACGAAAAATAGATAAACTTCATCTCATAAAAGTGATTAAACATGGCAAGCATATCGCACTCTTCCTGCCCTAAATCTGCCATTCCAAAAACAACTTTGCATATTCCAATAACAAGCACCATTCACACTAAAATCCAGGTTATATAACTGGCTAAATAGAATTAAACAACTTCGCAGCGGCGATGAATTATTAAAATGGCAAGACAAAAAAAAGCTCGTGCCACCGTTCGCGAAACTTTTAAATCCAACCACTTAAAAGTTGTGAAAAAATTCAAATCTGTAAATAAGTCTACTAAGACCTCAGTCATGAATTCTGCCCGACCAGTGTGAGAAGATCCGAGTTTCTAATGAATTTTCTACCGATGTGTGGTTGTAATGTGACTCAGGTGTAAGTGGATCGTGTTTGGGAACGTTTTTTGCGAGACGTTGGCTGTTCAAGTCGACCGCAATAATACGAGAGGTGAGGTTTGGTTTCGACACCTTTCATGTGATGGCTTTTGAATTTATAATTGAAATGGTAAGTAGATGTAATCATTGGTAATATATTGGTTTTTCGATTGATTTGGAAAAAATGTTAATTTAGATTGAAAAGTCTAGTGACGTCTATTTTGCCGATTCGAATTATTTTGAAAATCGAAAGTATTTTAATCGTGTAAGGGGTCTAATTAGATCTCATTGAGCTCGGACGTTTTTGAGGACTGACGCTACATCCCGTTGATACTATATCAAAGACACAACCCTATATATTCAGGAAGCCTATCAATCACTGAATCATCAGGTTATGTTTTTTACAGTGAACTTCCACTAAGATTATGTCCAGCTAGAAAACTAATGTGGTATTGAAGGCGCTGCTGTCCTTATTTCATTAGTTTGTGCACTAGAGACCACAGAATAACATAGTAGTATATATCCTAGATATTACTTCCTCTATTTTCCACGATATAATATACCAAGTTCATTATAAGTAAATAGACTCGCTTATTGAATTTTTGCTGATGTAAATGACAATAACTGCTAAAATTTCAATGACATTTGTCACATTTGCCTATGATGTAAAATGACAATAACTGCTAAAATGTCAACAAATGCCAATGTCAGATCTGAGAAATAAAATCAGTTTCAACAAAATCAACACAAGATAATCATGACGATCAAAATTCCTGCAGCTGTAAGAAAAATCTGCACAGTTTGGTAAGAAAATATGAACTTACTTGAACCCGCAACATCAATAACCAGAATCGTAACTTTGTTTGCTTATTCCCCAGATAGTTAAAGTTGGTAAAAGATAAACAGGTAAACATGTCCACTGTGCCAACGGATGTCGAAAGTTATGCCGATAAGTTCTTCCGATCGCCGGATTTGTTGGTTTGTTCGTTGGATTTTCATATGAGTAAACGAAAGTTGAAGTAAATAGAGGAACTCGATCGCTGGTTTTGCGTGAAAGTTCTCAATTATTTTTACAGGAAATCCAAGCGTATTCTGCAGTTTAGCTTTAATGATTTAAGTACAGCTTATGCCGGCTCGGCCGGACACTTCAGTACTTTGTCACGTGCAAGAAGCAGACCTATACGAGATAATGAAATAGAATAATTATTATAGTTTAAAATCTGAAACAACTGGCTTCAAGATACGCATATTTTTCCTGATTTAAAGATCAAAATACTAAACCGATTTTGACGAAATTTCTATGGGACCAAGAGAAATGTTTCCGAATCGGTTTATAAATGACGGACTAGTTATTAGGTAACAAACTTTTTGTAGTCTGTTGATAAAAGACAATTCAGTGTCTGCATAAGCTGACTTTATTGCGCTGAAGTAAGAGTTGCTATGTTTGCGGAGAGAATCTTCATTCCGTAACCTATATTAACATAATATGTGTTTATATCTTTGTATTTTTGTTTAGTTTCAGATGGAACAACCTCCTTCACAAATGGCCGGGCCGGACTCCGTCCAAGCCACCTCCAGCCCACAGCACCTATCCCCCTTACTACGCGCTCAAATTAGCGGAAGTCAGAATTGCGCCTAAACTCAAGCTGATGTCGTTCCGTGTCTCCAAAAACTTCTTATACCTAAGCTTCGCTAGGACTGAGAAGGATCTGTTAGAGTTCAACGGACTTTGTACTGAAGATCTGGCACTCGCCGATTAAGTTGACCTAGATTTTGAGTGCTTTTGTTAGTGCTTGTGTGTTATTTCTGGGTTCAGTGTTGTAGTATTTGTATCTACATCATCATCATCATCTCAGCCATAAGAAGTCCACTGCTGGACATAGGCCTCCCCCATGGATTTCCAAAAAGACCGATTGGAAGCGGCTTGCATCCAGCGTCTTCCCGCCACTTGTATGAGGTTGTTGTATCAACAGAAGTAGATATAATACGTTGTCCGATGATGCACACAAGCAGTGGTGATGCGTGTCTGTTGTTGACAGACGGCTGTACTGTTCGGACTTCGGACGTACGCCTGCAGGTCACGTGGCGTGGATTTGAGACAATGTATTATATCCAAATAGATAATAAATAATACGTAAGCATAAGTATGTAGATACAAACACTACAATATTGTTAATCGTTTCTTTGTCAGGATGTGTATATAAAAAAAAACAATCCTACTTTTTTATTGTAGTTAAGAGGTAACATGAAGCGTAAGAGTGTATACTTCTCTTAAATATCAAAAGTTTCTGAAAATTACCCAAATAATATGTTTACACGTGTATGTGTTCGTAAAACTACAAAAGTTTGCGGTCTTGTTATCTATATACATACACAATTACCTCAAAATAAGAAACTAGTATTTCTGGAAGTTATTTAGTGTTTTGTATATGAAAGTCGTTCCGAATTAAATAGCAACAGTAATGCCTTTCTTTATGCCTTTCTTTTATCTTTTAATGCCTTTCTATATGAAAGTCTCAGTCTTAATTCTAACATCGGAAATATACGTGACATTTTATGTGAAAGACGTTAACATTCTATTTTTAATAGCATGAGGATTTCTAGTGCTATTTTTATTCTACATAGGAAAAAGATTTAGCATTATTTTGTTTAACACTTAATAAAAAGGTCTAGTCCGGCAGCAAAAATCCATCAATCAAAAAGTTTTCGGTACAGCTACGATCAAAACCTTTCACCCTTCGGAGACAAGTTTGACCTTCCGTGACTCGACAATACTTTACAAACACCTTTCACAATGTTTCCTAAGGGATCATACCTTTCTTGGGGACTACCTACTGTGTTTTTTGAAAACGTGTGTTAAAAATGTTTTGTAATTTTCAATTGTGTAGTTTAAAATAGTCATTGTAATCGTAGAGCAGGGAAAATTGGTCGTCTTAATTTTTATTTTTATTGTTCTTTTTATTGTATTAATTATTTTAATAAAAGTATGGCATGTTATGTGCATGTTTTAAATGAAATGTGACGTTAAGTGTGAAGTGTTTTTGTCTGTAACATTAAAGTTGATTATTTCATATGAATTGTTTCAAGTTGTTACGTCGCACTTTATTGCCAGTGGTTCAGTTCGGTTGTACAGTCAACCGGACCACGGAAAAGATATATTTTTTCCATAGTACAGTGATCGAAATATGTTTTTTTTTCCCATAGTAGTTGACCAACCCACGGAAGTTTATATGTTACTTTTGCGTTTTTATGTTATTTTAATGCTGCCAAAGCTTAGAAGAAAGTCTGTTATTGCTTGCTAGTCATGCTTCCTTTATAGGTGATTTTTTGACTTTCAATTCGAAGGTCCGCCTCAGTTGGCTCGCTGAGTAACGAGATACGCACCATAACATAGATGTCTAATTTACATTATGATGCGTCGTTTTCCAACAGGTGAGTTGGTGGTCAAACGCGGACTGCCTCGCGTTTAAAAACAAATAATAAGTTATCGCGCGTATATCGTAAACATATTTTGCTCTAAGGAAAACTAATTTGTGCTCAACTCTTCATTATGCGAAATAGTGATATACCGAATTTTCGGGAAAAACACGAGGGTTGTTACAATAAAGATGTATGAAACAAACCTCATAGGTAACTTGATAGAACAGAAGAAACAAAAAAAAACATGGAAACCTACAGGATAGAGACAGAGTGAGCCAAGCAAGAACCGGTTTCAAGCGCAGCGTAATAAATGGCGCCTGATGCGAGGAATAAGGATCCGATAGGACCCGAGAAATCGGCTAGTGTCAATAATGAATATTATTAACAATACAATATTACAATATATATTCAATATACAATATATTATTCGGTCTTTTACAATAATAAATATTCTATCATTTAAGTTACTCTATGATTCTATCAAACTTTGACAAGTAAAAATGTCACGTAAATAAATACATCGCGGAAAAATCTAAAAAATGTTAATAAATTAATAAAATTCTTCGTTACGACACAAATATATACATGTTATTTAACATTTCAAAGCATGAAACAAAATACTGATAATGAAGAAAAGGCATGGGTAAGAAATGTTGTAAGAAATGTAAGAAGCGTTGTAGGAAATGTAACAGACGATGTCGGAATTGTTGCTGTAGCTGCCGCTGTTGCGCTCGATGCTATTGCTGCTATTGGTGCGCAAAATGCTGGAGAGCACTTTGCTGCTGTTGGTGCTGTTGCCGCAAAAAAGATAAAACGAGAATAGAAAAGTACAGCAAATAGACTATGATCAACTAAGAATAAGTAGATCGGAGAAACTAGAAATAAAGAGATCCGACAATCTTAAAAGAAGCAGGTCTTTATAATGGCGGCATCCGTAGTTCGAGCTGGAAGGGATAATAGATACAGAAGAAGGAAACGGAATAAATGCAAAGCATGCCTTGTCGATTTCTTCTGCTGCCATTGCAAAGGGTTAAAGAGATGCTGGAGATGTCTTAAAAGATGGTGCGCATGGAAATGTTGCTGTTGTAAGGAACGATCGAGATGGTGCGTGGGTTGCGCAGGGAAATGTCGTAAATTTGCGCTTCAGAAGAATGTTCCTATATCCATGGATATTAAAAAGAAATGAGACAATAATTTTCTGGCTAGCGCGGTGGTTTTATATTGAAACTATTTGATTATCTATACAATAGCGTGTGCTTCAAAATCACTACACCCAAAAGATTTATTTGCTAAGACTGAAGATGAGATTAGAAAAACAAAAGAAAATGCAAATATGGCAAATTGTCTCCATAGATATCTATTTTAAAATGATGTTCAATCAAGTTAATCATGTTATTAAATAAAATTACGGAAACATACCAGTTGTATTATTTATTCAAAAATATACTAAACTTATTAAGAAAGATACCTCTAATATTTTTAAGTGTACACTAAAATATAACAGCGTTGAGCTATGTATATAATATTCATCATAACGTTTCATAAAGGTAAACATGGTAATGTGTAAGTGAAGTAGTTCTCTGTCTATCTAAATCAATAATATAATAAATAGAGCCATTACCATCATTGGCCTATTTATATCTACATGATATGATACTTAATTTAAGAAATAAAGAGAAGTTGTATATCCCAAAGACTATGTTAGTAAGAGCAGAAAAACAAGGGCGTCACGTAAAAATATTACTGTATAATAAGCTGCCAAATTGTATTAGCAAACTAGATTATAGTATGTTTAAAGATAAATTAAAATCTTTCTTTGAAAACATCCCTTTTTATAAATTAAGTGGATATATGGAAATGGAAATTTCAAAATACTATTTTTTTTACAAAGACAGAGCAAGCACAGTCAAGCGTAGCAAAAAGATATTTTGGTATTTGTAGCTGTACTTAATTAGTATGCTGTATTAAATGGTAGTTATTGATATTTTTCATTATTCTTGTCTCAATGGTTAGTCGTAAAACAAAAATAACACGAATTTATTGGATACCATAATTTAAATTAAATCTATTATATCATTTTATTTATGCTATTATTATAAAGTTTAGTTAATTTATCATAATATGATAAATACGTGTTATACGTGTTACAGGTAAGTCAGAATTACACATTGTGTAATTCTGACTTACCTGTAACACGTATATTATTCAAGGTTTATTAAATATTCTTATTCTAACTATGGAGCGTCACAAGCTTAAACTTTCATCAAACGAATTTCCAGGCATCTCTTTAGACATCGAGCTATCAAGGTTGTGATCTATAGCTCGATGCCTCCATAAATAATAAGATTATTTACCTTTTTAGGATTTCATAGCAACTAAAAGGAACCCTTATATAGTCGCTTTTTCCATCTCTGTATGTATGTCATAGCTGTTTTTTCTCAGAGACTTTATATATTAGACACTACATAAATTAAAAATTGCATTTTGTTTAATGTGTTAAGCAAACCGCTACAAATTGGTGTAGTAAAATTTTAAATAATTGAAAAATAGGGGGTGGCTCTCGATATATGTTAAGAAAGGAGACATTGTTTATCAACCCCACTCTATAGTGTGGGACGTCATTGAATAGGTATGTTAAAATAATATAAAGATTTCATACGTGACTTCTCAGATTTGAACCAAAGATGAAAAGGTTGTGTCCCCCTCCTGCTCCATTAAGTATTAGATCAAGAAATTAAATGATAGAATCATAGTTTAGTCTAGTTTTCATAGTACAAGCTTTGCTTAGTTTGGGCTAGATGGCGTTGTGTGAAATGTCCACCAATATTTATTTATTTATTTATAGATCAAATGAGAGATAGAAGAAATCTACAAGAGTTCTACCTTATTATCTTTTAACCATGGCATTTGATACTACTACTATGAAATGCCATGGTTCTACTATGAAACTTTTTTCCAAATGATCTTAACAAGATTTGTTTAGAAAAAGATGACGACCTGGCAAGTATTATTAAATAATAATTGCAAGGTCGTCATCTTCTTCTGAATAAGCATAACATTAGTTACGGCAGGCTACCATATTACAAGTATCTTAGAGGGTTTTGGCTACTTATTTTTATAATAAAACACCGCGGCATCACGATATAAATTATAGTGTTTAGCCCCTAAGGTATATATACCACCTAAAGGTCAGGTACTAAAATATGAACATACTCAAGCTGAAAACCTGACCTAAGTTATTTTGTTCAACTAAACTTACAAAGCCAAAAGCGATTTTTAGAACTTAGGAGCAGAGTTGAACTAAGTTTTGAAATTATTATTTTTGCATAATTATTGTGATTAGTCTAGGAAAGTATCAAGTTGAGTGTCGCTGCGAAAATCTTCGGGACTTTGCGCTCTTCGCCGCCCTGCATTATTGATGAAGGAGCATTTTCTTGACACTTTTTACCTCCGACACAAAAAGAGAGATGTTATAAGTTTGACGTATGTATCTGTTTATCTGTGTGTCTGGCTGTGGCATCGTAGCTCGTAAACGGATGGACCGATTTTGATCTAGTCTTTTTTTGTTCGAAAGAAGATTTGATTGAGAGCGTTTATTTATTGACGTGACAACGTCTAATAAATCGATGAACGCCGGCTTCACGCACGAAAAAGGATGCCTCATTGTCCCGTTACTCTCATTGTAACGTCTGCATTTCATCAATGTTTTGTTATGACGTTGTCACGTTAAACTATCGTCTGTAAACCGACTTTACAGACAACCAATTTTTTTAATTTCTCGGTTGTTAATTTGATTTTTATTTTATTTTAGAGATTAGTTATTTTATTACGATCCTTTATGGTGGAAGTAATAAATCGAAATATTGTAGTCAAGATACAGATAATATAGTAGGCTTAGATTCGTATCGCCTTATGGTGGAGATTAAGGCGTGCAGCTATCTCCCTTGCACATCACAACATTTTTGAACATATATAAGATCATTGAGAAAAGATGTTAGGAAAATGAGAAACTGATTTGTTTATTTAGATAGGAGAAATATTTAAAGAAAGTTTTTCTTTATAAACACCCTGACACAGAACAAACATCCATTCTCAGCAGAATTTTTTGCCCTGGGTGGCAGACGTACTTCCACTGAGCCATGAGGCCTGTCAAACTAGGGAGGTATCTGTAAATTAAAGCCGTTTTATTCACCCTACCTTCTCATATAAACTAATCTCACCTCAGAGTATTAAGCATATTTAAACTAGTGCAGTTTACAAGAAGGTGCCTTTGGGAGCCACGTAACCTTACAATCTTCGGCAACAGAAACTTTGCCAATGAGAATATGATTCATAATCACGTTAATGTTGTTTCCCCGAATTTACCGGAAGGTAATGAAATATCGTATGTTCTGGATGTGTACTGCACAGAAATGAAATTCTTTGCCGCCATCTCTGTTTCCTGAGACCTACAATCTTGGAATTTTCAAAGGTAGAGTGAATAGATATCTTATAGATCGACGAGCTCCATCCTCGGTCACACCGTTGCTTAACATCAGGCGAGTTGGTGTCAATCGTAGATCTATCTTGCGTAAAAAATGTAACGTGCAGTCGATAAATCATTATTTTTTTTCCGACTGCGGAAGCAGGTTTATGTTTCTCGAGAGTGTATATATGTATGAATCTATGAGTATGTATGAGGTTTCTTTTGCATGCCGTACAAACTGGTGGATGTTATTGAGTATAAATAAATAAATAAAATAATAAATGAATATTTATGGACATTTCACACAACACCATCTAGCCCAAACTAAGCAAAGCTTGTACTATGGGACTAGATGGCTGATAGAATACATATATACATTTTTTTTGTAAATATATACATATGATACATAGAAACACCCAGACACAGAACAAACATCTATGCTCATCACACAAATGTTTGCCCTGGGTGGGGATCGAACCCACGACCTTACAGTTCATCAGGTAGACATACTACCAACTGAGCCACAAGGCCAGTCGAGTATGTTTTAACAGACTTTCAAAAAGAAGGAGGTTTTCAATTCAATTGTTTTTAAATGTTTGTTCTTTGATTATTCCGCCGATTATGATTCTATTTTTTTTATGATTCTTTCATGTTAGTCCTTAGAAGTGGTCCCTTAGAAATTTTATCAAAATCGGTCCAGTAATTTGGTTTTTAAATGTGTCCAAGTAAACAATTTGAATTCGGTTTTACTAGAATTATTTTAAAGAATGTGCATTTATAACCTTTTGCAGCGATTAACGCATACTTTCTCACAAAAACGTACACTCAACAGCGTATCAAGCGTAACGAAATACTAAGTTAGACTATAAAACTCGTTTTTTTTTAATATAGGTTCTTGGTTTCATTGCTTTGTTTGACTAACAAGTCTAGCAACACATTCGAGACGTCAGTTCCCATTTTTTGCAAAGATAGCGCTCCTTCCACGCAGACTCTAGCTGTTTAATTTTATTTCCTTATTATAAATGGCAGCACTGAAACTAGGTAAATGTTATCAGTGCAGTAAAGCAAGTCAGTTGATAGATCACCGGCGGTGGCGGGTACCATCGCGTGCGCAGCCTGCATCCATCAGGCAGATAGCGAGCGCCGGCCGCAGCTTGCGACATACCTAGTTACACGGAAACGTACGCCTACATCAAGCACTAGGAATTGGAATAACATTGTCTAGACACGCTACACGTCTGTGCAGTTGCATTTTAAACGTCTACTTTTCTAGTACTTTCTACTAGCTGTTACCCATGGGTTTACCCGCAATCACAGATTATTTTTCAACCGACTTCAAAAAAGGAGGAGATTCTCTATTCGACAATATTTTTTTTATGTTTGTTACCTCAGAACTTTCGACTGGTTAAACCGATTTTGATACTTCTTTTTATTTGAAAGCTGGGGCTTTCCGTGTGGTATCATTTCAATTTGGTCCAGTTTTGACAATGGCATCCATGAGAAGTCGGTTGCTTCAGTTTTTTTAAATATAATTATTGAAGTGAATACTTCTATAAGCTAAGTAGCTGAGCAGATTATTTTGTGGATATACCTAATAAATGATTGAGACTGACCGTCACGTTAAGATATATAACGCTCTTTCGGGAAAAGTCAACTCGAGTCGACTAAGGGAGTGAGAGAGATGTAGTGTACGCGGCCCTGTCGAGTTTTCACTTCCGTCGTGTGGTATTTTTTCCTTAATAGCACATATACTTTTTTCCTCTATAAAATAGTGGTTTATATGTTACATTAACGTATAAACACTCCAATACAAATCCAGTGGGATTTGTATTTGAAATGAGTGCATTTCAAAACCATTTTTTACATAAGTAAGTGACGATCTATGTAGCCACGTCTTCTAACCTAACCTTTTGGCCCACTGTACCTGTTGGTCCGCTGGACCTTTTGGGTCACTGGATATTTTGGCCCTTAACGACTACCGTCATGTTATGCTTCATACCTACTAATAAACTAATCGAATGAAACCCAAAACTTTGGAATTTCACCGACTGCGCAAGAAGGAGGGTAATGTTTTTCTGGTGAATGTAGATAGATAGATAACTCTTTTTAAAAAGACCACAAATACAGAGAAAACATAATTATAACTAGGGTTTTAATTGGCGGCCTTATCGCTTAGATCTCTTTCAATGTATATATGCAACACAGTATTGAGTTGATATTACATTGTCGTTTATTGAATCAATCTGTCAATAATGTTGAATGGACATAAATATTATGATTTTTATCATACGGAAATTACTTTCAACTGCGATTGTAGTGTTGTTGTAATTTAGTTTTGCTTGCGGCCTTTGGTTGTGTTCCACTTGTGTTTGTGTGAGTGTGAGTGTGAGTGGCACCGCTCGTTTTGTCCTGTACACACACTAACATAATGTGCATGCATACGAATGCTACACTAATACATGTAAATGATCACACGTGCTAATGACTCCAGCAGTTATATCAAATACATTCGGTAACATCAAACAAAAACGCGACGTATAAGAACCAAATGGGTTTCCATAACAAAATGAGATAACGGAAATCAACGTGTATAAATATGTAGCATTGAACATTCTATGTTCATTACCATACCTTCTTTGGAAGAGATTTGAACTGTTCTTGAACCGAGTACTGCGTTAGAGACGAGAGCACTTGATCATCATGGCATACATTTTATTAACAGACTGAATAATTCACAATAATAGTTCTTACAGATGTTTTATATAAAAAAATGGTTGTGAATGTGTAAATACATATATTGTTTTATAATAACGTCTTTTTTCCCGAGCTTTATGTGTTAATTCTAGTAAAGTCAAAACGCACAGAGAGATAAAAAGCGGCGGCAGCGAAAAAAACAGCGTGAAGAATTGAACTTTTATGTTTTACAATTAGTTCGAAATTATTTTTTTTGGTACTCATCGAAGTAACGTTGTATCTAAAGGTTCAAAAGCGAGAATACCTTCAAAATGTGCCATAACATTATGACCTGATTTGGCGAATTTTAATGGTCTCAACACTACTACCAAAACTTCTGAAATAAAATGCTCAACTTTGTACTCCTGATATCAGTGACCGTAGCAGTCAAATGTGACATACTGAAGATGGCACACATCATATTAGACACAAACTTCGTGTTGTCCGCAGCACCGTACGACCACATCGAGGAACCAGTCTGTTTCAGGTCGATGAAAGTGACTCGAACAACAGACCGCTATTGTTTCTGTGGGACTGAAAAGGCGCCTGTTTTAAAAATGACGCCGTTCACTGAGACATTTCACGAGAACGGCTTAGAATATCCTTTCATAGCTGTCAAAACTGAAGAAGATCTGCGAGATGCTGTGAACGTAACATGCTCTGTGAGCCAGGTGTCACGAACGAGAGGAAACTAGTGAAGCTGCTAGAACCTGATTATCAGAACATCTTACTGCAGTCTTGTCTGGATACCTACCATTCAGGATTCAGGAGCGTGAAATGCTGGCCTACGATTTATAGCCGGACTCCACCGAAGCAATCTGATTTAGTAGCGGTGATGAAGACAATTATGTCTGTACATTTTTCGATGCGCAGGATTTGGAAGGGGCTCTGCTACCTAGAGGATAACTAAGCTACCTAGAGGATAGCCAAGCTACCTAGAGGATAACTGGGCTACCTAGAGGATAACTAGGCTACCTAGAGGATAACTAAGCTACCTAGAGGATAGCTAGGCTACCTAAAGGATAACTGGGCTACCTAGAGGATAACTAGGCTACCTAGAGGATAACTAGACTACCTAAAGGATAACTAGGCTACCTTTTACGAAGTTACTACTGTTTGTGTACCTTGTCTCGTGCGTGTTGTGAGTTAGAAGGAATTCATTGCACTCACCATTATTAACAACTTTTACAACTATATGAGAAGTCGAATTAGTGTAATTAATTAAGCCCTGAGTTGGGCGTCGCAGCTTTCTCGCTCACACGCGACCAATTTTTTAATGGATAAAACATAAATACACATAAATACTCATCATATTTTTTTATTAACAATCAGCAGTTTTTCATATTTGGCACAATATTATGTTTCGCACTTATGAGGAGAAAAAGATACACGAATCATGAAACCTTAATCATTTCATAAAACCTATTCAATGGGTTCAAATATGGTTACGGTTGAAGAAAAAATGTCATTCCTTCTTTCCGTGGATGGAGAACCCCTAATTTTTACTCCTGTAATGATTTAGTATATTTTTTTCAAGTGGTTTCAGAACACATCTAATTAAAATAAAATATGTTTATGTATGAATTGTCTTTGACATGACATAAGGACGTATGTCATAATCATTTCAAGATGGATAGAATTAGAAGATAACGAAATTATAAGAGTTCTTCCTAGTACTTCGGCTTCCTGAAACGCAACAGAACGCAATAACTACCTATCAGATTTTCATTTTTTATATAGAGTTTTCTATGGAATAGTGGTCCTATGTAATAGGGCGAATTCTGTGGAAATAGTAATACGAGAGGAAAGTAAATCTTAGTTACAATAAACAGAGCACTACTACATAAAATTGCAAATTGCACGCCGTTTCTGTTTAGCCGTTTTACATTTCTCAAAGTATGTTATAACATACTTAGACTATATAACAATTATAACAACATAGAATTGGGGCAAATCTACTAAAACGCGAACGAGATAGTTAGTCTACTAAAAATAAGATTTGTGACAACATAAAAGACAACTAAGTATATTGTTATTTAAATGAATGTGCTGGTGGTTTGAAATACATTTGACACAATTTCAGAATGATATTATGAAATCTAATTTTGTTACCTTTACACGCTCAAACGGCTGAACCGATCGTTATGAATATTAGTATAGAGATAGCTGTGAACCTGGAGACGGGCATAAGTTACTTATCATCATCATGATCATCACCATTTTTCATAACTACGCAAGTGAAACCGCGGAACGTAGCTATACAGCGCAGTCTATAAATCGGGGATTATTGTTGATCTATGTTTTTTAGTTATTTTCCTATCATAATTTCAAAGAATCCCCCCAGTTGCAAATACTGTGATCTGATCCATACAAACGGATTTATTTTTACTAGACTAAGTAGCGGTATGAAAGTGGATCGGTAACGCGTAAGTGCGCCGAATTGCGAAAAACAAGTGTTCTTGCGAATAAAAATGCTATGCTAAGTTAAGTTATGTTAAGCTATGTTATAAACCTACCTTAAGTTTTACGATCACTGTGGTTGCCAAGTGCCTAGTTACTTTGTTATTAATCACCTCATTTGTGGAACATAGGTCAAGAAACCGAATTACGAAATTACGCCTCGTAACCTGGGAATTGCACAAGTAATTTGCTTTGTAGTTTATGAATATGGACAATGAATAAATTAACTAGATGTAGTTAATGTTACAATGTTTGGTCAGGAATTGTTTAATTTTACTGGCAATGTTTTGACTGTTTAATTTTAGTCTGTAAAAGGTTATGTTTTTCGAGTATAAGTATGTATGTGGATATGTATGCATGTATGTTTCTCTATCATCGCCTACAGCACAGAAGATACACAAATACATACGTCAAACTTACACACCCCTCTTTTTGGGTCGGGGTCTAAAAATATTTAATCCATGTAAACGAAATTGCGTAATATTTTGACGTCGGTTTTTTTTGACTTGCAGCGGCTGTCAACTCGCCTGGTGTTAAGCAACAGTTGCGGTCTACGATGGAGCGCATTTGCCTAGAAAGAGCCTATCACTCGCGATTTGAAGACATATATTATATTCATTCGGAAAGACCCATTCACGAATTTAATTAAAATGTAAAATTGTAATAATTACTAAATTATGGTAAGTAAGTACCTAAGTTTCGATATTATAAGGGAACAAATGAGTTTATTGTATTGTATATAAGAGGATACCTAATGGCTGAAAAACATGTATAAATATTAAACAGATACACAATATACGAGCATGTCAATAAAATTTGCAAATTCAAGTCTTGTGAACATGACAATTGTGTTCACATTTTGAGAAGTGTTTTCTTAAGACATAATATGTGTCCTAAGAAAACACTTCTCAAAATGTCTTACTATAAATAAATAAATATTGTAGACATTTTACAATTTCACACAACATCATCTAGCCCAAACTAAGCAAAGCTTGTACTTTGGAACTAGATGGCTGATAGAATACATATATCCCTTTTTTTGTAAATATATACATATGATACATAGAAACACCCAGATACAGAGCAAACATCCATGCTCATCACACAAATGTTTTCCCTGCGTGGGGATCGAACCCACGACCTACTCAGCAAGCAGACATACTACCAACTGAGCCACTAGGCCAGTCATATAAAATGCTATATTTAACGTTCACTCATTTAAAAAACATGCACTGTGTAAGCTCCATTCGTCTCGCTAGTTTTATAGTTTTGTCGTAAAATCAGAACAGTCGTCCTGAACTCGCGAGGGAACAAGCTGTCTTTGTAGTCAGATACATTGTTGAGTTTCTAAGGCTCCTGTTAATTCCATTTTAGTGTCAGATGAAATTAGGTTTCACTGCTATTTCGTTAATATAAACTAACAATGCTATAAAATATTTATTTGTGGCTTAGACTTGAAGAGTCTTCTATAGATATAACCATGAGCAATGTCATCCAAGGACCGTAATGTACATAGAATAAATATTTTAAAACTGGATGTTGTACTTCGGTATCATAAACTTTTTTTTATTACTTTAGGGAAAAGTATTAAATATAATTATTTAATCAATAAAAAAAATAAAAAAACTGAGTGATTGGAGATTATTTAAAATATCCATAGGCAACAAAGCTTTTATGGATATTTCAAACAATTTCCAGTTTCAGGCAGAGTGCCCAAAATGCTGGCGGCATTTCCTCTCTGAATGGCAATGCTTATTTTTTGTCCAAAGTAAAGGCCTGCATTTTGGGCATGCAAAGAATTTTTTAATCTCCCCGATAAATCTTTAAAAATTTCCATAGCACCCGGCCCCCATGGTCCAAGGGTTTCTACCCCAAAAAGCACAAATATGTAACCTTTATCAAGGTTACTATATTTGCGCTGTTTAAAGGAATTCTGCTGAAACAGCTGCGCCGCATGCATTTTTTTATTGACATAATTATATAGGACATTACTACAGATTATTTAATCTAAAAAATATTTTTAATAAAACCGCCGTTGAAACTTTGGGCAGTTGGGGAGCGAGATGCCAAAGGCCTCGTCAGTGAAATTGGCCGAAGACTGAAGGACAACAGTGGTGACTCCCGTTCTGCTTCGTTCTTGGTGCAAAGGTTGGCTATTGCCATACAGCGTGGCAATGCTGCTTGCATTATGGACACCTTTCCACCAGGATCGATGCAGGATGGGTTTCAATTGACGAAATTGTAATTTGAATTGAATTGATTACTTTTTTTACATTGATTTAGTTAAAAATATTATTCAGTATTGTATTATATTTAGCATTTTACATTAATAGGAAATGAGATGTACCTATTACGTTTTTCTCCGCTTTGTAGTGGGGAGTGGACTGGGGCAGTCCTCAGCACGGGGTATCCTAGTGACGACTGTTATGCAAATGTTATTTAAGATCGTTTTTCTGGTAGGTAAATGTATAAATGAATAAAATAAGACGGACAATTCAAAATCTCGTTCACAGTTGAAGTCAAATATATATAAGCATGACATCCACACAGATCAATACCGCATCAAATCAATATAACAATAATTACTAATAGCCGAAAATAACACAAATATATAGGTATGCGTACATTCGTAACGCAGTCGGGTAAACATAATTATGATTAAAAAAACTAGAAGCCCGATTTCGAAATACGCAATTCGTTTACTTGAACGACATTTTTTCAGTTATTTTGTTATAAAAATCAAAGTAATGAACAGATTTTCATGATTTTTTTTATGGGACCATCTCTGAGATATTACCTATTAAACAAAAAATTATCACCAAAAACAAGTCATAATTGGTGGAGTAATCACTGAATAAACATACAAAAAAAACGTACAGTCGTATTGAGAAACTCCTTCTTTTTGGAAGTCGGTTAAAACACACAAAATATGTAAGCCACAAACAAGATAATCCCAATTCTCAATAGTGAAGCTACTTAACTTTAACGATTCCTTACTGTGTTTATCTTTACGACATTATACATTGCGGGGCCACGGCCAAGAAAATTGCTTTCCCTCTTTCCCCACTGTCTACGTACGGTAACAACATTAATTTTCAGATGATCCACATACAGTGCTCTATAAGTTCCGGATAGAGACGCCTCATTAGAGCGCTCGTATTGGTTTCCATTTTGACATAACATTTTAATGAGCAACCTAACGGTTATGTACTCTGCGCTGGGGCAGATATGACGCAGGACTCGATAAATTTTAATATGGAAACTGTAGTAGATGTCACATTTCTAAGTAAGAGTACGTGTTACTCAAGAACCCTTCGTGCGCAAGCCCGACTCGCACTTGGCTGGTTTTATTATAACAAAATAACTAAAAAAATGTCATTCAAGTGAACGAATTGCGTATTTTGAAGTTACCTCCTACAGCCTAAACGGGTTGACTGATTTTGATGTACGAGGTGTCGTTAGATTCGTCTTCACTCACTAAATGTCATAAGTTATATCTTTTTGTAATACTAAATTATATAACTCTTGCAAAAATAAAAAATGCGCTGTTTCGTAACTTTAGAGTGATTTTACGTATACTTTCTCGCAAAAAAAGATCGTACACTCAATTGCGTATAGCATAACAAACTCGTAAGCTAATTATAGATACCTAGGTATCTATAATTAAAGAAAAATAGAATACCCGACTACATAAAACCGGTTTTTGCAGTACAATTACCTATTGATAACTGTATCGTATCCAAAGTTTATTTTTAAATGCGACCACATATCCGAAGGGCTGCCATGCGCAGCGCTATTACAAGTGATAGGCAAACAAGTGGGGGTGGAAAGGAAGGGTTGGGGTGAATAAATAGAACACCGCCTGGTACCGACTGGTAACATTGGCGGGAAGATTTCACAATTACAGCATGACATACATTTCATGGCCGGAAATGTAGTGTGATACAAACAGCACTGTTACAATTAAATTCGCTGATGATAAAACGTTTGTATTACTTACTTTTTATTTTTTTTCACCTTCGACCACAGAAGACATTAACAGGATTACATACCTCGATCCAAAAATAGTGGTGTTATAAGTTTGATGTAAGTAATTATGTGTCTGTGTCATCATTGCTCTGAAACGCATGGACCAATATTGAGTTAGTATATTTTTTGTTAAAAAAAAAGGATTTTATCGAGTATTCTTAGTTTTGTTTTACTAAAATCAGGTCAGCTGTTTTTCATGTCGTTGAGGTTTTACTTTTTAATGGTTTAGGGAAGGTTTAGGGATTAGACCTTGATTTTTACTAATTTTTGATCAATCTAAATTAAACTATATTAATCAAAGTTCCCTTCTCACAATGAGAAGATGGCCCGCGCCCAGCAGTGGGAGAGTCAGTATAAACAGGGCTGTTAAAAAAAATAAAAAAATAATAAAGTTATATATATATATAACTTTATTTTTTAATTTATAAATTAATTAAAGTAATCTAAAGTATATACTTTTAAACAACAAAAAAACGGTTTATATATGACAGAGTAATCCAGTTACAAACATAAAAAACAAAAAAAAATAGCCGAATTATTAACTTCCTTCTAATTCGGTAATAAGGGGAAAAAAAGAAAAGAAACTTGTATTACACCGAGTGAATTTTTTGTACCTGTGGACAGGTAATTTAAAGAAAAAGGGTAGTTTTTCACATAGTGTTTCGAGAAAAAAATAATCGATTTCTTTGTTGTAGGACCAATCATAGAGAATTTAGGATATAGATTTTTAAGGATGAATAATAAATTATGCATATTCCTTTTTTTACTTTATTAAAAATGGTATGTTACGAATATATTCATTATATGCGTAGTAGTTTAGCATAAGGTAGAGTACTATTAATATTAATTGTGCGTTGTAGATTAGCATAAAGTAGTCCCAGTAATATCTTCTGCATGCAAACATAACTAACCGAAACAGAAACGCAGAGAAATGAAGACGCCGTAAGAAATACGCTAGTTACACATAAACCTTCATCAATAAACACCAAAATCCGCCGAAATTGTTTAGCGAGCATCTTCATGAGCACATTTCTGGGCCATATCACGAAGCCACAGCCCGTTTGTCAAAGTAATACGCCAATAAAGTCGTCTAATGGCGGTCGCGGCCGACGCCGTGCAACGATGACACACATTTTTATTTCCTTGATGACAACCGCCCTGGCAGAGCCCGTCTGTCGCGGGTTTGAACCTCTGTTCTTCTTGCTTATGGCCCTAATTTATTTGGAGTACTGTTTTTATACAATAAGCGGATACATAAAAATGATGATGGTCATCATCATCATCTCAGATATAAGAAGTCTACTCCTGGACATCGGCCTCCCCCATGGATTTCCAAAAAGACTGGTTGGAAGCGGCCTGCATCCAGCGTCTTCCTGCCACTTGTATGATATCTTCTGCTGTCCACCTTGTGGCTGGTCTTCCTGCGCTGCGCTTGCCGGTTCGTGGTCTCCATTCGAGAACTTTTCGGCCCCATCGGCCGTCAGTTCTACGTGCTATGTGCCCTGCCCACTGCCACTCCAACTTGCCAATACGCTGTGCTATGTCGGTGGCTATGATGATGGTAAAGTAGACAAAATATCAATCAATCGGGACTGATGTATGTGCTGCTCCATTTTGACAAAGACAGCTAAATGTGGTTAAAACTTTAGTCCGAGATTCAAACACCTCATTGATTGCATGTAAGTATATTACAATTACAGCTTTTTTATATAACTAGGTTTCTTTGTATTTTCTTCACGCATCACTTATTCTCAATTTTGGTTATGAAATTTTTATGTCCCCACTCACAGAGTGACCATCATTTTTGTAATTTTCAGATATAATTACCATGATTGGTCATCATTAGCAACGCTTTCTAGTCTAGAATACTCCTTTATTCAAGAAATTGTAATGTTGGATTTCAGTTTCAGGTTTTATAGTTATTCTGTACTAACCGATTTTATGTTTTATTTTTGAAATTACTATAAACGATATAAACTCTTTATAACGGTCTTTGTCCCATAAGATCCATAGGTAGCCAAAGGACAAATCTTAAAAAGTCTAATATGAAATTCACTATCCTAGATGGGTAAAGTACTACGTCAATATTTACAAGAAAAAAAGCTAAGTAATACAAATGTTCCATTAATATTGTAAAAGTTAACTAAATCCAATCAAAACACTCAAGAAGCGTGATCTATCTACACAGCATCTGAGTTCACCATCCGGCGGTCAAAAGGTCCCGGGTCCTATCTACATCTTTACTGTAACTGACGTTCACTTAACTACTCCATAGATCTTTGTTCAAAGCAACTAAAATTTAATAGATTTAGATTTTGGATCGAGCTTTTAGAATTATTAAATTTCAATAACTTGTGTCGTTAAAATACTAGTATTTTTTATTTTTTTTTATTATCAGCCCTGTTTGTACAAACTGTCCCACTGCTGGGAACGGGCCATCTTCTCATTGTGAGAAGGGTTAGGGCATAGTCTGCCACGCTGGCCAGGTGCGGGTTGGCAGACTTCACACATCTTCAAGATCATTGAGAGCTCTCAGACATGTAGGTTTCCTCACGATGTTTTCCTTCACCGTTTGAAGTTGGCGGCAATCAACAATAAGCACATAACTTCGAAAAGACAGAGGTGCGTTCCGTGGGATTCGAACCCAGGACCTGCGGATCGCAAGTCAGACGGTCTCACCACTAGGCTGCCGGGAACTTATACAAAAATACTACTACTAAATACTAGTATATGTAGGCATTATTTAGATTTGCCGTTTTTAGTCTTAGAGAGAATAGATTTTCAGACTGATTATGTCGATTCGCTTCATACAAATAGTGGAAAAATAATAAGTTAATAATGAGTCAAAAGTAAACTATCTAACTAACTAAACAAACGTGTAACTATGCGACGTAACTTAAAGGATACTCATGAATTAGATTTCAGGAAGTTATTTTATTTTAGTTAACTTAGAAACAAAGAACAAAGTTACCAACAAAGAACAAAGCTAGTTAACAAAGAATACCTGAAGAGGCATCTAACATTTAACAATAATCCTGCATACTATACTTTAAACATATATATTCCCTACTAGGTTTGTCAACATCATCATCTCAGCCACAAGAAGTAGACTGTTGGACATACATAATATGGACACACAGAGATAGGGAAAGGTTAAAAACACCGGCTCACACACTCGCTAAATTAGATACATACAATCACTTACAGGATAGTATCAAGAATAAAAATTCTCCTCGAACATTTTTAAAACTAATTTAAAATTGCTGCTTCAAAGCAAGGCTTATTATAATATCAAGGAATAATTGGAAGCTAAGTTTATAAAGTATTTTTGTACCAATATAATTGTAATTATTAAGCTTATTTTATTTTATGTACTCAATTGACTTGTAAATAACAGTTTACCAATAAATGATTTGTAATTGTACATAGGTTTACCAAACAGATTTCCAAAACGACCGTATGAACTGTCGTGCATCCAACGTTTTCGAGCCACTTGTATGAGGTCGTCTGACCTTGTGGCTGGTCTTCCTACGCCGCACTTGCCGGTGCGTCGTCTCCACTCGAGAATTTTTCCACCCTATCGGACACTAGTTCTGCGTGCTATGTGCTTTGCTTACTCCCACTTCAACTTGCTAATCCGCTGTGCTATATCTTGACTTTAGAACGTTTATGTATTCTTCTTTATCTCCTTTTTCTTTTCTAATCCGATCTCACTGAGAGACACCGAGCATAGCCCTCTTTATATAATAATCTTAATAGCTTGTTGTATGATGGCATTGCTCCTTAGCTTCTTTAGCTTCCTTACAAGGCTAAAGTAAGTGACCACGTCTGATTGGCATTATCGCAACTCTGGAACGACATTCAGCTAGAGAGCTTTCCACCTCCATTTCCTATTAATCTGCCTCCTAAATATAGTCATCAGCACATTGTCTCAGTGCTTGTTTGCCTTATCTACCATAGGTTAAATTTCACAGAGAGAAAGTTATATTTGTAAGGATATTATTATTAAACTCTTCTGTGAAATTTTACCAATGGTAGATAGGGCAAACAAGAAATGAAGCAATGAGCAGGTAAATATGTCTCAATTTATCCACAACTCATGGTTACCCCACAAAACTATGAAGGCAGCGGAATTAAAGAGAACATCTTCCTGAAAATATTTGTGAATATGTCGCCGACGTTTACATTCGAAGCATACATTACTACGAGGTAGACAAAGGAATACATTTTTATATTAAACATGCCGACGGAGTTAATAAAGCTTTCCGGTTTATCTCTTCATATTATTCCGTATGGTAAAGAGGTAAAGTATATTATTGCGTAGCAATTTTGCGCCTATTAAACAAGTTTACTTTAGCTTCTATCTATAGTTTATACATATGTATTTTTGTGAAGCTACAACATGGAGTTTAAAAAAAGCGTTTTTAAGGCTTAGAGTCGGTTAGCACAGCTTTGTGACACTTTTTTTCTAGATATAAAATTATTGGACGTAGGTACTTTTAATAAATATGTCTATTTTAACGGACTTTCAAAAAGGAGGAGCTTCTCAATTCGACTGTATATTTTTCATGTTTGTTTAGCAATTACTTTGCCAATTATGAATTGATTTTGATGATTATTTTTCGTTTGGTAGGTTATACTTCAAAAGTGGTCTCATACACTATAATAGTCTTGATATGGAGCTAAAACAGGAATATATAAAAAAATCAACAATTTTATATTTAACACCTTGTGTGCCATTCATTGCTTATGCAATAAATATTTTTGATTTGATTAGGTGCTTGAGGAAAATATGTTTGTTGTTACAGATATATAATATAGGCACATCCATATGGGACGGTAATATTTACCATCAATCAAGTCGTATAGTGATTTACCACCACGCTTATAATTATTAATGATCCATCTATCCTATCCGTGCAAGGTTGCCTGGAAGAGATCGCTCTAAGCGATAAGGCCGCCAATTAAAACACCTAGCTGTAATATTATTCTCTCTATATTTGTGTTTCTGTATTGTGGTCTTTTAATAAAGTGTTATCTATCTATCTATCTATCTAATGATGTGGTTATTTCTATTCAAAATTCAATAATAGATGATAATGGAGATTTTAAAGCTAACCGCCGTCGAATCGACGGGTATCGCGAAGATATATCTTTCTCTTTTTACTGGTACATGTGAGTGTTTTGTCATAACTAGCCCGATATTTACGTCCAATGTCCGCTCATATACCGAGTCAATCTAAATAAAATGTTGCTAAAAATATCCCGAGTTTCACATGGTTGAATAGATCAATAAAGTTTACATTTCAATCATTAAGATCGAATAAAACTTTTCGATACGCGATACGCACCGACTTATCGTTATCGATTCGATTATATATTCGAGTCGCACCCACTCTATCCTGAATAATTCACATGTACGCCGCTCTTAGAGGGTTACGTATTTAAATTGCGTACATTATTCAAGTATTTAAATACCTAGCTGCCTTTATTTATACGCTTTTAGGCTTTTGCATATTTTAGCTTAGAGATACAGCTGGTGTCCTTTTTAGGGTTTAATTTTTCAAAACAGATGCTAACCTTACATGTCCACTTCATGTTAAAGCCAATAAAAATAAGCTAGATATATTCTACCTTTTTTTACTACTTGATTGACGTAAAGTGATGCTATGGTCGAAGATAGAGCAAGCGGACCTTAAAAGTATTTATTATCTCTAAATTTAAGGTCACGAAAAAAGAAAGCCGAAAGTGACCGATCAGTATAGAGGTTAATCGATTATGTTGAACTAGTTGCCAATACGTTACTTAGTCTCGAGCATACTACAGGACAAGTAGAAAGTGAGAACATTGCCATCTATTTCTCATTGAAATGCCCAAGTGGATCTTGGGTATTTCTTTGCATGTTTTTTTAGTCATCCACACGTCCACATTTTGATGTGTACTCTCGGAATTTTTAAGAATCAAGTAAATAAATATCGCCTCGGTTACATTGTTATTTACCAACAGACGTATTGTAAAAACGTAAGTCTATTTAGTTTGATAAATCCGGAAAAGTGCGAGTTTCACTCGCACACGGAGGCTTCCGTACTCCATGCATGACACAATACATAAACATGAACACCACACACACTACCAAGGCTGATTATTCAATGAAATGTTCGTTATATCGAAGAATATTTGTAACTTAAGATATTTTCTACGAAATGTGCCTAGGTGTTCACATACAAAATCAAGTGGAAATAAGTAATTGTTACAGATCTATTTATTTTATTTTAACACAATTGTTTACTCTATTTTATGCTAGAGAGCTTTGATAATGAGTGTACTGCCAATGCGGGTAACTTTGACTCTGCGTCAAACATTGTACGTGGCCTTTTTAGAAGGTTCTCGATTATTTTCTCAATAAATTAGTAGTCACAACTACTGGATATTAATTAATGAAGTAATTTGACTAATCTGTAGGGGAAAAAAACGAGAACCTTCTAAAAATGCTACGTACAATGTTTGACGTAGAGTCAAAGTTACCCACATTGACTGTATATTTTTTTATTTTAAGTTTATCTCACAAAACACCGACTGTCACCGAAACGTTCTGTCATTTTGTTTTGTGGAATCAACGAGGTTTCAACTCGCACAATAATTTCCCTTTTTTTTTCCAAAAAGTAATTACGCCAGCTTATCTCGCACTTGACCAGTTTTTAGTATTTGTTGAATTACATCAAAGTAAACCCTACAATTTTACTAATTTTGAAACTTGTGTCTATTACGGTTCAAAAGATACATCCATTTAAGTGTAGGACAGACAGGCAGACAGACAGACAGATATCGTAGCCTCACGAATAGGCTCCCGCACGCTTACTACGGAAGCCTAAAAAAAAGAAAAAGAAATAAATAACTTGACAATTTCGCTAATAGTATCTCCATAACCAGCTCATTCTGGCACACCAGGCTTCTACTTCTAGACATAAAACTTATTGATGCAACGCCAGTCTAGCCCGATATTTGGCCTTCCACCTCCTCTGCCAGCCCACGTAAGTGCCCAGTAAGTACTTTCCTCACAGATTATGTTGCTACCTCGGAATATTCCGAAGTGTACCTGTCATCACACTTACCGCTGTTTCCTCTCGCCACGTCTGCAAATTACCGCCAACGTCTCGACATTAGCATGTCGCTACTACAGGTAACTTTGGAACTGTTATTAATAATAATAACAGTAAGTCGCCTTCGAGGATCAAGACAGTTTTTTTGCTAAAAATTTTATACTCATACAAAGAACTAAGTTACGGATCTCGTAGCTACATCACAGTGTAGCTACGAGAAATGTAGCAAATGCTACGGTATTTGAGCTGAGGGGTTAGACAAATAGCATTCTATTTTCGTGAATGCCAGTATAATTTATGCATTCATTCTTCGTGTCGATGGTTTTTGTTTAAGTATTTTATTTTTTTGTACTTTATTTTTTAATATTGTTATTTATTTTAAATAGAATAAAAGCGTCTTCTCGGCCAATATTCCCCAGTCCCTCAAGTCGAAAGTTTATAACCAGTGATGACATACGGCACTGAAACGTGGTCCCTAACTATGGGACTTATAAGGAAGCGCAAGATCACGCAACGAGCTATGGAGAGGGCTATGCTCGGAGTCTCTCTACGAGATCGAATCAGAAATGAAGAGATACGTAGACGTACAAAGTCATCGATATAGCACAGCGGATTAGCAAGTTGAAGTGGCAGTGGGCAGGGCACATAGCACGTAGAACTGATGGCCGATGGAGCCGAAAGGTTCTCGAGTGGAGACCACGTACCGGCAAGCGCAGCGTAGGAAGACCAGCCACGAGATGGACAGATGACCTAATACAAGTGGCGGGAAGACGCTGGATGCAAGCCGCTTCCAATCGGTCTTTTTGGAAATCCATGGCCTATGTCCAACTTCTTATGGCTGAGATGATGAATAGAATAGGAAAGTAAATGTATGATGGGATTGATTAACGAATATGAATATATGTTGCATATGAATTGTATATGTATATCTTAAAAAGATCTAAAAAAAGTTTGGGGTGGTATATGTCTATCTCCTAAGTAAAACCCACAGTATGCATTTTAAACGGTTTTCTTGAGCTTGACCTGTTTATTTGTTTGTTTGGGTCAAATTTTGTAATTTAAATGTTACCCCCTTGCAGTTGAGTATCAAATGAAACGGCTTTTCTAGTAAAATACAGTAAATACATTACCTACATCATTATATTTCTTTTCAATAAAACCGTTTGACTTTTAAAGTAAGTACTTGTTATCTTTAAATACAATACATTTTCCATGACCAACACTATAATATAAAGGATCCATACTGTTTCTATTTAGGTATACCACTCATTTACTTTCAGAAGTAAACACCATTTCTTAAATCAAATTTGTAGGTATAATTATGTATAATTTTAATGTTAATGCTTACAATAAACGGTTTATAGAAGATGTTGTTGCGATTTAGACCTCTTAATTAGGTAGCAAACTTATGTTTTTTTACGCAAGTTAGATCTACGATTGGACACCAACTCGCTTGATGTTAAGTGACGGTGTGGCCGAGGATGGAGCTCGTCGATCTAGAAGATATATATTCACTCTAGCCTTGAAAATTCTAAGATTGTTCTCAGGAAACAGATGCCGGCAAAGAATTCTATTCCGTATCAGTACGCAAAGCTACGCATCAAGGACGTGGATCGACATCGATGAATACGGATTCTGTGTCTGGGTATTTCATAAATATGTATTTGCAAAAAAATAATACTATACGTATTTTATCAGCCATCTAGTTTCCATAGTAAAAGCTTTGCTTAGTTTGGGCTAGATGGTGTTGTATAATATATCCACCAATATTTATTTATTTATATATTATGTTAATCCCCTGTTTCAATACTTAAATTATATTAATGCTTAGTGAGAATATTGACCGTGCGAGTATGAGGGTGTTAGAAGTAACAAACACCCTAAATCCTTATTTAAAGTTATCCCCTCGCAGAGTTCGCAGTCACGTAGTGCATTTTATGCTCTCAAAGTAGTTTGTTTACAAATTAGAATAGCGCTGGAAATACGAGCGAATTTCAGAAACTGTCGGCAACTTTTAACAAACTAAAATTTTGCACCGCTCTGTGTGTGGGATAGGTAAGGGCTGGCTCTTAATTTTTATGGAAGATATCAGTTATTATTATACTTAAATAATATATATCAGCGGGGTAACACGGCAAGTATTATGGGTACCTTTGCATCAGGAACAGTTAGAGGTGGGTTATTTGACTGAATCAAATTTAGTTCGCTTTTAGCTCTTTTATGTATGTATGTTACTTAATTAACTCAATAACAAACTTATAATATAACAAAAATCTTAAATAATTATACAAATTTATAGACAATTAAAAAAATACACACATCTGACGGGACTTGAACCCGTATATCCCGATCTGTACTTGGGAGCGTTTACAATTTAGGCTACAGAGGTGTCACGGGATGATCGAAAATTTCGAACAGCCATTTTTACTTAAACCAATCAAGCATACTTTGCAATGCTTACTACTACTATACATACTTTTACTATACTCTGTAGATACTTCAATGCGTAAAACACTCAAAAATATCTAAGTACTTAATTATTCAAATACCTAAAGGGTTGTAAGTCTAATGGGTCTAAGTGCGATTTTTTTTTCCATTTCCATATTAGCTTGGCACACAGATCGTATTTTTGTAATAATATTGTTTTTTTGGCACTTGTACCCTTTGGACCCCTTACAAACCTTCATTATAGTTTAAAAAATAAAAGAAAAGAAAGAACCGACTTCAAAATACGCAATTTCGTTTACGTGATGACATATTTTTTTTTTTATTTATTAATAAATAAATAGGCCGAATTCTGTGTAAATAAAGTACTCAGTAAACCAAAACACTAAACCGATTTTGATAAAATGTATATGGGACCATGGGAATATATAATTCGTGTATAAAATAATTGTATAGCTTACATTAATTAAATAGTTATTTAAATTAAATTAAATCTACGAGTAACAAACAAATAACAAAAATTTGTCTTCCTCTTGCATAACTTAAAATATATATATAAGTAGTTAAATATGCATATATTAGTTTATAAAAGCCACGGACTCTGTGAAGATTAAATTTGTTAAATAAAAAAAAAAGAAGAAATATAACTGCGTGTTTAACGATCAAAATGTGTTGAATTTTCTTTTATTAGAGCTAGTATGACTTAAGACTTAACTTATTTATAATAATCGTTACTAACACATATGCGAGTTAGAAATTGTAATTTTTTATATAAAAAAATATATTGTGACATTGGAAAGGTAAAGAAATATTTGATAACATATCGCTCATCAAGATCATTCAAGCCAAGCCATTTATGTATACATAAGTATGAGTACAGAAAACTCAAAAAACCCAAAAAAAAAAAACTGCTGAACCGATTTTGTGAAACATACTTAACTAAAAACACTCTTGACAAAATGATCTTATAAACAAACAAAACAAGAACTTAAATCTAGCTTATATATCTAGTGTGTTTCCGCTTCGAGGTCTCCAAGCTAGGTACTCTTGGTACTCTTGACGACTTCGATGTCTTCAAGCTGGTACTCTTGTCGACACGTGTTTCACCTCTTCACGAGGCATCCTCAGGACGTCTTGACTCTTCGAGCTCTTCCACGAGAAGTTTTTTAAGTTTTTGAATATGAATTTCCGCAAAGTAACGCCTGATTCAATAAATTAAACAAAACAAGATCAAAATCGGCCCATCGCATCCGTTTGAGAGTTATGATGCCACAGACAGATACCCAGATACACAGATATAAAGATAAACATATACACACGATAGAATTATAATACTCTTTTTTTGGATCGAGTGTTAAAAATATAAACATACTTTGTGCTACACGTACAATACATACGCTGAATAGCAACGTGAGACTAGGTAAATTATATGTATACATATATACAGAGGTAAATCCACGAACAACCAACAACGTTTTTAATAAAATATATATGTATATATATAATTTCCCATCAATAGACACGTTCCGAAAAGTTCAGCCAGGAATAAACTAAAATTGATGCCATACACATATCGTAAGCTTTAAGCGCTTTAATCTCGGCACAAAAATAAAGCCAGGGCTTGCAAATAGCAAAGCTTTAAAAGCAAAAAAAGTCACTTCCAATCAACATCGTATCGTGTCCAATTTCGCGTATAATCTGGACACGACAGCCCTACCCCCTACGGCGCAGCATGCAGTCGACTGCAATTGCAAAATGCGGAAGGGCCTTAATTGAGTTGCTAGATGCCGTCAGAACCTTATCAAGCTAGCTGGATGCCGTGAGCTAGCTTGACGTGCTGGATTGACGTGCTGTTTTATGTTTCACGTTGTTTTTTGATAACTTTCAGCTTTTTAAACTATCACGGTTATTTATTAAAACACTATTATTATTAACGGGATATTTGCTCTTCGCAGTAAAAGACAAAGAAATAGGGTAGACAAATTTGTTTGCTCTTAACCATATCTTCCACCTGCATTTTTCAGTCGCTCGTGAATATGGTGCATGTAACTGTGCCCGTTAATAATAATAGTGTTTTAACTTTCAGCTTGTCAAGCATAACGATATTATAAGCTAGACTGAAAAAAATAATCTCTTCTGCAGTTGGGTATTTTGTTTTTCTTTTATAGATCGTTTATCGTGCGAGAACGTGACAAGACTACAATGGCTTAAAAAGTGAAAGAGATAGCTCTTTCACTCGACTAAAAAGCGCCAATTGAGCGCCCTATACCGGTCGGGTAAAGTGGAGTAAGTAGTCTGTGGACTAGTGAGTCTGTAAGTTCTAATCTGGTGTGAACAGTCGAGTAGCCAGTAGGTAGGCCACTTACTCGACATGAGATTAGTATTTACAGACTCGCTAGTCTACTCTACTAAGCCATTCTACTCGACCGGTAATGCGTATCGGGCTTTACAGCGCTCATCTTTGGTAGGGTGGAAGGTGGTAGGTGGTAGGCCGGCTCGATGTTACAATACACCCTATTTCTATAGATAGATAGATTCTTTATTTGCATACAACATGAGGAATTTTTATACAATATATGCACAAAAAGATGGAACAAATGTATATGTAGCTTAATCATGTTGTGCCAATTAGGCGTACAAAATGTATACTTCAAGAAAAAAAAAAAAAAAAAGTATTCCCTATTTAATTTAAATATTTCGTACATTTTATAATATCAGTTAGCTGCAGTTTATAATATCAGTTAGCTGCAGTTTATAATATCAGTTAGCTGCATAAGTAAGATTGATGTTTTCTATAAGCTCGACATTATATGATTTATAAATTTAATCTGCTTAATCCTATGAAACGTTTGAAAATATAAATTTATGTCAACATATACGATAAATTTATAGAAGCGAGTGTAATTCAATGCAGATTTACAACCGAGCCCTAAATGTTAAATTAACCGAGCAGTATTCTGAATTCCGTTCATTTTTCACCCAATAACCATTCTGCCGGATTTATAAGCAATTCAGCCGCTTCCTATCAATGGTTCCGTAGATTTATGACGAGTTTAGGAGATTTCATTTCTATTAGGGATCTCCGATGTTTGGACACCGCTAATGCCTGGATTTCGGGGATATTTATGGTTTATGCGGGATGGGGGAATTACATACTAACATTATATTACATTAGTTTCTGTGCGTAGGTTTTAATAGGGCCTGTGCCATATTTCTTCTAGGACTTTTACTTCTCTAGAGGTTACGTTATTTGATGGAATATGATAATAATGTTGAAAGTAATAAAGTACTTGGTTGTTAATTAACACCAATTTAAGATGCCAGGATGTGTGCTGCCGTATTCTCTCGGATGCGACAAGTTTTTTTAAATGTTATTTATTTACCTATTTACTGCGTAACGAGTGTATTGTTTTCGAGTGTACGTGGGTATGTATGTTTCTTTATGATCGCCTATAGCCTAAATGGCTTGACAGATTTTGATGTACGAAATGTCGTTTCGATTCGTTTTTGTAAGTGTAAAGTGTAGTGCAAATTTTTTTTGAAAGGAAAAAAAAATGCGCTCTTTCTTAACCCCAAAAAAGTATTGAACGTCGGTTAAAAATAAAAGATTTACCAAAGATCCTCGAATTATGTGTAGGTACTCTGTAGCCTATCTATTTCAAAGAGATACTTAAGATCCTGCCGTCTCTCGTCTGCAGTGTCAAAGCACTGTTTGCAATGTAATCGAATACATCGTCAGTCCCAATGCGGCAACAGGAGGCACGGTACATAAATCAACATTTTTATGGTGTGCTCGTGTCGTAGCTGTCGAGAGACGAGTGAATTGGTAGACGTCGCGCTCGATTTTGGAATCGCTCGAAAGTTATCGCATACGAATATAAATATATTCGAGATGACTTTTCTTTTTTCTTTCGAAAAATATTCATGAATTAGATCGCTGGAAATCATTGACATCACTCGCGATCGAAACGAGTGCTCTCGATCATTCGAATTTTAATTCTACCAACAAAAAACTATAACAAAATGTTGTTGATATCAACAAAACAAAATACACTTACTTAACTAACTAAACTACTACACAAAAAGCAAATCGATGACATCAGAACGATAATGTTGATATCGTTCGAAAGTCAGGTGAATTCACGTGCGAATTCCTTTCGAGCGATTCAAAAGTTGAGCGCCACACACCAGCTAAAGCCTTCAAAATGGAGATTATCAATTCTATATGTATGTAATATTGTGAGAATTGCACAACATTTGCATGTGTTAGTCTATATGAGCTTCTCGTGTGTCAAATTTATCTAGATGCTATAAGGGCATAAGTACCTTTAGATACGATGACCGAGCAATACTCACATAGCTTTAAATTGAAGGATAAAAAGTGATAAAAAAATAGCCATTCAGAAATTAGAAATAAGGATTATGTGTAGGTATACCTTGAGCATTCATGCTCATCATCGAAGGCTCCTTCTTGCGGCGGCGTCGTGAGGCGGGTCGCCCTCTTCCCTAACGTATGGATGAGGAAGGCGATGACTGGCACATGCGTCATACTCGTGATCGGGTGCTGCTTGCGGGTCGCTGGTCTGCTCATGGTATACACACAACATAGTAATAAGTTAGGTAAGTTAAAAAGAAAAATCTTGTCTTCCCGTAACAATGTATGTATTTAGCAAAATTGACAAAGGTCACGGACCCCGGTGTCTGTGGATCTAAAAATAAATAAAAAAGTGAAGGATACACCATCATGCATACATGACTCAGAAAATGACGAACACCATTGAAAACTTTCTTCTTCAGGTTCTTAAATATGTCGTAACAAATTTTAAACCCCCGACTCAAAAGGAGGGATGTTATAAGTTTGACGTGTACATGTATCTGTATGTCTGTCTGTGGCATCGTAGGTCTCAAACGTATGGAGCGATTTCAATCTAGTTTTTTTAAAGATAATATTATGAGACAATGTTCTTAGCTATGTTTCGCAAAATCGTTTTTTTTTGTCTGTGGTTATTGAGTTTTAAGCTTGTACTTGTATTACGTATGTAGGTCGGACATTTAGTTGTGCTACAGACACTTTTGCTTTTAAACATTAAGATAAAATAAAAGGTTCTTGAAAAAAGTTTTACTGTTAGACTTTATTATTTTTTAAAGGCCCGTCTAAACTACACAAGTGTAGCAAAGTTCGACTGGAACATAACATAAGTACTTGGATTTATACGTTGAAGTTTGCGACGGCGAAAATTTTCAAATATTAAGGCGTGTATACACAGCGCAGTCGTGCGACTGTTTGACTTTCGTTCCTGGTTAAGTTTGGTAGAATGTAAACTTGCAATTAGTTGATTGGATTTAATTTTATGTTGTTATGATCGGAACTAATTAAAATAAGTGACGGTTTTATCTAAATGAGAAGGGTGGAAAATAATTTATACCTAAATTATGCACACTTTTGGAACAAACAACACAATAAAAGTAATAAAAAAAACTACTATCAACGCAACCTAAATAACTGAAAAGGGAGAAGTTACATAATACCGAAAAATTAAATTAAAACTAGCCGTCTACTAGTTCTAGTTCGGGGAGGAGTATTTTTTTATTTTTTATATTGTAGACCAAACCTAAACTGTCAAGTTTTTACGCGGAGAGTTTTATGTCTGGCCAGAGGCGCCGGGGGGCGTTGTCGCAAACAAAATAACGAACCGTGCGCCTTTTGTAGCACTTTGTATTTGCGCTGTGACGCGCGGGGATTGCTTTTATGGCACGTTTTAATAATCATGGCGAAATAGCTGGCTGCTTTCGCCCTCTGTGTTCAGGTAGGCTGACGTTTTATAAACCATAATCATCATTTCAGTCCTAGCAAAGCCGCTATTTTGACTAGCCTTATGGCTCAGTTGGTAGACAGCTCAGCAGATAGACATACATCTGCTAAGCTGTAGGTCGTGGGTTCAATTCTCACCCAGGGCAAACATTTGTATGATGAGCATGGATGTTTGTTCTGTGTCTGGGTGTTTATATGTATCATAATACATATATGTATGTATATATTTACAAAAAAAGTATATATTTATATTCTATCAGCCATCTATAAGTAGTTCCATAGTACAAGCTTTGCTTAGTTTGGGCTAGATGGTGTTGTGTGAAATGTCCACAAATATTTATTTATTATTTTTATTATTTTATTCAATAAAGATAGCAATGCACTAATTTAAATCTCATGTAAAATATAAGTTAATTCATATTATTATGACGTTGAAAAGTGTACCAAAATTTATGTACCTAATTGAAATAAATGAATTGAATATATTGAAGATCAGGAGTAGAAGAAAAAACTAGTAAATATGTTTCTTCAAGCCAAGCGTGCTTCATTGTGGATCGCAGTGACACTTAACATCACACAAGCTGGCGTTCAACCGCCTATCAATGGATAAATAATTAAAGTTTAAAAAACTTTAAAAAACCGACTTCAAAATAGATAACGCAATTCGTTTACTTGTGTGACATATTTTCAGTCATTTTGTTATAAAAACCAAAGTACTAAATAGCTTTTAATAAAATTTATATGGGACTACCTCAGAGGTATTACCTATCAAACAAAAAATAATTATCAATATCAATTCACCATTGGTGAAGAAATAGCATACAAAAAAACCATACAGTCAAATTGCTAACCTCCTCATTGTTTGGAAGTCGGTAAAAAATCGGATAAGATTTTTTATTTATTTAATTACAATAGCATACTTATATTGAAGTTAGTTGTTTTGTTTTTTGCATGTTGTTTGATTGTATGTTTTCTTTTGTTTGTTCAGCGATTACTTCGCCAATTTATGAACTGATTTTGATAATTCTTATTGTTTGCTAAGTTATACTTGAGAGGTTCTCCCATATAAATTTTATCAAAATCGGTTTAGTACTTTGGTTTATATAACGAAATAACTGAAAAAATATGTCATCCAAGTAAACTAATTGCTTATTTAGTAGTCTGTTTTTTTTTCAGTTTCGTAACAAACTATAAAGTGGAGTACACAAGAAATCTTCCGTTACAACCTCGAATCTCAACGAACGTGCTCGCTCCGAGCAGTCTTCAGTGAAGTGAAATAGCGTCATAACTGAATCATAACGGTCGTGCCGGTTATAGCGGCGTAACAGCCGGTCCACACGGCGCGTTGCGTCGGCGTCGCGTCGACGTAGCGCTGTCGCTCCGTCGTTTTTCATACTAATAATCATAGTGATCACACGGCGCGTTGCGACGACGCAACGCACACACGACTGAGCTGCAGCCCCCGAGACGAAGCGGGCGGGGGTGTACTCATTGCGATGCCGGAACGGTAGCGCTCAGTTGTTTGTGCGTTGATAGGTAAGACACACGCAAACAAAATGAGCTTTCATTTCGTTTGCGATGTTAATACAAAATGCTCGCCGTAACTGTACGTCGTAGTAACGCTGCGATGGCACAGCGCCCGTGTGGCCACCTATGCGTTAAAATATTTGCGTTGCGACGATGCAACGCCGACGCAACGCGCCGTGTGGACCGTCTCTTACCAAGCTGCACCTGCGGGTGAGTTGTGGCGCGCGGTCCGTGACGCCGGTAGATATAGCGTAGCGACGCGCTCAGAAGAACACGATCTTATATTACTGCTCGAAAGGGATTAATAAAATGATAGGTAGATTGTGAGTTTATAAATATTAAGTTTTGTGGATGTAGTGATAAGTATAGATATATGTATTCTATCAGCCATCTAGTTGCATAGCTTTGTTTAGTTTGGGCTAGAAGGTGTTGTGCGAAACTTCAAATATTTATTTATTATTAAAAAAATTGCTGTTTTTATTGAGATCAAATCATTTTCACTAGATCTATTGTTACTAATATTTTTAGTCTTATTGCAATGGAACTTATGGTTTGACTAATTTTCGATAGGTATTGTTTTTTTTTGCATTCTTTTGTCAAAGGTAACCGTAATCTACAACAGGCTGTCAGAGTATCCAACATGCTGGCAGCATTGTCACGTTAAATGACTTGCTTGCTTGTGCTTACATGTACGCATTTTGGTCACGCGTACCTATATCCTATATACTAGATATTATATTTGAAGCGTTCACTATTTGAAGCGTTCACTATTTGAAGCGTTCACTATTTGAAGCGTTCACTATTTGAAGCGTTCACTATATGAAGCGTTCACTATTTGAAGCGTTCACTATTTGAAGCGTTCACTATTTGTACCTACACCCATTTTGTATTTCTGATAATATTAGATACATTTTATTTCTCCATTGAGTAGCGTCCCGTATGACGAGTAACTTTTTACCCGACTGCGTAAGAAGAACAGTTATGTTTTTCTAGTGTATGCATGTACATATGTGGGTATGTACCTACGAGTATGTATTTTTCTATATGATCGCCTAAAGCCTAAACGGCTTGACCGATTTTGATGTGCGAGGTGTCGTTAGATTCGTCTTGACTTCCTAATGACTGTGATAGGCTATATTTGTTTGTAATAATGATAATACATCGGTCGCTAAAATAAAAATAAATGCATTTTGTCGTAACCTCCAACGAGCTTATTCGTAATAAACACGTCATTTTATTCTAAAGAATACGCATTTATAATCTTTTACAACGATTTTACGCATACTTTCTCACAAAAAACGTACATTCAACAGCGTATCAAGCGTAACGAAATCGTAAGACTGCAAAAACTTCTTTTCTGCAGTCGAGTATATTGTATTTCTTTTAATATAGATACTTGTTTATCGTTATTTTTTTATTAGAGTTATTCTAGGAATAATTGTGGACTCCATAAGGCTGAGATGATGATGATGACTATAAAACCCTTAAATTTACGCATGTATCAATAATCAAGCGTTATCTGAATAAACTGAAATAAAACATTTAATCCAGCGTCAAACAGTCCCTCCCTCGGCAGTCGGCACATTGAAGCGGTCCCAGGCAATGCAAGCATCGAGTTACGAGTATTTGACAAGTCACCGTCGATATGTGACCATACATTATAAATAGCCGCGCGGCTGCCGTGATTGAATGCAATACCCGCACCCGTGTGCCGCATTTCAATTATTTAATTACATACCGGTAAATTTCTCGGGTATATTCGCGTATTACTTAGGTACCTCTTGGTACCTCGTTATATAGGTTATATTGGATTGTTTTTATCTGACTGCTGACGTGAAGGGGGAGTTATGTGTTAGCATAGAGCATATATACATAGAAATAGACATTACACGTAAATTTAATATGACAAAAACATACAACAGAAAATAAAAAAACATACACACAAAATAGGTAACAAAATAATGTTTAAGTCACATTGATATTACGTATTTTTGTCATATAATAGTAGGTATAGAACGGACACTCGTTCCACCAAATCACGCTACCGTACCCCGCGAACAATAAATATATGAATATAAAAATGTAAATGTATATATATATATAAATATGTAAATATATTTTTTTGGTATTTTTTTATATTTTTATTTGATAGATTGGATCATTTAAAATAACTAATTTCAATATTTTTCTTATTCTGTTCAGTATTAATTTTTTTATATTTTTTAAAGATAAAGTCGTGATGACGTCACAATTACTGCTGAATAAAATGTTGTGAAAGCCTACATGAACTAAAAAAAATATGAAATACGTTGACTGTGACATGTATATTTCTTGATGAGACAGTTGTCATAGAGATATCGTCTATGCTTGATATTCAATGCCAATGCTGTCAGCAACAACTTTTTTTTTAGTAACTGTGACGTCATTTTTAAGGTCGACTGAAGGTCAAATATTTTTTATATTTTCGCAAAAATGAGCGCCATCTCATCATTTTATGAACCAAAAATAAAAAAATATGGTTTATAGACATACAATCTCGAAATGGTTTTGGAATCAGCATAATTATGTTACATTTTTCTTTTTTTTTCTTTTCATTCACAGTGACGCGAGAGTGGCTCGTATCATGGGGCGGTACTCACAGGATTTTTGTTTTAATGAATGAATGAATGAATGAAGACGTGAATTGGTGAATTCCGACAATGGTAAATTCTTGTGCCATTGACGGCTGTGATAATAATTATAGTTTAAAAAACTGAAAAACCGATATCAAAATACGTAATTCGCTTACTTGGATGCCATTTTCCAGTTATTTTTAAACCAAAGTACTCAAGCAATTTTGATATCTCAGCTCTGGTATCATCTCAGCTCATGCTCCATCCCCATCTCAGCTATGGTATCATCTTTTGGGGTAATTCTGTAGAATCACAGTCAGTTTTTCTTCTACAGAAAAGATGCCTCAGAAATATTTTTAAAATGAAAAGTACAGATACTCTCCGAAATGTATTTAAATGTAATAAATTTCTTACTCTTGTTAGTATTTATATATTAGAATTATGCATATTTGTACAAAATAATAAAACTATATATTTCAACCATTTATCTAGTCGTGCTGATAATTTGCGTACCAAACATAAATACAATCTTTGCGCTCGCCAGGTAAATAATAAGATGTATGCAAGAAGTCCGTTTATAAACGCTATTAAAATATATAACAATCTCCCTGTAAAAATAAAAATGTTAGATGGCAATAAATTCAAACTGAGTTTAAAAAACTGGTTGATTAGTAAGGCCTTTTATAATCTCAATGAATATTTTGATGGAGATGTAAATGAATAAATAGGTATGCAAGTTATGTAGTGTGTATGTATATCTCTTAGGTAAATACTTCTCTTTTCAAATTTTAATTTGTAAGTAGGATTAGAAAGATCTCATAGCATGTATTAGAATTATATTCATTGTTAATAAGTAGTGTCTATAATATTAATGTCAAAATATATATTTGTATGTTCGTAAAGGACAAAACTGTTGATACTTATTAATTATTTTAACATCATTGTACACAGTTTTTACAATAAATATCTTCTGATTTCTGATAAAATGCATATGAAACTACCTCTGATGACATACCAAACAAAAAATTATCATCAAAATCAATTCACTTTTAGCGGAGTAATCGGCGAACAAACACACAAAAAAACATACAGTCGAATTGAGAACCTCTTCCTTTTTGGAAGTCTGTTAAACAGTAAAAGTAACTGTCAGTCTCTCTGTCTGTTTGTTACGACCGAGAAGTTGGTTGACCGATTGTTGTGAAATTTGGTACAAAAATAGTTTAGAACATGAAAATGGACATATACTACATTTTATCATCATCATCACCATCGTTCTTCATCACTACGCCAATTAAACCACGGAGTATAGCTAGCTAATTTAGATAATTGTTTGTTATTTAGCTATCGATCCAAGTCAGTTTGAATAAATAGCTGATAATCATTCAGGAAGCTAGTTAGTTGAACGGCGCCGCTTAATAAAACGGGTAGGCAGGTAATTAAATGGCAAATTAATCTAGTTGGCTGCGACACATAAATAAATAAATAATAAATATTTATTTCCAAAGCAGCCTTATTACTACTGAAATAAAATCAATTGCAGTATTACAGGAGGCAAATTATATTACAGCATTAGCATCGGGCCCCAAATATAAAAAAAAAAAAATTAATTTAATTATTATTTAAATATTTTGCCTTTCTTTCGTCATATTCGTCAACTAACTTACGTTAAGTTAATTACTAACGTAACTTAAAAATTCGTATTTATAATTGATAAGCATTATTATCTTAAGAATTGTAGATTAGGAACTTTTATGACACTAAGCAGGTAATACATGCCTAGATTGTTACACAAGACGGAAGGAACCTATTTAAGCTCAACATGGTTTGGCGCACGAGCGTAGCGAGATCACCAATGCCTAAATATGCCTAAATAGACCTTTCACCCAAGGTAAACACTCTGCTTTTCATTTCGAATATACAGGCTGACTGTTTGAACACTAGCAATATTTAAGGACACGTTAATTAGTGCTCTAATGAAACGTTTAAAGAAGTAAAATCGAAACAAATTAGGAAAAAATCTAAGAAAACCTCGGTTAAAGTTTTTCTCAAGACTCCAGAATTTATGTACACCTCGCAGCCTCGCGCACCGAGCGAGCGCAAGTCACACAACCGGGTCATTGAACTTGTGTTGTTCGATGACGTAGCGCGCGCGATTGCGCGACTCTCGACGCACGTGGTTGAGTGTCCGTAATTTTTGTGTTTGCTAAGGATAATTAGGTCAAATACTAACCACCTATTATGTTCGATTATTTGGAACAAGAATCGAGTACTGAACACCCTGTATCAATATTGCTAATGTTCAACCTGTCACGCTGTATATGAAAAGTATGAAAGTATGAAAACTTAACAGGCTGTAGATAATTTCCCTCTTTCAGCTATTTTCCGGGGAGCCCTTGTCAATCGGACCGGCAAATAAAAAAGCTGGAGGGTTCCTCGGTCAAACGTTACTTGTAGTATAAAGAATATCTACTCGCCTGCGGGTCGACGGATCCGTCGGTGTCTTCCGCATTACATATATGCATGATGGCTGAAATATTTTTTGGAACACGGGTTTACTGTAATTTCACTTGCTATTCTGTGTTATGTATGCTTTCCGACTACCATTTTTTCGCAGCGAGTGTAGAGTGAGTTTGTTCGAAGAAAACTATTGTGGCGTTGAGGGCGCTGCTGTCCTTATTTCATTATTTTGTAGGACTAGCAACATGATCAAGATGTCAGTTTTCATTTTTGTCACGATAATTCTCTTTTCAAACAAACTCTATGCTTAATAGTCCTAGAGTTTTTATTTGTTTTGGACCCAAGCGATTAACACATTTGTCATTGTCAAGATTTCTTAAAGATTCTTGAATAATACAACTCTAGTCCATTTTCAAGTCACGTATAAAGTCATTTTCAAGTTCGAGTCGTGCTACAGTAAAGTGGTGTCATCACTCATAGAGTTACTAATAGTTTGGTTATCTATGCGTATGTCATCAAAACGTAAATTCTTAATAATGGTGTCGCAAATGTGGTGGTTTTGATGCAAACTTCGTTACTTCACTTTACCATTATTTTCAGACATGAAATACCTATGAAAATAGGTACTTTACCTAGTAATTAATTAACGATCATTATTAATGTTTGTTTTTTACTTAAAAAAAACAATCAGAAATGATTGTTTTTTTATTTCTAAGTATAAAAATATGTTTAAAACCAAACCTATTAACTTAAAAAAAAATACGAATCCTTATAAAAACACTATAAAACACAGCTGCTCAGCTTTGTGATAAGTAAAATTAAGGTTTTAAGACTGAACCATAATTAGTCTGTTTTTCTTATATTTTTGAAAAAATAATAACATAACACGGAAGAAATTAATAGTATTGGTACAAATGAGGATGATGAGGTCTTACTATACTGTATTAAACTACTATACAGTACATTCGAGTTATTTACATTTTGTTTTGTACTGTCGATTTATTTTTACTAATTTAAATTATATACAGCCTTCTCTAAGCCTTATCGCTTTTAACGATAAGGTCGCCTATTGTTGCATTATAGCTTGACCGCCTTAAAGTCGACCCTCCTTTACGGCGGTCAAGCTATAGTTTATTTAAGTTTGTTATTACTTTTAAGGTGTGTATTTATAACATATAGGAATATTATATAACATATAAGAGTTTAACTATAACATATATGTGTCTATCTCTAAAAATATCTACTACAACGATAATTATAATACAGTCACAAGAAATGTTTATCATATTCACCAAATTGTTTATTGAAAACGTTCCTAAACCAACAATAACAAGCACTAACCCAACATTCCCGCAACAGTAAATCAAATAAACAACCCCCTTCAGGAATACATATCAAACAACAAACATTACTTAATACGGAAAAATCCAAACTTTCACCATTATGTGGGTAGATCGAAAAAAAATCATGAAACAAGTCGCTTCGAACCCTCAACAGGGATTACCTATTAGGCGCCATCCATTGAACATCTAAAGTTACAAATTGAGCCCGGGACGGCAACACACGTATAATATAATACAGGGTTGGAAAAAACCCCATAACGAGACGATACATGGACGGGACAGTTTCAATTTCCTGCCACTCCAGTCTGATGAAATAGTTAATAAATATATGAGCTGACGATCGAGGGGCTGGCACATAACTGTGGTGACCGAGGCGAACTTCAATTAAAACTTCAATGAAACATTTGTGAAAGTATTTTAAGATTTACATAATCAAACAAAAAAGTCAATTATAACAGATACTACTAATCCAGATCACCCTCTTTTTTATGTCGGTAAAAAGCTACGGTTTATCTATACCGCAACAACTGCGGCTGAGCTATGTAAAATACATTTAATATAATTAATTACATGGTCTGGAAACAGAGCTCAAGAATTCAACGACTCCAGCTTAAACAAGCTTATTCCTTTCCTTTTTAATAACAATAAATTGTGCCGTTACCCGCAAATGCTTCATCTCAGCGTAATGCGGCAACGAGCGGGAATGTATTTGCATTCTACCGTCAGTTACTGACGGAGTAATTGTGTCCCTGTCTCTGTTTATTGTTGTTTAAATACTGACATAAATGTGCAGATGTCTTGTTTCACAAAGGACGGTGAGTACTTGTGCTGCGGATAATCCTGCAGGGAAATAAAAAGATTTAATTAAATCTAGAATGAGTTTTATTACGAAAATGTCTATTAGTAAGTCATTTTCCTGGTAAATTCATTGACTATTAAACAACTACAGCGTCATTTCCTTGTTAATATCAGTGATTTGATAAAGTTTCTGATGGTATTCACAACTTGTTGTATGTATTCGGAATCCATTTCTGTTATTTTTATATTAAAATTTAAGTTTGATAATCGAAAGTAATAGCGACTTATGATAGTGAGCAAATATGTCACATAAATCTAGATTTTATGGATGCAGTGCTGTTCAAATCCTGAAACATTGCTTTTAGAATGTTCCTGGATTAAGTCACATATTTAATCAAATCAGGGTCAGGTAATTGAAAAATAGTATACTAAGGGTAATTTTTATGTTAAATAAAATTATTAATTAAAAAAATATATAATAAAAAGCTTTATCGTGTTGTACTTATCTAACTCTTTAGAGAATATCTATCTAGGTATATCATAGGGTATACGATAATTTTTTTTTTTTTGGTGGCAAGCGCCTTTATTAACTACAACACAACAATATACATACTCAACTATCTAAACTACTACACAAAAAGCACATCGATCACCCCAGACCGAATAAAGGTCTAAAGATAATCCAAATGCTCAAATAATTTAATAATAATCGATAATAATCGATTGTCCACCATTTTTGCAAATCCGTCAAATTGGTTTGGGATCACTAAAGTCTAGTATTACGTATTAGAATGCAAAATATCAATCGGTTAACCGAAATAAATCTTTCTCAAGAAAGATTTTTGATAATCGATAATTTAAACTGTAGAAAACTTGTCTCGGGGCCATATTCCAAGTTGACAGAACCTCATCTCATCACGACCTGCGCCCATTTTCACCCATTTCTCAATTTTTCCTAACAGTTTCAAAACTGTAAATTTCCACCCTAACGCGTTCTCATCTGTAACCGATCTCAACTTCCCAACTTTCCCCCTTTGTCAGAACTGTTGAAGCAACTTTTCAAGTTTTTTCGCCAAACTTAAGGGTTATCATGGATCCACTTTCAAAAGCAATTTCCTCTCGAAGATGGCAGGGCATCAATGAGTCAAAGGGCACATAAATTTACTCGCAAGCTTTAGACCAACAAATTGTTTTCTTAAACAAGCGGTTCTTAGAAGACTCGAGGCGTGAATGTTTAAAAAAGTTTCGGTGTTAGAACAATAGTTTTGTATTCGTACAGAAGATATTCAGTCGACGTTTCAAAGACGAATGGGTGTAGAATGAGACTAGATACTTTTATTTTACTGAAACAATTTGTTTGTCAACTTACTTCGAGAAAAAGAGGAGGTTATCAATTTCCTTGTATGTTTTTAATGTTTGTTACCTCTCCGTACTGTTGGTTACTACTCCTTCTTTTATTATCTGTATTGAAAAAAATATTTGCTTACGCAAGATAGATCTCCGATTGACCACCAACTCGCCTGATACTAAGCGACGATGTGAAAGTAAGCTAAGAAATCACTTGCTATTAGAAGAAACCCATATTACATTCATACCATTCAGTGAGCGTACACACACACACACACACACGCGCACACACACATATTTTGACGATACGCACCGTGAAAGTGGAACCAAAGCGTTTCGGTCTCGTTTCTGTTCAAACACTCTTTCAAAATCTGAGTATCTGATTCCGCCTACCATTACTGGCCCCAAAAAGGCATTAAAGCTGTAATAAATACGTCACGTAGCCGCCTAACCCGAGCGTGACATGTTACGGTCTATACGTGACATGTGGCACGGCTATGAGTGACGTCACACGCTCCACGGCAGGACACCTCGATGGATGACGTGTTGACTTACTTACCATTTTCATTCTGACTTTTTAACGTTTTAAGCCGTAACTACACAGTAACTTGCTTATGATTAATCGTAATAGGCGTACATAACAAAAGCTTTCAATGAAAATTATTTTAAACATTCCGTGCTTTAAATTTTTTGGGAGACCTATAAATATGTACTTATGTAAAACACTTATTTATTTATTTATTTATACAAAAACTATCAGAAACTTACAGTCTAACTAAACCAAAACATTTCTGAAGCACTTTACACAGACTAAATTTAATTTATGAGTAAATACATAGCTCAGACAGCAGTTGTATACAATGTTGTATAAACATTTTATGATTAGTAAAAAATAAATCAATATCTGGTTGGCGGATAGTCAGAGCGTTGAGTAGTGTGAGTGCGTGGTGTGTCGGCGCGTGTCGCGCGGTCTCCGTGCGCGGGGCAACAAGCGGCGCGAGCACCGGCCAGCGGCGCCCGCGCCGCGCAGCGCGTGCGCGGGACTCGAGCTCTCCTACAAACAGCCCACATAGGGATAACGCCGTCGCATTGTCGATTCGGTTGTTGAGCAGCAGATAGTAATGAACTACGAGCGCACACTTGCGTCTCAATTCCAGTGTGTTCATCCCTACCATACCGCTCACAAACAGCGACGGATATTCCCATGTAGGATAGTACCCGTATATTTTTCGGTAAAGGAATCTCGCGAATTTTCTTTGAAGCCGTTCCAGTAATAAAGTGTACTTCTTTTCGTGTGGATCCCACACTAGGGCATTAAACTTAAGTCGTTGCACACGCTTGTCGTTGTCACAATTGCGTCGCGCAGTCATTTAAAAATTAAAAAGAGCTTCGACATTATTTCTTACGTTCCTGTCAAAACTCACGTAGAAGTTTGCATACTATATTTACTAGTAGCCGCTACCGCCATAAACGACACCTATCTTTTATTCCTAAAATGTCAATAAGAATATCATGTATCATTAGTATTTTTTATTCGGAAATAGGCTTGCGCTTGACCGCTATCTCGCCTGATGTTAAGCAACTGTTGCGGTCTACAGTAGAGCGGTCTTGCCTAGAAGGAACCTATTCACTCGTGGTTTAAAGACACCCAGATTATATCCACCCGGGAAGATTCATTCCGGAAGCGCATTCCACATTTTGGTGGTACGCACAATAAAAGTTATACCTATAATGAGCGCCATCTAGTGGGACGTACAGTGTACTAACGCCAGCTACTATTACAATGTAGCAGCACGTGTAGTCCCTACTTTATTGTGTGTTAGATGAAGCCGTGCGTACGTGGCATCAGGAATGAGGGAATCTGAGGAAACAAAAGCAAGATCCGATGGAATTTATGAGAGAGGTCTGAAAAACGTTACATATCTCTATGTATAAAACATTTCGCGTATTAAGTTTCCTCTTTAATATCAGAGCCAATGAGTATTGAGTAAGTTATGTCGAGATCAATTAATATTAAGCGATTTCTCGGTATTATTTCGTGACAAATTTGTGGAATTATATGTACTGATAAATTTCAGCACGTGTACACATAGCTGGCTGACTTTTATCTAAATATCATTTTCGTTTACTTAAGAGACGTGTTGTCTCGCAATCTCCCATACAAATAGGAGAAAACTACTTTTCCACCCCTAAACATTAATCGATTTCGATGATTCTTTTTAGGGTTCCGTAATAAACAAGGAACCTTTATAGTTTCGCCATGTCCGTCTGTCTATCCGTCCGAGGCTTTGTTCAAAGTATATTAGTACTAGAAAGCTAGAATTTGGCATATATTTGCATATTGGTTATACCGAGAAAGTAATATCCCATCGTGTGGGGCATCGTTGGATAGATAATCGGTAAAAAAAATGAGTTTGTCAAAACCCATTTTTCAATTTGATTATTTGTTTGCGTAATATTAAATCTAATAATTAATTTAACAAGTCAAAAATGAATATTTTATTTAAATTAACAGTTAACTCATATGTTCGTAGTATCAAACAAGAGACCTTGTTTTAAGGTCACATAAATCATAATATGTAACTATAGAACCCTATATCTCTATGTTTTTTTTCTTTAAAATTTCGTCATAAATCCTAAGTTAGCAAATTAAAAATAAATTTTTTGAAAAAAAAAGCAAACAAAAATATGAAAAAGCTTAAGCATAAGCTTAAACAGCGTTTTAAATATTTTTACGATGTATATTTTTCGGATTATGAAGGCAAATATAAAAAAATATGATTTCCTCCTTTTATCTACAAGTTTGTACGGAACCCTCGGTGGTCGAGTTTGACTTTACCGGTTTTATTTATATTTTCCTACATAAATCGAAAAATATACATCGTAAAAATATTTAAAACCCTGTTTTAACTTATGCTAATAAAGCTCTTTCATATGATACCCCACATGATAAGGTTAAAGCACTTTAAAATTTGAACCCTCGTTCCTTGCTGAAAGACACTATTTTTTTGGGATTAAATTAAAAATGTCCAGTTTTCGTTTTTTTTTCTATATGTGTACTATATGACAATGCTTTTTGGCTAATTTCTAAGTTATAGGTCAACGGGAAGTACCCCTGCCCATAGGTTTTGATTCCCTTGCGTCTTGACAGACAGACGGACAACAAAGTGATCCTATAAGAGTTCAATTTTTTCCTTTTGAGGTACGGAACCCTAAAAATACCTTGTTAGGGTACTTTTCCTACAAATCCAATACATCAGAGAACTGGCGTCCGCAAGTTGTATTTATATCCTTGCACAGTAAGGTAAAATCTTTCGAAAAATTGCGAAGCCCAAACATCAAAAGTTTACTTCAGGTTCACAGCCCGACGCTACCTTATTCGGTCGCACGGTAATAATAAACCTTTTTATATTTAATTTGGAGTCATTGATCTGGCAACACCGCTGAATTAATGGATTCGCCCACAAACACAGCAGTAAATAGGGAATATTGAAGACGCGCCGACACAAAATATAAATCTTTTATCGTCGGTTGGCTTCGAGATCCCAATTCGGCTTGTGCTCGTATATTTCCGGATCGACACAAAGTCGGCTTTGCGACTAACAAAATAACAAATACCTTTATCAGTTTGAAGGTAACATTGATAAAATATTGATGTAGACGGGGAAGGAGCGATCACTCAGATTTAAGGGAGGGGAAACAATTTAATTTAAAGTTATATAGTGGAGTTAAGATCTTACAACATTCTACGAAACGTAACATTATTATCAGTTACAGTGAATGTTAAAAACTAGATCAAAATCGCTCCATCCGTTTGAGAGCTACGATGACACAGATACATACGTCAAACTTGTAACATCCCTCTTTTTGGATCGGGGGTTCAAAATAGTGACAACCATTGACGTTACGCATACAACTGGAGGGCAATTCAGTTATTCAAAACCGATCCGTAACTGAACCTTGTGCGAAGCATTTCCTGTCGGCTGCTTTTTTTATTAACACGCTTTTATTATGTCGACTTGTATGTAATGAAATCTAAGGTAACTAATTTAACCATCTTCCAAGGATCGTAGCGTCATGAAAATTGGCAGCTGTTTGTAGTTCTGATGACAATATAATAGTATGGTACTGTCGAACTGATCTGATGATGGAGCCGGAAGATATGAACTAGAACTTCATGATGGAACATCGTATCATAGCTGTGTTTGGATTTGTTAGAAAAGTCTTGTAATGAACTTTGACCACAATAATTTGTAGCGTGTTTTTTAGTTTTTTAAACTGTAATTTATTTAGCAACGAGCGAAGGACGTGTTACGTTTCATCTAATGTGTCAATTGTATGACATAAAAGTAACTGAATCAAAAAAAAAGGCGGCCGGCGGGAAACGCTCCACATAATTATGGTTCGGCTATGGAGCGATTTTGAATAACTGAATTGGGCCCCTGCGCATGTACAGATTCTACGTATATGAGATGTCTGTGTGATAGGTAGTTAAACTGCAACGTTTGTATGTCGATTTGTTTGAGTGTCCGGGGTGTGCTGGTAGTAAAAATTCTCTGAACATAAGTTTAAACGGCCTTGCTTTTTTGCTAATATATACTTATTTTATACGGAATAAACGTTTGACCACTAAAACACCTAACAATAAACGGAGGTGTGGCTTAGGATAGAACACAATCTGGTAGATATCAATTCGCTCTAACCATGTAAATTCCAAGAGTGTATGTCTCAGAAAACAGAGACGGCGGCAGAGAGCTACCCTCTTGGGTAGTACGCTTAAAAAATATAGTTTGTGTATATCACAGACGTATTTTGTAGACAGTATTTTGTTGTCGGAATTATATTTTCTTTTTATACTCGTTATCTATTTTACCATAACTCGTGCACCCATCTCTATATCGGTTACTCTAATCTTTAGACATAATTGGATTTCGAAAATGAAAGCGAAAGAATCTTATTTATTACATCACTATGCCAACAGAGACCGATATAGTCAGCAAGCTCCCCAAAATCAACTGAGTCCTAGTGAAAAATCTTAAATTCAATTTGATAATAGGTATTATGTTTTTTTTGCATATTTTCATGTTTTACACTACAGTAGACTCTCGATAAGTGTATAAACCTACCCTCACCAGGGTCAAGCCCTTCTCAAACTAAAATCCTGAATCCGCTACTGGATATAGTGCGCGCACAAAGGGAGCCCAATAGTGGGAGAGTTACGGCTGGTGCTGAACTTGCCCTATCGCTATCCAGGTGCCTTTGTACAAGAGATAAGTAACAATTCAATCGGATTACACAATAGAAAGGTCGTGCCTGACCTTAAATCTGAAGGGACTAGGGCAGAGTTGCTCAACCTGTGGGTTGCTACACTCAGGGTTTACGATGTATTACTTCAGGGGTCGCGATAGTGTGGCTCACTTTTTAAAACAATACATTTTGTACTGAAGCACTGAACTTTCTTGCAAACATGTGCACTGAAAAAATCTAGCAAAATACTACTTAAGAGTTCGACCATCGTCCGGCTCACTCGCGCTTACCCACATTTTTCAAGATATGGGTGAATAAATTTATAAAAAAATCGTCATTTGTAAAACTAGAAAACAACATCACAAATATGCGACAAAAATTTCAATTTGATCCAAGTTAATTTCATACATAAAAATCATATTTTGAATGTTATTAACGCAAAAATGATTTTTATGTATGAAAATTAACTTAAATTAAATTTAAAATATTGTCGAATAGTTGTTTTCTAGTTTTCCAAATGACAATATTTTTTTAAGCTCATTCAGTCATTTTATATCTTCAAAAATGTGGGTATGTGCGAGTGAGACGGACGTTGGTCACATTAGCGACTTCAAAACAGTCCAATTAACTGAAAAGTGAGAAATAACAACTGATACATAATATAGAAAAAGTTATATCAAAGCTGTGCGTCTACCTAAGTAGGTAGGTATGTAACTTATATCAAAGCTTGGCGTCTACCTAAGTAGGTAGGTATGTAACTTATATCAAAGCTGGGCGTCTACCTAAGTAGGTAGGTATGTAATTTATATCAAAGCTGGGCGTCTACCTAAGTAGGTAGGTATGTAACTTATATCAATGCTGGGCGTCTACCTAAGTAGGTAGGTATGTAACTTATATCAAAGCTGGGCGTCTACCTAAGTAGGTAGGTATGTAACTTATATCAAAGCTGGGCGTCTACCTAAGTAGGTAGGTATGTAACTTATATCAAAGCTGGGCGTCTACCTAAGTAGGTAGGTATGTAACTTATATCAAAGCTTGGCGTCTACCTAAGTAGGTAGGTATGTAACTTATATCAAAGCTGGGCGTCTACCTAAGTAGGTAGGTATGTAACTTATATCAAAGCTGGGCGTCTACCTAAGTAGGTATGTAACTCGACTATATTTTTAGGTCGGTGCCAGTCTCTAAACTATCACTAGAATGGTACGGACCTCAAATTATTATAGTTAAAAAAATAATCGGCCAAGTGCGAGTCGGACTCGCGCACGAAGGGTTCCGTACTATCATCTATAATACTACAAAGTTTAGTTCTGTTTATAAAATAACAAGAAATCAACGAAATTCCAAGTAGTAAATTGCAAACTTATAGGTAGGTTTTCGATGCACATCCGGGCAGCATGACGACGCTCGCGCGAATACGCGCGGTTATGGCTCGCTCCGTGATGTTACCTCCCCCGCTACCCCGCTAAACCGGCGCTCGCACCGCGTTTAGATGCACGGATTATTTTCATTTTGTGAGTTTTTATGTATTAGATTAGGTATTTATTTTTATAGTTAATATATTTCTAAATATTTACTTACAAATATTCAAGTTTCTGCCTGTTAATTAAGATCGAGTAAAAATTGCTTAAAAATTACGTTTGTTGTATGGGAGCCCCCCTTTAATATTTACTTTATTGTTATTTAATTATTTATTTTGAAAGGTAATATACAAGTAAATATTCTGTGAAAATTTGAAGCGTCTACCTGTTACCGTTTTTAATATTGAGCAAAAAAATACGAAAAAAACACGTTTATTGTATGGGGACCCCCCTTAATATTTTTTTTTTTAATTTTTAGTATTTGTTGTTATAGCGGCAACGGAAATACATCATTTGTGAAAATTTCAGTTTTCTAGCTATCACGGTTTATGAGATACAGCCTGGAGACAGACAGACAGACAGACAGACAGACAGACAGACAGACAGACAGACAGACAGACAGACAGACAGCGAAGTCTTAGTAATAGGGTCCCGTTTTTACCCTTTGGGTACGGAACCCTAAAAACAACGGTTCAAAATATGCAATTCAAGGAAGGATGACATATTTTTCCAGATATATTGTTATAAGAAGTTTCCGGCAGCCTAGTGAAGTTTCCGGCAGCCTAGTCGGGAGACCGTCTGACTTGCGATCCGCAGGTCCTGGGTTCGAATACCACGGCATGCACCTCTGTCTTTTCGAAGTTATGTGCGTATTGTTGATTGCCGCCAACTTCAAACGGTGAAGGAAAACATCGTGAGGAAACCTACATGTCTGAGAGTTCTCAATGTATGATCTTGAAGATGTGTGAAGTCTGCCAACCCGCACTTGGCTGGCCAAGTGGCAGACTATGGCCTAACCCTTCTCACAATGAGAAGATGGCCCGTTTCCAGCAGTGGGACAGTTTGTACAAACAGGGCTGATAAAAAAAAAAATTATAAAAACCAAAGTACTGAACCGATTTTGATAAAAAATTGAGGGACCACCTCTGAAGTATGACCTACTAAATACAAAAAGAATCATTCACAATTAGCTGAATAATCGGTGTACAAACATGCAAAAAACATACAGACCTTATTGATATCTCCTTCTTTTTGGAAGTTAATTAAAAAGTTAATAGGTACAGTCGATTGAGAACCTCTTCCTTTTTGGAAGTCGGTTAAAAATAGTCGAGGCACCGTTTGATGTGCGGTCAAGCCGTTTAAGCTGTAGGAGGTAATAAAGAAACATACATACTCGTACATACCCACATAGATACATTTGAAAAACAACCTTCCTTCTTGCGCTGTCGGGTAAAAAGTTGTATATTTGTAGTCAAACAGGTTGAAAAACAGTGGAAGAGAACAATACAAATCTTTTATTTAATAGAGTACTGCCACTGTTCGACGCTTGGAATTTGTGTTGTGTTGTTTTGTAGTTTTTTTGGAATTTGTGTTGTGTTGTTTTGTTGTTTTTTTGGAATTTGTGTTGTGTTGTTTTGTTGGTATTTGTGATTGTTAGTTGAGGTGAAGTTTTGTGTGAAATACTATAGTTATTTTGTGTGAAACTAGCGTTATTATCCGACTGCAGAGGAAGGAGAGTAATGCTTTTACAATTCGAGGCGTATATAATTATATATATATATATATAATTATATATATATTATGTTTGACCACGCATAACTTTTTACAGTGTAGTCCGATTTTGATAATTCTTTTTTTATTAAGTGTAAATTTTCGCGAAAAATTTTCTTTTACGAAGCTGTGACAAAGAGTGATTTTATCTAAAGGATGCTCATTTTAACAAATTTGTAACGGCCTTGCACTTACTTTCCCGCGAAAAACGTATCATCAACATCGTATCAAACGTAAAACTACGATATCGCTCTCAAATTGGCATTTTGATTTGAACATATGGAGGATTAGGTGAATCCACTACTTAAACATGAGTTTTCTATGGCGCAGAAGAGGATATCCACGGCAGGCAACGGAAAAAAGTGTTAAATTCAAATTCAAAGTATTTATTTGCAGAGACATGATAATAAATTAGATTCTATAGGATATAATTTAGGTAGGTGCTTTTCTCAAAACATACTATTTATTTCGCTCGATAAAAAAATCCAGAATATGCCTCTAAAAAAATCTTTTGACGGCTGTAAGTCGTATTGAAATGAAAGCAATAATCCAATTTTTTAAATGAATGTCTTTTTCTAAATCCATGGGAAGGCCTATGTCCAGCAGTGCATTTTTTATGGCTGAGATGATGATGATGATGTGAAATGTACGCGGTTTGCAAGGATATTAATTGTATCTACTTAATTAACCCGTAAGAGTCTTATTAAATTAGGTTTAAATTAGGATGCCTAATTATAACCCTTTAAGTGGTTCCTTGGCTAGGTAACAACAGCCTAGTGATTTATTTAATGCGTGAGTGTAGCGAGTAAGTATATTTAAGTTCAAGACGATTTGTCAAGTTTTGTCAAGATTAGTTTTAAATTGAGCCATTACACGAGCACTAACACCCAAATAAAAATATCCGGACACGTGAAAGCAAATTTTGCTAGTTGATGTGTTTGTATCAACCAACTAAAGTGCTTACCTTCGCTCTGCTCACTCAGTATTTTTTTAATTTTATTTGTGTATTATTGCATTTTATAAAATTTGCAATATTTAACCCTCTCCATCGACAGACAAATGGCGCGTTAAATGGTAGAGTAAATCAGCAAGGGCCTAATAGTTCAAATATTATACATTCAAAGCCTTTCCCGTCCATCAGATTGCCCAAAAACTGAGTTCCGGAACAAAAGATGACCCTCGACACGTCCTCAACAAACTTCCCACACGCCGCAGGGTTCCGCCTAAAATAACCAGTATAAACCACCCAGAGCGACCACGGAAAAACTAATTTGGCTTATTTGGCCGCTTCTTGGCCGCTCTTAATATTCACACGACAGGACCTTGCAACCGGCGAGCCACATCACTAATTCATGGACTCTTGATGAATCCAGGGCCGCAAGAGCGCAAATTATGAATTATGACGTCATACTTCACGGGTGATTGCGACCCGGCCGAGTTACCCCCGCGTTAAATTTGAAGCGAGCGTCTAAGGGTTAACATTCAAGATGATGAAATATCTTGAAGTGTTTTTTGGGATTGCGCTCGAAGTGCGCTGAGTAAGCGAGTTTCCTCTAAGCGGCTGTTACGTATTTGGCTTGTATTTTGTTGACTCAGGACCGAGTCGTCGCCTGCTTTTCTCTAGTACGGCAGTTTGAATGGGAATTGTCCTTTAGCTGTTTATTTTTATAATACAGTGCCAGATCATTTTTGGCTTGATAAATTTAGGCTTGTCTAAAGTCGTCTTTGTTATAACCTACCTTTTCAACCCCCACGAAAAAAGAGGGGTGCTATAAGGTTGACATGTGTATCTGTGTGTCTGTGTGTGGCATCATAGCTGTCAAACGGATAGACCGATTTTGATCTAGTTTATTTTCATTTGAAAGAAGCATTCATCGGGTGTTTTCTTAGCTATCTTTCGTCAAAATCGGTTCAGCTGTTTTTTTTATCGGGGGTGTTTGAGTTTTCTTAACTTATACTTGTCCATTACTCAAGATAGAATGTATAGATAGAATTACGTAACTCTGACCGTAAATTACATCTACGAAATTATTTTCATGATATTTACAAAGTGGTCTAAACAAACAATAATCACCAGGTAGTTTTCTTTTAAATTTACAGCATTGAATACGGAACCCATGTGCGTGTATCAACACAGTCTTGGCTTATCATTTATCTTTATTTATATTAGGTACAAAAATATAAACAAAATTTGCTAAAGAAATTTAAAATAAATTGAAACAATACGATTTATTTATTCATTATAATTATTAGTATTTACTTCTATAGAGCCATTTGCAATATGCGTTTATCCAAAAGGTTGAAACTTGAAACGAGAAAGAAGACAAACGCTTAAATTAAATTTGTAATTAAATTTGTCGAACTTAACACGTTTATGTCATGAAGTTATTTCCAAAGTCCATGTTTTTTAATTCAAAAATAGGCTTGCGCTTGACCGCTAACTCGTGCGACTGTTGCGGTCTACGATGGAGCGCACTTGCCTAGAAGGAACCTATTCACTCTGGATTTGGAGACACTCAGATTATATCCATCCGGAAATACCCATAATTGTTTTTTATTTTATTTTTAATAATTATAAAACCCATAATTGTGGTTAAATCTATATAATTCTGTTGTACAATTTTTCATCCGTTTTGTCCCACTTTAATTTTATTATCCGTTTAATATAACTGCTCCCATTCCGCACCCATAAACAATAATGTCAAATTATTCGAAAGCTGAAACTCCAATTTTCCGCGGTTTTGACGCTGCAATATCTATTCATGAGTTTCGGTGACATGCGACACTAGCGCTCACGTTGCCATTCGAGAATGGGCTTTACGCCATCGCGATAAGGGAGTAGTGAGCGGGCGTGGAAATGAATAATATCAGCAAGTTTGCACGTGTGTGTAGGGGTGGCGAAGCTTGTAATTGTGGACAAAGTGAACTTTTTATTGATATTTAAATTCGGGCCTCGACAGATGGGATGCGGGACGTTTTGGGACTTTGTCTTGATGAAAGTCGAATGAAATATTAAAAAACAAGTTGTGACGCGGTTTCACCCGAGCGATGATGAATGATGGTGATGTTGAAGACAATGACGACGATCTTATATTTTTAACCGACTGCAACAAAGCTGAAAATAGTGTTCTGATTTTATGTTTAGACTAGATGCGCCACACGGTTTCACTCGTGTACATACTGATGAAAAACGAGGATGATTTTGACTGGGTATGAATTATTGCTGTCTTCAGGTTCTCAGCTGTCTCTAAATATATCTATACATATGGCAGATTTAATAACAATCAGTTCAAATCTGATTTACACTTTAGATTTGCTTGGGATTCACTTAAAATAAATGGCCAAGTGCGTGTCGTGCGACGCGCAATCTACGGTTCCCTACGGATACCTATAATTACATATAATTGAATAGAATTGGCTTATACTACTCAATAAAATTTGTCAACACTTTTGTACCTTATTTATTTATTGAATTGCCTTAGTGGTTGCTTTGTTGATGTAACTATAAAATAAATTAAACAAATAAAATCATGCCACATTTGATGTTTTTAAGCTGCCCAAAGCGTGCCAATTGATATTTAACATCATAAAAAAAAAATAACAGTGAAAGCCCTACGACACATTTTTTAAGCACCATCACGAGACAGAAATCATGTTTATGTAAATTCCACAGTTACAAATTCAGTTCTCTATGACTACGAAATAGTTTTAAATCATAGCCGTGTCGGCGAGTAACTGCTAACGTCACCAAGTAGGCTATATTTCACTGCTAACTGGCAGCAGAGAAAAAATAAACAGTTTTGTTTTTTATTATGTATGGATATGAGTGAGTACGGAGTTTTTGACGAGAAGGAAATGTGTATACTGTTGTATTTTCCTAAACTTGTGTTATTTCTAATGTTTATAGTGTAATATGAATGGCTTTTTGTTCATTGGGTGTTCGGTCAAGTTCTCGAATGCGGGCAAGTGAAATAAAGTGGTGTAGCTTGTCTTTTCTTTTTATATTGTCGGAAAAATTCCATAAATTGTCCTTGTAAATTCCACAATTTTACCGAGGCGAGACCGATCAGAGACGAGACGGATTGCAGATCGTGACTTGTTTTGCTTGAATTTAATTCTAAATGGTATTTTTCAACACACTTGCTCGTAAAGTGGCCCTTATTCAACCGTTTTTATGGCCGAAAAGTATCCTATTAAGCACGCGTGCTTTTGACTTTTCTATTACGCACTAGTGTCTTTTGTTTACAACCAATGCAAGGGCGCACAATCTAAGCCTACTAGATTGTCAGAGTCCAATCAGAGATGAATACTTCTACCATACCGGCCCATAACAAAAAGAATTCACTCGAAAATCGTACTGGCAACAGAGAAAATAACATAAAGAAATAAAACAGGCACGAATATTGCAACCAAAGAGAATGAATTATGCTACAACTGAAACATCTGTTAATTTTTGGATATTGTTTCAATAATTAAATATTTCAGTTATAAACGGGTGTTTTTTCCTCGCAAGTGTGTTGAAAAACGTCGTATGAAACGCGTGTGCATTATGGTCACTACACTCTCGGCTCTATTACGCCTCGACTGTAATGACCAACTTAGCACACTTGTATCATAATGTACTATTATCGGTAAACTATTATAATTATAATTTGAAAAGTAAGGTTGTAAGGTTACAAATATTCAAGAACCTCGTCCATTAACATTATATCTCCTCATGCTAAATCTGTATCTATATGTATTTATATATATTATTATTTTTATATATAATTATTTGTATATATTTTATGTTGTTTAGTATTTATATATGTTATGTTTTGTGTAAGTATGTATAACAGAATTTTTATTATTTAATATATAATGTACATTTGCAGGTTGCAAATGTACATTATATATTAAATAATCTGCCTTTTCAAATTGCCAGATTTCCTATACACCCTAAGGTTGCCTGGAAGATATCGCTCTATGCGATAAGGTCGCCGTTGTACTTTCGATTAAGTTTATTATCTATATTTAAGTTACTCTGTATGGATGTACAATAAAGTTATTCTATTCTATATACATCACACATATACAACATATACAACTTGTGTGTGATGTGCTATATCGGTGATTTTTGTACGTCTACGGATCTCTTCATTTCTGATTCGATCTCGTATCATATCACATATTTTTTATATACTATCACATTTTCTTTATTAGATATTCACATATTTTTAAAAGGATAACTACAATTAAGTCTAGTTCAGCTGTTGCTGCACATACAAGGTCAAAGGCATGAATGTAATGAAACCGACAGAAAATCACTAATAACCGAAGTTAATCTTCAAGGAATTTAATTTGGAGGGCCTTCTATACCTACGGGCCCTCCGAGGATCGTATTTCCCTCTCAGATTCCTCTGTTTAAATGGGCTAGGGGCTGGGATAAAAATCTGAGAGACATGGAACATACGATTTACTTTTTTACTTTTTGTTTTAAGGAAGATTATGGCATCACGTGTTTTGTGCATTTGCTAGATTCAAGTATAATATAAATGGCAATATGAAAAGTATACTGCAAGCTGCAATACTTTATTTTTACTTTGGAATATGTTTTTTTTTATTAATATAAAATGTTACTCGCTATGACTACTTCAATCTCTAAATTGGACCACCATAAATAAGAAGATTATCCCCTGTGGCGTATTTGTTTTTTTTTTAAACATATTTAATGATTCCAAAACGAGAATCGAAACGAGTGCAGTTGCGCAATCGTCGTAGATACGATTTCGTCTGGCTTTGCCCACTATCCTTTTTTTTAAGTAATCAGTAGTTAAGTAATTGGTAGCAGGATGTCCACTTTTTAAAATCACTCGATGCTCCTCTTAACTATCAAATAAATTAAAACTGCTAACACATACCGCATGCATGTGTATGTTACTTAAGTACGAGTATTATCAGTTATTCGTTATGTATTAACGCCTTACTCTTGTACTCTAGTTAAAAAAATGAAAAGTTAGCTAAAAAAATAATGTATTCGTTTATAAAAAGCACGGACCCTGGAGTCCGTGGTGCTCGAATTAAAAAAAAAAAAAAACACGTACCACTTTAAACCTTTAAAGATCTTCGGAGCGAATAGATCTGATCGTATGTATGGTTGTTCGCCGAACATGCCTAGTACTTTGACGGCCTCATCGAAAAACGTTACTTAACTTTGATCAACGTCTCAAATTGTCTGTCTTCTTTCCGCAAGTTTCCTAACGTGTCAGCGAGAAGCTAACAAAATATATTGATCATTAATTAATTTAAGTCACGTTTTGGTAAGACCATGAATTTAAGCTGTGATTGTGACGTCACAGCGTACTTACCAACAATTTTGAAGGTCTTCTCCGAACAAATCAAACCAATTATAGATGTAAAGAGAAGATATATTGTTTTCTTTAATATCGGTTTTATTGGCGGCAAATTACATTTGTTGAAGAAAAAAAGTTTAAATTAATAGTAAATTTAAATTAAATATGTATTCATAATTTTAGATAAAAAAATAATTTGGATAAAATGTGTTATTAATTTTCTGATTGTTTTCAGCAAATGAATTGCCACCAATATTAACCAACATTAAATCTAACCTCAATTATTTCATTGTAAAACTACAAGTACTTTTTGCAACCATATTTGGTTTAAAAAAAAATTGTATGGAGATTGTAGCACGCTAAGTGTCAGGTCCATCGCGTTGTTTGTCTAGGATTGACTCTGGGTATTCCATTTGAAGATGATATTCTTGTAATTTGTAGTTTCTTAGCTGTATTAATTGCTCTTGTTTGTATATTTTAATGGGAAAAGTAAACGCTTTGATGTTTGATTCATGCAACATCTTTGTCGTAAAGAGACAGAATACTATATATATTTTACGTATCGATATATTACTTTATACTTGCAAATCCGATAGTTTGTATGTTTGTACCTGTCATCGTTGGGTAGACAGATCGGCCAGTTAGTTGAATAGCTAGGCGGATGCGCAGTGACACGGATCGTCGGACGATAGTTGAAAGCAAGACGGCGTTTGGCCATTTCGTTAAATAAAATATTATTATAATAGAGTACTATTACAAGTAAAAACATAATTTTATAATAAACAAGACCCTTTCTAAGAGCTATTTAGTTTTTACGCATATAGCTAGCCAACTTCTTCTTCTTTTTTGTATTGGACCCGCATTAAAGCATTTGCCAGTGTCAAGTATTAGGATTTTTTCAAGTTTCTTAAATAAAACAAGTTGTAAATGCTCTAGTCACAATCTAAGTCACGTATAAAGTCAATTTATAGGTAGAGTCCTGCTTCAGTAAAGTGGTGGCGACTTTATTAGAAGCTTCTATGGAGTTTTGCCGACAACGAAAAATCACACGTTTTACTGCTTTATTTCACTTGCCCGCACTCACTCACTTTATCGAACACTTAATGAATAACATACCACCATTTTTATAGCATTAATCTTTAATGTTCAAAATAACACAAGTTTAGGAAAATAAAACAAAGCAACAACACGTTACTAAGTATGACGTTCCCGCCAAAGCTAGCCAACTTGATAATCTGTTGTATCTTTTTTTTTTTTTTTTGGACTTCAGTTTCAATAGAAAAAATATATTATTGGATGTTTCAGATACTAGCTGCATCTGTTTTGCATCACATAAACAAAGATAGCAGTTTTTATTAGTTTAAGCTAGTTATAGAGATATAAATAGATAAACTCTTTTTAAACAAAAACTACGGGTCACTCACGTCTGTTTTGAGCCGATATATCGGACTAATAGTGCAAGGCCCGTCACCGACCGAGAGTGACCGCCGAATGCGGTTGAAACTATAGTCTGATATTTCAGGCTCAAAACTGTCGTGAGTGACCCGCAGTTTTCATTTAAAATTATGTGAACACCACGTTAGTTTTCATAGATAAACTCTGTATTGTTTACACCTAATTAAAAGCTATTTAGTGTAACAGAGAATGATAAACTACTTTTTAAGCTAAGTACTGTACTTAGCTGACTAAACATCATTACGATATAGTTTTAGTAGGTATGGGATTGAAAAAAAAAAGGAAGGAAATAGAAATCACAATAAAAATAAGTTGTTATGTACAAATGTAATGTAGTTGTTAACCTATGACGAAATGCATGATATAAATGATTTTAGAATTTGTCTCATAATAAATGTTGTTCATAATCTATCTTTTATTTACTTTTAGTTCATCGGACATAATACGTGATTAAATCTAATACCTTTAAACGAGCACTTCTTGTAAATATATACTTAGTCTGGCCATAAATACTGTTACAGTTAAAAATAAGAAAGATATTACATTTGAATTTGGAATCTGTCATTTTTATACGATTGTTCATTGAGTTTTTTAATTTTGGCGCCAATACATTGTACAATATTTTGCGATATTAAAATGGAGTGGGGTGATAAAGAGAACCGAATCGCTGTGATTGTATTACACAAAGTTGGTATGGAGCCAAATGCAATTTTTAAAACTCTCCATACGCTTGGTATTAGTCAAATGTTTGTGTACCGGGCTATTAATAGGTACAATGAGACCTCCTCTGTTTGTGACAGAAAAAGATCTGGCCGTCCACGTAGTGTTCGTACGAAAAAGGTGGTCAAAGCAGTAAGGGAAAGAATTCGAAGAAATCCTGTCCGAAAGCAAAAGATTTTATCTCGGGAGATGAAGATAGCACCCAGAACCATGTCGCGTATTTTAAAAGATGACTTAGGACTTGCAGCCTATAAGAGACGCACTGGTCATTTTTTAACTGATAATTTAAAAAAGAATAGGGTGGTAAAATCGAAACAACTACTGAAGCGGTACGCAAAGGGAGGTCACAGAAAAATTTTGTCTACGGATGAGAAAATCTTTACAATTGAGCAACATTTTAACAAACAAAATGACCGTATTTATGCTCAAAGCTCTAAGGAAGCGTCCCAATTAGTCGACAGAGTGCAACGTGGGCATTATCCGACTTCAGTGATGGTTTGGTGGGGTGTTAGCTATGAAGGAGTGACTGAGCCATATTTTTGTGAAAAAGGTATCAAAACATCGGCACAAGTGTATCAAAATACCATTCTTGAGAAGGTAGTTAAGCCCCTTAACAACACCATGTTCAATAACCAAGTATGGTCCTTCCAACAAGACTCGGCGCCAGGTCATAAAGCTCGGTCCACGCAGTCTTGGTTGGAAGTGAACGTTTCGGACTTCATCAGAGCTGAAGACTGGCCGTCGTCTAGTCCTGATCTTAATCCGCTGGATTATGATTTATGGTCAGTTTTAGAGAGTATGGCTTGCTCTAAACGCCATGATAATTTGGAGTCCCTAAAACAATCCATATGATTGGCAGTGAAGAATTTTCCCATGGAAAGAGTGCGTGCTTCTATTGATAACTGGCCTCAACGTTTAAAGGACTGTATTGCAGCCAATGGAGACCACTTCGAATAAGCTTTTATATTTTAAATTGTTTTATATTTATGTATTAAACTAACACACTGTAAAAGTAATAAATATTATTTGCAATAAAAAAATAATTTTTTTCTTCGTGACAATATTTATGGCAAGACTAGGTATGTATATGTGTATAATCTGAATCTCGGAAACGGCTCCAACGATTTTAATGAAATTTGGTTTGTAGGTAGATTAAGGGACGATAAATGGATCTTGCTAGGTTAACTTTTTAGTGAACCCGGGATTGCTCGTATTTTCAGTCATAAAAAATCCGAGTGGAGCTCTGTCGCCCAGGTACTAACTATTATCCTAACAAACTTTCGTGTTTTTTAAAATCAGTTGGGTTACACCTCTTATATTCGCGTGGTTTATCAGTAATTTACTACCATATCTACAGTTTTCGAACATGTCTTAGTGTACAATAAAATGACCGTTTCACAGACAATTTACATATAATCTAGCAAGCTAAGTAACGACCATAGCCACCATTAGCAAGTTCGGTGCAAACGAAAATGGCGACGAGCAGTCTCCCCTAAATGTCCCAGATACTACTAGATAATGTCCCTAATGTTGCCAGCTACAGGCGCTAGGGAAAAACTAGCGGAAGCTCCAATGATGCGTTAAATGTCTACAAGTTTTTCATAAAGCAGGTCGGTGGCCTCTCTTTTTGCGGCTTTTGTGGTTATTCTTCGTAATTTATGACGTTGTTTAATGGGGTCGTTTTTATAGGGTTTCAAAGTTATCTGGCTCGGTGACAGCGGTGATAACATCGACTTTTGTGTAGCTGATATTGAAAGTTTGATAGGTGTGTCACTGAAAAATCATCTTTTCCTCTATTTGGGAATCTATTGTACTCGCAAGGTTATTACATTCGCCGTTTTAAGTAATAAGATTCTTGGATAAGATAGGTTTATGTTTAGTAAATAATTTCGAAAAACCCTAGGGAGTAAGTACATAATATAGAAACAAAATGAATAAATGATCTTAAAATGTGTGAAGCGAGTCGTAGCACCCAGCAAATCTAGCAATGTATGAATATTTTATTTAATGAATACGTCGACGAACACACATTTTATTAATAAGTTAAATTATGTTTTTTTTAAACTATCACGGTCATTCATTAAAACACATTATTATTAACGGGATATATAGATATATATATAATATATAGAGATATATATCGAAAGCTCAAAATTAACGCGAACCACGGTAAATATCCCGTTAATAATAATAGTGTTTTAAATTATGTTATCACATAGGTGACTAATTTGTCTATGTTGATAGTAAAGTTCTTTAAAACCTGTCAAAATTACGTTAAATAGTCTTATTTAACGTAATTTAATACTTATCTACACTCGTTCGTATAAAATTAAAATTTTCTAAATATCTTCTTCTGCCAGATAGATTTGTGGCTACATATATATTATTACTTTTATAAACCAAGCGTTTATAATAAAAGTGCTTACAACTTACTTATATATAAGCAAATCTATAAATTCTGATTTGTCCCAGTAGACTTGGCGAGTTCAGTACCTACGTCTGCGAAACTTCGTTTCATCTTTGACATTGTTTCCGTTACATATCTTCGTTTCGGAGACCTCGCTTCGTCTCGTAGAGCTAGCTCACTTCGTATCTTAGACTTCACTTCTCTGAGACCTTATTGTCTCTGAGATTTCACTTCTTACCCGAGATCTCACTTCGCTGGACCAATTTAAAATAACTTATGATGATGATGATGTAAACGATGTAAACGAAATACTTTATCTTTACATTGTTGAATACAATAAATACAATGTTAGGGTATGTGACACAGTTGGAGGTTGGATTTGGAACAGTAGCAGCTGTAACACATTTTAAGTATTACGAAGCACGGCTGCTCACGGAACACCCCACTGGCCACATACCTACACTATTGGAATAAAAAAGGTACACTCCGATTATTAACTATATTTAACTTACTTACTACTATATTTAAGTTACGCTTTATGAATGTACAATAAAGTTATTCTAATCATTCTACACTAACAAATAATGCGTAAATTAGTCCACAGTACAGTATGATTACCGAGTTGTTAGTACAAATGGAGCAGACAATATACTGTCTCGTATTGATAAAATAATGGGGAGTGACAGCAACGATGAGCCAGTAAATCTTATGTGTTTTGTTTCTTTATTATGATTCAGAAGATAATTTTCACATATTTGGATTGCTTTGGATAGCTTCAAAGTGTATTGGTGTTTTTTACAACGAAGTAGGCCTGGCGCCAGGTCGCAATTTTAAAACTATCAAACGGGAGGGAACTGCGCGCGAGGGGGGGGGGGGGGGGGGGGACGTCGTTGACCAGTTAGCCTGAAACGTTAAATTTTGTTTTTGTGACGTGCCATAGTTTCTAAGTTTATTTAATTAGTTTATGTGTAAATAATCTTTATTTTAATTTAACTTTAATTCATTAACCAGATATATAGAATTAAAATGTAAATACATATAAAATTTAAATATTTGCAATTTAAAAAAAGGAAAAAAAAGAGCTTCTAACTTTATTATATTATAGTTTAAAAACTGGAACTACCGATTTCAAATACGCAATTTTGAATAGTTTTTTTTTTAAATCAACTATTTAACCAATTTTGATGGAATTTCTATGGGATCAATAGGGAAGCACTTATATCCTTTTCAAATAAAATAAAAAAACTATTCAATTCGTAAATTACGGAGTTATATGGTAACAAACATAAAAAAAAATATAACCAAATTGAAAATCTCCTTTTTTGAAGTCTGTTAAAAATATCCATTTATACAGATTTTTTATATTTCACTGTATTTATTCAAAAACTCTATCAAAATCAGGTAATATAGAGGACAGCTTTCCACCGTTGCATGGGAACATGCGCTATGTACCTACTAGCAATGGTTGTGCCCTCTCACGTCCCATTCCGATAGGCGCGGGCTGAATCTACTTACCTACTAGTCCGAGGCTTGAACGCACCTTAAGCCTCTCATGCCCTCTCCAATTAGACGGGGTCCATTTACGAAATTGACGGAACACTCAAACCCACCATCGACTGGATCACTCACTCTCGAGCTGATTCCGCTCATTTTGCTCCCAAGAACTCGACAAAATGGACATCACGTTCGGAAATGTCGACTTCGCTTTTTAGAGAGGCACTGAAAGTTTGCCGACAATCTCTCGAAGAGCCTTTTTAATATAAGGAGGTGCAAAAATGTACTAAGTTTTAATAATACTTAACAGTAAATTATATTATAGAAGGTATATAGTAGCTTATAAAAAAACTAAACAACCGACTTCAATTTCTAAGCAAAATATGCACGAGTCACTGTAAAACCGTGGGACCACCTGGGAATTATTTTTTTGTTTAATTTTTTTTTGTTTTGTCCCTTTTAAACAAAAAAATAATTTTCCATCTCGGTCCAGGCGTCTTCGAGTAATCGAGAAACATACATAAAAATAAAAGATTCCGACGAATTGAGAACCTCCTTCTTTTTTAAGTCGGTAAACAAGCACCAAAGAGGCAGACGGCTCGTCTCATGGTAACCGATAGCCTATGGACAACTATAACATCAGTGGCATCACTGTTGCTACCCCGGAGAGGTGCTTATAGACCCTTTTTAAAACACTTTGTTGATGGTTGGCGGTAAAACCTTCCGAAGACTTTCCTTGTCCGCAGGAGAATCTGACTGTATATGCGATTTCCAGTTATGCATTTGGGAGTGAGCTGTTTTAGCGGTGTCGTGAAGTACTATGGTGGAATTCCAACACATGGTGCCGGGAACGTAAAGGATGAATGGGCCGAGAGGATCAACGACGTGACGGTGCCAGTTTATCTACAGACGGGGCGGTTGAAATTATGCAAGTGGATTATATAGTCGCTTATAGAAAATATTATCCGTTACGTACCTACACGTATTCACGTACAACACACAGCCGTGTCAGGCAGACGTACTGATAGATAGTGAGACAAAATTACGACACGGATGCCTACTAACACAAGATATGTTTGGAAAACTCAAAAACCTCCGACAAAAAACGGCTAAAATTGAATTGCTCTAAAGAATGCTCAATTACCAATGCGCATACTTTTTCGCGATAACGTACAATCAACACCATATCCAGCGAAAAGCAGCGTTGGGTACACTAAAAAAATCGCTCTTAGCATTCAGGTATTTAGGTGTTTTATCTTTCTTTTAATACAGATACTTGTTATAAGCTTACTTATGAATTTAACTCGCATTTGACGATTTAGGTTAAAGAGTTAGGTAAGACATAAGTGGCTACAGAGAGTAGTCAGAGAGCACACACTCGACCGCCGCGATACAAAACACACTCTGATCTCATTCCTCCTCACAAGTTAAGAGCCCTCGAGGTCACTCGCAATCGAACACACTAAAGAGATTAAGTAGGCGGTGCCAGGGCCGCGATTCTATGCTGGTTCCTCCATATACAATATTTTTATTCGACTATGATAAAAGAAAAAGGAAGCGTAGGAGTCCTTGTAAGGGTCACTAATTTCAGTAATCGAAAAATATTTTTAGGGTTTCGTACCTCAAAAGGAAAAAACGGAACCCTATAAGGGTTCCGTTTTTTTGTCCGTTTGTCTGTCCGTCCGTCCGGGTGTCAAGACCTGTATCTCGGGAATGTGTGAAGGTATCGTGTTGAATTAAAACCACGCAGATCCATAGTCTCTTGCTGCAGAAAAAAAATCAAATTTCTCAGTTTTCGTAAAAAAAGTTACAGACGCATATGTCATAAAAAACTTACATTTCGACACTCACAAGTAAGGGAATCAAACCCTATTGACCTAGAACTATGAAATTTGGCAAGAAGCACTGTGTTATAGTATACATATTGGAAAAAAATCCAAAAACTAGACATTTTTAATTTAATCACAAAAAATAGAGTCTTTATACAAGGAAGGAGGGTCCAAATTTTAAAGTGCTTTAACCGTATCATGTGGGGTTTCATATGAAAGATCTTAATTAGCACAAGCTAAAAACAGGTTTTAATATATTTTTACAATGTATGTTTTTCGATTTATGAAGGAAAATATAAAATAATAAATAAATAATTAATATTTCTGGACATTTCACACAAAACCATCTAGCCCAAACTAAGCAAACCTTGTTATATGGAACTAGATGGCTGATAGAATACATATATACTTTTTTTGTTGTAAATATATACATATGATACATAGAAACACCCAGACACAGAACAAACATCCATGCTCATCACACAAATGTTTGCCCTGGGTGGGGATCGAACCCACGACCTTTCAGTTCAGCAGGTAGACGTAGACACACTATAAACTGAGCCACAAGGCCAGTCAAATATATATATATATATATATATAATTTCCCCCTTTTATGTACTAGTTTGTACGGAACCCTTGGTGGCGAGTCTGACTCGCTATTGTCGGGGTTTTTTTTATAAATAAATACTTTGTGAACTGACTACTACAATCTGAATCAAGACTAGCGTGAGATATATCTACTAGATATAGGAGCCAAAGAGTCAATTACTTTTTATATAAGTACTGAATATACATGTTACATAAATTCGAAATACATTTACGTAGGTACTAATTATCTGGGACAGTCTTATACCCTAACATTAAACTCTTAATCTTAATTCCACTTACATCGACATTATAATTTCACTCCTGACATTCAGGTCATTATCGCTCAAAGCTTCTCGGAAAAAATTATACTGAAAATGATTGCCATTTTGAACAGAATCAGGACCCAAAAACTTTCGTTTCAACTCCGTCCTGCTTACATTAGCCGTGCCTACTTATTTACGGCTTAATTGGTTCAACTGTTCCCTTTCCTGTTTCTTTGGAATCGTACGTAATACGAGCAAGACTAAGCCTGATTGGCGGGTATTCGAAATGAACGAAAATTATGCAATAAATTATTCGCAATTGTATTGCTTTACTTTTCATATGTGATTTGTAGTGACACGTTGATTTTTAACACGCTTTTATTAGGTCGACCTGTATATAACTAACTATGTAATGAAATCTAAGGTAACTAATTTAACCATCTTCCAAGGATCGTAGCGTCATGAAAATTGGCAGCTGTTGGTAGTTCTGATGACAATACAATAATATGGTAATGTCGAACTGATCTGATGATGGAGCCGGAAGATATGAACTAGAACTTCATGATGGAACATCGTATCATAGCTGTGTTTGAATTTGTTAGAAAAGTCTTGTAATGAACTTTGACCACAAGTAGCGTGTAGCGTGTTTTTTAGTTTTTTAAACTGTAATTTATTTACTGTCTGTTTATTTCCGGGATTTGTCAAAAACAAAAAAAGATAAGAAGATCACTGCAGTGTTCGTCTGTCTTCTTTTTTCAGCAAAGTTTCGAGATATCAAGTTGATTTTAATATTGAAATACTTAGGCCCGAAAATGCTTGGCGCTTTTTTCAATGATTATAATAGTATCATGAATGATTCGCAAAAGAACCAAATTCACTGTGTGTTGGCAAATTCAGTCAAGGACTCCCTGGCACGTTGAATTGACGATATATGTAAAGCAGTTAGCACTAGATGGATGCGGAAAGTTGAAGACCAGACTAACGCCCAATGGGTGAGCCTAAAAAAAAAGGAGTAGACTAACGTGGGCTAAATAATGGTTATGATTTAGGTATATAGTGTCTTAGAATTATGTCCACTTTCACTTACAGGTTTTTAAAAACAAGGCTGCACTGCTTGTGCTGTGCACAAACTCAAACTCTGCCGTCTACAAAACTAAAAAACTTTTTACAAAAAAAATTATTAAAACTTACAAAGCTACATCACTACTAGTAATATAATTTAGATAAACTCTCTCTAGTATAAAGCACATCTCTGCGCGCGTTAATCTGAACTTCAAGAAGCGGGTTAAGAGTCACGCTTCAAGAAATACGCACTTAACTGCAGCACACGGAGAGAAGGTGAGACAAGAGAAACTTCTACTATGTTTATTGCAGAGTTACTTGGCGTACAATATATTCGAAAAACCTATTTTTTATATAACCTATTTTTTTATTTTTTTTAACACAACAAACAAAACAGGCGGACGGTCCGCTTGATAATAAGCAAAGACAACTGCAACATCAGTGGCATCACTGTTGCTTTAACAAGTAATTTTTTTTTAACGGAAGATAGATCTACGATTTACCACCAACTGCCTGATGTAAAGCGAAGGTGTGGCCGATGTAGCTCAAAAATTCAAAATTAATTGATGAATAACATTACCTATATTGATGTTAATTCCCGAGCCAATACGTTCAAAAAGGTGTATACCAATAGCACCGACCAATTGTTGTCAACAAACTCTCCTCTTTACCCTTCCCATAACCCAGTAAAACAAAAAAAAAACCTTCAAGATGGCTTGTGCTTCATAGAATATTGAATGTCAATTTTATTATTGCCTTTTTAGGGTTCCGTACCCAAAGGGTAAAAACGGGACCCTATTACTAAGACTTCGCTGTCTGTCTGTCTGTCTGTCTGTCTGTCTGTCTCCAGGCTGTATCTCATAAACCGTGATAGCTAGAAAGCTGAAATTTTCACAAATGATGTATTTCCATTGCCGCTATAACAACAAATACTAAAAATTAAAAAAATATATATATTAAGGGGGGTCCCCATATAATAAACGTATTTTTTTCGTATTTTTTTGCTCAATATTAAAAACGGTAACAGGTAGACGCTTCAAATTTTCACAGAATATTTACTTGTATATTACCTTTCAAAATAAATAATTAAATAACAATAAAGTAAATATTAAAGGGGGGCTCCCATACAACAAACGTAATTTTTAAGCAATTTTTACTCGATCTTAATTAACAGGTAGAAACTTGAATATTTGTAAGTAAATATTTAGAAATACATTAACTATAAAAATAAATACCTAATCTAATACATAAAAACTCACAAAATGAAAATAATCCGTGCATCTAAACGCGGTGCGAGCGCCGCGCTGCGGTGTGGTGGTGGCGCGAGCGCGAGGCGGTTGCTAAGCAACGGCCGCGGGTAGCGGGGGAGGTAACATCACGTAGCGAGCCATAACCGTGCGTATTCGCACGAGCGTCGTCATGCTGCCCGGATGTGTATCGAAAACCTACCTATAAGTTTGCAATTTACTACTTGGAATTTCATTGATTTCTCGTTATTTTATAAACAGAACTAAACAACGGGTTATACTCAAATAGATAACGTGTTTAGCAATATTGACTTAAATGCTGGCACGTACTGTGCACTATTTAGTTACCATAGCCCTTTATGGATACAATTTTGAATTGAGCAATAGATTTTATCAAAACTACCCGAAAAGCAAGAATAAACTCTCATGGATTTATATAACAACTAAAACAGACTAAAAATTAGTATAGGTACCTACAACAAACGTGATTTTCTATTATAGATGATAGTACGGAACCCTTCGTGCGCGAGTCCGACTCGCACTTGGCCGATTTTTTTTATTGTAATTATCACAAAATATGTGGCTCTATTTACATAGCTTTGTTAATTATAATTGTACGTATATATTTTAGTAGCTTTCTACGAGTATGTTTATTTATTTCAATTATTAATAAGTACCTAGTTATTTTTTCTCTGTTGCATATAATTTTGTCTGTAGCTTTATCAATTATAACAAATGAATTGCATGTAGGTATTTAACGTAAAGTTATAATTTTATTTTATTTATTAATTCCACAAAATCTATTAAAAATACGTAATATTTATAAGGACTTTTGTCCGGTATAAATGTGTTTATTATACAAGCTTACAAAAAATATTACCTTATTCTGCCAGCCAGATAAAAACTAATAAACATACGAAATACGAAACAATAATGAAGTCCATTTCTACTCGAAAGCACTCCTGGAATCCTCTCCACGCTTCGCGGAATTAATAAACGTTCTTTCTCATCATTCCGCCATTTTCTCAGAACCGTACAACCCCTAGAAAATATGAAAAAAAGATGCAAAGTTTAAACGACGCCCGACAAAAGGCGGGCAGTTTAAACTTTAACTTTATCAATATCTCAAGTCGAGCCGTTTCTACGGAGGAAAACCTTACAAATAAAATTGTGGAATCCGTTAAACTTTTTAACACTAATTAACCTGTTTTCGCGACTTGTTGCTCAAACAACTCTCTGCAAACAACGAGAAGGCAAATTAAAAAGTTTGAATTGGGCGTTGTGGCCAGTTCGCAATGTGGACGCACGCCATCTTCCTACGTACGAGGCGGCTTTGTAATCTCTATGCTAGTTACATTTACACTGTAAATTGTTTAGGTTGCTTTTTAACCTAAAAAACTGCTCAATTGGACTGTGGTTTTGTAAGTTCCGTGATATTTGCTACGGTATGTCTATCTAAGAGTTTACAGTTATACTGGAAATCGTTTAGTTTATTTTTCAACCTAAAAAGTTGCATAATTGGATTATGTTTTTATAAGTTCTACGGTTGTGAATCGATATGGAAGATTTATTTATGGACCACAGATTCAAAGGCAAAATAACCTTGACATAGCGACTCATATTCATATACAAGTAGGAAAACTTTTTTTTTTCTACAAAATGTCGTCAACAAATTTTAATTTTCATAAACCCAGCACACTCGGAAATCGTTATGTGGTGAGTTAGAGAAATAATGAATTCAGATTCTTTTGAAATTCATAAACTGATTGATCTCAAGTGATATCAGATTTGTATGATGAAATACAAACTAAACATTTTCAGGGTGATATTTTTTGTTGTAAGTATATCTTTCGTTTCTAAAAATATACCATGCTATTTTTTAATCAAAAATATTTTGCCAAAACGATAGCTCATTTCCTTAGTCGTATGAGGCGCACAATGTAACATCACCCGACATATTACACACACATATAAATCAACTCGTTATTTCCGTTTTTGTACGGCAGGCAATGTTGATAAAATCTAAGAAGAAAGAAAAACAAATCGAATAAGTAAGGAGGGGGGGAACATCAAGCAATTCGGCAGTTGCTCTTCCAAACTAGGCAATTTTCCAAAATACCCCCTAAAAATTGCAACCCGGCACACATCGCCCTTGCGACCTTGTCCCCCGCAAGGTCGAGAGGGGGGTGCGTCGGTTGCCATGGTAACGGCCGGGCCCATTGTCGGTGCTCGCACTTTATGAAGTGGATTTTGATTATAAAGCAGGCCTAAAAATTACGGCGATTCAGGACAAACCCTCGGCTTAGGGTGAGGCGTTGCTATAGCAACCTATAGTAATTGTGAGTTTGTTAGGTTTAGAAGGATTGAGATTATTGACCAGTGCGTATTGTGGAAGATATCATTAGATTCGAATTTTACTTCCTGTATCATGGGCTAATAATTTTTTTGTAATAAGTAATAATAATAAAACTGTCACAAACAAATAAAAAAAAACTTTTACGTAGCCCACCGTAACAAAACAGTGATTATACAAGAATTATTCTAAAGAATATTCATTTAAACAAATATTGTAAAGGCTCTGCACATACTTTCTCCTGAAAAACGTACACTCAACATAGTTGGGTCATAGTTAAACTATGAAAATTGCTGTTTAGTCGGGTAGGTATTTTATTTATCGGTTAATAGTTTATTAACACATGTTTATTTAAAGGCTGAAATTAGCCAAGTGCCTCGAGGCGTGCTTTATTACGTACTTTACACAGAATTTTCAATCTTCCCATTCTCAGTGCGTTTCATTAATGCTATGTTTGTTGCCATAGCAACGGGCTTGTTAAGTAAACGTTTCGGTTAGAAAGCTGGTTAGAGGCACCTTCCACAAAATTTTATGCAGCCATTATACGATAATGGAATGTAGTTAATACTGCAATTTGACACGTATTTGGCCTAGTTGGAGCGACCTTGGCTCATTCAAGGGGTGCGTGCGTTGCCATGGCGACCGGCCGGGCTGAGCGTCTTGCCAGGGCACCAGCAAGGTCAGTCATCTCTTTTCAACCGACTTCAAAAAGGAAGAGGTTCTCAATATGACTGTATTTTTTTAATGTTTGTTACCTCAGAACTTTCGACTGGGTGAACCGATTTTGATGATTCTTTTTTTTATTTGAAAGCTGGTGCTTCCTGTGTGGTCCCATTTCAATTTGGTCCAGTTCTGATAATGGCATCCATGAGACCATGAGAAGTCGGTTGCTTCAGTTTTTTATACTATAATTATATGAGTATTTATTTCAAGTTAATAATGATTTTAAATATGATATTATTAATATGGCGAATTGGAAATGCGAATGGATAATTGGGGCGAATTGATAAATGGGCGAAAAGAAAATTGGGTGGCTTAAATACTGAAACGGGCGAATAGAAATGCTGAGTCGATTTGAGTGTGATGACAGTAGGTTCAGATTAGATGAGTAGTAGGTTTTTACGCATATTTGTAAACTCCTGGTTAATAAAACCTAATTGGGTTAAAGTCTTTATAGAGATCGAGAAAGATTTTTTGAGATAAATCAAGTATCCGTGTTTAAAATTGATAGTCGCACACAATCTTAGAAAAAAATATACTAAATGGGCATTTTGTGTGTTTTTACTCCTTCAATATGAATTTAAAATATATTGTTTAAGTACTATACCTATTTAATCCAGTATGAAAATTATTTCAATTGATTTTACTTCAAAATTAATTAATTTAGAAAATAATTAATAATTATTCAATTTCAAAAAAATGGGGCACAGTGACAATAAATTTATTTTATTTTGTAGGTTTTTTGAGAAATAAGGAAAATATGAATTAACAATTTGCATCTCCCACCTGGCTTAGCCACAAATAACAGGATTTTTGCCGTTGCCGCACCAAATAATATACATATTATATACATACATATATTACTTATTTGTGTATATATATATATATTCACATTACTATATTGCATGCAAAATTATGTAAGTACCTACCCTTATTATTTTCAAAACAACATCCAACAATAGTTTTGGCCTTTTATTAACAATTATAAAACAACAAATTATATAAAGGTACAAAACTATAAATGCCAAATAAAGTAAACAAGTAGTAGGTAGGTACACAAAAAGGCAATAATGTATTTCCAGACCGACGAAAGTTTAAAGGTAATCCAAATTTTCAAAACTACGACTTGGTAACTTACCCATCATGCTACAACATTGTTACATTCAATGGAAATTTGTTTATGCGTTGAGCCAGAAAGTAACGCACATTAAATTTATTTCAGCATAATACCTACATTTCTTAGGAAACATATTTAGTTATAATTATATATTATTAGACACGTAGTAGGTATAGCTAGGAGTATTAATACAAGTCTCACGACCGCTACTTAGGTTGGCAACAGATTGCTAGAATGGCAAACTTTGAACATCTTCCCGTCCTAGTGGTCATTTCGTACCAAAACTTCTCTGAGACTAACTACTAGATTACATTTAGACCACAACTTTGCATGCTTTTACGAAATTCAAGCAAAACTGGTTTATTTTTTAACCGAGTTTCAAAAAGAAGGAGGTCATCAATTCGACTGTGTTTCTTTTTTGTTCACCAATTACTCTGTCAGTTATCTTCTATTCTTTATTGTTTGGTAGGTCATACTTCATAGATGGTCTCGTATAACTTTTATCAAAATCGGTTCAGTACTTTGCTTTTTATAACAAAATAACTGGTACAATAAACAACTTGCGTATTTTGAAGTCGTTTTTTTCCAGTTTTTTTAGTTGGTCATGCTACTGAACTCATATTCAAACTTTTTTGATAGGAACTTAGTTTTTAGGGTTCCGTACCTCAATAGGTAAAAACGGAACCCTTATAGGATCACTTTGTTGTCCGTCTGTCCGTCCGTCGGGTATCAAGACCATTATGTCAGGAACGCGAGAAGGTATCGAGTTGAAATTAAAACCATATACGCAAATCCATAGTATCTTGCTGCAGAAAAAAAAAAGTTTCTAAGTTTTCGTAAAAAAAGTTACAGCCGAATATATCGTAAAAAACGCACATTTCGACACTCACAAGGGAATCAAAACCTACGGGGTACTTCCCGTTGACCTAGAATAATGAAATTTGGCAAGAAGCACATATAGGAAAAAATCTAAAACTGGTCATTTTTTATTAAATCTCAAAAAAATTGTGTCTTTACGCAAGGAATGAGGGTCCAAATTTTAAAGTGAATTAACCGTATCATATCAAAGAGCTTCAGTAGCATAAGCTAAAACAGGTTTTTAAATATTTTACGATGTATATTTTCCGGTTTATGAAGGAAAATATGAAAAAAAAAATGTTTTTCCCCTTTTATCTACTAGTTTGTACGGAACCCTCGGTGGGCGAGTCTGACTCGCACTTATCCGGTTTTTTTTCTTTCATGCAAGACATCTGAGGCTTCGTTTTCTTTACTTTAATTATAGAACAGAATATAACTTTATTGTACAACCATACAGATAATAACTTAAAATAAACAATAAACTCAAACGACAGTACAAAGGCGGCCTTATCGCATAGAGCGATTTCTTCCAGGCAACCTTAGGGTGGATAGAAGTAGTATAATTAGAATGGCAAACTATTCGAACTATTCAAACTGTTAGAATTATTTGTATTATCTAAAGATAGGTATGCCTTAGTAGTATCACACTAAAAAGTTGATAACGGAATGTATCAACAGACCCTTCATCAGCAAGTGTAATGTAACTGCAAATTTAAAATCGAAAAACATAACCCTCCTTCGTTTTGGAAGTTGGTAAAAAGATTGTGAAATCTCGGTTAGGTTTAGTTGGATTAATATAAAAGAGAAGAAGTTTTGATTTGCCGTTTTCGATAATGTTTGACAAAAAGATGCTATACAAGAATTTAAAATAAACCTGGCGTAGACTTTTACAACAAACATTTTTTTTTAAATATTAAGCTGGCAAAGTCGCAAAAAAATAAAATAAAATATAAACTATATAAATACTGAATACAGGATTATTACCTTCATTTCAATATCCAATAACACATTTCGCAAGTTCATAACACACGCCAAGTTTGATCCACGCCCATTTCCCTTCCTATTTCCCCCCCACACAAATATAAAGTCACATAAACAGTAGACACATTCAGTGAGCAGATCGCTTGTCTCCGTTATCGGGACAGCGAATCTTGAGCAAGGGTCTGACAGGCCCTTTCAGGGGGTATCTGAGGCACCTAAACATGAGGCACTTGTATTTTTACGCTTTAAAATGGAGGAGTACGTGAGACGACTCGGAAATGAGACGGGTTCTCGGGATTATAAGGACCATTCGGTATCGTGATCAAGAAAAATTGTGTACGATTTTTAAGCTGGTCTACTTTACTATTTACAGCTTTATATTTTTAACCGACTACTAAAAAGGAGGAAGTTCCCAATACGACTGTATTGTTATTTTTTGTGTTTGTTTACCCATTACTCCGCCACTTGTGAATTGATTTTGATGGTTTTTTTTATTGGTAGGTCATACTTCAGAGGTGGTCCACATAATATATAGATTCTATAAAAATCAGTTTTTTTAACAAATTAATTGGTAAAATATCATCCAAGTAAACAAATTCTGTATTTTGAAGTCGTTTTTTTTTAACTATAATTATCATAATTCCATAAGCGCAATACATAAAATGTTTGTCGTGGCTGGGGATCGAACCCACAACCAGTTTAGAATTCAGACAAATTACAATTTAAGCAATGAAGCCAGTAGGCCACCAATTCTTATATCCAACGAAGGATTTATAAAACTTTATATGATGAAGCATTTTGCAAGTAGTTTTTATGTCAAACGGTCGTCTGTCTCGCAAAAAAGCTATTTACCGATTATTTATCTACAAAAAAAAAACAAATCCCATCCCGTATTTTTGTCAGGTCACAAATAATACACCGAGCACAGCCACCCCTCACCACTAAATTATATTAACAACTTCTCAGATACAATGGAAGCAAAAACAAAAGTTTCCTCCGCATCTCAGAAGTACGTTTTACCATATTTATACGGTAGTTAAATTCACATTTGGCTGAGTTGCGGCCCAAATGTGCCGATTTGCTGTCACTGTGCGATATCACGATGTATTATCACTGAATATTTCACAAATGTGATCATAATTTTGCGTTTATTCGGCTGTAATTTTTCTGTTTTATGCTTCGCGGAAGTATAATAGGTGTCATCTGTTAGTTTATATTTGCGCGGTAAATGTATTAACATTTAAATAAACGTATTACATTTGAAATGAAACAAATTTAAACGGATTTATTGCGTATTGTAATTTGGTAAATGGATACAAATTAAATAATTTTTACCCGACTGACGAAGGATATCGAGAGTATATAATAATGTACTCATCTATGGGTGTGTACGAGTATCTTTCCATGCCATACAGCCTATAATAGATGGATGGAATTCGACGTGTGAGACACCTCACACGTATGACTCGTAATAATAGTGTTAGTGAACTTGAGGACAATAATTCAAGATGGCGCGCACGACAATAAAGACAGAGGGAAAATCTACGTAAGTTATTATCATTATCCATCATCCTATTTAGTTCATCTACAGATGGACGTAGGCCTCTCCTATAAGTCACATGAACCGATTTTATGCTTTTTACATTTGCCACCAGTCGCATTTAGCTGGCCCTAGCTCTACCTGGTTATAGGGTGCCTCACAGAATATTTGCTGATGCACAGTATTCACTCTACAACTAGTTTACCTCAACGATAGTCGGTTCTTATGCAAATATATAGCCACTTCAGCTTGTAAATCCTACAAGCCATGTCGGTGACCTTACTTCTTTGTTGGATAAACTTATACATATCTGATAAATTCTGAAATGCTGGACGTTCACGTACAATATCAAATAAGTAACTGTTACAGACTTATTTTCTTTATCCAAAGAGTTTTTAACCGTACCGTGGAATCAACAAGGAGGTTTTTATCTCGTTAAATAAATCCAATAATTTCCCATTTTAAAAAAATATTTACGCAAATTCGACTCGCACTTGACCAGTTTTTAGTATATGTAGATTTACATCAAAGTAAATTCTACAATCTTGACAATTTTGAAACTTTTATTAAATACCGTTCATAAGATACAGCCGTTTAAGTGTAGGACAAATAGGCAGACAGACACGATGGCCTCACGAATAATATGCTCCCGCACCCTTAGCACGATAGCTTAAAAACTAGCTGCGCCCCGTGGTGTCACCCGCGTTGTGATGAGAAACGGTGATGATGCCGATAAAGTATAGTATGGTCCTTTTTCTGGTCCTAAAGAATTTCTGTGTCAAATTTCATAACGATTGGTTCAGCTTTTAGCAGTAAAGAGGTAATAAATAGACAGAGAGACAAACGACAGACAAAGATGACAACAGTTCTATGGAACTAACGAAAATTACCATGTATTATTAGTTCTATAGAACAAATGAGAAAGATTTCGTTTTAATAGTTCTACCATAGAACTAAAAGGATAAAAAAAGACGTGTGGCACTCGGAGACTGCCGCGGTAAAGCTATTGCATAGCATTTTTTATCAACTTATGTAATTATAATTATTTATTTATTTTATTTATCAGTATTCCTAACACCCCCCACTCCGACCGGCACAGCGGTGATACTTTTTAGTTTTTAGTTTTGCCATCTATCGATGAATAGCAGAACTTTTAATGACTTTTTGAAATATCACGCTTGTCTCTTTAGTTCTGCAAATCGCCTCTAGGTGGCATTGGTTGTATCGGCGTTACTGCGTTAGGTTATTTTCGTTACGGAATTTCTGGTTTCGGTCTCCACGCTCAAGGCCCGCGATAGAAGCTATGCAATAGCTTAAAAAACAACAGTTCTATGACGTCACAGTTCTATAGAACTAATGGGAGTTACCGAGACGAACGTCCTTTCGCTTTTATTAATAGTTACGATAACCTGTAATACGTATAGACAATTTTTGTCGATAGAGGCGACAAATTCACCAACAAACAAACCTATCCTATTTGGTTCCCGCGATCTTATGATTGCCCTCGTGAAGGTTTACGGTTATGTTGTCCGGATCATTGGCCGCGCGGGATGGCCGCATTGCTTTACGGCCCACATTCGGGATGGTAATGAGTAAATCATTGTTACCAACGAGTAGGAATTGTATGGTGTTGTAACTCGTTCTGAGTGCGTTAGATACTTTTCAAGAGTTTTCCTTAGCACACTTATGTAACAAGTATGTATGTTAAAAGTAACAAAATATCCGACTGCAGAAAAACAGTTTTTGCAGTACTTGCGAAACTTACGATTTCGTTACGCTTGATAAGCTGTTGAGTGTACGTTTTTCGTGAGAACGTATGCGTAAAATCGTGATAAAAGATTATAAATGCACATTCTATAGAATAATTCTAGTAAAATCACTTGTTTATTACAAAATAATTCGTTTAAGGTTACGAAAAAACGCATTTTTTTATTTTTCAAAAGAGATGTATTACTATTATTACAAAAAATATACCGACACTCAAGAAGTGAAGACGAATCTATCGACACCTTGCACATCAAAATCGGTCAAGTCGTTTAGGCTGTAGGCTGTCTTAGAAACATACATACTATACATAAATACCCACATGCATACATATGTACATACGCTCGAAAAACATCACCCTCCTTCTAACGCAGTCGGGTAAAAATAGTGAACTACAGGTGCGATTACACTGGCAATTTTTTGGTCAAATATCGCTCAGCAACACGTATGGATCAGTCTGGAACTCTGGATCAATTTCAATAAAATGGAGCAAGTTTCGGTATTCAATGTCTTAAAAAAATTCGCCTCATTGGCGCTTGTAGCTATCTCCGTAATTTTGAGACGTCACAATTAACCAGTATTGTTTAGATTTAACAATTTTGAAGAAATTTGAAGACGTGCAAGGTTTTTTGAACATAAAGTCTTGTTGTGTTGTAATCTGTCTTATGTAGTCTTATATAATTTTAGCGAAGGGCATTAAAATTCAAAATAGCGTTAGAGCGTATCTTTGATATTACATATCCGTAGTCATGGTAACGCGGTAAGCGACGTCATCAAGCTGTTTGCTTACCACCTATATTTTAAAAAGTTAACGCTCTGGTATAATCCCCCCTAACCATAGGATGAACATTTTCCATAATCATTACAACTTAGCGACAATTCGCAAATTATAATCTTCTTTCATCTTAATCTCTCGTTGTCTCTTTTTCATTATCCAGTGCTTTAGTTTATAACTCTATACGATATCTGTCAGTTAGTCACTCGAGATAAAACCTTTTCCAAGTAAGTATATAAGATGTATAGTATATGGTAGGCATAAGTACCTCATGTACATGAGAGTACAAGTACAGCGTCACAGCCGTAACGCGACGAGTCCGTATGATTTATAAAGCACAGGACACATCGCAGTGTTTCGCTTCTACTCTTCGCGGAAGTGAATAGGGTGACAAGATGTTAGGAAGCCAGTGCTAGCTAACAATTTAATAAACGAATTAGCTAACGGTAAGCTATATTGTCACCTGTGTTTTTTTGTGGTGCGTATCTGGCCCAACGCATAAGCATTGCCTTTCTACATGGCAATGCGGGTAGCATGCTGGGTACGTTGCCAACTGGCTGTGGATTTGAGTATGTGGATTGTCTTTAGACCTTTATCGGTCTGGGGTAATCGACTGGGGTGCTTTATGTGTAATAGCTTAGTTAGTTGAATATTTGTAGTTTGTATGTTGTTTTTAGTTTATATTGTTTTTTAGGGTTCCGTACCCAAAGGGCAAAAACGGGACCCTATTACTGAGACTCCGCTGTCTGTCCATCCGTCCGTCCGTCCGTCTGTCTCCAGGCTGTATCTCATGAACCGTGATAGTTAGACAGTTGAAATTTTCACAGATGATGTATTTATGTTGCCGCTATAACAAAAAATACTAAAAAATAGAATAAAATAAATATTTAAGGGGGTTCCCATACAACAAACGTGATTTTTTGCTCGTTTTTGCTCGATATTGATAACGGCAACAGGTAGACGCTTGAAATATTCACAGAATATTGAGTTATATTATTTACTTTAAAAATAAATAATTAAATTAAAATAAAATCAATATTTAAGAGGGGCTCCCATACAACAAACGTGATTTTTTTGCCGTTTTTATAGATAATCGTACGGAACCCTTCGTGCACGAGTCCGACTCACACTTGGCCGGTTTTATTTATACTTGATAATCTTGCGCTTGACCTCCAACTCAGCTGATTCAAAAAATAAGTTTTCTGTGAGTGTTTTGGAAAACAGGGAAGAATCGGTACGGTCTTATAGAGAACCCGGTACCTTTATTCAAAGAGGCTGGGGGATTTAGTGGGAATTAAACCCATATAACAGTTGCAGTTGCAACCCAGTTGCACTCCAATGCGGCTAGGTACCTTACAAAGATACCCCCTTTTTCTCCCTCGCCAACAAAAAAAAGGTAAATTAAATCCTCCATGCTGTAAAATTCTGCCAATGATGACAATCATGGCGTCCCCACACACTGAGCTTCGAACCGTAGATCGAATCTTCAGATATTTAGTTAGGTAGATGTACGTTGGGGACGCTGCTTGTCGACGTATTTCACGTACCAATGGAAAATAACGCGCTTTGCTCCGACTTCATTTCCATTCTGGGAGTGAACTAGTGAACTAGCACGTAGTGGGTTGCTAGGAAGCTTGTTACAGTCACTATAGTCTAAGTTTACCTTTAAACTTTATAAACATGAATACTATGGTATAGATTATTCAAAACAATTGTCGTCTCTCATGACAGCGCCCGTGTTGGCATTGGTGGTGGGAGCAGATTCCATATCGTCTGATGGCATCTAGCACCTGATACCACAATCTCGAAAATGCTTTCAATTCTAGACATACGAAAATGATGCGGGAGATAAATATGACATAGTACTTACTAAATTACCTTTATGAAAGTACTTGTACAAAAATAATATGGACATGACTTTTCTTCACGGAGAAATCTTGAAATCTTGAAATAAGAAATAGATTTCAAGATTTTATTATTGTCTTTGAATTGAAGTCGCGACGAATTTTACCGTACCGCTACGCAGCGAGTATGACAATACCTAAATAAATAAGAACAAATCTGAATACAACAGTAAATATAAAATAATACTGACTGGCCTTGTTGCTCAGTCGCTAGTAATATGTCTGCCTCCTGTAGGTCATGGGTTCAATCCCCACTCAGTGCAAACATTTGTGTGATGAGCATGGAAGTTTGTTCTGTGTCTGGGTTAACAAAAAATATATATAAGTATGTATTCTATCAGCCATCTAGTTCCATAATACAAGCTTTGCTTAGTTTGGGCTAGACGGTGTTGTGTGAAATGTTCACAAATATTTATTATTATTATTATTTTACTTATAGCGGATCTTGCAATGCTTTAACGATACATCAAACATGTTTCCAAGTACATCGCAAACAAGGTTGGTCTTCAACAGATCATTGAGCTCGGCGAGAGTACAAGGGATAGGCGAGTTGGAGTACGCTGTACGACAACGGGGTTCAGTAAACAGCTTGATATCTGGGCGGATGGTAGTTGTCGGGAATGCTGAAATAAGCCGTTAGATGTTTATTGTTAATTATTCCAGAAACTAGCGACTTTGTCCAAGTTCACGGCCCTTCTCAATAACAAAAATCAACGCCGTTAGCTCCACCCTTCCGCAATTGAAGTTTTTAAACCCCGACCCAAAAATAGGGGTGTATCAGTGTATCTGTGTGTCTATGTGTTTGTATGTCCCATCGTAGCTCTAAAACGAATGGACCGATTTTGATCTATTTTTTTTGTTTGAAAGAGTATTTTTTTATATTTTAAGAGTAGTATTTTTAGTAGTGTTTTATAACAATGTTTCATCAAAATCGGTTTAACTGTTTTTATAAGGGATTGTTAAGTTTTCTAAAATTATACTTGTTCTATGAATATGAATTTTCTAAATATATATGTACTTGACCTATGAACATGAGCTCAGTTTTCGAAGTTCATACAGACAGAGCTGTAATGGTTCCAAACATTTCACTGAAATTATCCATTTTGAAAAGTATCATAGCTTGATACACTTTAAAGTTGTCTAAAAATCATAGCAGAATAGTCGTTATTATTGCCTAAAAATGGCAACACTATCGTATTAGCCACACTCTCACCGTTATCATAACTGCTGTCATTATTTCATCCCCGTTCGCCCCCTTACTCACTAGAATGTACCAAACTACATGTATCGCCATTTAAAACCATCAAAGATTATGTATCCTATTAGATCCAGTAATCATTTTGGGTCAAAAAGGTCAGCAATTTCCTATTAGTTATGCTCGTAACATAAACAATGGCCACATTCACTTGATCCCTTGACTGTCATCATTACTTGATCCCTTGACCACCCCCAATTATTCAATTCTTATTAGTAAAGCCATATTTTGAAATAATCCAGAATTATTCTATCAAAATAGTTTTAGTAATAATTTTGGGTCAAAGGTGACAACATGGATTACAGCGTGTGTTACGGGTGGCACCACCAACGCTTGATTGGTCGAAGCAAAAAAGACTGACCAAAAGTTTCGACCATCCCACGTGATACCTCCAAACCTCCACGTGACACGTGGCCAAAATGGTAAAGGCTCCCGGGTACAGATCGGATAGTGCGGGTTCAAGTCGCGACTGTCTATAAATTTGTAGAATTTCCTATTATCGTAATACTATAAACAATAGTCACACTCTCGCCTTTATCATAACCACTTTTCATCTCTCTCATCATCATCTCAGCCATAAGATATCCACTGCTGGATATGAGTCTCCCCCATGGATTTAGCGCAGTGTAAGAAGACCAGCCACGAGATGGACAGAACTGATGACTTTATACAAATAGCGGGAAGTCGCTGGAGGAAAGCCGCTTTCGATTGGTCTTTTTAATCATTCTACGTCCTCGAAATTATCCACTTGAAAGCACCAATAGTAATTTTCATCCAAAGATGGCAGCACTTTCTTACTTATTGTAACATACATAAACATTCGCCACATTATCGTAACCGCCGCCATTATTTTTCATCCCTCTACGCCCCCGCAATGCAAGTTTTCTAATAAACATGAGTCACAGCCCATATTGAAAACTGGCGATCGCTTAGCCCCCTCGAAAAACTTCTGGGTTTTATTGATACAGCTCAGGCGGGATCAAAGGGGCCCTAACCCGGCTATTAACTAACAAGTTTAGATGGGACGCCGATTTCCCACAGTTTTGCACTTGTATAAAACTGGAAAAATAAACACACGGAACGTAAAAGGTGTTGGGATAAGTTTAAAAGAATAATGAAGTTTAGGATCAGGTTTTAGGAACGGGAGCGCTTGCGGCCACTTTCCGTAAATGGCTTTCGTATTAGAAAATTGCTACATAAGTTTTGTTTAGCCTATTTTCGTTTCTGTTCTTTCTATTCTCTAGCCGCTTTGTATAACGATTTCTAATTTTAACCATCTTCCAAAGGTTCTCGAGTGGAGACCACGTACCGGCAAGCGCGGCGTAGGAAGACCAGCCACGAGATGGACAGATGACCTCATACAAGTCACGCCATATTTTGTCAGGCGGGAACAGTGTATCTTTTCCAGATGTTCGAGTAATCGGCAGCACGGTGCCCACTCTTTGAAAAAAAATAAGTTCAAAACCTAAAACCCGACTACTGAAAAGACACGCTCTAAAAAGTATGAAACAAAAAAATGTAAAAAAAATGTTTACTGTATTACAGACACATTTTTTTTTTTTTTATCTGTATTTTTTTTGGGGCTTAAGTCGCTATGCGATTATGTCAGCCCCGTTTTACACGAAACTATGTATCTCAACATTTCTACTACTGCAACACATGTACATTTTAACTAATGTAGTAACTACAATAGCAAGGGAAGAAACCGTTTGCGCTGCAGAAGTACCTCGGAGATCAAGGTACATAATTCCTTCGCCGCTTGGCTTGTGGGTGCGGCCAGGATGGCCTGAAACATGCCAACATCTCGGGGATCAGACACATTCATAGAGGTCGTATGCCACCAACTGTAACAAAACAATACATTCTGCAATATAGCATAATCGGTATTTTTTTGTCAATATAATAGTTTTCTTGTAACAGTTCGGCGATGAATCAAAAGCTTCGTCTTGGTTTATTGTAAAAACAACGAAAAAGTTTCATGTTTTATTTTTAAAGATCTTGTTATTTTTACAAAGTATTTTGACAATAATCAAGAGTTTTGAAAGTCGAAAGTGCTCTAAAGTTGATAAATTGCCGTAGTTTATCATAAATAGTTTAATTTAGTGCTTCGCTTTTCAATAAAAATAATGTGATAAAATATGAATTATTACTTTTGTTAGCTAAATTCTATGTAAAGATAAATATCTTAGACTTGGTTCGGATACAAGGAATAAGAACAAGAAAATATTTATTGCTGAACTGTGTTTACAAGGATGTTATTATATAATAAAAAGCTTTCTATTACCGAATTGTGCAGCCTCACGACTTTTTTATATTATTTAATATATTTTTTTAACATTCAAGGTCAGACCTAATTATTACGACAAGATAATAATAATAAATAAATAAATAAATAATAAATATTTGTGGACATTTCACCGTTCTCGCTATACAAGTAGACTTTGTTTTCGAACAGAATTTCTCGGCTCATTTATAATTATCGTTTCATTTTCAAATTGGTTTATCTATCTATGATATGATATATAAAATATCGAATGTCGATTCTCAGAATAAATATTTTTTCTCAAGCGACACCTTATCAAAACCCCGAATAAAGGGATTATTTAACAATTTGTCTGATACCGAAACTATGAGAATAATAAAGTTTCTGGGTTCAAATAATTTCTAAATTTTATATCTAAAAAAACATGCTACAAATTATTGTGACATGGTCAAAGTTCATTACAAGACTTTTCTAACAAATCCAAACACAGCTATGATACGATGTTCCATCATGAAGTTCTAGTTCATTTCTTCCGGCTCCAACAGATCAGTTCGACAGTACCATATTATTGTATTGTCATCAGAACTACATAAGTACAGCTGCCAATTTTCATGACGCTACGATCCTTGGAAGATGGTTAAATTAGTTACCTTAGATTCCATTACATACAGGTCAACCTAATAAAAGCGTGTTAAAAAGGAACCTAACAAACTTAATAGTTGTTCGGGCAAGTCAAACTTGTGGCTGACAAACTAATGAAATCAGAAATGCGTGTCAATAAAAGGTCTGGCATTAGACTGTTCTCTAAAACGGATTCGGGCAAATACATTTCGAAGAACAAAGAATTCGAATCGTAGATAGGTAACCATTATGTTTATCTCATTAATTTTTATTGTTACACTACATTTGACACAGTGTTTATTTTATAAAAGAAGACCAGTCTACTTTTACAATCAGAAAAATCGTTCATTAAATCTTCGCAATTAAATTACTTGTAAAAAATACCAGGTGAAATTTACTTTTTATTCGATATAATAACAATAGTCGTAAAAGCGAACTGACCCATTAACCTGGCGATAGCGAGCCATGCCGCGCGGCAGCGGCTATATTCAAATTAAGCTGAGTAAAATCTCTTGTCATTGGCGTCTCGGCTGGTATTGCTCAGCGCTGGCTCGGTTAGATAAGGCTCGATGTAGTATTTTTGGTTGGATGTCTATAATCTGAGGAGCTGAGATCAAATAAAAATACCGATCAAGACTGGAATTTCGATTTACAGTAATCTATGCTTTTTCTCACCAATTGAATATACTGGACTCGTACAGTTCATTCATTTGCCATTTTAAATTAGGTACATTACGTATATTATCGTAGGTCCTGGTTACATAATTTAAGTAAAGGTTCAGTAATAATAAATAATCGGCCAAGTGCGAGTCGGACTCGCGCACGAAGGGTTCCGTACTATCATCTATAATACTACAAAGTTTAGTTCTGTTTATAAAATAACGAGAAATCAACGAAATTCCAAGTAGTAAATTGCAAACTTATAGGTAGGTTTTCGATACACATCCGGGCAGCACAACGACGCTCGCGCGAATACGCGCGGCTATGGCTCGCTCCGTTATGTTACCTCCCCCGCTACCCGCGCGTTCGCGCCACCACCACACCGCCGCACCGCGTTTAGATGCACGGATTATTTTCATTTTGTGAGTTTTTAGGTATTTATATTTATAGTTAATATATTTCTAAATATTTACTTACAAATATTCAAGTTTCTACCTGTTAATTAAGATCGAGTAAAAATTGCTTAAAAATTACGTTTGTTGTATGGGAGCCCCCCTTTAATATTTACTTTATAGTTATTTAAATATTTATTTTGAAAGGTAATATACAAGTAAGTATTCTGTGAAAATTTGAAGCGTCTACCTGTTACCGTTTTTAATATTGAGCAAAAAAATACGAAAAAAACACGTTTATTGTATGGAGACCCCCCTTAATATTTAATTTTTTTTAATTTTTAGTATTTGTTGTTATAGCGGCAACGGAAATACATCATTTGTGAAAATTTCAGCTTTCTAGCTATCACGGTTTATGAGATACAGCCTGGAGACAGACAGACAGACAGACAGACAGACAGACAGACAGACAGACAGACAGACAGACAGACAGCGAAGTCTTAGTAATAGGGTCCCGTTTTTACCCTTTGGGTACGGAACCCTAAAAAAGCAACTTCATTTTACGATACGTTTTAAAGCAACTTCTTTTGTCTCTTTCTGCCTACTTCTCTTTCGATCACTCATTTTTAGCACTTGTAGAGTGCCATTACTCCTATAAAATTGTAAATGTCAACCCTAATTTTGAACGTCAATATTTGTTCCTAACACCCAATTAATGTAGAATTTCTCGCTTTACAGTAAAAGTGAAATTCAAATTAACGGTGATCACCATCCCCATAATAATATGATCATTTTCATTACACCAAAGCAATTAGAATCGAACCAGCATTAAAATTAATAACCACAAAACCGCCAGCCATTTTGTACACAGAATAAAACGGTACCACCGTGAATGTAGTTGAATCGTACGTGTAAGGTTTAAGTAATCTCGGTGAAATAAAACCGGACACTCTTATGTTCCGTACTTTATCATGATTACATCTTTTAACATTTAAAATTACACTACACCTACTGGTTTTTATTTAATCAGGCAAACGCATTCTATAACTATATTTAGTTTTCCGTCGAAAAAAGGGTAGTATTGTATTTTTTTCTTGACTACGGAAACAAAGACTATTATTAAAATTATTAAAACATTTGACATATTTTTAAATAAAAACTACGGGTCACTCACGTCTGTTTTGAGCCGAAATATCCGACTATAGTTTCAACCGCATTCGGCGGTCTTTTTCAACACACACGTCACTCTCGGTCGGTGACGCGCCTTGCACTGCCGTGCTGAGTGACCCGTAGTTTTTATTTAAAAATGTGTGAAAACCACGTTAATTTCCATAGTAAAATATTTGTCATTTTTCAATTATAAGTTTTAATTCTATTGACATTTATTATTCAATCTAATTATTTTTTATTTTGACATTATTATTATTATTGTAATTTGTTATATTTACATAGTATTCTTTGTTTTTGTTCGTATGCTAACTAATGGTTGTAAGTTTATACATAATGTTTTATTATTAATTGTAAAAACTTGACATATAAAATAATATTTTATAAATAAATATATGAATATTAATATGAAATAATGAAGAGTAATTTTATAATAAAATATTAATTAGTCTTAGTCACGATCAAAATCAAGTAAATTCAGTCTCGGCCGAGTCCTCGCCATGCTTCAGGAAAGTGGTGGTGACTTTATTGAAAGCTTCTATAGAGATTTGCCGACCACGTGAAAAGACACATTTTACCGCTTTATGTCACTTGCCCACACTTCTGCACTTGATCAAATACTCAATGAATAAAACACCACCAGTTTTACACCATTAAGATTTGATCGACAAGTTTAGGAAAATAAAACCAAGCGACGACATGTTTTATAACGTTCTCGCCAAATTTCCATCAAAAATTGGGGGATGTGTAGTGTTAGAAGAAATAAGTTATGATATTTTGTCCAACAGACGGCGCCGGCCAGCGTCGCACAAGCAGAAGACATCGCGTACTGGAAACCCAACACAAACAGTTACCGGCACGTGATCGGAATGCTCTGGCAACACCCGCCGACTTATTGCATTTAAATTGGCAACAATCGCAGATTGTGCACTTGACGTACAGTTATTGCCATTCGAACAATGTTGCCACTTTAATACCGATTTCAGTGTTCATAGTTTTGATTTTGTTGCTGATTGTACTGTCTGGAATCATCTGTACAGAATTTTATTCTGTATTTTATTACCCGACTGCCAAGGAAGTAAGGGTTATGTTTTTCGCACGTATCTACTTTTATATTTGTAAATTTATTTATAACTTCATATCTTTCAAACGGCTTGATCGTTAGATTAGTCTCAAAAAACCAAATGTTCTTAGATAGGTATTTTGAAAAAAAATCTAATCAGCTGTTTTGGCGCTAAATTGTAATTTGTTTTTTTTTTTTACCAAATGTAGCTAGTAGGCTACCAAAACGAAATTAAAAGGAGGTTATAAAATATATATAATTTAAATTTAACTAAGAATAAATGTAATTAAGAATGAGAAATGGCGATCAATGCATTACAATGGTTGCATTTATAGTTTTAAATAGCGTAAAAGTCGCTTTTATGCAGTCCAAGTAAACGAAATTTCGTATTCTGAAGTCGGATGCATCAGTTTTAAAAAATATAATTATTATATTACCTGATAAGTACGTGGAAGCACATACGCTACTGAATTGTTAACAGTAGTACGAGAGTAGCTTCGGCCTAGCCATTAGTCACGGGAAGCCCATTAGTCCGCTCTAGTGCGGACAGGGTGAGGTGGACCAGGACAGATGTTATTGGTTAATGTTAACTAAACTGACAGGTTAGATATTATTATTATAGCTGTGAGAACCACAAATACTAACACAGGTTTAAAGATAATCATAGTTTAAAAAAATCGGCCAAGTGCGAGTCGGACTCGCGCACGAAGGGTTCAGTACCATTATCTATAAAAACGGCAAAAAAAACACGTTTGTTGTATGGGTATAAACATACCCCCCTTAAATATTAATTTAAACAATATTTTAAAAGTGAATAATATAACTCAATATTCAGTGAATGCTTACTGGGATGTCATATTTTTCTAGTTCTTTTGTTATAGAAAAAGTACTTACTGAGCCAATTGATTTTTACTTACACGTAAAGTGGGATGTTTTTTTTTCATCTACCCGATCTTGTGGGGTATCGTTAGATAGGTAATCAAAAAACATTAGGGGTGTGCGAAAATCATTTTTAGAGATCCGTTTACGCTTTGAAGTGATAATTTTTGACGTGACAACGTCTACTAAATCGATGAACGCCGGCTGCACGCACAAAAAAGAATGACTGATTGTCCCGTTACGTTCATTGTCCCGTTGCGCTCATTGTCCCGTTGCGCTCATTGTCCCGTTACATCATCATCATTATGACATTAAGACGTTGTCACGTAAAACTATCGTCCGTAAACCGACTTTACAGACAACCAATTTTTTGTTAGAGTAAAGTAATAGTTTGTTAGAGTTAGAGTCCCTCTACCGGCTAAATGGTTGACTTTGGAGATATGAAAAAATCATGCTAGTAGAAAATGTGATGAAATTAAAAGGAAACCTATCACGACTAAGTAGGCTTTACAAGTTATCGAGTTATAGTCGACCAACAAAAATACTTACATAGACAGATCAAAAATAAATATTTAATTTAAATTAACATAAGTTAAGTTAAGTGAGTTTCCGGCAGCCTAGTGGTGAGACCGTCTGACTTGCGATCTGCAGGTCCTTGTTTCGAATCCCACGGCACGCACCTCTGTCTTTTCGAAGTTATGTGCATAGTGTTGATTGCCGCCAACTTCAAACGGTGAAGGAAAACATCGTGAGGAAACCTACATGTCTGAGAGTTCTCAATGATCTTGAAGATGTGTGAAGTCTGCCAACCCGCACTTGGCCAGCGTGGCAGACTATGGCTTAACCCTTCTCACAATGAGAAGATGGCCCGTTTCCAGCAGTGGGACAGTTTGTACAAACAGGGCTGAAAAAAAAACATAAGTTAACTCATTTATGTTCCAAGAGACTCTGTTTTAAGATCATATAAATTATGATTAGTACGTAACTACGGAACATTGCACGACAAGCACTTGGCTATTTAATTATTACGTGAGAAGTGATCAAAGGTTCAAAAGGTCATACGTACGGAAACCCAATATACTAGACATAAGTTACTTTTACGAGTTTGACCTAAAACTAAACTACAGAATAAGTACGTACAACTTGTTGTCGATATATTTTCCTAAGTAAAAAAGTTTGGAAGCCAGTAAAATGTTTTACTACACTTTTTATGTCTTTATGTTTATCGTAGATCAAATAAATTACTACGTTCAATAGATGCACACTATTTTTGGTAGAAATATTGGGTCAAATACTAGGATATAATGTAGTCGGGAGACCGTCTGACTTGCGATCCGCAGGTCCTGGGTTCGAATCCCACTGCACGCACCTCTGTCTTTTCGAAGTTATGTGCGTATTGTTGATTGCCGCCAACTTCAAACGGTGAAGGAAAACATCCTGAGGAAACATGTCTGAGAGTTCTCAATGTATGATCTTGAAGATGTGTGAAGTCTGCCAACCCGCACTTGGCCAGCGTGGCAGACTATGGCCTAACCCTACTCACAATGAGAAGATGGCCCGTTCCCAGCAGTGGGACAGTTTGTACAAACAGGGTTGATAAAAAAAATGTATACCTAATAGCCGGGTTTTTTCACAACAACAATAATAAAGTTTTCTTTTAACATATTATTTTATGCTACCATTTAGTAGTCTAAAATCTCAGCCACAATAACGTAACACGAAATGACTTTTGTATGAGAGTAGAAGCCCTTGGGTCGGCCCTTGTCCTCACTGGCTATGTGAAAAACCTTCCTGATAATTACAATGAGGTCTCGACACTTATACATTAAAGTACCTCTGTTGCTGGGAATTTCAAAATCATATTCATTGAGATTTGAATTTATAGATTCTTTGATGTTTACCTATATAATTAAGACCTTGTAGTTCAATAGACTCTAAATGTAAGACAATTTATCAGTTGTAGATAGGTCACAACAAAGAAGGAAGGAAGGTTACGAGAGAAGAAGAGAAAACTCAAGAATTTTTCTTAGCAGCTTCTATATACAAAACGATGTCATTTGAAATTTGTGCAATTGGGAAGCTGGATACGAGTAAATAAAAAGCCTCTATTAAGGAAAAATTTAGATTCTTTCAAATTTTACTGTATTTAATATAACTTCATCTAATCTCACCGCCACAGAAGATTCCTCAAGAAGTTACCAAGAAGTTGCAGCAGACAATTACAAACTGCACAAGTCGCCGGAACCCCACTTATTACTCTCAGTAGACAGAGAAGTTCATTTAGTTAATTTTGCTTATTTACTGCAGTGAAGTTGTCGAGATTAACTGCCAACAGACCTTGACAAATACTTGTACACACGACGGAAAACTTGAATCATTAGTCTTTGGTACAAGCAACCAACGTTTACTCTCGTAATGGAGGAGGCATGTTCAACTTTCGCTCCAAGTTTCAGTTGGAGTAACATCGTTAATAATGTTTTTATTGGCTTTCTGAGCGCTACCGTGGGTCGGATGACACGTTAAATTGTAGGTCCCGGTTGTTCAGCAATCGTCAAGCCAAGTCAGAGGCCTTTCGGCGGCTTAATAACTCTGACAATAGGGCTGGCCACTCAGTCTATACGAACTTACTTTTATTGCCTTTTTGATGTTGATGAATTTCGGAATGATGTTAAGTGTTGCTTTAATTGTGGGCGGGGTTTTAAGTGAAGAGCTAGTGGGATTTTCGTCATCGTCGTTTCAGCCATAAGAAGTATTCTGCTGGACATAGGTCATGGACTTCCAAGAAGACTTATTGGAAGCGGCTTACATCCAGCGTCTTCCCGCCACTTGTATGAGGTCATCGGTCCATCTCGTGGTCAGTTTTCATACGCTGCGCTTGCCGGTGCGTGGTCTCCACTCAAGAACCTTGGGATTTTATTTAATTGAAATAATAAAAAATAATAATAATAAATATTTGTGGACATTTCACACAACACCATCTAGCCCAAACTAAGCAAAGCTTATACTATGGAACTAGATGGCTGATAGAATACATATACTTTTTTTTGTAAATATATACATACCTATGATACATAGAAATGTAGGTATATTTCGTTTAAAGTTGCGATTAATAATTTGGTATCAAGCTAAAGCTGGGTCTACATTGATATTAATGTTGTTAACAATTAGATTTGTTGTACGCCCATTCGGTTATTACGGATAATGCTAGTAGAAGTAAACCAAGTTTTACTTGGACTGACATATTATTATCCAATTATGTTGCGTAAAATACGAAAACTGATAAAAAACCTAGTACTCCACCCGATTTCTCAGGCCTTGTCGGCAGGGATAGAGTGGTGGAATTAAACACATGATTCCGATCTCCATTGTCATCGATTTTTTTATTTTTTATGGGGAGGGGGGAGGGGGGATTATTTAGTCGGTCACTGGAACATGTTAACTTATATACGTATATTTGGACACAGTCATGATTTGTAACCACAACTTCATAGGAAAAGGGGGATTATTGAGTTATTAAGATTATTTTCATATTAAGTTGACTATATATATATATTTGATCATAGTCATGAATCTATAACCACAGCATCATAGTTTAGTGAGTGAGTTTCCTAAGATTGCCTAAAATAGATCGCTCTTAGCGATAAGTCCGCCCCGTGTGCCATTCTCTTATTTGTGTATTTTGATATTGTTATTACTTTTTGTGGCGTCAATAACGTGTTATCAATTGATTGAGGGCGTACTCGAAGATTCGATTATGCAACTAACAAAAAATACAATAAAAATACTCACAACCTACCATTTCACCCTATGTAATAGGGCGAATTCTGTGCATTTCACAATTAAATTAAATTGATTAATTTTGATTTGATTGATTTTGGTCTACATTCTTGATGCGTATCTGCTGCACAGAAATGGAGCTACCTGCCTCCTTCCCTGTTTGCTAAGTGTTTATAATCTTCAATTGTTTAAGGCTAGAGTGAATAGATCTGGAAGGTCTCGGAACTAAAGTAAACCAGTAAAAGTAAGATGGAGAGAAATACTAATTCTATAATTAATTACCTTCTCCACAGTTTTGGTCGCCTGGTAGCGGCAAAGCTTCATTTCAACAGACGTCACATGCATGTTGCGGCACCTGTTACCAGCACATCACATCTGCACGACGGTTCGTATGTACGGATGTGTTTACTTACGTTTTGTATTTATTATTTTAAGCCAAATAAATTTTAAAACGTTAGCACTTTCTTTTATATATTTTTGCTTAACTTTAGAAGGGCCTTATTGCACATGTAATATGTGTCTATGGTAGCATATCGATGATCCAAAATACGTTTGTGATAATCTTACATGCCCTAATCTGTTTCATAGGTCTGTCTGATTCCAAATGTCTTACTTGACACGGGTTTCAGATTCCATAAATTTGTTAGCCATATTATGTTTCATTTGACCGAACAATTATTAGGTTAAATTCAAATTATTTGGAGCCTATACCGTCCCACTGCTGGGCAAAGGCCTCTCTATCCTGCCGTTCTTCTCTGTCTAACGATTTTTGTGTTCAATCTTTGCAGAAGTACCAGAAGCAGAAGCAGAAGTTCATCTCGCCATCTCTTTCTGGGTCTACCAGATGCTTTGACGACGTGTGGAACTCACTGTGTAGTGAGCTTAGCTCACAATGATCTAATTCAATCCAATCATCCAACATCCAGTATGGTTGCCTGGAAGAGATCGCTTTTAGCGATAAGGCCGCCTGTTGTTGCACTAGTCTATTTAAGTACTTTGTTATTACTTTTAAGGTGTGTACAATAAATAGTTTATCTATCTATCTATCTATCATATGGTAAACATCCACAGCCCATATATATATTTTTTTCAGAAAATAATTAAACGTATTAACATTTTTAATGTTAATAGGTTTAATTATTTTATCTTGTCTCAGTTGTAAATCGTTAGGTGTACACCTAATACAAATAAAAAGTAATTAAAAAAAAAAACTGACAACAGAGAAATAACACGAAGAAAATCAATACTAGACGTCTACCTAAGTAGGTACGTAAACCAACTTTTTTTCGAGGTCGATGTCAGGACCTTAACTGTCATCAAGTAAGTCCTTTACAGACACCGACCTCAAAAATAGTTGGTTTACGTACCTACTTAGGTAGACGCCTAGTAGGTATTGATTTTCTTCGTGTTATTTCTCACTTTTCAGTTTGAAGTCGGTTTTTTTTTTTTAAATTGCTTTTATTTATTCATTTTAATAGTATTTTTGCAATACGACTTCTAGTTTCTGCGTAATACGTGGACACAAATACAAACATGCATACATACACTTATGAGATTTGGCACACATGTTTAGAAGCTGGTATAGACTAACATATACAAAAACTGCGCAGTTCTGACAATATTACAAACATACAGCTCGAATTGACAACCTCCTTTTTTGAAGTCTGTCAAAAACGGTCGTCAAAGCGCATCGCTCATGTCACTGTCTATCAAACAATTAAAATATAAGGCGTAGACACTGTTCTGCAGTTGCGATGAACGAAGTGAGTGTTCAAAAGCACATATCTTGAAAACTACTAAACCGATTTTGATAAAACTTACAGTGACTCATAAGTTGAAAGATACTTTATTCAATAAAAAAAAAGTAAAATATAAAATAATATAATGTACCTAAAATAAAAAAATTGGTTGTCTGTAAAGTCGGTTTACGGACGATAGTTTAACGTGACAACGTCATAACAAAACATTCATGAAATGATGATGATGATGATGTAACGGGACAATGAGCTTAACGTAACGGGAAAATGTGTCATACTTTTTCGTGCGTGCAGCCGGCGTTCATCGATTTATTGGACGTTGTCACGTCAAAAAGAATTTTTGCTAAACGACTTCTAATTTTTGCGTTTTACTTAGACTAACTTAAACAAAAATTGTGCAATTCTGACAATATTACAAACTTTTTCTTCTTTTACTTCTTCTTCCTTTTTTTTTAAGTCGGTTAATAAAAGGTCATTAGTCACACCTTTATTTGTAACAACAAATAAAGATATGTTTTGTCAACATTTCAAACCACTTTTCCTAAAACAAACTTGTCTTCTCAATGATTGATAGAGAAAATATTAATCTCAGGCAAGCAACAAGGAGAAATTAAATATATTTGTCACTGTCAAGGCGTTGCAGGCGGGAATACAGGCGAAAGCAAACGGCACGTTTTATATCTCAAAGTGAAGCATTTTACGAGCGACAACGCAAAGTGTCATAAATAGGCGTTTCATTTATTATATATTACAGATCCAAAAGCGTAACAAAATAATCTAAATTACATAAAAAAAACTCTACCTAATCAGAAGGTAACTGAAATAAAAAAAAAAACAAGCATTCTATGATTTCAAATAAAAAGCATAAAATCTAAGCATACTTATTCACACTCAAAACAATATTACCGCCTCTTGTATAGTCAGATAATATTTATTTTCGGGGCGTGAGTAATGATGACGTACCTGAGAGCGAAAAAACTTCGTCCCTACTCGTATCTATGTCCATTCAGAAACAATCATATTTTTTTTATTTTTTTTTTATCAGCCCTGTTTGTACTATCATATTATTTTATACATATTTATAAAATTTTGTGAGTGTGACTTTTTGACAATAAATATCATTCATTCATTCATTATGATGATCGCGATAGACGAAGCGGTATCTGCTGTAATTGCACAATGTTTTCGAAGTTGTTTATCTTATTTTTTGAAGGTCGTATTATAGTGGAATCTAATGGATTATGATTTTTTGATGAATAATAAGAATTTGGAAGACTGAAACTGAGCGTTGCTGCGTTATTTAGTTACGGAATACCTTATTAGTGGTTTAATTGTATAACTGACCATATAGGTATTTCCGAGTACGTAAGTTAGTCATGAGAATTAAGACTTTCTGTTTGGATGTCTTATTTACAGCACTTATGTGCTATATACACCAAATTAACAAGATAAAACAATTTTTACTGGATTTTATTTTTACAAAATTAACTGTATTAAGTATGATGACGTTATGAATACGATTTGATGCATTTATTTATTTATAAGTTATATATAATAATAACATAAGTTTATATAATAATAAAATAATTACAATTGCCACAATAATTAAAGATGGAGACAGCATGCATTAATGGAGCGAACAAATAAATTATAAAACATTGTACGTCAAAAATAATACATAAAAATACTCTAATGTTGGTCAATAAAATAAAATAAACTAAAATTGGTCAACTTAATAAAAAATGCTGAATTGGTCAGAATTAAATTAAAGATACTAAAAATTCATCACATTATTTGGATTGAAATATACAACAAATGATTATGTAGATATATTGCAGCGACGAAACATAACATAAAATCAAAATATAAAATGTCATGCTATATAAAATTAAATCAGAAATACAGATATTTCAGGGACTTTATATTTTATGTACTGACATACAAACATACAACCATACAAACATACAAACATGCAAACATGCAAACATGCAAACATACAAACATGCAAACATACAAACATGCAAACATACAAACAAACAACATACAAACATACCAACATACAAACATACAAACATGCAAACATGCAAACATGCAAACATGCAAACATGCATACATACAAACGTAGAAACATGCCAACATACAAACATACAACATACAAACATACCAACATACAAACATACAAACTCACAAACATACTTAAACTTATGAAATTTGGCACGCATGTTTAGAAGCTGGTATAGATTAACATATACCAAAATTGTTCAATTCTGACAATATTACAAACATACAGGTCGAATTGATAACCTTATTTTTTTTTAAGTCGGTTAATTACAAACATAATATTACCTCATTTTATTTCAAAAAGAAGTTCTGTTTCTCCTCTTTAAATAAACAAATTCAGCTCTCACTTTTCTAATATCCCTATTCAATGATTTTATATGTTTAAAAAGGTTGTGATGCGCGAGAGAGATAGCTGCGCGCTTTAATCTCAACCTTAATCAAAAATAATTCTTCAATTGCAATCATCAAATACCTATGTCTATTATTACTGTTATATATTGTATCAAAAATAAGGCTTAGAACATTGATTGTGGTCCCTCCACTAGGAGCTTCCTTAATCGCAGAGCCCAAAACAGGACCAAGTTACTGAGAAGGCATTGACAGTGCGGCTATTTTTGCTTTACTATGATTTATTAACAATGATTCTAAAATAATGTAATAATGAATTAGTTTATAAATGCCGTCTATTCAGATTCTGATTCATTTATTGATAGCTGATTATATATTATGCTAGACGAAATTGACATAGACATAGACATAATTTTATTGTAACAAAAACACACAGAAAATAAAAATCATACACACAAAATAATGTAAATTGCATTATAACTCTACCAGCGTTACCCTCATCGGGCATTCAATATATCAAAATAAAGTTATACATGCAATTTTTAATAATTACTTAAACAATTCCCAAATTGTACCTAATATTTTGATGATAAAGATTTATACATGCAATTTTTAATAATTACTTAAACAATTCCCAAATTGTACCTAATATTTTGATGATAAAGATTAAATTTAATGTTAATAATAAAAAATTAAGAAATAAGGTTTGATGTCAATAATAATGAAAATAGAGAGATGAATGTCAAATGTTATTTGAATTTAATTAATCTACATTTAAATTGTGAAAGTAATCCATACCGCTGGTTCATATTATTTGTGCTTATACGAACTTAATTATCTATCCCAATCTATTCTTGGGCCCGATGGCGTTCCCGCCCATAACTCACTAAATACATTACACTATTATACTGAGGGTTAATGACTTAACCCTTACAATAGCCCTTTGTTCTAGGCCCGGTAATCGCCTATAAAAATAATTATTATAGTATAAGATAGTATAATAATCCCGGCGCAGGCTTAGGACTGTTTATTCAAGGTGGGATTAAAAGGATTTAGAATACTATTTTTGTTGTTCTGCTTTGATAATTATCTCTAATTAGAATTTTAGACAGTTTATGCGTTTTGATAAATTTAGAGATCCTTCACTCCATTTTTTTGTATGCAAAGATGTCCATCTCGTGGCTGGTCTTCCTATGCTGCGCTTACCGGTACGTGGTCTCCACTCGAGAACCTTTCGGCCCCATCGGCCATCAGTTCTACATGCTATGTGCCCTGCCCACTGCCACTTCAACTTGCTAATCCGCTGTGCTATATCGGTGACTTTTGTACGTCTACGTATCTCTTAATTTCTGATTCGATCTCGTAGAGAGACTCCGAGCATAGCCCTCTCCATAGCTAGTTGCGTGACCTTGAGCTTCCTTATAAGGCCCATAGTTAGGGACCACGTTTCAGTGCCGTATGTCATCACTGGTAACACATACTGGTTGTAAACTTTCGACTTGAGGGACTGGGGAATATTGGACGAGAAGACAATACACGGTATTTTTTTACAATAGAAATACAAAAATATAAATATTATAAAAAACTTAAACCTACGGTGCCGCCGGCAGCGGGGCGGGGCTCAAGTTGCCTTATTATGTTATGACCTGACGTTTCGAATACTTTTCAGAATACACTAAAGTATATTATATGTATATATATATATAGTATAGTATCTAGCCTAGGCTCATTTTATGTGCACTTATAAAAAGGTAATCCTTTTTTTTGTATAATTTACAGTAATTTGATAAAAATGTAATTCATTCATTTAGTCATTTATCTTAAAATTTGGATATTACATAAATTAATCATCATTATCACTATTTCAGCAACATGAAGTCCACGAATAAATTTAGGCCTTCCCTATGGAGTTAAAAAAACAGTTGTGTGAGCGCAGTGTCTTCCTGGCACTTTTATGATGTCTTTCCAACTTAAAGCTGGTTTTTCTACTTGGCGATTCTCGGATATTCTCGTGCCAATTAATATTTGAGGAAAGTATGATAAGCTATAAAAATAAACTTCACTTTTCCACTACTCGAAGATAAAAATGATATGCAAGTAAGTACCTATTATGTAACTTGTACAGTAAGCAACTACTTAAAGATAAAAACGGCAAGATAATAATATGCCTATCATTTTGCAGAAAATTGATACAGTTTGACGCAAGTGCATAAAAAACCGGACAAGTGCGAGTCAGACTCGCCCACCGAGGGTTCCGTACAAACTAGTAGATAAAAGGGGGACATGGTTTTTTTCTTCATATTTTCCTTCTTATACCGAAAAATATACATCGTAAAAATATTTAAAAACCTGTTTTAACTTATGCTAATAAAGCTCTTTCATATGATACCCCAAATGATACGGCTAAAGAACTTTAAAATTTGGACCCTCATTCCTTGCGTAAAGACACTATTTTTTTATGATTAAATTAAAAATGTCCAGTTTCGGATTTTTCCTATATGTGTACTCTAACACAATGCTTCTTGCCAAATTTCATAGTTCTAGGTCAACGGGAAGTACCCCATAGGTTTTGATTCCCTTGTGAGTGTCGAAATGTGCATTTCTTACGACATATTCGGCTGTAACTTTTTTTATGTAAACTGAGAAATTTGATTTTTCCTGATGTTAAGCGACGGTGTGGCCGAGGATGGAGCTCGTCGATCTAGAAGATATCTATTCACTCTAGCCTTGAAAATTCCAAGATTGTAGGTCTCAGGAAACAGAGATGGCGGCAACGAATTCCATTCTTGTGCAGTACGCAACAGGAATGTGGATCGATATCGCTGAGTACGGATTTTTGGCATTTCAACGAGAAATGGGTGGTAATTCGCCGACTTTCTGCTAGTCCTGTAGTGAAATGGGGAGGGTGGAATTAGGTCGTGAAGCTCTTACGCACATTCCCCGAAATGAATCTTGTAGAAAATAGACAGACATGCTACTTTACGGCGGTGCTCGAGACTAAGTAGCTTCTTGGCAGCTAGTTTATCGTCACCGATTAACCTCACAGCTCGCCGGTCCACTGATTCTAAAGCTTCCAGCTGATACTTGGCTGATACATCAAAAAGGTGGCAGCAGTACTCCATACACGATCGGACCTGTGCTTGATAGAGATGAAGCAGTTGTCCCGGTGAGAGGTTTATTATTATTTATTTATGTTAAAACCATCTAAACAACTACACAACATAGTAACATTTGCACGTCTGCCTGCAGACTGAATACAATGTGTCTACAAAATTTTAATTAAGAACTCAAAGTACTTGTATTCTTGCAAATAAATGATTTGATTGATTGATTGATTGTACTTAGCAGATCCGTCCCAAAGGTGCGAACAGTACTCCATGCACGACCGAACTTGTGCTTGGTATAGCGTAAGCAACTGTTCCGGCGTGAAGTATCGACGCACCTTCGAAAGGATACCCAGCTTTTTGGCAGCTAATTGAGCCTTAGACTCAATATAGGAGCCAAAGTTAAGGGTGGACGTTAAAGTTACGCCTAAGAGCTCGAGGTGGTCCTTAATCGGTATCGAAACATCTCGGAAAGTAGGAGCCAGCTGGAATGGGCTCCTTTTAGCAGAGAATAGATGCGCCTGCGTTTTATTGCAGCATTGTGGGGCGATTCCAACAGCGTTGGAATCGCCCCACTCGGAGACTCCCTTGAGAGCCAAATTCAAGCGCTCAACCATTGCCTCTCTAAGAGCAAGATCTCTGGATCTATCAACACTTATTAAGTAAGCACCGACAAAAGTGTGAAAACACACTCGAGGTTATCAGATCCCCCACGTCTATCTGACACGGCTTGGATAAACGGCTCTGATAAAGATAATATAATCCGTAATCCAATGTCAATGATGTATAAAAGGTCACAAAGATTCAGTAATACATTGCAATTTATTATAAGGTTCACAATATTATAATGCAGTATTGTAAGCTTTCATTAAGCAATAGTCAGTAACAATTTTAACTAAAATAAATCCGGATAAGTAACCGCACACCGAGGTTCCCGTACGGGAATACGGAATACGGAATCATACTAAGGAGTTTCATAGAATATACAAGTATAAGCTTAGAAAACTCAAAAACCCCCGAGAAAACATAATGGCTGAACCGATTTTGATGAAACATAACATATAAACGCTCCAGGTTTAGCCTAGGCAACCCTGAACATTTTCTTTACCTTAATAATGTGCGTCATCCTAGATAGCTCACATCTTGTTACCCGATGAGGTTGGTCAACTTTCGGCCCGCTCTTAGTCTATTACGTCCACGTGATGGAAACTCATTGGTCCCGTATAACCGCGTTGACATCAATCACGTAGTCCGGTGCCGCGCCGGAAAAAAAATCACACTACAACTGTGCCTAGATTATCCATTTCAATAATGTTATGTTCAAATTTTTTACGTGACAACGTCTAATAAATCGATGAACGCCGGCTGCACGCACGAAAAAGTATAACTCATTGTCCCGTTACGTTACGCTCATTGTCCCGTTACGCTTATTGCCCCGTTACATCATCATCATCATTTCATCAATGTTTTATTATGACGTTGTCACGTTAAACTATCGTCCGTAAACCGACTTTACAGACAACCAATATTTTTTTAAACTATTTTTATGGGTGTAAAAGTTATGCCTACTCCCTTAAAATATTGGTACAAAATACTACATTCTACACCTATTAAGTGAGCACCGATTTCCAAAAGTGTAAAAAAACACACTCGAAATTATCAGATCCCTGTTTGACATTGTTTGGATAAATGATTTTCTGATAAAAGATAAGCTGTGTTTTAGCATCAATGGTGTATAAAAGGTTAAATAGATCTGAAAGTTTGGTAGTATTGTTTACACAATAGAATAAGACTCACAATTTTTACAATGTTACTTAATATATTGTAAGTTTTAGTTAGGTCATCCTTGAATTAAAAAATATTTTGTCATCTTCAACAATATAAAAAAAAAAAAAAAAAATTATTTGAGCAAAGTTAACGTTTGTATTTGTTTGCCTGAGGCATCGTACCAAACGAATACACCGATTTCGATCTAGTTTTTTGACGTGACAACGTCTAATAAATCGATGAACGCTGGCTGCACGCACAAAAAAGTACGACTCATTGTCCGGTAACGCTCATTGTCCCGTAACATCATCATTATCATCATTTCATCAATGTTTTGTGATAAGACGTTGTCACGTTAAACTATCGTCCGTAAACCGACTTTACAGTCAACCAATTTTTTTTATCTTGATCAAAATTTAATTGACAGTGTTTTAACTGTTTCAAAAGATTCAGTTTAGCAGTTTTTTGTGTTGAGGATTTTAAGTTTTCTTAACTTATTGCTTTTGTGATGTCGTCAAATCATATCCATTTCGATTGAACCAGAAAAATATTAAACTTTTAGTTTTTTTCTAGGATTCTGCTCTTCGGAGTTGCGTTTTGTGGATGTAACTCAATAGATAAAAACACTCGGCATGATGTGAGGAGTTTCCCAGAAGGTTTCTTGTTTGGGACTGCCACAGCTTCGTATCAAATTGAAGGAGCTTGGGATGAAGATGGTGAGAAAGTCATTAGCAATCTAAATTTATGATATTTTTAAACTCTACAGAAAATAAAAGATATGTATCAATGTTTTACATATCAATTTAAAATCGGCATATTATATAGATTTCACGTAGTCTTTAGTTTACTTGTCATACGGTATAATACGACATCGATATTATTTAAAACAGAGAACTTGCATAAAATTAATTATAATTTCTGAAACCTTCATTATACAGTGAAATTTTATTTTAGGTAAAGCACCGAACATCTGGGATCACCTAACACATACCAACCCTGGCGCAATCAAGGACTTCTCTAACGGAGACATAGCAGATGACTCCTACCACTTATATAAGAGAGACGTCGAAATGATGAGGGAATTGGGAATCGATTTTTACAGATTCTCTCTATCTTGGCCGCGCATTTTACCTACAAGCTTCCCCGATCAAATCAACGAAAAAGGCGCGGAGTTTTATAATAATTTCATAGACGAACTTCTAAAGTATAACATTGTGCCTATGATCACATTGTACCACTGGGATTTGCCTCAGAAACTGCAGGAATTAGGAGGTTGGGCCAACCCACATATAGTGGATTGGTATGCGGACTATGCGCGTACAGCGTTCACACTCTTTGGAGATCGAGTAAAATATTGGATAACAATTAATGAGCCGCAAGTGGTTTGCGCTTACGGCTATGGAGTCGGCAAATTTGCGCCTGCGGTTGACATGTCAGGTATTGCTGATTACATGTGTACGAAGAATATTCTTATGGCGCACGCGAGAGCGTACCATATTTACCACGAGGAGTTCGCGCCTAAGCATGGCGGTGTTGTCTTCATGGCGTTCAGCGCTGAGTGGTATGAACCGGCTACTGAGAATGATATTGAAGCCGCTTATGATGCTAACCAATTTAACGTGGGTACCACTGATTTTTAGACAGCAAAATACTTTTGGTGAAATGTAGTTACGTTCTATCATTATATTCCACATGTTTTTATAAATTTATTTTTAGTGGGCTATCTACGCGCACCCGATATTTTCCGAAACCGGTGATTATCCAGCTGTCGTGAAAGAGAAAGTGGCAGCAAAGAGCAAAGCGCAAGGATACTCAAGATCGAGGCTTATAGAGTTCACGCCCGAAGAAGTAGAATACGTCCGTGGGACTTCAGATGTTTTTGGACTAAACCATTATTCTACTCATCTTGTGTATAGAAATGAATCAGTGGTTAATTACCATGAATCTCCATCGTTGGCCGATGACCTTGAAGTGATTACGTATCAGCTAGTAGATGAGTGGAAAATTGGAGAATCTGACTTTATTAAGGTAATTTTTGACATGTTTTCGTGAATTTTATAAAAAAATCTTTGTAATATTTTGTAATTATTTGTAATGCCTAATACAAAAAGTATTTTTATATTAGGTAAGTATTGTATTGTACGAATTTATTTGAATCTTGAACTATTTTCAAAAACAATTTTAATTGTAGACCTTTTGGGCATGAACCTTTTAGGTCAGTGGAATTTGTAATCTTGACTAAACTGAAGTCCGTATCTTCTATTCCGTTTAAGTATCGGGTAGGTATAATGCGTAGGATTTCAGTTTTAAATTTTTGATCCTTCGCCATCAGGGTAATAAAGTGCATACCTAAAAAAACTAGGTCATTTGCGTAGAAGCGCATGATTAAGCTTCAGATTTGGTGGTCATTCGCGTAACATAGAAATATTTTTAGACATTTTTTAACTGGTCTTTTGCAAATCTGGGAAAATGCGTCGAAACGCTCGCAATATTTTAAAGTTGTTGCGTTTTAGTTTCTTTTTAATATGTTTCAACAGTTTTTTAACAAGATATTGTTAAAAAACTGTTAAAACATATTTTCCTTGAAAACTTATGATAATGCATAAAATCAGGTAATTTTTTCAGCTATTCCACATAATTATTTATTTTAGTGATGGAATTGAACTAGAACCAGTGGGAATGAACTAGTGGGAATTAAAAGTCTCACTAGTTCAATCAATTGAACTGCCAATTGTACTACTGGGAATAAACGATGGAATCGGCATCTATCCATCTTACATATTAAAATTCGCCTCAGTCCTGTGCAAGTAAAATCCATGTTCGACAATAATAGCACCGTATACCCGACCACACCTGAACAACCAAAGTTGCCGAAAATAATAAGTACCTATATTTAAAAAATACCCGACTGCAGAAAAGCGGTTTTTTCAATCTAACTTACGATTTTGTTGCAGTTGATATGAGCGTACGTTGTTTGTGAGAAAGTATGTGTAAAATCGCTGTAAAAGATTGTAATTGCGCATTCTTTTGAATAATTCTAGTAAAATCACTTGTTTATTACGAAAATATTCGGTTGAGGTTATATTACGATAAAACGCATTTTTATATTTTTGCGAGAAACTGATTATTATTATTACAAAAAAATTATATGACACTCAGAAAGTGAAGACGAATCTAATGACACTTTGCACATCAAAATCAGTCAAGCCGTTCAGGCTGTAAGCGAGCTTATATAAACATACATACAAACGTACATACACTCGAAAAACATAACCCTCCTTTTTACGCAGTCGGGTAAAAAGAAAGCCTTTGTTTCGGCCAAAAATTTGTCACTGATCTTATTCTCCATTTGCTAGTCAATGCGCCTAGCAACGTGTATTGCAAAATGCCACATAATTTCATGAAAACAATCTTGACGCCTGAAATTTTTGTACGTTAATCTATACAATATGATCCGAAATACGTTTGTTTGAATCTTACTCGTCCGAATCCGTTACATAGAACTGTCTGATTCGACATGTTATATTTACAAACACAACTGTTAGGTTAGGTATCTGTCTTATTATACACATATGCCTTATTGTTTCATCATCATCATCATCTCAGCTTTAAGAAGTTCACTGCTGGACATACGCCTCCTCTATGGATATCAAAAGAGATCTATTGGAAGCGGCTTGCATCAGCGTCTTCCCGCCACTTGTATGAGGACATATGTCTTATTATTTACAACGATTTATTTAGAAGCAGGGCCGGATTTGAAGGTGTGGAGGCCCTGGAGCAACGAAGACTCCTTCGTTGCTCCAACAACGAAGGAGTCTTCACTTCTAAGGAGTAAGAGGAGGAGGAGGGATTAGGGATCTCCATCCGGAGACCCCTAATTGTTTTCCGAATAAAAAATCAAACATGTTCCACCAGCTATATTATTTTTGAAAGTCGGTAAGAAATATAAATTTTCGTTAATTTTCAGTCAGTCCCATGGGGATTCTACAAGCTCCTGATGAATATCAAGGAGTCCTACAACAACCCTCCACTGTACATCACAGAGAACGGGTTCGCCACCCACACTGGCTTGATGGACGACGACCGCGTCCAGAACTACAGGCACTACCTCTCTTCTGTGCTGGACGCTATTGAACACGGCTGCGATATAAGAGGCTACACGGCGTGGAGCCTGATGGATAACTTCGAATGGCTTCAGGGATATATGTAAGTATTTGTAGGTACATCAACAAATAATTTACATACGGCAGTAATTATTCCACTTTCTTTAACTTAATTTACTTTACTTTGTCATAATTAAACGGTTGCCAGATAACATTTTGTTAAAGCATAACATTTTGTAGTATGCATTTTGGAAGTTGCGGTTGCGGAACAAGGACATAAAATTTAAATTTAAAAAGAGGAAAACGGTTCGTTTCATTATTATAATGTTGGTCAGTAACTCTAAATATAGGACCGAATATTAATAGATTTATTTTATTCTTCACAATATTCGTTGAAAGTGTTGGTCACAATAAAAATATTATAATAAATCAATAATAACAATATACATGCCCGTCAAAAATAACTAAAACACGAATTAATAATCCCCCGCGCGGATCCTCGACCGAACGTCCCTAGCACGCGGCATTTCCGCGCTATATTGCCAAAACTCATCGACTTAGCACAGCGGATTAGCAAGTTGAAGTGGCAGTGGGCAGGGTATATAGCACGTAGTGTCTTGAGTAGAGACCATACGCCTGGAAGCGCAGTGTCGGAAGACCAGTCTCGAGATGGACAGATGACCTTATACAAGTGGCGGGAACACGCTGGATGCAAGCCGCTTCCAATCCATCTTTTTGGAAAAGGATGAATGCCATGGAGAAGGCCTATGTTCAGCAATGGACTTCTTATGGCTGTGATGATGATGATGATTGCCAGGGAAATTTGTTGGACCAGAAACCAACCCGTCCGCGAGGACTGAACTGCGTAGATATGCTTGGAACTGCAGACTTGTACATCTTTACGTTGGCATGCCCAATTAATAGTATAACATTTTCCAGCGAGCGTTTCGGGCTATACGAGGTGGATTACTCGGATTCGAACCGTACGCGCACACCGCGCAAGTCCGCCTTCGTGTACAAAGAGATCGTGCGCACGCGCACGCTGGACTTCCACTTCGAACCAGACATGACCAGTATGAGCATTGACGAGGGACACTTAATTGAATAAATAAAATCGATTGGAATCGCTAATTACCTTGTATTATTTTTAACCCCCACCCAAAAGAGGAGTGTTATACGTTTGACTGTGTGTCTGTCTGTAACATCGTAGCTCTCAAACAGAAGGACCGATTTTGAGCTAAGTTTTTTTTGTTTAAAAGAGGATTTCATCGAAAATGTTCTTAGTTCTTCTTCTTCTTTTTTGTATTGGACCCGCATTAAAGTATTTGCCAGTGTCAAGTATTAGGATTTTTTCGTTTCTTGAATAAAACAAGTTGTAAATGTTCTAGTCACAATCTATATAAGTCATGTATACAGTCAATTTATAAGTCGAGTCCTGCTTCAGTAAAGTGGTGGCGACTTTACTAGAAGCTTCTATGTAGTTTTGCCGACAACGTAAAATCACACGTTTTATTGCTTTATTTCACTTGCCCACACTCACGCACTTTATCGAACATTTCATGAATAAAACACCACCATTTTTATATCATTAATGTTCAAAATAACACAAGTTTAGGACAATAAAACTAAGCAACAACACGTTACTAAGACGTTCCCGCCAAAACTCAATGTTCTTAGTTATGTTTCATCAAAATCGGTTGTCGTTTTTTTTTGTTGGTGGTTTTTGAGTTTTCTAACCGTATTCTTGTTTACCTGTTGGTAAATTCGCTTAAAAATGGATGGAAACAACAAAGGATAGAAAGAAATATCGTTTTTAGTAAAAATCGAAGTCAGAACTTAAAGAGAAAAAATGTTTATGAGTACCTACTATTTTACACAAAAGTGTAAAACGTAAACGTGTGTGTAACGTACAGTTTTCTAAAAAGAAAAACTCGACGTTTTGACATAATGAAGGTGGTTCATACTACTTAGAGGAAGACAAATAATAAAGACATTCATCTTTATCATAATAAATGTTAGCTAAATAATACTATTTGAAGATGAAAATGATAAGCTATCTGTAAAATTTGCAGAATTCTGATATCATTTGAGATAGAACAATGAAAACAGAAAAAAGATAGTCATAGTTTAGCATTTTTTATTCTATTTCAATTCAGTTATTCAAGACATTCCGAACCATAGCCGAACCGTTATGTGGAGCGTTTCCCGCCGGCCGCCGTATTTTTTTTTTTGATTCAGTCACTTTTATGTCATATAATTGACACATTTGATGAAACGTAACACGTCCTTCGCTCGTTACTAAATCAAAAAAAGATAGCAGCCGACAGGAAATGCTTCGCCCAAGGTTCAGCTACGGATCGGTTTTGAATAACTGAATTGCCCCCCAGGATTATTCCATAGATTTTACATGGTTTCACATTCTTTCCCGTAGATAACTACGGGAAAGAAGCGATTTACTCATACCATCAATATTACAGGCCAAGAGTGCGGGAGCCTATTCGTGAGGCTACAGTGTTTCTGTCTGTCTGTCCTACACTTAGACGGATGTACCTCTTGAACGATAATAGATACAAATCTCAAAATTGGCAAGATTGTAAGGTTTACTTTGATGTTAGTAAAAGAAATACTAAAAAGTGGTGAAGTGCGAGACAAGTTTGCGTAAAAATAGTTTTTGAAAAAAATTGGAAATTATTGTGCGAGATAAAACTTCCTTGTTGATTCCATAAAAAAATAAACGAAAAATGACAACTAAACGTTTAGATGATAATTGGTGTAATTTGACATAAGCTTAAAATAGTGGTAGTGTTAAAACCTCTTTGGATCAAGAAAATAGGTCTGTAATTACTTAGTTACTTAGTTAGTAACTTACTTATTTGAACTCGGCATAGACACACTGTAGTCTCACGAATACGAATACCCTTAGTACGGAAGGCTACAAATATAAGATAAGACTTACCTACACTAGAAACATGCTAGTGGCTAAATGCTAGAAGGCTACACATATAAGATAAGACTTACTTACACTAGATAAATCTAATAGGTACACAAAAAAAAATTATAAAGAACTTGCTCCGCGATTGGTCGACGCAACTCATGACCAAAATCCTGGCCGCTACTTTGCACAAAGAATAAGCATTGTTATTCAACGTGGCAATGCGGCTAGCATTTTGGGCACAATGCCTACTAGTAGTGGTTTGTTAGATTAGTTTTAGTTTTTAGTCTATTTTATATAGTAGTTTTTTTTAATTATTATACAGGTAGTTAGATTTACATATTGTTATTAATATACGTATTTAAGTATATTTGTATAAAATAAATAAGTTATATTCGATTGAAATCGATAAACGAATAATCGCAAGGATATTTTGCGAACTCGGAGTGTAAAAAATGGTAAATAAATAATTACAAAAAATATGGATATAACATTTTAGAAAATAATTAAACCTAAATGAACTAGATCTAAGCCGATTAATTCTGTCTTACTTATCATTATCACATAATTATCAACTAAAGTAAAAGTTTTCATCTCATGTAAAAAACGGACTTCGGTTTATCTGATGGGGGATCAGACGGGGGATTCATTTGATATATTTCGATAAAAAATGTTCCGGTTAAAGATAATATGAGGCAGATGATATATAAAACGACAAATAAATTGATTGTAACAATATTGTTTACATTTTAGTGTACGGTTCATCATGTGTGGTTATATCTTGTAAGTTTTTTTCCAGGAAGTATGTGCATATTTATTATTTAATATTTTTATTTAATCCAAGAAGAAGCTTGGGTTATTTGTTTGTGCAAAAGTGAAAACTAGTGTTCTATTTTACCAGTTTGTCGTTTTTAATTTGTGGACGATCATTAATTTGAAGCGATGTCATAAAATAAACTATTTTTGGAAATGGATGAAAATGCGTTTGGATACACGTATTCAGCCCTGAAACTGACTAATGGAAGAAATTCAGTAAAGATATGTATCTATGTTATAATACTTGTAATACATAATAATTGAAACCGGTCCCAACGCAAGACCAGCGCTGGTTAATTCAACAGCATTATGCTGAGAATTGGAACGTGCTTGTGACAAAACCAGCCAACAAAACCAGCGCGTTGTGTGTTCTTTTGTAGTTTTTGTTTATTTTATGTGTTTATTGTTGTGGTTGTTTTTGTCGCACATATCAAGCAAGCAGATATCGCGTTATTTTATGACACCTAGCAACACCTACCAGGAAGTCGCCGCTGTTTCACAATACTATTCGATCGTTCAAGATACTGAGAAAAGGACTCGTAGTTTTGGCGGGAACGTCTTAGTAACATTTACAACTTGTTTTATTCAAGAAACTTGAAAAAACCCTAATACTTGACACTGGCAAATGCTTTAATACAAAATAGAAGAAGGGAAAAGGACTACCAATGTGAACCCAGGTGTCATCGATTTTGAAACGTGAATTAACTTTTAAGTTGCGTTACTAAGTATGTTACTTTTGTTCTTACATCGATCATCAGTCGCACGTAAATTAATTGTATTTAAAAAAATATATTTATAAATAGGTTTCGACATTAATTCGGGATTTTTGCGTCCTCAACGACGGTCCAACTTAATTCACGTATACGTATTTGTTTATTAATTTTTGATTTCTGTATTTATTTTCAGTATTTTTTTCCTGGGTATTGTGTTATGTGGATGTAATACAATAGATAGTGCTGGTCAACACGTGAGAAGTTTCCCAAAAGACTTCCTGTTCGGCTCTGCTACGGCTGCTTATCAAATAGAAGGCGCTTGGAATGAAGACGGTAAGAAAAAGAAAATAATATTTATAACAACAGAATAATCATCTAAAACAGCCGTCATTTTGGAAATCCATGGCATACCTATTTCCAGGAGTAGACTTCGTATAGCTTCAATGATAATGATGATTTACGTTTCATTCTAGGTAGGGCACCAAGCATCTGGGATCATCAGATACACGACAATCCCTGCGTGGTCAGGGACTGCTCTAATGGAGACATAGCAGATAACTCCTACCACCTATACAAAAGAGACGTCGAAATGATGAGGGAATTGGGCATCGATACCTACAGGTTCTCTATATCTTGGCCACGCATTTTGCCTACAAGCTTCCCAGATCAAATCAACGAAAAGGGCGTGGAGTTTTATAATAACTTAATAGAAGAACTATTGAAGTATAATATTGAGCCAATGGTCACGCTGTACCACTGGGATTTACCACAGAAGCTGCAGGCATTAGGCGGTTGGACCAACCCGCATATAGTGGACTGGTATGCTGACTATGCACGTACGATGTTCACACTCTTTGGAGATAGAGTGAAATACTGGATAACAATTAATGAGCCTGAACTATTCTGTATGTATGGATACGGTGGTGTATTGCTGGCGCCTAGAGTAAATATGTCGGGTCTCGCTGATTACATGTGTACCAAGAATGTGCTTTTGGCGCACGCCAAAGCTTACCATATTTATAATGATGAGTTCCGGCCTAAGTATAATGGATTAATCTTTATTTCATTCAGCGCCGAATGGTATGAGCCGGCTACTGAAAATGATATCGAGGCTGCATACGATGCTAACCAGTTTCATGTGAGTAAAGCTTGTTTGAATGACGAAATAAGCATATTGCAATGAGCAGAAACATGAATTGACGTGAAGTTATTTAATGATTTACAAATTACCTACTTACTATATATTTTCCTGGGAAGTATAAACATTTTTAGGGTTCCGTGCCTTAACCAACAAAAATGGAACCCTTATAAGATCACTTTTTGTCCGTCTGTCAGTCGTCAAGACCCTTTTTAACCGACTTCAAAAAAGAATGGGGTTCTCAATTCGACTGTATTTTTTTTAAATGTTTGTTACCTCATACTTAACATTCGACTGGGTGAACCTATTTTGATGATTATTTTTTTATTTGAAAGCTGGTGCTTTCCGTGTGGTCCCATTTCAATTTGGTCTAGTTCTGACAACGGCATCCATGAGAAGTCGGTTGCTTTAGTTTTTTAAACTATAAATAATTATTCTCAGAAACGCTGGATGAATCAAGCTGAAACTAGTATCAAATACTTCAAGTCTGCTACTCCATTTGCCAGTGAAAAAATCAAACTTCTAAGTCAACCTAATCTAAAGATAAGGTCGTTTATGGCGCATATTTTGACGTACAAAAATCCGCACACTGTAAATTTGTAAAAAATAATCACTTACTTTTTGCGATTATAATCTTATTTGCAGTTGGTAAGCTAACTGCGACCTATGTCGATGTATGAAGACAACAGTTTTCTAACGGAAAAGTTAAGTTTGTCCCTCAGTACAGTTCATCAGTATAGGAATGTTTGCTACTTTCAATAGTAATTATTTCGAGAATAAAACTATTTACGTAATTTTGTGCGATTTCGACTCGCACTTGACCGATTTTTGCAGCAATAAAGTTGTTCATATTTGTAATTTTAGTGGGCTATTTATGTACACCCGGTATTTTCCGAAATTGGCGACTATCCTCCAGTTGTGAAAGAGAGAGTGGCAGCCAAGAGCGCAGCGCAAGGATATCCAAGATCCAGGCTCATAGAGTTCACCCGTGAAGAAGTAGAGTACATACGAGGAACATCCGACCTCTTTGGAGTAAACCACTATACTACATATTTGGTGTATAGAAATGGATCAGCGGTAAATTACTATGAGTATCCGTCGATGTATGATGATCTTGAAGTGCTGACGTATCAGCTACACGAGTGGAAGATTGGACAATCTGAATACACTATGGTATTTTTTTATATGTATATATTTAATATATTATCTTTTCACATATGGACTAAAACAAAGGTCTTTAGCATAAGCTGGATATGATTCGAATAGCTTTAAAAATTACCTTCACTCTCAAACCTTCCGTTCATTATTTTTGAGAACATGATGGAAACGATAGTTTTCGTCATGTGCTTAAGATTTACCCACAATTTTGAAGATATAATATGACTGAATGAACTAATAAAAAAATCGTCTTTTGTAAATCTAGAAAACAACATCACAAATATTCGATAAAAAATAAATTTGTTCGAAGTAAACGTTCATAAATAAAAACAAAGAGATGCTAGTTCATTCGGTCATTTTATATCTTCAAAAATGTGGGTATGCGTGAGCGAGACAGACGTTGGTTGAATTACGGACTCTATAATCATAAACTTTTTTCGGGTATTATTATCCGAAAAAAGTTTTAGTATTCAAACCAATAATTATGAAAAGTAAATAGTGTGTTCTGACTTTTTTACGGAACCGTCAAGGTTATTTGTTTTTCTTTTTTGTATTGGACCCCGCGATTAGCGATTTGCCAGTGTCAAGTATTGAAATATTTTCAAATTTCTTGAATAATACAAGTTATATAGTGTTCTAGTCACAGTCTAAGTCACGTAAAGAGCCATTTTCAAATTTAAATCTTGCCTCAGTAAAGTGATGGCGACTTTACTAAAAGCTTCTATGGAGTTTTGCCGACAACGTAAAATCATATGTTTCACTGCTTTATTTCACTTGCCCAACACGCACTCACTCACGCACTTGATCGAATACTTAATGAATAAAACACCACCATTTTTATAGCATTAATGTTCAAAATAACACAAGTTTAGGAATATAAAACAAAGCAACAACATTTGTAACTAAGAAGTTCTCGCCAAAAACCCAACCGTCAAGGTTATCTATCAATCACGTGTGTACCCTAGCCCTATTGAGCGATAGGCAAAGGCAAATATTTCGTAAATATGTGCCATGGAAATATTTTGTAACATCGCATTACAAATTAAACATTTCTGAAATATGAGTACATTAAAATAAAGTCTCAATTACAATATTTTTCTTCTTAGTTAAGATATATACTTTTTTTTTTCAGTCATATCCACGGGGCTTCTATAATGTTCTGATGTATATTAAAAACACTTATAATAACCCTCCAATTTTCATTACCGAGAACGGTTTCGCCACGCCCCCTGGCTTGGTTGATGACGATAGGGTCCAGAACTTAAGGACTTACCTCTCAGCTATGCTGGACGCCATTGAAGACGGTTCCAATATTAAGGGATACACTGCATGGAGCCTGATGGACAACTTCGAGTGGTTAGAAGGATACACGTATGTGTTTTTTAACTTCCAAATAAAAGTAATTAAAAAAAAATAAACCGACTTCAAACTGAAAAGAAGAAATAACTCGAAGAAAATCAAAACTGGGCGTCTACCTAAGTAGGTACGTCTACCTAAGTAGGTACGTCTACCTAAGTAGGTACGAAAGTTACAATAGATCCGCAAAGGTCGCAGTGACGGAGAGGCTCATGGCTTCCTACCCTACCTCGTATAGAAGTAAACGCACACCATTTATTTTTTAAGGTAGGTGTCAGGACCTAAGCTATCATCAACTAATAAACAGACACCGACCTCAAAAGTGTGTGTGTGTGTGTGCGTGTGTGTGTGTGTGTGTGTGTACGTGTGTATGTTTGTGTGTGTATGTGTGTGTGTAGTGGAGGGTGTGGGAAAAGTGAGATTGTGTGTTCCTGTGTAATTGTGAGATAATGTCAAGGAATTTGTCTTTGAGTCTACGCTTACAAAAGTTTTTCTAACAGTTTTTCTGCAGTATCATAATCCATTTTCTCAAGCCATAACCAATCTAATGTAAATTTATTACATTATTATTTATTTATTTATATTCAGAGAGCGTTTCGGGCTATACGAGGTGGATTACTCGGATCCGAACCGTACGCGCACCCCGCGCAAGTCCGCCTTCGTGTACAAGGAGATCGTGCGCACGCGCACCTTGGACTTCCACCTTGAACCGGATATGACCAATATGAGCATCGATGAGGGACACTGAGTTAAATAATAAATGCTGTTGAAAACATTTCTAGGTATTGTCTTTTTCGCCCGTTTAACTATTATATATTGAAACTTTGAATGACGCCCGGAATATTGAAACTTTGAGATTACCTAATTGTCTTTTACCAAGTTAATAACCGGTCCATTTCTGCGTAAAAAACAGGGAGACATATTTTTATCTCTTTAGCTTTTACCTAAGCTGTGTTAGCAGGACGTCATTACATGCATGCTATTATATACTTGTAAACACTATATACTACGCGGTGCGTATAAATATATAACCCTCCTTCTTACGCAGTCGGGTAAGAAATATATAATTAGATACTTAGATAGATAAACTATTTATTGACACACCGTTAAAATTAACAAAAACGAGTACAAAAGAAAATAATGTCACACTAGTGTAACAACGGGCGGCCATATCGCTTTTAGCGATCTCTCAGGCAACCAAGCCCTGTCAATCATTCCCTGTTATCAGAGTGAAAGAGATAGAGCGATATTTAAACGTGTAAAATAAATGATTGAGAATTTTATAAAAGTGAGAGATGAGTTCGTTTATTAGCTTAGCTATATAAGTATATATAAAGCTTTATTAACCGACTTCCAAAAAGGTGAAGGTTCTCAATTCGCCTGTAAGTTTTTTGTTGTTGTATGTTTGTTCAGCGATTACTTCGCCAATTATGAATTGATTTTGATGATTCTTATTCGTTTGGTAGATTATAACTTCAGAGATGGTCATATTTTATCAAAATCGGTTCAGTATTTTGGTTTTTATAACAAAATAACTGGAACAATATGTCATCCAAGTAAACAAATTTCTTATTTTAAAGTCGTTTTTTTTTCGTTTTTTTAATCTACGAGTATAATTATACAAAGTTCATTCATATTGATAACATAATTATTGGAATTCTTCAGGCAATTTAAATAAATTTAAGGAAAGCTTTCCTAAAATACATCTAAATAAACAAAATCTTCTTTTGCTTTTGTAATATTCCTTGACAGTGATTTTATGTTATAAAATGTTGTGATAATAGATTCGCGGTTTGGCGCAGCCTTTTATTTCAATTTCAAAAGGTAATTCATTCATTCAATTCATTCATTCGTAATAATCATAGATAACAAATAGTTGTGTTAACAGCCTTAACATTGAAAATACCTGTATCTGCCTAATAATTGAGTTGCCACAATCAAACAGTTCGCTCTATACATATATAGATAGAATTCTGAACTTTTATTAGCACTGTCATCGCTGCGCAGATGATTCCGAGACAGCTAGTGATAAGATACATTCGACTGTTAATCCATCTCCATTCTCAATCCAAGGCACAGCCGAAACAACTCAAACGCTGAGCATTCATCGTGGATGGTATATAGCGGCCATCCATCAGGATCAGCCACGCGGAATCGTTGATTCGTTTTCAATTCCAACGTGTTTTTATCCTTTCATCCGAAATGTTCAGTCAGGGTACGTTTTGAGGGAATTCAGGTGGAAATGCGATACAGGTCGCGCGATGGGATTTTAATTAATATTGGTAGATCGATAGATTCAAGCTCAGGTGGTACGATTTCAATACAAAAGTTGTTGTTGTTGTTGTTAGCCTGTAGTGTCCCACTGCTGGGCAAAGGCCTCCCCCCGACATTTCCAGTCTTGACGGTTTTGTGTATTGATGTGCCAGTTTTTATCCAAAGTGTCAAGTTCGTCTCGCCATCTCATACGCCGAGTTGGGACGCCACTTGGTAGTGAAAAAAGTACAAAAGTATATATAGAAATTATGATCGACAAGTATAAGTATATATTAGAAAACCCAAAAAAAACGACAAAAATAAATGCCTGAACCGATTTTGATGAAACATAGCTAAAATCCGCTTTCAAACAAAAAACTAGATCACAATCGGTCCATCTGTCTGAGAGCTACGATGCCACAGACAAGCACACAGATTAACAACACAGATACACAAGTCTAGCTTAATTTTAGGTCGGAGGTTAAAAAGAGCATAGTTTTGCAATGAACAAGTTGTAGTTAACTTTAATATCGGTCTTTATTAGCGGCAAACCTTATTACGAGTATATTTAATAGTAAAACTATACTATTTTCAACCATGATTGGTATTTATTTTTTTATATAAATCCAACCACCTTCACTTGTTTGATATTCAGAGATGATGTTAAATAAATTGTACAGTAGCGTTGTACATATTTTCTCACAAAAAACGTACGCTCAACAGCATATTAAGAAAGGTTTACATAGCTTACAATTTTAAAATATCTTATATTCAATCTTTTTTATAGCGTTATTTTAAAGAAAAAATTGCCTTTTCTCCGGCCAAAGCTGCTTAATATATTTTTATGTGGAAAAAACAAATAACACCTATCAGTCTAACGTTTCTATAGATAAGATAAGGCATATTTTATATTTTACGATATGTTAAAAGAAAGGTCATCTTAGATTTTAACTATATCCATTTATTTTCTTTATTCAGTGTGTGTAAGAATTTTTTTTTAATTCTGCACGGAGTCAAATTTAATCTTGATATAAATTTATATTCAATTACAATTATTTCGCCACTTTCACAAGGCAAAAATCGTAAATAGACAAGGACAAACTTAATCTATTCGATTCAGTTCAAACATTGACACTTTATCAAAGATTCGATTGTTACTGAAGTTATACAACTTTTAAGGAACCTAACGTGTTTGTTTTATATTACTTTAAACCCTGATTGCTTAAATAGGTCAGAGGCAAAACTGGAGGAAGACATTTTCCACAGACATAGTAGACAAAGCATGCGAATTCATTTATATGAACACTTTGCGTGTCACATTTTTTGTATCAGCTGTGACGTCACATAAACGATTTTGTGATGGAATGTTCCATCCACGCGAAATCTATTTAATCCAATGCATCCGAGCGCTTGCACGCTACGCTAGTAACTAATTGACAAAATATCGAATCGGAAGTATATATCACCTAAAATTAAATAAATCTTAGGTCGTCAACTGTAATTTTTTATCTTACTGTTGACACGCTAGGTACATACACTTGGGATATCTATAGAAGTCTATGACATTTTCACAGAATCACTGTACTGAAACTTGCGTGAGTAATCACACAACACCGTCTAGCCAATGAGATTTCATCTAGAGATAGGTTATACTCATTGAATATGAAGTAAAAGCATGGTAAATCTCAGTTCTCAGCACTTTCGACGATAAGATCACTTCCTTTATGCCTGTATTAGACTTGGTGTTACACTTTCTAAGCACCCTGTGTGTGGTATTATCACTGATCACAAGTCACGACACGTGTCCAACAGCGCTGCCCGACGTCTCACGACTGAAGACGTGTCTTCTGACGATTACCTTACTTGAAGCTCGCCACGCAGAGCTGGGGAAAACATATCTACGTATTACATTCATTGTATCTAGTCCCAAACTAAACAAAGGTTGTAAATGGGAACCAGATGACTGATAGAATACATAATTAATACTAATAACTGTTTATTTCCAAAATATTACCTAATAGGAGTATACAAATTAAGAAATTAAGCTAGGAGATGGAATTACCTAAAACCTAACCCTAAGGCCCAAACTAGGCAAGCCTGTCTTTTGGGCACCCTGTGGCCAGTTATACAGTACCTAATACATTGTGCGCTGAGGTATGTACGCACTATTACTATTTCCATTTTTCATTACGTTAATTAAAATTTTACAAAAGAAGCTAAATTATAATAGAATTGATAGAAATAGTATTATAATAAATTATATGAGGTGATTAAATGTTTGCCCTAGGTGGGGATCGAACCCACGACCTACATCTCAGAAGGCAGACGTGCTACCATTGAACCATGAGGCCTGTCAAGACTAATTGATTAGTTTTGTCTGTGATAACAGCTGATATCAAAAGCAGTATCAAAAAAAAATGCGATAGGCCATTGGCTATACCAGTTAAAACTTACTCAATTTTCACGGTCGATTTACGCAATACTTGAATAAGAAATGTTAAATTCTTAGCAGCAACAACTTTCATTACGTTAACGACATCGTCTAAGCAAAGCTCTTTAACGCGCGATCGCGTCTTAATTCAAACTCTATTTAAATTCCGCTCTAACACAAGTTGGCATGAAAATATTTTCCGTGCACTCTACTAACTCTAGAGCTAACATTTCAAGAACTATTTTGCAGTGAACAACGACTTTATATGCCGTAGACGCTACTTCTATGAAAGGTTACCACCCATTTCTCGTTGAAATGCCAAAAATCCGTACTCAGCGATATCGATCCACATTCCTGTTGCGTACTGCACAAGAACGTTCGTTGCCGCCATCTCTGTTTCCTGAGACCTACAATCTTGGAATTTTCAAGGCTAGAGTGAATAGATATCTTCTAGATCGACGAGCTCCATCCTCGGCCACACCGTCGCTTAACATCAGGCGAGTTAGTGGTCGATCGTAGATCTATAGTGTATAAAATAAATAAATAAAAAAAGGTTATTATTAACAACTCTTGGGGCTTATAAAGTCCTAGCGATAATGACAATGTTGTTCTTGGCTGTAGGAGTGGTTGTCGGTTAACATCAGGCGATATTCCTGTTTGTTTATTGCATAAAAATCGCAATACGAGCAAAGATTCTCATTAATGCCCATACTTCTCATGGTGGTCGCTCAATCTATAACATATATGTACATATCCGTCCAGTGCAGGTGAGCAGGTTTGAAATGTACAAAACGCAATAAAAATGTAGGATAATTACTATGTTATTGATCGTTGTTGCTCTCTTTCACTGGGTGAGCGTAGACCAATATACAAAATTTTACATAATATAAACGTAAGTGTGTTTCCACCTATGGCACAGAAGACTTTAATTGTACCTACTACTATAGAGAAATAAGCTATATGTAATACCTATAAGGTATAAGATATAGATTATTTAAGCGGTAGGAATCTGATTAATTTTTGTTTAGTTGTCATTTTTTGTTGTATTATAATACCTGCCTGCTAAAAAGAATAAAAATATTATTATAAATAATATAATATAAAATGATAATAATTAATATTAAAATAAACAAATTCAATAGAAGAGTGTCATTAGTAGGTATTCATACATATAAATATAGTTCATAAGCACAATTTATGTCTATGTATTGATTAAAATTGTTTGCTTTACATTAGCTGTCTATGATGTAAGAAATCGTTGACTGTTAACTTTTTCCGAGTTCATATACTGTGTATTTTAGCTCCGTACTACATTGTGAGGAATATGCAGAATTCTGCTGACTTTATGAGCAATTTTTATAAAATATCTTGAATAGAATCTCAAATGCAGACTTTTGGGGCTCATCCGGGTTCTGAGACGTTTTATGACGTAAAAGTGTGTTCGGATAGAACAGCCATAGTTCTACACTAAAGTATGGTAGTAAGTATTTTATATCTCACTCCCACTCTGTGAAGTCGCATCAAATCTTCACTTTCTTGCTTTACGTAGCTTCTTGGACAATCTCACAATCTTTCAATATAGGTTAGTACTTAGTAGAGATAGAGTATTTAACTTTTTTTTTGTTAGAAAATTTCAATTAAAAATAGTAGATTGTTATACAAGGGGCTAAAAAGACCCATTGTAACGAGGTAGATTTTTATTCCCGAGCTTTAGCGAGGGAGTAAATAGAAACCGAGTTACAATGGGTTTTTAGCGCCGTGTGTTACATTCTACTTTTCACTACGATTGCGAGAAAATAAAATAATCCAATACAACAATTCCAAGTTTATTTTATTAAAAATGTTATGTACAATTTGTACAATCCTGGATATTTAACGAGATGTTTGCAAAGATAATGTAAATATATTCCAAAGAGATTATTCTACTTTTGAATAATGACTGTTTCGTGTATGTATAGGCTCTTTGGTAACAGATTTTTTTTTTTTTAAATATAACTTTTTCCCCTATAGCTTGAAATGCTATTTTGTCCCGCTTTAATATTCTACAATGACTGACTTTTTGAGCAAGAGGAGTGAATAAGCATAATTACGATTACATACATAATTACGCTTCAATTATAAAATCAGTAAACAGTGGGAAGTGATCTGATCAAGTGATGCATAGATCCAAAGATGGTTCGTCCAGAATAAATCTACACACGAAAATAGACATTTCAGCTTTTCCAAGACCGGAAAATTCTTTCGCCCCTTGTAGTTGATATACGTCGTGTTCACATGTAGCGTTTTGGGAATTCCTTCATCATCCTTACTGCTAGGGCTTGAAATTGTAGCTGTAGACTTATTTTCTACATTTTACAATATGGATGTCTTTAAGTGAGGATTGAGTTATTCTTCTGGCCAAGCGTGCTCGCGAGTAGAGTAGAGTAGAGTACAGTAGAGTAGAGTACAGTAGAGTACAGTAGAGTAGAGTAGAGTACAGTAGAGTAGAGTACAGTAGAGTACAGTAGAGTAGAGTACAGTAGAGTAGAGTATAGTAGAGTATAGTAGAGTAGAGTAGAGTAGAGTACAGTAGAGTAGAGTAGAGTACAGTAGAGTAGTAGAATGGGATCAAAATATCGGCATGTATATTGAATTAATACATTATATCAGATATAAAACTTAGTCTTCATTCTAGTGAGATAAACTCAAACGTAAGCCTATTCACCGTAAAAAAAAACAACGGGTTACACTCCGGGAGTGCCGGCAGAAGTTAAAACTAAAAAATAAAATAGCAAAAAGACTGACTCGTGAAGGATTTCAACCTCCGCCCTCCGATTGACAAATTGAAATTTATATCGGTGCTCTAACCTATTGAACTAACGAGTGTTACGTGCATGTGTGAAAATAAGCATTCGGCGCAACGTAATGACGTCATGCTAGAAGGACAAACTTGTACATACAATAATACTTTAAATGCAGAACGTTATAATAGGTTTCTGACTAAAATAATGACGTCATGCTAGAAGGACAAACTTGTACATACAATAATGAACTTTAAATGTAGAATGTTAGAATAGGTTTCTGACTGTCTGTCTTACGATCTGACGATCTGATGCGAGTTTAACATTTTTTACCCATCCCAAAAATGTACAACGCCGCTAAAGAAGTTTTCACTTCAAAAATCTATGTTTTAGGGTTTCCTTGTCAACTACGAACCCTTATAGTACCGCAATGCTCGTCCATCTGTCCGCGACTTATTAGCTCAAAGACTATATAAGTACTAGAAAGTTGTAATTTAATGTGGGTATACATATTTATTACGCAAACGGTAGAATAAAATCGTATAATAAAATGTTCTTTCGGGTACCTCCCCTACACGTAAAGCTGGGTTACTCGGTACTGGGATGGGTAATCAAAAAACATTGAGGGTGTGCGAAAACCATTTTTCAATTAAAAACAAAATCATGCTCTCATGACCCATGAGCCATTAACGTTTGACTAGTGTCAAACGTTTATTTATTTTATTGAAATATAGGTACAGTTACAGAATAGATAATATGCTATATAAACTACAATAAGCTCAACCGGCAAAACATTGTGAACCTAAAATCCAATTACAACAGTACACAGCTTATTTAAAGGTAAATTTGACACCAAGTGTTAAGTGAATATTCGTAGCAACATGTATGAGCAATAAAATAAAAAGGAGCAATTTAAATAACTAGCTTATTGATTCCAAATTTAAACGACGGAAAACTACATGAAAATCTGTCTCTGATAACACACAGATGATCATGTGTGCGGCACATCCGGATTAATGGACTGTTCTTTGAGACAACGACAACGTTGGCTCATTTCATCATAAGTTTACTAGAAAACGAGTAGCGTTTCAAAATATCAATATATGTATCTGAAAAGAATTTCCAACATTGTTGTAGTTACTTGTAAAGGTGGTGAGACACTGTCCGCGCTTCCGACTACTTGTTAGAGTGTCAAACTGTCCTGGAGATAAGTTCCAACTTGTAACCGCAGAGGAGCGCTGTGTCTCGCGGGAACTCGTCTAATATAATATTGCACACTCGCCCTTTACACGTACTTACTTACAGTATTTTAGTGTACATTTATTTATATAAATAAATAATATTTTACTAAAACTACGCCTAGAAGCTCCGTGAGGAATTATATAAAATAATGATAAAACAATTCATACTTCACAAATTTCAATAGTTACATATTAAATTAATAGAAAATCTAAATTATCAAAATGAAGGCTTTTAAACGGCGATAACAAAAATATATACATACTATGTTAAAATTAAATTAATTTAATTTTTGTCCTATCGCTATTTTTTTATAGCCAAAAGGGGCGACTTCATGGCAAGCTGTTGGATAGTGGACACACCGTATACCCAAAAAGTTCCCTGGAGCTAAATGATACCTTTATCTCCAGCTTGCCTTCACCGGCTAGTTGGGATGGTGAAAACCGCCTAAGCTCCAGAGTGGAAGTGTTAAAGGGCATAACGCCGCTAGTACCTCTTAGTGAACGGGCAGCACACCTCTCGACACTCGTAGCCACCTTCGCCAACGCTGCTTTTCCGGCGCCAATATTCGGCGCCTCTGTGGGCCATCACATTTAATTTAACATTAACGAAATTCTACAGTTTTTTAGTAGAATGTGGATGTAAGTTTTCTATCAAGTATATTTTATGTTATAGTGTTTTCAAAACCTATTTCATTCTAGGCCATAAAAATGTTGCGAAGTTGTGGATAAAATAGAGAATTAAGCTGTGCGAGGTAATAAAGTCCGTTAATTCGCAGTTTTAACTATTTCCGTATTTTATTTAAGATAGAAGTTATCATACAAGTGGCAGAAAGACGCTGGATCCACTTCCAACCGATCTTTTTGGAAACCCATGGGGGCGGCCTATGTCCAGCTGTGGACTTCTTGTGACTCAGATGATGTATTTTATTTGAGTGAGATTAATTATAGCAACATTGTTAGCTGTAATATGAAACAAGTTTGGTTACAGTGTGAGGCACTTTCCCTGAGTAAATAAAAATGGCGAACCACCGCTTCCTTGCCGGAAGTGTTTCACAACATCTAGTACATAATGTGTGTACACTACAGCTGTACAGCTGCTAGAATAGAATACAATGGTTTTATGTGTGAGCAGATGTTTCCATACTTTGTAAGCTTTATTGGTGCTTATTATTGATTGCAGCTAACTTCAAACTACTTGGCCTTGCTCTTCTCTCAATGAGAAGATGGCCCGCGCCCAGCTGTGGGACGGTGCTGATTTTGATTTGATTTTGATTTGTAAGCTTTTTATTCTTAATTCGACCCACTGAAAAAGTATGGACGGCATAAACATGCAAATTATAAAAAATAATGGGTACGAATTTAAGTTTATAACATTTAATTAGAGTTTAAATAAAAACCGGACAAGAGCGAGTCAGAGTCAGACCCACCGAGGATTCCGTACAAACTAGTAGATAAAAGGGGGAAATTATATATGTTTTTATATTTTCCTTCATAAATCGAAAAATATTTAAAAACCTGTTTGAGCTTGTGCTACTTAAGCTCTTTCATATGGCAACCCACATGATACGGTTAAAGCACTTTAAAATTGGGACCCTCCTTGAATTTTTTGTGATTTAATTATAAATGTCCAGTTTTCGGATTTTTTCCTATATGTGTACTATAACACAATGCTTCTTGCCATATTTAATTGTTCTAGGTCAACGGGAAGTACCCCATATGTTTTGATTCCCTTGTGAGTGTTGAAATGTGCGTTTTACGACATATTCAGCTGTAACATTTTTTTACGGAAATTGAGATATTTGATTTTCTTTCTGCATCAAGAAACTATAGATTTGCGTATATAGTTTTAATTTCAACACAATACCACCTTCACGCGTTCCCGAGATACAGGTCTTGACACTCGAACGGACGGACAGACAGACTGATAGACTGGCGGACAACAAAGTGATCCTATAAGGGTTCCGTTTTTTCCGTCTGATGTACGGAACCCTAAAAAACTGAAATAAAATGATTAATGTTTTTTAAGGTTATAGCGATTGTTACTCATTGAACATTAATAGAGTAGACTAACATAGTTACAATTACAATACAACTTACAATTACAATACTTACAATTACAATAGTTTACAAGTACCACCTGCATGGGACCCGGTCATCAACATAATAAAATCTCAGCCTTGACAGATCTACGATATAGGTACCTGTTAACACCGTTAACGACTTTTGAGGGAACGTTTTGCATTAAAATAATAGGCGGTAGCTATTTTTAAATAGGGCAACGAATTCTGTGGCGGTAGTCATTAGTATTTTCATAATCATAAAAAAAAACAACTGTCATCTAGTCTCACCTGTGACCACGCTGTGTCGGGTACTTCGGCGTTTCGCACCGCAAGTGGTTCGAACCGCGGTGCGAATCACCCAATCTTTTTGAATAGGTCATTTCGCACCGCGGTGCGAATCGAACAATATCATTTTGGACTAGGTCGATTCGGACCGCAGTGAGGAATAAAACAGTTCTCTTTTTGGGTGAGTGGGTTCGAGCAGAGAAGATTATGTAGTTTGATTACATACGTAATACCTTACAGTACAACCAGACACAAAATAACAGGAAAAACAAAATAATTAAAATTATTGTTTTTTACATAAGTTTAAAAAAACATTGATTATGTAAAAAGATATTAAATAGATGCAAAATGTCGCTAATACACGCGCACATTTGATTGGTAGATGCTTCTATAGTGTCATTTTTATTGCACTTGAGTTATTGGTAAGATTACAGTGTGTATCTACTTTGAGAGTGGTGACGGGATAAATTCTTATTTAAATGTTGTGAAGTTTTTATGGTAAGTACAGCTTATATAAAATAATACTAATATGTCGCAAACACATTGTTAGGTACTAGAGACGTTTAATATGTGTTTCACGCTGCAGTGTTCGCGAAACGTCAGTTCATAAAATTATGTAAGTAGAATATACGCGATAAAACCCTTAAAATTTGTTTCATTTCACACAAAAGTCGGATGACTTCAAAATACACAATTTGTTTACTTAGATGACACATTTTTCCAATTATTTTGTTAGAAAAACCAAAGTACCGAACCGATTTTGATAAAATTTATATGGGACCACCTCTGTAGTAAAGCGAAGTAATAGTTGAAAAAAAAACAGTTGAATTGAGAACCTCCTCCTTTTTTAAAGGGGATTAAAAATGTCCAGCGTTGTACGTTATTCATTGTCAAATTAACATATTCCGTACTGAACTACATCTGTATTTTCTTCGTCATTTTAAGACCTACTACGCGACAAAGTTCCATTCCTACTTAAATTTAATCAATTCTAAGTCCCGCGGGTGGAAAACACTGTTTAAATTAAGTAATAAATCTTACACAGCAAGGTTACTGGCAACATCTGGCTGTAGAGCCGTGTTGCCAGGACGCCTGTCTCAGGACTCGTTAGAACCCTTTCAATGTTAAGTCCAATTGACTAAAGTGGGGAAGTACCCGTCGTAATTTCGTAATGAAATAGACAAAGGGTTTTAGTACTGCTTAGATAATGCATTTATGCTGGAGATAAATTTTATGTAGAGCTTAGTAAAAAGATCAACATTTTGAGTTTACCACTGGGTTACATTCGCGGTTTAACTCTTAAATAAAGTTACCGAAAAACGTTACTTAACTTTAAGCAATGCTTAACATATTTTGTCATATTCTGGCTGACACATAATGACACTAAACTTGCGGAAAGAAGACAGAGAACTTTAGACGTTGGTTAAAGTTAAGTAAAGTTTTTCGGTAAGGCCCTAAATGTTTGACCCCCATTTTGAAACTTTCGAATAGATTTTTTTCAAAATATTATTTCGGCACGATGACTTCGACAATTATGTTTATTTTTAACCCCCGATCCAAAAAGAGGGCTATTATAAATTTTACGAGTGTGTCTGTGTTTCTTTGTATCGTATATCTGTGTGTCTGTACCTATATGCCGTAGTAGCTCTCAAGCGGATGGACCGATTTTGATCTTTTTTTTTTGTTTGAAAAAAGGTATTATCGAGATTGTTCTTAACTATGTTTCATCAAAATCGGTTCCTATTTTTCGTCGGATATTTTGTGTTTTCTAAACTTATACTTGTAATTTATTGGAAGTGATCAGGAAAATACTTTGAATTTTATGTTATACTTTCGTACAAACAATCTATCAGCCACTCAATTTCAGTAGCTTTTAACCAAATTGCATAAAAACTCAACTCATTTTGAAGTTCCTTGAAATGTTGGAACCGTTCCAATCTGGCAACACTGGCGCGTGAATTTCTTTCAGTTTTTAAGCCAAAACAAAACAATAAATCAACGAGATCCCAGACCGATATTGAATATTAGACGAGTAGGCTTCGACGCGTGCTCGCAACTTTTGTGTTTTACACAGTAATAAAATGGGTTTTTCTGAAATATAAAGCGTTTCAAATAACACACAAAAACAATGATCATTGTTTTTGTGTGTTATTTGAACCACCAGGACCGGTAGGGTATGCCCTACCGGTCCTGGTATAAGATAAGCACTAGTATTTTACAATACAACTATCATTATGGTAAGCTGGGACCGAATTTTATATTTGTGTGTATGTTTTCTAATCTCTAAAATTGTTTGTTTTTTGTTGCAATAAAAATATTTCTATGCCATAAGAACTTATACACACGCGCATGTGTGTACATACATTCATTTACATACGCACATGTACATTGTACGTGCACACACTCATGCACATGCAGACGCACACGCAAAAACCCACGCATATAAATACGCAAGTAGGTACGCATGCATGCATACACAAATTGCACACGTACTTATACATACACACGTACATGTAAAAAATAAATTTAAAATATATATAGATACTCAACTTTAAGCAATGTTTAACAAATTTTGTCAACTTTTTGCTGACCCGTAATGAAACGGAAAGAAGACAGAATTAAGACGTCGGTTAAAGTTAAGTAACGTTTTCCGGTAAGGCCCTTACAATCCAACTATCGGCTAAATTTATACATCACACCTACAGCCAGGTGTGGAACAAAAAAAAAACATTATTCGCAAAATACTAATATACGAGTAATATTACCCGTGGATAAAATATTTTGATTTACGTCAGCAATTATATTATTAGCATTAAAACAAGTTCGTTAGAGTGCGTTTCCACCAGAGAGCGTGCGGGGTGCGTGCAAACAAAGCTAGAATATCGGTGCACGAAACAGAATCACTGCATAGAGAAATTGGATTCGGACTTGTTTCATTCAGTTATTCAGTTAATCGAATGGCATGCTTTTATTTTGCACTGCCAATAGATTACGCTTCTTGAATGGGCTATTTTAAATAAATTATTTTCAATAAATACCTACAAATGGCGATTGAAACGCTTTCTTCTATGCAAAAGTCCACTTGCCAGATTTCGTGTAGGTATGAAGTAACAATAGTTTCTGAATAGAATGTCTATGACTTACGGATGCACACACAGATAGACGGGCATGACTCATAAAGGTGCTTCGTAGTTACTACAGAACTCTACAAACGATGATCTGTCAACCATACTAACATAACTGAAACAATAATGTTTTCATAATAATGTTTACGCTGCAAAGTATTCGAAACGTCAAGTCATAAAATTAATAAATTTGTTAAAAATTGTTTAGTTTCAATACTAAACTAATGCGTTATAATTTCGCAAACGCCAGTAGAATAGAAAAAGTGACTGACATTAGTAACGAGATGTCACGTAACGACACGTCCGTTTCATAGCATTTCGAAGAGCAAGTTTGTAGAAATAGAAACGCTTGCCACTTATCTAAGCCTGCTTGCCACTTATCTAAGCCTGCTATTGTATGCTAGCGAGAGAGCGTATGAGCGCGCATTAGGAGTGAGTTTGTAGATGAAAACTGTGTACCTGCACAAACGTACGAATGTACATGTGTACATGCATAAGTTACATTAAGTATTATAAACTACGCTTACACTACACTTACGCTTACGCTTCGCTTTTTTGCTTTTTTATTACGCTTTGCTTATTATTTATATTATTTATTTAACTATGGACAGTATTAATTATATTATATAGCGATACATATTTGTAAAGAGAACTTATTGCCTAGATAAACCTTATTTGGTTTTATGTCAATATTTTTTTTGTAAGCTGTATTTTTTTTTAAATAAATAAATAAATAAATAATAAATAAATAAACAAGAAGTATGATACTAAAATAGTCATATTATTGTTAATTCGTTGAAAACAGTATTCTTTTATAACATTTCGAGTATCATCTCAGCAGGTAGTCAACGTTAAATATTTAAGCCAACAAGACTGTAAGACGTCAAAGTTTAATCAAAACAAGAAACCTCTCCAAAGCAGAATTACGCTTCAACAAATTCAAATATTACCCCCAAAAATTATAACGAAGCAAGGTAGATACAGAGGTAAGTAATTAGCGGAATTTTGGTTATCAGCACCCCGACCCAGCGTTAAGTCGTTAAACCCCAGTTCAACATTTCTACAAGCATTTTCCTACGGCCTTGCAAAACAACCGCCGCCCAAAAAACATCCAGAGAAAATTGGCCTTTTTATCGATTAAGGTGATTTTTTGTATCTTCATTTCGGTGGCGGGGTCATTTTGTGTGCGTGAATTGAGCTCTTTGAAACAAGTTGATGGTGTACCGGAAATCCTTTTGGGTGAATAATTGGGAGGGTAGATTTAGGGTCTTGTTAATATTTTACTTATTTACCTACTTAAATTTTGTTGTATAACTTGTGATGAAGATTGATCTTTTGGAGATTTTTTATATAAAACAGCAGCAAACAACTATACTGACTGGTTGCTTGACTTGATTTGATATTTGGCCTCACAGCTCAGTTGGTAGTATGCCTACCTTCTAAGCTGTAGGTCGTGAGTTCAATCTCCACCCAGGACAAATATTTGTGTGAAGAATGTGGATGTTTGTATATATTTGATATAGTGCTGTGTTATAAAATGTCCATAATTATATTGCTTGCTGGTAAGCTTATCTAGCGGTAGTCTCCGCAATCGACGTGGCGATAAGTTACCATTTCCATATCTTTGTGCATGTGTCGTCAAGAATATCGTCGCTAGTATCGCCCATCGCCTCTCGTATCGCACGACGCGACGCTAATCGCGCGGCCTCTTTTTAAATGGAGAAAACGTTTACCGCATAGCGCGTCTCTCCACGTCTCCTTGAAAAAGCTGCAAATTTTCTAAGAAAACTCATTATTAAACTTGATTCATACGGGATACGCAAACCGACAAGTCAAATGCAAGCTAATCAAATCAAAAGAAAACTAACATACTTACGAGTAATTATGACTTTTTGTTTGATAATTGACCTCTCGCGACGCTATGGACCAGCAACTCGCCTTAAACGAAGAACGCGCGTCGCTCCGCAGGTCGCGCCAAGCCTCTCCCCGTATAATATAATGTCCTTAAAGAAACGAGGAATCCATACAATTGGCTAACAATAACTTTGAAGTTACAAAGAAACTTGAAAAAAAAATGGCAAAATTCATAATCCTAATCAAACAAAAAAATCATCAAATATTGATATCAGTTTTCCCACATTGTAAATGCCAAGAAAACAATTCCCAACATTTTACTTTTTCTATAAACAATTGTAGTGGCTAACCAAGTATCCCAAACCCTCAAACTAATTCCCAACAAAATAAGCCCTTGTGTTAGTCCAAACTAATGTAAGTTGAAACAAGGATCCTACTTGCCAATTCTTCCGTGTTCCCAATCTGGCCGGATCTCGGTGCCCAATAAAACGTTTATATTGGTTTTTCGGTTAAAACGTAAAAGTTTTATAACGCCATTAAATACAAATTGCTCAGGTTGGGGCACCTTTGAATTTTCTTAACAACTTTTGGCGATGTTTCTTGTACTTGTAACGAAATGAGTATTACACCAGTAAAGTTCAATTTACTAATGATTTTACGTAGAAATAGACTTTATTGTGATAAGTACGTATTTATAAATTTAGAAACTCAAAAAATTCCCGACAACAAAAACGGCTGAACTGATTTTGATGAAACGTTGCTAAAACACTCTTGATGAAATTCTCTTTCAAACAAAAAAAAAACTGGATCAAAATCGGTTCATCCCTTTTAGAGCTCTTCCACTGGGACCGGTAGGGTGACGTCACCCACGAGCAAAATACACATACATCTGCTAAAGCTTTTATTCAGAGTTATAAAATAAATAAGCAGTGCATCACAGTCATAACTCCCCATCTAGGATTCATACAACTACAAAAATAATAAGCACCAAAACCTAGCAAATAATGTTCATTCAAATAGTTGCAAATAGTTTCGTATCGGTTATCTTCAATATAATTAGTTTATATTGTTTTCTCCCAGTATTGGGTACTGCAACCCGCAAGTAGAGGAACTGAAGAGGTCTAGAATTAGTCTAATTTATAATTAGATACTTAGTTATCTAATCTGAATCATTATTGACCTAGCTAAAAATGCTTAGCGTTCGGCATAGACTGCTTTGATATGTTAAAAGACAAGTTGTTTATTAGTTTGGATTATTATATTCACGCACAGGTTTTATTTTTTTACCGACTTCAAAAAGGCAAAGGTTCTCAATTCGACTGTATGTTTTGCTCTACGACCTCTTGACCGATTTATTTATTATTTTGCTCATGAATTCGCTCACCTTTCTCCGACAGCCGTTTTACCGTGGATATTTGAAGTTTCTGTTTAAACAAAGTACCGAAATGCTTCTATCAGATATTAATATAAAAATCAACCAGTTCATTTGTACTCAATTTTATGTACAGCAGTAAAATAATCTATAAAATTGTACCTATAGGTACCAAATTTAATTGCTAATTATAATTTAAAAAAAAACTGAAACAACAACCTGTAAAATACGCAATTTTGTTAAAAATTTAAGTATTAAACCAATTATGATTAAATTTCTATGGGATCAAACTGACAGCATATACATATGTATTTCAAACAAAAAATATTTTTACAAATCGGCTTATAAATTACAGAGTTATATTATAGATAACAAACATAAAAAATACAACCAATTTGATAATCTCCTGTTTTGAAGTCGGTAAAAAATTAACTAATTCCACATTTCATGTCGAATTGAATTCTATATAGAGCGTTGCACACAAGCACAAAGCAGCGTCCCAAAATACAAACACATGTAGCCGTCATGGCGTCATTGCGAGACAAAAAGGTGACCCCGAAAGCCTCTAAAACTTATTTTGGGCGTAGAGAGACAGCATTAAAAAGTGAACAAGAAGGAAAATTGGGCTTCATTAGTCCACGGGACTCCGCGCGTGACTTGCATATACGAGAGTTTGTGACAGTTTGCACTCAATGACATGGACTTTCTTGCTTAGAGATTTATGGATCTCAATATTTTGTGAAATCCAGTTTTTAACCGACTTCCAAAAAGGTTATCAATTCGGCGGAATCTTTTTTTCCATAGAAATTTTGTCAAAATTGGTTTAGTATTTTAGTTTTTATAACAAAATAACTGGAAAAAATATGTAATCCAAGTAAACGAATTGCGTATTTTGAAGTTGGTTATTTTTAGTTTTTTTAAACGACGACTTGTCTCCTAACTGAAGTTATATCATAAACGATTGGATTACCTTTAAATCTTCATCGGTCCCAGGTAATACAATGCAATACAAAAAACACTTTATTGACACCATAATAAAAATAACACAATATAGGTAATCTGATTACCTTAAAACTTTTCGTAAAAATTTGATGATAATTTATAAAATTTGGGCTTTCCATACAATTATTATTATTATTCATTTATTTCAGACATTGTGTCCATATACATTGAGATTATAAAATTTGATTACGTCATAGTTTGATTACAAAATAAAAATACCAATATGTCATTCAAAAAAATTCACAAATTTTCAAAATTCACGATTTACAATGAATTAATTAGATAAAAATTAAAAGATGTCAAATGATGAAAAATAAATGTCAATAAATATTTTGAATGTCTAGAATACACATAATCACAAAAAATAATAATACATGTTCCTAAAAAACTGTGAACCCCACGTATCACAAAGTTTTTTTAGCGTTAAAAATATTCGTTCCCTTTAAAATCTTCGAAACCTTTGCCGGCTTGACAGTTGCATCAGCTCCGAGCAATATTTCATACCACTTGGTCCGTATACTTCGAAACGTAGTGTAGTGATAAAGTGTTTGCTACATGAAGTGGCTTGGAAGCTGCTGGTCGATTCCCTAAACAAAATTCTCACTCAAGTGAAGTGAAAAAGAAGGAGGTTCTCAATTGGACTGTATGTTTTTTTTTTTTTGTATGTTTATTACGCAATTACTCCGCCAATTATGACTTGATTATGACGATTTTTTTTGTTTAGTAAGTTGTAGTTCAGAAATAGTCTAGGTAATATAAATTTTATCAACATCGGTTACTGTACTTTGGTTTTTATAACAAAATAACTGGAAAAATATATCCAAGTAAACGAAATTGCGTATTTTGAAGTCGGTTGCTTCTGTTTTTAACACGCTTTTATTAGGTCGACCTTTATGTAACTAACTATGTAACGAAATCTAAGGTAACTAATTTAATCATCATCCAAGGATCGTAGCGTCATGAAAATTGGCAGCTGTATGTAGTTCTGATGACAATGCAATAATATGGTACTGTCGAACTGATCTGATGATGGAGCCGGAAGATATGAACTAGAACTTCATGATGGAACATCGTATCATAGCTGTGTTTGGATTTGTTAGAAAAGTCTTGTAATGAACTTTGACCACAATAATTTTTTGCGTGTTTTTTAGTTTTTTAAACTGTAATTATTTTACTAAACATTTATATCTGCAGAAAACATGTCATAATATCGATAGATTTAAGTAGCTGCTAGTTCCTAATAATAACGATTAGATTTTTAATATTGTCTCAAATAATAAATAAGAAAAACACAAGTTCACTCGAGCCTCACTTCACTTGCGCGGTCACTTACAGAATCGACAAGCGTCGCCGCTCGCGCGTGACGAGAATTAACGATGCCGTGAAATGTGCGGATATGTCAGGCTCTTTAGGGAACAGCTGCGGAGTATTGGTTTTAAAGTATATATATTATTTTTACTAAAATTGAGGCTTTAAAAAAAAGTTAAGGTTGAGCTAATAGAGCACAGTTATTAAACATATTATAAAATCATTGTGTGGGGATATTAGAAAAGTGGGAGACAGATTTGTTTATTTACTTACGCTAAGCACAATCACGTATGTAGTACGATTACTAACAGTAGACGCATAATAGTAACATAAATAGTGTACCAGCTGCGCCCAGCGGTTTCAACCCGCGTAATGATGAAAAATTATGATGATGAAGGACAGTGCTGATGACAAAAAAATGCAGCCTGTGTACACATGAACGTCTTCAGGTTCTTGGGCTATCTCCGTACCAAATATAATGACAATCGGTTTAGCTATTGTGTAAGTTACGTGCTACCGTGTAAAGGCAATATACTGTAACTTAAGTTACAGTGTTTTGGGTTAACAGGGCCCATTGACTTTCTTGTGATCTGTTCTAACCCCCTGTAAAAAAATAATTCTTCTAACCTTTGTCTACACTGATATAATACTTTTAAAAACACTGTATTCGACAGAACATTACAGGTTTATTATTCCAAAACACGGCAACAAAACATACCGTGTATTGCTAAAACAAAACAATGCGCGCGAAAGTTATAAGTACCGTGTCAAAAAACCAACGTTTCAAGACACGCGCGTTTAATTATTTTATAGAGTTTTTATGTTAAAAATGTGCGGATTTTGGTAACAAACTCTTGCTAAATTTGTCTATTTGCTAAACTTGCTAAATGACCTGAATCAATGTTTTGCCACAACAATGGCAGCATTATTGTAGAAACACTAGTGTGGGAAACCACTCTTTTGATTGTATTTTATTTACTATTAAACATATTAGAGTAAATACTAGATGGCTAAATAGATATCAAAAATACCTTTAAATCAATATCAAACAATGTTCTTGAAAGTCATAAGAAGGAAAAATAATCAAATTAAACCCAAAAAACTTTAATCGGCCATTTTCTCAAAACACGTTTTTTCGACTTACAGTGTAGGTATTGCCTTTACACGGTAGCGTGTGTATCTGTGCGTTTACCTGTGGCATCGTAGCTCACAAACGGGTGGACTTTGATCTAGTTTTTTTTTTGTTTGAATGAGGATTGTGTGTAGAACACTCTTAGCTATGTTTCATCAAAATCGGTTCAACCTTTTCTTTGACGGTTTTTTTTAAATTTAGTTAGGGTACTAGCTGCTCGCGGCTTCACCCGCGTAGTGGTGCTGGAACTTACCATGTTTGTACATACTTGAAACTGCAATTTTTGTTAAATCCCATCCACATCTATTTGGCGAGTGGACAACTGCAGGTATTAGAACCCGTACACAGGAAACATTGAAACTCTGCCCTCGTACAGCTAAAACCGCACTTATGCGTAATAGTACATTCTGTATGGCTCCACTTATATACACAAAAGAACCTAAAGATTTAAGGGATACAAATATTGGTATTTTTAAAAGTAAACTCAAATCTTTGTTAGCACATAAATGTTATTATTCCATTGCGGATTTTTTATCTGATAAAACTGTTTTGACTTTACATACTAATATTGACATACCTATATCAAACCATTATTCTTGACTTGCATATTTTACTTTAATTATTAGATTGACATGTCATACTTAATACCTGACACATAACTATGGATTTCGATCTGATTTTTTTTTTTTTTTTTTTTTTTTTTATATATTAAATTTTCATTAACATTTTGCATAATATTATTTATAATTCAACTATAGTGACTCTCTGACATTGTACGTTAATGACATTGATTTGATAATCATAATTCTGATTGCATAGTTTGTTGTACGCCTCGTCGGGCATGGACATGTATAACAACATTTCAAAAATCCATCTTGTATATTATTTTGTAATATGTAATATACTACCATGTTCAACAAAATAAAAATTCTGATTTCTGATTTCTGATTTCTGGTGGTGGGTAAAAACGGTGGTGATGATGAAAAGAAGTCTACGTCCGAGGTTCTTAGCTGTGTAGTCTGTACCAAATACAACTTGAATTGTTCCCCCCATTGAACAGGTAACAAACCTTTATTTGTATATTACTAATTGTATATTACTACTATTAGTCATATACAAATAGTAGTTTGTTGCCATCCTAGACAGAATAGAATAGAATACTTATGTATTCTATTCAATCTAGAATGGCAACTTATAGAAATAACGACAAATACTTACTCACTACTATACGAAGAATACTAAATTCTGCCACACATTCAATTCAAATATCGAATAAAAAAACAAAACCAGAAAAAGCGAGCGAGTAAACAATAAACAGCTAGTATTTCAGTTTTACATACCGCGAAGTAAGCTCCCAACGCGTCGCGCCTCCGTACTCCCGGCCGAACGGACTAAAGCCGCACCAGATTTACCCGCTGGCATTCTTCCAATAGCAACAAGTTAGTATATTTAATGCCGCCCTGGGAACGGCTAAATTGTGCTTGAACTGCGCTCGAATTACCGCCCGCCCTGCGATCATCGACTAAACAAATTATGGAGGAACGCGGTTCTGACAAGTGATGACTTACCTGGGGGCAGGTGTGCGAACCTGCTCAGTTCAGGTATTCCAGGATCTATAAATGGGTTCTTTAAAATAAGAACACAGTATTGAGCGCGTAATTTTGTTATATTATCGTTTTTAGGGTTCCGTACCTCAAAAGAAAAAAAACGGAACCCTTATAGGATCACTTTGTTGTCCGTCTGTTCGTCTGTCCTGTCCGTCTGTCAGGGTGTCAAGACCTGTATCTCGGGAACGCGTGAAGGTGTCGTGTTGAAATTAAAACCATATACTATACGCAGATCCATAGTCTTGCTGCAAAAAGAAAAATAAATTTCTCAGTTTTCGTGAAAAAAAGTTACAGCCGAATATGTCGTAAAAAACGCACATTTCGATACTCACAAGGGAATCAAAACCTATGGGGTACTTCCCGTTGACCTAGAATTTTAAAATTTGGCAAGAAGCATTGTGTTAAAGTACACATATAGGAAAAATCCGATAACTGGACATTTTTAATTTAATCACAAAAAAATTGTAGATATCTTTATGCGAGGAATGAAGGTCCAAATTTTAAAGTTCTTTAACCGTATTATGTGGAGTATTATATGAAAGAGCTTCATTAGCATAAGCTAAAACAGGTTTTTAAATATTTTTACAACGTATATTTTACGTTTTTTTTTATCAGCCCTGTTTATACAAACTGTCCTGTCCCACTGCTGAGCGCGGGCCATCTTCTCATTGTGAGAAGGGTTAGGCCATAGTCTGTCACGCTGGCCAAGTGCGGGTTGGCAGGCTTCACACATCTTCAAGATCATTGAGAACTCTCAGACATGTAGGTTTCCTCACGATGTTTTCCTTCACCGTTTGAAGTTGCCGGCAATCAACAATACGCACATAACTTTGAAAAGACAGAGGTGCGTGCCGCGGGATTCGAACCCAGGACCAGGATCGCAAGTCAGACGGTCTCCCGACTAGGCTAGTTTGTACGGAACCCTCAGTGGGCGAGTCTGACTCGCACTTATCCGGTTTAATTTTTTTGTGATTTGGGCACGTAACGTAGATTCACAGTATTTATACCGTTTTATTTATACGGGTGATTGTTTGAACACTATCAATATTGATACAGGTTGTTCAGTACTCGATTCTCGTTCCAAATAATCAAACAAAATAGGTGGTTAGTATTTGACCTAATTCTCCTATACAAACACAAAAATTACGGACACTCAAATCACGCACGCTGAGAGTACCTACATTCAAGACGCGCGATCACGTACCTACATAGTTATGCGACTTGCGTTCGCTCGGCGCGTTTTGTGTTGTTGTGGCGATGTTTTTTTAGTCTTTTTTTATTTGTTTTTTGAAGTGAAAACTTCTTTAGCGGCGTTGTGCATTTTTGGGATGGGTAAAAAAAATTAAACTCGCGTCAGATCGCAGGTCGTAAGACGGACAGTCAGAAACCTATTCTAACGTTCTGCATTTAAAGTTCGTTATTGTATGTACAAGTTTGTCCTTCTAGCATGACGTCATTTCGTTGCGCCCAATGTTAATTTTCGTCACAGGCACGTAAGACTCGTTAGCTCAATAGGTTAGAGCACTGATATAAATTTCAATTTGTCAATCGGAGGGCGGAGGTTCAAATCCTTCACGAGTCAGTCTTTGTGCTATTTCATTTTTTATTTTTTTGTTTTCACTTCTGCTGGCACTCCCGGAGTGCAACCCGTTGTTTTTTTTCTTTATACGTTTCATATGACCACTAATTAACATTTACTTAAATATTGTTTGTGTTTAAACAGTCAACCTGTATAACATAACTAATCAGATCATTTTGTTTAAATGTTTTTCTGTCAACTTTTGTCAGATGGAACTCTCATTCACAGAAACAACAAAAATACGCTTATCAGACATTTAGAAGGTTATTTTTTTTAATAAGTGCCTACCTTAACATACCTCCTTTACGTATACCTATATGAAACTTTTATTAACAGAAATTAAACCTTCCACCTCGGCCATACCGTCGCTTATCATCAAGTAAATTGGCGCCCAATCGTATATCAATTAAATGTGAAAAAAAAAACTCCCCACGATCGCTTATAAGTAAAAATAGTTTGTTATTACTAATAAAACCTAAAACAATAATTTTATAATTTAAAAACTGCAACAACCGATCTCAAAGTACCCTATTTCGTTTATTTATAAATAAATAAAAAAATAAAATAAAAAAAAACACTGTAAAACTCAACAGTTGTCAGTAACAACACATAGGCTCAAGCCCTGCATATTTAATAGTAAGGGTAGTAAATAAGGCTAGCTAAGCTGACAATTAAAAAAAATAAAAAAAAATGTAAGGATTACGTTACATTTAGTTCATATCAACATGTTCAGTCGGTTAATAATTAAACAAGGCGCTCAAGCGTTGATGTAGCGTTGTTGTATGTCTATTTTCTCCTTAGACACATGGGACGAGGATCACGAGGAGTAAGAAAGTTTTATTTTTAAAGCTTACAAAATCCTTCACGATTGTAAGCTTTTTAAAGCGTTTTTTTCTTCAGGAATGAGATTTGTTATTGAATGTCAAATGCTTCGTCTTTGAAGATTACAAAATGTGCAGATGTATATACAATAATCTTCAACATTTGACACTTTTGCCAAGAAAAACGTGTCTGTGGAACTCTACAATTCTATAATCTGATGCACTCACTCAGGAATATCCAATAAAAATATTTTTATTTTTAGAGATTAAGTATTCAAAATGTAATAAAGCAATGTTTCTAAAATAATTGAAGGGTTGTAATTCTAAAGGGTCCAAGTGCCAAAAAAAACGTAAACAATATTATTACAAAAATACGATCTATGTGCCATGCCTAATAATATGCAAATGAAAAAAAAAATACAAAAATTTGGCACTTAGACCCGATAGACTGCTTTCACTATACACCAATTCACGAAATACATAAATTGGTTCACGAATGACGGAGAAATTCGTGTACATACATAAAAAAATACGCCACGAATTGATAACCTCCTCCTTTTTTGAAGTCAGTTAAAAAATCACCAAAATCATATAACATATCAATATAATCTGAGTTATTTATCAGATCTACCCTTTAACAACAATTTAATAAGCTCCAATATTGCCTTTATGCACATAAATATTTTGTCGAGTCAATTCATCGGTAATTTGATTTACATTCGTCTCTTTCCCTCTCGCTGTAATTCGATATATTTGTCTCTCTCTCTCGAAGATATTACATCCATAATCCAGCTGCGTTCAATTCAAATTAAGTATGATAAAACAGCAGAGTTTAATATTCGAGCCGAGCACCTGGGCTTGGTTTGGTCACAGTAAAATATTATACAAAGATAGTCAACTTCTCAATTAAATTTAATAATAAATAAAGATCATAAAAGTGGCGGGAAGACGCTGGATGCAAGCCGCTTCCAATCGTTTTTTTTTGGAAATCCATGGGGGAGGCCTATGTCCAGCAGTGGACTTCTAATGGCTGAGATGATGATGATGATGATGATGAAAGATTTTTTTTTTTTACTTTTTGATGTAAACTCCAAATGTGACGGGACATACTGGTTGTGGTGCGGAAGCCAACCGTCTAGGTGACAGGGTTGTTAAAACAGAGAAAGCGCTCTACAAAAGAATGAGAAAGATATATGCTTGTTAGATCAGCTGTTATTATTATGTTTTACTCATAGATGAAGTCTTTTTTGCTACACTCAATAGATAGAGGGTATTGTGTTTCACACCATGTCCACTATTTGTTGTCAAAAATATATAGAAATGTAAATATTGCTGACAGCGGTTATAAAATACGTCCATATTTTTGTACGTGCGATTTAGTACATCACAAACTAGGTGGCTTAAGCCAATGCATTAAAATATCACGTGTCTTAACAATTAATTTTTCTTCGGTGACGTCAACTTGACGCAACGTATGAGTGGAAAGTAGGAATGGAACGGACACGTTTTATACAGATGAATAGCGAACAGGCAGCTTATAGCTTCTTCCAATGTGATCCATGAGAAGTACTATTATATATAGGTATACTAGTAGTTCTACGAACAGTAGACCTCGTGGCAGAGCTTATTTGCTGCTCACCTTGGATCATCTATACATAATACCTACATAAAGTTGGTTTAGGAGGCCGTATATAAAATTTTGGCCGATTTTGCAATTTTAAATGATTTTACAGACGTTATTTCACGGTAAAAAAAAACCCATAAGTTTAAGCACCTTGAAAGATCAAATTAATTTTAATACACACTTAATACAAAAATAGGATATGTTTAGATGCCCTTAAAACAATGTATATTCTTATAATAACAAATAATAATTATATAAATGGAGAAAACGTAAAATCAAGAAAATTATTCAGCGCTAAAATGCATCAAGCACATCCACGCGCTGTTACACGCAATGTGAAGTTGGTTATCATATTTCGACAACCACTGGACCAATTCTGTTCATTTTTACCACAAGTTGTAATAATTGTGTACTTTATCTATGTACCAAATATCAATAAAATCGGTTGGTAATTAACGCCGCTATAAACTTCCCCCCTTTTTATGGGAACCACACCTCTTATCGAAAATCGCCGACGACAAAAAAAAAAAACATAGAACCTATATACCAAGTTTCATCAAAATTGGTTCAAAATTACGCCCTGTATGCGAGTACAAACATACAAACAAACTGACAGACGAAAGAAAATTTGGCCAGTTGATGCAGAGACGCTTCGCTCGCTTCGCTCGCTCGGTCAATAAAAACAAGGAAGTTGGTTTTACATATATTTATTATATATTTTCCTACTTATTATTATATTTTATTTTACTTTTTATTTTAAATTAACGAATTATCTTGCATATTTTTGAAAAAATATCTAGAATATCGATGTAAGCCCGAGTCGAGGTGCTTACATTTTCTGTGGCTTGGCTGCGTAATAACGGTGGAGCCGATGTAAATATCTTTTGAAGCTGCTACTATGTTAGGCTGCGCTAATGTTTATTTTCATTTCGGCTAAACTTTAGTTACCACCCTAGCTATACGATGCATCATAATTTTACCCGGCATCGCAAAAAGAAGGGTAATATTCGTCGGTTATATTTATGTGTGTTATATTACCTGCACTGCATTAACGGCTTGACTAATTTCGATGTGAGAGGTGGCATTAGATACATCTACCTGAGTGGTTTAAGCTACAGTATTTGCAGGGTTTTGATTTCTTAACCTGTATATACATACATATATAATTTATGCTGTGTCAACAAGGTAAACTTTATTTTAAGGTAAAATAAATTATTTTCTTCAAATACCGACTATAAAAACACAACAATCTCCCACCAGTAGTTATACCTATTATCAAGACAAAAGTCCCGAAATTCAGGACCATTTGTAACTGGAAGCGCAGGTGTGAAGCCGGCAGCGAACTCTCCGAAATCTCTCGTGGATACGTGGATGCATTCGAAGTTTCCACTTAACTCGACGAGTTAGAACGGGAGCGATTGTTAGAGGAAGGTTTTTGTGGTAATGTAGTTTTAAGGTGCACACTAAGCCTTATAGTTATAACGAGCAGACTGGCAGACCAGACGCATTCTGCAGTTTTTCTGTAAACATAAATTAGAGCTATAGGCAGACCAGACGCATTCTACAGTTTTTCCGTAAACATAAATTACTCGCCTTACCAATACATACGAAATATATAAATTTGTCAAAAACCATCCTAACTTTTTTCCAAAACGTTCACATAAACACATCAATCTTAGACACAAATTCAGACAGTCTTATTACTGACTCCGTTGTCTGTCCGTCCGTCCGTCCGTCCGTCTGTCACCAGGCTGTATCTCATGAACCGTGATAGTTAGACAGTTGAAATTTTCACAGATGATGTATTTCTATTGCGGTTATAGCAACGAATACTAAAAAACAAAATAAAATAAATATTTAAGGGGGCTCCCATACAACAAACGTGATTTTTTTGCTCATTTTTGCTCGATATTGATAATGGCAACAGGTAAACGCTTGAAATTTTCACTGAATATTGAGTTATATTATTCACTTATATATATAATTAATTAATTATAAATATAATTAAATTAATATTTAAAGTGGGCTCCCATACAACAAACGTGATTTTTTTGCCGTTTTTACAGATAATGGTACGGAACCCTTAGTGCGCGATTCCGACTCGCACTTGCCCGGTTTTATTTATTAGTCTGCGAAACTAGGTATATGTAGTTCTTAAATAAGTCGGAGTGCTGGCTCTAATTTCTACTTGGTTTGTAATGTCTGTATAGACTGGTTAGTCTAACTACGCTAACAACATCTAGTTCAAACAAAAAGCATACTTACGAAACCGTTAAATTCATGAATGAAAATACATGTCAGCAATTAAAAATATCAAACTGAACAAACGTTTGGGATTTAATATTAAAATAAAACCGGACAAGTGCGAGTCAGATTCGCCCACCGACGGTTCCGTACAAACCTGTAGATAAAAGGGGGTAATCATATATTTTTTTATTGTTTCCTTCATAAACCGAAAAATATACATCGTAAAAATATTTACAAACCTGTTTAGCTTATGCTAATGAAGTTCTTTCATATGATACCCCTCATGATACGGTTAATTCACTTTAAAATTTGGACCTTCCTTTCTTGCTTACAGACCCTATTTTTTGTGATTAAATTAAAAATGACCAGTTTTCGGATTGGGGGGGGGGGCTTCCCCCCCCCCCCCCCCGGGCTATAGGCTGTCGACGGCCTTGAATATAAGGAATTCTTAGTTATTAAGAATTTTCCCCATGTTACAAGGTTTCCCTTCACCGGTGATAACTAATTACATAGAATATTCAAATTTAAAATAATTTAAAAATGACTGTATTTATTCCAGAATATGTCCATGGTAACTCTCTCAAACGGCTACCAAAACCCTTTCCAGAAACAGTTTGTTGTTTTTCAATATCTCTGCCGCGGGCCTACCCTTTGTGCCCCGTGCCAATACTCTGGCTAATTATTTCGACGGCAGTATTGCCAGGTTCCGGTTATTGGAGGAGAAACGTGTAAACAACCGTTACGTTTCTCTTTGTAGATCTTTGCTTGTTTCCTCCGTCTTTTCGTACAAACGAAGCTTCTCAAGCTAGCTATGGTTTATTTGTAAAGCTTGAAGAATCGCTATTAGTTAATATAAGACACACAGAATTCGCCCTATTACATTTGATAAGACACATCCGTAGCTAGTATTTATAATATACGTAACTTAGGAATAAAGAATGCATTATATTTTTGTTGATGTTGATGTTTTTTATTTTTAACCGATTTAAACAAAGAAGAGGTTCTAATCGTGCTCTATCGTGTACCGTGTGTATTCTAATTTCGTGGACGCCATTAGCTAACGAAATGCACATAACTGCACTTGACAGTTTCTTAGCATTTTGAAGCGTAAGCATTTGTAGAATTAAAACGACTTAGACAAATGGCAAACCACTTGTCTAAGTCTGCTGCTGAGTTGGCGGTCAAGCGTAAGCCTGTTACTAAACATAAAAATATATAACTTGATTTATTTATTTATTTATTTATTTATTTATTTATTTACAAATGAGTGCCACGCTTACAGTTTGTACCAAAGCGCGCGACACTCTAGCATTACATGAACATATAAGTAGGTAATAACATTATAATTTGCTAAATAAATATATGAAGATAGGTAATTGTATAAATATGCCAATAAAATCAAAATAATATAACATGTCAAATAATCAAATAATACCGATCAAAATAATAATTTAGTAATTACAAAATGGAACGAGAGAGAAGAAGAAAAGTACAATTCAATTTTAAAAAAGTAATAAAAATTATATCGATACAATTAAATTAATATAATGTCAATAATATAAATGAAATAATAATAATAAATTAAATACACAAACACATAAAAATATCAATAACAAAACAACAACAAAAAACACATAACTAAAGTACATAAAACAATCAAACAATATAATAATTACTTAAATGTTAAACACTCAACACACATACTGATAAATACAAGTAACTTTATAGTAAATATATCAAGATCTGGTTGTTGAGCAAGCAAGGCATTGAGCAGAGTGATGGCCTGGGCCGTGGGAGCGTACTGCGCGGTGCGCGTGCGCGCGCGCGTTGATTGCCTTACCACATGCATCTATATATGGTATGTACCATAGATAGATGCATGTGGTAAGAATCCATTAAGAATCCCTTTCAACGCATCGCACGGCGGCCATCAATAACAATATTCTTAGAATTTAATATTATAAAATGTGATAAATTACAAAAGTCGACGCCAAAACCAACCCCGGTTCGACGTCAGAGGAACGGCGAACTTTCAGGAGGAACGGAGTTCGTTTTTTCAATTTTTCAAGACGAATAATTTTTGCATGAATGCAGCTCTTTACTTTTAGCTTCATAAATCAAATAATGACTACCTACATATCCTACTCGTACTTACACAGATTTCAATTAGTACATCTGATTTTTAATGTTTTTATTTCCATTTACTTGTTAACGGGAAACTTCAGCATAGAAACATAAAATTAACCACAACCAATAAAAAGCAATATAAGTAAAGCACTGAAAACTTTATGCAGCCTCTTTCTATTTCAATTTTTAACCTGTCTTTTTGAAGTCATATGGCAAATTAGTTTTGAAGATTGTGTATCTTTTCTTTTTAATTAAATTTTTTTTAACTATTGGATGGACAGAAACTAAAAAATACATTTATCAGTACTTGTAAAAAAGTGAAACAATTTGGATAAGGTTGCAGATATTAGCATGTATATAAACCAACGTGTTTTATAACCAGATATCCCACAAAGTCAGGCCTTTTTGCTGTTTTCTTTTCAATAAACCAAAAAGACTTGTCTTGCCCTTCTTCCGAAAGTCTTCATACCTAGCATCAACGAGTAAAGCTAAAGAACTTTTACAAACACTTTTTAGGTAGCAAAGTAGCAAAGCATCCAAGATACTTACAGTGTTACAAATGTCCATTGCAACAGATTATCGCTTACTATCATAGCCTGTTCCCTGTTCTTTCTTTAAAAAATACACAAGAGATATTTATTTATAAATTATGGAGTTTAAAACCGAGGCAAAACTCCACAGCCTCGAAGAAATTCCAAGAATGAATTTTTCAAATAGCTCCCTTTGCAGAGCGTCTAATGTGAAAATTATCCCGTTATTTTCTCAAGTCTAGCCTGTTCATTAATAGAGAGTTAATTAGGTGCATAATTAGAGGGTATTCCACTGAATTAACCGCGAGATGTCGCTGTGCTAATGACTGCCTGCTTCAGGAGGTGGCGGCACGGAAAGATAAGATTCCTTGAGAAAAATACCCGACTGCATAATATACCAGTTTTTGCAGTCTAACTTGCGATTTCGTTACGCTCGATATGCTGTTGAGTGTACGTTTTTTGTGAGAAACTATGCGTAAAATTTCTATATAAGACTATAAATGCGCATTCTTTAGAATAATTTTAGTAAAATCACGTTTTTTTGTCAGCCCTGTTTGTACAAACTGTCCCACTGCTGGGCGCAGGCCATGTTTTCATTGTGAGAATCACTTGCTTATTACGAAAAAATTCGTTGGAGGTTATAAAAAATGCAGTTTCTTATTTTTGCGAGAGATGTAATATTATTATTATGAAAAGTATAGATGACACTCAGAGAGTGAAGACGAATCTAACGACACCTCGCACATCAAAATCGATCAAGACGTTTAAGCTGTAGGCGGTCATATAGAAACATACATACATATGCATACAGTTCGTACACATATACACACGTAAATACACGCATACATACATACATGAATGAATGAAATAAAAATAGTAGAATTTCGAATACATTTCACGATCCACACGAATTTAATTAAGTACACCTGACGTATAATTGAACACTTTACTGAGGCTCTTTTAAGTATATTTTCTATCCAAGGGGACAACGAACTAGGCCTGTACAATGTTAGGCATAATGTTGGGCACTTTCTCTGACAAACTATCTTGCTTAATTGCTCTGAGGGCACTTTAGTGTCCGTAGTCCGACTATAGTACGTCTCGCTCGCGTATACTCACATTTACCGAAGATATAAAATATCTAATGAACTTATAAAAAAAAACTGGACAAGTGCGAGTCAGACTCGCCCACCGAGGGTTCCGTACAAACTAGTAGATAAGAGGGGGAAATCATTTTTTTTTTTTATTTTCCTTCATAAACCGAAAAATATAGATCGTAAAAATATTTAAACCCCTGTTTTAGCTTATGCTAATGAAGCTCTTTCATATGATACCCCACATGATACGGTTAAAGAACTTTAAAATTCGGACCATCATTACTTGCATGAAGACACAATTTTTTTTGTGAATAAATTAAAAATGACCAGTTTTCGGATTTTTTCCTATATGTGTACTCTAACACAATGCTTCTTGCCAAATTTCATAGTTCTAGGTCAACGGGAAGTACCCCGTAGGTTTTGATTCCCTTGTGAATGTCGAAATATGCGTTTTTTACGACATATTCGGCTGTAACTTTTTTTTACGAAAACAGAAATTTTGTTTTTCTTTCTGCAGCAGGAGACTATGGATCTGCATATATGGGTTTAATTTCACCTCGATACCTTCACGCGTTCCCGAGATAAAGGTCTTGACACCCGGACGGACGGACAGACGGACAACAAAGTGATCCAATAAGGGTTTCGTTTTTACCTTTTGTCGTACAGAACCCTAAAAACGTCATTTGTAAAACTACAAAACAATATCATATATATTCGACAAAGTTTTCAATTTGATCCAAGTAAATACTCGTATGCATACCTAAAAATCATATTTGCGTTAAAAATTTCAAAAAAAAATTATGTATTTAATTGACTTGGATCAAATAGTTTTTTTTTGTCGAATATTTGTGATGTGGTTATTTAATTTCACAAAGGACGTTTTTTTTATAAATTCATGCAGTCATTTTATACTTCAAAAATGTATATGCGCGAGCGAGACGGACAATGGTCGTACTATAGAATAATATATATAAATGATTGAAATGATTTTGTATAAACTATGTATAGACCTAAAAAAATATATTTAATTGAAATCAGATTTCTAGGTACAAATTCTAGGCCTAATAGTTTAGATACTCAAAGAACCAAGGACTGGGAGCACAACTCCAAAACTGTGGATAGATAGATAGTCATAAAGTATATACAAGTATTACTATACTAAAATAATAATTACATTATTAACTAATATATATATATCTCGCACACATGACATCTGAGAAGAAAATGAGATATAATTATTCTAAGACAAGACTTATTCCACGATATCCCCACACAAAGGGGTGGAGTTACAAAAAACCTCTCTTCTCTCTTCTTTAAAATTATATTATGTATGGAATACCTTTGATTTTACACTTTTTGAAAAATTTACTATGGTATATTATAGAGGTTCAAATATTACATCTACTTGCCAATTTCGTTTATGTACAGCTGATAGTTTCTGAGTAAATAGCTGCGGCATACGAACAGACAGACATTTCAATATGTCTGTCTGTCCAACTGAAATATTTGCAAGATACTGAACAATTGAAAGTATTGCAAAAACATAGGAAAGGTAAGATTTCGAGTTACCGGTAATGAGAGCTAAAGAAGTCACAAAATTGGCAAACTGTGTAATATGTAGAAAATTTTCACATTGAGAGGTCGCCGTCTCAGACGTTGGCTCATAAAAACTTTTGTGTAACGCACTCTAGATAGATTTTATTGCTGTTTCCAACGTGTTTCGAGATAACTTTTAAAAGTGATAGATAAATCTTACTCAGATAAGCTTGTCGAATTTTATGCGCACTCGTAAACCTGGGCTTATGTCGGTTCTAAATTATCTACGGCACAAGCTTTTTTCAATCAACATAAACAACGTTTTGCAAAGTAGGTGAATATTTTTGAACGACTCCGAAAAAGAGGAGGTTCTCAATTTGGTTGTTTTTTAAGCTCCGGCCCAAAAAAGGGATATTAAGTACGTAAGTTTGATGTGTGTACCTGTATATCTATGTATACTTATATATGTTTGTGACATCGTAGCTCTCAAATGGATAGACATATTTTGACCTAGTTTTTTTCTGTTTGAAAGGGGATTTAATGAAAAGTGTTCTTAGCTATGTTTCGTCAAAATCGGTTCATCCGTTTTTATTTGTCGGGGGTTTTTGAGTTTTCTAAACATATACTTACTTACTTTCTTCCAAGTTTGTTACCGCATAACTACCTAAATCCGTCATTTATGAACCGATTTGGAAAACTCTTTTTTTATTTGAAAAATATTAAGTATTACACTTTCAGATTGGTCCAGTATATAATTTCATTAATATTGATTAGTATGTTTTTTAGGGTTCCGTACCCAAAGGGTAAAAACGGGACCCTATTACTGAGACTCCGCTGTCTGTCCGTCCGTCTGTCACCAGGCTGTATCTCATGAACCGTGATAGTTAGGCAGTTGAAATTTTCACAGATGATGTATTTCTGTTGCCGCTATAACAACAAGTACTATAAAACAGAATAAAGTTACTATTAATCTCCCATACAACAAACGTGATTTTTTTGCTCATTTTTGCTCGATATTGATAACGGTAACAGGTAGACGATTAAATATTCACAGAATATTGAGTTATATTATTCACTTAAAACATAAATAATTAAATTAAAATAAAATTAATATTTAAGGGGGGCCCATACAACAAACGTGAGTTTTTGCCGTTTTTATAGATAATGGTACGGAACCCTTCGTGCGCGAGTCCGACTCGCACTTGGCCGGTTTTATTATAACAAACTAACTGGAAAAACATATCATTCTATATTCATATTTTCGATTTCAAAAGTGAAATCGATATCGATCGATAGTTATTTTAAATTTAATAAATTGTGATATACGAGCTATGGAGAGGGCTATGCTCGGGGCGATCAGAAACGAAGAGATCCGTAGACGTACAAAGGTCACCGACATAGCAGAACGGATTAGCAGTTGAAATGGCAGCGTGCAGGGCACATAGCACGTAGAACTGACGGCCGATGGGGCCGAAAAGTTCACGAATGGAGACCACTAACTGGCAAGCGCAGCGTAGGAAGACCAGCCACAAGGTTGACAAAAGATATCGTAGAAGTGGCAGGAAGGCGCTGGAGGCTGCAGGCCGCTTCCAACCGGTATTTTTGGAAATCCATAGGGGCGCCTATGTCCAGCAGTGGACTTCTCGTGGCTGAGATGATGATGATGATATATTATTTTCATGGTTGCAGTTTTGAGACTGAAACTTCTATGCAAGCATGTTCAAATCGCAGATCGATACAAATAACAAATAAGTAAATATATAATAATATATTGCACCCTTCTATTTGAATTGTACGCCTTGTCGTTTATCTAATCCTGGTGTCTATTGTTGTTTTATTTTAGAAAACTGCAATTAAAGATACCCTGCAATTTCCTCGCGTCGAGCGGTTCCAGCAAAACTTCATTACGGACGGAAAGGAAAGACTAATCTCAACATAGTCTCTCGAGATACTCTATTACGCCTTTGAGGGCTTGTTTACATTAGTTTTTATGAAAATACCACACTTTAATAACGCTGCACATGATTATAATGTTTCTTTTTAACTATCCGCAGATCTAGAGATCTATCCAGGCTAGATTTGAGCTATATGTGCTAGATGTGGCTGTTCGCAGCCAGCAGTATGCTGAGCTGGAACCGATTTGTGGCGGACACAGTTTTTCTTATATTGTTATTTTTGTTATATTGTACCTATGTATTTTTGGTGTTGTGTCTTCCACAAATAAATTTATGTCTATGTCTATGTCTATGTCTATATGACTCACTGTTACGTCCTTTGTGACTTGGAAACAATTTTTGGTCTTCGTTTTGACCAATTTTTTGACAGCGGATGCTTGCACTAGGAATTACAATACCATCATGCTAAGATTTCCCGTCAAGGAGAGTATTTAGCTGTCCTATTCAAAAAAAGTAAAAAGTCATATATTAGTCATATATATTCAGTAATCAACATACAACACTATAGTCACCTCTGCTATATTGTTACTAGTTTTATTTGCTGCACTATCTGAACCAGTGTTGCCAGGTCTATTTTTGACTTTACCCTATTTTCGATCAACTTTTATGTTGTCATTGGAAAAAATACCTCAAAATATTAGTTTTGTTAGAAACTTAAAAACGTTCGCATTCTATGAAGATAACACCATTAGGGTCAACAGCCTAATAACTTCTCAATATAAAATAAAACCGACCAAGTGCGAGTCGGACTAGCGCACGAAGGGTTCCGTACCATTATCTATGAAAACGGCAAAAAAAACACGTTTGTTGTATGGGAATTATAAAATAATTAAATAATAATTTTACTAAATATTAATTTTATTTTAATTTAATAATTTATTTTTAAAGTGAATATCAAACTCAACTAACTATCAAATAATTCTGAACTCAATATTCTGTGAATATTTCAAACGTCTACCTGTTGCCGTTATCAATATCAAGCAGAAACGAGCAAAAAAATCACGTTTGTTGTATGGGAGCCCCCTTAAATATTTATTTTATTCTGTTTTTTAATATCTGTTGTTATAGCGGCAACAAAAATACATCATCTGTGAAAATTTCATTTCTCTAATTATCACGGTTCATGAGATACAGCCTGGTGACAGACGGACGGACACATCATCCATTTTCACCTAAATTTCTTATCACATCTTTTCTGTTTCTGAGCTCCTTCGCTTAATAATTTCATTAAGCAAACATCTTAACGAAATAAATAATTCTAAGTACGTAAGCAACTTTACTGAGCTTTAGAAATGAGAAATCACTGAGACTGAACGTCCAATTCTAAGAATCAAGCTTTGACATTAATTTGTGTAAGGGCCTGTCAAAAGTAGCTCAGAATTTGTTTTTCTTGCCAATAAACCAAAATTAAATTCAGTCAACGGCCCAAAACCTGTCGCGGCCGAGCGCCAAATGTTCCGACGTCAATAGAAATTAATATTCGTTCCCTCCAAGGGTTCACTCATAGTATACGATACGACACGCTGAAATGGCTGGAATGCGATCGGATTGAGTGAGTTCTCTGTTTGTTGCAATACAAAAATATTTTTTCTATTAAAAAACCGACTTCAAACGCAGCTTACTAAATCCTTCACGATTGTAAACTTTTTAAAGAGACCTTTCTTCACTCACTCTTTTTTTCTTTTGTCAAGAATGCGATTTGTCATTGAATGTTAAATGCTCGTCTTCGAAGATTAGAAAATGTGCAGATGTTTATACGATAATCCTCAATATTTGACACTTTTGCAAAGAAAAACGTGTTGGTTGAACTCTGCGATTCTATAATCTGAAGCACTTCACTCAGGAATACAATGAAAATATTTTAGAGATTATTATTCATAAAGTAATAAGGCGATGTTTATAAAATAATTATGAGACCAACTTGGGAGCTTGGTAATATAAAACAATTACACTCAGGGAATGAAAAGTCGCTTCACATGATCGGTCGCTGTGGGTAACCTCTTCACAAGGGAAGTCGATAAACATGGACAAAAAACAAGAAAAAACTTAAGTAATTTATTTTTTAAGCGGAGCACTTTTAAATGGTAACCGCAGAATTTCATTTGGCGTCGCGGGTGCCTTTCGCACTGCCGTTTTTAATCTATTTTGCAATTTATTTTCTAGTAGCGTACAGCTTTCGCTTAGCGTGGACTTTTGTAAAGAAACGTAAATGGTCGGTGGTTAGTGGTGAAATGTGGTGCTTTGGTCATTGAATTGTCTTGTTAGTCTAGTAAAAATAAGATTTGTGACAACAGCTCGGCTTAAAACAGACGTGAGTGACCCGTAGTTTTTATTTAAAAATTTTGTGACAACATAAAAGACACCTAAGAATATTGTTATTTAAATGAATGTACTGGTGTTTTGAAATACATTTGACACAATTTCATAATGATATTATGGACGCTAATTTTGTTACCTTTACACGCTCAAACAGCTGAACCGATCGTTATGAAAATTAGTAGGTATAGAGATAGCTTTGGACTTGAAGACGGACATAAGCTACTTATCATCATCATAATCATCATCGTTTTTCATAACTACGCGAGTAAAACTGCGAAACGCAGCTAGTCTATAAATCGGGGATTATTGTTGATCTATGATTTTTAGCTATTATCCTATAATAATTTCAAATAATCCCCCCAGTTGCAAATACTGTGATGTGCTCCATACAAACGGATTTATTTTTACTAGACTATGTAGGCTGCTGATGGTTTGAATAGCATTGGTCTGGGTTGTATTTTTTTATATTAAATATAGTTTTCCTTGATTGTTTGATTTCGTAGAATCCTCTGTTTTTCTATTAGTCCACTATATTTCTTGTCACGTGTATCTATAAGAGATAAAATAATTAATATTGAATAATAAATATTGGAGTTCATTTTGACATAACAACTGTGTTTCTGTGTGTTGTCAGTGTTTACAACTAAAAGGGCGTATGCATTGATAATGTTTCCATTTCATAATATTATTTAAGTTTTCTATTGTATACGTAAAGTTTTATAAATCAACAAATTAAAAAAAAACGTGTGGCACTCGGAGACTGCCGCGGTAAAGCTATTGCATAATAATAGCTTTACGCGCGGTGTGTTAGGTTATTTTCGTTACGGAATTTCTGGATTCGGTCTCCACGCTCAAGGCCCGCGATAGAAGCTATGCAATAGCTTAAAAAATATAAGACAATCTAGCCCAAAATTAAGCAAAGCTTGTAGGTATTATGGGGACCAATGGCTTATAGAATACATATTATATACTTTTTTGTAAATACATACCTATGATGCATGTAAACACCCAGACTCAGAACAAATATCCATGTTCAGCAGATATTAAATTGTTGTGTTGTTTATTGTTAAAGTGTAATTGAATATAATTTGTATTGTGTTTAAGAGATAAAATAAATAAATAGATATGTTTGTCATTTTGCCCGTTAAGCTTGTAACTTTCTTATTTTTGAAGGATTTTTAATTTTGTTTTTGTGGAGTGGATCTACTTGTGGTTAGTTTTTTTTTTAACCAAATAATAATATATCATGCTATCTATGTACATATATACCTCGTCCGTGTAGAAGTGTACAATATTAGTTCATACGAGGACTGCAGCGGTAAATCAGGCGAGCTCGATTCCGTGACCGAGTCGATTCCGTGCCGACGCCGGTACGTAACGATCTATTCCGTTTTGTAGTAGTTTTAAACGAGATTTGCGGCGAGAGCGCCCCACAGCGCTAGATTAAATTGCCGCTCCGTTTCGGATCACACGACACGGAATGAGCTTTGAGCATGTTATTGATAAAATTTATTGCATAATCCGCTGGATTTGTTCAAAATTTCCCGGCGAAAGTTCCCAGAATTTTACAAAAAACACGCATAAGGTAACGTTCAGCACACCATCTTGTGATTACATGACTATATCGATTATAAATTGCTGAAAGCAAGCCCAGCCTGGAGCCCAATTCTGTTATTCAAGACCGCTCCATAGCCGAACCATATGTGGAGCGTTTCCCGTCGGCCGCCATAGTTTTTTTGATTCAGTCACTTGTATGTCATACAATTGACACATTTGATGACACGTAACACGTCCTTATCTCGTTACTAAATCAAAAAATGATAGCAGCCGACAGGAAATGCTTCGCACAAGGTTCAGTTACGGATCGGTTTTGAATAACTGAATTGCCCCCATCTTTGTAAAGTAGAGACCACGAAGCAGCATAGGAAGCCTAGCCCCAAGGTGGATAAACGAGACGACCTCATACAAATGGCAGGGAGACGGTGGACAATGCGCCTTCAAAATTCCTTAGCACATAGATAAGAGAGAGCTAGCAACAGCGGTTCGTTATGATTAGGCCGAGATAAAAAGTTCTCGAGTGGAGACCACGCACCGGCAAGCGCAGCGTAGGAAGACCATCCGCAAGGTGGACAGATGGCCTCATACAAGTGGCAGAATGACGCTGGATGCAAATCGCTTCCAATAGGTCTTATTGAAAATCCATAGGGATGCCTATATCCAGCAGTGGACTTCTTATGGCTGAGCTGATGATGATAACGAAGCTCAGCAGCAAAGATAACGTTCAAAAGCTTCGTCTCTTTACTTCCTGCCCATCTAAAGTCATGTAATATACACCGATATACACGAAGTACCACATTGTCCCGGATACCTCAGTGCCGCGGGTATCTCCAGTACCCGGATGCCTCGGTAGCGCAGTATCCGGGTGTTCCATACAGTCGGTAGCATGCCGATACCCTAATTTTGTGACGCGACCATGCAATGTCAATAGCATGTTGTAAGTAGGGTGACCATAGTGTATTACTGTTGATAATTTAAAAAGCATAACGTAGCGCTGGATGAAAGCCGCTTCCGATCGGTATTTTTGGAAATCCATGGAGGTTTGTGTCCAGCAGTAAACTTCTTATGGCTATGATGATGATGATGAATGTAGTGCTTTTTCCAATTTAAACGTACTTATACAAAGCAATATATAGGTATAAAATAATTATAGTCTAAAAAAATTAAAATACACTGAACCAATTTTGATGAAATTTCTATGGGATTAATTTAAAATTAAATGCTTTCAAAACAAACAAAAAAACATTTTACCAAATGACGGAGTTATGAGGCGACAAACATAAAAACACAACCGAATAAAAAACCTCTAATTATGTGATTTAAAAAGGAACGTTTTTTTTTCTATTGAGTTCAATCTAAAACTATATGCTTTCAAACTAAAAAAATAATTTCCAAATCGATTGATAAATGACGAAGTTATGCACTAACAAACATAAAAAAAACACAATCGAATTGAGAACCTAATTTTTTAGGTCGGTTAACAAATAATAAAAGCTTCTATTACTTTCATATCTCTCATGTTTACATTTAAGTAACTACAAGTTTAATCTGTATAGAAAATAAAGTAGGTACCTAACCTATATTTTATTCAAGTATGTGCTTTTAAGCTTACAAATAAATATACAATCTTAGAATATAGAAAAATACAGAAGGCGCGTCCAGATGCAGTTACAAAATCCGTGCTGTGTCCAAAAACAAAAGAATCGTCCCGCACCCTTCTCACCTTTCACCCGCATAATGTTGCTAGTGTAGGCATTATTTACCCGTTGCTGTGGTAAATCGTGGAGATAAAAATATATTAAAATAAAATATTTACTTTCTTAAACGGATATCATTATTTTTATAACTGTTCTCTTGACTTACTATTATATTCGGATTAATCGGTCAAATAAATTATTTTGTGTTTGTATCTTATTACGTTAGCTTAAAAGGTTAGGCATTATTTTAACCTGTCACAGCTAAGTAGGTTTGGGGGGTTCTACCCCCCCCCCCCCCCCCCCGAAATCCTGGCCATTATCAAAAATCCTTCCAGGCTTCAATCATTTTATAAAAAAAAAGTTTCGCGCATGATTGTTTCATATTGATCTATTTTTGTATTGATCATTAAAGTGCTGTGAACTTTCTAATACGAGCAAATAATTAACTAAAAATAGCCACTAACCAAATTTTTTTGGGTTCACTAATACGAAAAACAAAGCATAACGAGCGCGAAAATTGTAGTAGTGTTTTTATAGTATATTACTATAAAAACACTACACTACTACACACTACATACAATTTTCGCGAATAAACCATAAGCTATGCCCAAGTCCATTGCTGAAACCCCCCTGAAATGAATTCCTGGCTACGGCCCTGGTAGGCTTTATAAGTTAACGGTTATAGACTACCACCACAAAAAAAAAATACAAAATATCTGAGGAAAATTTTCGCACTAAATCCATTTAAATCGCAAAATCAATCAATATGTTCACAATATCAAACAAGTAGTTCTATTCTAAGTCCATATAGGGTGAACTGCAATTATGAAACGCTACCCTGAACGCTACTCGACATGCACTTGGCCAATTAATTTTTAATCGGATAAAAATATATTTAAATACCTACTCATTTAATTTACAAACTACTAACTAAAAAAATCGGTAGCAAGTAAAAGTAAGGAAAATCAAAACGTTGATATTGGCAACACCAACAAAATGGACGATTCTTTCTCTACGATGATCAAAAACCGAACAATTTATTAAATAAATACGTAAGATAATGTCAATTGTGCTACTTACACGTGAAATGTTATCCCATCGTGTTTTTTTTCACCCCAGCAGTATTTTTACACGTAGGAACGACACATGACGGCATATTTGAATTAAATTTAACACCAACAAAGCTTGCCACTCGTTAAGACGTTCATAGAGCAACTGATCGCGCGCGCTTCAAACTACTCCATATATGAGTAGTTTTTGTCGCTTCAGTTCTAAGCATGTTCACGGTTTCTGTATTTTTCTATATTCTAAGTATACAATATACTTACTTTCCGATCTAGTGGCAGGAAAGGTGGCGGATTCAAATTACCATAAAGTCACGGTGTTCCATGGATTTTACTAACTCTGTTTCTCTCAAAATATTGTCTCCCTAACAACCGTCAAATACTCCTTTGTGCAGAACTTACGGAGCGAGTCTTTGTGGCTCAGTCGCCGCGCGTGCGTGTTGTGCGCGTCTGCAATGCGTTGTTATACTTATCCCTAGATTTGAGTAAATCGTTGTCACCATAGCGAAATTTCCGGTATTGCAAACGCTGTCAAAGTTTTCATTAACAAGTTTATTATTAAAAGAAGAACAAAAGCTGGTTGCAAATATAGCACCATCTGCGCTCTTTTTTCCGTAATTTTTGGATCGACAATACAGGAAATAAGGCTTAGGAATAAATTAATTTTGACGATTTTATTTAAAACAAAAATTGCTAAGGTTACAAAAATATTATCAGTAGCTAAGTGTATAATGAGTGAATAGATATCTTGAAGGCATCATCGACTATCATTGACGGCATGGCCGAGGATGGAGCTCGTCGATATCTATTCACTCTAGCCTTGAAAATTCCTAGATTTTAGTTCTCAGAAAACAGAAATAGCGGCAAAGAATTACATTCCTGTGATGTGATAACAACATGATATTGTTGAGTACGGATTTTTGGCATTTCAGTGAGAATTGGTAATGCGCCGACTTTCAGCTAGTCTAGTCCTGTAGTTAAATGGAGAAGATGGAATTAAGCTCTTGCGTACACTCTCCGAAATGAATCATATAAAAAATAGACAGATAAGCTACTTTACAGCGGTGTTCGAGACTAAGTAACTTCTTGGCAATCAGTTTATTGTAACTGATTAATCTGTTACAGCTTGAACAAACAATCTATTACACACACACTCTCAGATAGGTGAACAAACGAAACCAAAACCTCAAACAATTATTCCACTATTACGTGAAATAAAGCTATTCATCAATCCTTATTCATCTCACCTATTTTATATAAAGCCGGCGCCCACCTTACGATAAACCTTAAACCTTTTTCCGTTCCGTTGCTTTGTTAATGCTTATTTTTCAAGAAAACCCTTTTTCCTCATCCTTTCCTTTTTTGTAAAAAAAAACACGCAAAATTCGCGGCAAGCTAGCCTCACACGCACGCGTGAATTATCTGAGAAACCCCTTCTTCTTTTGTAAAATTAACTTATTTTGTCGAGAATTCATCAAAATGAAATCGCTTTTTATATTTTAAAATAGGTGTTTAATTATCTAATTAAGAAAACTCTTGTGCACGAAATTGGAACGGAAAAATTAACGGTGCGCGACAGACTAAAGAATAGGGCAGATGGATTGCACATAACTGAGATTGGGTTATTTTTTATAAAGGATAAAAAAATATTTGCTATGCTAGCTACAACTGCTTCTTCGTTTGCATAGCATCGTCCGTCCATTAATTTCGGTGTCCATCGAAATACACCGTACAAGCAGACAGTTTGTAGGTATGTCATTTTTAAAATTGCTGTTTTTTGACCCAAAAAAACTAAGTTGAAAAAGTTATAAGTTTGACGTGACTGTGTATCTGTATATCTATGTATCTTTGTGGCATCGTGGATGGATCGATTTTGTTCTAATTTTTTCTTGTTTGAAAGAGGATTTCATCGAGAGTATCTTAGCAATGTTTAATCAAAATCGATTTAGCTGTTATTATTTGTCACAAAATAGTGGAAAACATAATAAGCAGAAAAAGAAAAACACGTGTGCCAGGATCTTAGGAAGTGGTAAGTTGTCTAAGCCTACTCCAAAACGACAAAATGGTTTGATCGTTTTGCTATGGCACCATAATTGTGTGTTGTTATTGAAGTCGGTTTTTTGAAATTTGTTATCTATTTCATATATCGTTTAAAACTGGGCTTCACTGTCTTTCCACGCTCAAAACTGTACGCTCCGTCTGCAATTTATTTAGTCTGAATGCCTTAAAAACTCGTTTTAGAGCCGAAAAATTAAGAGCCAAGTTTCAAATTAACTTGGAATAATTACAAAGCTTTTTGCGCGAAATACTTTATTTCGGGGCGGAAGCTGAGCTTCGATTTACATGTGTTTTGCCTTTTGACTGGTCTACCGTACGAATCTTTGACGTTTCTGGGTGAACATATTACCATATAAACACTTTGATGTCACATCACACTTTCATCACATACTCCTTGTTTTAATTTAAAAAATAAGGATTAGGAACTGAGGTCTATTTTTGAGTTAGAAATCTCCAACTATAGTTTCAACCACATACGCCGGACCTTTTCAAATATAGACGTGAGTAACCCGTAACTTTTATATTAAAATGTGTAACAAGCAACGTTAGTTTTCATAAGAAAACAATTCTTGTTTAGTTTAAAAAAAAGCGGACAAGCGCGAGCCAGACTCGCACACCGAGGGTTACGTACAAACGAATAGATAAAAGAGGTTATATTTTCCCTCATAAACCGAAACACATACATCGTAAAAATATTTAAAAACCTGTTTTATCTTGTGCTAATGAATCTCTTTCATATGATACCCCACATGATACGGTTAAATCGCTTTAAAATTTGGACCATCCTTCCTTGCATAAAGGCCCTATTTTTTGTAATTAAATTAAAAATGTACAGTTTTCGGATATTTTCCTTTATGTGTACTAATATGACAATGCTTCTTGCCAAAATTCAGTTATAGGTCAATGTTATGTACACCATAGGTTTTGATTCCCTTGCGAGTGTCGAAATATGCGTTTTTGCACCATATTCGGCTGTAACTTTTTTATGAAAACTGAGAAGTTTGATTTTTCTCTCTGCAGCAAGAGACTATGAATCTGCGTATATGGTTTTAATTTCAACTCGATACCTTCACGCGGTCCCGAGATACAGGTCTTGAGAGACAGACAGACGGATAACAAAGTGATCCTATATGGGTTCCGTTTTTTTCCTTTTGAGGAACGGAACCCTAAAAATATGGCGACGGATTGTAAACGGTTCGTATGGTTCAGTTACAGAGCGGTCTAGATTAACTGAATGGCCCCCCAGGTCGTTTAAATCATTTCATTGTGCAAAAATAATTGTATTTTGTGTTTTTGACACCACGAAAAGTATTTACACTGACAACACAAATATTTTTCTTCTATTATTGCTAAGCAAGCTTTCGAACAAGAGCCATTCGCCTCGCTTTATCCACCAGTAAGTAAAGTGGCAATCAACAATATTTACGTCTTGCGTCCGCCAGGAGCCGTGGTTAAGGCTTGAAACCGGTTTCGTTTAACCGGTTTTTAATATTATTTCGTTTAAAGTGATAACGTTGTAGGAACCTTTTTGAAAACCTTAATAAACCGGTCTTGATAACATATTCACGATTCAGCGCAGGCGCGGCAGAAGGGAGGGCGGATGGATGTTGTCGGCAAAAACCGTAAACCAGTTATACCAGTTTATTTAACAAAATATTTATTTATTCAGTATTGGGCTTGTAATGTCACCTCACATCAGATAAATGGACAATTTCTAACCATAGCAGTCTTCGTTAGTTGTTAAAGCAATTACTAGATAAGCGCGTTAAGAAACCGTTTCACTCGCAATTTGTAGAGATCCAGATTTATATTTAACGGGATAAACCCACTCAAGAAGCGTATTCCACAATTTAGCAGCTTGTTTTTAAAGAAATCTATCATGAAACAATTACGCTTTTGTTGCCGATTCGTTGAGGTCAAAAGTAGCTTAAAAACTATATAAAATTGAAGTTCTTAAGTACATATATGTATGTATATACATATTGCATCACTTTTACTACTCACAAAGCCCTCAGTATTTTAGTTAAACAGTGTTCTGTCCGTTTTTGCGAATCTCAGTTTCTGACTGACAGAAGTTGACAAGTCCTTATTCAGTGAATAAGATTTTAACATAAGTATACCGTTAGGCGCTAACCGGTTTAATTTTTCTAACCGGTTTCCAACCCTTGGCTGTTGGGTCATTGGCCGCAATTTCCTTCCGATAGCTGCTAATCCAGAACCTTGCCCTCGCTGTTATAAATGGTAAATAACCCATTTGGAGTCGTTAACTTACCCTTTATTATGGGCATAACGGTGTACGGTAAAACGGTTCTGGCTAACTTTTAATTGAAATAATTAGTTGAATATGTTTAGTGTCGAATAACGATTTTGGCGTTTCGTACTTCGAGAAATCTTTATAAATTCACTTTTTTAAACTATCACGGTCATTCATTAAAGCACTATTATTATTAACGGGATATTTACCGTGGTTCGCGTTAATTTTGAGCTCCCGATATTTCGGCACATTTACATGTACCATGTTCACGGGCGACTGAAGAATGTGGGTCGACCCACGGTAAATATCCCTGTTAATAATAATAGTGCTTTATGAATTCGTCGTACAGTCATGCAGACTAGCAGACAAATGAAAATTATACCACTACAGAATATTAAATTGAAAATTATACGTGGCACATGTAAAGAAGATAAACTTCACTTCATTTTCTTTTCAGATGTGCTATATGCGAGAGATAAACTGTCAAAGAAAAACTTATGCGCAAAAATGATCATTCTTCATGATCATGTTCATGGGATTCATCAACATGATCGTTATGATATTCCCACAACACTTAAGTAATTTTGTTTATACAACTAAGAAAATACGAACAAAACACTCGTCTGATGGTAAGTGTCACACTTTCCCGTGAGAGTGCATTACCAAAAAACCGTGGATTTCAACAGTTGAATACTCTTTGTGGCAATACACTGCACTTGTCACTCTGAGATGTTATATATGTTAAATCTTATAATGCACATAAATTTTGCTAAAAACATTGTCCTTCAATTCTGTACATAGTAACGCTTACACGCTACTGCTGGCAAAGGGATCGTACTTCCCTGGGTAGCTAGGGAAGTATTACGCCTAACTCCACTTCACGTTTCGCAGAAGACCTACTAAATTCCTGGCGGCTTAAAATTCCATTGCCAGCTTACTCTCCTGATTGTTGAGAAACTGTTCCTAACATTTCAGTTTCAATCAAGTAAAAAAAAATCAACCCGTCGAGCTCACGTACGCAGCGCATGGTCCTCATTATACACCGGAAGTTAGGCCCCAACCCTTACAATAAAACGTGAAAAGGGTCAAAATTACCCCCTCTCGCTATACTCTGAAAGGTCTGCCATTGTGCTAAGCTCCATAAATACAAGTAAACCGGCTGAAATGAACAAGACGTGGCCAGTGCCGTAGTGTGGAGGAGTTCGGGGGCTTTAAATTGTGGCGGCAAATTTCAAGAGGCGGCGTTAGCTAAGCAGTACCGCGTAAACTTTTTTACACCGCCTCATTTCAGTCTCACTTCAGTTAAATATTTAAAAAAAAAATCTTCATCACCACCAGCTTTTCTAGTATTTTCCCACAACTAATCGTATACATTTAATAAAAATTATTACACTTAGCTAAAAGCAAAGTAGAAAATGTATATTTGACTTCGTTTCTAAGCTAAATAACAAAATGTCTTCTGGCTTCAGGCCTTTCAGCCTTCTGGCTAAATGTCAAAATGATAAATACTTTCTGTAATTTCTGTGTGGATAAATTTATTATTTATTTACTGACGATAGAATGTAACGTTAATGTTCTGAAATGCCGTTAGTATGTGGGTAGTATTTATTATTACCAATAATTTAAATCGAAGTTATCTCAAGTGAGTGTAGAAATTACGAGAGAGCAGAAAATGGAAAAAATAACACGCTCGATGCATGGGCAAAATTCGGTAGTAAATATAGACGGCAAAACCACACAGAAAATAAGCATGTATATTTTAAAAAGAACCAAGAATCCGACAATAACACGAAACATCGCACGTCAATATCGATCAAACTGTTTAGAGAATAGCAGGATTTGCGAGTAATAATCCTAGAAAATATTAATTGACACATACATACGAGTACACAATACATGCTTACACTCTCAAAATATTATGCTAATTCTTGGCCTGTTGGGGCAAGGGCGGCAGTATATGACAGGCCCCCGGTGGCAGGTCCTACGCTAAGCCCCTGTGCTTGGGATGCTGCGTGTTTATTGTAAACAACTTCTTGCCGGGTTAAAATTATCGCTGCCACTTACTTCCTAAACTGAAATGAGTATTAAGCTATTTTGTTCTTGGGGAGTGCGAAAAATGGAAAATAAAGTTGAAAATTATCATGATATTAAACTAAATCATTATTAGTTTTGTAATCTTAACTATCACGTTCGAGCACGAGAACGAGCTATGGAGAGGGCAATGCTCGGAGTCTCTCTACAGATCGAATCAGAAATGAAGAGATACGTAGACGTACAAAAGTCACCGATGTAGCACAGCGGATTAGCAAGTTGAAGTGGCAGTGGGCAGGACACATAGCACGTAGAACTGATGGCCGATGGGGCCGAAAGGTTCTCGAGTGGAGACCACGTACCGGCAAGCGCAGCGTAGGAAGACCAGCCACGAGATGGACAGATGATCTCATACAAGTGGCGGGAAGACGCTGGATGCAAGCCGCTTCCAATCGGTCTTTTTGGAAATCCATGGGGGAGGCCTATGTCCAGCAGTGGACTTCTTATGGCTGAAATGGTGATGATGATGAATCTTAACTGCAAATGTAGTTTTTTCACATAATCTTTGTTTACCGTGTTTAATTTATTCGTAGAAAGGGAAGACCATAGAAGCAAAACTACTTTCCCTTTTCAACATGCAGAGTATTACATGAAAAGAAAAAAGGCAGTGCATGTCGTTTTTAGGATTCCGTAGTTAAGAAAGAACCCTTATAGTTTCGCCATGTCCGTCTCTGTCTGTCTGTATGTCTGTCCGTCCGCGGTCTTGCCTTAAATATATGAGTACTATTTTAGAAAAGTGGGGCTTTTATTGGAGAAGAGGAGATTATTTAGGAGATATATAAAAAAATCTTCTGTATCTTTTACATTGGTTGAGGAATTAAAAAATATATGTATTTCACTATTCCGTCGCTAGTATAAATTATGTCTGATTAAAACTTTTTTTAAATATTTTTCCTATCTAAACAAACAAATTGGCGTCTTAGTTTTCTAATAACCCTACACAATGATTATTTATGTTTAAAAATGTTGTGATGCGCGAGTGAGATAGGTGCGTGTTTTATCTTGCAGAAAAGGCAAGATAAAATTAAAAGATAAAGATCATTTATTTGCATACAACATGCAAAACGTTAAAACGGGCGCGAGCCAACTTCGCATCGCAGTGAGTTGGCCGTAACTCTGTCGAAGGGTAACGTTTTCTAATGTTTTCGCGATTTATAATCATTCAAATCAAATCAAAACAAAAAATATTAGTTTCAACAGTTTACCCATTGCGGGCGTGCAACATTGAGTTCCTTCTTATGTACTATATAATATTTTTAATAATTTCTTATAGTATACTAATCAAATGGAAGTTAATAATAATATTTACATGTGAAAATCTTTGATTACAAATTTTCTTTGGCTATTTGTATATGAAAATATATAAATCTATTATTGTTACTACCTACAGCGCTAACATATAATATAAACAGGTAATTAAATGGTTTTTTATATGTAAAAAAATAAAAATCTATTATCTATCTATACTATTATCATTATCTACAGCTAACCTATAAATAGGTAATTAAATGGGCTTGTATATTTAAAATACTCATCTAGGTTGTAAAATGCCTTATCTGCAAGCCATTTCTTTAAATTAATTTTAAACTTATTGCCATTTAAGGTTTTAATTTCTAGTGGTAAATTATTATAAATTTTTATACCTGTTATAAGTGAGTTTTTATGAAACATAGTGTTATTTACTTGTAGTATGAAATTTAACAGATTTTAACTTATTTATCTCGTATATTTTACATAATTTTATAGTCAGGTCGTAAAGTTATGTAAAATATACCCGTAAATCCGTTAAATTTTGTGTTATTGCAACCTACGAAAGGTGTTTACTTAGATGTAAGAATGTTAGAAAGTAGTTTTCGAGGCTGCAAAATATCTTATCAATGATCTTATCTCCTTTTCGCTGACACGCCGACTCGGTCTCTATTTCCGTATTATATTACAATCATAGACTTATATAGATACCCCAAGTGTATGTACCTTGCGTGTCAATAGGAAGATAAAAAAATATGGGTTGTCTGTAAAGTCGGTTTACGGACGATCGTTTAACGTGACAACATACGTCCGCGCGGGAGCTCCGAGGAATGATAAATTGAAGTGACGGTCGGGTGCGGCGCACACCCGCCCGCTTTCTCAGCCGCCGCGCGCGGTTCTAACGGGGCAAGGAGCGAAACGTAACGGGACAATGAGTCATAATTTTTCGTGCATGCAGCCGGCGTTCATCGATTTATTAGACATTGTCACGCCAAAAATCACACTTGACGCCCTACAATTTATTTAATTTCAGGTACTTAATAATTAGTTTTGTATTGATATTTTACCAACTGGTTATTAGAGTGCAAGCGCGCGGATGCATTGAGTTGAATCGATTTCGCGCGGATAGAACAATCCATCACTAAATCGTTTGTGTGACATCACAATCGATACCAAAAATGTGGCTCGCGAGGTTTTCATTCAAATGAAGTCGAATGCGTGGTCTACTATGTCTGTGATTATAATACATATTTACCATCTTTGACAGTGTTTTTGCTTGTTGTTTTGTTCTTTCAATGGAACGGACTCTTACCTGATGGATAAAATATATTGGCGTTGAATTCAAAACTTTAGAACTTATCTCAGATTCCGGATTCCTATTTATTTAGCATAATTTAGGGGTTGTTGGTTCACAGCTTAGTTGGAAATGTTATTTACCGGCGTATATAAGTAAACAGTTACACAAACAAGGGAAGCAAATGAAAAGCTTGCGAAACCATTTAATCACGTTTAATTATTAACGCGATTAGCACATTTAACGGGTAAAGGAAATACGGTTTTATTTATATGTACTTAGAGCTGGTAGTCCGTTGATGTTTCTTCAAGTTTGGCCGCATTGCTGAGTATTTATTTTGCTTTCAATTAAATGTGTGTGCCCGGGCTGTTGTGGATTTCTGCTAAATTATCGAGGTTAACTTTTGTATCAGGAAAAATACGAAGCACAGAACTGTAAGTGACTGAGATGACTGGATTTTTGGCTCAGTTGGTAGTATGTATGCCTGGTGAGCCTGCAGGCCGTGGGTTCGATCCCCACCCAGGGCAACATTTCTGCTGAGCATGAGGTTTTATGTCTGGGTGTTTTATATGTATCATATGTATGTATTTACAAAAAAAATGTATTTATTTATTTTATTAGCCATCTGGTTCCCATAGTACAAGCGTTACTTAGTTTGGGGCTAGATGGTGTTGTGTGAAAACATCCTCCAATATATTATTACATGTATATATTAGGTTAAACTAAAACGACTCCAAAATGCGCAATTTTGTTTAAAAAACAAATTACTCCACCATTTTTTATTTTTTTTATAGGATACTTACATAGAAATTTTGAAATATAATGAGTATAAACTTTTAAAGAAAAAAATCAAATCGGTTTATAAATGACGGATTTATGTGGCAACAAACAAAAAAATACAACAGAATTGTTGAAGCCGAAAAAAGCCATAGGGAAACATCGGGGTACGCGGTGTCGCCACTCACCTACGGCTCGCCACAAAGCCGCCCCTGCGGTATTATTATTATTAATACAAAAATATAGCCTATGACACTCTGAAACTGAAGACGAATCTTACGACACCTCGCACATAAAAATCGGTCAAGCCGTTTAGGCTGTATCATATTGAAACATACATACATACGTCATACCCTCATACATACATACCCTCATACATACATATATGGGTATATTTATATATATTTTTTATCAGCCCTTTTTGTACAAACTGTCCCACTGCTGGGAACGGGCCATCTTCTCATTGTGAGAAGGGTTAGGTTAGATTAGTCCGCCACGCTGGCCAAGTGCGGGTTGGCAGACTTCACACATCTTCAAAATCATTGAGAACTCTCAGACATGTAGGTTTCCTCCCGATGTTTTCCTTCACCGTTTGAAGTTGGCGGTAATCAACAATACGCACATAACTTCGAAAAGACAGAGGTGCGTGCCGTGGGATTCGAACCCAGAACCTGCGGATCGCAAGTCAGACGGTCTCCCGACTAGGCTGCCGGAAACTTATATATTATAACAGTGCTAATGCGCTACAAATTACAATACATGACTGTAATAACTTGAGTAAGTACGCGAATCTTTAAATTTGCCTGTGGGATCGTACCTCAGTAGATGATTCAAACATTTGCCATTATTGGTAAATAGTTTTACTTAATTAATGCTTTTAGAGTTTATTTTATAGAGGGACAATATTCCTTTTATTGCAAGTTATCCAGGAGGAGGAGGAGGAGGAGGCACATTTTATGAATTCCCGTTTTTAAAGCGATAGATACACCATTAGTTGTAAGTGATTACAAATAGTGGTGTATCTACCGTTTTCATCTACACAATCATTCCGAACAAACCAAAAATTGTTTTCTAGACAATACAGAAGTAACAATATATAACTCGATATTTGGAGCAAAATGTTTCCTTAGTAACAAAGTAGCTGGCATAAACGAAAAACGCACCTCTCATATTCAACTCCGATTATTATCTATATTAAGTTACTCTGTATGGATGTACAATAAAGTTTTTTTTATTCTATTTTATTCTTTCTTTTCTTTCTATTTTTTATTTTTTATGCTCTGCTCCGCTCCGCTCCAATCCACTCCACTCCACTCCACTCCACTCTACTCGAGCTACTCTACTTTACTCTACTCTACTCTACTCTACTCGAGCTACTCTACTCTACTCTACTCTATTCTATCTCTGGACTCTGGAGTAAAGAAATGTTCATCATCATCATCATCATCTCAGCCATAAGAAGTCCACTGCTGGACATAGGCCTCCCCTATGGATTTCCAAAAAGACCGATTGGAAGCGGCTTGCATCCAGCGTCTTCCTGCCACTTGTATGAGGTCATCTGCCCATCTCGTGGCTGGTCTTCCTACGCTGCGCTTGCCGGTGCGTGGTCTCCACTCGAGAACCTTTCGGCCCCATCGGCCATCAGTTCTACGTGCTATGTGGCCTGCCCACTGCCACTTCAACTTGCTAATCCTCTGTGCTATATCGGTGACTTTCGTACGTCTACGTATCTCTTTAATTCGTATTCGATCTCGTAGAGTGACTCCGAGCATAGCCCTCTCCATAGCTCGTTGCGTGACCTTGAGCTTCCTTATAAGGCCCATAGTTAAGGACCACGTCTCAGTGCCGTAAGTCATCACTGATAACACACACTGGTCGTAAACTTTCGACTTGAGGGACTGGGGTATATTGGACGAGAAGACGCTTTTAAGTTTCCCGAACGCTGCCCAGCCGAGTTGGATACGACGATTGACCTCTCTCGCAAAGTTGGACCTGCCTAATCGGACGGTTTGTCCTAGGTAGACATATTCGTCAACAACTTCAAGAGTGGAGTTACCCACAGATATTGGGGTGGGCACTACATGGGCGTTCGACATAACCTTCGTTTTGTCCATGTTCATTTTGAGGCCCACCCGTTGGGAAACTCTATCGAGGTCTTCGAACATCGTACTGAGGTCCTCCATCGACTCTGCCATGACTACTATATCGTCGGCAAACCGAAGGTGAGTGATGTACTCGCCGTTAATATTAATGCCGAGCCCTTTCCATTCCAGAAGCTTATAGGCATCTTCCAAACCGGCGGTAAACAGTTTCGGAGAGACAACGTCTCCTTGCCTCACGCCTCTCTTTAATGGAATTGCCTCTGAATTCTGGTCTTGTACTCGGACCGACATGGTGGCGTTGTTGTACAAACACTTCAGCACTTCGACATACCGATAGTCAATACGGCATCGTTGGAGGGCCTCAAGCACCGCCCAGGTCTCGATCGAATCAAAGGCTTTCTCATAGTCCACAAACGCTAAGCAAAGGGGCAAGTTATACTCTTCGGTCTTCTGTATCACTTGCCGCAGCGTGTGGATGTGGTCTATGGTACTATAGCCTTTTCGGAAACCGGCTTGTTCGGGAGGCTGGAAGTCATCAAACCTGCGTTCAAGACGATTCGTAATGACCCTCGAAAACAGCTTATAAACATGGCTCAGAAGCGAGATGGGTCTGTAGTTCTTTAGCAAAGTGTTGTCTCCTTTTTTGAAGAACAGCGCCACCACGCTTCTGTTCCATGCTTCTGGCGTTGTACCTTCAAGCACGACGGAATTGAAGAGCCTCTGAAGGACTTTCAGTACCGGTGTTCCACCCGCTTTCAGTAGCTCTGATGTAATTCCGTCGTCGCCCGGTGCCTTGTTGTTCTTGAGCTGTTTCAAGGCCGTCCTAATCTCGTACAGGCTGATGTCCGGGATATCTTCGGTATAATGTCGAGTCAGTTTGGCTCTTGGATCTTTACCCAAACTGCTAACAGGTTTTGCGACCGATGTGTATAACTGTCCATAGAACCTCTCGATCTCCCTCAAGACTTCTGCTTTGGTCGACGCTAGACTGCCATCTTCTGTCTTCAGCTTCGTCAACTGGCTCTGCCCAATAGACATGTCTTTTGCGAACACTTTGGAGCCTTTATTCCGCTCTATCGTCTCTTTAATACGATTAGTGTTAAAGGTACGGATGTCGTGTCGCATAGACTTTGATATGAGTCTATTGAGCCGCCTATATGACTCGACGTCACAGGATGACTGCAGTTGCAATGATCGTCGTTCAGCCATGAGGTCGAGGGTATGGCTCGAGAGCTTTTGCGGTCTATTTGTACGGTGGGGTTTATAAAACTTCGCGCCCACCGTACGGACAGTTTCCACAAACCTGTTATTGATCTCATCCACCGATGCGCAGCTCTCCAGGCACTCGAAGCGATTTGATAGTTCGAGCTGAAAGCTCACGGGGTCTTGGATATGGGCGCGAGTGGGTCGGAGTGTAGACTTCATCATACGGGACCTCTCAAGTTTAACATTAATATTCAACGTGCCTCGTACCATTCGGTGATCACTTCCGGTTTTAACCATGTTGATCACAGAGACATCATTGAATATTTGTTTCTTGGTGGTCAGGATGAAGTCTATCTCATTTCTCGTAGAACCGTCGGGGCTCAACCAGGTCCATTTCCTATGAGGTGGCTTCTGGAAGAAAGAGTTCATCATAAAGAGTCCCTCTTTCTCCAGAAAGTCGGCCAACCTCTGTCCCCTGGGGTTTCGTTGTTCATATCCAAACTGTCCCACTCTCAGCTCACCATCGCTTCTCTTGCCTAGCTTCGCATTAAAGTCCCCCATAACAACATTGAAATAGGTCTCAGAGGTGTGTATGGCCCTACTAATGTCCTCATACATCACCTCCACCTCATCATCAGAGTATGCCGAGGTCGGTGCGTATACCTGGATGACCTTCAACGAATATCTCTTCGATACTCTGAGTATCAGGTACGCAACCCTGCTCGACACACTGTCGATGGCAAGAATGTTGTTAGCAAGAGACTTGTGGACGAGAAACCCGACACCACCCTGGGACTGTTGGTCACCCTCCCGGTAGTAGAGTAGGTTACCAGATTTCAGGGTTATCGTGTCCTCACCCTCTCGTCGGACTTCTGATAACCCTAGGATATCCCAATTTAACCTACTCATTTCTTCTTCCAGCTCAGCTAGCTTCTCGTCTGTCCTCATCGTGCGAATGTTGTGCGTTACCAGGGCCAGTCGTCGTTTATGCAGGGGGTGGTAGCCGGATCTCTGCCGGAGATTCTTAGCACCCCTTGCTCCGCCGTAACCGGGGCCGCTACCATAACCCGGAATAGCGGAGCTGCCGGGGACTGGGGGCCTGGTATTTTTGTTGCTCGTCATTTGGGGGTTTTTTGCCAAAACTCGCCACGCTTGGCATGCGGGTTGGCGAGCGCAGTAGATGGCGTTTTACGCAGAATGTGCTGCTGCCCACTTCTGGTGATATTTCCCTTAGCCGGTTCTTACGGCACCCACGAAAGAAATGTTAAAATTGTTTTATAGAGAATATCTTATAACGTAAAAAACAGATGTAGCCGCCGACAATGTTATGTACCTATTTAAGTACATAATACATAAGGATTTGTATATGCATAATACATAAGGATACATATAAGTCTATACGATTCTTATCTAAATCACTATTTAAATAAAAAAATGCTATGATGTATGAATGCTATACTACGATTTACCTATGTAGTACTAATACCTACCTAATACTTCGTTACTACAATAACAATTTTTAGAGTTCCATACCGAAAAGGATCCAACGTAACTCTACCGTTTGGGTTCCGTACCCAAAGGGTAAAACGTGACCCTATTACTGAGACTTCGCTGTCTGTCCGTCTATCCGTCTGTCACCAGGCTGTATCTCATAAACCGTGATAGTTAGAGAGTTGAAATTTTCACTGATGATGTACTTATTTCTGTTGCCGCTATAACAACAAATACTAATAAATAGAATAAATAGATATTTAAGGGGGATCCCATACAACAAACGTATTTTTTTTTGCTCTATATTGATAACGTCAACAGGTAAACGCTTGAAATATTCACAGAATATTGAGTTACATTATGCACTTTAATAATAAATTATTAAATTAAAATTAAATTTATATTTAAGTGGGGCTCCCATACAACAGCATCGTTTTTTGCCGTTTTTATAGATAATGGTACGGAACCCTTCGTGCGCGAGTCCGACTCGCACTTGGCCGGTTTTAAGGGTTCCGTACCTCAAAAAGAAAAAACGGAACCCTTATAAGATCACTTTGTTGTCCGTCTGTCCGTCTGTCCGTCTGTCCGGGTGTCAAGACCTTTATCTCGGAAATGCGTGAAGTTATCGAGTTGAAATTAAAACCATATATGCAAATCTATAGTATCTTGCTGCAGAAAGAAAAATAAAATTTCTCAATTTTCGTTAAAAAAAGTTATAGCCGAATATATCGTAAAAAACGCACATTTCGACACTCACAAGGGAATCAAAACTTATGGGGTACTTCCCGTTGATCTAGAACTATGAAATTTGGCAAGAAGCATTGTGTTAGAGTACACATATAGGAAAAAATCCGAAAACTGGTCATTTTTAATTTAATCACAAAAAATAGTGTCTCTATGCAAGGAATGAGGGCCCAAATTTTAAAGTGAATTAACCGTATCATGTGGGGTATCATATGAAAGAGCCTCATTAGCATAAGCTAAAACAGGTTTTTGAATATTTTTACGATGTATATTTTTTGGTTTATGAAGGAAAATATAAAAAAAAAATATGATTTCCCCCTTTTATTTAGTTTGTACGGAACCCTCGGTGGGCGAGTCTAACTCGCTCTTGTCCGGTTTTTTTTTTAGATAACACTGAACTTAAAATAAATCCGTCCAAGTACAGTTTCATTTAAGTTTGACTGTTATCATAAAACTATATTTTATTGTACGTATCCCTTAAACCTTACGAGTAGTGAAACGAATGGTCAAACTTACGAGTCGCCGTCGAGTGGTCCTAACTCTGCCCGAGAGCGCAGCACAAAGCTCGGTCATTTCTCTTTACTGGAGTTTTTGTGCATTAAAAGCCATTCAGAGTTGACTCCGGGCACAGATAAATGGTCTTACGTTGCGGTACTTGTAGTTTCTCAGTGACCGAGTAAACGTGGTTAGCTTTTAAATGGGACGTTGTTGGAAATTTTATAAAACTGCGGAACCCGTATACCATATTTCATCAAGATTAGTTAAAAAAATACCACCTCTACGCTAGTACCAACAAACATCCGGACAAAAAAACGAATAACTTGAAATTTCGTTCGCTTCGCTCACCCATTCATATATTCCATAAAATAATAATTATAAATGTGGTAGGTACATAAAAATATTCGGGCAAATAATATAAATAAGTAAATAGTATTTGCTAAATCAAATAGTTACACCCTGAGGCGGAATATAATGGTCGCAATTAGAACAGACTTGCAAAATGCTTCTTACTCTACCTACCTACGCCATGCTTCCTGGAAGAGGTTTGAAAAGGGGGAGAAAGAAATTGAATTGCGTTATGGCAAGGAAAATTACAACAGAAATTGCGGCATCAAAGGCTCTAGTCTTTTTCCTTAGTGGTCAGTTTTAAAATGTTTTCGTATTCTGAATTGGTTTTTATAAAAAATCCGGCGCGGAGTTTTAGCGTAGAAAAATCATGTCGGTGTATTATTTTGTTAAATAAAGCATACGATTGTCCTACAATTGGGTATGTAAAGAAGTATGTAACATTTTATGCTAATTCCAAAACCATTTCGAGATTTTACTATCCCTAAATCATATTTAGGGATAATAAAAACCCACACCCCCACATTTTGCATAACTGGAAATCCCATACAGTCAGGTTCTCACGCTCCTTCCTTCCGCGAACCAGCAAAATGTGGAATGTCCTTCCTCGGAAGGTTTTCCCGCCGAGCTTCAACAAAGAGCGTTTTAAAAAGGGTATCTACAAACACCTTTCCGGGTTAGCAAAGCAACAGTAATGTCAGTGATGTTGCAGTTGTCCATAGGCGACGGTTATCGCTTACCATCAGGCGAGCCGTCAGCCTTTTTGCTTCTCCTATTTTATAAAAAAAAATTTTTTATTAACTTTAACGGCTTGTAGAATGATAATATGGTGCGTATTTTTCAAAAAAAAATATGAATATATTAAGAAAATTTTTATTTTTTAAAAAGATTTTAGTCGACCTCTAAATGACGTCACAGAACCGCCATTTTTATCTGTACCAAATTGTTTTCGAAAGTTAGGTACGTACCACGCGAATAGCGATTTGCCAGTGTCAAGAATTGAGGTATCTTCAAGTTTCTTTGCGATCCCGCCAAAACCATTATAAATATTTACATAACACAAAACCAACAAGGTAATCCTAATAATATTGTATTCAGATAAAATATGACGTCGTCACGAGTTTTTCTTTAAAAAATAACTACTAAACATAATTCAAAAATATTGAAATTATTTAGTTGTTTAAAATTTGGGTAATTTTTACCAAATAAAAATATTTCAAAAATACCAAACAAAATATTTACATACCCCATTGTCTTATTTCGTATGTTAATTGTGTAAAGACTATGTGGTATTTCATTATCTACGTTTCCGGTCGTAGGTGTGGCAAGAGAAATAAACTAGTGTTTATATTTTCATGTTATCCCCAAAAATGTCATAGAAGCTTCTAGTGAAGTCCCCACTCGAAAAAGATTTTACCATCCTTTTTTAGGGTTCCGTACCCAAAGGGTAAAAACGGGACCCTATTACTAAGACTCCGCTGTCTGTCCGTCCGTCCGTCCGTCCGTCTGTCACCAGACTGTATCTTATGAACCGTTATAGTTAGACAGTTGAAATTTTCACAGATGATGTATTTATGTTGCCGCTATAACAACAAATACTAAAAAATATAATAAAATTAATATTTAATACAAATCACAACAAATGTGATTTTTTGCTCAATATTTATAAAGGAAACAGGTAGACGCTTGAAATATTCACAGAATATTGAGTTATATTATTCACTTTAAAAATAAATAATTAAGTTAATAAAATAAAATTAATATTTAACAACAAACGTGATTTTTTTCCAGTTTTATAGATAATGGTACGAAACCCTTCGTGCGCGAGTCCGACTCGCATTTGGCCGGTTTTTTTTACTGTGCAAGTGCCTTCATTAACTACAACAAAACAATATACAAGCTACGTATACGTATACTTAACTAACTAAACTACTACACAAAATTCAAATGGATTACCCCAGCCCGAAAAAGGTCTAAAGATAATGCAATTGCTCAAACCCACTACCAGTTGCCATCGTTCCCAGTACGCTGCAAGCATTGCCACGTTGAATGGCAATGTTTACTTGAATTTGATCGAAATTAGATTTGATTTATTACTAAAAATATAATTACTTGCAAATCACAAATGCACAAATCGCGTGAGTCCAATATCACCATTAGAGAAAAAAGAAAAGAAACTGCCGATTTAAACTCATTTCTCTCTCATTTCTTAGGTACTTGTGAAAACTATTTGAAAATTCTATTGTACTTGATGTTGGCTATATAGACAAATGGCTGAAGCCAAAATATAAAAGAAAAAAGGGTCACCTTTATAACTTTGTAGGGTGCGTAGGTAAGTAATCAATCATCTTCCAAAATAACTATACCCTAGCTCAGAGCACTGACCTTTGTCATCTATTGTATTCTTGTAGAGTTAAACTTTGTAAATTGATTTTTTCGCCGGATTGAAATTATTCATTGCAGCATTCAGTTAATAAATTTTCAAAGTTCTTATTTTTTCTCATGTTTTTTTTTTGGCTTTACACGTCTTTTGCATTTGCCAGTTCCACAAAAAATGGATGTATTCCTTATTATTGAAGTTCAGAGTTTACTTTCTCATTGTAAAACAAAAGAACAAAACCCTTCTTCGTATCTCTAATCACGCATGTATCTCGACTTTCTCGAGGTTTTTCGCTTGTTTGTCAGCCAAGTGAGCAAAGCGACCTAAAGTCTCTGGATTAATTTAGCAAAGTTTGCTTTCATATGTTCGGATATTTGTTTGGTTACTGTTACTCGCGTGCAGGTCGTTTTTTTTTACAATAACTCGTCTATAATTATGTATAATAACAATAACTAATTTGACAATAACTCTTATAAATTGCTACTAATCCATTGAACCATGATGTCTCTAAACAGTTTTTTAAAAGCTTTTATTCTACTTGCCCTGTTAGTATGTGTGGGAAAAATCTTGCGAGTTAAATTAGAACCACTTCCTGTCGTTAGATTAGGTTGAAATTTGGTTTACTTACGTAACTTCGGGACAATGCAATAATATGGTACCATGAAGCTGGTCTCAAGATGGCGTCGGAAGGTGACTATCGGAACTCCTAAACTAAACGAGATAAAACCGTCGACTTTGGGCTCGTTTGATTAGTCTTGACGAGCACTCTTGTGCTACATGACAGCCAGGGTCTCAAGATGGCGTCGGAAGGTGGACATAGGAACTCCTAAACAAAACAAGATAAAACCGTCAAGTTTGGACTCGTTTGAATAGTCTGTACAAGCACTCTTTTTTTAGTCTAGTAAATAAAATATTAATTAAAAAAAATATTTAAAAACAAGCTTTTATTTAAATGCTCTAAAACGAAGAAAATAAATTTTATATTGATATAAATAAAAGCTTGTCGCGAGATTTCAAACAACATCGTACCTATCTACTAAGTAATATTTAATTCCAACAAAAGACTTAGACGCGTTCTTATCATTTGCTTAGAATTAAAGTCAGTTTGTTCTTTAAAAAAAAAATGATTGTGTTCTCGCGACAAGCTTTTATTTATATCAATATAATTTTTTTTTCTTCATTTTAGAGCATTTAAATAAAAGCATCTTTTAAAAAGAAAAAAAAAATTAACTTTGTAAGTATACAGATTCTAAAATTGTACAGTTTTTGTTGTCCCGACTCAAAAAGAGAGGCGTTGTAAGTTTTACGTGTGCATCTGTGTACTAATTATATCTTTGTATCTGTATATGTACCTGTATGTCTGTCTGTGGTATCGTAGCTCTTAAACGGATGGACAGATTTGGATCTAGTTTTTTTTGTTTTCTGAGCGTCGACGGCACTATTGCAGGTTTAGGCATGTGGCATACGTTTTTTTACAAGCTCCAAAATGCTAAGAAACTATGACATACCATCACGTGACATTTCGTTAGCTAAATGCATTTACTTTTCTCACTAGTATTTACTATTTACATAGACAGAATACTCAGAATAATTATTTATTGTATGCAGTAGGATACAAAGCAACTTGATTACGCATATAGTATTACCTATGACATTACATTCAAGCGATGTGAAGTACTAAGGATAAGTTGATATTAAAATCCGGCATAATCCGAGTAAGCTATCTCTAGTGTCCAGCCGCGAACAAAAAACTGTACCCCACAATAACAGTTAAACTAGCTTATTCATGGTCGAGATTTATTGCTGCGGGGTTTGTTTTTGCCGGTTTTGTTTCATGTTAAATGACTTTATTCAGGCACTTAAGCTGCTCTCATTTGATACGCAGACGTTATTCTGTTTTTGTTTAAAAAACATACCTAGAGACCTGGTTTTAAATTGGAACAATTTGGTGTCTTTATGAGTCCGTAGTTCGACGATCGTCCGTCTCGCTCGCGCATACCCACATTTTTAGGGTTCCGTACCCAAAGGGTAAAAAACGAGACCCTATTACTAAGACTTCGCTGTCTGTCCGTCCGTCCGTCCGTCTGTCACCAGGCTGTATCTCATGAACCGTGATAGTTAGACACTTGAAATTTTCACAGATGATGTCTTTCTGTTGCCGCTTTAACAACAAATACTAAAAAAATAGAACAATTATTTTGTATTTTTTTTTTTTGTATTTGTTATATTTAAGGAGGCTCTCATACAACAAACGCGATTTTTTTTGCTCGTTTTTGCTCGATATTGATAACGGCAACAGGTGAACGCTTGAAATATTCACAGAATATTGAGTTATTATTCACTTTAAAAAAATATAATTAAAATTAGATTAATATATAATATTTCCCATATAACACACGTGATTTCGACACGTGACACGTGACACGTCGTTTTTGTACATAATGGTACGGAACCCTTCGTGCGCGGGTCCGACTCGCGCTTGGCCGGTTTTATTAAGTTATAAAATTACTAAATAAACTTATAATAAAATCAGTCGTAGGTTACAATGTACTTAGGTTATCTAAGAAACAAATGACGAGTGTCGGTAATCTCCCGCGCCATCATACTTGTAGTAAGTAATCAGAGCGCGTTTTTCGCCGTATCGCCGCGCCTCGTAATGAAGACAAATGTGCCATTAATTGCGCGCTGGACCTGCCATGAATTAATTAGCTGCCACCGCGCCGATGCAGGGGGGGGGGGGATCCCGACGAACTCTCAAATATAGGTACCTAATGACTTGCAGGAGTGCTGCGTCTATAATAACCCTTATAGGTCGTTCATGGATACATACATGACTTCTGCAGAACGTTTTTCACAAGCATAAGTTTCATCATCATTATCATCTCAGTCATGAGTCCACTGCTGGACATAGGCCGCCCCCATGGATTTCCAATAAGATCGATTGGGTTGTTTGCCGACGCCGTGATCGAAGTTAAAAAATTAATATTTTCGTAACATAATTATTACATTTTAAAAAACTGGAACAACCGACTAAGAAAATAGGTATTTTCGTTTACTTGGATCTTTGACATTTTTTCCAGTTATTTTGTTTAAAAAAGAACTACTAAACCGATTTTGTTAAAATCTGAGAGTACATCCTTTTAAATAAAAATATTTTTTCAAATCGGTTAATAAGTGACGCAGTTATCAGGTAACAAACAAAGCGTTATTAAAAGTGTATTTAAATAAACAAAACTGTCTCTAACTTTTCTAATATCTTCAATCAGTGACTTTGTGCTCGCTTTGAGCCCAAGTGCTCATATATCATCAAGAAAGGTATCTGTCAAGATGACTTTATGCTCGCTTTGAGCCCAAGTGCTCATATATAATCAAGAAAGATATCTGTCAAGATGACTTTATGCTCGCTTTGATCCCAAGTGCTCATATATCATCAAGAAAGGTATCTGTCAAGATGACTTTATGCTCGCTTTGAGCCCAAGTGCTCATATATCATCAAGAAAGATATCTGTCAAGATGACTTTATGCTCGCTTTGAGCCCAAGTGCTCATATATCATCAAGAAAGGTATCTGTCAAGATGACTTTATGCTCGCTTTGAGCCCAAGTGCTCATATATCATCAAGAAAGATATCTGTCAAGATGACTTTATGCTCGCTTTGAGCCCAAGTGCTCATATATCATCAAGAAAGGTATCTGTCAAGATGACTTTATGCTCGCTTTGAGCCCAAGTGCTCATATACCATCAAGAAAGGCATCTGTCAAGATCTGCCAGCAAAGATACTCTAAATGTTGTATCACAGTATTTCCTCTAACCTCTAACCTTCCATTAAAATAATGAGCCAAGAAGTACTTCATATTCTATTGTTATTTTCCCGAGATTGGGATCGAGCGCACTTGGTTACAAGCATCGGTTGAAGAGCTCCAGTGTACCGAAGAACAAACAATGAAACGTGATGCTCAAATGGTTGCTCAGATTTATCAAAATAGGTCACAAGGAAACAATGATTGCAACAATTCACTTTTGCAAACCATTAGGTGGTGCGCACACACAAATGATGTGATGGCGATATACCGTCATGATGAGTAGATATATGAATCTTAACCACTATTCTAGATCTATCTAAGGTTGGAAATATGAATGGAATGCGTCGATCCCGAAGAAACATCGCACTTCCATGTTTCCTTACTTCCTGAGAGATGCAATATTAGTTTTTTTTTTTTTTAGGGAAGGAAAGGTGTCAGTGTTTATTAATGCACTGTATATTCTTTTCTTTATTCAGTTGTCTGTCCAAATTTGTTTATAAATTATTTTCTAATATTTATTGTAAAGATTTTTTGTTCTCTTGTTATCCAGTTATAAATAGTTTTTAGGGTTCCGAACCCAAAGGGTAAAACGGGACCCTATTACTAAGACTCCGCTGTCTGTCTGTCTGTCCGTCCGCCCGTCTGTCACAGGCTGTATCTCGTGAAGTGTGATAGTTAAACAGCTGAATTTTTCACAGATGGTGTATTTCTGTCACCGCTATAACAACAAATACTAAAAAACAGAATAAAAAAATTATTTGAGGGAGCACCCATACAACAAACGATTTATTTGCTCATTTTTGCTCGATATTGATAACGGCAACAGGTAGACGCTTGAAATATTCAGAGAATATTGAGTTATATTATTTACTTTAAAAATAAATAATTAAAATAAAATTAATATTCAAGGGGGGTTCCCATACAACAAACGTGATATTTTTGCTGTTTTTATAGATAATGTTACGGAACCTTTCGTGTGCGAGTCCGACTCGCACTTGGTCGGTTTTAACTAGGATAGGAGTTAGTATCCAGAGCACTCACGATCGCTGAAAGAATTTTTCTTGCGGCGGCGGCGTCGTGCAGCAGGTCGCCCTCATCCCTCAAATATGGTTCAGAAGAGCGATGGCTGGCACATACATCAACTCGTGAACACTGAACAGGTGTTATTTGTGGGAGCTGGACTGCTCGGTATCCACACGCATGAATGTTATCCCATATCCCGTCTTCCCCTTGTATACTAGTTTAAAAAAAGCATGAAACATAGTTAAGAATTAGTATGTATTAGTTTATAAGAACCATAGACCCCGGAGTCTGCGGAGCTCAAGTTTTCATAAAAAAAAATAAAATGGATTTGTCGAAGATCAGAGTGAATGAGTATCTTGAACCACATCGTCACATTCAACAAGTGAGTTGACGGTCAAGCAATATTACGCTTTAATAATTTACTCTGACTCTGACTCGTGATGACAAAAATATTGTAAGTTGTACTATCACATGTATTTATGACGTGAAAAATTGTTAATTTATTGTCAATGTATTTAGTTCTGTTATTATAATTATTATCATTATACACATATTTTTTTACGAAAACAAACCGACCTGTTTGCAACCTAAATAGTCACTTATTCAAAATAGGAGCCACGGACCGCCCTTCATGTCGAGGCTGTCTGGAGGACAACGAAACGGTAGAGCATGTATTATGGCACTGTGCAGCTACGGAAGACATCAGAATCTCCACAGGATTGGATAAGGTAGCTTCGGCTTCATCTTTGCTTATGCCACCACAGCATCGGCTTGCATCGACATCTGCAATGCTTGGTATTTTGATCTTAGTTGTGTTGAGTCGTTCTGTAGTGTAATGTGAAAAGTGTAAAAACAAGTTTAATAAGTTCCAGTACACACTGCAATCGTATAAAATTATCTCTTGAAAAAAATACATAGATATAATGAATAAAAACATTACAAAACTAATTAAAATTCTTGAAATAACTAAATACAAAAAAAAAACGAATTCTCGTTTTTTGTTTTTAATTTAGTAATTTAAATCTTGTTACTTAGTTTAGTGGTGCCTTCATATTACAATCCTTTCGGTGAGCGCAGCGCCTTTAAATCACCACTTCATCAAACCATTGCAATTAAATTGACTGTGATTTTGTAACACAATAGGCAATATTGTAATATTTTTGTACGCTAGATTCTATATAGCTTTCAGGTGGTCTCATATTATTTTTATTCTGAACACTCTGTGATTACAACTTTTCGAGATATAGCGATAAATATAAAAAACACTTAAATCATTAACAGTAGGTACTGAGGTCATTGTCCGTTTCGTAAAGAAGTCTAGACAAAAATTTCTCAGCAAGAAGTTTTCTTTTAAATTACAGCATTAGTTACGGAACCTTAAAATTAATAATTTTACCTTAAATATTTTTCAAGTGTTCACTTCTCCGAATTACCATATTAAAAAGCTACACCGATGTTGTCAGGTAAAGAAAACTAATTTTCCGGGCAGTAACTTCAACAGTAAAATGAAGGCTGTAGTGGGTTGAATAGCCGCCCGATGGGAAATCAGTCTGTGAAGCCAATAAATAGGAAACTATACGGCAAACATAAAGAAAACTGGCCCGTTGTCGGCAATGTTCAAGAGAATCCTAAATGTGATAGAAAGTAGTAAGTCACTATGGGCCTTACCGAAAAGCATTACTTAACTTTAACCAACATCTTAAGTTCTCTGTCTTCTTTTCGCAAGTGTCATTACGTTTCAGCGAGAAGTTGACAGAATATGTTAAGCATTGCATAAAGTTAAGTAACGTTTTTCGGTAAGGCCGTTTAAGTTACGAAAACACTACTGGCCTTGTGGCTCAGTTGGTAGTATGTCTGCCTACTGTGCCGTAGGTCGTGGGTTCGATCCCCAGCCAGGACAAACATTTGTGTGATGAACAATGATGTTTCTTCTGTGTCTGGGTGTTTCTATGTATAATATGTATATATTCACAAAAACAAGTATATATGTATTCTATCAGCCAACTAGTTTCATAGTACAAGTTTTGCTTAGTTTGGACTAGATGGTGTTGTGTGAAATGTCCACAAATATTAATAATTATTAATATTAATTGATATTTATTTATTTATATTTAATTATTAAACAAAAAATATTATACTAAAAACTGAAAAAGCCGACTTCAAAATACGCAATTTGTTTACTTCTAACTAGCTAACGGTGATAAGTATACGCGAAGCGCTGTTCACTTTTCTACAGGCACTTGGATGATATTTTACCAGTTATTTTGTTATAAAAACCAAAGTACAAGCAGCTTTTGATAAAATTTATGTGGGACCACCTCTGAAAAATGACCTACCAAATACAAATACAATCATCAAAATCAATGCACAATTGGTGGAGTAATTGGTGAACAAACATACAAAAAGAAACATACAGACGAATTGATAACCTCCTTCTTTTTGGAAGTCGTTTATTCATTTAAAAACGTATCACGGATCGCAGGACCACGCGACAACATTACACGTATCAGCCCGATCTTGATCTCGTCAGCCTATATAATAATATATAGATATATAGATTTATCTAGGATTAAAACTATAATATCGCGATCACGGATCGCGATCCAGATTGACAAGTGTATATGGCGCCTAACAACCAACAATCCAATTAAGTCTGTAAGAACCGAAACGAGTTGAAATCTCAGCGGCGCTAATACAATCCACGATTTAACTCGTATAAGTTAAGAAAACTCAAAAATCTCCAACAAAAAAAAACGGTAACACCGATTTCGATGAAACATAGCTAAGAATACGATGAAATCTTCTTTTAAATAAAAGGAAAATAATCAAAATCGGTCCATCCGTTTGAGAGCTACGATGGCATAGACAGACACACAGATACACACTTCAAACTTATAACACCCATTTTTTTACGTGATAACGTCTAATAAATCGATGAACGCCGGCTGCACGCACGAAAAAGTATGACTCATTGTACCATTACGCGTTACGCTCACTTCCGTTACGCTCATTTGCCCCGTTACATCATCATCATCATCATTTCATCAATGTTTTGTTATGACGTTGTCACGTTAAGCTATCGTCCGTAAACTGACTTTACAGACAGCCAATCTTTTTGGGTTAAAAATAGCATTTTTCTTTTCTCGTCGTTTACCTAGAAAAGTTCATTACAGAAAAAGTGCATTGTGCACCCAAGGGACAAGAATTGTGGTAATGTTAGAAATGCTAAGTGGTAAATACCTACCTGTAGTTTATATATATAAGTTTTTAAGCATGTTTTAGTTCTTTCCTTTCCTCATAAATGTGATGAAAACTACGAATATAATAATTCATATAAAACCGAGAGTATAATGCAGTTGACTATAAACTAATGTTTTTTTTTTTTATGTCGGATATAAACTAACGTGATTTTCACACTATTTTAAACAAAAATAAGGGATCAAAACAAACGTGAGTGACCCGTAGTTTTTATTTGAAAACCTCGGATGTATATAAACATGTATCTATGTACAAACTTCTCGTTGTTTTCTTTTTTACGAACCAGCAAGACGTGGCCTTCCACCTAAATTTTCTCCCGAGTTTCATATAAGAACGTTAAAAAAAATAAGGTGACAACAAACACCTCGCCAACTTGCGTTTCGTGCAAATTTCATTTAAACTAGCATAATATGTATGTTAACTCGTATGTTCATAGTATTTTAATTTGTTGTTCTTCCATAGACATGACTAACATATTGGTTACTGTTGTTATCCTGTTGTAATGTAATGTTTGTTTGTGATTGTGTTTATGTAAATAAAATAATTTTAATTTTTTTCATATTTTTTTTAACCCCATTTTGAGTTCACATAATTATGATGAGTAAATACGGAACCCTCCTTTACGCGTGGCATGACACGCGCTTGGCCGCTTGTTTAATATTATAAAAATAACAGTATGATATAATATTGGTGGAAATTTCACACAACGCCATCTAGCCCATATAAGCAAAGCTTGTACTATGGAAATTAGATGGCTGATAGAATATTATAAATGTATTTTACACATCAAATCTCGCATATACATATTTATTATTATTATTATAAACATTTTATGTATAATATATTAAATATCTACTTTAAAACAAATACATAAACTTATCATATTGTTAGTTATATATATATAAAATACATGCAATGTATTCACATAGATTGTTGTAAATATTTGGGCTGGAATATTTGTGAATAGTTCGGGGAGGGCACTGTACGCCGTAACACAGGCCGTGAGCCTAGTACGGCAACAGCAACCGTATATACTTTTGTGAAAACTTTTATTAATTAAATTATTATTATTTATTATTATTATTATTTATTATTTTTTTGTAAATACATAACTATACATAGAAACACCCAGACACAGAACAAATATCAATTTTACTTTCGCAGTCGAGTAAAAAAATATTAATATGCTATCTGTACTGTATGCATCAGTTTTATTTTAAAAGTCAAAGTAACAACCTATCAATATTTTATATGAAAAAGCTTAATTTTCATTGAAAATCTCATTTTTACCGTTCAACCACAACGCCTCACGAGATTATGATAAACTTGTTCCACGAAAGCGTTCTTTAAAATTTTCTTGACAATAAATGATCGATTGGGGTTATTTTATGTGAGTATGAAGAAACAACTAGGTAATGGAGATGTAAGAAAATCTGCGAGAAATGGAGAAGGTATCCTTCTGCTTGTGACTTATAAATATAAATATACATACATAATATGTGATTATCTATCTACAGACTGTTACTGGTCAAAGTGGTTGCTTGAAAGCCAGTTTGCAACGATTTTTAGTGTTTTGCATGAAAGCGAAACTAAATTTATTTCATTTCGGTGAGCGATGACAGCGCCGCATCTGGGAGACTTGCTACAACCTAATATATCCAACTGTTTTCACCTGACTGCGTAAGACGGAGGGTTATTTTTTCGAGTGTATGTATGTGAGTATGTATATAGTCTACATAACGGCTTGACCGATTTTGATGTTCGAGGTGTTAGATTCGTCTTCACTTCCTGAATATCATAGGCTATATTTTTTGTAATAATAATAATACATCTCTAGCAAAAATAAAAAATGCGTTTTTGTAGCCTCCAAAAGTGATTTTACTAGAATTATTCTAAAGAACGCGCATTTATAGTCCAGTATTCAGTATTCATTTATTAATTACTATATGTACTGAGCATATTAATCTTATGCTAGGTACATACCCTGTTAGGGCGTTGCAAACATAAATATTTTAATATAATATATGTATATAATATGTAAGACTTACGTAAATAGGGCGAATTCTGTGTGTATAGACTATAATAAAATTGATATTCTTAAAAATACTATGAAATACTATACTTAACTAAAGAAGAGTTTAATATATTTACTTAATAAATATAATTTTGTTTTATTGAGATCACGATAATTCTTTTTTTTTACAGTTTATCTTTAAAAAAGTCCTCAAGGTCACAATAACATTTACCTATAGATGGATCAGAAAATTACGCAATTTGGTGTGAAATGATTTAACAGTAGATTCGTTTTTTATTGAATTAGGTTATATATTTTAATCGACATGTACTTACTCAGGGCCGTTTTTATAGTATATCTCCAATTTGGGTTCGAGAAGGAGTAGTCTGTTTTGTTTTCGTGGGTTATTGCACTTATTCTAAAGGTTTATGGGTTTTCTGACATATAGTGCAGCTTCATCTTATCTACACAGCTACGAGATTTTACGCATACTATCTCACAAAAAACGTACACTCAACAGCGTATCAAGCGTAACGAAATCGTAAGTAAGACTACAAAAACCTCTTTTCTGCAGTCGAGTATTTCTTATAGATTAATACTTGTTTTAAAGTTTCAAACTTGACTGGCCTTGTAGCTCAGTTGGTAGTGTGTTTGCGTCTACCTGCTGAACTGAAAGGTCGTGGGTTCAATCCCCACCCAGGGCAAACATTTGTGTGATGAGCATGGATGTTTGTTCTGTGTCTGGGTGTTTCTATGTATTACATGTATATATTTACAAAAAAAAAGTATATATGTATTCTATCAGCCATCTAGTTCCATAGTACAAGCTTTGCTTAGTTTGGGCTAGATGGCGTTGTGTGAAATGTCCACAAATATTTATATATTTATTTATTTATTTATTTAAACATCCCGGGGTGCGTTTAGAGTAGCGAGAATATCTTGCTCATAAGTCTAAAGGATGCATTCAGAGCGCAGTGAAATGAACTGAAGTGTTCAGACCTTCATTCTTTTGTTCAAGCTCTGAACGAGTCAGTTCATTCTTGTTGTTCATTTTATTACGCTTGTAGTGCATTCTATAAACATAGATTATTATACGCCATTTTTTATTGCCAATTTATCCAATTTCGTTTTTAAACTTCCATACTAAGGGTGCCGGAGCCTATTCGTGAGGCTACGATATCTGTCTGTCTGTCTGTCAGTAATAAATACTACTCAAGAGTCAAAATTGGGTAATAATATAGAGTTCTCTTTGATGTAAATCGACAAATAATAATTAAATAAGAAACACTAGATGTTATCAGTTTTTTTTGTCATTATACACAAATTAGTCCTCCAGTTTGGATGGACAGGTAAAAGCTGCCACCATTAAACATCTTTCTTCTACCACACCTCCTGACTATGACTATTTCACATTTAATCAATTTACCGCTTGTGATGTTAAGAAGAGTATTCAGTCTATTACTTCAAATGCAGTTGGTAACGATAGCATAAGTCGTAAAATGATCATGCCTATACTTGACCAAGTTCTTCCTATCATCCAACATCTATTAAATTTTTCTATATCTTCTGGCACTTTTCCTGTAATATGGAAAGAAGCCCAAGTAACGCCTCTTCCAAAGAAACCCAATCCCAACTCATTCTCCGATTTCCGTCCAATCTCCATCTTACCTTTTCTGTCTAAAGTCTTGGAACGGCTTATCCACCAACAATTATCTAAATTTATAAATAAAAATGGCATTCTTAATCCGTACCAATCAGGCTTTCGCCCTGGTCATAGTACTGTAACTGCTCTGACAAAAATCACCGATGACATAAGAGACGGGATCGGTCATTGTCATCTGACTGTGTTATCGCTACTTGATTTTAGTAACGCCTTTAATAACGTGGATTTCGACATCTTGTTGGAACTCCTTCGCTCTCTTAACATATCTCCAACGGCAATTGATTGGTTTCGTAGTTACCTGTTTGGGCGCCGGCAACGCATTCGTATTGACGAGGCCTATTCCTCGTGGTGCGAGATCACTGCTGGTGTTCCTCAGGGCGGCGTTTTATCTCCTCTTCTTTTTGCAATTTTCATAAATTCTATCTCAAAACTGCTAACTTCTTCCTATCACCTCTATGCAGACGACTTACAGATATATACTCAAGCTCCTCTAGAACGGCTACAAGAAGCGATCGAGGCCACAAACTGTGATCTAAAACGAATAAGTGATTGGAGTAGATCATACGGCCTTACTGTTAATCCTACCAAAACCCAAACGATCGTCATAGGAAGTTCGCGTATGATATCTAAGATTGATTGGTTTCATCTTCCACAAGTAATTTTTGATGGAATACCTATTCCTATAAGCGAGACCGTCAAAAATCTAGGAATATTAATGGACAGACAGTTTTCCTGGAGGCCTCAGATAACAGAAGTAAGTCGTAAACTTTTTGCTTCTGCAGCTTCACTTAGAAGGCTACGTAATTTTTTGCCAATTACTACCAAAACTGCGCTCGTGAAATCTCTCCTATTTCCAATATTGGACTACGCAGACGCTTGCTATCTGGATTTAACCGAAGAGCAACTGGACAAGCTTGAGCGTTTACAAAACTTCTGTATTCGGTTCATATTTGGTTTACGCAAATATGACCACATTTCCGACTTCCGCCAAAAGCTCAAATGGTTACCTATCCGACTTCGCCGTAATTCTCATATACTCTCCTTTCTCTATAAAATTTTGTTTAATCCCTTTACCCCTGTGTACTTGAAGGAACGTTTTGAGTTTGTACAGGGTCACTCTACTAATCCTCTACGATCTTCCCGCGCTCTTAAACTCAAGCTCCAAACCTCGTCCCATAGCAATCTATCCTACAGCAAATCCTTCACGGTGCAAGCTGTCCTGCTGTGGAACTCTCTGCCTGTTTCCGTCAGGCAAGCCAGATCCTTTGATATATTCAAACAACTCATTTATAATCATTATCTCTCCTTATGTTAATTTGGTGTATTTATATATATATATTTATATATATATATATATAGAATATTTATTGTATAATGTATGTATTGTTATAGTATCGTTATTTATATATATTTTTTTTAATATTGATTTTGTTAATATATTTACTATCTATATTTGTATGTGCACTACCTTCCATAACCTTTTCTTCCATTTCCTTTCTATCAAAAGGTTGCCTGGAAGAAATCGCTCAAGGCGATAAGGCCGCCTTTGTACCACCGATTTTTTTTTTTTTTATTTATTGTTTAGTATTCCTCTTTTTATTTATGTTATAAGTTAAAACTTGTTAAAACGTGTGTCCTTCAATTGTAATGTTTGGTGTACAATAAAGATATATTATTATTATTAGTTCACGTTGTCGTAAAACTGGCGCACACCGCACAGCCATTTTGTTTTATCATAGTCCGCTAGATGGCGCTTTTATCTATATTTTCTTTAGATGTGCCTACCGTTTATACCGTGATATATTTCTACTGTATAGAAAATACGCGAAGTTTCAAATATTAATCCTGTTTTGTATATGTTTCGTGGGAGTCAGAAGCCTCGGTACGCGAGTGAAACTCTTACTTTACCGGATTTATTATAAGTAAAGTATCTGCTTTCTCAAAACTGTATTGAAAAACTTGTTTATCACACGACATATGATTTTTAACCGCCGACGCAAAAACGACGGGGTGTTATAAAGTTTGACGTGTCTGTTTATGTGTGTGTCTGTCTGTGACATCGTAGCTCCTGAACGGTTGAACCGATTTTTATTTTGTTTAGCTTGAAAGGTGAATTAGTCGAGAGTGTTCTTAGCCATGTTGCATCAAAATCAGTTCAGCCCTTTTATTGTCGGGGGTTTTTGGGTTTTCTAAACTTATACTTGTTAATACTTGTTACAAATATAAATAAATATAAATATTTGTGGACGTTTCACACAACACCATCTAGCCCAAACTAAGCAAAGCTTGTACTATGGAACTAGATGGCTGATAGAATACATATATACTTTTTTTTTGTTGTAAATATATACTTATGATACATAGAAACACCCAGACACAGAACAAACATCCATGCTCATCACACAAATGTTTGCCCTGGGTGGGGATTGAACCCACGACCTTTCAGTTCAGCAGGTAGACATAAACACACTACCAACTGAGCCACAAGGCCAGTCAAAATGAGTTGACGGATTATGAAAGTCAACTTGCCACCTTTGTTTCATGAAATATTATTACGTCGGGGTTAGCAAAGAGCACATCCCACACATTCGTAGATCGTGCGAGCTACCGAGCACTATACTCACAAACTATCAATCAATCCAGATTTAATATCGGCACGGAGGGAGGAGGGAGGAGCGATCGCGCAGCGATATGTTTAGTCACGCTTTCATAATGTCGCGCATGCGATGCTTTTTGTGTATGTTACGTTGCTGTTACTGTGGTAGACACAAGCAAGGAGAGCCACGAATATTAGTTTTTAGTATTTAATCTTTATTATTTTCTAAGTTGTTTTATTACTAGTAATATAAAATAAGTCATAAACATATTTAGGTTCAACGTAAAATCAACGTTATCTGTCTGTAAAATAATTTAAATATTATCAACGCACAAACGACCGTATTATATGATTGGTAAGAGGAAAAATATATATAAAGGTGTTCTTTTTTTTCAATATCAAATAATAAGTAAGTTTAGAAATACATATATTTTTCACCTCACAACCTCGGAAAGATTCTGTTTGAATTAGAATTAGAAATCTGAGTGCAAAAGTGCATTTTGTCCGCTAGCGTGGAAAGAGTTTTTAAAATTCGAACCTTTCTATTCCATACTTTTCTATACCGCAAGTCCACTGAAAATGCATTAAATACTTAAGTATTTCTTGTCAGTGCGCCAACCTCATTTCTTTGAATAATCGCACTGGCCAGCCACAGGTGGCAGCACTGGACTGAATTGCACCTAGCGTTTTCCTCGCTGTAATGAGGTGAAAAATTTTAGGTTTCACTCGGCAGCAAAGTTATTTTGCATCTCGTACCTTTGAACCGCGCTAAGCTCAGTTTTCAATGCAAATACTTGCACCAAAAACCAACTTTGCAGCCTTGCATAACAAATAACTATTTTGTTTTTATACTAAAAGCAAACAAATAAATCAATCAAATTTTATAATCATTAGTACACAAACCGAAAATAGCGCAAAATGAATTGATAGATATATTGATGAAGATCGTTAATTACATATAACAATGCATTCCGCCATCACAATCGACAAAGAATCCGTGTCCATGGGCGCGACAACACTCGTTCTTCTCGGCATCACTTCTGTTGCACACTTCATTGCAAGGAGCGACTAAATTCCGGCCAATCGCCTGTATGGCGTCTGGTACCAAAACCGCAGCAATCAGCAAAACCAGTAGGATGCTCTTGTGCATGGTTAGTTGTTTGATACAGTTCCAAGTTACGATTGAGAATTAAAACCAGAGATGTTAGTATTTATAGGATGCGCAAAACGTGACTATTATATGTTCATCTGCATGTAAAGTTTGGTTTTTTTTCAATGTAATATAAGAGGAAAAAGTCGTTTTCCTCATCGCTGGATGAGGAAAAAGTCGTTTTTTCTCATCTAGGGAATTCTTCTCGCAATACAGCGTGATAATGTAGCGGTATTTTCTTCCATGCTGGACTGGGAGGAAAAGAAAAACATAGAATGCAAATTCTGCTTGTCTTCCCGGGCTTAATAAAATATCATTTCTTCTTATAACTTAGGATAATATATTGAAGCCTAAGGTTTGACTTGGGTAGTTTTCATATACGAATTATATTATAGCCTTCGCAAGTTCTAAACCTGTAAGTTCTTATTTTATTCTACCGAAAATTTGGCTTGACAGTTTTAGTAGGTGCGTAATAATAATTCGTATATAAGAACTAGCCAAGTCAGACCTTAGGCTTCAATATATTATCGTAAGTTATAAGAAGTGATATTTTAAGTTTTATTAAATATTTTATGTTGTTATAAAAAAAAATCAGGACTGACCTTTGAACTTAGCACCCATTTAGATCTCACTTCTTTTGTCGTAGTCAACAACCAAGGCATATATCATAATATTGAACTTGACTCGCGTTTCACAATTATGTTTTTGATGGGATTTACTTTATCCAAAGAGATATTAACTGATTTTAAATTTCTTTATGTCACATGTCACCAACTGTCAACGTAACGTTCACTTGTCATTTTAAGTTTATTTTTTGTAGAATCAACAAGGAGGTTTCTTCTCGCAGTTCTCTAACAATGATTTACCTTTTTTTCTCAAAAATAATTACGCAAGTTCGACTCGCGCTTTACTCGTTTTTAGTATTTAATCTTTATTGTTTTCTAAGATGTTTTATTACATGTAATATATAATAAGTCCTAAAAATACTTCGTTATTCATTTGAACAATCGGATAAATCAACGTCTCTGTTAGTATTACCAAAACGCGCAAACGAGCGTATTATGTAAATGTATTTTTTTCAATATCAAATAATAGGCAAATATACAAATATTTCTTTAATTGTTGAAATTTTTTGCACTTAATGGAAAAATAAACAAATAAATCAATCAATTTTAATATACCTACATGAGTGCACAAATCGAAAATACCGCAAAATTAATTAATAGATCTGTGGATGAAGATCGTTAACTAAGTATAACATTTGAATCCGCCATTACAACTGTAAAAGGATCCGTGTCCATGGGCGCGACAACACTCGTTCTTCTCGGGACCACTTCTGTTGCACACTTCATTGCAAGCAGGGACTGAAACCGTGGCAGCTTGTATGGCGTCCGGTACCAAAACCGCAGCAATCAGCAAAACCAGTAGGATGCTCTTGTGCATGGTTAGTTAGTTGTTTGATACAGTTCCAAGTTACGTTTGAGAATAAAATCCTGAGATGTTAGTATTTATAGTATGCACAAAACGTGATATTACAACAAAATTATTGTCGATCTGAAACTTGTTTTTGCAGCCCCAAGGTCGACATGTTCATCTGCATGTAAAGTTTGATTTTTTATTCAATGTAATATAAGAGGAAAATGTCGTTTTTACTCATTAGCTAATTTCTCTCGCAATACAGCGTGGTAATGTAGCGAGCATGTTTGGGATTTTTGGGCCTGGGATTTATGCAGGGATGTGCTTACTGGGTAGTGATGTGCCCAACGCTTGAGCGCCTTGTATAATTATTACCCGATCGATAATGATGGTATAAACTAATCCTAAATGAATGTATCCTAATCCTTACTAATATTACAAGTAAACGAAATAACGTACTTTGAAGTCGGTTGTTTCAGTTTTTTTAACTATAAATAAATAAATATTTGTGGACATTTAACACAACACCATCTAGCCCAAACTAAGCAAAGCTTGTACTATGGAGCTAGATGGCTGATAGAATACATATATATATATATATATATATATATATATATATATATATATATTGTAAATATATACCTAAGAGAGATAGAAACGCCCAGACACAGAACAAACATGCTCATCACACAAATGTTTGCCATGGGTGGGGATCGAACCCACGATCTTTCAGTTTAGCAGGTAGACGTAGACACACTACCAACTGAACCACAAGGCCAGTACATAAAATTATATAATTAACCATTGTAGAATTATTCTTCATAATATAAATATATGTATATTTCATAACATCACAATTATGAGTAAAAAAAAACTAAAAAACCCCGAAATCGAGGTTTTACACACCATTCTTCAACGTATTATTATCATCAGGCATTATGAACGATTGAATACATCGTTCAATTTACGCTATTATATCTATGTTAAAAGAAAACTATATCGATCTACGTTCTTGATGCGTACTGCACAGGAATGGAATTCTTTGCCGCCATCTCTGTTTCCTGAGACCTACAATCTTGGGATTTTCAAGGAGAGTGTATAGATATCATCTAGATCGATGAGCTCCATCCTCGGCCGCACCGTCGCTTAACATCAGGCGAGTTCACTTCAGCATGACATGGACGGATGTGGTTGTGATGCAATAGAACAAGTAAATCAGCACACATATCTGGGGTTAAGGATTCGCTCAGCGCACATAGCTATCTCTCTCGCGCATCACAACCTTTTTAAACATATAAAATAATTGAGTAAGGATACTAGAAAAGTGAATGCTAAATTTGTTTACTTAGACAGGAGAAATATTTAAAAATAAGTTTTTCTTCGATATATTTTAAATTGGCTGAGAAATAAGAAAATATAGAGTAAATATCTAATTCCGTAGCCAGTATAAATGTTATCTGACTAAAACTTTTTTTAAAGTATTTCTCTCTGTAAATAAATAAATTTAGCACTCACTTTTCTAATATCCCTACTCAATGATTTTATATTTTTTTAAATGTGATGCGCGTGAGAGAAAGCTGCGCGCTTTAAAGCAGATTCAACTAGCAACCATGTTGACTAGGCATGTGACAAATTAAGAACTATTTACTTAGCTAAATTTTATAACATCAAATATAAAGTGTCATAATTACCAGATATTATTAAGCAGGTATGTGGCTCTGGCTGAATCTGTTAAATCGTATAGTATCACAAGTTACGGTCGAACTTTCAAAACCTATTTAAACAAAATAAGAGATTTACAAGTAAGATTCCTAAAAGTTATGGTTCCAATAAACATTAAGGAAAAATATAAAGATAGCCTAATTGTCATTTTTAGTTTTTGTTAAATATTAGATACCTGTGCAAGATAAAGCACACATGTCCCTGCTATTGGATCAATTTAATAACTCACAAGTGCAAATACCTACCTGTTTCACATATATCATGATTAGAAAAATCACACAAAACAAGCTTAAAATACCTAAAGTTAATAATTATTACGGCAGAAGAACTACAGCTTTTTTAGTTTCAACTTTAATAAATGACGTACCTAAAAGTGTAAGAGATGAAATCAATACCAGATATGAATTACAAACTGATATACAAAAAATATTTTTTCACTCCTCCTCTTCCTCTTGCTCAAAAAGTCCGTCATTGTAGCGTACTAAAGCGGGGATAAAATAGCATTTTAAGCTCTAGGGGATAAAGTTTTTTTTTTTAAATGTTTATCTCTTACCAAAGAGCCTACATACACGAAACAGTCTTTATTCAAAAGTAGAATAATCTCTTTGGGTTATATTTACATTCTCTTTGCAAACATTTTGTTAAATATCCAGAATTGTACAAATTTTACATAATTTTTAATAAAAACCTATTGTAACTCGGTTTCTATTTACTCCCTCTAGCCCCTTGTATAACAATCTACTATTATGAAAAGCTATTTACATATTACCAACTACAAACTATCTACACATTAAGACTATTAAAAAAAAAACAATTTTTAAATATATATATACAGAAAACAAATAAAATAAAAACTTACTCAAAAAGTCCACTGGTAGTGGGAAAAGTGGCAAGAATACTGGCAGCATTGCCACGTTGGATGGCAATGCTTACTTTTTGAGCAAAGTAGGAGCCAGCATTCTGGTCACTTGTCACCTCTACCAAGCGTTTGGCTATTTCCCTGTATAAACTCTGAGCGGCTGGACCCCATGAACCTAATGTTTCGACCCCAAACGGCACAAACATGTACATCCGGTCTAAATATGCATATTTGCGCCGTTTGAGGTTTTCTGCTTTTGTTGCGGCAGCACCAGCTTGTTTGCTAGTCTCTGAAAGATGGGACGGCGCCAGTGTGTCAACACAAGTAGCATCCCAGACTATCGGCTGACCCATCTTCCAAGGGATAAGTGTCATTCCATCGGGCCTCTTGCCGTCGTCTCGCATAAGACCGTTGGGCTCTAAGACTGAAGGGACGCCGGCACTGACAAAGGCCCGACGGATGGCATCATTCAAACTGGCGTGCCGCGGTATGCGCCCAGCGCTCTTACTGCACGATAGGGCATGGTGGCCCAGCCGATCCGCCATGTCACCACATGAGCAGCGGTGTGGTACTTGGCAAGGGGCGCCTAAACGGAGGGATACGGCTACACGGAAAGTATTGCTGTCCAAAAGATTGCCAATGTTTTTAGATGGTAACGCTTGCAGCCAAAGCCCCGATTCCCATCGAGCAACAGCAAGAAGACGAGCACGCTCTGTGATAGAACTTGATGAATTTAATTGCTTTTGATATTCCAGTTCACAGAGCGGCCCGTCCCACTGCCTCTGAGAAGCGGGTATTTTGGGCAAGGATTGGGCTGGACAAGCTATTTTCCAGCGTTCTACAGCCTCAGCGAGATAACTAATTTTGAAATTCTGAATAGAAGGCGATAGAATAGCACTCACTAATTTTTCAGTACTGAAGGCTGATGATATAAAAGCTGGCAATGAAACACTAGAAATTTTACGAATACCGATACCTCCAAACCGCACAGGTAACGTAGCCTGGTTCCAAGAGCAATCTCCAAAAGATATATTTAAAATTGTGGTGAGTGTATCCTTTAGGATGTTATCAAGCTGTCGTAAAGCTGAAGAATGATTCCAAAGCTGACAACATCTAAGAGAATACATAAATTTTGGGACAAAAAGGCAATATCTAATAATATAATAGGCCATATGAGTGTTAATTTTTTGGAGGCGGTCCGAAACTGATTGAAAATTTTGAATTTTGTCATCAACAAAATCTTGAATTTATTCATCTAGAACCGGTGACCCTAAAAGACGAAGAGAACTGTTTCCTAATACTTTAATGTTTGGAGCTATTTTTTCGAAAAGGCCAATTGTCTCATGTTTTGGAATCGAAGAAAAATTTGGAATAAAAACTTCACATTTTGAAAAGTTTAAGGTCAGACCTATTGAACTAAATTCAGAAATTAAAAATTGTAGGTCTTTTAGAACAGTATTAACATCGCCTCCCAGAGTCCCATCATCTAGGTACCATACATTAAATTTTGATTCTAATTTTTTAATGATTGGGTGAATTACTAAGCTGAAAATAGCTGGTCCAAGAGGATCACCTTGCTGGCACCCTACTTCTGAAGATAACACGTTACTTTTGTACATTAATTTTGATGGTTTGCCATAACATTGCCAAATGAAATTAAATATAGAAGGGATTTTGTCTTTAACTTGAGTCAGAAGAGAATTTCTATCAACAGAATTAAAAGCATTTTTGATATCTACCTTTAGCACCACTTCACCTCCTTGATGCCCTAAAAAAGTACGTAAAGCGTGTACCGCCGCCTCACAACCACCGCGTGAACCAAAACCCAACTGGAATGGTTGAAATTCCTCACGGAGCGGTTCTTTTATGTGGTTGACACAAATCTTAGCTGTGAGACGACGATAAACTGTGCCGACAGCAATTGGCCTTAGTCCACCATCTTTTTTAAGCAAGGCGCACAAATTTGCTCCATATAATATTTCTGTTATTTGTTCATTATGAAAATATAACGTCTACATAGTAATTAAAACAATAATTATGCATGATATTCATTTTAAGTAACAGCCTGTTACCTGTATAAAGTTGTTTACGCAGTCGATTGGAACCAGCTAAGGGCCTGACTCAGAATGCCTCGTCCAGGAATTAATAGATAACTCATTGCTTGCTCACCTAAAATAATAATATATCAACATAATTTATATAATTCTGTAACTTACCAACACAAACTAACAGTAGTTTTTAGGTACCTCTGAGGATACATGTATGTTTTTTGTAACGAATAAATAAATAAATATCAATAAAAAAATGGTGGTCAATCGTAGATCTTCTTTTTTTTTTTTTGTATTGGACCCGCATTAAAGCATTTGCCAGTGTCAAGTATTAGGATTTTTTCAAGTTTCTTGAATAAAACAAGTTGTAAATGTTCTAGTCACAATCTAAGTCACGTATACAGTCAATTTATAAGTCGAGTCCTGCTTCAGTAAAGTGGTGGCGACTTTACTAGAAGCTTCTATGGAGTTTTGCCGACAACGTAAAATCACACGTTTTACTGCTTTATTTCACCTGCCCACACTCACGCACTTTATCGAACACTTAAAGAATAAAACACCACCATTTTTATAGCATTAATGTTCAAAATAACACAAGCTTAGGAAAATAAAACAAAGCAACAACATGTTACTAAGACGTTCCCGCCAAAACTCCAATCGTAGATCTTATCATAGGTATATAAATAAATCGGCCAAGTGCGAGTCGGACTCGCGCACGAAGGGTTCCGTACTATCATCTATAATAGAAAATCACGTTTGTTGTAGGTATACTAATTTATTGCTTAAAAATTACGTTTGTTGTATGGGAGCCCCCTTTAATATTTACTTTATTGTTATTTAATTATTTATTTTGAAAGGTAATATACAAGTAAATATTCTGTGAAAATTTGAAGCGTCTACCTGTTACCGTTTTTAATATTGAGCAAAAAAATACGAAAAAAACACGTTTATTGTATGGGGACCCCCTTAATATTTTAATAGTATTTGTTGTTATAGCGGCAACGGAAATACATCATTTGTGAAAATTTCAGCTTTCTAGCTATCACGGTTTATGAGATACAACCTGGAGACAGACAGGCAGACAGACAGACAGACAGACAGACAGACAGACAGACAGACAGACAGACAGACAGACAGACAGACGGACAGACAGACAGACAGCGAAGTCTCAGTAATAGGGTCCCGTTTTTACCCTTTGGGTACGGAACCCTAAAAAAGAAGTACCCGACTGGAGAAAAGCTTTTGCAGTCTAACGTATGAGATCGTTACGCTTAGAACACTGTTGTGCATAATTTTTTTGTGAGAAGGTATACGTAAAATCGCTGTAAAAGATTATAAATGCGTACTCTTTCCAATAATTCTAGAAAAAGTTCGTTGGAGATTACGAAAAAACGCATTTATTTTTTAATTTTGCGAGAGTTGTGAAAAATATAGCCAATGATAATCAGGGGGTGAAGACGAATCTAACAACACCTTGCACATCAAAATCGGTCAAGCCGTTTAGGCTATAAGCTATCAAATAGAAACATACATACATACACACATAATATTAACGGGATATTTACCGTGGTTCGCGTTAATTTTGAGCTCCCGATATTTCGGCACAGTTACATGCACCATGTTCACGGGCGACTAAACATGGTGCATGTAACTGTGCCGAAATACCGGGAGCTCAAAATTAACGCGAACCACGGTAAATATCCCGTTAATAATAATAGTGTTTTAATGAATGACCGTGATTGTTTAAATAAGTGTTTTACACACATACATACACTCGAAGAACATAGCCCTTCTTGTTACGCAATCGGGTGAAAAAACGAAAGCTAATGCATTCAAACGTTGATGTCTTCGAGTATGAGGATGGGCGTGTACGACTGTACGTCTCCGATGTAATTACTCCCGAACAATTTTATTTTTCTCAAGACTAGAAAAAACAGGTGAAAACAAGCGATTTTCTTATCGACGTTGAAATCAAGCTCAGTTATTTATTGAAGTTGGTAAAATAGATGTTGATGGACGTTATGCAGACGTAGACGCTTGTCTGCAAACAATGTCTGAAAACAATGTTCGCCATTTTTAACCCTCGTGTGTCATGGATGTCTAAATTATAATTATATAGTAAATATTATTTTGTGTATGTGTACACACAAAAAAAATTTGGCAAAAAACCAAACATAAAAAGTAGTTCACCTTTAAACCCATACGAGTTTATTAAGAATTTTCCTCGTTCAAATCACTATTAACACTTGTCTTGTTTGTATGAACGAAATAAAATTAATAATAGTTAAAAAAACGGACAAGTGCGAGTCAGACTCGCCCACTAAGGGTTCCGTACAAACTAGTAGATAAAAGGGGGAAATTATACAAAAAAAAATTATTTTACTTCATAAAGTGAAAAATATACATCGTTAAAATATTTATAAACCTGTTTTAGCTTTTGCTAATAAAGCTCTTTCGATATGATACCCAACCTGAGAAGTTTGATTTTTTTCTCTGCAGCAAGAGACTATGGATCTGCGTATATGGTTTTAGTTTCAACTCGATACCTTCACGCATTCCCGAGATACAGGTCTTGACACCCGGACGGACGGACAGAAGAATAACCAAGTGATCCTATATGGGTTCCGTTTTTTCTTTTCAGGTACGGAACCCTGAAAAACTTAAAAAAACGCATGCATACAGATTACAGGTGAAGTTATTAAAACAAAACGTGTGTGAAAAAAATCAGCTCAATAGGTCGGTGTTTAAAATTTAGTTGCAAGAATTGACATACTAAATTATAAGGCAAGTTCAAAAACAAGTATCTAATATTAAAAGAAAAACAAAATACCCGACTGCATAATAGCAGTTTTTACAGTCTAACTTGCGATTTCGTTACGCTTGATACACTGTTGAGGGTAACTTTTTTTGGAGAAAGTATGCTTACACATACTTTCTCAAAAAATCGCTGTAAAAGATTATAGATGCGCATTATTTACAATAATTCTAGTAAAGTCACTTGTTTATTACGAAAAAGTTCGTTGAGGTTACGAAAAAACGCTTTTTATTTTTATTTTTGCGATATATGTATTATTATTATTACAAAAAAATATAGCTGACACTTGAGGAGTGTAGACGAGTCTAGCGACACCTTGCACATCAAAATCGGTCAAGCCGCTTAGGCTGTAGGCTGTCATATAGAAACATACATGCATACAAACTTACATACACTCGAAAAACATAACCCTCCTGCTCATGCAGTCGGGTAAACACTTGTAGTTATACTAAATTATACATGCGTATATATCCAAATTGATATTATACAAGTATAAGTTTTCCCAACTTTTATAATATTAATTTGAAACTCAAAATCTTCCAATAAAAAAACGGACCGATTTTGATGAATAGTTTAGAACGCTTTCGATAAAATCCTCTTTCAAACAAAAATTGGCCACTTGCCAAGAGCGTGTCGAGACATGCGTATAATAAGTAATAGGGTGCGTAGCTTATTCGGTAATTGAAAAGAAAACTGCGAGTATTTTTGTATAGAATATTTTGCAAAAAAGTCAATGATTAAGTTTAAGTGTTTTATATATATATAGGTATACATATATCGCTATATCTCGAAAAGTGGTAATCACAGAGTGTTCAAAACAATTTTCACTAAAAATACTTAATATGGAATAAAATTTGACTGGCCTTGTGGCTCAGTTGGTAGTGTGTTTACATCTACCTGCTGAACTGAAAGGTCGTGGGTTCGATCCCTCCCAGGGCAAACATTTGTGTGATGAACATGGATGTTTGTTCTGTGTCTGGGTGTTTCTATGTATCATATGTATATATTTACAAAATAAAAGTATATATGTATTCTATCAGCCATCTAGTTACATAGTACAAGCTTTGCTTAGTTTGGGCTAGATGGTGTTGTGTGAATGTCCACAAATATTTATTTATTTATTAAAATATGTATTGTATTAGGGGATTGTATAATATGCTAATGACTAGTATATTAACCCCTTAAAGTATTGCTAGTAATTATTTTAGTTAAAAAGAATATATACCTATAGTATATATTATTCTTAAAGATTTATTCATCTATTTCTTTCAATAATTCTCACAAAGGGAAGCTTCGCGGCTTTAATACCATTTTTCAAAAGCTTGGCTGGAGTTCTTTGTGCATGAGCGGTGGGGTAAGCCCAAGTAAGTATATTCGATGTAACCGCCCCCGTGGGAAATTAACTAAGACATAAGGCCGCCGCCTTTGATGTTGGATATTAGATAGATAATGTATCTTCTGTTGGAAGGATTAAAGAGCTTAAATTGTGTCGCAAAAAAGGAAAATTGTTTTTCTCTTATTTTTGTATTTACATTTGATAGGGTTCGTTACATGATTACATTTTTTCCCCCCTTTTTGAAACCGGGTCTTTCTCTCCGTGTCAGAGATGAAAAATTTGGGAACTCTTGGACGTTGATGTTTATATTTTTAAGTTATTTTAATTGCGGTTTATAATATGGCAACTGTAGTCATTTTAGTAGATTTTTAATGCAAGAAATGTTGGAGAACCCTCTCCTGTCATCGTATTTAAACATTTGCTCAATTTGCGCATTTGCTTCATTCGACGCGGCACAATGTACCTCGTTCAGTACAGAGTAGCGAGACTAGCGAGTCAAATTTGTTCGTATATTGTTTTTAAAGAAAACACAGGGAACGAGCCGTATCTTATTTGAATAAGACGTAGTTTGAACGCGCCCTGGGTTGGAGGCTGACCTGCGAGACACAGTGCAGAATTGTAATTGAAAAACTAAAACACAGGGAACGAGCCGTATCTTATTTGAATAAGACGTAGTTTGAACGCGCCCTGGCTTGGAGGCTAACCTGCGAGACACAGTGCAGAATTGTAGTTGAAAAACTGAAACACAGGGAACGAGCCGTATCTTATTTGAATAAGACGTAGTTTGAACGCGCCCTGGCTTGGAGGCTAACCTGCGAGACACAGTGCAGAATTGTAGTTGAAAAACTGAAACACAGGGAACGAGCCGTATCTTATTTGAATAAGATGTAGTTTGAACGCGCCCTGGCTTGGAGGCTGACCTGCGAGACACAGTGCAGAATTGTAGTTGAAAAACTGAAACAACCGATTTCAAAATGCGTAATTTTGATATGCGTAATAAAACTACTGAACCGATTTTGATGAAAATTCTATGGGAGACCTGTGAAGTATGGCTTAACAAACAAAAAACCGGACAAGTGCGAGTCAGACTCGCCCACCGAGGGTTCCGTACAAACTAAATAAAAGGGGGAAATCATTTTTTTTATATTTTCCTTCATAAACCGAAAAATATACATCGTTAAAATATTTAACACATTCCTTGCTTACCACTCGGATCCGAGTAGGGCGGGGCTATAGTAGCGGCACCTCCCACTCGGATTCGAGCGAGCGTCCCGTTCGTTTTGTAATAGACAGTAAACCGCCGGCGTTTGAGGCAGTCAACGTTGCTTTGCGCGGCCACTATGATAAAATTACCCTAAAAAGTTTTGGTTCCCAGGTGAAGTGAAGGGTCTGCAGGGGGCGAAGAATGTGTTAAAAACCTGATTTAGCGTATGCTAATGAGGCTCTTTCATATGATACCCCACATGATCCGGTTAATTCACTTTAAAATTTGGGCCCTCATTTCTTGAATAGAGACACTATTTTTTGTGATTAAATAAAAATGACCAGTTTTCGGATTTTTTCCAATATATGTACTCTAACACAAATTAACACAATGCTTCTTGCCAAATTTCATAGTTCTAGGTCAACGGGAAGTACCCCATAGGTTTGATCCCTCTGTGAGTGTCGAAATGTGCGTTTTTTATGACATATTCGGCTGTAAAAATCGTCAAATTCAATTCATAATTGACGTAACATACATACAAAAACATAAAATCGAAAGAAGAATCTCCTCTTTTTTGAAGTCGGTTAAAAAATAAATGTACGTTTAGTTTTATCTGAATGCAAAAGATGAAGAACAATGTTTTTTAGGTGTGTGTATGTTAATTATTTTCATTTAAAATCCGAAATCCGAAAACTGGACATTTTTAATTTAATCACAAAAAATTGTGTCTTTATGCAAGGACAAAAATATAAAGTAAGTAAGTATTCAAAATTATAAAGTGAATTTACCGTATTATGTGGGGTATCATAAGAAAGAGCTTCATTAGCATAAGCTAAAACAGGTTTTTAAATATTTTTACGATGTATTTTTCGGTTTATGACGGAAAATATATAAAAAAATATATGATTTCCCCCTTTTATCTACAAGTTTGTACGGAACCCTCGGTGGGCGAGTCTGACTCGCACTTGTCCGGTTTTATTTTTATTTAAATAAAAATCGTCATTTTGTATGTCGATCAAATTTTCGGTCCGCACTTGCTAGTCCGCTGCGCTATGTCGGTTTCGTTCGTCTACGAATCTCTTCGTATCTAATACGATCTCGTAGAGACCCCGAACATAGCTCTCTCCATAGCTCGTTGCGTGACTCAGCGCTTGAAGAAGCATAGTTACTCAAGTACCTATGTATATTTATTTTAAGTACCAAAACATAAATAAATTTAATTAAACACATTTCATTACTAAGATTTTATCTACGCTACTCTTAATGACGTAATTTAAACCTCAATTGTGCTATAATTTGTAATTTAATTCAATAAAGCTTCATATTTACTGTCAAGAGACTTCTCTTTGATATTTTCATATTTAATTAATTGTGTGTATAAAGTTGAAATAGGTATATCACGCAGTGTTCGCTTCAATAGTTTTGGAACCGATATTTCACTACACTTAAATAAATCGGCCAAGTGCGAGTCGGACTCGCGCACGAAGGGTTCCGTACTATCATATATAATAGAAAATCACGTTTTTTGAAGGTATACTAATTTTTTGCTTAAAAATTACGTTTGTTGTATGGGAGCCCCCCTTTAATATTTACTTTATTGTTATTTAATTATTTATTTTGAAAGGTAATATACAAGTAAATATTCTGTGAAAATTTGAAGCGTCTACCTGTTACCGTTTTTAATATTGAGCAAAAAAATACGAAAAAAACACGTTTATTGTATGGGGACCCCCTTAATATATATATTTTTTTAATTTTTAGTATTTGTTGTTATAGCGGCAACAGAAATACATCATTTGTGAAAATTTCAGCTTTCTAGGTATCACGGTTCATGAGATACAGCCTGGAGACAGACAGACAGACAGACAGACAGCGAAGTTTCAGTAATAGGGTCCCGTTTTTACCCTTTGGGTACGAAACCCTAAAAAACGGAATAACACATATCCATATTATAAGAAAAACAAAATACCTTACTGCAGAAGAACGATTTTTACAGTCTATCTTATGATTTAATTACGCTTGATATGCTGTTGAGTGTGTTTTATATGAGAAAGTATGCGCAAAATAGCTTTTAAAGGTTGTAATTGCATATTATTTGGAATAATGCTTGTAAAATCCACTATTTAATACGAAAAACTACATTGGAGGTTACGAAAAAGTTTTTTTTTTTGTTTTTGCCAAATTTTTATTATCATTATTACAAATACGAGTAAAATAGCCTATGACACTCAAGTAGTGAAGACGAATGTAACGACACCTTGCACATCAAAATCAATCAAGCCGTTTAGGCTGTAAGTGACCTTATAGAAACATACATACATACACTCTAAAAACATAACCCTCCTTACGCAGTCGGGTAAAAACTGATTTTACACAGATTTTACTTTAACTATGAGGACCCCTTATAAATTCGCAATTTTGTCCCATACGGCACGCCATTTTACCTAATCATCGAATCCAAAATTTGGTAACCTACAATATATTTATGAATAAGAATATTTATTAACCTTGAATAACATGTTACAGGTAAGTCAGAATTACACATATTTGATAAATTAACTAAACTTTATAATAAATTGTTTTTTTTTAATACATTATAGATCTACGATTGACCACCAACTCGCCTGATGTTAAGCGACGGTGTGGCCGAGGATGGAGCTCGTCGATTTAGAAGTTAAATAATACATCTGTTTTAAGACTCTAACCGTTAAGACAATAATAATGAAATACCAAATGGTCCGCAATACTTTTCTTTGTCTTACTTGCTCGAATATTTATTTTACAAGGAAATCAGAAGTCTGTGTCAAGGCCTGAGTTTCTGATTTCATCATTTTGTTAGTCATAAGTTTCATTTGCCCGAAAAATTATTATATTATGTTCGTTAGGTTTTATTTTAATATATACAGAAACCTGCTCATTTACAAATGTTTGGTTTATTAGGTTTCTGTTAATAATCTCCTTTTTTGAAGTCGGTAAAAAATCGGACAAGTGCCTTTATTAACACAACACAATACACAACCTACACATACTTAACTAACTAAACTACTACGCAATATGCAAATCGATTACCCAGACTGATATAAAGATCTAAAGACAATCCAAATGCTCAAACCCACTACCAGTAAAAAAACACATTAAGAAAGATTCGGTTATACGAGTTCTCAAATGATTTTTCGGGATTTTGATAAAATTAAATGTGTTATGAAAAAAGCCATCTTTTCTGTGGCCTGGCAATGCCGTTTTTTATTAGTCAATTAGACAATAAGGCCACAGATAAGGCTTTGCGCACACGAATCGTAAGCTCAGTCGTCGTTTCTATTGAGTATGTCCAGTTTTGTAAACCAATAAAAAAAGCGTATCGTCAAGACGGAACGAATTCAACAAATACGAGACAACTGCTTCTCTTCCCGGGCATAGGTACTGTAAAAGTCAGTTTAGGGACTTGAGGGTAATTGGCATTTACGTGATGGATTGACCTCCTGTCACTGCCAGCCAATATCACATCCTACCGTCTTAGTGGGGATAGAATGAACATTCGCTTGTCTGGTGTAAATCGGTATTTATACTAAGCTTACGTTGCGACGCCGCCGTGTGCGAAGGGAGTAAGTGCAAAATACGTATAGAACTGTTCTGTTACATTTCCACTGTGGCAAGCAACATCGTTATTATGAATTTCATTTCACGCTGACCGGCTTGCGGTTGCGATGCTTTTAACATCTGTTTTTGTTCAGTTCGTGCTTCTCTTTATGACCTGAGGTTTTAATCAGTGTGCGAGAACCTCTTTGGTGTTTTATTGGATGAATAATATAGAGAGCTCATCTGAACAGTGCCGGCGGTTTTATGATAGGAAAAAAAGAGTTATGACACTCGGGAAATAACCGAAATTAATTTAAAAACTACAGGAAAAAATGTATAATGATGTTTCATCGAACACGATGGGCCTGATGTTTCATCGAAATGGGTAGGTACAGTCATTTGTATTATGTAGATAATTTCGGGGTCTTAAGTTTTTAAACTTATTTGTATTTCCATCTTTCATTATAAATGGTAAGTTTTTACATGAAACTGAAATTATAATTACAAATATATGTACTTAAGTAAATAATAACCTAAACAATTTAAATAAACAAAAGAAAAAATAATTATATTCTTATAATTATTTTCAATGTTTGTAAAAATAAAGAGCAGATTGTAAAATCAAAATCGGTTTTTTAAAAGACCAAAATGATGGCATTTATTAGAAAATACGTCGTCTTTTTATCTCAATTACTGGTAGAGAAAAATAGTGAATGTCAACTGACAAACTTATATCGCAACAATTTATAAATTTCAAACAATATTTTTCATTTACTGCTCAACAATTTAATTTCAAATTGTTCTAGAAGGCACAAATTTTACTTAAATTCCCAGCCGCCCCTTATTTGCCCTCATTATTTGACGACGATAACTTTACCTCAATTAAATTAAAACATTTCCGCCATTTTCGAGTTTTTTTTTATAGTAACGCAAATAAACACCCCAAATGGTACCAAGGGTTTCACAGTTATAAATAGGTGTACTTAAAATTTTAAATTGCAATACGCAAGCCGCAAACAGAGTTCTACGGCTTACTTACATGGGGACGAACTAAGGAGTAATCAGGGGAATTATTGTGCTAGTTTATTTTTGAAGTGAAAACTTCTTTGGGCTTAACACTTTATTTTGTGAGTATTGAAGGAACCTGAGCCGTCATGCTCGGCTATGTAATTCTCGTTCGGGTAAAGTCGGCTCGACTAGACTAAGCGAGCGAGCTAGACACCGCGGCACTGCTATAAGTAAGTACTGCTATTTCTTACTATTAACGACGCCTTGATAATTTTTACTTCTGTCGTGTAATCTTAAGCGCACATATTTTTTAACGACTTCAAAAAAGGAGGTTATCTATTCGACCCGTACCTATGTATGTAATTTTGTCAGAACTGCACAGTTTTTGTATATGTTAGTCTATAGTATACCAGCTTATGCAACTTTAAGACTTATGCGCGGCTTTGATTTACAACTGAATTTCAGACTAGACATTATGGGTCTTGTCATTTTTTCCCATTGGATCTTTTGGCTCACTAGAGTTCACTAGACCTTGTGACTCTGAAGGAAAACTTTTTGAAAATGTATCACTGTGCGCCACTAGGGGACAACGGGAACAGCACAACTTTTTTGATTATTCCCGTTGTCCCCCAGTGGGGGATACGGACCTGGGGGACAACGGGAATATCGCTTCTAAACGTGTGTGCCAAATTGCATAAGTGTATGTATGTTTGTATGTCTGTCCACGTATTACGCAGAAACTAGAGTCGTATTGCAAAAAATCTATTTTTTAAATCGGTAGATATTCTAGTTCAGTGTTTGTGAGACAATGTAATTCAAATAGTAATAAAACTTGACATCCTCACTACATAGGCACATCATGCTAAATTCTACCAGATAGATGTTTCAACTGCCCGATATAAAGATCTTTTGTAACATCCATAATTTTCATCAAAAGTTAAATCATAAGGCCACAAACACAAACCGCCCCAAACTTCCTCCCTAAATCCGGCGCATTAAGACCTAAGAACCTTATTTATTGTCGAGAATGTACCGTTTTTACTCCAAGTCCCGAATTAACATAATAATTTGCGCAGCCGCCAGATAAATGAGGGTAGTTAGTGCTTGCCTTTGTTCTAGTTTTTGCAAAGGGCTGATCATGCACGCTGGAGTTAAAAGCTTCTGCGCTCGCGTTTTTCCGGACTACGGCATTAATGTTCTTCTCATATAAAAGATTGTTCCGGAGTTGTGTATCTACCTTTTATTGTTTGCAAAAGCATATATTATTACATTTTCTGTGGTAAAAACCTCATTAAACTGATATTTTATATCGTTCTGCAGCATTATCGCTGAGCACTTACCTTTTTTGATACACCAGATACTACAGCGACAACTGCATATTTTTTGAGGCACAATAGTCTTACTTTTGTTACTTTGTATTTGTGTTCTCTCTTATATTTTTGGTGTAGTGTATGGTGTTTAAAAATAAAATATTTCCCTTCTTTTATTTTTACCAGACTACATAAGAAGAAGACTGAAATTAAACAAACTTTAGCGGAATGATTTCTTAGGTTACCGCGTTTGTTAGCCATTGATGCTGCGAAACGTCAGGTCTTAAAATTATGTGAAATATACGCGATAAATCCGTTAAGTTGTTTTTTTTTTTTTTATTTAATTTTACCGAAGTTAAATGCTAGGTAATCGTTTTTTTTTTTTTACAATAAATGACACCTTTCATTTAACCTATGATATTGAAAAAGAACAAGTAATTTGAAACATTTAAAAATCTCCGATTTTAAAAACAACAACCGATTTTGATAAAAAGAACACAACCATAAAAAAAAAAAAAAAAAAAAAACAGATCAAAATTTAAATTTGTCGTGCCACAGATACAAATGTCAAACAATCTTTTAACAATCCTCTTTCTGAGTCGGAGTTTAAAAATAGAACAGAAAGAAACACACTTACATCCCAATAACACATCCTAAAGATAGGTATTAGGATCAATATTTTTTGAATGCAAATCAAATGTTTTTAAATAAACTATAATCCTATTTTAATTAATTTTTAGGGTTCCGTACCTCAATAGGAAAAAACGGAACCCTTAAGGATAACTTTGTTGTCCGTCTGTCCGTCTGTCCGTCCGTCGGGTGTCAAAACCTTTATCTCGGGAACGCGTGAAGGTATCAAGTTGATATTAAAACCATATACGCAAATCCATAGTATCTTGTTGTAGAAAGAAAAAAAACTTTCTAAGTTTTCGTAATAAAAAGTTACAGCCGAATATATCGTAAAAAACGCACATTTCGACACTCACAAGGGAATCAAAACCTATGGGGTAAGTACTTCCCGTTGACCTAGAACTCTGAAATTTGGCAAGAAGCATCTTACTAGAGTACATATATAGGAAAAAATCCTAAAACTGGCCATTTTTAATTTAATCACAAAAAAATTGTGTCTTTATGCAAGGAATTAATGTCCAAATTTTAAAGTGAATTAACCGTATCATGTGGGGTATCATATGAAAGAACTTCAGTAGCATAAGCTAAAACAGATTTTTAAATATTTTTACGATGTATACTTTTCGGTTTATGAAGGAAAATATAAAAAAGTATATAATTTCCCCCTTTTATCTACTAGTTTCTACGGAACCCTCGGTGGGCGAGTCTGACTCGCACTTGTCCGGTTTTTTTATTTATGTTGTGCTAATATTATGAAAGTGAAAGTAACCACATCACTAAACCGTTTCGCTATGAAATTTGATAAGGAATCTGAGAACTAGTAAGGCTACCTATTCATAACTTGTCAGATTCGAAATCGGGTCGGAAACTATAACTCCATCTCTGTCATTGTCATCCTAACTGTATCGAAATGACAAAGATGGAGATATAGTTTCCGACCCGTTTCCGATTTCGAGAAGTTGTGAATAGAGGACTTAAGACAGACATTTTTTACGCAAGATCTACGATTGACCAACAACTCGTGTAATGTTAAGCGACGGTATGGCCGAGGATGGAGCTCATCGATCTAGATTTCGACGAGCTCCATCCTCATTTTTAAGGCTAGAGAGCCTTAAAAATTCTAAGATTGTAGTTCTCAGGAAACAGAGAAGGCGGCAAAGAATTCCATTCCTGTGCAATACGCATCAAGAAGGTGTATATTAACATATATTATTCATCGGCATTTCATCATCATCATCTTCATCGCCAATTTTCATCACTACGCGGGTGAAGCACGCGCACGGCACAACTACTTTATAATATAACAACAATGCATTTCTCATAAAAACCTTATTACCTATACTTAGTCTGGCCATAAATACTGTTACAGTTAAAAATAAGAAAGATATTACATTTGAATTTGGAATCTGTCATTTTTATACGATTGTTCATTGAGTTTTCTAATTTTGGCGCCAATACATTGTACAATATTTTGCGATATTAAAATGGAGTGGGGTGATAAAGAGAACCGAATCGCTGTGATTGCATTACACAAAGTTGGTATGGAGCCAAATGCAATTTTTAAAACTCTCCATACGCTTGGTATTAGTCAATTGTTTGTGTACCGGGCTATTAATAGGTACAATGAGACCTCCTCTGTTTGTGACAGAAAAAGATCTGGCCGTCCACGTAGTGTTCGTACGAAAAAGGTGGTCAAAGCAGTAAGGGAAAGAATTCGAAGAAATCCTGTCCGAAAGCAAAAGATTTTATCTCGGGAGATGAAGATAGCACCCAGAACTATATCGCGTATTTTAAAAGATGACTTAGGACTTGCAGCCAAAGACTTACAAGACTCCTAATGCGATACAAAATATTGTTCCAAAAACTTAACACCAAATCAGGTGTTTGCTAATGACAGGTCACAAACGTCATTTAATCTTAAACGTCATCTCATCGCAATCACTTCTCAATTCTTACGGTGCCAAGATGGTGAACTGTGTTAAACAATCTTGTAAAAATTACAAACTTCTTTAAAAAACTATGGAAAACATTATCACCTTCCATCTCTAAGTAGCAAAAATATATTTCTAACAGTATAAAAAGCGTAATGAAACAAATTTTTTACGTATTTGTATCGTATGTTCGTGTCTCACCTATGACCACGGATGCTCCAGTGTTTGAAAAATCGGGTCTTAAATTATGTGAAATATACGCGATGAAATTGTTGAAATTTATTTCATTTCAATAAATAACAATCGCGAATATTAGTATAAAAAGCATATATGTATTTCATTTCATAAATATATTTTATTATTTATACAAATTACTGCAATTACTGCAAAGAATTAGAGATGGGTCGATGTAATATAAGTTATCGATGACAATTATTATTTTTACGGACTTCAAAAACGAGATTATCAGTTAGCTTATATTTTTCTTATATGCTACCCGCATGATTTTGTCATTTAAATTGATTTAAAATTCCTTTCAAATCTCAAAATCGGTCAGTAGTTTGGTTTTTAAAATTGCGAATTTTGAAGTCGGTTATTCTAGTTTTGTAAACTATAATAATTATGATATGTGAATCATCATCATCATCTCAGTCATAAGAAGTCCACTGCTGGACATAGGCCTCCCCCATGGGTTTCTATAAAAGCCGATTGGAAGCGGCTTGCATCCAGCATCTTCCTGCCACTTGTATAAGTTCATCTGTCCATTTCATGGCTGGTCTTCCTAAGCTACGCTTGCCGGGGCGTGGTGTCCACTCGAGAACTTTTCAGCCCCATTAGCCATCAGTTCTACGTTCACTGCCACTTCAACTTGCTATTCAGCTGTGCTATGTCGGTGACCTTTGTACGTGAAACATGGTATTTGATTTTACGATAAATGTTTATTTTTTTTTATTCTTAAACTAACACAGCACCATGCTAACTATTCTGTTTAGATTTTCTAGTTGATGCTGTACAAGCAGAACATTGGGCAGATATAGTAAGGCGAAGTCAAAATGATCCTTGGTGGAAACCGAATTCTCGCTTAACAATTTGTTCAGTGAATTTCCACAATAAATGTAAATACATAACAAATACAGGGCGCCAGCATTTACAACATTGAGCAATACCTTCAAAGGTTACTTTGAATTATAAAATCATGACATTAATAACATTTATTCAAATTTAAATTTATAGTCCCATAGAGAAGTTGGAATCACAGAATGTTCAAAATAATTTTCATTGAAAGTATTTAATATGGTCTACTATTATGGTTAATAATGAATTTTTAGGTCTTAGTTGAGAAATGTAGGGGGGGGGGGGGACACAACTTTTTAACTTTAGCGAGCTATATCTCGCACATATCACATCTGAGACACGATAGGGTGGGGGCTAAAAAAAATATCCAGTCTTAATTGTATATATGAAAAACCCAATCTCTATTTTAAATTTTTTTGAAAATTTTACTACGGCATTTTGTAGCGGCTCACAAAACACAATTATGTATAAAAATTTGTTTTTATAGGGTTAATAGGCTCCGAGTAAAATGACTGTGACATACGGACAGACAGACAGACGGACATGACGGAATTATAAGGGTTCCCCGTAGTTACTACGGAACCCTAATAAAACGATGTTTCTTGAAACATTACAAAAAAAATCAAAAGAAAAAATTGGTACCTATAATTACTTATCGATATCGATACTTTAATACCTCTTGGTCTATCTCTGGCTTAATGTCATTAGGTTTTTTTTTATTTATTTCAGTATTGCCAATATATGTTTTCTCAATTTCCCTGTATTATTTGTATTTACCTATACTATATTGTTTGTAAATAGGTGTGAAAAATTATTTATTCAGTAGAATTTAATCAAATTAATTGGGTCCATTACTGGTGCTACGAATTAACCATTGACATACTTATCTAAGTATTGTGATAAATCCATTAGATTTCGAGAGGCAGTGATGTGTTAATGAATACGGAGGACAAAAAATAGTGCTACGTTAATCACAATGTAGGAACTCTGCTATAGTAAAATAAACATTTGCTGTTTTATCCTATTTTCAAAAATGAAGTTCCGAATGAAATAGCTGGGCGTGGACCGTTGCACTCCAACAAAAAAAACGTAATATATGTTTACCTGACTGTCAACTGATGCGAAAGCAAAAAGAACCTTCGTGATCTTAACCTACATTATGTACACATTTATCACGCACACACACACACACACACTAGCATAAAAATATAGTCTTTCCAGTCACAATTACTTTGAATCTTATTCTTCTCAACAGATCGTGGAACTCAAAGTCCGTGTTAAGGCCGGCTTAAAGTTTACTAAAATAAAATATGACATATCATAGTCAAATTGAAATGAAATGAAGTTTATTGGAAAAAATAACTGCGAATGACTTCTACTGAGCTACTGAGTAATTTTTTTATGAATGAGGTATTAGTCGATTCATTGCCGTTGTGACATCAGTTATATGACGTCACAATTTGTAAATTGCATGTATAAACTTATTTAATAAATACTATCATCATGAACTGTATTTTTTATTTACAAAATAAAAATACATTAGATTCTTTTATAAAGTGATGAAAGTGGCGCCGCTGCCTGTTTCGCTCGCACGCGGCACCCATAGATATAAAATTATTTAAGTTACTGATTTCATTTTTGATTTCAGATTTTCTTTCAGAGTCATAAGAACACTATTACAATGTATTAACAGTAGCTGTTATTTTATATGTGATATTTTGACCGTGATAAACGTGTAACCGACAAAATTTTCACATTTATACCTAAATTTCGGTCAAAATAACAAATATAATAATTTTATAGTTTAAAAAACTGAAACAACAGACTTCAAAGTTACTATTATTTCAGTTATATGATTGTATGAATCTCTCATGGACCATTCTGACTTTAATCATGATTACCCGATCAAATCGGGAGATATCCTTTTCAAAGGCAACTTTGTAGATAAATTTGGCAAATGGACGTGTATCTATGGTTAAAAATAAATTTATAAAAAAATGAAGTGTCAAATTGAAAAAATAAAATTGGCCCGAATTTAAAAGGCGGTTTGTATGGAGATTATCCTTCTGGGTCCTATGTAATAGGGCGAATTCTGTGCTTGCAGCCTATAAGAGACGCACTGGTCATTTTTTAACTGATAATTTAAAAAAGAATAGGGTGGTAAAATCGAAACAACTACTGAAGCGGTACGCAAAGGGAGGTCACAGAAAAATTTTGTTTACGGATGAGAAAATCTTTACAATTGAGCAACATTTTAACAAACAAAATGACCATATTTATGCTCAAAGCTCTAAGGAAGCTTCCCAATTAGTCGACAGAGTGCAACGTGGGCATTATCCGACTTCAGTGATGGTTTGGTGGGGTGTTAGCTATGAAGGAGTGACTGAGCCATATTTTTGTGAAAAAGGTATCAAAACATCGGCACAAGTGTATCAAAATACCATTCTTGAGAAGGTAGTTAAGCCCCTTAACAACACCATGTTCAATAACCAAGTATGGTCCTTCCAACAAGACTCGGCGCCAGGTCATAAAGCTCGGTCCACGCAGTCTTGGTTGGAAGTGAACTTTTCGGACTTCATCAGAGCTGAAGACTGGCCGTCGTCTAGTCCTGATCTTAATACGCTGGATTATGATTTATGGTCAGTTTTAGAGAGTATGGCTTGCTCTAAACGCCATGATAATTTGGAGTCCCTAAAACAATCCATACGATTGGCAGTGAAGAATTTTCCCATGGAAAGAGTGCGTGCTTCTATTGATAACTGGCCTCAACGTTTAAAGGACTGTATTGCAGCCAATGGAGACCACTTCGAATAAGCTTTTATATTTTAAATTGTTTTATATTTATGTATTAAACTAACACACTGTAAAAGTAATAAATATTATTTGCAATAAAAAAATAATTTTTTTCTTCGTGACAATATTTATGGCAAGACTAGGTATATATTATACATAAGCATCTTCCTCGGTCACAGTACTTGTATTCTTTACAGCGACAGCTACAGCACAAAAGTACCCACTATATCTATTTTGCGGCTACAGCCTGGGATTTTCTTTGTAAACGAGTAGACTACGCCGCGCGCGTCGCCGTTTACATTTATTAACCTTTTACCCGCTGCAATATTTCAAATTAAATTTACTTTTAAGCCTCGCATTAGTTGAAGTATATTTTATCGTGACACGGATTAGTTTGAAGTATATGTTATCGTGACACGGATTAGTTTGAAGTTTCAGTCACTGCGGTCTGCGATTTTAGTTTATTTCGTAGTGTGGATTAAAGTAGCTAATGGATTAAATATGTTAATTGTAATGCGTCGCTGTCTTGTATTGTTAAATGTAGTGATTTAATTTTTACCCGGCTCAGCAAGAAGAAGGGTTATGTTTTTTTTTTACATTTGATATATCTACGATTGAACACCAACTTGCCTAGTGTTAAGTAAGCGACGGTATAGCCGAGGATGAAGCGCGTCGATCTAGATAATCTATTCACTCTAACCGTAAAAATTCTTAAGAAGGCGGCAAAGAATTCCATTCCTGTGTAGTAAGCATCAAGAACGTTGACCGAAATTTATTGTTTAGTGCGGAATTTTGGCATTTCAATGAGAAACGAATAGAAGAATAGAAAATAATATTATACGAAGCGGAATTTTTTAACATGAATTTCCGCATAGTATCGCCTGCTTCACGCAAAGTATCGCCTGCTTCACGCAAAGTATCGCCTGCTTCACGCAAAGTAACGCCTGCTTCAATAAATTTTACAATATTATTTATTGTCATAAAGTCCAATCAATCAATGGGTCAAAAATGTCGTAGTGAAATGGGGAGGGTGGAATGTGGTCATGAAGTTCTTGCGCACACTCGCCGAAATAAATCCTATAAAATGCTACTTTACGTCGGTGCTCGGCATCTAGCCTGACGTAGGATACTTTAATTTAACTCCTGTTAAAATCACAGTTTCGAATGGATGGCAAATGATACTAATAGCTAGTATCGCCATAGACAATCCAGGAGGTACCCGTGGACCAACTTGATAGCACAACCGGTTGTGCTATCGGGACGTGCTTCGATAAATTTGTTTCCATGACACGTGTGAGTAGTTGATTAATGAGTAAACAAATGTTTCTCAATCCCAAACGCTCATTCGACAATTCGTCCGATAACCGAATCTTAGTAACACGAAAGTTCATGTGTATAATAAAAACCGGCCAAGTGCGAGTCAGACTCGCGCATAAAGGGTTCCGTACCAATATCTATAAAAACGGCAAAAAAAACACGTTTGTTGTATGGGAGACCCCGTTAAATATTAATGTAATTATTTATTTTTAAAGTAAATAATATAACTCAATATTCACTGAATATTGCAAGCATCTACCTGTTGTCGTTATCAACAAAAACAAGCAAAAAAAAACACGTTTGTTGTATGGGATCCCCCTTAAATATTTATTTTATTCTGTTTTTTTAGTATTTGTTGTTATAGAGGCAACAGAAATACATCAACTGTGAAGATTTCAACTCTCTAACTATCACGCTTCATGAGATGCCTTGTGACAGACGGACGGACGGACAGACAGCGGAGTCTCCGTAATACGGTCCCGTTTTTACCCTTTGGGTACGGAACCCAAAAAAGAAACCTAACTACCCTAACCTACTGTTTCTTACCATTTTCATAATACAACTGGTTGTGCCACAGGTCCATCATTACCGAATTATAAAATGATCGCACAACTAATTGTGCTATCTAGTTGGTCCACGGATACCTCCCTAAACAATCATCATCTTCAGCAGCAGTGAGTTTATAAAGTCGAAGGCGACAACTCGAGGAGAGCCCGCATTGTGAGACATCTAAATCTTGTTACCAGTCGCCTTTGACACTCCATTACCTGCTCAAATTTATTATTACGGTGCAAGTCTCAAGAAACTGATGATTTCCATTTAAATTCCCTTTTCTATCAGAGTACTGTCACCGTGTGTAACTTTGACTCCGTATCAAACATTGTACTAACCCTATGTACTCGTAAATAGGGCCACGAATTCTGTGCATTGTACGTAGCTTTTTCGATGGTTCTGGATTTTTTCCCCCAAAGATAGTTAATACAACTGCTAACTAACTAATTACGTAATTTGACTACTAATTTTACAGAGTCAAAGTTATCCACTGTACAGTACTCGAAAAGAAACTCAATGAATTATTAAACGCTACTAAACATAGATTATGTGACAACTAGGCCCACCGTATGACAATCAGCCACGTTACGTGGACTTGACGTGGTTGCATAAACAATGAAAATAATTAGTCTTTGGCTTCTTAAACTTAAAGGCAAATTTTCATTGTCAACTTTATTTATTAAACATTTACAAGAAATATAATTTTATTTAACAATTTATTTAAAAGAGCATTCTTTAGGACAATCCTTACAAAATCGCGAGATTACGCTACGAAAAAATAACTGTCCTAACCTAACCTTTACCACTCAGGAAGTAAACGAATAAGTACACCGAATACACGTTTAGGCTGTAAGTTATAATATAGTATCACACCTACATTTATACACAATTACATATACTCGAAAAACATAATCCTCCTTCTTGCGCAATCGGATAATAGTGTCGATATGAAGTAGTAGTAGTAGTAGTGTGGATGTGAAGTGTGTGGTCCTTTGTGGTTCAAGCCTAACTACTAAGAAATAGTAAAAATAATATTTACAAGTATTAAAATTTCACAATTTTTACGTGAAAATACAATAATTTTCTCACATGGGCCAGCTCCTAAGCCAGCTCTTTACAATATAATAGAATACTTTAAGACGTGTCCCATAATTTATAGTTGTCGCGCTGAAGTCACTTCATAAGATAAATACTTGTTTACTGAATTTATCAGCTCAAGTAATCTGTTAAGCCCGCATAAATGCAAGCACACCTATTTATGATAGATGGCTATCTTTATCTGCTTATGAGTATGATAAGGTATAAGGTAATAAGGATTTATTTAAGGATTAATTTATTTATACCGGGTGTTCGGATGGACGGCATAGGTATATATGTATTTTAAAGAAAGGGTCTTGTTGTGTCTTCAGATAAATTTGTTTGGTTTTTTAATTCAGTTGTTTGAAATATTCTAATTTTAGAAGTATCTTGATATATATCAAGATACCACTAAACGAATTAATAACTTAATTCAAAATTGAATGAAAATTTTATGACGATAGTGCTTTTTTTAATTTAGTTATTTTAGGAATTTTAATTAGTTTAGTGGTGCCTTCAAAATACCCCCATTATTTCATTATAATCAGTTTTCTAAGCTAGTATTCTCCTGTCTCCTTCCAATTCTTAGTCTTTTTGGTATCATGTATACATCTCTAATACCCTCTACCTTCCATCTAACCCTCTATGGTCAAATTTGGTGTTAAACGTCCTCGTGGGCTTTGAAGCTATCCCTACCCCATAAGGGAAAATAGGTGTTATATTTTTATGTATGTATATGTGTTAGCTACTACGCAGCTAAGAATTAATTTTCATTTAAAATAAATAGTTTCATGATATATATATTATAATTAATGTAATCGATATTTTTTTACGTAATTAAGTAAATTTTACTTAGACTCTGTATCATGTTTTGAATAAACCAAAGCAAGTTCGTATATCATTCAACCAAACATTTTGTATGCATGAAGGATTATTTTTATTTTAGATTACTTTTTATACATTTATTTTTACTTTATATTTATACTTTTTAATATTTTAAGCATTCCGAATACTTATAATTTTATCTCAGCTTTATGTTGGATATTTCAGGTGCTTATTATGCACAAGCCTACCGTATTATCTTCGGGCTGAACGGAATGGTATCGTAAAATAATTTATGGCGCCTGCCTTTGATTGGTTTTCTACAATAAAGACGATAACAAGAACGCATAACTGAAGATTAAAAGAAATGTGCTTAAAAAGATATAAAATTCTAAATTTACGATTTATTTATAGCGTGGGGTAAAAATTAGAATCGATATCAAGAAACTTCAAATAGACCAATAATAAAGTGTAACGGAAATTATCTAATTATTTTCATGTATGTGCAAGGCGTATCGTATTTATTCGTTGCCGCCGTCTCTGTTTCCTGAGACCTACAATCTTGGAATTTTCAAGGCTAGAGTGAATAGATATCTTCTAGATCGACGAGCTCCATCCTCGGCCACACCGTCGCTTAACATCAGGCGAGTTGGTGGTCAATCGTAGATCTATAGTGTATAGTGTATAAAAAAAAAAAAAAAAAAATATATCTATATATATACTACCACATGTATACATTTAAAAATGGTTTTCGCATACCCTTAATATTTTTAAATTACCTATCCAACGATATTCCACACGAATTCGGATGGGTTGAAGAGAAAAAAAATAATTCATCCCCACTTTACGTATAGGGGAGGTATCCCAAAAGTTTTTTTTTTTTCAAGATTTGACACTTCGACCCAAATTATAGCTTTCTAGTACTAGAAGTGTTTGAGCAAAGTCGCGGACAGACGGACGGACGGGTATGGCGAAACTAAATACCTATAGGGTTTCCTTGTTTACTACGAAGCCCCAAAACGCCGCTAAGCCATGTATGAAAAGTTTTTCCCCAACAGACAGTCGTGTAGGATCACTAGACTATAACAAGAATTCACAAAGAACTACCTTATTACTTAGGTAATTTATGGTTAATTTAATTTACATTTCACTCACCCAGATAAGGTTACTCTTTAATTAAAATGTCTTCAGCGATATCTTTTTCTAACGGCGATTTAGTTAAAAACTTTAGACAAAGGTTTACCTGACACTGAATCATGTAGAATAAAAGTAGGTACTGTATTGAACCTTATTCTAAGCAATGTAAATAATAAATTCTAAATAAAGTAAATAGCTCAGCAGATTGACAAGTTGAAGAGGCACTGGGCAGGGCACATAGCACGTAGAACTCAAGGCCGAAGGGACCAAAAAGTTCTCGAGTGGAGACCACGCACCGGCAAGCGCAGCGTAGGAAAACCAGTCACAAGATGGACAGACAAACTCATACAAGAGGCAGAAAGACGCTAGATGGAAGCCTTGAGTATTGCAACAATGAAGGTTCATGTCCAGCTGTCGACTTCTTGTGGCTGAGATGATAAATAAAAATAAATAAATAAATATTTGTGGACATTTCACACAACACCATCTAGCCCAAACTAAGCAAAGCTTGTACTATGGAACTAGATGGCTGATAGAATACATATATACTTTTTTTTTGTAAATATATACATATGATACATAGAAACACCCAGACACAGAACAAACATCCATGCTCATCACACAAATGTTTGCCCTGGGTGGGGATTGAACCCACGACCTTTCAGTTCAGCAGGTAGACGTAAACACACTACCAACTGAGCCACAAGGCCAGTCAAGATGATGCAAGATGATGATAGATGATGATGATGGTAGATAAAATATTTTTTAATTAGCCCGCGTGAATATTATCTACTAGTATTTTGCACATATAACGGCGTAGGTACCTATGTTAATGCAGGTGTTGTCGAGATTGAATTTAGAATGGAATCGAACCTCCACGTGGATAATACCTCCTCGAGAGTTATTTTAAATCGAGTGCTCTAGGAGACAGCTTTATTTTCTAAGTATATTTTATTTTTATAGGTTTCATCTACGGGGTGAAATCTAATTCATGATCATCCATAAAGTCTAGGTCTACTCATGCTACCGATCACAAAATAAGACTTATTTTTAACCGACTTCCAAAAAGGAGGAGGTTCTCAATTCGACTATGCATGAGTTATAATATTGTGTGTTTGTTCAATGATCTCTTCGCCAATTATGAATTGATTTTGATGATTGTTTTTTGTTTGTTAGAGGTGGCCCCTTATAAATTTTATCAAAATCAGTTCAGTACTTTGGTTTTTATAACAACATAACTGGAAAAATATATCATCTAAGTAAAGGAATTGCGTATTTTGAAATCGGTATTTTTTTCAGTTTTTTGAACTATAATTATGTTTGAATATGCGCAGAGGCCCGCACCTAGCAGTGGGACAGTTTGTACAAACAGGGCTGATTTAAAAAAACATAGATCGCTGACTTCAAATGACTTTAAAAAGATCGCACCTATATAACCTTAACCTGTTAAACCTCTATCTCCTCATACATTTGACAGGTAAGGTTCCCACCAAGTAGGTTCGCGGCACCTGCAGACTATTGGCTCGACATCTGCACGAGTGGCGCTGGCTGGGGTAACATTTAAATAATTCCCCTTGTAGTGGGATAATGCAGTTTTCAAGGAGAAAATTCCTGGTCCCGGCCCGATTGCGTAAGAAGGAGGGTTATGTTTTTCGAGTGTATGTATGTTTGTGAGTAAGTAAGTTTGTTTCTACATAATCGCCTACAGCCTAAACAGCTTGATCGATTTTGATGTGCAAGGTGTCTTTACAACAACATGTCGACAAAATTGCATTCAGATTGGTCCCATAGATTTTCATCAAAATCAGCTGAGTAGTTTGACTTTTAAAACAAAATTGTGCATTTTGCAGTTAGTTTTTATGTTTTTCAAACTATAATTATATATAATATAGACTATAACGATATAATTATAAACCGAAATTACATGACATTTTATCTCTACAACTTCTTGGCCGATGTTGTTCAAATTTCAAATTAAGTGCTAAACATTTCTGATAAATTTTATTAAAATCGTCAGCAAATGGCGCTTTAGAAAACTATACGTTATAAGTTTTATAAACTCCGTCACGTTTCTTCAAGATTGTTTAAAAAATATGACCTGTACGCGAGTACCTACTAACAAACATGCGGACAAACGAACATCGTACTAATGCATGCAGAAACCTGCATTCGCTTCTCTCAACTACATAGCAGCAATATGCGCGTCGAAATATTAACAAATATGTATGTATACATCCACACATAGCAACAATACAAATAGGTACATTTAAGTACATTATGTTCGTATGCTGTCAGGGTCGAGGCGAAGCATTCCGTGGTCACCGGCCGACACCTACGTATGGTCGCGGGTATGCGAGACATGTCGCCGGCATGTCGGACATGTCGCAGACATGCCGACATGTTTCACCGATGTTGTACGCAACTATGCCGAGTTTGAACGCAGATATGCTTGGTGCTCACGCTCGAACGCGACTCGGATGGTTTGGGAGTCAGTAACCTATGTAAGTATTTGTAGAATTAGTATAGTAGAATTACTATACCTATCATTGGATTGGAATATTTTCTACTTGCAATAAGGTGATATTTATTCTTTTGTTTCCGTACTAAGGGTGCGGGAGCCTATTCATGAGGCTACAGTCTATCTGACTGTCTGTCCTACACTTAAATGGCTGGTATCTTTCTAACGGTAATAGATATATGTCTCATAATTTGCAACATTATAGAGTTCACTTTTATATCATCATCATCATCTCAGCCATAAGAAGTCCACTGCTGGACATAGGCCTCCTCCATGGATTTCCAAAAAGACCGATTGGAAGCGGCTTGCATCCAGCGTCTTCCCGCCACTTGTATGAGATCATCTGTCCATCTCGTGGCTGGTCTTCCTACGCTGCGCTTGCCGGTAGGTGGTCTCCACTCGAGAACCTTTCGGCCCCATCGGCCATCAGTTCTACGTGCTATGTGTCCTGCCCACTGCCACTTCAACTTGCTAATCCGCTGTGCTATATCGGTGACTTTTGTACGTCTACGTATCTCTTCATTTCTGATTCGATCTCGTAGAGAGACTCCGAGCATAGCCCTCTCCATAGCTCGTTGCGTGACCTTGAGTTTCTTTATAAGGCCCATAGTTAGGGACCACGTTTCAGTGCCGTATGTCATCACTGGTAACACACACTGGTTGTAAACTTTCGACTTGAGGGACTGGGGAATATTGGACGAGAAGACGCTTTTAAGTTTCCCGAACGCTGCCCAGCCGAGTTGGATACGACGATTGACCTCCCTCGTAAAGTTGGACCTGCCTAATCGGACCGTTTGTCCTAGGTAGACGTATTCGTCAACAACTTCAAGAGTGAAGTTCCCCACAGATATTGGGGTGAGCACTACATGGGCGTTCGACATAACCTTCGTTTTGTCCATGTTCATTTTGAGGCCCACCCGTTGGGAAACTCTATTGAGGTCTTCGTGCATCGTACTGAGCTCTTCCATCGACTTTGCCATGACTACTATATCGTCGGCAAACCGAAGGTGAGTGATGTACTCATTATTATTTAACTAATTATATTATTTTTAATAAAAATGAAAAAGTTATATAGATACATAGATCCAAGTTAAATCAAATTAAATAGTTCATAAAATAAATAAAAGCAAAAATCAATACCTAAAATACTAGATTTCTAAAATCCTTCCCAAAACTTTAAATTTACTAAAAACTTTTACATATATCTTTTTACAGTTAGCAGCTACCAAGACTCCCAAGATACGAAAAGCATCAGTTCAGTGGTCTTACATCAATTAAGCAACAATAGCCGGAGTAACAATTGGACCAGCCGACCGAATCGATTCAAATCGGATGGTGGAATATTTCGAATGAATTTCTTGCTCGATTCAATCGCTCGAAATCGTGTTGAGATGCCCATTTTAGAAATTAATCCTGACACTCGCGGATTTTCTGTTAAATTCTCCTAAAGTTTGAATTTGTTTAGAATGAACAAATTTTCTTAAGAACGCACCTGGATATTATTTCTAAATGACGACAGATGTGACAGATAACTCGTTATTAAAAGTGCTTTAAAACAAAACCCCGATAGAACTGCTCTGATCGTGTGTTGAGCATTGCTGCCATCTTTTTGGCGGATCAGCCAAATATCACGAGAGGATATTGCTTTTTCGTGTTTCTAAACGTCCGATACAAGAATGGGCAAGATGGTATAAGTTCGTGCAGGTCCGATGCCTCACCAAAATGAATGCAATAGAAAACCGACAGATCAATGTATGTCAAACTTTGGAATTTAGACCGAATAAGAGTGTCACTGCCGATAAACTTTTTAGTGCCTTTTTATATAAATCCAAGCTCCAAGGTGATACTTTGCATAACCATCCCAAAGATACGAACAATATGCACGACCGAACTTATGCCTGATACCAACTCACCTTCGAGAGGATACCCAACCTTTTAGCTGCTAGTTGAGTCTTCAACTCAATGTAGGTGCCGAGATTAAGCGTCGACGATAATGTTACCCCCAAAAGCTTGAGGTTATTGGTTAACGGCACAGAAATACCACGGAAAGTACGAGCTGGACATTGAACTTGACCAGATTGACATCGCCCCAGTTGGATACTGCCTCAATAGACACATTCAAGCGATTTTAACGTACCTCTCAACGCAGTACATAACTATTTATACGAGTCCAGAATATTTGATAATGGCACTTGTCATTATTTCGTGTTCATATAATTTAGTCACTAGATTTCGTTTAGAAATCTCGTAAGAATTCCCTACAAGTAACCTAAATAGCTGAGCAATCAGACATGTCTGGCCAATAATTCGTGATTATTGCACGCACAGTCTCCATTCATCATCGCTGGCCGACCATAAGATGCTCGATGAGAGAATCTGGTCAGAGAACCGTCTCGGCACAGATATTAGGAAACATCTCGGTAAAAAAGTTTGCTCATTCGAAGAGTGAATAGAGAGTAAGCGTCTCTACTTAAAACTTTATGCCTTGTCTGTTCTTACGACAATATCAAAATATTAACTCATTCTCAAGAAATAAACTTTGTCCTGTGAAATAATCTATTAGCACGCTTTGGCATTAAACCCAATACGGCAGAAGCCGTAGCAGAAAATCGCAAAGTGCTCTTTCATGCGGTGACACCTCCACTACGTTACTGCTCTTGATTCTCTTGTGTGCGCGTCCGCGTATACTATACACTTCATTATTTCTATGTGTGAGTTGTATATTTCGTATGCTTATTATTGCTTATCTATTCAACTATTGTATTATACATACGAGTATATTGACGCCGCTTCACCGATTGGATACACATTTTGTTTTTCTTACAATATTACGTTTTGTTTCATATCTGCCGGACGTCCCGCGATGGGAAACTTTATTTTATGTATTATTTGTAGGTATTTTAGGTTTTAGCATTTAGTTCAAGGGTCAGGTCTAAAAATTATGAAAAACAAGCTGCCAGTGGTTTCCCCTACAAACTGGCTAATTATTATGTGTTTCATTTTCAGTTCTTTAAGCTCAAATATCTTATTAATAATAATAATATATCTTGTTAACACTTCTTTCACATTTTTTCACGTATTTTTGTAATCCGTTGTCATTTCATCCACGAAGTTCCAGGTTTTACACTGGAAGTGCCTTTTTATACATTTTCTACTCATTGATAACGAGTAGAATTAGGTGCGTTATAATAAATCAAAACAATACAATAGCCACTGTAGTCCTATTGCCTCTATATGAGTGCTTCAGATGCCTCATAAAATTGGAGGCATTATTGGTTATTAAGAGCCAATTGAGGCGTGAGTTATCAAAGTGTGAGAGGAAAAGCCTGCTTCGTTATTGGGATAGGAAACTCAGCATGGTGATTACAGAAGTAATCACCATGCTGTAACTACGTAACTAATAGGGTCACTGTACTAGTAATTCCACGGACAGTAGACATCGCGAGAACAGATTCAGATTTCATTTGTTTGCCTAAATATATGTATACAAGGAATCGTTAAAAAAACTAAAAAACCGACTTCAAAATACGCAATTCGTTTATTTGGATGACATATTTTTCCAGTTATTTTGTTATAAAAACCAAAATACTAAACAGATTTTGATAAAATTTCTATGGGACAACCTGAAAAGTATACCCTTTCAAACTAAAAAAGATTTTTTATTGGCATCACTCAGAAAAGATCTTAGGCCCTTGTTTAATATATTGCTGTATATTGTCAGTTGGTTAAAATGAGCTGATTATGCTGACGAAAGCTGAAAATATTTTTAAAAAAATCAAAATATTTAATCTATACCTAATTTGAATGATATCTTGTTGTTAATGAGTTGATCAAATTATCCTTATAAAACAGGAAAATCCAAATGACACGTGTTTGCATATAGATTTTCCTGTTTTATAAGGAAAAAATTAAATAACTAATATAAAAAAATAACCGGCCAAGTGCGAGTCGGACTCGCGCACGAAGGGCTCGATTATCTATAAAAAACCGGACAAGTGCGAGTCAGACTCGCCCACCGAGGGTTCCGTACAAACTAAATAAAAGGGGGAAATCATATATTTTTTTATATTTTCCTTCATAAACCGAAAAATATACATAGTAAAACTATTTAACACATTCCTTGCTCACCACTAGGGTCCGAGTGGGGCGGGGCTAAGGTAGCGGCGCTTCCCACTCGGATCCGAGCAAGCGTCCCGTTCATTTTCTAGTAGTCAGTAAACCGCCGGCGTTTGAGGCAGTGTTGTTTTACGCGGCCACTCTGTACTTAATCAAAATTCGACTAAAATGTTTTGGTTCCCAGCTGAAGTGAAGGGTCTGCAGGGGGCGAAGAATGTGTTAAAAGCCTGTTTTAGCTTATGCTAATGAGGCTCTTTCATATGATACCCCACATGATACGGTTAATTCACTTTAAAATTTGGGCCCTCATTCCTTGCATAGAGACGCTATTTTTTTGTGATTAAATTAAAAATGTCCAGTTAAACACAATGCTTTTTACCAAATTTCAGAGTTCTAGGTCAACGGGAAGTACCCCATAGGTTTTGATTCCTCTGTGAGTGTCGAAATGTGCGATTTTTACGACATATTCGGCTGTAACTTTTTTTTACGAAAACTGAGAAATTTATTTTTTCTTTCTGCAGCAAGATACTAGGGATTTGCGTATATGGTTTTAATTTCAACTCGATACCTTCACGCGTTCCCGAGATAAAGGTCTTGACACCCGGACGGACGGACAGACAGACGGACAACAAAGTGATCCTATAAGGTTTCCGTTTTTTCCTATTGAGGTACGGAACCCTAAAAACGACAAAAAAATCACGTTTATTGTACGGAAACCCCCCTTAAATATTAATTTTGTTTAAATTTAATTATTTATTTTTAATGTAACTAAATAATTTAACTAAATATTCTGTGAATATTTCAAGCGTCTACCTGTTGCCGTTATCAATATCAAGCAAAAATGAGCAATAAATCACGTTTGTTGCAAGGGAGCCCCCTTAAATATTAATTTTATTCTGTTTTTTTTTTGTATTTGTTGTTATAGCGGCAACAAAAATAAATCATCTGTGAAAATTTCAACTGTCTAACTATCACGGTTCATGAGATAAAGCCTGGTGACAGACGGACGGACGGACGGACAGACGGACAGGCAGTGGAGTCTTAGTAGTAGGGTCCCGTTTTTACCCTTTGGGTACGGAACCCTAAAAAGCGAAAGTAACTCTGTATCTCTATCCCTCTCCCGCAGTATGTTGTGGCTTTTTTGGCTTTTTTTTCAAACGGATAGACCGATTGTGATAAAATTAGATATAAAGATAGATGAAAATCTGGAAACAGACAAAGACTATCATTGTCTTCTCAACCACAGCTGGCCATGGATTTCCAAAGAGACCGATTAGAAGCGGCTTGTATACAGCGTCTTTCTGCCACTTGTATGAGCTCGTACGTGCATGTGGAATGCGCTTCCTGAATGGGTCTTTCCGACTGGATATAATCTGGGTGTCTTCAAATCGCGAGTGAATAGGTTTCTTCTAGGCAAGCGCACTCCATCGTAGATCGTAACTATCGCTTAACACCTGGTGAGTTGACGGTCAAGCGCAAGCCTATTTTCGAAACAATAAAATAAAAAAATGTTCTGGCTAGTCTTCTTACGATACGCTTGCCGATGCGTGTTTTCCACTTGAAGACTTTTTGACCCCACCATCACCACCGTTTTTCATCATTACGCGAGTTAAGCGGCGGGGCGTATCTATAGTTGGCTATACATTTTACCAGCATCGTCATTTTTCGTCAAATACTGACCAAACGTTGGAGTGTATAGATGTAGACGCGTTTGTTAAAATATTATTCTATCAATAAACATTGACACATTTTCCACAAACTTTTTATTAATTATTTCAGCAATTAAAATTAAATCTTTCTAGTTGTAAAAAAAAACAGGATCACGGAACTGAGTGTTTATTTATATATTTACAGTTTTCAGAACAATTATGTGCACACTGGCTATGCAGCGTGTTCCAGTTCCTAAATCTATCACGTAGGTTCAGTAAAAAGCTCTAAAAAGTTTCTTATTGCATGTCAACGACGTTCACGGGGCCGGGAGCAACGGGATTACCGACAACGACGGGCTCAACAATGACCGGGCTTACAACCTGGATAGGTTCAGGGGCAATAACGTTGTCAACAACGTTCACGGGGCCAGGAGCAACGGGATTACCGACAACGACGGGCTCAACAACAACAGGGCTCACAACTTGAATTGGCTCAACGACATTGTCAGCAACGTTGACGGGGCCGGGAGCGACGGGAATACCGACAACGACGGGCTCAACAATGACGGGGCTCACAACCTGGATAGGTTCAGGGGCAACAACGTTGTCAACAACATTCACGGGGCCAGGAGCAACGGGATTACCGACTACGACGGGCTCAACAACAACAGGGCTTACAACTTGAATTGGCTCAACGACATTGTCAGCAACGTTGACGGGGCCGGGAGCGACGGGAGTACCGACAACGATGGGCTCAACAATGACGGGGCTCACAACCTGGATAGGTTCGGGGGCAACAACGTTGTCAACAACATTCACGGGGCCAGGAGCAACGGGATTACCGACAACGACGGGCTCAACAATGACCGGGCTCACAACTTGGATAGGCTCAGGGGCAACAACGTTCACGGGGCCAGGAGCAACGGGATTACCGACAACGACGGGTTCAACAACAACAGGGCTCACAACTTGAATTGGCTCAACGACATTGTCAGCAACGTTAACGGGGCCGGGAGCGACGGGAGTACCGACAACGATGGGCTCAACAATGACGGGGCTCACAACCTGGATAGGTTCAGGGGCAACAACGTTGTCAACAACGTTCACGGGGCCAGGAGCAACGGGATTACCGACAACGACGGGCTCAACAACAACAGGGCTCACAACTTGAATTGGCTCAACGACATTGTCAGCAACGTTGACGGGGCCGGGAGCGACGGGAATACCGACAACGATAGGCTCAACAATGACGGGGCTCACAACCTGGATAGGTTCAGGGGCAACAACGTTGTCAACAACGTTCACAGGGCCAGGAGCGATGGGATTACCGACGACGACGGGCTCAACAATAACGGGGCTCACAACTTGAATTGGCTCAATGACATTGTCAGCAACGTTGACGGGGCCGGGAGCGACGGGAGTACCGACCACGACGGGCTCAAGAATGACGGGGCTCACAACTTGGATAGGCTCGGGGGCAACGACATTGTCAACAACATTGACGGGGCCAGGTCCTTCAACTACGGGAAGGAGGGGGGTTCCGATAGCGATGGGCTCGAGTACGACAGGGTTTCCAATGACAACGGATTCAGCGACGACATTGTCCGCAACGTTGAATCCAGGGATCACAACTTCGGGAACTGCAGGGGGTCCGAGTACAGCGGGCTCAGGGGCCACAGGCACAGGTCCAACCACTTCCACGGCACTGGCGGCACCGTTGATATTCAGGATGATCTGGACGAGCGTGCTGCCGTCAGGTCCGGCAACGTCAATGACTTGGCCGGGGTTTGGCTCGGAGGGGTTGACAACGGGGTTTACGCCGATCACGTCGATAGGATTATGCTCGAAGCCTTCGATGATGGCAGGACCCACGGCGATGGGGGTCTCCTCCACTATGGGGGTAGGGCCGGGTATGACTGGCACGACGGGGCCAGCTACGGCCACCGCGATCAGAGAGGCGATTACCAGCATAGATTTCATATTGTTTGCTGAAAATTCAAAAATAAATTTGTAAATTTTATGTACCTTGATTGAATTTTGAGTTCCATGAAAATATATACTCGTATAATATATAAATAAGTTTGCCAACATCATTAAGGTTAGGCGATACTTCTCACTGGGACAACTGCTTAATTTGTATCAGGCACAGGTCCGATCGTGTATGTAGTACTGCTGCCACTTTTTTGATGGATCAGCCAAGTATCATCTGGAGGTTTTTAGCCCATACAGTCTCACGCCGAGAAAGCCCGAGCACCCCCGAGAAGCGTGAATGTGAGAGGTTTCTCTACGTCTCGTTCTCGGGCTCGCCTGTTCTCCGATCGGTGTCGGTATTTTTGCCCGCTTCAAAGGGTGTCTCAGGCGAGAAAAGAGAAGACTATCACATTCTTGTTCGGTCTCAGAGGAAACGAAATCAAGTATACCTAAGTGTTTATCCGTTTATAATAGGTATATCTGTTACCATCGTCTGCGTCTTATTTTTTCTTTGCTTTTTGTTTAACTTTAACAAAGTTATAATAGGCTATTGCACAAATTAGTACTACACGTCCATAGCGGGTGGGAGCGAGAGCATAAGTGAGAACATAGTGAGTGTGGACAGTTTATTAAGTCTCGGTAGAAGTTTCGGCGAGACTTCTTGCCGAGACTTCTCGGCGTGAGTCTGTACTGGGCTGAGTCAGTGGACCGGCGAGCTGTGAGGTTAATCGGTGAACTAGTAGCCAAGAAGCTACTTATTCTCGAGCACTGCCGTAAAATACCATGTCTGTCTATATTCTACTGGATTCATTTCAGGGAGTGTGCGCAAGAGCTTCACGACCTTATCCCACCCTTCCCATTTCACTACAGGACTAGCAGAGAGTCGGCGAATTATCACCCATTTCTCGTTGAAATGCCAAAAATCCGTACTCAGCGATATCGGTCCACGTTCTTGATGCGTACTGCACAGGAATGGAATTCTTTGCCGCCATGTCTTTTTCCTGACAACTACAATCTTGGAATTTTCAAGGCTAGAGTCAATAAATATCTTCTAGTCTAGATCGACGAGCTCTATCCTCGGCCACACCGTCGCTTAACATCAGGCGAGTTGGTGGTCAATCGTAGATCTATCTTACGTAACAAAATGGGACCTCAGTTTTAAAAGTCAATAAAAGCCTTATATTATAAAAAAACATTGACAAAAGAAGTGAAATGTGTTTTAAATAGGTATTAAAAGTTCCTCACCTGTTTGGTGTTTGTGGATGTTGTACAAACTATGTCCTGCCAGTGCAATATTTTCTTTTTATAATGAAGATTAACGAATGCAGATAATTATTTTATTGCCTTTTAATCCCTTGTTGTGATAAGATTCCCTTTCATGAACATATTTTAGCAGTTGGATTAACGAATTGATTGATTTTCACTGGATAGATTAAGAAATAGCACACTGTAGATTTCCTTTTTAGGGTTCCGTACGGAGACTCCGCTGTCTGTCCGTCCGTCCGTCCGTCCGTCTGTCACCAGGCTGTATCTCATGAACCGTGATAGTTAGACAGTTGAAATTTTCATAGATGATGTATTTCTGTTGCCGCTATAGCAACAAATACTAAAAAACAGAATAAAATAAATATTTAAGGGAGCCCCATACAATAAAAGTGATTTTTTTGCTCGATATTGATAACAGCAACAGGTAGACGCTTGAAATATTCACTGAATATTGAGTTATATTATTAACTTCAAAAATAAATAATTAAATTAATATTTAACGGGGGCTCCCATACAACAAACGTGATTTTTTTGCCGTTTTTATAGATAATGGTACGGAATCCTTCGTGTGTGAGTCCGACTCGCACTTGGCCGGCTTTTTTAGGCTTGGCTAAGGGTGTGGGAGCCTATTGGTGAGGTTACGGTGTCTATTTGTCTGTCCTACACTTAAACGGCTGTATCTTTTGTACCGCAATTGGTAAGAAGATGAATATGTTTCATAAATAAACAAATATACTGAAAATTGGTTAGGCGTAAACAAGTTTGCGTAAATAGCTTTTGAAATAATGGGAAATTATTGTGCGAGTACTGCGAAATAAATCCTCCTCGTTGATCTCACAAAAAAGAAAACAAGAATGACAAGTGAACGTGACATTGACAGTTGATGTCTTCTTCTTCTTTTTTGTATTGGACCCGCATTAAAGCATTTGCCAGTGTCAAGTATAAGGATTTTTCAAGTTTCTTGAATAAAACAAGTTGTAAATGTTCTAGTCACAATCTAAGTCACGTATATAGTCAATTTATAAGTCGAGTCCTGCTTCAGTAAAGTGGTGGCGACTTTACTAGAAGCTTATGGTATATTTTCTGTGCTTTTTTAAATGTTTATTTACAGAAAAAAAAAATGACTAACAGCTTACTGTTAGTATTTAAAAAAATTATTAAATATTATTGAAATATATACCTTAACACAATACATATGAATAAAATAATCGGCCAAGTGCGAGTCGGACTCGCGCACGAAGGGTTCCGTACTATCATCTATAATACTACAAAGTTTAGTTCTGTTTATAAAATAAAGAGAAATCAACGAAATTCCAAGTAGTAAATTGCAAACTTATAGGTAGGTTTTCGATACACATCCGGGCAGCATGACGACGCTCGCGCGAATACGCGCCGTTATGGCTCGCTCCGTCATGTTACCTCCCCCGCCACCCGCGCGGCCGTTGCCTAGCAACCGCCTCGCGCTCGCGCCACCACCACACCGCGGCGCGGCGCTCGCACCGTGTTTAGATGCACGGATTATTTTCATTTTGTGAGTTTTTATGTATTAGATTAGGTATTTATTTTTATAGTTAATATATTTCTAAATATTTACTTACAAATATTCAAGTTTCTACCTGTTAATTAAGATCGAGTAAAAATTGCTTAAAAATTACGTTTGTTGTATGGGACCCTTTAATATTTACTTTATTGTTATTTAATTATTTATACAAGTAAATATTCTGTGAAAATTTGAAGCGTCTACCTGTTACCGTTTTTAATATTGAGCAAAAAAATACGAAATAATCGGCCAAGTGCGAGTCGGACTCGCGCACGAAGGGTTCCGTACTATCATCTATAATACTACAAAGTTTAGTTCTGTTTATAAAATAACGAGAAATCAACGAAATTCCAAGTAGTAAATTGCAAACTTATAGGTAGGTTTTCGATACACATCCGGGCAGCATGACGACGCTCGCGCGAATACGCGCGGTTAGGTCGCTCCGTGATGTTACCTCCCCCGCTACCCCGCTAAACCGCCGCTCGCACCGCGTTTAGATGCACGGATTATTTTCATTTTGTGAGTTTTTATGTATTAGATTAGGTATTTATTTTTTAAAGTTAATATATTTCTAAATATTTACTTACAAATATTCAAGTTTCTACCTTTTAATTGAGATCGAGTAAAAATTGCTTAAAAATTACGTTTGTTGTATGGGAGCCCCCCTTTAATATTTACTTTATTGTTATTTAATTATTTATTTTGAAAGGTAATATACAAGTTAATATTCTGTGAAATTTTGAAGCGTCTACCTGTTACCGTTTTTAATATTGAGCAAAAAAATACGAAAAAAACACGTTTATTGTATGGGGACCCCCCTTAATATTTTTTTTTTTTTAATTTTTAGTATTTGTTGTTATAGCGGCAAAGGAAATACATCATTTGTGAAAAATTCAGCTTTCTAGCTATCACGGTTTATGAGATACAGCCTGGAGACAGACAGACAGACAGACAGACAGACAGCGAAGTCTTAGTAATAGGGTCCCGTTTTTACCCTTTGGGTACGGAACCCTAAAAAACACGTTTATTGTATGGGGCCCCCCTTATTATATTATTTTTTTTAATTTTTAGTATTTGTTGTTATAGCGGCAACGGAAATACATCATTTGTGAAAATTTCAGCTTTCTAGCTATCACGGTTTATGAGATACAGCCTGGAGACAGACAGACAGACAGACAGACAGACAGCGAAGTCTTAGTAATAGGGTCCCGTTTTTACTCTTTGGGTACGGAACCCTAAAAACTAATAGACCGTTAGGAGCGGAAAGCGTTCCCAGGATGCTGGCCCTATCACCACGTTGTATGGCGATACTTATTCTTTGAGCAGAGGCCAGCTGGTCACGTGCTGCGTCGAACAGACGAGACGAGATCTCGCTTATATACTTATATTAGTTGTAATTTTAATACTACCATCACAGAGTTCGCCCTATTTACATAGGACTATTTTTCAGTAATAAAACAATTTGACATTTTTGATCCTATATTTTGGCATCAGCATCATCGTTTTGCCCCGTGGTTTCACCGGCCTAGAGATGAATAAAACCGACCAAGTGCGAGTCGGACTCGCGCACGAAGGGTTCCGTACCATTATCTAAAAAACCGGACAAGTGCGAGTCAGACTCGCCCTCGGTGGGCGAGTCTGACTCGTACTGGGTTCCGTACAAACTAAATAAAAGGGGGAAATCATATATTTTGTATTTTCCTTCATAAACCGAAAAATATACATCGTAAAAATAATAACAAATTCCTTGCTTACCACTCGGATCCGAGTGGGCGTCACGTTCATTTTGTAGTAGTCAGTAAACCGCCGCGCCGGCGTTTGAGGCAGTCAACGTTGCTTTACGCGGCTACTCTGTACTTCGAATACTACAATCAAAATTCGCCTAAAAAGTTTTGGTTCCCAGCTGAAGTGAAAGGTCTGCAGGGGGCGAAGAATGTGTTAAAACCCTGTTTTAGTTTATGCTAATGAGGCTCTTTCATATGATACCCCACATGATACGGTTAATTCACTTTAAAATTTGGGTCCTCATTCCTTGCATAGAGACAGTATTTTTTTGTTATTAAATTAAAAATGTTCAGATTTTTTCGGATTTTTTCCTATATTATGTGTACTCTAACACAATGCTTCTTGCCAAATTTCAGAGTTCTAGGTCAACAGGAAGTACCCCATAGGTTATGATTCCTCTGTGAGTGTCGAAATGTGCGTTTTTTACGACATATTCGGCTGTAACTTTTTTTTACGAAAACTGAGAAATTTTATTTTTCTTTCTGCAGCAAGGATCTGCGTATATGGTTTTAATTTCAACTCGATACCTTCACGCGTTCCTGAGATAAAGGTCTTGACACCCGGACGGACGGACGGACGGACAGACGGACAGACGGACAACAAAGTGATCCTATCAGGGTTCCGTTTTTTCCTATTGAGGTACCGAACCCTAAAAAACGGCAAAAAATCACGTTTGTTGTATGGGAGCCCACCTTAAATATTAATTTAATTATTTATTTTTAAAGTGAATAATATAACTCAATATTCTGTGAATATTTCAAGCGTCTACCTGTTGCCGTTATCAATATCGAGCAAAAACGAGCAAAAAAATCACGTTTGTTGTATGGAAGCCACCTTAAATATTTATTATATTCTGTTTTTTAGTATTTGTTGTTATAGCGGCAACAGAAATACATCATCTGTGAAAATTTCAACTGTCTATCTATCACTATCAATTATCTGGCCTCCCAGTTGGTAGTATGTCTGCCTGCTGAGCTTAGGTTCGAACCCCATCCAGGAACAATATGTGTGTGATGAGCATGGATGTTTGTTCTGTGTCTTGGTTTTTCTATTTATCATAAGTAATACTTAGAATACGTAATATACTTTTTTCCTTATAAATACATAGTATGTATCATAAACTTTTTTATAAAAGTATATTATAACCTATTCTATCAGCTCCATCCCTGTCCTTGGTGGTCAGTCGTAGATCTATTTAAGGTAAAAAAAACTATGAACTTATTCTGTGAAACAGTTCGTTTCCATCGCAGTTTTTGATTTATGCCCTTGGATACCTTTCTGTAATGTGCTTAGTTGCAAATAAACATCATTTCTATTATGTCTATCTGCTTAGCGAATCTTCATCTATGGTCTATCTATTTATAGCTTAGTAACAGTAGGTACATTATTCGAAAGTAATATCCCTTCCGTGTAAATCTAAACATCATTTCTATTATGTCTATCTGCTTAGCGAATCTTCATCTATGGTCTATCTATTTATAGCTTAGTAACAGCAGGTACATTATTCGAAAGTAATATCCCTTCCGTGTAAATCTAAACATCATTTCTATTATGTCTATCTGCTTAGCGAATCTTCATCTATGGTCTATCTATTTATAGCTTAGTAACAGTAGGTACATTATTCGAAAGTAATATCCCTTCCGTGTAAATCTAAACATCATTTCTATTATGTCTATCTGCTTAGCGAATCTTCATCTATGGTCTATATATTTATAGCTTAGTAACAGTAGGTACATTATTCGAAAGTAATATCCCTTCCGTGTAAATCTAAACATCATTTCTATTATGTCTATCTGCTTAGCGAATCTTCATCTATGGTCTATCTATTTATAGCTTAGTAACAGTAGGTACATTATTCGAAAGTAATATCCCTTCCGTGTAAATCTAAACATCATTTCTATTATGTCTATCTGCTTAGCGAATCTTCATCTATGGTCTATCTATTTATAGCTTAGTAACAGTAGGTACATTATTCGAAAGTAATATCCCTTCCGTGTAAATCACGCACGTGGATAATACTTGCGTCAAATGAGTTCGTATTAATTCCAATTTTATGGCACCCGATTATATTGCCTTTATTTTCCGATTATCAATTTAAAATATTTGTTTACGATGTTTTTAAATTACGCAATAACTAACGTGTCTCTATGGAAGGATACATCCGTGTTTTATAGTACAAGGAAAGTTTATTTGAAGATAAGACTTCGCTGAGTTCGCAGAGCATTTTATTTTGTGATTATTATATAAACTTGAGCCGTCACGTTCGGCTATGTAATGCTCTATCGGGTATAGTCAGCTCAAGTCGACTAAGGGAGCGAGAGAGATATAATGAACACATCATTGCTATACTACTATTTCGTAGGTAGGTATTATTAACGTTGCTTTGATGAAGTATTCACTTCTCTCTTGTGGTCTTACACACACATTTTTTGAAATGAAAACTTTTTAGCGCCGTGTGGGCATTTTGGGGCAACCTGTTGTTTTTATTTATTTATACGAAATATATTATATCTTTATGACGTTAAGCGTTTGTGCAATTGTAAATCTTCTCATGGAAATCGGGTAAATGTGAGATCAATTTTTATTCTCATAATGAAAGTTACTAAAACAATGGTTTATTTAAGCTATTTGTTCGCAAAAGTTTGACCTTTAGACGCGTATATTTTTACAACCCGCTAAAAGTTTCTATTCATAATAAAATTTTATTTTAGATACAACGATCTTAGTTTAACATTTCATGAGATCTAAATTAACATTAACACGCTATGACCTTATTCTCGACAAACTTCTTTTTACCGACTTCAAAAAAAGGTGGTTATCAATTCGACCTGTATGCTTGTAATATTTTCAGAATTGCACAATTTTTGTATATGTTATTCTATACCAGCTTATAAGCATGTGTGCCAATTTTCATAAGTGTATGTATGTTTGTAGGTTTGTGTGTTTGTTCACGCATTACAAAGAAACTAGAAGTAGTATTTCAAAAAAAAAAAATTGCTTCTATGCTATAGTTTAAAAATCTGAAACAACAGACTTTAAAATACGTTGAAAACGTATTTTAAAACACGCTTACAATTTCGTTTACTTTGATGACAATCATATTATGTCCACTTGTTTTTTTTTTTAAACCAAACGACTGGACTGATTTTGATAAAATTACATGGGTCATATCGAAAAGTATATCATATCCTTTCAGATAAAACATATTTATTTGTGTCGGCTTATAAATGACGGTGTAATGAGGTAATAAACATCATTTTTAAAGTCGATAGAAAAGAGAAGATTTTTGGGGTGGAGATGAGCAAAAAACTCGCCGTTGATAAAAAAATACCAACAGCTATAAAATAATACCTGTACGCGATTTACCAACATCAAAAACAAACAAACATCTGGGAAAATTAAATGAAATATGAAGAAACCTTAGCTCGCTTCGCTTCAGCCAATTATTATAATAATAATAATAATAGCCGTGCTTTGCTCTACTGGGACCGTTCTATCATCACGGACAGAACTATTGTTGCCAATAAGCCTGATAAGGTGATCGTAGATAGGTCTCAGCGCCGGGCAGTGCTCGTCGACATCACCATCCCACATGATGAGAATCTCGTGAAGGCTGAGAAGGACAAGCACATCAAGTACCTTGACTTGGCTCACGAGATAACCGCCATGTGGGATGTTGACTCGACGGTAATTGTCCCGATAGTCGTTTCGGTGAACGGTGTCATAGCGAAGAGCCTCGACCAACGTCTCAAGAGGCTCTCGCTCGATGGTTGGGTCAAGGGTCGGATACAGAAGACACTCATCCTAGACACGACACGTATTGTCAGGAGGTTCCTCTCTCTGTAGCTTCAACCACCGGCAGCTTGAGCCCCGACCCGCTGCCGGCGGCACCCTAGGTTTAAGTTTTTGTAATGTTTTTATTGATTTTAAAACTTAGATTTAAGATGTATAAATAAATATGTGAATAATAATAGCCTTTATTTAACAATCTTATAAAACAAATGGAAAATAATTTAAATTTAATTAAGTGTCACCGGTATCGGTAGTGAGATTGTCTTGCGTCTTCGCAAAGGCCTCCCTAAGTCAATTATTATACTAAAAATAAAATTAAGAATATGTATATTCATAATCTACTGAGACTGTATACGTATTTTCTTTCTTAATACGCTAAAGTTTCAAGACTGGTAATTTTGTAGTTCTGTACTCCTTATTTCAGCTCCAAGTCGTCGGTGCACCCTGGCACGTGGCGTGCGTGTTGCAAACTTAAGTCGCTTTTATAATTGAATTTCATACTCTCAAAGGCAACTTCATAAGCAAACAGGAAACTTATTCGTTCTTAAGTTGTTGGCATTTGTTAAACTTGTTTCGCTGCTAACCGGTAGTGGATTAGAGCATTTGGATTATGTATACGTTTTCATCGGTCTGGGATAATTTGTATAATATAAATATATTTTTAATTAATAATTAATTTTGCTATGGAAATGCCAATAATTTTCCATGTACAGACAGAAGTTACGGTGTTGACAGGTTTATTAAGTCTGTGCCGTGAGAAAGAAAAGCACCTCTTCCATACCAAACTGTATGGGTGTAAAAGAAAAACATAGAATGTGCCGACTGCTTCTCTTCTCGTGTATAGTCTAAAAGTCGATGGAGAGACTTTATAAAGTGACGTATTATCAAACTTTTATTTATTAAAGTCGGTTACAAAATTAAAGGCAAGTAGAAAGAATTCTCAGATAGTAACAAAGGTTTAAGGCAGTATCGAGAAAGCGCTTACGTAGACGAGGGTAATTTTTTTTGCCATCAGAAGCACTCATTCCTGCCGATTGCTTCAACAGAGTGGTAAATGTACTCTAGTTCTGCTATTTTATTCTGAAATTCGGTAATAGATTTTGTTTTCAGGGTTCCGTACCTCAAAAGGAAAAAACGGAACCCTTATCGGATCACTTTGTTGTCCGTCTGTCTGTCCGTCCGAGTGTCAAAACCTGTATCTCGGAAATGCGTGAAGGTATCGAGTTCAAATTGAAACCATATACGCAGATCCATAGTGCCTTGCTGCATAAAGAAAAATAAAATTACTCAGGTTTCATTAAAAAAAGTTACAGCCGAATATGTCGTAAAAAATGCACATTTCGACACTCCCAAGGGAATCAAAACCTATGGGGTACTTCCCGTTGACCTAGAACTATGAAATTTGGCAAGAAGCATTGTGTTAGAGTACACATAAAGGATAATCCGAAAACCGGTCATTTTTAATTGAATCCCAAAAAAATAGTGTCTTTATGCAAGGAATGAGGGCCCAAATTTTAAAGTGAATTAACCGTATCATGTGGGGTATCATATGAAAGAGCTTAATTAGCATAAGTTAAAAGAGGTTTTTGAATATTTTTACGATGTATATTTTTCGGTATAAGAAGGAAAATTTAAAAAATAATATATGATTTCACCCTTATTAACCGACTTCGAAAAAGGAGGGGGTTATCAATTCGTAGCGTATATTTTTTTTATGTATGTACACGAATTACTCCGTCATTGGTGAACCAATTTTTGTGTTTCCTGAATTGGTGTATAGAGAAAGCTCCCAAGTTGGTCCCATAATTATTGCATTCTTGACAAAAGAAAAAAAGAGCGGGTGAAGAGAGCCTACGTCTCTTTAAAAAGTTTACAATCGTGAAGGATTTAGTAAGTTGCGTTTGAAGTCGGTTTTATAATAGAAAATATATTATCTACTAGTTTGTACGGAACCCTCGGTGGGCGAGTCTGACTCGCACTTGACCGGTTTTTTTAAACTATAATTTTATAATTTGACAGGACATATAATAAATATAAATCTACGTGTTCTATAAATATCACGAAATGATGTTGCATTTCCGTGCTTCTTATCATCAATTATGGGGAAAGTAAATTTTAACTAAACATTTACACCCCACCCACGAGATCCACCCCCGAGATGACCTCATACAAATGGCAGGAAGACGCTGGATGATAGCCGCTTCCAATCGGTCTTTTTGGGATTCCGTGGGGAGGGCTATATATATCCAGCTGTGGGCTTCCTATGGCTGACATGATCATCACTATGATGATGAAGCATTTACACAGGATGTTCTCTTTATCTCCGACGCATAATCGCCTATATTTTATCGGTCGCTGAAACGTTTTACGTCACAGCACTTAATCCAAGCCGAAGTGCCACAGATAAGCATACTAAATATAATTATTTATCGATATTTGAAACATTAAATTCTAAAATTAATTATTTATAATCTCTTCTTCCTTCTTAACATAATCACTTGTTTCTTACCAGAACGGAAAAAGATATAAATAATACTTTTTTTTCATCATCATCTCAGCCATAAGAAGTCCACTGCTGGACATAGGCCTCCTCCATGGATTTCCAAAAAGACCGATTGGAAGCGGCTTGCGTCCAGCGTCTTCCCGCCACTTGTATGAGATCATCTGTCCATCTCGTGGCTGGTCTTCCTACGCTGCGCTTGCCGGTACGTGGTCTCCACTCGAGAACCTTTCGGCCCCATCGGCCATCAGTTCTACGTGCTATGTGTCCTGCTCACTGCCACTTCAACTTGCTAATCCGCTGTGCTATATCGGTGACTTTTGTACGTCTACGTATTTTTTTATAGTTCAGTACTATTAGACTACCTAATAATGAGGAGCCCACATTGTTTTTATTCTGTCAAGGAACCCTTATAAATTTACATGTCCGACATGTCAAACTTGTATTCAGAGATTATGTTTCATTACGCCTTCTCTCGTTCCTGTAATAGATAGCATCATTTTTAGGGTTCCGTGTAAGGAACAGACAGAGTCGGACATAGCTATACTATAGTATACTATAGCTATACTATAGTATAGCTATGTTCGTCTGTCTGTCCGCGGCTTTGCTCAAAAACTAATTGGTAGTGCCATAAAGCTGTAATTTGGCATGGATGCAGTATTAGTTAAATTTAGTTATGCCGAGAATGTCATAAAATAAAGTCTTATCTTGGGGTACTTAACTCCCATACACGTAAAATAGCGCCGAAAAGTAAAAATTCTTTTTCCATTACATTTCAAACAATTATCAAACGAGTAATATGACCCCGTATAACACATTACAAATAAAACAATCCGGAACAAATAAAACGCAATAACAACACCGAGGAAAATGAACGTTAATATCAAGTAATAATGGTATATATTTCAATGGCAAACATAAAAGGAGAAGTAGGAGAGGAAAACACTGAATGTGAAAATGTTTGGTGCTTATGAGCACGCGGCAAATACGTCTCCACTTTTGACAGATGTAAAATGCTACCTTTGCGAAATAAAATACGACCGGAAACATACGGAACACTTGAATACACTTGAATGCCCAGAAAAAATCAGCTGTGCACAGCGATCTGTATGTGTGGCTGTGAGTGTGCATACATTTTGTTGTAAGTTCAACATTTTGTATGGGTAAGGAACCCATACAAAATGTTGAACTTACAACAAAATGTTTCATATTTAGTTTCCAAGTACACACGTCGAACACTCCATACAAACCCTCACTATTTAGAAAATAACACATATGAAAGGTAATGTTTTTAAATGCACACACACTATGAATGAAGTTATGGTTGTTGCCTCGTCTTCGTGTCGATATCTATTGGTTTACTTATCCAAAGATACTGAGTCGTGTTCATTTGTTTAATTAATTTTTTATTTTTTTTTATCAGCCCTGTTTGTACAAACTTTCCCACTGCTGGGAACGGGCCATCTTCTCATTGCGAGAAGGGTTAGGCCATAGTCTCCCACGCTGGCCAATTAAGTTTTTTTGGTTAATTATCATAAACAAAAAAACTTAGCATAATGAGCGGATTGCACTGCCACATAGGGTTTTGAACTATTATAGTTCAAATGATGTAGCGTTGGACTACGTGCAAACGTGACGTTCACCATATTCAAGTGAGCAAGAGCTCATCTTATCAATTGCTCTCCTTCCTCGTCAGTCGGGTAAATATAACCCATTTTCGCGTTAATATAAAACACGGGTCTGTTAGATTAAGTTTCATTCTGCGATAACAGTCCGTATATTTACAATTAAAGAAAATAAGCTTGAGCCAAATGAAATAGGCGCACAAGGGGCGTTTTATGAATTCATAAAGTCTGGATGGCGTTTCTACTTCGCCTCTTATTAATGGAATTCAACTTCATTATGCATGACGATATTGACTTAGAAATACGAACGAGCTGGATAGGTCAGTAATACTCTGGCCTTTACTCTGGCCTCTAATTGACTGGCCTTGTGGCTTAGTTGATAGTATGTCTACCTGTTAAGCTGTAGGTCGTGGGTTCGATCCCCACCCAGGGCAAACATTTGTTTGATGAGCATGGATGTTTGTTCTGTGTCTGGGTGTTTCTATGTATCATATGTATATATTTACAAAAAAAAGTATGTATTCTATCAGTCATCTAGTTCCATAGTACAAGCTTTGCTTAGTTTGGGCTAGATGGCGTTGTGTGACATGTACCCAAATATTTATTTATTATTATTTATTTACTATTTACTCTTGAAAATATGTGAATACAAAAAAACTGTACCGGTGTTAGAGCGTTGATTCCTCTGTCTCGCTTGCGTACAGTTAATTTTTTTAATATAAAAATATTTTCTTTTAATATTTTTTTTACTAGCCAGTTTAGCCTTAGATTCAATGTAGTCTTTTAGCTATTTGTTTGGGTTAACGTGATACCTAGCAGTTCAAGACGGCCCGTCAATGATACAGATACATTCCGGAAAGTAGGAGACATAAAAGTAATTTCGAAAAATTAAACCGACTTCAAATTAGCCAAAAAATTACAAATTAGTTTACCAAATTAGTTTTGCAAATTAGTCTACCTAAGTAGGGACGTACCCAAATATTTTTTGAGGTCGATGTCAGGACCTAAACTGTCATCAAGTAAGTCCTATACAGATATCGACCTCAAAAATAATTGTTTTACGTACCTACTTATGTAGACGCCCAGTATTGATTTTCTTCGTATTTTATTCTTATTTCTCTCTTTTCAATTTGAAGTCAGTTTTTTTTTTTATTACTTTTGTTTATTCATTTTAACAATATTTACTTTTTGAATACGGTTAATAAAGTATTCCAGACCTTTTCACATAAATTAGTGAATTGTCCAAATCCACCTAGTAGTTTGTATAGAGTCGTTGATAAAAAAAGCCCATATCTTGAAACTACTGAACCGATTTTGATAAAACTTACAGTGACTCATAAGATGAAAGATACTTTATTCAAAATATAAATAAAAAAAATATAGTTTCTGCGTAATACGTGGAGAAACATATACAAACATATATACACTTATAAAATTTGTCACCCATGTTTAGAAGCTGGTAACTAACATATAAAAAAATTGTGCAATTCTGACTATATTACAAACATACAGGTCGAATTGATAACCTCTTTTTTTTTGAAGTCGGTAAAAAGAAACACACAAACATACACATTACATGTTGTTGAAATTCATACATAAGTGCCACATCTATAGGTCAAATTTCACTCGTCTCACGACGCTGCGCTGTTTGCAATAGATAGGGTTCAACCCAATCTTATTTTACCCATTTTTCTGTGCTACGAAAACTGACACCAAAACTATTCATAGATCATATTCTTCCCCGGAGAGTACCTAAATGAAACTCACATAAACTAGCCATCTCCTCAGTGAAGTCGTAATTCACATTTGTGCGCGTGCCTCCCGTAAAATGCAAAGGTTCGAAGCAGGGCCGGCGGTAAGACTGACCGAGGGCGACCACTTTAGATATTTCTAGGGGAAAAGGTAAACTAAACAAACAAATAAATGAAGTCATTAAATAAATACAAAAATAGATGTATAATAATATGTTATTACTGACATAATGTTCTTTACTGTACTGAACTTTAGTTCGATACACATTATGTTAGTTATCTGGTTAGCATGGTTATGTGGGTACGTATGTAGGTACATGTAGCTCGCTTTAAAAAAGCGATCGTGTTAAAACTCGGTTACTCACTACAAGTAATTCAAATTTATTACTTTAAGAAAGTACAATGTAATTGTAATAGTATAACTAGTAGGTATTTATATTTTTACTAAAAAAAACGCAGTACTTAGTAATTTAGTAAATACTTGCATAATTTGTACAATACTTAAAGAACTGTTGTCGCCCAATCTCCCTTACTAATAGAAGAAAACTGTTTTTATCCCTATATTATATAACCGATTTCGATGATTCTCTTTTTATCTGATTTAAATGTCTATGTATACCTATATGCAAATTTCGTTTTAATTCCGGATTAAAAAAAAATATGTTTAAATTTTGATTCCTCCAACTGTATAAAAAAAATACCAAATCGGACAATATTAAGGGGTAGAAAACAGTTGTCATCAGGTTGTATGATAAACACGCTATTTGTTAGCAAAAGACCGCGTGACAACACTCCTCCTAACTGCTAAACTAGTTGTAACCCATGTTTTGGTGATTATTTCCTTTCAATTTTGCTGCTTGGGATAATACATTAATTTTAATGTCCAGTACAAATATAATATATATCAGTGGTGATATAATTTATTTTAAAAATGTAAATGTATCCACAAAAAAAAAAAAAACTTAAATTTTATCTTATCAGCAATAGAAACATTCAGTCGTACCTACCTACAAAATTTTGACAAAACAACCTATATGCCACAATGATTACGAACTTGTTTTATTTTGAGACGTGGAATTCCCGAAATCAAGACGTCTTGTTTTGCAAAATGATGTTGATATTCAAACTGGCTGAGCAGGCAAAAAAAAACAAAAAAAAAACTTTTTTTTTAATCAGCCCTGTTTGTACAAACTGTCCCACTGCTGGGAACGGGCCATCTTCTTATTGTGAGAAGGGTTAGGCCATAGTCTGCCACGCTGGCCAAGTGCGGGTTGGCAGACTTCACACATCTTCAAGATCATTGAGAACTCTCAGACATGTAGGTTTCCTCACGATGTTTTCCTTCACCGTTTGAAGTTGGCGGCAATTAACAATACGCACATAAATAACTTCGAAAAGACCAGGTGCGTGCCGCGGGATTCGAACCCAGGACCTGCGGATCGCAAGTCAGACGGTATCCCGACAAGGCTGCCGTAAACTTCGAAAAAATAACTGTTCGTATTAAATATGTATTTGTTCCATCACATTTTAAAGAGGTAAATGCTTTGAGGTACTTGGCGCTTTACATAGCATCGAATAATACGCATTCGAACAAACTTACAAAAGTGTTTAACGTTCGATAAATAAAAACAACGGGTTGCACTTCGGGAGTGCCGGCAGAAGTGAAAACAACGGGTTGCACTCCGGGAGTACCGGCAGATGTGAAAACTAAAAAATAAAATAGCAAAAAGACTGACTCGTGAAGGATTGGACCAAAAGTTATTGTGTTTTACAAACAACCCTTACTCATCACTGTACGCGAAGCGTTAGCTCGTTTTAAGACTTTACAGCGCCATCTAGTACGTTGGTCTGGAACTGACTTTATTGGACAAACTTGTACATACAATAATGAACTTTAAATGCAGAACGTTAGAATAGATTTCTCACTGTCCGTCTTGCGATCGGACGATCTGACGCGAGTGTAACATTCCAAAAATGCACAACGCCGCTAAAGTAGTTTTCACTTCAAAATATATTTATCCGATCTTCGGATATAGATCAAACGATACTTAAGTGAGTGGTACGTTACCCACATCTGCCCCCACACCTGCCCTCACACCGGCCCTAGTCAAAGGGCACGCAATAATCGAGATAGATTGCCGTCCTAAGCCCTATGCCTTCCCTGTGATATTGAGTTATAGAGCTAATACTGGGGAAAACGCTTGGAAATAGATTTTCTTGTGTAAATCAGATTTTTCAGAGAGAAAACCTCAGTGATAAAAAGTGTTGATTAAAAACACAACTCTAGTAACACATATTAACAAAACTTTTATAAAACAATGTAATTGCGTAATAGATTTAGTCTAATCAAAATAAACCCGTTTGTTTTAAGCAGATTACATTAAATGCAACTTAGGGGATTCCTTGGAATTATGATAGGAAAATACCCAAAAAAACGTGGATTCACATTAATCCCTGATTTTTAAGCTAGTTGCGCCCCACGGTTTCACCAGTGTAGTTGTGAAAAACTGTGATGATGATGATAAGTAGCCTATGTACCTACGTCTTCAAGTCCACAGCTGTCTCTGTACCAAATTTCATAACAATCGGTTCAGCCGTTAAAAAAGCCGGTTAAGCTCGTGAAAAGGTAACAAACTTCGCTTTTGTAATATTAGTTATGATTATTATTGAAATTGTTACAAAACATCAGTACTTTCAATGAAATAAAGAAGTCGACGAAAACATACTCGTATAGTGATAACTAGAAGTGGGTACAGCCACTTCTAATTTTATTAATATATCTGTTTCTGACCGATAACGCAAAGGACTTTACAAGAACTAGTCCTTTATCGTCAAATTCCTTTATGTTTAGTCAGAGCTTTGTCAAAAAATAGCCTATCATATAATTATACTCGTAGTTTAACTTCAATTAAGCTATTTCGTTTGCTTGTATGACATATTTTTTCCAGTTATTTTAAAACCGAAGTAGTGAATTTATATGAGACCACCTCTGAAGTATGATCTATCAAATAAATAAAACCGGACAAGAGCGAGTCAGACTCACCCACCGCGGGTTCCGTACAAACAAAAGGTAGATAAAAGGTAAAGTAGTAGATAAAAGGGGGAATTTACATATATATATATATTTTATATTTTCCTTCATAAATCGAAAAACATACATCGTAAAAATGATACGGTTAAAGCCATTTAAAATTTGGACCCTCCTTCCTTGTATAGAGACCTAATTTTTTGTAATTAAATTAAAAATGTCCAGTTTTCGTTTTTTTTATATGTGTACTCTAATACAATGCTTCTTGCCAAATTTCATAGTTCTAGGTCAACGGAAAGTACCCCATAGGTTTTGATTCCCTTGTTAGTGTCGAAATGTGAGTTTTTTACGACATATTCGGCTGTAACTTTTTTTAAGAAAACTGAGAAATTTGATTTTACTTTCTCCAGCAAAAGACTATGGATCTGCGTATATGGTTTTAATTTCAACTCGATACCTTAACGCGTTCCCGTGATAAAGGTCTTGACACCCGGACAGACTGACAGACAGACAGACAGACGGACAACAAAGTAAACCTATAGGGTTCCGTTTTTATTTCCTTTTGAGGTACGGAACCCTAAAAAAGAGTCATCAAAATTAAATCACAATTGGCGAAGTAATCGCTGAACAAACATACAAAAAAAACATACCTACAGTCGAATCGAGAACCTCCTTCTTTTTGGAAGTCGGTTAAAAAGTAATAAATTATCTCCCATTCCACTGATGATTATGATTCTCCCTGTCTACTGAAGCGTAGCGAGATTGCGGAGCGGAGAAACGGAAAAATATTAACCAATAGGATGACTCGTCGCGTGAACTCGGCCTAGCTCCGCACAGTCCACAATTCCGCTCCGCAATAACCGCTCGTTCTGTAGGTCGTGGGTTCGATTCCCACCCAGGGCAAACATTTGTGTGATGAGCACGGATGTTTGTTCTGTCTATGTTGTTTCAATGTAGGTATCATATGTATATATGTATTTACAAAAAAAAAGTATATAAGTATGTATTCTATCAGCTATCTAGTTCCATAGTACAAGCTTTGCTTAGTTTGGGCTAGATGGTGTTGTGGGAAATGTTCACAAATATTAATTTATATAGTAATACATAAATAGTGATACATATTTTTTTTAACTAACTTCCAAAAAGAAGGAGGTTCTCAATTCGACTGTATGTTTTTGTATGTTTGTTCAGCGATTTGTCCGCCAATTCTGAATTGTTTCTGATGATTCTTTTGTTTGATAGGTAATAAATATCACAAGAATCGCCAAAGTCAAGGTATCTCAGAGGTGGTACCATATAAATTTTATCAAAATTGTCTTAGTGCTTCGGTTTTTTAACAAAATAACTGAAAACATATCATCCAAGTAAACGAATTGCGTACTTTGAAGTCGGGTTGTTCAGTTTTTATAGTTATAACTGTCCCACTGCTGGGAACAGGCCATCTTCTCGTTGTGAGAAGGGTTAGGCCATAGTCTGCCACGCTGGCCAAGTGCGGGTTGGCAGACTTCACACGTCTTTAAGATCATTGAGAACTCTCAGACATGTAGGTTTCCTCACGATGTTTTCCTTCACCGTTTGAAGTTGGCGGCAATCAACAATACGCACATAACTTCGGAAAGACAGAGGTGCGTGCCGTGGGATTCGAACCCAGGACCTGAGGATCACAAGTCAGACGGTCTCCCGACTAGGCTGCCGGAAACTTACTAGGCTGCCGGAAACTTCAACTTCTTTATAGTTATAGTTTTTTATAATTATTAATTTCTTATCTACGAGTATCATTATTGTCATAAAAATATATCAACAAATCGATTTATCGGATAAACTTTTCCGCAACGACGTCAATACAATGATAACATCGCAGGGGGTTACACGAAGCATGCGTGTTACCAAGTCGGTTTATCTTGCCTCATACCGCAATACCTACTCTTAGAAGGAAAGCTTTGTTCAATCAACAATACTTTATAATCGTGGAAACAACAAAACTCCCTTTTAATAAACTGTCAAGACCACCGACGCGAATAGCCTTTATGGAGTCGGGAATTCCGAAAGCAATACATTTCCAGTATCAGTTTTTCCAGCATCTAAACAAAACTAAGTAGAGTGTAGCACAATAACTAGGATACTGTGATATACGTAAACCTGAACCACCGAATCGGTGTTCCATTGTGCTGTACACGGCACTAACATCGTCCGACTTATCTGAAGACATAAATCAGTCGACAGTGACACGGAATATATGGGTGCAGATGGACAACTCCAAAAATGTCAATCTTGGAATTTTCAAGGCTAGAGTGTATAGATATCTTCTAGATCGACGAGCTCCATCCTCGGCCACACCATCGCTTAACATCAGGCGAGTTGGTGGTCAATCGTAGATCTATAATGTATAAAAAAGTGATTAAAATCAACATTGATAGATTGAATTTTTTAATTAATTTATTAAAATTAAGTTCTTTCTATAGAAGCGTTTTTCATGCTAAATTTATGTTTGCTTTCTTTTTTACAATGTTCAGATTCAAACAGGATGTCCTCAAGTGAAAATTTATTACACTTATTTTATTTATAAGCTCAAAAATTTTACTTACTATTATTTTATTTTTTCAGCATAGCTTGAACAACGCTGGATAGACTCGGAACAGCAGACATTTAACTGAAATCGCCATGTAATTGTAAACAATTATATGTATATGCGTAATATGGATGTCATACATACTGTTTTGTACTGCAATAAAATGAAACCCCTGCCACCTTGTCAGAATCATAAAAAGTACAATCTTGGAATCATTAAGGCTAGAGTGAGTAGACAGATAAATCACGTAGATCTATTTCGTGTATAAAATATCTATATTATAAGAAAAACAAAATTTCCGTCTACAGAAAAACACTGTTTTCAGTCTGACTTATGATTTCGTTACGCTTGACACGCTGTTGAGTATAAAAATTTTGTGAGAAAGTATGCATAAAATTGCTGTACAATATTATAAAAGCGCATTCTTTAGAATAATTCCAATAAAATCGCTTGTTTATTACGAAAAAAATTATTGGAAGATGTAAGTTGTTACAAAAAAACGCATTTTTTATTTTTACGAGAGATGTATTATTATCACATCTATTTATTTATTAATCACATTAAAAACATTATAAAACCCTACACCTAGATTAGCGCCGGCAGCGGGGCGAGGCTCAAGGTGCCGGTGGTAAGGGCTACAGAGATAGGAACCTCCTGACAATACGTGCCGTGTCCAGGATGACTGCCTTCTGTATCTGACCCTTGACCCAACCATCGAGCGAGAGCCTATTGAGATGTTGGTCGAAGCTCTTCGCTATGTATTATTATTACAAAAAATATAGCCTATGACACTCTTAAGAAGTGAAGACAAATCTAACGACACCTCGCATAGAAATCGGTCAAGCCGTTTAGGTTGTAGGCCATCATACAGAAACATCACACATACATACCCACATACATACACCCTTACATACATACATACACTCGAAAAATAGTACCCTCCTTCTTACGTAGTCGGGTAAAAATATTCATATTTATGAAGTTATCAATCTGTATGATACATTATTCTGTGCCAGTACAGTCCGTGCACACTCCGTACCTCGGTGGTAGGTCGAGCTAAGCGGCCCATAAATATCCCGCTAAACACTTAAACCGATATAATCAGGAAGAAAACTGGGTTAAAGCGCCTGAATCTTTAAAAAATAGTGCAGTTTAAGGAGCTGCGGTAAGCGGTAACGTGCTCTTGAATAAATGGTTTGGATGGAGACTTTGTTGACGAAACTAACAAATAGATTGTAAAGATTTGTTGTTTCTATTTAGATAAATAAATAAATAAATATTTGTGGACATTTCACACAACGCCATCTAGCCCAAACTAAGCAAAGCTTGTACTATGGAACTAGATGGCTGATAGAATACATGTATACTTTTTATATGATACATAGAAACACCCAGACACAGAACAAACATCCATGCTCATCACACAAATGTTTGCCCTGGGTGGGGATCGAACCCATGACCTTTCAGTTCAGCAGGTAGACGTAGACACACTACCAACTGAGCCACAAGGCCAGTCAGATGTTGCGTTTCTATGCGTTGTTGCTCGAAGATTTGTGTTGTTGCTCACGAGGGAGCAGCAATCAGATGACGACCACAACTTCATATATGATATGTGTGTGTATGTTATATACAGACGTCAATGGCACGGGCGTAGTCAGGTTTTAGTTTCGGGGGGGATTAGAAAATAATGTTAAGTGCATACCGAAAAATTAAATCAAAACGTCTAAGTAGGTACGTGCCCAACAGTTTTTTTGGGATTGGTACCTGTCTAGGACTAGGTGATAGTTTAGAACCTACTTAGGTAGACGCCTTGTTTTGAATTTAATATTTCGGTTATTATTGTGTCAGTTGTTATTTCTCCCTTGCAGTTAATTGAATTATGTGAAGTCGTTTTTTTTTTTAATTACTGTTATTAAAGTCGGTAACAAAAACTTGCCCTGAATAAAGTGGGCGGTAAGGCCAAGCCAACAAACCCTGTAAGGAATATTGTTGCCCTCATTCGGCGCCCAGCTAATACCTCAATCACACCGTGACACGTTGTCGAAATTATAATAAAACACCGTCGCCACATTAACGCTGGCTTCACTAACTTCGTCAAGTAATTTGGTCGCTGACCGAACGCCGATATAATTTTGTTATTTTATGAACTCACCGTCCGGGCTAATTGGTACAGACAGCGGATGGAAGTGACGTCACGAAGAACTACCCTGCACTGGAAAAGGTAAGGTCGCACTAAAATATAGCTCGATTTATGAGAGGATGTGGCAACATTTTCTATAAAATTATTATTATTATTTATTTTGTTCATAAGATGTTTGGTCTACTAAAAAGATAAGTTAGCTTTTATTTGACTCGACTACTAAACGAGGATAATGTTTTCACTGACTTCAAAAAGAAGGAAGTTAACAATTCGGCTGTATGCTTTTTTTGTATGTTTTTTCAGCGATTAATCCGCCAATTATGAATTGTTTTTGATGATTCTTTTTTCTTTGGTAGGTTTTACCTCAGAGGTACGCAGAGGACTCATATAAATTTTATTAAAATCGGTTCAATACTTTGGTTAAAATCAGTTAAAAGTTGTTTAATTTTAATACTAATCTCTTGGGTAGAAATACGAAACCTTCGAATAAAGCGATGTACAATGCTAAAGTTACCCACATTGACAGTAGTCCTCTCGTAGAAGTTGTTAAATTAACAAATTTCTACGAGAATCAAAAAATGACACCGTGACTATTGCGCCGCATCCTCTTATCTCTATATCGTAGGAAATCAGTATTATGTAGCAGTGTAAGAAGTTGTATGCCGTCATTTCTAGTTTCTTTATAAAGTCTCGTCATTCGCTAATGGAGTTGCAATGACTGCCGACTGCTTCCGCTTCAATTATTCGCCCCTTCGTCTGATTTAACTGATGCTTCAGTCGTTCCCATTATCGAACGATATTTCTGATCAATAAGCAATGGACGGCAACCCCAGATCTACTATTATTTCGAAACTTGATAGTGGATCACCTCTCTCCAGCATATGAGATAATGTACTTTAAATAACTCACAAATATGTCTGTGTGGCGCTTTATTCTTGCAGAGTCAACCAGGCTTTTTATTTGTAGTCAAATTGTTGGCCTTACCGAAAAACGTTACCTAACTTTAATCATCGTCTTAAATTCTCTGTCTTCTTTCCGCAAGTGTCATTACGTGTCAGCGAGAAGTTGACAAAATATGTTAAACAACCACCCCATTTCACCACCCCCCACCCAAAATCCCACCCTAACCTAATTCCACCCTCCCCATTTCACTACAAGACTAGCAGAAAGTCGGTGAATTACCACCCAATTCTCGTTAAAATGCCAAAAATCCGTACTCAGCGATATTGATCCACATTCCTGTTGCGTACTGCACAAGAATGGAATTCGTTGCCACCATCTCTGTTTCCTGAGACCTACAATCTTGGAATTTTCAAGGCTACAGTGAATAGATATCTTCTAGATCGACGAGCTCCATCCTCGGCCATGCCGTCGCTTAACATCAGGCGAGTTGGTGGTCAATCGTAGATCTATCTTCTATAAAAAAAAAAAACAATGCTTAAAGTTTAGTGACGTTTTTCGGTAAGGCCGATTATATTAGGATTTTGGCGCCCCCTGAAACTGCCAGAACTGTTTGTCTTCATCCTCTTCCTGAAAATACTGTAAAAGTCAGTTAAGGGACTTGAGATAAATTGGCGTGTAGCGGCCACTGGCGTAGCGATTATGCCGATTCGGCGGTTTGAGTTCAGCACTCGCCAGATACCAGTTACTCCACGCCCGCCACTCAGTTAGGTAGGATTTGAAATATATATTGTGGAAATTGAAAATAATAATTAATTACCGAGATCACTATCTTTTAATAGAAACATCCCTGATAGGTGAACACAGCGCTATTTGAATAGGTGCCCCTCAGGCACAATAGTACATTTCCGACACGGGTGCTACACCCGTACATTGATCACGTCGCGTTGGTGTCACCAATGGCCGCTACAGCGTATATGTAGGCGATGGGCTGACCCCCGGTCACTGCAGCCCAATATTACATTTTACCCTGGAATCCTCTCTAACCCTCTAACTACCCACGGTGAATGTGGTTTCAAACGACCTCATGACCTCATGCTTGCCCAGGCAGAACTTTAAAGATCATGAGGTCGTAAAGGAAAATAGGCGTGATTTTATGTATTTATACTGGCTAATAGAGTACTAGAAAATACACTTTCTACTTCACTACAGTACTGATTCCTACATCTACACCTTCACTTCTATAGTTTGCTCACGACAATTTTCTTTAACTTAAAAGCTTGTATATAAAGCCTACATAATGTTTTGTAGGTTGCGTGAACGTCAGGTGTTTTCGAGTCCTCATTCTCAAGTTTGAACCACTTGTTATTCCGGCACAGCGCGACGCCGGAACCGAGGAAAAAGTTTAATTTCAAGAGAGTGGAAAAAGTTATGAAAGGGATGATTTAAAACGAGACGAATAAAGGGACGACGGAATAGCAGCCGATTGTCTCAAGGTACAATTTGTATGGACCGGTGGTAATTTGAGCTATTGTCGCTTCTGATTATTTTATTTAGTTTCAGCGAGGCCTTGGGACGTGGAGCGTGGAATACTTACGTAATTTCGGGGACTATTATGTTTGTTTTTCTTTAGTCGAAAATGGACGACTTAAATAATTAAATAGTGTTTGGAGAGCACTTAGGCGTTCCGCTTTGATTTTACGAAGTTTTTAATCACTTTACGCTGATTGTGGAGAAAATTGCCTGGTTGTTTTTCACGATTTAAAAGTAGGTATTGATTTTTTTCGTTCAAGCGATATATCACGAAACATTTGTTTCTTTTAAATATGTTAGGGGCTACTCACGTATATTAAAAGACCGTTGTATGCGATTAAAACTATAGTCGGAGATTTTAACTCAAAAATAAACATGAATAAACCACGTCAGTTTCCATAATAAAACATTTTTATTATAACTACCTATCAACGAGACTACAATATAATTAAAAAATTGGTTGTCTGTAAAATGGGCTTACGGACGACAGTTTAACGTGACAACGCCATAACAAAACATTGGTGAAATGATGATGATGATGATGTATCGGGACAATGAGCGTAACGGGACAATGAGTCATCCTTTTTCGTGCGTGCAGACGGCGTTCATCGATTTATTAGACGTTGTTACGTCAATAACAGTTTGAAAACATAATTTACATTAGTTTTTTTTACAAACGACTAATGTAAATTACGCATTAAATGTTATTTATTTATATATCATTAATTATATATTAAATTATGTATATATATATTATTTAATTAATCGGAAAAAATCACGATATTAATCGGACAAAAGATCGAAGTGAAATCTTCGATTAATATCGTAAGTTTTCCCTGTTTTTTTTCCGGTTAATTAAATATTATAAATGAATACTCACGGAAGTTTTAGTACTGTAATTGTGTATTTAACAGACTAAATCACATTTCGACTAACCAGTATTTGTATTGACGCTAATTTGGTTACGGTTTGTTACCTAACTTTCAGTATAGAGACTGCAGGCGTATCATGTTAAAAGCAAATTTTGAACTGACCGGGCGCACTCAAGTGGGTAACGACTTTTTTAAAAGCTATAAATTTGTCCCCTGAAACCTGTTACGGTGTCCCCCGACCGAAGTGTGGAGTTTCTAATTAAAACAGATAGTCCTGTAATTTTCCTCAGAGGAAAAATCTCAAGTTCAGTGACCTGTGCGAGGGAAAATAAACGAGCAGTACCTAATGCTTTTGTTATCTGCTTACCCTGGTAATATGAGGATTGGCTTATACAGAAATCATCATCATAATAATCTCAGCCACAAGAAGTCCCTTCTCTCAAAATTAACTTGGATCAAATTGAAATTTTGCCCAATATTTCTGGTGTTGTTTTCTAGTTTTACAAGCGTCGATTTTTTTATAAGTTCATTCGGTCATTTTCCTTCAAAAATGTGGGCATGCAATAGTAGAGCTACCATTCGCCCGGATTTATCCGGACATGTCCGGACTTTGTTCAGCTTTGTAATTAGTCCAGCTTTTTGATGTCGGTGGGATTTTTATTTTTTATTTTCTTTCACGTTCATTTATTAAAATAAAACATAAATGTTTTAGATCTTCCTTCAATGTTTATTACAGACAAAACAAATCAGTCTCATTTCAATTTAAGCAGCCCACTCTACTACGTCATTATGCGTGAAATTCACTATTTCATTGTGGAATAAAACGTCTTGCCAAAAAGCCGGACATTTTAATCCAAAGTCCTGACAAAAATCAGGACTTTTCAAAATTTGAAATGGTAAACTTATGCGCGGGCGAGACGGCCGGTGGTTGAACTAAGGACTCCTAATGACTTTTAATAAAAAATGTTCTACTTCATAAAATTATAAGAACAAGTAACATTATAGATTGGGCTTAAAGGTACATCAAGGTAAGTGTTGACACGATTTCTTTTGATGGCCGACGCCAACTTTCTCGCACGTAACTGACAGCTGACAGTCGTCGTTGACAAGCGTCAGCGTCGCGAAACGATGTGCCCACTGCCCAGCCATATCTCAATTTGACCTAGCGTGTGTGGTGACTAGGAGGGTAAATGAAGAAATAGGTTGCTCTTATCGATTTGCCCAACTTTATACTGGGCACATCATGAAACAATCGGGCAAATCAAGAAATGGTGGCGTATATCGTGATGTGTCCATGCAGATCTTGATCGGCCCAGTTCAATGATTGGCTTTCATAGACTTAAGACATAGACATAGACGTAAATTTATCATTAAAAAAAAACAACAGAAAATAAATAAAACCGGACAAGTGAGAGTCAGACTCGCCCACCGAGGGTTCCGTACAAACTAGTAGATAAAAGGGGGAAATCATAAATATTTTTTATATTTTCCTTTTTATACCGAAAAATATACATCGTAAAAATATTTAAAAACCTGTTTTAACATATGCTAACTAAGCTCTTCATATGATACCCCACATGATACGGTTAATTCACTTTAAAATTTGGACCCTCATTCCTTGCATCAAGACACAATTTTTTGTAATTAAATAAAAAATGACCGGTTTTCGGATTTTTTCCTATATGTGTACCAACATAATGCTTCTTACCAAATTTCATAGTTCTTGGTCAACGGGAAATACCCCATAGGTTTTGATTCCCTTGTGAGTGTCGAAATGTGAATTTTTTACGACATATTCGGCTGTAACATTTTTTACAAAAACTGAGAAATTTGATTTTTCATTATGCAACAAGAGACTATGGATCTGCGTATGGATTAAATTTCAACAAGATACCTTCACGCGTTCCCGAGATAAAGGTCTTGACACCCGGACAGCCGGACAGACAGACAGACAGACGGACTGACGGACTATATAAAGTGATCCTATAAGGGTTCCCTTTTTTTCTTTTGAGGTACGGAACCCTAAAAATCATACAAAATAGGTAACAAAACAATAATACATATATTTAACCGACGAAAAACGGAGGAGGTTCTCAAGTCGACGCGTATATTTTTTTTATATACATATTTTTTATTAAGATATCATGTGGCAAGGACACCTTTGATAAAAACTGGCAGTGGGACACTACTGGCTAATATCAATCAATCAATCAAATTATGTGGCATTGGATTAAATTAGTAAGCAGTACTGGGCAACTGGCCATTTGGATCATCCTTACAACTTACTTAGTTCCTCCTTCGATTTATCTTAGCAACAATATTAAAGCAAACCACAATACCAACGATTTTGTAGTACTTCAGAAGTTCTGAATTATCTCTCAACTAGAGCCGAAAGTTGACAACAAGTGTTCTGTTCGTATTAGTCCTCGTCACACAGGGCATCTAAGCCAAGTAGGTACTACAACATTCTTAACAAAGATCTAACCACAGCTGGGGCTCTTGTATTAGTGTTCGGATACCCTATAATTATATGAAATATATTGACTTCCGGCAGCCTAATCGGGAGACCGTCTGACTTGCGATCCGCAGGTCCTGGGTTCGAATCCCGCGGCACGCACCTCTGTCTTTTCGAAGTTATGTGCGTATTGTTGATTGCCGCCAACTTCAAACGGTGAAGGAAAAACATCGTGAGGAAACCTACATGTCTGAGAGTCCTCAATGATCTTGAAGATGTGTGAAGTCTGCCAACCCGCACTTGGCCAGCGTGGCAGACTATGGCCTAACCCTTCTCACAATGAGTAGATGGCTCGTGCCCAGCAGTGAGACAGTTTGTACAAACAGGGCTGATAAAAAATATATATATATTGACTTCAGTAAGGCTACTGAAGACATCACACATATTCTAAATTGTGTAAAAATATTCTGAAAATATTCCTAGCGACATAGATTACTGTTATTATTCATACCTGAAAGAAAATAAAGAATAACTGACTGTAAAACTTTGAAACAGGCGTAAACGGTGAATTACCAGGAAATAGAAACCCAATGGTGAATAAAGACCCTATGTTTTGAAGTCAAAAAAGCGGAGTTTTGTCTAAAAGCACTCTCATTCGATAACTTTCCTTTTATATTTTTAAGGATACGTTTATATCAACACACCCACAATAATAATAATATATACAGAATATATAAGAATATACAATCAGAATTGACTACGTATTTTCTAAGTACTCTAGATTTCGCACTAAGTAGCTCTGTGTCGCGAAATCTAGTGCTTTTATTTACTAACTATCCATAGCAAGTAACCATTATGTTTACAAAGAAAAAAGGAGAAGTACCCACATCAGAAGTAAAAGTGTGTGTAGTTAGGTTTACAGATATCTCAGTCCTTACAAGTATACAGTGCAAGGAGAGTGAAGTGTGTGATATGTGTGGTGTGTGTAATTTAAAATGGTGTGAATGTGTTTGCATGTGGTGAATGAGTCGTGTGAGGCATAAATATTTAGTGAATCCTATAATTGTCACATTGTCTTGCAGTGCCATATATGCTCTAAATGGTAGTAAATTAAATTTAATGTAAGCTCTAAATAATTGATAAAAATTATCTAAAAATCAAAGATCTCGACTACTTTGGAAATAATATCCATCGTACTGAGTTTGTTAATTTAATATAATAGTTATAATGAAATATAGCCTAGTCTCTCATCCGGACCATAAGAATAATAGCGAATCGATTGAGACTCATCGAACTCAGATAAATAATTCAGGCGCTAAAGTAAAACACAAATTATACAACAAACACACGTCAAGGTTGCCTGGAAGAGATCGCTTTTAGTGATAAGGTCGCCTGTTGTTTCGCTAGCATGTAAGCCATCTCTTGTTAATTAGTATTTTAGTATGGTGTAAACAATAAAGAGTTAATCTATCTATCTACACTGCTAAAACAACCCTTCCTCTTAACTTTGTTGTAGTCGTGTAAAAAATAAGTGAGTGAGTAAGTGAGTGAGTGAGTGGGCACCACCCAGAGCCCGGATGAGGACGAAGCAGATAATTAGACAATACTCGTAGTCCCCGAATGCCTTGCATACCTCATGCAATGCAGCCAATCAGCGGTTAGAGTCAGCTGGACGTTTGCCCAATACACACAGAATGGAGGAAAGAAGTAGGGTTTGGATGGGGTATTTTTTCTACGACAAAGTCATAAGTAGTTATTACTTCAACCCTTACGTATGTTGATAATGTTCCGTTTAATATCTACATCATTAGAAAAAAAAATAGAGGCGTTTTAATAGTCCGCTAAGTATAGGCTGTAACGTCACACTATATTCAATATCGTACTCTGTAAGGTATAACCAGACATGAGTAAAAAAAAAATATGACCAATTTTAGAAAATTTACTGATTCACGCGTTACATTGCGGAAATTCACATTCAAAAACTTAAATTACATTTGTATATCAAGTGTGTTTCCATTTCGAGGTCTTCAAGCTGGTACTTGTCAGTTTCGGTATTTTTCTAGCTGATACTCTTGAAGGCTTCGATGTCTTCAAGCTGGTAATCTTGTCGAAACGTGTTTAACCTCTCCGCGAGGCATCTTCAAGATTTCTTGACTCTTCGAGCTCTTGAGCAAGCATTTTTTTTTTTTTTTTATATATAACTAAATAGCTCTACTAATAGCCTATACCGGCCCTTACAGCTTCCCGGAATTTAGCGAGCGCAGAAGGCGCTGAGCCGCTTACAAACTCGGCTTGGGCCGCCTCCTGGATTCGAGTCGAAATACCTTAGCTTAGTCCATAGCACCCCTGATGGGATGTGCCCTGGGGCCCTATAAATTTGAACTGATTGACTATTTGGAGAGAATCTAACCGGTCCTCTAACAGACCAGGGTCCTCGACCTCGCTGGTGTGGTTGATGTGTCGTGATTGCGTGCCTTTCGTAACGGGCACCTATACTAAAAACAGAGTATTTCCTGTTGCCTGGAGCTGTCGGATTGGGAGTAAGCAGCTTACTCGGATGCCCATAATTATATGTATGTCAAAGCGACGCGTGTGAGTCGTACGTGGCTAAAGCCACGCGCCTGCTGGTGGGCGGAGCCCACCACCAGTTATAAGCAGATATAACCAGTTGCAGCAGCAGCAGCGGTGACTTTATATTTGTTTGGTCGGTCATTCAATAGTATAATATTATTTAAAATTTAATATTTTAAATTTTCACTTTGATATTTCGCCTCGCTCAGCCAATTACCACATTCAAAAGTTACAGATCCAGGTACTGTCATCGGGTGAATAACGCCATGCGGGACAGTCGACCTGATGTCGATACAAGGTCCAGATCGTTTGTGGACTGACTTCGGATACCGCTCTCTTTGTTTGTCCGTCTATTTACTCAGTATAATACGACATCTGGCAAATACCAGCTAAAATTAACGGTTGAATTTTAAATACGTTCCCCCTGTGCTCCAAATTTGATTTGTTTTTCAATGAGCTTGTGGAAACAGCAACAATATTTTTATACAAAATTTTCCGTGAATCCTTTTTACCGACGCAACGTCTAAAATCATAGAAAATTATGAGAGTTTTGTTTGTTGGTTTCATTCTCGTTGTTTGCTTGAGAACGTCCCATATGGTCGGCATGGGCGTACTTGGTAGGTTGGGGGTTCAACCCCCCTGAAATTCTTAGTCAAATTATCAAATTCGCCGATTTTCGGGTGGCCGTGACTAAAACCTTTTTTGAGAGTTGAATTCCGTGACGGTTGGTGCTTTATATTTTATTTTGATCATTGTTATGGCAGGTCCCTATAATAACATTATTAAGTATTTTTTCAAGTATTACAGGCAGCTCATCTGATGTTAAGTATCTAATCTAGTATTTAGTTGAGAATAATCTCATTTGGTTTGGAAATTTCAGTTCTAAACTTAACTTACTCTATTTTAGTGTGCCAGTAAACAAGTATAATATATTATTAAAAGAAAAACAGTCGACTGCAGAAAAGCGGTTTTTACAGTCTAACTTACGCGCTTTCGATAAAATAAGTTAATTAATTAGTTTAGTTTCTAAAACAAATGAACAGAAAAAATATGTTATCTAAGCATAGGTTTGTTTCAGTTTTTAAACTATAACATAATTAAATAACATAATATGCGAAAGTCTGTAGAGATTAACGCGCGCATCTATCTCTCTCGCGCATCACAGCGCAGTGGCGGATTCAGGAATTTGGTTTGGGAGGGACTTGACCCTGATGCGGTTATATCACTATAATTTTTTTGAACAAGTATGACTTAACGCCAATAAAAGCGAACCACAATTACTTCGTAGAAAAACTATACTGTTTTCAACTATAAAAAAAGAAAAAATGATTCGAGTGAACATCTTCTAAATCGACGAGCTCCATCCTCGGCCACGCCGTCGCTTAACATCAGGCGAGTTGATGGTCAGTCGTAGATCTATCTTGTATAAAAAATAAATAATTGGTAAAAAAGTTGGTTGTCTGTAAGGTCGGCTTACGGACGATAGTTTAACGTGACAACGTCATAACAAAACATTGATGAAATGATGATGTAACGGGACAATGAGCGTAACGTTACGGGACAATGAGTCATACTTTTTCGTGCGTGCAGCCGGCGTTTATCGATTTATTAGACTTTGTCACGTCAAAAATATTTGTAATTTAATTGTTACTTATGTAAGTAAGAAAATGTATTCTATCTTACTATAAATACCCATTACTTAGAAACGAGACGGAGCACGCCTTCCTAACACAATAGTCTAACCCAAATCTAAATAATTAGTAACTACCCACTTCTTAGCAACCAACCTTTTCTAAGTTAACTGTTACTATTATCTCTGTATAATTCTGATTGTCTTTCAATTGATTAATATTCCTTTCATGATTACTCAATTGTAATTAATTGTTGAATAGAAATAGGTACAGATCCTAACTGTGTGTCAAAAACATTGAATGTTTCAGTGAGAGAAGTCTGTACCTAGTCCACACCCAGCCATTATATATGGTTACATACACTGGATGTGCCCCGCGGTTCCACCCGCGTATTGATGAAAAGCGGTGTTCATGATGAACGGTGTTAATTTTTTTAAAGTAGAGATAGGTTTGCGCTTGACCGCCAACTCGCCTGATGTTAGGCGTCGTTGCGGTCTACGATGGAGTGCACTTACCTAGAATAAACCAATTTAAAGACACCCAGATTATATCTATCGGTAAAGACCCACTAAGGAAGCGTATTCCACAATATAGCGCTTTTTTTAATTCTTACTACAGCTTCTTACATTTTAATTAACTGACTATCTAAAATATGAAACCAGATGCAATAATTATGACATTCTGATATAACACATTGACATTTTATATATAGTATCATTGACATTTTAATCAAATATTTTAAATATAATTGTATGTACAATAATTTATTATTTACTTTAAATACGAGTAATCTTGTACATAATACACACTAGATTGGTATTGTGTACAAGATTACTCGTATTAATTTTGGTTGACATGTAAACAGATTTTACGAATTTGGCTGACTTATATATTGACTTTGAATTTGACTTTGCATTTTGTATCGGTTTACAGAACACATCTATCCAATGAAGTTTTATTTAAGTAGGTTATACTCATTGAATATGAAGTAAAAGAATGGCAAATCTCAGTTCTCGACACATTCGAGAATAAGATACATCCTTAAGGCCTTTTAGTATCTTGATATTATATATCTTGGTGTTGCACTTTCTAAACACACAGGATTTACAAGTCACGACACGCATCTAACAGCGTTACCCGACGTGTCACGTTTAAATACGAGTCGGGCGATTACCTTACCTGAGGCTTGCTACGCAGAGCCGAGAAAACTTATCTACGTATAAAACATCATTGCACCTAGCTAGATACAATGATGTTTCCATCTCTCAAATCAAATCAAATCAAGTCAAATCTCATTTATGTAGTGCCAAGAGTCTCAGTAAAAGGGCTGTGACATACGGACAGACAGACGGACATGGCAAATTTATAAGAGTTCTTCGAAGTTACTACGGATCCCTAAAAACTGAAAATATAACTTTAGTCAGCAAGCGCTGGTACAATACATTGACATAGTACAGATAGCTTTTCTTAGAAAAATAAATTATCGAAATTGGATGGAGTAAAGAGTTAAAAAACAGCACAAATACACGCGTCAATTTGACTAGTTTTCTTTCGTCGGTTAAAAACATTACAACTGTAAAAAATTGTAATAAAAGCATCATCATCATCATCCCAGCCAGAAGTCTTCTATTGGACATAGGTCTCCCCCATGAATTTCCAAAAAGAACGGTTGGAAACGGCCTACATCCAGCGTCTTCCTGCCACTTGTATGATATCTTCTGTAGTAAGTAATAAAATATTAGTACAGATTGTCCAATTGTACATAAATAAATAATTTTAAAAATTTAAATGTCGAGACAAAAACGGCTCAGTAGATTTGCTTGATACTAAAGAAATACTAAATACAAACACATTTTCTAGATCGACGTGATCCATCCTCGATCACACCGTCGGTTACCGTCAGACCCGTTAGTGGTCCAAGTAGATCTATTTCGTGAAAAAATAATATATATTAACTTTATACTAATAATACATAACATATATATATAACTTATATAATATAATATATAACTTATATACTAATAATATATATTTAACATGTATAACTTTTCTATGTTCACACCTGGAACTAAAAACAAGTTTACAAATTGTTAAAAGTATGTGTATTTAGGCCACTATCTGTTGCCATCTGTCCTATCCGTGTATGTTGCCTGGAATAGATCTCTCAAAGCGATAAGGCCTTTGGGGGCTTAAAACACCTAGCTATAATATTATTCTCTCTGCATTTAATGTTTCTGTATTGTGGTATTTTAAGGTGTTATCTATCTATTTATTTACTTGATTTTTGTGGTCTTTTAAGAAAGTGTTATCTATCTATCTATTTACTTGATTATTTATTTGATTTTATATTTTAGGAAAACTTACAGCCAAGATACTTGAAAAAAAACTATAAATTTAGATAAATTACGAGGCCAATTTAAGTTATAAGTAACATTACGGTCAGGGTCGGATTCAGGGCCATATGAAGGGTGGTACTCGTACATTGCAGACACGTAGTTCGAAGACAGGCGAATAGAAAACAGCCCTCCCAACTTGACAGATTAACCAAGGACCCTCCAACTCTGAAGATTTCCCTCCGCCGCACTTAAGGGATGATTTCATAATAAACAAAGCCTCCCAAAGTTTGCCTGTTTTGAAACTCCTAAGTTTCTTTCGAGATTCCGGAAGGATGGCGCCCGTTAAGCGACTTTGCAACTTGCCGTCTCCAGATTTTCTTGAACCTAAGTCAAAAAGTTAAAAAATTCTGACAACAAATTGCTCTTCTTCGAAGATCCGTAGTTCAAATCACACATTTATTTTTATCCGACTTCAAAAAGGAGGATGTTATCGATTCGGTTATATTTTTAGGGTTCCGTACCTCAAAAGGAAAAAAAACGGAACCCTTATAGGATCACTTTGTTGTCCGTCTGTCTGTCCGTCCATTCGGGTGTCAAGACCTTTATCTCGAGAACGCGTGTAGGTATCGAGTTGAAATTAAAACCTTATATGCAAATCTATAATATCTTGATGCAGAAAGAAAAATCAAATTTCTCAGTTTTCGTAAAAAAAGTTACAGCCGAATATGTCGTACAAAACGCACATTTCGACACTCACAGAGGAATCAAAACCTATGAGGTACTTCCCGTTGACCTAGAACTCTGATATTTGGCAAGAAGAATTGTGTTAGAGTACACATATAGGAAAAAATCCGAAAACTGGTAATTTTTTATTTAATCACAAAAAAATAGTGTCTCTATGCAAGGAATGAGGGCTGCCTCAAACGTTCGCTCGCTCGGATCCGAGTGGTGAGCAAGGAATGTGTTAAATATTTTTACAATGTATATTTTTCGGTTTATGAAGGAAAATATAAAAAATATATGATTTCCTCATTTTATTTAGTTTGTACGGAACCCTCAGTGGGCGAGTCTGACTCGCACTTGTCCGGTTTTTTTTTAATGTTTTAACCGCATAACTCTGTCATTTATAAGCTGATTTGTTTTTTTTTTTATCTTTCAGATTTCTTTCTAGTTCATCCATTTATCAGTGTTTCATTATTTGTTATTGAGAGTGTTTTGTTTTGTGTGTACCTACCTAAAATGTTAATAAATAAATAGACAGGTTCCATATAAATCCTTAAAATCGGTTCAGCAGTTTGGTTCTTGAAACAAAATAACTGAAAAAAATACGCCATCCGTTCAAATAAACGAAATTGCGTATTTGAAGTCGGTTCCAGTTTTTTAAACTATAATAAATTATTTACTCAAGTATTCAATAAAGAGGGTTTTTTACATTTGATTACAATATGACTTAGAAGCGATATTAAGCTGAAAAAAAAAAGGATAATTACAGTGAGCGTCGAGTGAGTTGGGTGAGCAGTGGACTTCTTATGGCTGAGATGATTATATAGATCTACGTTTGACCACCTGATGTGTGGCTGAGGATGATATTTAATTTAATAATTGTAATTAGTTTAGCGGTGCTTTCAGAATTAATACAATAAATACATTATTGTCGTTTTACTATCACCACCCACTTGGAAACCATGCCTTCATGGAGCTCGGGAGGATGATCGTGAGTCTGGTGGTGATATAGTGAGTTCCGCTTGCTGGAACATTCCTGACACTCACGAGAGTTCTAGTGAAGAGGACACTTCAGCTGAACCGACGCAAGACGACCAGCTTCCCGCCCTAACCCATATGCAACCGATGACATCACGTGCGCCACGAGCGGCACGTCGCAGTGCAAGGCGCGTCACCGACCGAGAGTGACGTGTGTGCTGCTCCTTTGAAAAAGACCGCCGAATGCGGTTGAAACTATAGTTGGATATTTCGGCTCAAAACAGACGTGAGTGACCCGTAGTTTTTATTTAAAAACATTATTGTCGTTTCGACTATATGTAATAATTTGTGAAATGCGTGAATGAGTAATAGCTTGCTAAGCCTAGTGCTTCTAAGCCAAGCCTAATTAATAAGACTAACAGAGCGGTGTAGGAGTGTCGCGTATCTTCAAGGATTTACCTATGAATCTAGCAGTAATAATAAGTACGATAGTAGATATGTAAATTTCATAGATTCAAAGTTTTTTTTTTTTTTATAGGAGATAGATCTACGATTGACCACCAACTCGCCTGATGTTAAGCGACGGTGTGGCCGAGGGTGGAGCTCGTCGATCTAGAAGATATCTATTCACTCTAGCCTTGAAAATTCCAAGATGTAGGTCTCAGGAACCAGAGATGGCAGCAGCGAATTCCATTCTTGTGCAGTACGCAACAGGAATGTGGATCGATATCGCTGAGTACGGATTTTTGGCATTTCAACGAGAAATGGGTGGTAATTCGCCGACTTTCTGCTAGTCCTGTAGTGAAATGGGGAGGGTGGAATTAGGTCGTGAAGCTCTTGCGCACATTCCCCGAAATGAATCCTGTAGAAAATAGACAGACATGCTATTTTACGACGTTGCTCGAGACTAAGTAGCTTCTTGGCAGCTAGTTTATCGTCACCGATTAACCTCACAGCTCGCCGGTCCACTGATTCTAAAGCTTCCAGCTGATACTTGGCTGATCCATCAAAAAGGTGGCAGCAGTACTCCACGATAGCGTGGATGTTATGAATATGAAAGAGGTAGAAGTTAAGAGGACGTAAATTCGATTTTGTAAATATCTATAAAGCAGGAAATCTTTATGAAAATCCGAATTAACTTCACGTAGGATTTAATCAACTTTTGACTGTTTTATTTTATCTGTATCTTTACTAATGTATGTAATACCGAACTCACGATAATGAAACCGAGAATTTGATTATGGTATTCTTCAATGATTTATAAAAAACCCTCTCGCGTCAGGGCTCATGGATTCCAACATTTGGTGACGAGAATCTGACATTGCGTCTTAGAAATTGTTATTTAGGTATCAACTAGTAAACCCTTGTATTTCGGACTCATTTTATTTGTTGCCCGACTGCGCAAGAAGGAGTGTTATGTTTTTCAAGTGTATGTATGTTCGTAAGTATGTGGATATATATTAAATGCATGAAAAAAAATAAAAAAAAATATTTCCAAAATTAAAACCACACAAATTGAGTTAATAGTGATTTCCGCACTAAGCTGAGCCTGTGCCGCGGAAATCTAGTACGATTCGCTTAATTCGATTTATATAATAATATGTAGGTATATATGTATGTTTCTATAATTCCTCCTACAGCCAAAACAACCTGACTCATAAAGTCAAAATCGGTCAAGCCGTTTAGGCTGTAGGCGATCATATATAGAAACATACATACATACATATTATATGTTTTTTTTTTTAATAAAGCATTAAACGGTGTATTTAGCTTGACCTGTTTATTTGATTGGGTCAAATTTAGTGATTGAAATTTTACCCCCTTGCAGTTGACGTATCGATCTGAAATTTGGTATACACCTTTAGTCCTGATGACATAACAATTTAGTATAGTCTGTATTATTGTAAATCCAAGATGGCCGCCGCCACAAAATGGTGGATTTCATATTTTAACACTACCCCACAATATGGGTATCAAATGGCTTTTCTAGTAAAATACAGTAAATACATTACCTACATCATTATCTTTCTTTTCAATAAAACCGTTTATCTTAAAAAGTTTTCTTAAGTAAGTACTTGTTTATTTTAACAATAACAACAATATACAACTTACCTACATTCGTACAAACATACATACACTCGAAAAACATTCCTCTCCTTACACAGTCGGGTAAAAAGACATAAGAGAGGGACATTCACACCTGGCAAAAACGTGTAGAAAAGAAAATGTATTTATATCAATGCATAAAATAGACGTTGCTGTATTTTAATATCGGAGGCCAAGACACATTTTAGGTCGCTGCGTCAACAAAGTTAGTTTAAGCTTCAATCATAGATTCCCTCAGAACTTAATCCCTACGATGGGATTATATTTTGAGTGAACTCTTCTACTAATAACATTTATGTAAGCGATCTCAGTAGCCGTTGACACCGTTGACACAATGCCCCGAATAAACGTCGGGATTTATGACCTTCCTTCTTATTTGAGAACGTTGCCTTTATAATTCTACACTTCGGCCGTAAGTATTTTACTTGACAGGGCTATGAAAATGAAAACATAGGGGCGGATATTTACCTCTTAGGAGCTAGCTTTTATTAATGCAATGAAAAGTGCTTACGGCAAAATAATTATAGGTGAAAAAACTGAAAAACCGACCTCGAAATAAGCATGTTGTTTACTTGGATGATATATTTTCCGGCTATTTTGTTATGATAATCTAAGTACTGAATCGATTTTGATAAAAAAATTATGGGACAATAAATTATTTATATATTTATATAATTTATGATATAAAATTTATTATCTCTGAAGTATGACCTACCAACGAAAACGAATCATTAAAATCAATTCACGTAATCGCAGAACACAAAAAAATACAGTTGAAATGAGAATCTCTTTTTTTGGAAGTCGGATAAAAAATGAGACCATCTTAGCACTATCTTTCAGAGAGTTCCAGTGTCAACGTCTCTTTGTCTCAATGTTCAGAACTTCGTTAGCAAGATATCCGACCCAAGTCCAACTATCTCCATCAAGACTTTCCATCAGGAATCTATAATTTATCTAAGGAAACCAAGTTCTAAGCCCTATATCACAGTTCCATCATCGGATCATGGCCATATCACAATATTCTTGCATTGTAATTCGATCCACACATGCATATATGTACATATAATTTCAGCTCAATCGGACACCGGGAAATTGGTCAAATTTAACTTGCAAGAATTGATTACAATTATACACCCTTTACTGACAGACAAATTCAGTTAAACTGAATAAAAGCGAGTAATATCCATCGTAGACCGCCACCGCAACATCGCTTAACATCAGGTGAGTTGGCGGTCAAGCGCAAACCTACGAGTATATTGTATTAAAAAAAGTTGGGGGCGGAGGTCAAAGGCCTGATAACTGAAATTGGACTCCGTATTGCTAATAACGGTGGTGACTCTCGCTCCGGTTTTTATTTTATTTTATTATGTAATTGACGTAATATTTTTAAATCATTATTTGCCTTAAAAAAATAGTTATATACTTTTCGCTTTAAAATAGTTCAGGTTGATGCCTAAAACATAAACATTGACACGCTGCGTTAACTTGAGTGAAATAAAAGCGTGTATTCCAGCGTGAGATAACATAATATACCGACCCTTTGAAGGATTACAGAGGTCTCGACAGGAAAGTGGGTGACTTAAGCGAGTTACACCATCCCCTTTTATAAGTACCTACTCCACTCTCGTGACTGTACTGGCTATTATACAAAATATAAGTACTACTTATAGTAATATAGTTAGAAATACGAACGAGCGTCTTCGTCCCACCGCGGTTCCAGCGAAACACCAGCGCTGGTTGTATACAACTAATATCATTCTGAGCTGAGCTGGGGCCAAATAAAACATAATTTTTCTATTAAAAAACTGAATCCAAACGCAACTTACTAAATCCTTCAAAATTGTAAATTTTTTAAAGAGAAATCTCTTCACTCGCTCTTTTTTCTTTTATCAAGAATGCGAATTGTCATTGAATATCAAATGCTCGTCTTCGAAGATTAGAAAATGTGCAGATGTTTATACGATAATCCTTAATATTTGACATTCTTGCAAAGAACAACGTGTAGGTGGAACTCTGCGATTCTATAATCTGACGCATTCACTCCGGAATACAATGAAAATATTTTCATTTTTAGAGATTATTCAAAAACGAATAAAGCGATGTTTATAAAATAATTATGGGACCAACTTGGAAGCTTTCTCTATACACCAATTCACGAAACACAAAAACTGGTTCTCGAATGACGGAGTAATTCGTGTACATACATAAAAATAAAATATACGGTACGAATTGATAACCTCCTCGAAGTCGGTTAAAACCCCATTTAATTTTCTATTTATGCGTCTTTTATTTTTCTCAGACTCTCGTAAACACAGATTTATTGCACCAAACAACATAAGTATCTATGTCTAATGTCATTTTTTTTAAATGTTGGATAGAATAGATAGATCTACGATTGACTGAAGCGTGACCACCAACTCACCTAATGCTTAACGACGTGTATTATATATATATGTCATCTTATTATTGTGGATATTCCAAAACCTCGAACGAAACGCTTACATCGTGCGGACTTATAAATTGTGGAATACGCCTTCTGAGTTGATCTTTCCCGATATAATCTGAGTAAATTGGTTTCTTCTATGTAAGGGCGCTCCATCGTCGACCGCAATGTAACTCAAGTTGGTCAAGCACAATACTATTAGTCAAGAGTCCGTAGTACGACCATCATTCATCTCGCTCGCGCATGCCCACATTTTAGAAGATTTAAAATAACTGCATGAACTTATTAAACAAAATCGTCGTTTATAAAACTAGAAAACAACGTGATATAATATATATTCGACAAAATTTCAATTTGATTCAAGTTAGTTTTCATACATAAAAATCATTTCAGAAATTATTAACGCAATTATGATTTTTATGTAGGTATCAAAATTACCTTGGATCAAATTGAAATTTTTGTCAAATATGTGTGATGTTTTTTTCTAGTTATATAAACGACGTTTTTTTTATGTTCATGCAGTCATTTTATGTCTTCAAATATACATGGGTATGTATATCGCGCATGGGTATGCGCGAGTTAGACGGACGATGAATACTGAATGTAAATACATTACAGCTTAAAAAACACGTCGTTACAGGTCGACCTAATAAAAGCGTGTTAAAAAAAAGTACATGTGAAAACCATTCTTCAAGCGGATAAAAATGAAACCTAAAATAAAATGCAAACTCAACGCGAATATTGGAATATTCGCGTTTCCATATATTGATACATTCCAGAACCTAGTTCTGGAATGTATCAATCCACCTCGAGCTTTCGTATTGAACTTTCAAATCCCGTCCCCGAATGTGAATTTGCAAAACTCGGGAGAGCATCAATTTTGTAATTTTACTCGTCTTTCGCGCGGGCTGACATTGTCACTTGGAATTCTAGCGATTCCGGCTTCAGTTTAGTTATGCGGATCTCTGGTCCATTGTCCGGGGAGAGAACACTGGACGGACAGATAAGGCCCCGCCGGTCTCGGGTTGAAATATCTGAAACGGGGTAAATTCGGATTGAATTCAGTATAGCGCGGCGCGGCGTATGGCGAGCTACGTTTCAACGCGGTTGGTTTTGTTGTAGAGTGGCAAAATAGGTACCTACTCCACTGGTATGATACTCCGAAATACAAAGTCATACTAGTACGTGTAAAATAAGCCAAAAAAAACATTGTTTGGAGGTAAAATTTCTACATATATCAATGAAACTTTGTTTAAAACTATTTTGGCACTTGAAATGAGGATCTCCAGAGTCCATCCAAAATTTAAGGGTCCCTCTTCCAGGGATATTTTTATCCGAAAATAGGCCTGCGCTTGACCGTCAACTGGCCTGGTGCTAAGCGACAGTTACGGTCTACGATGGAGTGCGTTTGCCTAGAAGAATCCTATTCACTGGCGATTATGAGCAGGAGGAAAATAAAAAAAATGGACTATTTACAAACTAGACGAGTAAAGTAACATTTTCTATGTATTTTCACGCTGAATCCCCATGCTTATAGGATCAAAATTTTTAGTACTTAATAATAAAACTTTTGAATTTCTTGTGTCTGTGATGAAGATGCTTAGATTTTACTTTTATTTGATGAACTTCTAAATTGTAGTATAGATAAGTATGCTTCTTAAGTGTGGTTTAAGTGGTTTCCTGAAAGTTCCTGAAGCGACAATTGTGACAAATCGCTAGTCTATTATTAGATGATATTAGAATAATTTGTCACAATTATCGCTAAATCATATCAGCGAGTGGCGAACGAATGATAATAGTAGGTACAAATTGCAACCTTGAAGCCCTGGGTATCTTTAAATCGCCAGTAAAAAGATTTTTATTTATTATTATTTATCTATAGATGAGCGCGTTCCATTTTAAATTGCATCAGACGAGTTATACACAAATAGAGTTATATAAAAATGACAAAAAAACTGATAATGTCTGGTGTTTTTTTTAATTTATTATTATTTATTGCATCAGAATGGACTCTATATTTTTGAGATCCCGCATCCTTAGTACGGAAGCCGAATAAAAAAAAATAAAAAAAAAGGATAGTTTATTAAACATCACCTTTCTCATTAATTTGTAGAAAGAGTATATTTTTATATATGATACATTGTAGGTACAATACATGATAGATGATACAATGTTTCTTATAAAAAAAAAATTTGTACGTCGTCGATATACTCGTAGCCAACGTTTTTAGTAGCAAAAGAAACATTCGAATTTAATTCAAAGCTTGCAACGAGCTCAAACCAGTTTCCCTGAAAATATTCGCATAGCAATGTCAAGAAGTTAAATAAAACAGCCCGCAGCATTCCACGGAAAAATAATTTCAAAGAACCGAGTTTCATGTAAGGGAAAACACTAATTCCACAAATGCATATACCGACGTCTTCATGGAGAGAAAATGTTCAGGGCCAAAGTGGTTCAACGCATATTACACCCTACTTGAGAAAACTTCCGCGTGCTTCGAAAAATTTTGGTGGAGAGTGGTGCGTATATCTAGCTAAGTATACTCGTATATCTACTTAGTAAGTTAGATAAGTATTTAAGCAGTGGGTAAGTGACAAGACGAGCAAGACTCTCCCCTTACATTATGTTGAGTTCAAATCGCAAGTAAACATTTAAAATTAAGCGAGTTACCCAAACATGATTTAGCTGACAGGGAAAGAGGACACTTGACTCAAACAATTATTTTTTTTATAAAATGGTGCAACAAAAAGACAGAACGCCTGATTCATAAATTGAAAAATGGTTTTCTCACAACCGCAATCCATGGAATGTATGAATTATACATATATTCAACTACACTCACGCCATAGGGTAGACGAGAAAAAACATCAAACCCTCGTTTATGTGTTAGCAATGTGAATTGTAAATCTAAATACATGCCTATTCTTAATTATTGACTCCATTTTTTTCTTTGTTTTATTGTTCTTTGTTTCTTTCTGTCTGTCTGTATGTCTCTCTCCCTCTCTCTCTCTCTCTCTCTCTCTCTCTCTCTCTCTCTGTCTGTTTGTTACCTTTTGACGATCAATTGGCTAAGCCGATTACATACATTATACCATTTATACAGAGATATCTGAAAATATGGAGATAGACGTAGGTAATATTGTATCGTCATCATCTTTACCTTTGTTCATTACTACGCAGATGAAACAATAGAGCACATCTAGTAAATTATATATATACTTAGATATACTTTCCTTACTTCCATAAATAATAAATAAATAAATAAATATATCTTTATTGTACACCAAACATTATAATTGAATCCATGTATATACTTGGTAAAGTTTCCGGCAGCCTAGTCGGGAGATCGTCTGACTTGCGATCCGCAGGTCTTGGGTTCGAATCCCACAGCACGCACCGGTCTTTTCGATGTTTTGTGCGTATTGCTGATTGCCGCCAACTTCAAACGACAAGGAAAATATCGTGAGGAAACCTACACGTCTAAGAGTTCTCAATGTTCTTGAAGATGTGTGAAGTCTGCAAACCCGCACTTGGCCAGCGGGGTAGACTATGGCCTTACCCTTCTCCCAATGAGAAGTAGATGGCCCGCGCCCAGCATGAAATACTAATCAAATGTGACAGTTTATGTAATCAGAGCTATTTTGATTCAGTTACACGTTTCATTCCATTCCATTCCAATAACTAAACAAGTATAGGTAGGTACCTAACTCTTAAAAGTATTTCACTCATTTTATTGAAAGCAGCCGTTGCTATTCACGTTAGAGTTTTGGATTTTCGATCCGAAACTCGCGCGTTTCAATTACCTAAATGCATATATACCCGTTTCCCTGTTAAAAGTTCGGCGTGTTGCCAGGTGCTAGGCGGATCTGCCGCTGGTAACTGAGGAATGGATAAATTTTAGGTATTTTTGTGCGCTGTGATAAGGCTATCATTGCGCTGCATAACCAAAACGAAAATAAATCTGTCTGTGTGTTACTTTTTCACGACTAAACGGCTGAATTGATTGTAGTGAACTTCGGTATACATTTCATCATCATCGTTTTTAGGAGCAGCTAGTATTTAATATAATCTTCCAATTCTAAATGGGTAGGTATGTGATAGGTATAACATTTGAGTATGTATGATTTTCACGAGTATCACGAATCGTCTTGAACGCAGGTTCGATGACTTCCAGCCTCCCGAACAAACCGGTTTCCGAAAAGGCTATAGTACCATAGACCACATCCACACGCTGCGGCAAGTGATACAGAAGACCGAAGAGTATAACTTGCCCCTTTGCTTAGCGTTTGTGGACTATGAGAAAGCCTTTGACTCGATCGAGACCTGGGCGGTGCTTGAGGCTCCCCAGCGATGCCGTATTGACTATCGGTATGTCGAAGTGTTGAAGTGTTTGTACAATAACGCCACCATGTCAGTCCGAGTACAAGACCAGAACTCAGAGGCAATTCCATTGAAGAGAGGCGTGAGGCAGGGAGACGTTGTCTCTCCGAAACTGTTTAACGCCGGTTTGGAAGATGCCTATAAGCTTCTGGAATGGGAAGGGCTCGGCATCAATATTAACGGCGAGTACATCACTCACCTTCGGTTTGCCGACGATATAGTAGTCATGGCAAAGTCGATGGAAGAGCTCAGTATGATGCTCGAAGACCTCAATAGAGTTTCCCAACGGGTGGGCCTCAAAATGAACATGGACAAAACGAAGGTTATGTCGAACGCTCATGTAGTGCCCACCCCAATATCTGTGGGAAACTTCACTCTTGAAGTTGTTGACGAATACGTCTACCTAGGACAAACGGTCCGCTTAAGCAGGTCCAACTTTACGAGGGAGGTCAATCGTCGTATCCAACTCGGCTGGGCAGCGTTCGGGAAACTTAAAAGCGTCTTCTCGTCCAATATTCCCCAGTCCCTCAAGTCGAAAGTTTACAACCAGTGTGTGTTACCAGTGATGACATCGGCACTGAAACGTGGTCCCTAACTATGGGCCTTATAAGGAAGCTCAAGGTCACGCAACGAGCTATGGAGAGGGCTATGCTTGGAGTCTCTTTACGAGATCGAATCAGAAATGAAGAGATACGTAGACGTACAAAAGTCAACCGATATAGCACAGCGGATTAGCAAGTTGAAGGTGGCAGTGGGCAGGGCACATAGCACGTAGAACTGATGGCCGATGGGGCCGAAAGGTTCTCGAGTGGAGACCACGTACCGGCAATCGCAGCGTAGGAAGACCAGCCACGAGATGGACAGATGACCTCATACAAGTAGCGGGAAGACGCTGGATGCAAGCCGCTTCCAATCGGTCTTTTTGGAAATCCATGGGGGAGGCCTATGTCCAGCAGTGGACTTCTTATGGCTGAGATGATGATGATGTATGCTTTTTAGGATTGCCTCTTACAACCTGAACGGCTTGACCGATTTTGATGTGCGAGGTGTCGTTACATTCGTCTTCACTTATCGAGTGTTGTCTGCTACGAGTATATTTTTTGTAATAATAACAGTATAACTTGAAATATATGTATATTTTAATAATCAAGGCTATAGAGTGAATAGATATCTTCTAGATCGACAACTTTCATCCTCGGCCACCCCGTCACTTAACATCAGGCGAGTTGGTGGTCAATCGATCGTAGATCCGTGAAAATAAAAACTCGCATGAAATTAAATTTGCGCTTTTTCATAACCTCCAACAAATATTCTCGTAATAAATAAGTGATTTCACAAAAATTATCCTAAGGAATGCTTGTTTAAATAAATTTTATAGCGGCTTTTGCTCATACTTTCTCGCACAAATATACACTCAACAGCATGTCAAGGTAGGTAACACCCTACTAGGGTCATTATGTAATTACCAAACAGTTAGGTACTTTATTACATCTTAATATTGAGTACATAATGTGGCAATAAAGAATTGAATTGAACACAAACGCAAGTTGCACTACAATCGCTCAAGCAATCATTACCTATATTTTGTATTTGTACTTGTTATAAATCCATGAGAGAGGCCTAGACCCAGCAGTGGACTTTTTGTGGCTGAGGTAACGATCAAAAATGACTGCTGTAAGAATAATTAGTATGTCTAATATGATATATACAGCCATACTGTTAATTTTACCTTAAACAAGACCCTATCTAATTATGAAATAGGAGCACACGACGTATTTTTGCTAAATACGGAGATGATTAAAATATTTCTGCTTAACTAACCATCGACACTGTACCAACGTTGAGCCGCGGTCGCGGTCGACCCTTCCTAATGGAAATGCAAATAAGAATAATTGGGTCAAATATTGTAGCAGCCAAGCAGCATTTGGCCAACAATTAAGCTGAATACAAAATATCATGGTTGTTTTATTTGGAAGATGGAAATTCGATAAAAATTAAGTTTTTTTTTTATAAGTACTTATTTTTTATGGATCTACGATTGACCACCAACTCGCCTGATGTTAAGCGACGGTGTGGCCGAGGATGGAGCTCGTCGATCTAGAAGACTATACACTCTAGCCTTGAAAATTCAAAGATTGTAGGTCTCAGGATACAGAGATGACAGCAAAGAATTCCATTCTTGTGCAGTACGCAACAGGAATGTGGATCATTAACAACAACATGAACAACGTGAACATTATTTTTTATGGAGAGGAAAATTTTGAAAAGGTACCTATGACTAAATCATTTTACAGGATTGTAGACACTAGAATCAGCTAAACTATTGGTGAGAACTCGTAAGAACCGGCTCTTCAGAGAGGAACACATAGGTACCGAAATTGTCAACAATGACAACTCCACTCGAAACAAGTTACACGTAGCAGCAAACATCAGCCATATATTCCACCATGCCCTCTCTTTTGTTTTCAACAAAAACAAAAGAAAGGGCAAGATGTTTGCCGTTAACTATATATACCTATTGGCCTCAGCTGAACTTAGATTGGATCAGCCCCCGTATTCTGAACCCATTCGGTTTCGGAATCTATTCGATTTATATATCTCCGTCTCTGTCATTTCCATAGAGAATGACAGAGACGGAGATATACAAATCAAATCGATTCCGAAACCGAATGGGTTCATAATACGGGGGCAGAAACCATAAAAGGTATGCCTCAAAGAGAACTCAATTTCCGTAAGTACCCAGTTACTGGTAAGTACTTAACCAATTTTTTGTGCTAAATTTAAAATAAATAAATCGTTCGATAAATCAATAATGATATCAAAATCTAGCTGAAGTACATCTATTCATCCAATAAAGTGCCAGTTAAGCCAATGGACATGTATCCGCGGCCATGAATAAATTAAAAAAAAAACAACTGACATCTGCCAAATACCAAAATAGTGATGCGCGATTACTCCAAATATTTACAATCGAATTTTTCGAATGATTCATAACGTGACATTCGAAATTTCATTTGTCATTCGAAAGAAAATAAATCATCTGAATGGTAATTCAATTTTCATATGATTTTTGACCGAAATAATTCATTCAAATGAGAATATAGAATTAACGTACGTTTCCTAATTTCCTATTCAATCCTAGGCCTAGCTAGACTGTCCAACACGACCCGAAATGCTTAATGTTTGTACATGTTTGTATTTTGATTAATTAAATAAAATGATTAAGTAAATAATTTGATTAAGTAAAAGTAGATAAATGTGAAGAGGGACGTGAAAGAAAACTAGATACGTAGCCATGATTGATTTTATTTTATACCCACATTATTTACATGCAAATCTACAACACCCACAATCCCCTTATCAAACAAAAAGAAAGTTTATCAATAAACTAAACGTAATGAAGTTTATTGAAATTAAATAATTATATTTATGAATTTAACACGTATATTTTACTTAATTTAAATTGTTTAATTTCAATGAGTAACAATTACCAAAACATTAGTAAACAGAGAGTTTACAATGTTTTATAGACATAAGTACGTGGTGATAATATAATGACGTATTGTCTATTAAGATACTACTATACTATAGGTTTATTTAACATATTTTAAACAAATTACAATATCTGGTTGATTAGTTTAGTACCTATTTCAACTTATGAACTATGAACTAAGGCTAGAACAATATTTACTTACTTAATATTATATTTATTCGTTTGTGTTTATCTTATAATTCTATCTAAGTTTATAAGCTTTTATATATGTATATAATATTAATAAGATTTTATTATAAATAAATGTATATATTTTTAACTTATCTTTCTACATAACAAACTATTTCGTATATCTATTTATATGTAATCTAATATGTAAGTAATTATGAGTAGGTACTATAGCCGGATTTGGAACTAGCGAGCGGTCCGATTTCGCAATTCTCCAGGACAGGTCCACCGATCAGGAGGTATCACTTGCCTGCCAGAACGAGTATAGTGATTAGCAGAGGTAGAAGCTGGATTGACACTGGAGCCCTGCGTTGAGGAGCTTTCTCCATTATTATTTTGTAAATCATTAACTATAATGTCATCATAGTCGCAGCGTAACCTGTTATTCTGCAGAGGATCTGTTCGTTTGTCTGAGTCGATTATAATATGTTTCCTATTGCGCCTTAATGTATTACCTGCGACCATTCTTATTATATATGATCGTATACCTGCGGTAGATATCACGGTACCCGATTCCCACTTATTGCCTAATCTCACTTTTACTTTCTGTCCTATTTGCAATGGTTTTAAATCTCTCGACCCTCTGTCATAGTATAGTTTCTGGTTTGTTTGACGAGTTAATAGTTTTTCGTGTACGTTTTCATGTATTCTAGGCTTATAAAACGTCATCGACCTCGGTAAAATGCCGCGTAATTTTCTGTTATACAATAACTCAGCTGGAGATGGAAGTTCCGAGCTAATCGGTGTATTGAGATATTCTAAGTAAGCTAATCCAAAATCACCGTTATCTTCACGTACTTTTCTCATTATATTTTTGATAGTTTGTACACTACGTTCTGCCTGCCCGTTAGATTGAGGAAATGTTGGAGAAGAAGTGATGTGCTGAAAATTCCATTCTTGTGAAAACTGCCTGAAGCTATTACTGGAAAATTCTGGGCCATTATCAGAAATTAAAATATTTGCGATTCCATGTCTCACAAACACGCTTTTAATCTTGGATATTATCTCTTCTGTACGTAAAGAAACAAGTTTTTCTATTTCTATAAATTTGCTAAAATAATCTACTACGAGAATGTAGCTCTCGCCTGCAAAATGGAATACATCCGCACCTACTTTCTGCCACGGAGTGGTTGGTATATCATGCGGTATTAATGGTTCTTTTGTGTTTTGCTTCCTATATGTTAAACAAATCTGACAATTTGACAAGTAATTTTCTAGTTGTGTATTTATATTTGGCCAAAATATTATTTCTCTAGCTCTTAATTTACATTTTTCTATACCTAAATGACCTATGTGAATCTTTTTAATCATTTCGTTGCGCAAACATTTCGGTATTATTATCCTAGTGCCTTTCCAAACGATTCCAAAATTTACTGTTATTTCATCCCGGTAATCCCAATACGGTTTTAAAATATCGTCTAATTTATTTTTTTCTATTGGCCAACCCGAACGAACTATTTTTATTAATTGTTGTAATTCGTCATCACTCCCTGTACATTTTTGTATTTGAATGAAATGCGTATCTATCAGGTGATTGCTAGCTGATAACGCACACACCTGTGCCCGCAGATCTAAGTAGTCGCGCGGCTGTGTGAGTGATGCGCTCGTGTCCGCGCCGCCGCCGGCGCCGGCATCGCCCGGTGCGACTGCCCGCGATAACGTGTCAGCGATGTATAGGTACCTACCTGGTTTGTATATGAGGTTGAACGTATATGGCTGCAATCGCAACAACATTCGTTGTAACCGGGGAGGAGCGTTAGCCAAGGGTTTTTTAATGATGCTTACCAGAGGTTTATGATCGGTTTCTATCGTCACATCTGTTCTTCCGTATATATATGTGTAGTACCTTTCGCACGCGAACACACATGCGTATAATTCCTTTTCTATCTGTGCGTACGCTTGCTCCGTTTTAGTTAAAGAGCGCGACGCGTATGACACCGGTAGACCGTCTTGCAAGAGACAGGCACCGAGCCCATTTTTACTTGAATCTACCGAAATCGTAACCGGTTTATCTAACGAATAATATTGTAATACGGGAGCGCTTATGAGAAACTGCTTAATTTTTTCAAAACATTTTTGATGCCTATCTTCCCAGTGCCATTCTATGTCTTTTTTCAATAGTTCTCTTAATGGGGATGTTTGTTCTGACATTTTAGGAATAAAATTACTCACATACGTGACCATACCTAAAAATCTTTCCACATCTTTTACAGATTTCGGCGTCGGCATATTTTTTATAGCGGTTACATGTGATTCATCAGGAGATATGCCTCTTTCCGATATCTTGTGTCCTAAATATTTAATTTCTGACAATCCTATCTTGCATTTTTGCTTGTTTAATTTAATATTAATTTCCCTACACCTTTGCAACACCGCTCGTAATCTGTGGTCATGGATTTCTTTTGTAGGACCATAAACCAGGATGTCATCGACAAATTGAATGACTCCTTCAAGGTCATCCAGATGTTCGTATAGCTTCCTATGAAATACTTCAGATGCGGAACATATTCCAAATGGCATGCGCAAAAACCTGAATCGACCAAAAATAGTGTTAAACGTGCATACGTCTGTGTCCTGTAATTTCACTTGGAAAAAAGAGTGCTTGGCGTCTAAAGTACTAAAAACCGTAGACCCTGATAATCGCGCCGTGACCTCTTCAAAAGTGGGAAGCTTGAAATGCTCGCGTTTTATTGCCTTATTTAAATTCTGTGGATCTAAACATATACGAATATCGCCGTTCGGTTTCTGAACGACCGTCATGCTGCTGACCCAGTCCGTCGGCCTGTCTACTTTAGCAATTATACCGTCTCTTTGCATTTCTATAAGTTTATTTTTAACTTGATTTTTAATAGCTTCAGGCAACTTCCTTGGAGGGTGTATGACTGGCTCAGCGTTCTCTTTTAATTGTATCCTGTATTCTCCGGGTAAACAACCTATTCCCTCAAATACGTCTTTAAATTCCTCGAGTATTTTTAAACTGTAATTTTCCTTACTTATTGACCATACTCTTTTTATTAATTGTAACTCTTCGCAGGCATGTTTACCTAATATCGGAATCGAATTCGTGTTGACAATAATGAATTTTAAAAAATGTATATTCCCTCTGTGTATAACTTTAAGATAGCATTTACCTTTGACGTCTAGCTCGCTTCCTGAGTACCCGTATAATTTTATCGAGGTTGAAACTAAATCGGCCTCAGACAAACCCATAATATATAAACATCGTTTAGGTATAATATTGACATCGGCTCCAGTGTCTAGCTTGAATTTTAGTTTTGTGTCATTTATAAGTAGCTCAGCTAGCCACTGTTCAGTTCTATTATTATAGTGATAATGTACCTGGTCGGTGTGCCCCTCCTGGACCTCAAAGACTCTGCATACTTTTGCAAAATGATTCATCCGGTTACACTTGTTACACTGACGACCGTACGCCGGGCACTGTTGCCTCCTGTGTTTTATGCCGCATCTAGAACACTGAACGACAAGATTTTCATTATAATAGTTATCAGGATACACCTGGGACTGAGTGTTTGCTCCGCCGCGTGTCGGTCTGCCGCGGGCCTGATTGACTTGTCGCGGGCCCGCCGCCGCCCGCTGTTTTGGTTGATAATTTTGTCCATCGCGACCGCGATTCACCCAGTGGACATTAGCTGATGTGTTTTGCACTGACTCACGATTGTTGACGATCACTTGATGCGCATGATGCGCCGCGTCCTCCGTGCTGAACCGATCCGCCTGAGCACGGGACATCTCAGCCAGCCTGCATATGTCGATCGCCCTCGACAACGTCAAGTCGACTTCCCTCAATAATCTCTCTCGCATTCCGCCGTCCCTTATCCCACATACCAATCGGTCACGCAACAAATCTGCGGACAAATCTTTAAACTCGCAATTAGCCGCCATCTTATTCAATTCAAACACATACTGCTCGATTGACTCCAAATCTTTCTGATCTCTTGTGAAAAACTTATGTCGCTCCACAGTTAAATTTTTCCTTGGTAAGAAAACCTCATCAAATTTTTTTAGTAATTCTTCGACCGTTTTAACTTCTCCGAATTGATCCGACACCTCCCGGCATCGTTCTCCAATCACGTGTAATAATATATTCAACTGCACTTTCTTTTCTTTTTTAGTCAGTTCACAGGCTTCATAGTATATATTAAATGATTTTTTCCACTTTTCCCACTCCTTGCTTAGGTTTCCTGAGGTTACATTCGATAAATTATTTTCGAAATTGAATGGCTGCGGTGGTTGTAGCACGGAATCCATTTTCCTTAATATGTCATAAATCTTCACTATTTTTCCAAATTTCACTCTCGTACATATAATTTACAACTTTAGATTTATAATTTCACCATTTTGACTTGTTTTTATTCGGCTGCGCCATGTAAAAGTAGATAAATGTGAAGAGGGACGTGAAAGAAAACTAGATACGTAGCCATGATTGATTTTATTTTATACCCACATTATTTACATGCAAATCTACAACACCCACAGTAATAGTAATAATTATTGTCTAAAAAATCTTGTAAATTACAAGTGATAATGAATGTTAATTTTAAAAATGTCTCATTGATTAACTTTACTCAAGTGTTACATTTCATTATTTAATTTCATTTCATGCAAATAGTGAAAATTCGTTCATATGGAGCAAATCCATTAGTGTTCTTTTTTTATTCCAATAGCTCTTTACTATAATCAAGTTATTCTAATACCTGCTTATTCGGATGATGATTCGAATGAATCATTCATATGATTCATATTCGCCCTTCACTATTCCCAAACTAAAAGTTATGAAATTGAATCAGTGATGTTCCTGATACGGCTATTGCCGTAATATACGGCTTTTAGGCATGCTAAGTATCTAAAATACGGCATACGGCAGCCATCCCAAAGCCGTATAACGTTTGTATGAAAGTATACGGCTGATATCGTAAGTATCGACGAATAATAATTTCTTCGTATAACGGAACGCATCAACGCGGAAACGGTTTCAGGTTTGGGAGTTCCCCTGCACTTAGCGTATGAAAAATACGGAAAAATTAAGATGTTACGAAAATAGAGAAAAAACAATATATATCTTTGTTCACCGAGTGACTTTAGAATTTTGTCTGCTAAATCAAAAATAGCATCTTAAATCTTTAGATTGTTTTGAATAACATAAAAACAAAATAAACTAATAACCTCCACTATCAATGGAGCTTTGAGCGAAGCAAGCCGTGCGAAACAAAGGCAATTGCACGTAATTTGAAGTACCAGAAGAAATGATGAAAAAAATGAAGGAGAAGAAAACAAAAGACCTCTCACCAACTGAATCTGAAGTATTAAATACCATTCAAAACTTATACGGAGATTAGTTATAAGTAAATAATTTGTGTAATTAAGTCATATAGTACCCATAATTTGTAAAACTAAATAAAATGGCCGTATACTAAATATACGGCCGTTTATTCCGGTTTCCCCCGAAAATACGGCTATTATAAGGCGGAGATACGGCAACACCAAAATTGACTTGGAACATCACTGAATTGAATCCAAAGTTCCAAACAAAACAAACTGATTCAATGGGCGTTGCCGTATTTTGTGTGGCTGATAAATTTCTGATTACAATAAGTACAAAGAGATAAGCCCTTACTCACATAAATGATAAAGGTACTAGATAAAGAACTAGGGCTTTTTCAGATAAATCTGATTATTTTTCCGTGTCACTGGTTCTGTTTCATGCTTTGTTTGATTTAGTTTTAAAACTTTAAAAAAGAGTTTTTACAGTGGTAACTACTAAATAAGTACATAAAAATATATCCCCAGACCAATTAAATCGTGTTTTCATTCAAAAAAATATACGACGCGTATTATTGTGTTAGAAATTCGAAGAAAATTATGGTGACTCATACATTCAAACTTAGGAGTCTTCTTTTCAAACTAGTGCACTAGAGCTAATGAGAAGATGATTATAAATGTTCTAGCAACATTTTTATTATATACGTGTGTCAATGGCCAGTCAAACAAGGATTTGTACAATGGTCAAGTGAATAATGAATTTTATGGCGGTACGCAAGACAGTGCAAGGAATACAAGACTTCCTAGCCCGGGTGACAGTGACTATCGGACCTACGTGTATAATAACAGAAGATACGGCGTGGATCCCACTCGTTACAACCCATACAATCCAAACATAAACCAACCCGGAGGTTTCCCATACAAGCCTCTGTATACAAACCCTTTGGATGATCAGTATAAGTTTGTAACTGTAAGTAAACCTTTATTAAGCAACATTTCCTGCTTAGCCCCAACTTCTAAACTGAGTTTTGGTAGGAACATCATGGATACATGTTGCCGTTTTTTTATATTTTGCTAAAATTGTGTTATTTCATACACCGAAAAATATACACTATAAAAATGTTTAAAAACCTGTTTTAGCTTGTGCTAATGAAGCTCTTTCATATGATACCCCACATATGTTTTTTTTTATCAGCCCTGTTTACAAACTGTCCCACTGCTGGGAACGGGTCATTTTATTTTTTATTTATTTATTTTAGAAACACCAACAGTATACATATTACATTGACTTAGTAGGTAATCTCTAATATAGGTTCTGATATGTATACCTTTAACAGGCGTCTACATCATTCTTTAACTAAAACTAAAACTATATTAATTTAAACTAAAACCTATAAAATAATATAACAGTGATATTATAATCTATTGCGTTCAGTAAAAAAAAGTAATAACTTAAACTTGAATGCGTTAAATTTGTCGTGAAATATATCGAGATCGTTTAGCAAAACATTAATTTCATTGTATGTACGACATAGTCTTGGTAGAGGAGAATTATATGATAAGTTAGTTTTAGAGTATTTAACATGGAGAATCTTTGAGATTCTGTGACGCGGGTAGTGACATGGTACTGATAGGGAAAACTGCATCAAAATTGAGGGACAGTCAATAAGGCTGTGAACAACTTTGTAAAGAAAAGAGAGGTCTCGGATTTTCCTCCTATTGCGAAGATTATTTATTTTAAAGAAAGACAATCGATTGGAATACGGACTTCTGTGTGAAATCCCTGGACATGAAAATGCCAGAGATCTGGTGAAACCTCGTTGAATGCTTTCAATGCGTTGAGAGTGCACCGCATAAAATGGGTTCCATACAACGCTAGAGAACTCTAGAATGCTACGAACTAAAGAATTGTACAGTAAAATCTTTGTGTGGTGTTTAAAACTTTTAGAATTCCTTCTGATGAAGCCTAGTTGTTGAGCCGCCTTTTTAACTACTGAATCTATATGAACTCTGAAAGATAATTGACTATCAATCAGAACACCTAAGTCCCATATTTCTGTCACCTCTTGTATGGATACACTATTTAATGTATAGGCTGAATGTATGGGTTCTTTTTTCCGTGTGTATTTAATATAAAAACATTTTTGGACATTTAGGTGCATTTGATTAATATCACACCATGCGTGAATGTTATCAATGTCACTTTGGATAAGGTCGACATCTGCATTACTATTAACCACTTTGAAAATTTTGAGGTCATCAGCGAAGAGTTTATAATTACAATGTTTTATAATTTTTGTGACATCATTGATAAATATTAAAAAGAGAATAGGAGCTAAATGTGAACCCTGCGGAACACCTGATTTGGCAAAATATGTATCAGATTCGAATCCATTCACAAAAACGACTTGTTCTCTGTTTGAGAGATAGGACCGAAACCAACTTAGGAATGATCCATGAAAACCGATAAGCTTTAGCTTTAGATTTATTTAGCTTCTTAATTAACAAAATATGATTTACTTTGTCGAACGCACTACTAAAATCAGTATAAATTGCGTCAATTTGGCGACCTTTGTCGCCAAATTGACGACAAACGACCTTTCATCTTCTCATTGTGAGAAGGGTTAGGCCATAGTCTGCCATGCTGCCCAAGTGTGGGTTGGCAGACTTCACACATGATATGGTTAATGCACTTTAAAATTTGGACCCTCCTTCTTTGCATAAAGTAAAGATCCTATTTCTTTTGATTAAATAAAAAATGTACAGTTTTCGATTTTTTTCTGTTATGTGTACTATGACTATGACTATGACAATGCTTCTTGCCAAATTTTACAGATAGAGGTCAATGGGAAGTACCCCATTGGTTTTGAATCCCTTGTGAGTTTCGAAATATGCATTTTTTGCGAATATTCGGCTGTAACTTTTTTTAATGAAAACTGAGAAGTTTGATTTTTCTCTCTGCAGCAAAAGACACTATGGATCTGCATATATGGTTTTAATTTCAACTTGATACCTTAATATGTTCCCGAGATACAGGTCTTCACACCCGGACAGATGGACAACAAAGTGATTGTATAAGGGTTCCATTTTTTCTTTTGAGTTTCGGAGCCCTAAAAAGATAAAGAAAATACCCTATTGTATTGTTCCTTCAAGGAAGGAGGGTCCAAATTAAACCATATCATATGAAAGAGCTGTATTAGTACAAGTTTAAACAGGTTTTTAAATATTTTTACAGTGTATATTTTTTGGTTTATGAAGGTAAATATAAAAAATTATATAATTTCCCCCTTTTATCTACTAGTTTGTATGGAACCCTTGGTGGGCGAGTCTGACTCGCACTTGTCCGGTTTTTTATGTAGAAATAGGTTTGCGCTTGACCGCTAGCTATCCTGATGTTAAGCAACATTGCGATCTATGATGGACTGTGCTTACCTAGAAGAAACTAATTTGATCATGATTTAAAGAGACCCAGATTATATATTTGGCAAATACTAACGCTAAAAATAAGAGTAGTAACAAGTCTAAGCTTGTTCTACAAAACACAATAATGAATTGATTGGTACATGAAAAATGGCAAATTATATAATATATGTTTCATATTGAAAATAAATTTTCCAGAACCGTGATCCAAATAATCCAGATGCCTTATTCCCTGGAGTTCTTGGAGGTTGGCGGGAGGACCTGCAAGGCCGAGAGAGGAGGGACTCGAGGCAGCTAAAGCGGGATATATTTGTTACAACCAATTATGGACAGGTTCAAGGTTTTAAGGTAAGTTAAATTTCACATTCATTCAAATTTTTTTACCTCAAAAATGACTAATCTATCTGCCAAGATACCATAGTTAACAAGTAATTGTTGCAAATAGTTTGTGCTTGCAAAATATGTTGTTTGACAAACTACTAGTAATAAAAGTTTCTAGTACTTACAGTAGCAGAAGAGACAGCTAACTAATGGTGACAAGTATAGTTGTTTCTTTTTCATCAAATGGTTTCTAAAAAACATTTTTAAATATTCTGTCTGAATGAACACCCAAAGATACGCTGAAAAATATTGGTTTATAATTACTGGGAGTAATTAAGATAAAAACATGCTTTAAATTCAGTAAGAATATGAACTTTGATCTTGGAATTTCCTGAGAACTACAATCCTAGAATTTTCAAGACTAGAGTGAATCTTCTAGATTGACAAGCTCCATCCTCAGTCATACCATCGCTTAACGTCAGGCGAATTGGTGGTCAATCATAGATCTATCTTGCATATAAAATCATATATAATTTAGTAATTCCTAATAATATTTGCCTAATAACCATTCTTTTTAACTGACGAAAAAATGGAGGAGTTTTACAATTATTCAATTACTTTGATATAACTATATTGACTTTAAAAACATAAATAACTTGCAGGTGTATATGTATGATAATCCAGACCCCACCTCAGGGTACAGACCCTGGCTGACTCCAGTTGAGAGGATCCAGGGAGAAGCATCTGTCTTCCTCGGCATACCATATGCAAGACCACCTGTGCAGGAAGGGAGGTTCAAGGTAAATGGTATAAGCTTGATTATACTAATAAACAAGTATATATATTAAAAGATAAACAAAATATCCAACTGCAGGAAAGCGATTTTTTCAGTTTAACTTATTTAATTACACTTAATATGCTGTTGCGTGCATGTTTTTTGTAACAAACAGACAAAGATACAGGCAGCTACTTTTTCTTTTAATATATTTGGACACAGACATGGCTTAATGGCTGAAAAGCTTAGTCATCCATTGTAAATATGATGCCTACATAAAATTATAATGCTTATGACTTTCTTGTTAATGAAGATATTTTAATTTTGTTTTTGTGGTTAACCTCTTTATGACCAAATACAAATAAATCGTGCATATTCCATATTGGTTTAGCTGTTTAGCGATGAACTGGTAAGAAACCGAACAAGTGCAAATCAGAGTCGCCCACCGACGGTTCCGTATAAATGAGATAAAAGAACTACTGGGCAAAGCTAGTCATTAATATTAAGGGGGAAATTATATATTTTTTTACATTTTTGATCTTAATCCGAACATAACACATCTTTAAAAATAATTAAAAACCAGTTTTAGCTGTGCTGATGAAACTCTTTTCATGTGATACTCCACATAATTGTTTTTTTTTATCAGCCCTTTTTGTACAAACTGTCCCACTGCTGGGCGCGGGCCATCTTCTCATTATGAGAAGGATATGTTTAACTTACTTTAAAATTTGGACCCTCATTTCTTGCATAAATGTCGTATTTTTTTGTAATTAAATTGAAAATATACAGTTTTCGAATTATTTCCTTTATGTGTACTATAAGACAATGCTTCTTGCCAAATTTTAAAGTTCTTGGTCAACAGGAAGTACCCTATAGCTTTTGGTTCCTTTGTGAGTGGTGATATATGTAGTTTTTGCGACTTATATGGCTGTAATATTTTTTTTCGATAACCAAGAAGTTACACAGACCACTACTATAGATCCGTATATGGTTTTAATTCAACTCGATACATCCATGCGTTCCAGATATAGGTCTTGACAGACGGACAGTCGGACAACAATGTGATCTTATAAGGGTTCCGCTTTTTTCTTTTGAGGTACGGAACCCTAAAAGCAGACAGAGTCAGAGCTACTTTCGCTTTGATAATATCAGTTATATTCATATTCATTTATTGATACACACTAGGTACACATGAGTTATCATCATGAGTGATGTTGCAGCCGCCGCGGCAGCACCCCGGCTGGCAGCTGATGCAGGCGGTGGACTGGGGGCCGGCGTGCCCGCAGCCCGTGCGGTACACCGGCGCAACCAAGGGCATCCGAGACATGGACGAGGACTGCCTCTATTTGAACATATTCTCGCCTAACGTAAGTACCTCGCTACTCTGACAGCTGACCGACATCTCGGTCTTTATGACCGTAAAGTTGGCACTGCCATTGGAGGTGGTAGGAGAGCTGCCCAGGGCCATTTAGTTTTATTAGCCTATTACTATGTAATAAATAAATAAATAATAAATATATGTGGACATTTCACACAACACCATCTAGCCCAAACTAAGCAAAGCTTGTAACATGGAACTAAATGGCTAATAGAATACATACATACAATAATAGACTAGACTAGCCATTTGTCACAATTATCACTAAATTGTATCAGCGAGTGGTGAACGAGTGATACCTAGTTCGCACATCTGCACAATTTATTTAAATGAACATTAATTACGTTGCGCACTCGTCGGTTATTTAGGTGGAACATCAGAGATCACGATTCACTTTGTCGCAACATTTGCCGATTGCTGGAAAGTTGGAAGATGTAGATATTGGCTTATTGTGACAACAGTCGGCCCATCACATAAGTACCTATAAGAACGCCCATTTCCCCCGTACGCCTTAACAGACTTTAATCGATAGAAACACTAGAGTTAACGACACCGGCAATTCACTGAAGCTGGCTTCATTACGTTGTATTTTGGAGCTCTGTCGCAGCTAATGAGAGCAATTAATGTCGTGCAGCGCTTCATAATTCACGCTGAATGCGTCAAGCAACCGGGCGAACTACGTGCGCTATGAACAGTATTCCGCTGTTGTAAATCTATTCATGTTTATTTCAGCATTCCACAATGTTATATACACGTTCAATCAATTATAATGTAGTTACAATTGTGGACCCCGCCGGGCACTAAAATCTCCTTTGTGAAATATTTATACAATAACTTGGGAGTTTGTGGATTCGGTAACTACTCTAAAATACAGTTAAAAATCCATAAACGATATATCCAAGAGAAATGTCACATAAAAAGTTTGTAGATATACAACAACAACTTTGCAAATTTAAATTCTCCTATGTAAAATATTTAAGTCTTTAGAGGAGGCCTTTGTCGAAGGACAAACTGTATCAAGACAAACCGCTTGCCTATAAACATGAAATTTATAATGTATGTATACAGTAATAAAGGCTTAATAAACCACTAGAAAATATTCAAAAAATGCCACCTACAAATTTGTTACATAGCTAGAAATTCTACTAGCCGGCTTTGCACGGGTGCAATGTATGTAGATCGCGCACAAAAATATGATTTTTTGACATTACGTTACAAATCTTGGAAATTTTCGGTTTTTCTTTACTATAACATCCATACATACATACATATGAACCTCTTCCTATTGAATCACTTTGTCTATTGATGAAAACCGCATTAAAATACGTTGTATAGTTTAACAGATCTAAACGTACAGGACGGCGAGAAGCGATTTTGTTGTATACTATGTATAGATGCAGTGTCAGTAGTGTTCACAATGTGGACAGCGATCGCTAATTGCCTCAAACGTGACAAAGCGACTCTCAGAACGGATGGTAACAAAGCATACACGTGCCATGTCCAAAATGAGACGAAATAATGAGGAGAGTAGGTAGCGAGCTCTGTGTGCGGATCATTTTGACAATGATAATTGAACAGCACTGTTATACTCACGAAAGAGTACAGAAGAATAAGTACCTAATTAATTTAGCAATCCAATTAACCGTTTGTTTGTATAAGTTTCTACCGGCGCGGCGTTAGTGAAACCAAGCCAAAAAAAGTATTTTTACTTAGAAACTAAAGTAGTTCTCACACATTTTTTATTAAAAAAGTACGGGTCACTCACGTCTATTTTGATTGCCGTAATCGGCATTATTTCAAAGGAGCAAAGTAGACACGAAATCACGGTCTGCACTGCACCTTTGAAAAAAACCGCTAAATGTCCTTGAAACAATAGTAGATAGAGCCTTTCGACTCAAAATAAGACGAGAGTGACCTGTTGTTTTGTGAAAGTTGTATATCTACTTTCTAAGACCAAATAAAGTATTTTGTATTTGTATTTTGTATTTTGTGTCTGTATTTTGTATTTGTATTTTGTATTTGTATTTTGTATTTGTATTTTGTATTTGTATTTTGTATTTGTATTTTGTATTTGTATTTTGTATTTGTATTTTGTATTTGTATTTTGTATTTGTATTTTGTAATTTGTATTTGTATTTTGTATTTGTATTTGTTTTAATTTAAAAAAAAATTGGTTGTCTGTAAATCGATTTACGGACGATAGTTTAACGTGACAACGTCATATCAAAACATTCATGAAATGATGATGATGACGATGTAACGGGACAATGAGCGTAACGCGTAACGGGACAATGAGTCATACGTTTTCGTGCGTGCAGCCGGCGTTTATCGATTTATTAGACGTTGTCACGTCAAAAACGAATATAACGAGAGAGATACTCGAATTATTACAACAAGTACGTTTAGTAAACTTAAAAAGCCCTGCATAAAAAACGGCTACACCGATTTTAATGAAACATAGCTAAGAACACTCAAGATCAAATCATCTTTCAAACAAAAAGCTAGATCAATATGGATCCATCCGTTTGCGAGCTATACGATGCCACAGACATACATACTCGTATACTCAAACACACAAACACACAGATGCACACGTCAAACTTATAACACCCCTCTTATTGGTTCGGGGTTAAAGAACAACTTTAGCAGATGCAGACGAGTCGAATATGACACCTCATACATCAAAATCGATCAATCCGTTGCAGCTACAGAAGGCAATAAAAAAACGTAGATCATCATCATCATCTCAGCCATAAAAAGTCAACTGCTGGACACAGGCCTCCCCCATGGATTTCCAAAAAAGCCAATTGGAAGCGGCTTGCATTCAGCGTCTTCCCGTTTTTGTTTTGTATGAGCCGGTCTTCCTGCGCTGTGCTTGCCGGTGCGTCTCCACTCAAAACATAATTACACCCGAAAACCTTTCATTCTCGGCTCAGATAAGAAAGTCATCCAATCTAGTCTAATCATTCAACTGTGCATAGTTCTTCACAAAGGCTGGACGAGACAAACCGCGGCCGCTTTGATGACCACAAATCAGTCGTTAATCAAGGTATTTAATCTCGTTAACTCGTTTAAACACGGTAACGAGTAATTGCGGCTGCCTGCTCTGCTGTCGCGGCGTCCATTGGCATAATAATTGGATGCAACCGACCGTGATGTGTCAACTTACCCCGCCATTTGGCGTACGCCACCGGCTGGTTTATAACAACACTTCAACAGTTTCACTTGACTCGTATCGTTGAGTTGAGTTATCAAATTCAAAATAATTTATTTCAGCTTAATATACCCATACAGAGAAAAATTGTTATCGTAAAGGAAATATTTTAGAAGTGAAAACTTCTTTAGCGGCGTTGTGCATTTTTGGGATGGGTAAAAAATGTTAAATTCGCGTCAGATCCGTCTTACGTCAGATCGTAAGACGGATCTGACGCGAATTTAACATTCACAGTCAGAAACCTATTTTAACATTCTACATTTAAAGTTCATTATTGTATGTACAAGTGTGTCCTTCTAGCATGACGTCATTTCGTTGCGCCGAATGCTTATTTTCGACACATGCACGTAAGACTCGTTAGTTCAGTAGGTTAGAGCACCGATATAAATTTAAATTTGTCAATCGGAGGGTGGAGGCTCAAATCCTTCACGAGTCAGTCTTTTTGCTATTTTATTTGTTAGTTTTCACTTCTGCCGGCACTCCCGGAGTGCAACACGTTATTTTTTGTTTAGTTAGTGATCAAACTTTTTATCCGACTGCGTAAGAAGGAGGGTTATGTTTTTCGAGTGTATATTTGTATGAAGCTATGCATACGTATATTTCTAGATGAGCTCCTACAGCCTAAACGGCTTGACCGATTTTGATGTGTGAGGTGTCGTTAGATTCGTCTTCACTCCGTATCATAGGCTATACTTATTTGTAATAATAATAATATATCTCTCGTAAAAATGAAAAATTCGTTTTTTCTATTTTTTTTTTAATATTTTTATAAGTTTTTGTATGATTGCGCATTTACGATCTTTTACAGCGATTTTACGCATACTTTCTCACAAAAAAACGCACTCTCAACAGCGTATCAAGTGTAACGAAATCGTATGTAAGCTTGCAAAAACAGCTTTTCTGCAGTCGGGTATTTTGTTTTTCTTTTAATATACATACTTGTTTGTAAACGTGATAAAACGACAAATATCGTAAACGTACCTCGCCAGTCTGATTACGTGATTTGCGCCATAGCAGCGGTAATTATTATGCAGATATCAGATGGACTGGATATTATTCACGGGGGAGCGTAATAGTGCCAGTTGGTAATCTGACCTACTTATACACAGCTCTCGTTTGAACAAAGCTAACATTTGTATTATTTCAATGTACCTACATATTCCTATGTGCAATAACGGGCATGTATGTACCGATTCACATGTACAATCATAATTATTTGAGTATCGGAAAACCAGTTTGAGAAGCTTGACCAAACAGCTAGGAAACCAAGATTTCATCACCTCTCGACAGTTTCTTACCCGATTTTGCTCATTTAGAATTAACTAACAAATATTATTTAAATTCGGTCAGTGAATAGCACCGTAGCAAACTTTCTTGGGGGGGGGGAGGGGGGAATCCCAATTATCAAAAATTCCCGACGTCAAAAAAATCGGTAAAATTGAGAAATTGATAAGTAAAAAAAGAACAAGCTTCGTCAAGATTGGTTGAAAAATACGATCTGTACACGAGTAACAACAAACAACCCGACAGAAGAACGACTTCAACGAATGGAGTCTTTTTTTTTACATTCTAGATTATTGACCACCAACTCGCCTGATTTCGCGACGTGTAAGCGACGGTGTGGCCGAGGACGGAGCTCGTCGATCTAGAAGATATCTATTCACTCTAGCCTTGAAAATTCCAAGATTGTAGGTCTCAGGAAACAGAGATGGCGGCAACGAATTCCAATTTGTGGCTGAGATGATGATGATGATGATACCGATGATAGATAAACTTTATTTTACACACCTTAAAAGTTACAATCATGAGAAATTATTTAAAAACTAAACTAATAATAATACTGTATGAATTTTAAAAAGTGTTATCTATCCATCGCTTCTTCCAGACGGAGACCGGTTCGACGGCGCAGCGTTACCCGGTAATGGTGTATATCCACGGCGGGCAGTTCATGTCGGGCGCGTCCAACCTATTTCCGGCGCACATGCTAGCCGCCTTCTATAACGTCGTCGTGGTCTCCTTCAACTACAGGCTTGGCGCTCTGGGTGAGGATATCTTTAGCCGATTTCCAAAAAGGAGGTTCTCAATTCGACTGTATGCTTTTTTGTGTGTTTGTTGCAAGATTACGCCGCCAATTATTACTTGATTTTGATGATTCTTTTGTCCCATATAAATTTTATCAAAATCGGTTCAGTACTTCGGTTTCTATAACAAAATAACTGGAACAAATGTCATCCAATTAAAAATGTACAGTTTTCGGATTTGTTTCCTTTATGCGTATTATATGACAATGCTTCTTGCCAAATTTCACAGTTATAGGTCAACGGGAAGTACCCCATAGGTTTTGATTCCCTTGCGAGTGTCGAAATATGCGTTTTTGCGACATATTTGACTGTAACTTTTTTTGATGAAACTTCTCGTTTGATTTTTCTCTCGAATCTGCGTATATGGTTATAATTTAAATTCGATACCTTCACGGGTTCCTGAGATACAAGTCTTGATGAACGGACAGACAGACAACAAAGTGATCCTATAAGTGTTCCGTTTTTTTCCTTTTGAGGTACGGAACCCTAAAAACCGACTTCACAATACGCAATTCGTTTACTTGGATGACATATTTTTCCAGTTATTTTGTTATAAAAAAATAAAAAAATACTTAACCGATTTTGATAAAATTTCTACCACCCTTTCAAACAAAAATAAGAATTTTTCAAATGATTTAGGTGTCTTCGAGTAATCATGCAATGTTATACATAAAAAAAACCGACGAATTGAGAACCTCCTCCTTTTTGGAAGTTGGTGAATAAAATAGTTTAGCAGATATCCTAGGAAAATACAAATATTTCAACACAGATGAAGGTAATTGCCTCGCATTGTGTTTTTAGAAACTAATCGAATATCATTTCGTTTTTTTTCTCTTTTTTAATTTAACAAAATTAATCTCCACAGACTCCGGGGTTCGTGCCTTTTATAAACTAATATTATGCATGTTTACTACCAATTTTTTTTCAATAACATTTTTTCGTTTGTCAGGTTTCCTCTCAACCGCCGATGAGAACTCTCCCGGGAACTACGGCGTCTTGGACCAGATCATGGCGCTCCGCTGGGTCCATGAGAACATCGCACCATTTAACGGAGACCCCTCCTCGATAACGTTGTTTGGACCAGGCGCGGGCGCCGCATCCGCTGGTCTTCTGACGGTGGCGCCACAGACTAGAGATATCGTCAGTAGAGTTATCGCACAAGTGAGTGGACTATTAATGAATGGTATTCTGAACAAGTATAATATTAAAAGATAAACAAAATACCTGATCTCTTAAGAGCTATTTTCGTGTATTTATGCTTGCATTATGTAGGTTATGATATTCAGTATACGTTTTCGCGAAAGTAAGCTCAAAACTGCTGTTACATTTAAATGATTATTTAGGACAATTCTTGTAAAATCACTTGTTTGTTCCAAAAAAGGTTCGTTGAAGTCTACGAAACCGAATCATTCAGAGCTTGAATAAACCGAATCATTCAGAGCTTGAAGAAAAGAACAATTTAGTCTATTCTCTGATTGCATCCTCCAAAAGTCTAAACGGACCCCGAGAAAACTCCCAAGTAGTTTTAAAAAAGGTGGTCTTGAATATGTACTCGTATTAGGTTAGAGTATTTTCGCTGTATATATTTTCGAGTAAGTTCGCGGCAGCCTAGTCGGGAGACCGTCTGACTTGCGATCCGCAGGTCCTGGGTTCGAATCCCACGGCACGCACCTCTGTCTTTTCGAAGTTATGTGCGTATTATTGATTGCCGCCAATTTCAAACGGTGAAGGAAAACATCGTGAGGAAACCTATGTATATGTCTGAGAGTTCTCAATGATCTTGAAAGATGTGTGAAGTCTGCCAACCCGCACTTGGCCAGCGTGGTAGACTATGGCCTTACCCATCTCACAATGAGAAGATGGCCCGCGCCCAGCAGTGGGACAGTTTGTACAAACAGGGCTGATAAAATAGAGTATTTTTCGTTAACGAAGTATCCCAACCGCGGCGCTTTCATCGCGCGACGAAATGAAGTAAATTTAGTGGACGTCTTTCATGCAAACCGTTCTGTATAAAACTCCTTGCTAACTGGCCTTCAAGAAATTAAAAAAAAAAATACCACACTAGTTCCGTAAAGACCAGCAGCACTCACTACCTACATGTCATCCAAGAAAAGAGTTGCGTATTTTGAAATCGACTATTTCAGTTTTTTTACTATAATTATTTTAATTTTTTGATATCGTCGCAGAGTGGCAGCGCGCTGGCGGACTGGGCCATGATCGAGGACAAGTACCGCGTGCAGAACACGTCGATAGTGTTCGGACGGCTGCTCGGATGTCCCACGGACTCCTCCTGGAAGCTGGTCAACTGCCTGCGCCAGGGGCGGAGCTTCTACGAGCTGGGGAACGCAGAGTTTCAAGTAAACACCTGAGACACGTGGGGACACGCTCAACTCTTATAGAGATGCAAATTTGACTCGCGCTCGTTTTTATCTTGCTTTTTTCTGTAATAAGAGTGTGAGACAAAAGTTTCGTAAGCTAAAAAATCATAAGGATGTATTTACAAAAAAATAATGTAACTAATTATGTATTCTATCTGCCATCTAGTTCCCATAGTACAAACTTCGCTTAGTTTGGGCTAGATGGTGTTGTGTAAAATATCTTCTTATATATTTGTATCTTGTTTTTTCTGCAATTAGTTTGTAATATGTATTGGTGGAGCCAATACATATTATAAACTAATTGCAGAAAAAACAAGATAAATCGGGCGCGAGGCAACTTTGCATCGCTATAAGAGTTGAGCGTAGCCCTGCTGTATTTATCAGACTATGTTACTTTATTGACTTACACTATCTCTGTTTTCCGGGAACTGCAATCATTGCCATTTTCAAGGCTAGAGTGAATAGATATCTTCTAGATCGACGAGCTGCATCATCCCAATGTGGGTGATTGACAGCTAAAAGCAGACATGTGTATATTTTACTGTAAAAGCCCGAACATTGGTAAATCTTAGGTTTTACCAGTAAATCTTAGGGTTTACCAACACGAGTCGGTAAATGTAAGAATATGTAAAAAAGAAACGATTTTATCGGGCTTTTACCATTAGAATTTAGTACATGCTAGGTTTTACCAGTGACGGTTGGTAAATGTTGGTTTTGGAAATAAAACAATGCATAATAGACCAGTTTAGGCTAGGCCAAACTAGTTGATCCTGGTATAGGTATAAGCAATAATTTCTTCAGAGATTAGGTTATGGTTTTATTTTTTGTATTAAAAAAAAAAAAAAAAATAACCTAATAACCTAATCTCTGAAGAAATTATTGCTTATACCTAAGACTGCGTTGCACCAAGCTACATCGTTCAATCAAACAAATGTTATTATATATGTTACTGTAAAAGCCGAATACAGTAACATATGCATTGTTTTATTTCCAAAACTAACATTTACCAACCGTCACTGGTAAAACCTAGCATGTACTAAATTCTAATGGTAAAAGCCCGATAAAATCGTTTCTTTTTTACATATTCTTACATTTACCGACTCGTGTTGGCAAACCCTAAGATTTACTGGTAAAACCTAAGATTTACCAATATTCGGTCTTTTACAGTAACATATATATCAGACTACCCTCTTTCGTCGTCTTTTGCTGCGAAGAGCATTATCACCGGTACTCGAACTCGATGAGCTTGAACTTGAGCCCGTTCTTAATAATGTAGAGTATATTTATGTCGGAAACGGTGTTCCAGCCCGAGGTGGGTTTCATCCCGTGGGGTCCGGTGCTGGAGAGTAACTTCACGTTCCCCGGCGACGAGTGGTACGAGGGGTGGCGCGCGCGCGACTGGCGGCTGCTGGACGAGATGCCGGAGCGACTGCTGCGCCGGCGCACCTACAACCCGGCGCTGCGGTACATGGCCGGCTTCACCGCGCAGGACGCAGCTTATGTACTCTGTATGTATATCCTAACTAATATTATATAATGGGGAATATACATGATTTATTTTTATCTGGTTATAAAAAAGCTAACCACAAATAGATCCATTCCACAAAATTAGAATACCTTCAAAAATAAGAAAATTACAAGCATTTTAATTTCATGTTAGACAGAGCACACGATAGCGAATGAGGACGTCATAGTTCATGTTCGTCGTACAAATTCAATACAAACTGTTCTTTCGCGAGAGAGGGACACAGCATCCTTCCCCTAAAACTAAATGTTTATATCTCAAAAGTTTATTGACGGCTTGAATTTTTTTATTACATTTTAGTATATTATCAATCAAAACTATTACTCCTGTGGCATACAATTCATGCATATACCCTATTGTACCGTAGTAAGACCAGCCACGAGTGGACAGATGACCTCATAATTGGTGGGAAAACGCTGAATACAAGCCGCTTCCAATCGGTCTTTTTAGAAGTGGAGGGGGCCTATGTCCAACTGTGGACTCCTTATGGCTGAGATGATGATGATGAATCGGGAATAAGACGTATCCCGTCCTGATCCACATTACATTAGAATTATAGAATAAAGCAACATAATATATAAATGTTTAAATAAAAACTACGGGTCACTCACGTCTGTTTTGAGCCGAAATATCCGACTATAGTGTCAACCGCATTCGGCGGTTCTTTTTCAAAGGAGCAGCACACACGTCACTCTTGGTCGGTGACGCGCCTTGCATTAAAAATGTGTGAAAACCACGTTAATTTCCATAATATATAAATATTACATTGTAATTATTAAAGCTCTTCTATCACCATCTCAGATAACAATGACTCCCTGGCGCCTACCTACGAGATCTCATCGCAATGGTTCGACCAGAAGGTGGCCGAACTGGTGTCGCGCTATAACTACACTCTCAACCCGCGCGGCGTGTTCGACGCCATCAAGTATATGTACACCTACCATCCGCAGCCGAATAATATTAGCGCTATACGAGACCAATATATACATGTGAGTAGACCTTGACTGATTTTAGTAGACCGATAATAGACCTTAAGTAGTTTTGATAGACTGATAGTATGCCTTAAGTAGTTTTGATAGACCGGCAGCAGGCCTTAAGTAGTTTTGATATATTTTGATATACCGACAGTAGACCTGACGGTCTACTGTCATTACTGACGTAATGTAGTAAAATTACAGTAGATTTTGAATCTCTTTGTTATATCGACAGTAGACCGTGAGTAATATTCTAATTTGACAGCAGAACTTGAATATCTTTGTTATATCGACAGTAGACTTTGAGTAGTTTAGTAAAACGACAGTAGACCTTGAGTAGTTCTAATAGACCAACAGTAGACTTTACGTAATTTTAGTAGACCTTGAATCATTTTGTTGCATAGACTGAAGGTAGACCTTGAGTGTGTTTTGTATGATTGTTACGAGTACTTCTTCACGCTCAAACGGCTAAACCGAGTTTGATGTCTCCTTTGATATAATTTATATAAAACGGGTAACATCGCGGGGCGCAGCTAGTTATTTATACTACTAAAATGTATAACAAAGTAATAAATAATTCGATAAAAATGTGTATTCCACAGCTTCTCTCAGATTTCTTGTACCGCGCGCCGACCGACAAAATGGTCAAGTTGCTGCTCGAACAAAAAGTACCGGTGTACATGTACGTACTGAACACGACCGTGGAAGCGTTCCAGTGGCCCAACTGGCGCCAGTACTCGCACGATACTGAACACTTCTTCCTCACTGGCGCACCATTCATGGACCAAGAGTTCTTCCCTAGAAAGTAAGTACATATTTTCTATGTTTCCTGGGAGCTATAATCTTGGAATTGTCAAGGCTAGAGTTAATAGATATCTTCTAGATCAACGAGCTCCATCCTCGGCCACACCGTCGCTTAACATCAGGCGAGTTGATGGTTAATCGTAGGTCTTCATAAAAAAATTACATAATTACAGTGTTCGATTTCAACTGTGTTTTCATAGCTTCAGCCGGGATTTTTTTTTTTCTACTTAGTCTTGAGTACCGCCGTAAAGTAGCATGTCTGTCTAACTTCTACAGGATTCATTTCGGGGAGTGTGCGCAAGAGTTTCACGACCTAATTCCACCCTCCCCGCTTCAGGACCAGCAAAAAGTCGATGAATTACCACCCATTTCTCGTTGAAATGCCAAAAATCCGTACTCAGCAATATCTATTCACGTTCTTGATGCGTACTGCACAGGAAAGGAATTTGGAGTGCACAATGCTAGAGTGGATAGATCTAGATCGACGAGTTCCATTTCCACGAAACAAATTCTAAAAAAAATCTAAGAAAACCTTTGTTAACGTTTTTCCTAAGATTCCAGAATTTATGGATACCGCACTCTCACGCACTGAGTTAGCGCATGTCATATAACTACGTAGGTACGTTGCGCAGTGATCGCGCTACTTGTATACATACAAGGGGCTGGTATATATATGTAATACCCTTGGTGCGCTTGGTTTGAGTATCCGTATTTTTTGAGTTTTCTCAAGATAATTAGATTTTGACCTAATTATCCTGATCAAAAAATATTATATAACCACCTATTTTATTTATTTTGACGAGAATCGAATGCTGAACACTACTGAATACTGTATCAATAAATAATAATAAATAAATATTTGTGGACATTTCACACAACACCATCTAGCCCAAACTAAGCAAAGCTTGTACTATGGAACTAGATGGCTGATAGAATACATATATACTTTTTTTTTTTATAAATTTATACATTTGATACATAGAAACACCCAGACACAGAACAAACATCCATGCTCATCACACAAATGTTTGCCCTGGGTGGGGATCGAACCCACGACCTACAGTATAGCAGGCAGACATACTACCAACTGAGCCACAAGGCCAGTCGTATAGGCCAATATTTGTAGTGTTAAAACAGTCTACCTGTATAACGTTTATAATTTGAATGTTTGTATCAGGTACAGGATTGATCGGCAAGCGTGGACCGGCAACGACAGAAATATGAGTCATTTCTTTATGAAGGCGTACGCTGACTTCGCGAGATACGGGTGAGGAATTTTCCATTGTTTTACCCGCGAATCGAAAGTTCTAGTAGCCTATTCTTTTTACCCGACTTCAAAAAAGGAGGTTTTCAATTCTGTATGTATTTTTTTATCTTATTCCTGTATGTATGTAATATTGTTAGAACTGCACAGTTTTAGGATATGTTAGTCTATACCAACTTCTAAACATGTGTGCCAAATTTCGTAAGTGTATGTATGTTTGTGTCTGTATATTTGTATGTTTGTCCACGTATTACGCAGAAACTAAAAATTGTATTGCAAAAATTATTCAAGATGAGATCAAAGCGTACTCTTTGACCTTGAAAGATCTTGAAAAGATAGGAATCTTTTCGTTCGACCAAGTCATATCATCTATATCTATACAAATTTTCATATTAAGATTGGTTCAGCCGTTTGACCGTGAAAAAATAACAAACAGACAGACAGGGCTATTTTCGCTTTTATAATAATGATTATTTTATCTGTTCCAGTAATCCGACGCGGTCCCGCATTCTCGGCGTGCATTTCGAGATGGCCGAAGAGGGGCAACTGCGATATTTAAATTTAAACACAACGTATAATTCTACGATAATGTTGAACTACAGACAGACGGAACTGGCGTTCTGGACCATGTACCTGCCGAGCGTTATCGGACGGCTAGTGCCTACTTACCCGCCTATTACTGAGGTAAGGTTTCATTCTTCACGAGATTTTTAACCCCCGATCCAAAAAGAGAGGTATTATAAGTTTGACGTGTGTATCCGTGTCTGTCTATGGCAACGGAACCCCTAAACGAAAGTACCAATTTGCTGCACGAAAGCGTTTCACACGCAGTTGTTGCCATATCGTGGCATACTAGGTCCTTCATGTATTATGCTACTACTTAATTATATACTTTGCTTGTCTAAATTGTTGCTTTAGTATTATTGTATATTATTTACTATATTAAATTATATAATTATAATATTATTATATATAAGTTTATTATTCTTCCTGTAATTTATGTATTAGTATGAAGTATTTGTTTGTTGTTGTTTGTTTGTTAACCATATCTATAGTTTTGAGTATTATATTACTTTCTCATCTTTTGCACGCCCCGTCTAATTTCTTTCAGAATTTCACTCCATTCCTTGGTTGCCTGGAAGAGATCTCTTTTAGCGATAAGGCCGCCCGTTGTTACACTTGTGTAAAAAATATTTCTTTTTTGTACTTGCTTTTGTTAATTTTAATGGTGTGTCAATAAAGAGTTTATCTATCTATCTGATTATGCTGATGACACCGAAGATGATGCAATCAGTCGATTCGTGCGGCGTGCGTCGATTGCATCACCGAAGACCATCAGAGGATACAACTTAGAGATGGCCATTAAAGATCGGAACGCGGTGGTGATGGAGGCCCTGGGCCGAGAGGAGGCGAACTAATGTATGTAATGTGTGTAATGTAATGTAAAAATGTAATTAGACGACGTGAATGCAGTGGCTGATAGAGTCCGATCAACTGGGAGCATACCACTTATCAGCGCAAACCTATTACTGCATAAAAAAGTAGTGCGTGGGGCGTAATGGGGCAATAAGGTCGTGGAGCTCTTGCGTACACTCAGTTTCTTTTATCGCAAATAAGAACGCGTTACACCATTACATTTTATTTTGTGATACAGTATATTGAGTACCAAGTTGTGATACAGTATATTAAGTACCATATTGTGATACAGTATATTGAGTACCATGTTGTGATACAGTACTGGTGGGAGCCGAAGCAGCCGCTGCAGATCGCATTCTGGTCGGTGTCGAGTGCGTGTCTCGTGCTCATCGTACTGCTCGTACTCTGCTGCATGCTGTGGAGAAACGCTAAGCGGTGAGTACACGATCATATCACATTTTAAAATTTCATTCTAAACTGTATCTATGTAAATAAATTAAAAGTTGTATTTATTTAACAGTAGAGTAGAGCGCCCACTTTTCGTATCATTTCTATCCGGCCGGTAACTTATTTTTTCGGCATCCTTGCTCGCTGTAATAATATTTTTTATACAATATTTTCAGTTCCTTGGTCGTGTCACTCTGTCATGAACCGTGAATTAAAGTGTCCTCTTATCTTTGGACGTAAAAGACAAACATTCCTTAGGAAAAGTCTTAAACAAAAAAATGCTATCGTTTCGGAATTGTTTTTTTATTTATTTTTTTGTTTAAACTGAACTTGTCTTTATTAACAATTTGTAAATGTATATACTTAACTGAACACAACAATTTATTTAGCAAATAAATTTCATACAGCGCCATCTATTCCCAACTATGGGAACTAGATAACTGATAGAGTACGTTTTTTTTGCTTAATGTTTGGCATCATGCTTGCACATTTGCCATTTGTCAAGTTTATTAATAAGTTATATAGGTACTATATTATTTGATTAACCGGATAAGTTTTAAACTATATTTTTTATATCTAGGTACATACTTAAAACAAAAAGTGATTGTAACGATTGTTATAAATAAATTATTATTATTATAAATACCGATATCCGGACGGAAAAGCAAAGTATCTACATAATTATGTCCAGTTAGGGTTGCTTACATATTGATTGCGATTAAATAAGTGGAAGTAGTGGTTTTGGTGTTTGTTGCCAATTATTCTTGTTTCCGAAACAAAACTAAAAGTGACTCAATTGTATAGCACATTAAGTACTCGCTAGAATCACTCACATAAAATGAATAATGCAATATTAACATATATGTGTCAAACGTTTCGACTTTTTAAATTTATTTTTTCATAACACTAATTTCTGTTGATTTTTTTAAGGGATAAAAAAACCAACATTTAACATCTTGCATTAGCACTATTTATTTACCGTCTTACTCATAAACCTGCAATAAGCGCATTTTTGTAAGGTGTTTTGTTTCGTTTTCGCGCGTGACAGTTCCCGTCTGATACAAGTTGACAAAAATGTTTATTCTAAATGGGCTTATCAGACGTTTATGAAAACGAGAAGAGTGATCGCCGTACTAATCACTTAACCTCTGCTTCTAACAGGTCTGCTCCTCCCAAATGGAAAATGATACCGGCGATGTAGGTGAACTAACCAATACATTAACGCTTTTAATCGTGTGCGTGTTTGCTTTTGTGTTTTTTTTTTTTGTACAAACTGTCCCACTGCTGGGCGCGAGCCATCTTCTCATTGTTAGAAGGATGAGACCATGGTCTACCACGCTGGCCAAGTGCGGGTTGGCAGACTTCACTCATCTTCAAGAACATTGAGAATTCTCAGACATGTAGATTTCCTCACGATGTTTTCCTTCACCGTTTGAATGTTGATTGCCGCCAACTTCAAACGGTGAAGGTTGTGGTATAGCTTGTAGTATTGAGAACAAGTATCTATGTTAAAAGAAAAATTAAATACCCGACTGCTTAAGAGCGACTTTCGTAGTGCAATTTACGCTTGTTGCGCATCATATGATGTTGAGTGTAAGTTTTTGCGAGAAAATATACACATAGCTGCTGTATAATTTGTATAATCTATTCAAATAGAATAAACATTCTTCAGAATATTTTTTGTGAAATCATTTGTTAAGAGAAAGTTCGTTGAAAACTTTACAAAAAAGCGCATTTTTTTTGTGAGAGTTGTATTACTAAAGAAATAGTTATCCTGTGAAATGGCAAGTAATGATGAATCTAACAACACCTCGTATATCAAAATTGGTCAAGCCGTATAGACTGTAGGAGGTAATATGGAAACATACATAAAAAAAAACTCAATTTTTGCGCAGTTGGGTAAAAACATTACTCTCTCTATGGGCAGTCGGGTGAACACACCGTGTAGATTAAGTTTATTTATTGTATTTTTGTTTGAGTTGGGTTGTCGCTTTGCTTGATGATGTGTGGTTGCCTACAATGTAGTGTCCAGGTTATTTATGTGTACCATCGTCGATTATATCGTCGTTTAATATCAGATGAGTTGTAGTCAAACATCTAGCCTGTCGAGTAAAACTAACATGTCTTACGAAATGTTTTACTATGGAAATTAACATGGTAATCTTACATTCGTGAAAAACGTGCCGCCGACAAGCACCAATACGTACGCCGCTCCTTTGAAAAAGGTCGCTGGATGCGGTTGAAACTACAGTAGGTTATTCAAAATATTTGCTATAATTCAAAATAGACGCTATTACTCAGAGTAGACGCTAAAAATCAAAATAGACGCCATGACTCGAAATAGATAATATGATTCATAATAGGTATTAAGAATCAAAATAGACGCCAAAATCATAAGACACTTGAAATAGACGCTTGCCTCAGAATAGACACTGACTTAAAATAGACGCTATAATTCAAAACAGATGCTATTAATTACTCACAAATTGAAGTTTATAAAACTAAAAAAAAACGATACAAAACTAGATTAAAATCGATCCATCCGTTTGAGAGCTACGATGCCATAGACAGACACACAGATACATACATAAATGTCAATCTTATAACACCCCTCTTTTTTATGCTAGTTTTATATCGCTCTCTTTTCATTATATTTTTATGTGTTTGTACAATAAAGATATAGATAAATCTTTTTAGATCAAAAAGATAGATAAATCTTTTTGGTCGGGAGTTAAAAATAGACACTGACTCAAATTGTATGCTAGTGTGCAATGAAACGTTATTGAATGTTGCAGTGAAACGGACCGGTACTACGACGGCGATATATTCATGGTGGGCGAGCCAGACGCCAGCATCGGCGTGGACAACGCGACGCGGTCGCGAGACAACATCTACGAGTACCGAGACGTGCCGGTGAAGCGGCCGCCCACGCCGCAGGCGCTCACCAGGACGGTAAGGAACCCTAATGTGGAGCATAGTATTCTGAGCCACGATGTGACTCGTTGATCACAGTGGGCATGGTAGCTTTGAATCACAATGTGATTCGTTGAATCACGGTGGGCATGATGGCTTTGAATCACGGTGGGCATATAGGGCTTTGAATCACATTGTGACTCGCTGAATCACGGTGGGCATTTACTGGCTTTTAATCACAATGTGACTCGTTGGGAAGTTGCTTCTCGTCGAATTGAAAAAAAAAAACATTTATTCGACACATACTAAAATAGGAAACAAATGTACATCATATACTTGAAATAAATAAAATAGTTAAAAGAAACATGAATAGTGTTGAGAAGGTCCATCTTGCTATTAATGCTGATTATGTTAAGACAGACAGACATCGCCGGTTTTCTGATGGACCCTGTACTGTTACTTGTTGCATTTTATTTAATGTGAGTTCTTATGGAATCATTTTCATTGTAACAAAACATTCAATTACACTTAGTGCGACACGTCACAAATTCAGTCACACTCAGTAAAACAGTTACATATATTGTGAGTTGGGAAAACATCCCTACCAGTTACATTGAAAGTCTCAAAACATTCCGCAAAGGTCTGCTATATTGTAACATCCCAAGTGAAACTCTCTACCATGATACATTTAAGCACTCAATTTTTTTTACCACATTTTTTTACATATTCCCCAACCATATCCAACATAGTTAATCTTTAACCCACTAAGTGGGGTCGGTTTCCTTTTGCCAGATGACATCTTTACATTTACATCTTACATACTCATATCATAATATGTAGCTGTGCCCAGCAGTGTCTCCCGCGTAGTGATGAAAAACGTTGATGATGGTGATAATAATGGCCTATGCCTTTCTAAAGAATTTCTGTACCTAACGATTAAACGAAAAAATAACGATTGGTTCAGCCATTGGTTCAGCATGTTGTAATAACGATTTTGTTGCATTGGTTGTAAATAACGATTGGTCAGCCATTGAATTGTGAAATGAAATAAATAATAAATAAATATTGGTGGACATTTCACACAACACCGTCTAGCCCAAACTAAGCAAAGCTTGTACTATCGAACTAGATAGATGCCTGATAGAATACATAAATACTTTTTTTTTGTAAATATATACATAAGATACATAGAAACACCCAGACACAGAACAAACATCCGGGCTCATCACACAAATGTTTGCCCTGGGTGGGGATCGAACCCACGACTTACAGCACATCAGGCAGATTTACTACCAACTGAGCCACAAGGCCAGTCACAAAGAGACAGACAGACAGAGTTTCTTTCGCTTTTATAATATTAGATAGGATTGCGTTATAGTACTTATAGTTATTATTATAGTAAAAATAACAGCTATTACAACATTCCTGTTCTACCCGCAGATTAGTCAGCCAGCAACGCTCCAATCATCGCGGCCTCCGTCTGAAGCGTCGACGGGGTCCGCGCTCTCGCTGAAAGAGACGGGCGTCTCCCGGGACCCTCAACCCGTGCCGCGCGCACGCTCCAGGACGCAAATGGTACACGGGGTGCCGCAGACTACTGTTTAACCCTTTAACCGCCAGGTTAGATATTTCCGACAATTTTCTAGAGCTGTTAAAGGCGCCGTCTCTGTGTCGGGTATTTCTGGCAATTTCGATGAAAAAAAATCGAGCTGTTAAAAGTCCTTTACCGCCTGTGTCGGATGTTTCAGACGATTTTTTTTTTGTTCTAAGTGAAAACTTTACGCGCGCTGAGCACTTTATTACCCGACTACGGCGAAGCAAAAGGAAGGGTTGTTTTTTTGTGGGTTTTGAATGAGATTGAGCCGTAACGCTCGTTCGGGTAAAGTCGGCTCGAGTAGATTAAAGGAGCGAGAGAGATATAGTCGACGCGTCAGTGCTATACTGCTATGTCGTATTATTAACATCGCCTTAATGAAGTTTTCACTTCTGTCGTGTGGTCTTAGGCACATGTTTTTAAATAACCGTCATAGGCAGTTTTAGGGGTTTAACCACCTGTCGGATCCTTCAGACAAAAGTTTTTCAAGCCCGACCTAGATTTTTGTCGTATTAATTCCACATATGTAGAATGGGCTCTAAATACTTATGTCGGAATATCCGACACAGACAGTTAAAGGGTAACGCCCAATTAATTCGTAAATCGTCCGTCTCGCTCTCGTACCATCATTTTTTAAAATATAAACTGAAAGGATGGACTTACAAAAAGTCGTTACATTAAAAAGCAACATCATAAAAATTCAAAATTCAGTCGCATTTAAACATGCCATGCGATGGACGATTTGGAAACTATTATATAGGCTTAACATGATTTTAAAGATCTCCAAAATATTTTACTTGTCAATAAAGGTATCATTTAGTATCGGATTCTAAGATTAGATTATGGATCCCAAGAAGGCCACGGTTGTCAGACAAAGGTTCTAGGGTGCGGTGTAATGGTCTTTGGCAATCTTTTGCATTTTTACCCGACTGCGTAAGAAGTAGGATTATGTTTTTCGAGTGTATGTATTTGTGTATGTTTCTATATAACAGCGTACAGCCTAAACGGCTTGACCGATTTTGATGTGCAAGGTGCTGTTAGATTCGTCTTCACTCCTTGAGTGTCATATGTTATATATTTTGTAATTTTCGTCTTGTGAGTACTTTCTCACAAAAAACGTACACTCAACAGCGTAACGAAATCGAAAACGAAAACGAAAAGTTACACTGTGAGATCTGCTTTTCTGCAATAGGGTATTTTGTCTTATTTTTTAATTTTTTATATAGTTACTTGTTTCTTAAACAATTGTCATTACATTCCAATATATAGCACTTTTTTTTAAACAAGTACCACCGTTAGTTTCTATTCTGTATTAGCCAATTTTGATATTTTTTTTAAATAATGTTTTTTTTTATGAACTACATATATTTAAGTTGTTTAAAATCAATGAAATAGAAAATACAATATGTACGTATGTCGCTACATAGAACTGCCATTTCCAGTTGTTAGACTGATATATTTTTAATATGACTTCAAAACTTTTAAATATTTAGTTATTAAGTTATATTTAGTCTTTGTAGTTGCAATGACACGATTAATTCAACGAAAATATTGTGAATGAAGTCATATATTTGAACAAAATTACTTAATTATATTAAAGTTTTGATTACTATTGTTACCTCAAAGGATTTAATATGTAAAGTTACTTAGTGTAAGTAAAATAAGGTCTAATATCCGCGGCACACTCTCGGTGAAGAAAAACAATTAATATGGTTTGCTTAATTCAACCTCAGTTCCCTTGGGTATAGGACCAAAGTTGTCGTCATGTCTGGAGATATATCTATTATAATGCCTGCATACAGTCAAAACAGAAAACGTATATTTTAGAAAGATTACTTTACTTTGATATAAATCAACAAATAATAAATACATGTTCAGTATGTTATATAATTATGGGACCAACTTGGGAGCTTTCCTTAAACACCAATTCAAGAAACACAAAAATTGGTTCACGAACGACGGAGTAATTCGTGTACATACATAAATAAATATACGGTACGAATTGATAACCTCCTCCTTTTTTGAAGTCGATTAAAAACTGGGCCTCAAGGGTGCTATTTGAACTATCATTCGTTCGCCACTCGCTGATACGATTTAGCGATGACAAATCGCTAGTGTATTACATAGAAATTAACTAACAATAGTCGCTAAATCGTATCAGCGAGTGGCGAACGAGTGATAGTTCAATAGCAGCCTTGAGGCCCTGACTAGTAGGTATATTCTGGAATAGGTTGAAACTACAGAACAGGTAATTTTGCCGGAGACACCAAGATGCCGACGTCGTGTTAATTTTAGTAGTTTATAACGACATCTGTATCTGCGTTGCTGACCGAATTCTCGCCGAGAGTGTGCAACCGAGTTTCTAATATTTACTTTTTTAATAAAATTTTTAGGACATATCTTAAAAATAACTTATAAAACGTAGACTGCACTCACAAAAAATATAAGTAGTTAGAGAAATAGGCAGCTTACAACACATGTAAGTACGTAAACTTTTTATAAAATGTTTGTACATTTCTACGATAATTAAAACGATACAAATATGACATTTGATTATCGTTTTTAATAATTTTGTGGGCATTAATTATAATGTATAACCATGTTTTTCTGCTGCTTTACATATTATTCCGGACCAAACTGCCGACTGCCCAACAGGGCCTGTACCACAAGCGTTCAAGCGTCTTATTTCAATATTACTTTGACTTTTGTCTCTCTCTTTCTACAGTTGAGAGCAGGAAGAGCGAGACAAAAGTCAATTGTGGTAACCCCCCTGGTTTATATGTATTTATATGAAATGAGTTGTAAACGCCGCGCCACTAGCATGTGCAGTTAATGAACAACAACATGCAGTCGCTGCACGTGCTGCGTACAGTTGCAGTCGGCAGCTTACTTCGGAACAGTACCTTTAGTATAATGTTGCCGTTTTGTTTGTGATCGTGCGTCCGTCCAGTTTTGTGCAATGTGTCTTTACAATGTGCCTCCAAGGAGTTTTGATAAGTATTTATTTACAATAAATAATTTATGTACTAGTTGAATGAATTAAAAAACAATTTGATTCATAATTTTGATCTTTTATTCAATCCCGTAATTATATACGAATATGAAATGTATGTAGGTATATGTTTTTTTTTTATATTTACCAGTTTATACGAACTTTTTCAAATCAGCTGCAACGTAAGCGAGCGATAATAATGTACGATTATGGCGCTACATTAGAAAAAACGGTAAAATGAACTATCATACTTTACTACTCATTCTTCTCTCATATTGAAAGAAAAAACTCAATTCACAGTATCACTATCGTTATTTTTATGTGGTTCGCACCAGCACACCTCCGGTAGCGTCCCAGCAGTGTACCGGCCGATGCAAGCCGGGCCGCAAACACGGGCCGCAGCCGCGCTGCCCACGGGCAGCAGCCGCCCCGGACAGACGGTCAGGTCGACCACGTAGTTAGAACGGAGCAGCCCAGCTGGGTACTTCTCTTCTTGCATCACGGACTGGAATTTACATTTTCATGAGTTGCATTCGTAGGCATATATATAAGCGTAATACTAAACAATTTACACCATCAGTGAAGGTTTACCAAACGTGCCAAATCGACGATACGGCCATCCATACATGGAGCCGAATTGCCGAACATAACGCATCTAGTTGGCACCTTTGGTGCGTCGAAAAACCGACGACAGCGACGCGGATAACGCGCGAATGTTTGCCGAACCGGCGCAAATAAAGCAAACTTGGCATACGAACCATCCACACATCGCAGGTTTACCGAATGCGACGTATGTGCAACCCCGGATCTACGATTTTTTCGAACCGGGGCAGAAACTTGACGGTGGCGCCCCTCTCTCCAGCGTTTAAAATAACTTAATATAATTATCTATGTGGCGCCTTTTTCTTAAAAGTTAACGGTGAGAAAACCAAGCTTTCGTATTCTAGGCGCTTTGTGGAGCAAGTTATTTTATTTTTAATCATATTAATTATGATTTATGCGCCCCCTGAAAATGCCGTCCGGGGCGGGTGCCCCGGTTTGCCCCCCCCCCTTAGATCCGAGGCTGCGTATGTGAAGTACCCCCATTATGATTGCAGGGGGGTTAGACCTTTCTCTGCGCGAGTCCTAACCCCGTGATGGGCAAAAAGAAGAAGTGGCTTTCTTTGGCTGATGCTATATGGGTTCCATGTTTTATTTTTGAGGTACGGAACCCATAAAATGTGTCTTAAAAGACAATACCTATTCATCAAATGGCCTTAACATTAACAGGCTACCAAATTATACCAAATGCGTGTCTCAATGATGTGTCTGTGTAATAACACTCTTTAGTTTTTACCCGACTGCACAAGAAGGAGGGTTATGTTTTCGAGTGTATGTGGATCTGGATATACGTGTCTATGTTTCTATATTACCGCCTACAGCCTAAACAACTTGACCTATTTTGATGTGCGAGATATCGTTAGAGTCGTGTTCACTCCCTGAAGTGTCTAATGCTACTTTTTTTTGTAATAATAACTTGCAAAAATATAAAAAAATGCACTTTCCCGTAAATTCCAACGAACTTGTTCTTAACAAATAAGTGGTTTTACAAAAAATATTCTAAAGAAAACGGTTCATTGAAAATAACTTTATGTATACTTTCTATCAAAAACGTACACTCAACACCATATGCGCAACGTAAGCGTAAGTTGTTCTTACGAAACGAGTACGAAAGTCGTTCTTATGCAGTCGGGTATTTTGTTTTTCTTTTAACATAGAGACTACTTATAAACTTATCCTAATAAAAGTAGGCATGTGTAACAAATATAAAATAAACAACAATTCTAGCAATAACATATAATTTAATTATTCGTCTGCCTCATTACACCGCTAAACAAGTCGTACAATATGAGGGAGAAAAGCGCTATCGGAGCGATAATCGCAGCGAACCTGTACCCAGGATTAGTATCCACGAAATCATAGCAAAGGCTAGCGTATTTTCGACCTTTCTCTAAACACATAGAACCCGGTTCACCTGGCGTATAAATCGGCACACCTGAATCACATCTCGACATTCCTTGATCTATAAAAGTGTACCGAGTCACTAAACGCGCGACCATGCCCATCGTGCCGTTAGAGAAATCGTGTTTCGCCTGTCTCGCCCACAGAGGATCATACATAACGTTTAAACTATCCAAGTTTGACGCACGCAAAATTTTGCTTAAATTACGATGCAAGTGATTCATTCTCAGGTTCCTACTTTGATTATCGTTAATGGTGCGTATTTCACTTAGATCGATCCCTATAGAAGCCAGAAATTTAAGGTCCGTGGCTTCAGTATCTATATCTAGGTTGAATAAGCTTGTTTGATCTTTATGGTCGAGAAGACCGCAGTAATATTTACTGTGAATGAAGAAAGGTGCGCCCGGTGCGAAGTTGCAGACAATTCTGGTGTCGCCGTTGGTTCTTTCGCCATGAGCACAACCCATAAATGTAGCTTTTGACCAAATTAACTGTACTGTGTTGAAGGTATCTGAATTCGCATGGCCACATTCTACGTCAGTTGCAGTCAGCTTCTCTCCAGCGGATGTGAACCAAGCGTACAGGCATCCGACGACAGGGAATATGAAACATTCATACATTGGAATGCTGAAAGAATAAAATATTTTTATAATACCGACGCCTTCAAAGTCCAATCTGCCGTTCTTATTGTCTCAGGGGTTCGACTTTTATTTCAAAATATTTGACCAGGTAAGTAAGTAATTTAGTATGCTGGATTTAGAGCACACCGGGCACACGAGTAGATGAGTCATGGTTTGGGAGGTGGCACCAGATGATTGCTCTGCCGAAGGATCAACTAGGCCTCGTTTATTTTGTCTGCAACGGCCAACTTGTGCTCGGAGATTTATAGACTTCCAAATTGGCCATTACAGCAGAGTTAGGTGGTACCTTCTAGCCATAGTTTGAGTCTATTTATTTACATAAATTAAATAGTACTGTATCATACCAATCAACTTCTTTTTCATTACCCTGCAGTTTGGTACAACAGTGTTCTGAGCATTTGGTGCATTCAAGCTGAGTAACATATTGATTGTCTAAAGAAGAACATGGATCGACCCCCGGCAAACATTGACGCAGCCAAGCCGCGGCCATGTCTTCTAAATCACTGTCGTATAATACTTGTTTCATATCGGCAGCAGGCGGTAAATGACGATAATTTTCAACTAAACCATTTGCTATCCTGTTTCTCATTGAATTTATAGTATTGATTATGCTGATTTTCTCAAGTTTACTCGGCCTTGTAACATTGTAACCAATATCGCATGTCTTTGCAAGTGATTTGTCACCAAATACACAAAGAGAATGGTCGCCGAAGCAAGGAGGTTTGTTACACCACTTGTTGTTTCTTTTTCGGTAGTTTGGAGCCGAATATCTGATCGGTATCTGCTCCTTCTGTGTCCCTACACGTTTCACATCCGTCAGTCTCCCGTAGTACACGCGAAAAACGTCTGATATTGTTTTTCGTTTAGTCAGTCTTCCTACCACAATAGGTAATTCCCAACAAGGATATTTTTCGGGAACATACCAAGTATATTCACTGACGTTATATCTTTCAATTTCAGTCGCATTAAAGTCCAATTTATTGATTGCGGGATCGACGTTGAAAAATTCTGCAAGTAACTTTTTGGTTCTATTAGGATGAGTAATGTTCTCAACACTGACAGTTGTTTCACTTATAGTTTCCGTAGCGTTATCAGTTTCTGTACTGCTGTTGTCCGAGCGTAGTTGGTGATTTAACTGTGTTACTTCATCCGCGTAGTCAAATTCACGATATATACTCAGATTTCGTAGGATTTTCCTGTTATTGTTAATATGTTCACTAGGATTACTGATCGGCGTTAAAGTCGCTGACATATTTGCAGTAACCTGTGTGTGTTCTAAGTCTAGTCGTCTTAAATCTGAATCTTTTTTGTAATTTGTTTGATTCTCGCTTGAGGTCGAATTAATAAGCGGATCGTCGCTCCGAAAGGATGATGCTTCATACAGATCGTAACTTTTAGAAGTATCTATTTTATTATTATCAACTTGCTCTTCGGTATCAAAGTAATATTCATGTTGTATACCACCACATATAATTACAGCCGTAAGAAGTACAATAAGACGTGAAAATAACAAATAACACATTTTTCCATCGAAAACCATATTCTTAACCAACTAGAATAGCAAATGATTTATTTCAGTATTTTTAAATTATGCATAATTTAAAAATACTAAAATGATGTTTGAAAATAATCTGACAGATGCAGATTTGAAGAGTCACAAACGACTAAACAAACACATTTGGTTAAGAAAATGTCTGTCATTAATTCAGAAACTCTAGTGACTGAGTCTGGCTGGAGGTGTTATGCAACATATTTTCTTGAGAATCTTAGCTAGCCATTTGTTACTCAATAATAAATGGCTAGCTATAGCATATCCTGGAAATCAATATAAGTATAGCCAAGTACAGATGTAACCAAGCCAAGCCAAATACTCGTACAGATTTGTTGCTTAAGTTTTGACACAGATCATATATTGTTTGATTTACTACTTTATGTCGTAGTATCAAAATATAGGGCAATAATGGACGTTAAACATTCAGTTTAGTTTTTATAACATGTAGGTACTTACAAGCTTGATTTGCCTCGTCTACATTGTATGGCTACGGTCCAAGTTAATCGGTTATTTTATTATGTCAATACCATCACCTCATCTATGTCCGGCACAGCGACTTCGACCCAGGCGTGCGCACTGCACGTGCGATGCAAAGAGCACGGTATGCCGAGCCGGTCGGCCAGCGTCTTGTAGAGCACGGCGCGTTCTAAAGCGCCTCCGCAGCGCAACCAGCCTAGACCGATCACGCAGGATTTTACCTCGTGCTGCAATGTAGTAACACAGTGATCACATGGAAATATTATTATTAACTTCCATTAGAAATCGTATACTACATAAGAAATTATTATAGTAGATAAGAACTCAATGTTGCACGCCCGCGATGGGTAAACTGTTGAAACCAATATTTTTTAAGAACTCTGTACACAGTTATGAGCAATAAAGTATATTTGATTTGATTTGATTTGATTTGATGAGAGGTTGTGTGGTGGCAGCTTGCCACAAAATCAGCAAGATCAACACTGTCGTAGATTTCTCAATTCTGCAATGGCCACAGGCAGACCATCCGCACTCCAAAGTTTAGGGGCCCCACAAGCGTTCAGCATCGTCATTATCATCTCAACCATAAGAAGGCCACTGCTGGACATAGGCTTCTCCCATGGATTTCCAAAAAGCAGCATGTATCTTGAATTTTTCAGCCACTTTGTATGAGATCTTATGTTCACCTTGTGGCTGATCTTCCCACGCTGCACTGCCGGTGCGTGATCTCCACTCAAGAACTTTTCAACCCCATTTACCATCAGTTCTGCATGCTATGTGCCCTGTCCACTACTTCAACTTTTTTTTTTTTTTTTATCAGCCCTGTTTGTACAAACTGTCCCACTGCTGGGAACGGGCCATCTTCTCATTGTGAGAAGGGTTAGGCCATAGTCTGCCACGCTGGCAAAGTGCGGGTTGGCAGACTTCACACATCTTCAAGATCATTGAGAACTCTCAGACATGTAGGTTTCCTCACGATGTTTTCCTTCACTGTTTGAAGTTGGCGGCAATCAACAATACGCACATAACTTCGAAAAGACAGAGGTGCGCGCCGTGGGATTTGAACCCAGGACCTGCGGATCGCAAGTCAGACGGTCTCACCACTAGGCTGCCGGAAACTCAGAAACTCAGAACTGTCTACTTCAACTAGCAACTTGCTAATCTACTGTGCTATATAGGTGACTTTCGTATATCTACGGATCTCTTCATTTCTGATTAGATTTCGCAGAAATCCCGACGAGCCCTCCCCAAAGCACATTGCGTAACTTTGAGCTTCCTTATAAGGTTCATAGTATGTGAGCACGTTTCAGTGCCATATGTCATCACTGGTTAGATTTCTGGAGAGAGAAACTTCTCTATTTTATCTTTTTTAGGGTTCCGTACCTCAAAAGGAAAAAAACGGAACCCTTATAGGATCACTTTGTTGTCCGTCTGTCCGTCTGTCCGGGTGTCAAGACCTTTATCTCGGGAACGCGTGAAGGCATCGAGTTGAAATTAAAACCATATACGCAGATCCATAGTATCTTGCTGCAGAAAGAAAAATAAAATTTCTCAGTTTTCGTAAAAAAATGTTACAGCCGAATATGTCGTAAAAAACACACATTTCGACACTCACAGAGAAATCAAAACCTATGGGGTACTTCCCGTTGACCTAGAACTCTGAAATTTGGCAAGAAGCATTGTGTTAGAGTACACATAAGGGAAAAAATCCGAAAACTGGACATTTTTAATTTAATCACAAAAAAATAGTCTCTCTATGCAAGGAATGAGGGCCCAAATTTTAAAGTGAATTAACCGTATGATGTGGGTTATCATAATGAAAGAGGCTCATTAGCATAAGCAAAAACAGGTTTTTGACACATTCTTCGCCCCCTGCAGACCCTTCACTTCAGCTGGGAACCAAAACTTTTTTTTATTAAGTACAGAGTGGCCGCGCAAAGCAACGTTGACTGCCTCAAACGCCGGTAGTTTACGGACTACTACAAAATGAACGGGACGCTCGGATCCGAGTGGGAGGCGCCGCTACTATAGCCCTGCCCCACTCGGATCCGAGTGGTGAGCATGGAATGTGTTAAATATTTTTACGATGTATATTTTTCGGTTTATGAAGGAAAATAATAAAAAAATATATGATTTCCCCCTTTTATTTAGTTTGTACGGAACCCTCGGTGGGCGAGTCTGTCTCGCACTTGTCCGGTTTTTTTACTATAGAGCCAAAGACTAAAAAATACGAAAAAAAAAATTTTGGAAGGACTGGCCCAAGATGAAACATAATAGCGCGGCGAAAATTAATCGAAATCTAGGTATACTCAGCAGTGGGAGGTAGTGAATGATGTGACCATGAGGTCCTGCACGTGCAGCTCGACGCTGGGCATGGTGCAATTCCGCTCCTGCGTGAGACCACACATCTGTTCAGCCACAAACTCCGCCATCAGAGACGCGTGGTGCTTCAAAGTAGATGATACCTCTTCGCACTTCTCACGGTACCTGCGGCGACCAATTTGTGAGTACTCCCGCATCATTTTGAAGCCTTCTGAGTTTAGCACAAGTAGTTGCACAGTGCGGATATTTTCCCCTCGTTCCCACTCACTTTTTTTGTTCGGGAAGTGAGGAGGGAATTGGTTGGCGCGAGAAAGTAAACAGTAACTGTGATGTTTGCCTCTTGCCTGGCAAACGAGAATATTAACAGCAGTATATGAAACTGCAGCATCAGTAAAAGATTCGGTGAGGTGCGAAAGCACACCGTCAAACTGGAATGCAACTTAACAAGGTTGTGGAACTTGCGGATCTCGTAAATAAAACGATACAATTACTCAGACTGAAACACCGTATAATCCATCAGGATTCTACAAACATTTACAGTGAAAAATAAGAGGATTTTCTTTGATAGTAATAGAGACATCAATTTCACACAAGTAGATACACAGGAAGCGGACAAACAACATAGAGAGAACATTAAAAGGGCAAAGGGCTGCCACACGTATAATTTGAAAATACCAAAACTAAAATATGATGAGAATACAGATAATAAATTACATAAACTTAACAGTAACTAACCTATTCACAACTTGTCGGATTCGGAACCGGGAACTATACCTCCATCTCTGTTATCAGTGCCGTAAATAGAGTGGTGCCACCGGTGCCCAGGCACAGGGCGTAGACTCTGGCGCAAGAATGGCCAGACCAGGCAGGATTCATAGAGATAGATAACTATTTATATGGCAGGACTATTATTTTTTCGGTTTGCTCCTGATAAGTTCCCGCTGCGCCCCTAGTGCTCGATAGCTAAGCCTATACATAGCATTGCTCTAACTAGCCGGTACCTATAATATCTAAAAAAAACAAGAGCGCAGTTATAGAAGCTCGCACAGGGCGCCGTAAAGGCTATTTACGGCACTGTCTGTTATTTCGATACAGATTGACATATAATTATGGAGATATAGTTTCCAACACGATTCTGAATTCGACAAATTACGGGTGGCGTCGACTAACGCTGAAGTGTATGTATGTATAGGACTATGTTACCGGCATGGCGAGGAATAGTGGCAGGGACAGAGTGTAAATGGGGGAATTAGATGTATGAGAGGCGCCACCGCCCGCTCGTCCCGCACGGCACCCCGCGCGCTTCTGCCAACACCGCGTGTATTGTAGTTCTGCATTTGTGTGCGTTGCGATCAACGAATCACAAACTAGTGCGCTTGCCAAAAAGATTTGCGCACACTATAAAATTCTTTTGCCAAGTTAAATATTTCACCACAGCTGGATTCATTAAAGCCTAGTGGTAAGTGCTGTAAATTGCTCTAGTGTTCTCGCTCAGCTAATCAGCCAACACTTAGCTGCACTTTGAACCTGAAACGCGTAGGTGAGCGAGACTATATCATTGCTAAACAACATTTTGTAATACATAAAGAGAGAAGCAATAAACTTAATTTAATATCATCATTTTACCTGACATCGTAGTGTGCATCAGCAATTTCAATGTAATGTAATGACTTTGATCTGTGGAACGAAAAAAAAACAGGTGACCTACGGCTAAGACACTGGTTGGCTTTAAATTTATTGGTTAAAAAACAAAGCCTGAAGTGTTAAAAAAAAGAACAAGCCTAATAAACGAATTTTAAAAACTTGACATCCATGGAATCCAACCACATTTACTGGTACAAAACTAGGTGAGGCAAATGTCACAATGTAAATAAAGGCAGTGTCACAAAGATAGACCAAGAAAACACTATCTATGCAAATGTATTTTTCCCCTACTCCTTGGTATTGATAATACTTATGTATTAAAGGTAGTGCGAAAATAGCAACGTGTTTTTCGAGTGTATGTCGAGGTATATACACTCGAAAAACATAATCCTCCTTCTTGTGCAGTCGGGTAAAAAATGTTCTCCTGTAAAATAACAATTGTATACAATCACGGCAATTTTCCCTTATAATCTAGTTGTCTTCAAATCGCTAGTGAATAGGTTTCTTCTAGACAAGCGCGCTCCATCGTAGACCGTACTGTCGCTTAACACCAGGTGAGTTGACGGTCAAGCGCAAGTCTATCGTTGAATAAAAAAAAAAAAACAGTGTAGGCAAAGCGTCAAAGGCGATGAAGCTGTTTGATACCATATTTAACCGTTCTTAGAGCGTAAGATGCAATATTGACTTGCCATGACGGGGGATCAGCCTATCGCCTACAATCTACATAAACAACAATTTCCCTCAAGTCCCTTAACTGACTTTTACAGTATGCCCGGGAAGAAAAGCACCTGGTACATTCTGTTTTTCTTTTTCTCTCAGTCTAAGCATGGAAGAGAAGATAACACAATATTGAAATAAAGGGGCAATAGGACATTCTTGCGACTCAGCATACATCTAAGAATTTCAGTAAATTTTGGAAAGAGACTAACAAACTGAATCCTAGGTCGAGTATTCCTGTGAGCATTGAGGGTGTTTGTGACACTGACCTTATTGCCAACATGTTTAAGGAGCACTTTCAAGTACATTCACCATTAGAGCCAGGGTAAACAGAGGCCGATAATGCTGATGCAGGGATTGGAGAACCAATTGTGAGAATTACGGCGAAACAGGTGACACGGGTGGTGAAGGACATGAAGCGAGGGAAATCGCCCGGCCATGACTCTCTGAGCATCGAACACCTGCAACATGCAGGGGTTCATCTGCCGAGGGTGCTCGCCATGTTCTTTACCTTATGTGTGGGACATTCATACCTGCCTGAGCCCTTAATGAAAACCGTGGTTGTTCCGATTATTAAGAACAGGACAGGAGATGCATCCAGCCTCGGCAACTACAGGCCCATATCGCTCGCAACAGTCATTGCAAAAGTATTGGATGGTGTGATTGAGATTCAGTTACGGCAACATATAAAGTTACATGACGCCCAGTTTGGTTTTAGACCTGGACTATCAACTGAGGCCGCTATATTGAATCTCAAGCACACCGTCCAGTATTATACAACTAGAAACACACCTATCTACGCTTGTTTCTTAGATTTATCTAGGGCTTTTGATTTAGTAGTATATGACAGGTTGTGGCATAAGCTGTCGAGCGATACGGACCTGCCCTCTGAGTTTGTGTCTCTCCTAAAGTTTTGGTACGGCAATCAAACAAACACTGTGAAATGGTCAGGGTCTTTATCGGAAGTGTATAGGTTGCAGTGTGGTGTAAGACAGGGTGGCCTGTCTTCACCGAGCCTCTTCAACCTGTATACTGACCGCCTGATTCGTGAGCTCAGCAACGCCGGTGTTGGCTGCTCGATAGACGGCGTGTTTATCAACAATATCAGTTATGCGGACGACATGGTGTTGCTGAGCCCATCGATCAGCGCCCTCAGGAAACTCATAGGCGTCTGCGAGCGTTATGCGGAGGCTCACGGACTCAAATACAATGCCCTCAAAAGCGAACTCCTGGCCTTTAAAGCAGGTTCTAAAACGTATGACACTGTCCCAACAGTCACACTAAGCGGCAGTGTCCTTAAGAAAGTCTCGCAATTTAAGTACTTGGGTCATTGGGTCACTGATACGTTGGCAGATGATGTTGATATAGAGAGGGAGCGCAGGGCTTTATCAATCAGAGCGAACATGTTGGCTCGTAGGTTTGCACGATGTACTGCACAAGTAAAGGCGACACTCTTTAGAGCGTATTGCCAGTCCTTCTACACGTGCAGCCTATGGGTCAAACATACGAAAAAATCCTTTACGGCCCTGCGCACTCAATATAATAACGCTTTTAGGGCGTTGATGGGGCTGCCATCGTACTGTAGCGCATCAGGAATGTTTGCCGAGGCGCACATTGACGGATTCGCAGCGATCATGCGCAAACGAGTCGCATCCCTGATGCGCCGCTTGCGGGTCAGCTCCAACATCTACCTACAGCTGTTTGCGTGGCGTATGGATCTGGACTGCCCAATAATGCAGCATTGGACCAAAATCCATCTTGAGCATTCCGGATCCAAGCCGAAGTTTAGGTTAAGATAGCATCTGTACGAGTACTACTTATGACATTTTCTTTTATTTTTATTGTTGACATTTTTTATTATTTATTTGACATTTTAGTTATTTGTATTCTAATTTTTTGATGATTTTTAATGATATTTATATATTTGTGTTTTTAAATTATTCATGATTATTTTATTTGACATTTTTTTTATATGTATTTTTAATGGATTTTTTAACTATGTATTAATATCTGAAATAAATGAATTTGAATTTGAATACAATCACTCGTACAAGTGGCTGGAAGACGCTGGATGCAGGCTGCATCCCATCAGTACGTCTTTTTGGAAGTCCATGGTGGAGGATATGTCCAGCAGTGGACTTCTTATGGCTGAGATGATGATGAATCACTAGCTATATTAGCAAACTGTGATTACTAACGGATCTCCGAACCATATCTTCAGCCGGAGCACGTAATCCCGCAGGTTGAAGTCGTCGGGCACTGCCGGGAACCTCAGCCGGCCCGATGGCGATTTGGCCAGCGACGCAGAATGACTGTCTGGAAGGAGAACCAACTCAATTGTACGACACTGTTGATACTTTCTCGCGAAACGCGTACAATCAACAGCAGATCAAGTGCAACACTTGTACTACGGAAAACTTAGTTCGAATGGATTAAGAGCGCTCTCAGAGTCAACGTGAATTATTTTTTTATACAGCAAGTACCTAATAGGCGTGAGTTTGACCACCAACTCACCTGTGGTAGTCTTGTTTATTTCAATATTACTTTAACTTTTGTCTTGCTCTTTCTATAGTTGACAGAACAAGACAAAGGAAGTAGGTACTATTGTAATAAAATTGCTAGATGTTATCACTGTGGTAACTCCCCTGGTCTACGTTGAAGCGCGCTTACCTAGAAGAAAATAATTCACTAACGATTTAGAGACAGACTCAGTTTTAAAAAAATCAAGAGATTTCATGAATAATTATATACACACATCTATCAATAACACTTTATATTGACACATAAAAAAATAGACATCCCAGAAATGGCACAAAAGGCGACATAAGTTTTGTGCTTAGGAACAAGAAAACTTTTTTCTTTTGAAGTTATTCAGAAACATTTTGTACCTCGTAATTCTAGTATTTTTGCTTCTCTTTTATTGTAATGATCAGTTAACAGGACTTCCTAAATCCTAAGTCATTGGCCGTCGTGACAAGTTTAAAGGAAAATATTGTTAGCTCTTGCTTGACCGTCAAATTGCCTGGTGTTGAGCCTAACGGTCCAAGTAGGAGCACGCTTACTTTTTAAATACTTAAATAAAAAAAAAGAAAATGGTTGTCTGTAAAGTCGGTTTACGGGCGATAATTTTACGTGTTAACGTCATACTCGCATCGGACACATCGGCCGATGGAGTGGAAGAGAGATAGATGCGTCACAAGCCGAACGCTTAGGCCTCTCTATCGCTTGTTCCGCGCTCTCGCTTTCACGCTCGGCTCAGGGCGAACGTGACAATGAGTCATGCTTTTTCGTGCGTGCAGCCGCCGTTCATCGATTTATAAGACGTTATCACGTCAAAACAAATGTACTCTCCTCGGTCGCTACAAACATACTTACGTGGCGTTCTGATGTCAAGCCCGGAAGCGGGCGTGTGCGGAGATGCATTGAACATGGCGATGTATGTGGGTCGCGTGAAAGGAGGCTGCATGGACATCAGCTCGCTCATCGATAGGAAACGGTCACCCAACCGCTGTTGGACGTAGAAACCTTCCTAGAAATAACATATACGATGTCATAAGAGTCCGCCTTCAATGGATTCTATAGATCAGTAGGCTTACACAAGTAAACAAATTCAAGGCATGTTATTTTATTTTTTTAATATTTTTGTAGTATTACATAAATATATCTACGTTTGAGCATCAACTCGCCTGATGGCCAAGAGCCCTGATGGAAGTGGCTTGCATCCAGCGTCTTCCCGCCACTTATGAGGTCGTCTGTCCATCTCGTGGCTGGTCTTCCTACGCTGCGCTTGCCGGTGCGTGGTCTCCACTCGAGAACCTTTCGGGCCCATCGGCCATCAGTTCTACGTGCTATGTGCCCTGCCCACTGCCACTTCAACTCGCTAATTTTTTACCGACTTCCAAAACGAAGGAGGTTTCTCAATTCGACTATCTTTACTATCATTATTTTTTTATGTTTGTTACGCGATTACCCCGTCAATAATTATGAATTGTTTTTGATGATTACGTTTTGTTTGGTAGGTAATACCCCAGAGGTGGTGACCCCATATAAATTTCATCAAAATCGGTTCAGTACTTTGGTTTTTATAACAAAATAACTGAAAAAATGTAATTCAATTAAACGAATTGCGTATTTTGAAGTCGTTTTTTTTTCAGTTTTTTAAACTAAATAAATTTATGTTAACAGATAACTTACGGAAGTAAAGTCGTTGATGTCCAGCCGGCCCGTGTATGCGAACTTGGCCGACGGGTGGTGTCGGAATATCGCCTCCAGGGCCACCTCCCAGGCACCCACCACGTACCGAGCTTGTGTGTTCTGTACCATGCTGTTCACATATCTCATCATCAGAACCATAAGGTCGGATGTAACATTCATCGAATATGGAACATCCAACCTTATATTACCAGAACTGAGAACTGTAAAGGTAGATGTCCAACGCATCAAAACCTGAACATTGGACCTTATGGTTCTGGTGGTGAGATATTATGATAACAATTTTAACATTTTTTATGCGCAATGAGAACAAGCATTAGTTTATAAAATTCAAAAACCCCCGACTAAAATCTGCTGAACCGATTTTGATGAAACATAGCTAAGAACACTCGATGAAATCCTCTTCCCAACAAAAAAACTAGATCAAAATAGGTCCATCCGTTTGAGAGCTACGATGCCACAGACAGACACAAAGATAGACAGATACACAGGTACACACACGTCTAACTTATAGCACCTCTCTTTTTACAAATATGTTATTAATCACGCTAAAGAAGTCGTAGAACAATGAAAAATAAATTTTGGGTTACGCAGTCGGGTAAAAAATTATAGTACTCACTAGTGTATGGTCCCCAGTTCCAGGTAGACGTTAGCTCCGTCATCGGTGACGCTTGCCGCTATGAGGATGCACAGAGCGGTGCGGAACCCGATGTGCTCAACCCTCAGGTTTGAAGTCACAGGCTGCACAAAGAGTGACGGGGACAACTGTACTATAACTGAAATCTTCCACGACAACAGTAAGCTGACATAATCATGATTTCATCCACAAGAAGTCCACTGGACGTTGGACCATAGACTTCCAAAAAGACCGAATGAAGGCGGCTTGTATCCAGCGTCTTCCCGCCACTTGTATAAGGTCGTCTGCCCATCTCGTGGCTGGTCTTCCTACGCTGCGCTTGCCGGTACGTGGTCTCCACTCGAGAACCTTTCGGCCCCATCGGCCATCAGTTCTACGTGCTATGTGTCCTGCCCACTGCCACTTCAACTTGCTAATCCGCTTCACTGAGCTAAAACTGTTTAATAAAATTTTATTGTTGTAATGTAAAGGATTTTTTTTTGATAATTTCATTGTTGTAAAGAATTTAAAAACTACGATGCCACGCAGACAAACACACTAATATATTGATTGAGTCAAACTTATGACACTCTTCTTTTTCTGTCGGGGTTTAAAAATATGGTAAAAAAATGATTACCATGTTACGGAATTTTATGTTCCGGGCTAGCTACAAGATTGAAAATAAAACAACAAAAATGCAGTCGCGGATCCAATTCTTGGAATCCCGGAGGGGGGGGGGGGGGGGGGGGTATGCCCATGTACTCTACAAGCACATACCTATTGATTTCAAAATTTGTTAATTCTCATCTGGTTCATCAAAGAGATACCCTCAGAGTAAATTATACCTGCAATATACTTCTCGATATGAGGTTCTTACAACACTGATCAAGTGTCTAGTGTAGAATCGGATATTTTCAATGTATTGTTGTTATAAGAAATTTTGATTTGAATGTCAAATTCCTCTTCTTTTTCTTTATCGGTGTATGCTAAACACAACGTGATGACTTCGAACCTCTTCTCCTTTCCGTGAAGTGAAGAGATCTTTCGCGATGTCCTCGGCCATCAGCCCCGTGAGAGCGGTACACGTCATTATCTTCAGATTTATGTCGATGCGCTGAAATACAACTCAATATCAGTATCATAAATTGCAGCACTTCATATTTCAATAATGAAGCAGCATGATAGCTGCTAGCTATCTCTCTCGGCATCACAATATTTTAAGTGTTTTTGTATTGTATTGTATTTTTAAACATATAAAATCATTGAGTAAGGATATTAGAAAAGATGAGAGGTGATTGTGTTTTTAGGTATAAAGAATATTTAAAAAAAAACAAATATAATTTATTCTGGCGACGTCGACGGAGAAGTGAATATAACATATATTTCCCTACTTCTCAGTGAATTTAAAAGATATCGAAGAAAAACTTATTTCAAACATTTCTCTTATAAAAATAAACAAAATCGTCTCTCACTTTTCTAATATCTCTCTACTCAATGATTTTATATGTTTAAAAAAGTTGTAAATGCGCGAGAGAAATAGCCACGCGCTTTGAGTTGAGTTGAGACCCACCTTAAAGGCCTCGATATCTTTGACTATTTTATGTGGAACAACAATTGACTTTGTCTCACCAGAGTGAAAATAAAGTCAGGGTGGAGCACGCGTGTCTAGAAGATACCACTCTTCGTTTGAAGATCCACAAATAGAATGAAGACCACGCACCTGTAAGCGCAGCTTAGGAAGACCAGCCACAAGGTGGCACGATCATGCTGGATACAGGATTACTTGTGGCTAAGATGACGGTGATAAGATTGAAGTTAAAGTCCGTACCTGCAGTATATTGATGAGTTCTTGCATGAACTCTCCGTTGAGCATGGCCCGCGTGCTGATGTGGTAGTTCTCCAGGTTAATGTAGCACTGTACTGCGAGGCGCTGCGCCTCGATCGGTGTATCTTTGACTAAAATACATACATCCTTTGGAAACCGTAAAAAAAAAGTGTGTGCTTATGACCAAGCGATAAAAGTGAAAACTTCATCAAGGCGACGTTAATAATACGAAATAGCAGTGATGCGTTTACTATATTATGGATTACGCCGGCGCAGCACTATATATTTAGTATATTTTTGAAATAAGAGCAACAAAGGAGAAGCCAGTTCATGAAATGGTAAGTGTTAATCGACGCGATGTCTATAACAACCTATGCCTATGTTTGGGTATAATTTTTAATAGGGTCTTGGATGAAACTTATCGTAAATGACAACAGACTAGGTATATTGAAATACAATAAAAAAAAAACGACTTACACTTTTTGTTAATATTTCGAAGCGCCGCAAACGTTTTTGGTTCAACGAGACTAAATGCCGCCTTCGGTATGATTCGGCAGAGTTCGGCGAGCGCTCGGAGCGAGTTCATCCTTACGTAGAACCAAGAAGCAGTATCATCGCCAAGTATAGCTGGAAAATTAATTTCATCGTCATCATCATCTCAGCTACAATAAGTCCATTGCTGGACATAGGCCAGCCTTCTTAATGTATTTCCGAAACCGGTTGGAAGAGACCTGCATCCAGTGTATTTTTTTTTATCAGCCGTGTTTGTACAAACTGTCCCTCTGCTGGGAACGGGCCATCTTCTCATTGTGAGAAGGGTTAGGCCATAGTCTGCCACGCTGGCCAAGTGCGGGTTGGCAGACTTCACACATCCTCAAGATCATTGAGAACTCTCAGACATGTAGGTTTCCTCACGATGTTTTCCTTCACCGTTTGAAGTTGGCGGCAATCAACAATACGCACATAACTTCGAAAAGACAGAGGTGCGTGCCGTGGGATTCGAACCCAGGACCTGCGGATCGCAAGTCAGACGGTCTCACCACTAGGCTGCCGGAAACTACACTGTGTCTTTCTGCCACTTGTATAAACGTCTGCCCACCTTCTGGCTGATCGTATTGCACTGCACTTGCTAGTGCGTGGTCTCCACTCGAGATTGCTGTTTCTTTAACATTTTCGCCTTCATCTTCGGCTATCTACTACAAGATAGGACACTATTACCACTCACTCTATAGTGGTGGGACTTTTTCACAGTGTGCCTGAGGAGTATCCAAGAGACCGCCAAGCAAGAGTAGATATGCATTTATGCAAGAATTACTGTATTTCAAATTGAAAGTCAATGTCTCCAACGAACATTCTAGGCGCATTTATCTCAGTGACGAGAATGATCACTCATTGAAATCTTAAATTTTCGCAAATTAATAGTTTTAGTAATTTACCACAAAGCGCCTCAATAATGTTGGTGTCAGACATTCGCACAGCAGATGGCAATAGTTTGGTCATGTTGGCGACACCCATCGCAGCGTCAGCTAGCAGGTCCACGTTGGAACTCAGTAGCTGGTGGCAGAACACCAGGTCTGTGCCAGTCTCGAACAGAGCCTGGGTAAGAAGTTAGCTAAGTAGGAAAAATAATCGAATAGGATTAGAATCTTTTTAGAAGTCGGGACTTCTAAAAAGATTCTAATTGAGAAAAAAAAAACATTATTTTGAGACTTGGCTAAAAGTATTTTACTTCCATCAAAATTGAAAAGAAAGGAATGAAACATTTATAAGTTTAGAAAACTCAAAAACCCCCGATAAAAAAACGGCTTAACCGATTTTGATGAAACATAACTAAGAACACTCCTGACTAATTCACATTTCAAACAAAAATAAACAAAATCAAAATCGATTCATCCGTTCGGGAGCTACGATGCCACAGACAGATACACACACACACAGACACGTCAAACTTATAATATAACACCCCGTCATTTTGCGTCGGGGGTTATAAATTTAGAAAAAAACCAGCCAAGTGCGAGTCGGGCTCGCGCACGATGGGTTCCGTACCATTATCTATAAAAACGGTAAAAAAACACGTTTGTTGTATGGGAGCCCCCTTTAAATATTAATTTTATTTAATTTAATTACCGATTTATTTTTAAAGTGAATAATATAACTTAATATTCAGTGAATATTTCAAGCGTCTACCTGTTGCCGTTATTAATACCGAGCAAAAAAATCACATTTGTTGTATGGGAGCCCCCTTAAATATTTATTTTATTCTATTTTTTAGTATGTTGTTATAGCGGCAACATAAATACATTATCTGTGAATATTTCAACTGTCTGACTATCACGGTTCATGAGATACAGCCTGGTGACAGACGGACGGATGGACAGACAGCGGAGTCTCAGTAATAGGGTCCCGTTTTTACCTTTTGGGTACGGAACCCTAAAAAGAAAGGATAGACTAAGAAATTTAGTTATGAAAATAAACCTTATGAGGGCTTTAACATATTTTTTTAATGCTGTTTTATGGCACTAAGTAGAATGTCTATGAAAGGTGTATTTCAAAGTTTGAAAAAAATTGATTTTTTTCTATTAAAATATGTTACTGAAAACTTCTGTTTTCAATAAATATATTCTTTATTTTGTATCATTTATAGGTACATATTATCATAAGAATAATAATACTAGTATAGGTACTTATTATCTTATTACGTTCGCTAGGCACTCGTTTATTTATTAGACAAAGTATTGTTATAGACATTTTCCACGTCGTAATAGACGTAGTCTACATGCTCGCGATACTCCTGGTAAAGAAGCTTTAGCAACATTACATAATATAAATATGCATAGGTACGCGCATATATTTTCTACGACATACATCTCTTCCATTAGCCGTGAAGGACATCTTGGTGAGCACAGCCAGACAGTGTGGCTTCATGGACGGCAGCGCCATCTCCAAGTACGCGAGAAGCCGCAGGATGCACCCAGACTGGTACAGGTGAGAGGCGTTCTCTTCTGTTTCCACGTAGTTTTTAAGCACACCCAGCACTTCGGTGTGGACGTCACGGAATTCGTAAGACTGAAAGCAGCCTACGGTTGGCAACTAATGAAGATGAGCATTGACGATCCGAAAGAACGCCCTGAAAGCGTTGGCTAACAATGGAATGAGAAAAAGGAAAGGAATTACGAAATCTTACATCCATCAGTGACATTTTCGTAGGTTGACGTCACAGTTCTATAGAACTAATGGGAGTTACCGGAAAAAACGGGTTTATGTTGTTGGCAAATTTAGGTACGTTGCTAAAACTGCGTTGTTGTTGTTGTGTTGTTTGTTAAACCTCGATCATTAACGTATATCATTTCAAATTTTATATATTTTATTACGCTTGGGCATGTAAAGAGCTTTCACTATAGAACTGCACGTTCCTTCACGCCTCCAAAACTTTCTCTCGCATTTTATATTCTGGAACTCAAAAAATAGTATTACAATATATTGATCCTTTGTATATTTTTCTCTGAATCTAAGAAATGGGCGACGACATCGAGGCAGACCACCAGCCCAATGTTTAGATGATATTGACCGATTCATTCGGGCGACATGTTTTACATACTAATTGCGTCGGTGGCAGCTAACAAATATTTTGTGGCACACTAGTCTCAGAGTTTACAAAATATCGTTGTAATAAAAAAACAAACACCACAGTTATGATTCTCAGTTATGATTCTCAGTGATAATAGTATAGGGTTAACTTCTTAAGTACAATAATTTAACGACGTTTTTCTAAATCGCTTAAGACACTACAGTCGTGTCACCCGCCATACAATAAAGATAACTTGACACGCCTGTGGTGTTCTCACAACTGAATCGGTTAAGCACGTCGGTTGGAAATGGATGAGGCACGGGACCGGAAAGGATGGCGTGAACGAGAGGAGGCCTATACCCAGCAGAGGGTGGACACGAGCTGAATAGATAGATAGATCTCTTTCTACTTTGTCGTGGGACGAGCATTTGTAAACTGGAAGATTTCTGATAGACTAGAATGAACTTATTTTGAAAAGTAAATTAAAAATAATTTCAGACTCCATGAATATACATTAACTACTATCACAATACACATCTTAGGAAGATGACTAAATAGCTGGACTAAACTGAAATGACATTAGTATATCTACCGATATTCGTTACCATCGACGGACATACTTCACCCTGAAAACAATCGAGAACTGGAAAACTACCAAGTGCATAGACAGGTCTATGGCATAGACCATAGACCTATCTATGCGCTTGGTAGTTTTCCAGTTCTACTCTTTAAACTTGATAAAACTGAAGTGGATTTTACCTCCAAAATATCACACAAATCCAAGACACCAGTGGAGGCTCGGAACGTCTTCTGCACTATATCGTCCTTATACCTGCAGATGAGCTGGTCCACGGTTCGAAGGGCTGCGTGCTGGAGGGCCAGGTATTTGCTTTGCATCAGCGCCAGGAGGGATGGCCAGCTAAACTGTTGGTTCTTGGTCACTTCGGACGCGGACGGAGGGTCATCGAGTAGGTTGCTTAACGTCTATCGAGAAATAGGATGGTAGTAGGTAGGTACGATAAAACCCAGAGAGATTCTCCAAAACTTACAATCGGAGCAACTATAGGTAGGTACCTATAGTTGCTCCGATTGTAAGTAAGTATACTTATAGTTTCGCGAATGAATCGCATACTATTTTATTGATCCATCGAGGGACTCTCCAATTATCATTATGATTACCGTCTCGCAATGTTTCTGTGCGATTGCGTGGGAACTGGGAAGGCAAGGTAAGATTAAAGTTTTTGCGAGATACATGTCGACTTCAAGGCTGCTATTGAACTATCACTCGTTCGCCACTCGCTGATACGATTTAGCGACAATTTGTTAGTGTATTTCTATGTAATAGACTAGCGATTTGTCTAATTTGTCGCTCAATCGTAATAACGAGTGGCGAAGAATGATAGTTCAAATGGCAGCCTTGAGGCCCTGTAATAACAATCAATATATTTTTAAGATTGATACGTAATTATATTTAAGTAACCATTCTATAAACACACATATTTAAACGTTTCTTTTTAAAAACACATTTCTTGCGCCACCGTATAACAAATTGGACGAATTCAACATAAATTCTTCGACTCCATATAGTTATAGATTCTGCAGTGTAACAGATTGGATTTTTTGTGTATTTTGTTATACCGTATAACTAATAGTAGGTATAACTAGTTGAAAAAAAAACATTTTAGGTATATGGTATATGGTACCTATATGGTACATAAGTTAAATCTCTCAACTCAAGTTTCTGAATTTGTGTACTCTTCTCATGTAATAATTTAAAAATATAGGTACCTACCTATATAAGGAAATAATAAATGATCTAACTTAATTTTTTTTAAGAACTATTCACGAAATGCTGTAAGTAAAAACTAAGGTGTCAGGAACAAATCATCTACAAAAACTATCAATTCACCTGTAAACAATTCTTCTGAACATCAGGATCGAGGCTGTTCTTCATTCTATTAAATAAGCTGCTCAGTATATTAGCACCTAAGAGCTGCTCGCAACCTACGGGCTCTTTAGTAAGTTCTGCCAGACATAACGAAGCGAATTCTAGTACGAAGATATCTTCAATCTAGAAATAAGACGGCACCGTTCAGATACAAAAACATTCAACAGAACTATAAAAACCTATTCTAGAGTTCTAGAGTCATCATCGAAGGAGAACACTGCAAAGAAGAAAATTACTTACTATGAGGATTTGAAGATACTTTGGTAATACTTAACTCTATAATTATTATCAACTACTTATACTCACCAGATGATAAGCAACGGTGTGGCAGAGGATCTCGTCGATCTATCTTATTTGAAAATTTATTTCCATCCCAGACTAGATGTACTTACAATCTTGAACCACACCATCATAATAACAGAACTCCACTGCTGGACATAGGTTCCCTATGTGGTTTGGTATAGATATGGATATGGATATTGATAATGCCAAGAAAATCGTAAAATATTCTGTATATCTTTTTGGGGTACCGTATACGTAGAGTGGGGATGAATTATTTTTTCTCATCTATCCTATCGTGTTGGATATCGTTGGATATGTAATCAAAAAACATTGGGGGTGTGCTAAAACTATTTTTCAATTTAGGGTTCCGTATGCAAAATATTAAGCTTTGAAGTGATTGATAATTTTTGTTAGAGTCACGGAAAAAATAAAAAAATCATCCTATTATAATATAATAAGATGAAATTAAAAGGAAAATTAGCACGGCTAAGTAGGCTTAACAAGTTATCGAGTTATAGTCGATCAACTTTAAATAATTACTTAGAGAAGTTAAAAATTAATATTTCTTTCAAATTAACATAAGTCTTGTTAACTCATTAACAAAACAAACCTCTTTATAATCGTATTATCAAACAAGAGATCTTATTTTAAGGTAACATAAAGTATGATATGTAACTATGAAACCCTACATTGCCCGTGGCACGACACGCACTTGGCAATTTATTTTTTATTATTTTCTTTCCTATTTTTTTATATGTGTAGAATAAATATATTTTCTTTCTTTACCTTAGGTAACATAAAGGCAATTCTCCTCAAGTTTTGAGAGTCGACGAGCACTTGCTCTGGGCCTTTCGGTAATTGGCAGAGCTGGGCTAAGGCCTTCAGAGCAAACCTCTTTATGTTCATCTCAGCATGATCCACGTGGGGCAGGATGTAATTAATAGCTTTCAGGTCCAACAAAACGTGACGGTTTTGAATATCTTGTGCGGAGAACTTCGTTATAGCTCGGAGAGTCTGCAAGATGACTTTTATTAATCGACTTCCAAAAACAAGGAGGTTATCAATTCATACTTCAGAGGTGGACCCATATAAATTTTACCAAAATCAATGCAGTACTTTGGTTTTTATAACAAAATAACTGGTAAAATATGATCCAAGTACCTGTAGAAAAGTGAACAGCAAGTCGCTTATAAACGTATTGTATTGCGTATTTTGAAGTTGTTTTGTTTCAGTTTTTTAAACTATAATTATTTCAATACCTATACAACGATACAACGGCTGATCAAAAAATAGATTCTACCTACAAATCTTATTTATGCACATTTATGCAATAACACCTTTTTCCCATTGCTGTAGACAGAGAGACTATATAATTCCTTTTGCTACGATCACACACGTCTTTCGCGTCTTCTACTTTAATTAGGGTTTTCAATACTTGCACGTCGGTTGCGGGTAGTTTGAACCTGAACTCTCTCCAAGACGTCTTCGATTCGGTGGCGAAAATTCTACGATGTAGGCTGTTTTAGGGCTATAAGTTACCGCCTTACCTGGCACAATATCTCAGGTTCAAGGGACTCGAGAAGCAAAATAGAAGTGTGAGCGCTTTCCGGTGTAATATTATATGGATGGAAGGTCAGATCTTTTTTTTCTGCCGAGCGGTTGTCACGTTCTTTTTGTAAAGGCTTTGCCATGGCTTTTATATCAAACAAATATTAACTTTTCAGAGTTCTGTTAGTAATAGCGCAACTTTTCAATTCAAATTCCTGTTGTGTTAAAAAAAGACAAAGACAAGAGAGCTGAGAGTGTACTAATCATAGAGTAACTTATATAACAGGTACTAAATTTCTTTGGACACAAGCAAAGAAAATTGTACTCTCTAACCAAAGAGAATACATCTCGCCGTTTATAATAAACCTTATCAGTGTATTCTATTCTACATTAATACTCCATAAGGTTTCTTTAAAAACGTCCGTCGTTAGATTTCAAATCATCGAACCTCCTTGCTGTCATACCATACCATAACCAGTCTAAATGCAAATGTCAACACAAATATTGTTTCTTGCCAATTCATGTCATGCCTGTATTTTTAAGATTTTACCTTTATGTATAGGAGGAATATAATTGTGCGTTTTATAGCGAGTGCGGCGCGAAAATTTAGAATAATCCAGGAGGTATGGATACTGTCGTGGTGGGGAGACGGGAGGTTTGCAGCCGTGCCTCTCTGGGCCGTGGACATTCTGGTGCTAGTCGTGAAACTTTGCTCCTCCTGCGCGATGGCAACAGCGAGGATTCTTATACCGCCGGTTTTGAAGAGTTTGCATGGAGAAACTGTTTTGGTTAATATACGCTCCGCTAAAAATGATTCTTTGTTAGAGTCTGTTCAGCTAGAGAACTAATATGACATTTAGGACATTGATGTCCTTATTTCATTATTTTATTCAGCGTAGGAAGACCAGCAACGAGATGGACGGATGACCTCATACAAGTGGCGGGAAGACGCTGGATGCAAGCCGCTTCCAATCGGTCTTTTTGAAAATCTATAGGGGAGGCCTATGTCCAGCTGTGAATTTCTTCTGGCTGAGATGATGATGATTCAGTCGAGACCACAGAATACCAATAGTACATATTCTAAAAGTTAGTTCCAATGTTTTGGGCACGATAGTTCTATATTCAAGCACTATCTTATAAATGCATTTTGTTTTAAAGTGTCAAGTAATTTTTTTGCAAGTACTTGCCAATCTGGCACTATAATACATAATATGCATAATGATTGGATTTGAAATTCTGCAGATTACTGGAGCAGCCAATGGCATCGGAAGAGAGTTGGCTTTTCAACTGGCAGACTTAGGAGCTACCGTCATTTGCTGGGACAAGGACGCACATAGAAACAACTCCGTAGTCTCGGAGATACGTAAAAAGGGCGGTGACGTAAGTTCACGCTATAATAGTTGCGAAAACCAAGTTTTGATAAATTAATTTGCATTTATCTGCCACATTATTTTACGTTAATAATATGGCAGATAAATGCAAATTAATTTATCACATCACACCAAATCTTTATATTTATCTAATATTTGTTTCTCGGAGTCGCATCGAACAAACCCTATTTTCTTATGAATCTGCCAACACAGACCCTAGACTAGCATACCTATGCTAGTCTAGTAGGGTCTGTGTTGGCAGATTGTGTTGACCTACTAAGACTGTTAGCACTGTTTTACGTTACTTACATAATTATTTTGATATGTAGCATATAAAAGCCACGCAATATTTTAGCACTGATTCTATCAAGCACGTTTCGTGGACAAAACGCTTCATCTCTAATGTTTACCACAAGCTACCAATTTCCAGAGCTTCGGCTTCACAATAGATGTAACAGCAAGGGAGCAAGTCGTCGCACTAGCAACTCGTATGCGAAGTCAGCTATGCGAAGTCTCCATGGTGATCAGCAACGCCGGAGCGCTGACTTGTGCACCTCTTGGCCACCTCAAACCGGAATTGATTCTGAAGCATATTGAGGTCAATTTGTTGGCACACTTTTGGGTAAGAGGTTTCCCAAGCATAATGCTTTCATCCCCAACAAATGTACTTGTCACGTATCTTATCTTGCGGGTCCTAGGTTCAGGAAGCACTTCAAGCCATATGGCTCTTTTGTACTTACCATGCCTTACTCATCCGACTTGTAATTTCTGAAGGAGTGCATGAGCTTCTTTTTTGATTTTGCCACGTAACAAGTAACTAACTTCGCTTCGGCTGCGTACGTAACTATTGTTTCGTAACTAGTTTCGTACGAAGAACAATATTTTTTTTAAAGAAGAAATTTTTTCCTTATACGTAACCACAGTTCAGTAAACTTTTAAATCAACTTTATCTTTTTTTTTATATCATGTTAATATTTTAAAGTTTTTGTCACAATAAAAATCTTGTCTATTTTCTATTTTAAACTTTTATTGATATACTATTTGTTGACCTTCAAGAAGAAATGTTACTGCTAATCTAATCGGATTACAATGTTCGGTGATAATTTTACTAAAAAGCCCTCTTGGTCCAGAGACCTTTTTTTATGTTTATGGAAGGAACAATTGGTCCGCTTGATGGTAAGCGATAACCATAACCTTATAGTGGTGATTCGAATCCTTCGCTTGCCAAGCGAGGTGTTTATAGACGCCCTTATTAAAATACGGGACACGATATTGAAAAAAAATAAGTTATCTCGTAGAAATAGAAGTAGAAATAGATTTTATAATCTGATGAGACTTTCTGTATTTATTCTCAACGTTTTTGATTATAGCAGATAATTTTTTCAGGTAATTCAAGCATTTTTGCCGATCATGATTGATAAGAGATATGGACACATCGTAGCAATTAACTCGAGCGCTGGTTTGATGCCTTGCTCCGATATGATACCATACTGCGCTGCTAAGTTTGGACTTAGAGGTATATTCAACGATACCTATATACATGTAAGGATCTCGTCCCTTACCATAGTCTGCCATAATCTATGATATCCAGTCAGATAGTTTCAATGTTTAATTAGTGCACCATAAGATTTCGTGGTAAATGCAAACCTTCCTTCAATGGCGGTACCTTCGTGATAACTTTTTTTGCGGAATGCGGATCTATGTTCCACGAATGGGCAAAGGACTACAAGAAGGACAAAAAAAGACACATCGTTAGGTACATGATTGATATTTAGAAAATCCGTAGGAAACGCTTTGGCTCCACTTTCATTGTGCGTACCGCCAAAATGTAGAATGCGCTTCCTGAATGGGTCTTTCCGAATAGATATAATCTAGGTGTCTTTATATCGCGAGTGAATTTCTTCTAGGCAAGTGCGTTCTACTGTAGACCGTAACTGTCGCTTAACCAGCTGAGTTGACGGTCCGCAAGCCTATTTTCGAATTTAAAAAAAAAAAGTTATTTTCTCAGCTAAACCGAAATCTCAATTAACCAAATTCGGTGTGAAAGACTCCACACAATAGGTACCAATGTAAATTTGGAGTGCGCCTGCGGGTCTGCCAAAACCAACAATGCGATGTTTTCCTTCAACGTACCAGTTTAAGTAATCTTTGTCACATTATTTAAAGCGAAAAGACAGGCTCGGAAATCTAGGTCTTCAAGTAATGTTACCATAACGTCATGTTTATCTGCCATAATCAATTGGGTTGTAACAAAATCTACTTATTGTAGACATGACTTTCAAACACTATTGTAGCTACAATTCGCTGTCTATTTATTGATAATGCTCTCTTCTTGAAGACAACTTCTGAATAGGACTACATTTTTATGGCCACAGGTCTAATGGACTCGGTAGCAGAAGAACTACGCTTGGATATTTGGACCAAGAACATAAATGTAACGTCCGTATATCTAGCGACGGTGGCCACAGGACTGTACCCGCCCCCTACGCATCGCTTCCGGTCCTGGTATGGAGAGCTGACTGCTAAGGACGCGGCAAGGATTATCATTGAAGGTATCAAAAGCCATTTAGGTTCGTTACCGTATGATTATTACCCGACTGCGCAAAGTGGGTTATGTTTTCAGAATGTATATTATGTATGTGGGTAGCTATATGACTATATGTATGTGTTCCTATATACAGCCCTACAGCCTAAACGGCTTGACCGATTTTGATGTGCGAGGTGTCTTTAGTTTCGTCTTCACTCCCTGAGTGTCATAGACTATATTTTTGTAATAATAATAAAATTATACAACTTTCGCAAAAATAAAAATACACTTTTTCGTAAACGTTTCAACGTACTTTTTCGTAAAATCGAAAGATTTTACTTAAACTATTACTGATTCTAATGAATGTTAATTTACATAAATTATACAGAAACTTTGCGCATACTCTCACATAAACGGACAATCAACAGCATATCAAGCGTACCTAACGCAAGCGTAAGTACCTACAGTACGAAAATCGCTTATGCAGTCGGATATGTTGTTTTTCTTTTTTAACTTGTTGTATATATATTTTATACTAAGATCCTTGATTCAAGTCTTTACAGTCGAGTCAAGGACCGTGTAATTTATTTGTTATCACTTGAAAGGGTAGGTATGAACAATGTTACTCACATGAATTTGATACTTAGTCTAGAATCTGGAAATAGACATGGGCTACAGTTTATTATCATTATCAATAGACCATTGTTTTTTGTCACTACACGTGTGAACCAATGTTAGTATGACAAATGACAGCAGTATGTTTTTTTTTTATACAAGATAGTTCAACGATTTACCACCAACTCGCCTGTTGACTGACTCGACGGTGTGGCCGAGGATGGAGCTCGTCGATCTAGAAGATATCTATTCACTCTAGCCTTGAAAATTCCAAGATTGTAGGTCTCAGGAAACAGAGATGGCGGCAAAGAATAAGAATAATATTGTGGCTTTAGTTTGGTGTATGACGTCATATGTTATTTATATTTTTCAAAGCTTGCATTTATTTTCAGGAATTCGTAAAAACCACAAAACTATTTGTATACCATCATTTATGAAGACTTTTATAGATTTTAGCAATCTTATGCCTGAGAAAATAAGGATTATTTTCAGTGACTTTTTCAACTTTGGCCACAGGGGCTGGTTTTGTTTTTGTTAGAATTTCTTCAGAAATTGTTTTTAAGTTATTTTCAACATGAAATTCTAGTGTTATACAGAGTTATTTACTAATTTAGTATTGTTGTATGTATGTAGCCATATGAGTTTACTTTGATATTTTAAGATTGTTGAGATTTTAGGAATGATTTTAATACTTAGTTATAAATAAATCACACTAACTTGGAGAATGGTTTCATTTATAAATAAAATTGTACCTACTTATACCAAATGTATGTATGTATATATGTATGTTTCTATATGATGGCCTTCAGCCTAAACGGTTGACCTATTTTGATGTGCGAGGTGTCGTTAGATTCGTCTTCACTTCCTGAATCTCAAACTATTTTTTTTTAATAATAATATACATCTGTCGCAAAATTTAAAAAATGCGCTTTTTCGTAACCTCCAACGAACTTTTTCCTAATAAACCAGTGATTTTACTAGTAATTATTCGAAAGAATGTGCATTTAATCTTTTACAGCGATTTTACGCATCTTTCTTACAAAAGCGAAATCGTAAGTTAGACTGCAAAGAATGATTTTCTGAAGTCGGGTTTTTTGGTTTTCTTTTAATAGACTAAGAGCGGGCCATTTAGGCGAGGTAACCATATTGATTTTGGTATTTCCCGATAGGCACTTTTGAATGTACTACTTCTTACTCTATGGTGGTGGACACCGCAAAAAATGGTTACATTTAACTAATTGCTAACTGTACAAAACGCTCCAGGTTTAGCCAAGGCAACCCTGTAAATTTAGAGACACCTTACTAATGTGAGTCATCCTAGATAGGTCACATCTTGTTACCCAATGAGGTGGGTAAACGTACGTCCCGCTCTTAGTCTATAATATAGATACTTGTTTTTTTTAATGCAAATAAGTTCTCAGGTGAGTCAAATTTATATAATATTTTTTATTTTAACCACAAGTATGTCCATCCAACTGATTACAACTGACAGTCTTACCACATTTCTCGCACATGGCCACTTCACTGTGTTCAACTGCATGAGAATCAATAAACCGTTTACTGCACATACTGCACTTGTAGTTATCATCGTGTTGTATGGAATGTCTCGACAGTATGGCTCGGGTTGCGAAGCTTTTGCCGCAGGATTCACAGAGGTGGCGTGTTGGCTCCGGCTTCATCTGGAGAGTGTGACTCTTCACATGTAGGTACATTTGTTGGTAGTTGGATAGAGTTAGGTTGCATACTTTGCATCTGAAATAAGATTATTATCTTTACTTAATAACCACATGATTTAAATTCATTATGTTACTTTTGTTGGCAAATAGCTATAGTTGATAAATATTTCTTTTAGTTTACTGAAAATGTAACAATGTTTTAAAGTCTATTTGAATAGAGAACTATCATGGTAATACTAATTATAGTTTTAGGAACTGAAAAAACTGACTTCGATATACGCAATTTGTTTTCTTGGATGATTATTTATCCAGTTATATTGTTATAAAAACCAAAGTACTGAACTGATTTTGATAAAATTTATATGGGACCACCTCTGAAGTATGACCAACCAAACACAAAAAGAATCATCAATGCAATGCACAATTGGCTGAGTAATCGGTGAACAAACATACAAAAAAAATGGATTGTTAATTAAACAAAAATCTTTTACCTATACATATTGCCTTCAGATATTTCATGCTCTTTCTTTTTATGCTTAATCAATGATTCATTACCAATGAAAATGTGACCGCAGATATCACACTTCTTCTCTTCACTTTTGATTATATGCTGTCTAGCATGTCTGTACAATTGAAATCTATCTTTAAAGAGATCACCACATTCTCTACATTTAAATGTACATCCAAGATTTGCTCCATAGTCTGCTCTGCAAGTTTTCTGATGTTGAGTGAGTGTATCTTTTGCAGAAAATTGTATTCCACAGTTGCAGGTCAAAGGTTGCGATGAATGTATGACAGAATGGTCAATCATCTTTTGTCTGGAGTCAAATAAAGAATCACACTTCACACAAGTCCTAGATGCATTGTCACACACACTAAGATGCTGACAAAGCTTTTGAATGCTATCGAATTTTAACTTACATCCATAGCATGTAGAAAAGTTTTTCTCACATTTGGTTTGAGGCTTGCTTGTGTCAACTTCTTTCATAATTATCTCTTTAACAATTTCGATATCAGAATCTAGAACATCTATTTCCATATTGATGTTTTTACTTGTTTTAATTTCCTTTTTCTTAGGGCTCGGTTGTTTTGTTTTGGAGTTACATTTTGCTAGCTCTATTGCATGTTCATTTCTATCCAACATGTTGACTATTGATGGTATATCTTCTTTACCCAGATTATTGAGGTAGTCCTCGATATTCGCAGTGTTATTCAAAAATTCTAGAAGTGAATCTGAGTTGTATTCAGAGTCTGGTAATGGCTGTATTGGGGTTTTTGTTTCCGAACTCTTTTTTGATTTCTCTTGCAGTGTAGACTCGAGCCAATGTTGTGAACAGCGAGCGCTAAGTTGGAAATTGTAAAACTGATTCAGTTGAGATACACAGGACACGCAGATATCTTTTGGGAGGTGATCATTTGGAGGTACGATGATTGCGAGGCAAGCTCTAAGATGTAAGCCGATTGTTGGATCTCCTAAGATAGAGATATGATAGGATTCTACATCGAGGCATATTCGACAACAGTTTTTAATTTCGTCACACATAGTCTTTAATTACACTTCTAGTTCGGAACAAATAATAGGGAATAGAATTTAAACAAATACCTACGTTCACAGCAAAGCCAGCAAATTACCAACACAGACTAGAGAGTTTATTACCAACTAGGAGTTGATTACCAATTAAGTATTCAGACAAAGTACTCATAAATAACTCTTTGGAGGCTATCAAAGAGTACTTCAAAGAGTACTTTGTAATATACGGAAAGAGTACTTTTTATTAAACGGAAAGAGCAAGGAACATTATTACGGAAAGAGGCTATAGAATGTAGTTTCAATTCAAATTACTTAAAGTACATGTAGTTTAAAAAAAGTATTTTAAAAAATTCTTTCTTCTGGTAACAAGACCTTTAGGCCAAGGTTAAAAAATTCCACAGAACATTAAACAGTGATGACAGATGACCAATCCGCATTCCCCAAACCGTACTCGAAAAACCTCAAAAAATCGGGTTTGGATGGAAAAAAAACCGGAAAAGTGCGAGTCAGACTCGCCCTCTAAGGGTTCCGTACAAACTAGCAGATAAAAGGGGGAAATGTTGTTATGTATGTTTTCCTTCATAAACCAAAATATATACATTGCTAATGAAGCTTTTTCATATGATACCCCACATGATACGGTTAAAGCACTTTAAAGTTTAGACCCTCCTTCCTTCCATAAAGTGTGATTAAATAAAAAAAAATACAGTTTTCGTTATTTTTTTCCTTGATGTGTACTTTAAGACAATGCTTCTTGCCAAAGGGGTATGGGCAAAATTGGCGTCTTTTTCAAGTTTTGCAGCCATTAAAAAGGCTAGTGTTATCAAAAAGAGATACTTTTACTAAGTTATTTTCATTTAGACGCCAACTAAGTCGTATCACAGCCATGATATTTGAGTTCAAAAATTCTCGAAACCTTCGTACTTTCATATTCTTAATAACTCTTTGACATTTTTCCTTTATTTTAAGAACTTAGTAGAAGCAATAAACATAATTGAATAGAATTGTAAGAATCGGTTTTGGACCCAACCGACAGCCATATAAGTTTATTAACCAATCACAGCGCTAGATTCAACTATCTGCGCTAGAGTTACTGTTGATAACCGGATTGCTCCGCTGCAAGTTTTGCTCGCTGTATTATTTGTTTTCATTCAGCAAGCGTTTTCTTACTAGTCTGTGTCATTTATTGGCAATCCAGTGCTCGTATCGTGTACGCGCGTCCAGTTTTTCTAACTGAATCTTTCATATCGTTTATTTGACTTGACTTCTCATTTGGACTCTGTCATTGCATTTCTGTGACCTGTCTATCTTAAACAGACTTTTGGTTTTCTCAGTGATTGGAACTGATATTGCTAAATATAATGGATGTGATGCCGATGGGTAGTTAAAAGCATAAATGGCAGACTAACAAACGAATTCCGCCAGCTTCGCTCACAGAATTTTAATAGAGCTGCCAAATATCTTTTTCATGAAATTAAAACCGCAGCAGCATTGTTAAATGCATTCGGAGTACCTTTGACGGATTACAGACTGGTACAAGAAATAATCAATGAAATAGCTCCAAAATCGGGCGCTATAAATCGGTTAACGGAATAAATGTACTTTACAAATAATTCAAATAGTTTTCAAATTGAGTTCCGAGGTTGGGTGATTTTCCAATATTAAGTGCTGACGACCTAATTGTATATGCCCTGGGCATGTGCCAAATTGAGCAGGCCAGAAGATGCCCTCATGGGACATTATTGCACTTGTATTTCATGGAGGCACACATTAGGGTGCTGTGCCCATATAATGTCAATTAAATGGTTTATGGGATGGGCAAGGTACCAGAACGAAACAACACCAACGACACAGTTCTTTGACCTCATCATCATCATCTCAGCCACAAGAAGTCCACTGCTGGACATATGCCTCCCCCATGGATTTCCAAAAAGACCGGTTGGAAGCGGCCTGTCTTCCTGCCACTTGTATAATATCTTCTGTCCACCTTGTGGCTGGTCTTCCTACGCTGTGCTTGCCAGTTCATGGTCTCCACTTGAGAACTTTCGGCCCCATCGGCCGTCAGTTCTGCGTGTTATGTGCCCTGCCTACTGCCACTTCAACTTGCTAATCCGCTGTGCTATGTCAGTGACTTTTGTACGTCTACGGATTTCTTCGTTTCTGATACCATCTTGCAGAGAGACCCCGAGCATAGCCCTCTCCATAGCTCGTTGCGTGACTTTTGTTGAACTGTTTTCTAAACTGTTTGACTGTTGAATTTTTAGCTTTACAGGGTACGTGAACTTTACTACCTTTACTACTCATCGTTATGAGAAAATGTTTTTGTTTCAATTCAAGTACTTATTACTATGTTGTGTGCATACCAAGAGCAAACCAGCGACCCGGAAGCAGCACCCGATCACGAGTATGACGCATGTGCCAGCCATCGTCCTCCTTAACCATGTGTTAGGGAAGAGGGCGACCCGGCACACGACACCGCCGCTACTCTTTATTGAGCTTTTTCCTTTCAAAACCAACAAAATGTGCAATACATTTGTTTACTTTGATGATATATTCATCTTATTGTCTGAGTTCTAATATTTTATATCATATTTTTCTCTTTTCTGATACTACTTGGTACAAAGGAGACTTTTTGTGTAATGTCAGTTGGTTAAGGACTATATAATAAATGCATTTGATTGAGTGGCTGCAAACAAAAAAAAAGACGCCAATGTCTGAACAAATTGCCCAAACCCCTTTCACAGTTATAGGTCGACAGGAAGTACCCCATAGGTTTTGATTCCCTTGCAAGTGTCAAAATATGCGTTTTTTTTTCAACATATTCAGATGTAACTTTTTTATGAAAACTGAGAAGTCTGATTTTTGGCTCTGCAGCAAGAGATATCTTCACGCATTCTAGAGAAAACACCTTCATTTCACAAAAAATATATTTAAATTTTCCTTACAAACAACATAATGAGTACGTTATGACTCAGTTGCGAGTAAAAATAAACCAAAAAATTAGCATTTCTGTCCTATATTTTGATGCAATGCAAAATTGTATTTAGGTTTATTCTTTATATCAAAAAACTGTCTAGGTTTTAGAAATACATTTCACTTTAAATCTTCACGCATTCCTGAGAAAAAGAACAAAGACAGACGGACGAGATAGATAAGGAAGTGATCCTATAAAGTGTTTAAAAAACATCCGATAATATGGTACTAAGTAACGGCCTGTTGATTCCTATTCCTATCTTAAGGCCCGTGTATTTTAAAAGCCTGAATTCGGAAGGCTGAAGCCAGCTTTACATTTTCTCAAAATAAAAATACTAAGATATAGCCAAAATATCTTGTAGAAAATAAAATGTGCCTATTATCATTGATAGATTTAAGTTATCGTAAAATGTGATAAGGATTATTGTATAAGTTTTGACAATCTTCGATTCTCTCCGGATCAGACTTTTTGCCCTCTGAAAATCCCTCAAAGAATCTGTTCCCCCAAATTTCCCTCCATGACTTTCTAATCTCCCCAAATTTGGGGGGAAGCCTCCGATCTGACATCACTGAACATTTATTTGTCTAAAGAGCCGTTCTTCTTCTTTTTTGTATTGGACCCGCATTAAAGCATTTGCCTGTGTCAAGTATTAGGATTTTTACAAGTTTCTTGAATAAAACAAGTTGTAAATGTTCTAGTCACAATCTAAGTCACGTATACAGCCAATTTATAGTCGAGTCCTGCTTCAGTAAAGTAGTGACGACTTTACAAGAAGCTACTATGGAGTTTTCCCGACAACGTAAAATCACACGTTTTACTGCTTTATTTCACTAGCCCACACTCACGCACTTTATTGAACACTTAATTAATAAAACACCACCATTTTTATAGCATTTATGTTCAAAATAACACAAGTTTAGGAAAATAAAACAAAGCAACAACATGTTACTAAGACGTTCCCGCCAAAACTCGCTAAAAGCCGTTAAACATTTAAAAAAAATTGACCATATGCTGTCACTGTCACTGAGATAATTATCACTGTCACTGATATGATTAAACGTTAGTGTTGCTGGATTATCGATAGTTTTCTAGATGTGGAATCGAATAATTAAACGCCTAAATCCATAATCGGATTGTTATTTTATACTCAGAAGCGAAAACATTATTTACAAGCCTAGTATTGGAAAATAAAAAGATTTATAAAATTAATCATGTTCTCATTATAATAATATGTAAAATGATGTTTAATTGAAAATCGGACGTAGAATAATTTGAGTAACATGAATTTGAAATATAACGGATGACATAATGACAAACTGTGGATCTCTAAAGAAGATTGTTACAATTTCTAAATTTCAATTCTATCAATAACATATTGATACAAATAGACACAACACAAATTACTACACAATAATTATATTTTTTTTGTTATTGGTACAAATAGCGTAACGACTATCGAGGTTTGATTATGCAGTTGATATTAACGAACTATTCAAAGTAACAATTATATTCTATCCATCCTTTGGATTCAGGGTGCTATTCATGACATTCATGTTAGAGCTGTGTCGATCAGCTGTTTATTGCAACACGGGTCGATTGTGATTCATCGGCAAAGCGATCGGATCACAGTGAAAATGAATCAATCACTCCGACTTTCGATCACTTCAACATATTTTATAAGTTATGGTGTGTTATATTTGTAAGCTAAATCTATTTTCGGATTTTCAGGAGTAAACCCATTATAAAGTACTCTTTGGAGTAAACTGACAGATTGAATGTTGCCGCTTTTTTATGAAATGAAAATAGTGCTGCGCTAAAAAGAGCTACTAAAATGAACTGATTCAAATTAGTGATCTATTTCATTACGTTGTATTCTAATCCTTTCTAAAAATCGAAATTTCTGTTCATAATGTGTATTTGCTAGCTAGTAATGGACATATCAAACTGAAATATTTCATACTACATCGTTACTTATGAAATAACTATTACAACTATAAGTATGAAGAGAGAAGTACAAACGAGGGATTTGCTTCTTATCTCCATACTTGGTTCTAGCAAAAATAACATTTTGAAGTTTAATATTTCACAAACGGGTCTATAAATTAAAAAAAATTACACTTACATTATTTATCAATTACCTATCCAACGAACGACCCTCTACACCACATTATGGGGCAACTGAGAAAAAAAAACACGTGTAAGGTATTTTCTGCGTGCTTGGTTTAAATATAACTATACCAAAATTATAGCTTTCTAGTAATAACAGTCTTTAAGTAAAGCCGTGGAGAGGCAGACAGGTGAACGGACCTGGAGAAACTATAAGGGCTACTTGTTTCCTACAGAATAAATGAATAACTAAAACCCGATCTAACATCTTTCTTTTTACTATTCAGTGTAACTCACGAGACATACGATGATTCTTTCTTATGTTTAGATTTATAAATAATAATTACAGTCTAAAAAACTAAAAAAATACGCTTCAAATTATTGTATTGTTATCGGTCCTCGATATGTCGGTTACAAACAAACATACAAACAGGTGAAGCTAATAAAAGCGTGTTCAAAAATAACCAGAAAGTGTGTAAAAAATATGAAAAATCAGTTTTTCGATCTCAGTCCGTGCTTGAGCCAAAAATATAAATCACAGAAAAGGTTGTTGGAATTAGAGGATTATATACCACGCATAGGTAGACGCATACTTCACAAGCATCTCTACTGTTGCTGCTGTTTAATGAGAAGCGACTCTTTTCATTCCGTGTTGCGACCTTTTTGAGCAAGTGACTTTTTGGTATGTCAGTTTACTCCGTTTAATTAAAAATCCAAGTATAATGTATCGAACGCATGAGTATTTATCGACTATCGACAGTTAGCCAAACTAGGAGTGGCGGGCAACACTAGTACTTTGTCTGTCTCATCTCATCTCATCTCTCTCTCAGATCTCTCTGTCATAGGAGATATCTGCTGGCTGTGTGTGTGCTGTCTGTTTCTGTGGTCTGTTTGGGTCAAATCAAAAGCACTTGATTGCGGTTTTTCATGATATGATAACAACAAAATTTGTTAGCTATTCACGTATTTAATAACAACAATCTTCGATTAGAATTATTAAAATGGAAATATTTCTTGATCTGATACGGTTATCGTGACCCTTCGTTTTGCTCAAGACAACATCGCATAAAATTAACACTCAAAACTTTAATTTGAGCACAACTAAGATTATTTTTATTACTTGTTTTACCTACTTGCAGTCCGAATATTTATATACTTCAAATGATTTAGTTAAATGAGCTGGTGAAAGCCTGTGTGTTGTTGATTAATCTACTAGAACTGGTTGTACTAACTCTTCACTATGGCCAAGGATCCGTCATCGGAGCAGGAAGCTCAGGAGTCTCTCCTATACTCCGCAAGACACGGAGAACTATCGGTAGTGAAAGCTCTGCTGCAAGCCAGGGAACAAGGAAAGTTGACTTTGGACATAAATTGTAAAGGTGAGTTCACAAGTAATAAAGCTGTACACATGATAGATATAAAAACTAAGAAAAGTCATAGCTCCTTATTTACGGTTTCCTTATTCGCAGGTTAAATAAATATGACTCATTTGCTGCTAAATATTCCTGTACTTATTCACAGATCCAGTTGATATATTCAATTCGATTCAGCATTCTTTATTAAGGTTAGGCTCAATGTGCGCAACTATCTCTGTTGCACATCACGATATTTCTGAACATAAAATCACTGAGTGGATATATTAGAAAAGATGATTGTTTATTTAGATTAGGAAAATTAAAAAAAATATTCTTCAATAACTTGTAACTTTGCTGAAGAGTTCCAAAATAAATGTTTTTTTTTTTACCACTCTGTTGCCAATATCACTGATATCAGAAGATATTTGCTCCAAGAATCTATAAAATTATAATTAGAATCACTATGAATCCATGCATTAAATTAATACTTGAATAAAAGTCAGAATTTGTTTCATTTCAGTCAGCGAACTTCATAAAAACCTAAGAAACCTGTATATGCATATCAATAAATTTGCCAAACTTATAAATAATTATCACTATGCTAATGCTTTGAACTCTATAAATAGAAAAAAACCGGACAAGAGCGAGTCAGACTCCCCCACCGAGGGTTTATATTTTCCTTCATAAATCGAAAAAATATCCATTGTAAAAATATTTAAAAATGTGTTTTAGCTTGTGCTAATTAATCTCTTTCATATGATACCCCACATGATATGGTTAAAGCACTTTCGGATTTTTTCTTATATGCTTATTTTTACAATGCGTCTTGCCAAATTTCATACTTCTAGGTCAAAAGAAAGTACCCCATAGGTTTTGATTCCCTTGTGAGTGTTGAAATGTGCATTTATTACGACATATTCAGCTGTAACTTTTAATGAATGCCTTTTTATGAAAACTGAGAAATTTGATTTTTCTTTCTGCAACAAGAGAGTATGGATCTGCGTATATGATTATAACACAATACATTCACGCATTCCCAAGATACAAGTCTTGACATCCAGATGGATGGACAGACAGACAGACGGCAGCAAAGTCCTATAAGGGGTTTCGTTTTTTTTCCTTTTGAGGTATGGAACCCTAAAACGGCAAAAAAACTAGGAAAAAAAGCCACCTTATATCTTGTATACATTGTAACTACTTTAATATCCTATAAAAACAAATCCTCTATGGGGAAACCACAGATTAATTTTGAATTAATATTGGAACATCCTACTTGGTATTATAAAAGTAAATCAGTCTTATTAAAATACAACTTTTAATTAATGGATTTATTGCATATATTTTACATACATTTAATTTATATATTTTTTTCAAGAAATCAGTATCTCATTCTGTTTGTTACCTTTATGTGGCTAAACAGCTGAACCAATTGTTATGAAATTTGCCACAGAGATTCTTTAGGACCTGGAGAAGGAAATGGGCTATATTTTATCATCATCGTCGCCGTTTTTCATCATTAGGGGAGTGAAACCGCAGGACGCAGCTAGTGTTAAATATTTGTGTATTTGAATATTTCACATAAAGGTCAATCATTTATTATGTAAGATGATTTTTGTCAGTTTTTCCCCCTCCCACCCCTATATTAGACAAGTTAAGAATCAAACTATCCCCTCTGCTCTGTTTGGTATTAATTACGTAAGAATCACAAGGAAAATATGAATACATGTACATGTTTGATTTGTTCTAATTTTTGTTTTTCAAAGATAAAATAAAATTATTTTTAGTTTTTTTTTATCAATAAGTAAAGTAAATAAATAGATCTACAATTAACCTCCAATTTGTCTGATGTTAAGTGACGGTGTGGCCAAGGATGGAGCTCATCAATCTGGAAGATATCTATTCACTCTAGCCTTGAAAATTCCAAGATTGTAGTTCTCAGGAAACAGAGATAGCATGCAAAGAATTACATGTGCAGTATGCATCAAGGGTCTGGACCGTGGACATTTGTTTTGTACGTACCAAGTTCTTTATCATTCATCCATACACAAGATTTTGACCTACTCAGAGTGTGGATCTGTGCGCACTTTTTAGAAACATAGTCTTAACTTAGCGTATTTTTTGTGATCTTACATAAGAAGAAGCAAGACACCACTCCTCTGTAAGAAAAAATAAGATATGGTAGACCCCCTAAATCATCTTACGTAATAAATGAATGGCCCCATACTTGTATGTGATGTGAATGACATCATTTACATAACTATTGATATAATTTATTCCTAAGCCTGTTGCGTAGCCTCTAGGTGGTAAATGGCACTTTTCTATTATATGTATATTTCTATATCATGTTACAAATGACAATGACTTGCTCTAGGTACCTAACATTGAATACATAATAGTTGTGAAACATGTTTTGTATTTGCTATTTAATTACCCAGTATATATTAACATTTTCTGCACGTTTGTCTGTACAGAAGAAGAAAACTGGGCAATGTTGATGATTTTTAACAGACTTCCAAAAAAAGGAGGTTCTCAATTTGACTGTATGATTTTTTGACGTGACAACGTCTAATAAATCGATGAACGCCGGCTGCACGCACGAGAAAGTATGACTCATTGTCCCGTTACGCTCAATGTCCTGTTACATCATCATTTATCATAATTTCATCAATGTTTTGTTATGACGTTGTCACGTTAAAACGTGTTTAGCTATTACTTCACCAATTATGAATTGATTTTGATGATTTCTTTTTTGGTTGGTAGGTAATAGTTCAGAGGTAGTCCCATATAAATTTTATCAAAATCGGATCAGTACTTTGGTTTTTATGACTATATAAAGGGAAAAATTTCATCCACGTAAACGAAATTGCGTATTTTGAAATTGTTTGGATCAGTTTTTTAAACTATGATTATTTTATTTGATTCTTATCATAAATGGGTAGGTGTGTGTGCACAGTATACATTACTAGGATGTATACAAGAGTGAGCGAGAGGATGACTACGTAACTGATTGCCGTCCTTTTTCACCTCATTCGCACACCGTTTTTGCGTATGGCATTCTGAAATTTATGTATCTTCGTAATTTTTTATCCAATTTTTATATTATTATGAAATAATATAAAAATTGGTAAAATTGGTATTGATAATCCAATCATTTATTGAATTGATTGGATTATCAATCAATACAAATCTACACAATAAATAAAAAATGTGTGTGAAGTCAACATCATCTCAGCCATAAGAAGTCCACTGCTGGACATAGGCCTCTCCCATGGATTTCCAAAAAGACCGATTGTAAGCGGCTTGCATCCAGCATCTTCCCGCCCTTGTATAAGGTCATCATTCCATCTCGTGGCTGGTGCGTGTTCTCCACTCGAGAACTTTTCGGCCCCATCGCCCATCAGTTCTACGTGCTATGTGCCCTGCCCACTGCCACTTCAAACTGCTATGTCGGTGCATTAAGTCAATTTCAAATAATTTCCAGGTCAAAGCAAGAGTAATCTGGGTTGGACTGCTCTCCATTTAGCTACGTATTTTGGTCATGTGGACGTTGTGGATGCACTCCTCGATGCAGGGGCCAATGTGGATGAGGTCAATGAGACTGGGGATACTCCCCTGCACAAGGCATCTTTTATTGGCAATGAGGTAAACATGATGTTTATGTTTAGGGTTAAAGTATAGTGCAGTGCAATCTTTTTAACCAACTTCCAAAAAGGAAGGGGTTCTCAATTCAACTGTATGTTTTCTTTTTGTACTTTGATTTTGGAAAAAAAATAATTGTAGGTACATACTTCAGAGGTATAATATTTTATCCAAATCGGTTCAGTACTTTGGATTTCTAACAAAATAACTGGAAAAATATGTCATCGAAGTCAACAAATTGCGTATTTAGAAGTCGGTATTTTTAAACTATGTATTATAATTATTTAACTGACTAGCTGTACTGTATGTATTACCTACATAAGACACAAATGTTCAAAATGCTACTGGAAACATGTGAAATCTTGGAATTAAATACAGTTCTTAGGAATTGTTAGGTAGTAGCACTTGACTCTGACTTGGTACTTTATATATTTATAGGAAGACGAGTTTAATGCAATTTATTCCACATGTCATTTCCTGTTGATGTTGGGAAGATTTGCGCGATGTCTACCTCAGCATTGAGCCATATATTAAGATTGGTCTCAAAGCGTGCAGCTTTGATAGATGATAGTTGATAGCTGCGTGCTTTGAATCCATCCTTAAGTAAAGTTTCCATTTTCCTTCCAGGAGCTAGTGATCCTTCTGCTCAGCCACAAAGCAGACGTGAATATAATGAACGGCGAGGGGCGAACGGCATGCGACGTCGCCAAGAATAGAGACGTGCAGAGGTTGCTGGACGCTGCGCAGCGCTCCGAGAGGAATGAGCGGGAGCGGAGGCTGCTCACCGCTGCTAAGGATGGCAGGGTTGATGATATACAGGAATTGGTACATATACAGGGTTACTGTTTGAAGGCTAGCAATATTGACATAGGATGTTAAGTACTCGATTCAGGAATTGGTACCTATAGCTTTAAGTAGTATATAAACTAGTAGATTTTAAGATAGACTTTATTTTAGTTCTATTTTTTATATGTTTTATAAAACCACTAATTAACATGACCTTGAATATTGCTAGTGTTCCAATAGTCAGCCAGTATAGTTTTGTTTTTAACCTCCGATCTAAAAAGAGGGGGTTTTATAAGTTGTGTGTATCTGTGTGTCTTTATGTGGCATTGTAGCTCTCAAATGAACCGATTTTGATCTAGTTTTGTTTTTATTTTAATGATAGTTAAATCGAGAGCATAAAGCTGTTTCATCAAAATCGATTCAGCTGTTTCTTTTTCTTTTGTGAATACGCGAGTTTCATTGTGAATAGTGAAATCCACAATGAAACTCGTATAAATTCCAGTTCTTCTTCTTCTTTAGGTGTCATCTCCTACTGGAAGTTGGCTATCATTAAGGCTATTTGTATCTTGGACACCGCTGCGCGGGACAAGGATCTCGCGCTCAGGTTGAACCATGTCTGAAGATTTTTAAGCCACGATGTACGTCGTCTTCCAATATATTTGTATATTCCAGTTAAGCAGTCCAAACCCTCCCAACATCAACTGCATGGACGCGCAAGGCAACACGTGCTTGCACTGCGCCGCGTACAGAGGGCACACGCGGCTCGCCGTGTTGCTGCTTCAGAACGGAGTGGACACCACCCTTAAGAACCACAGCGGTGAGTCACCGTCATATTACTACTTGGCTGGCCTTGCAACTCAGTTGTTAGTATGTCTGCCTACTAAAGTTTAAATTATGTAGGATTTACTTTACTATTACCACATTCAATGCTTTTACGTATTATTGCACCTAATAAATTTCTATATTTTAATTAAAAACTAATTAAATACGCCCTTAAACAGGAAATAATATTATTATTTCCTGTTAAGGGCGTATTTAATTAGTTTTTGATTCCAAACCGGTCTTACCGGTTTGGAATCAAAAACAGCGTGTGCCATGTCCTAGTAAATTCACTCAAGTGACTGGCTGTTTAACTGGCTGTGCAGCTCAGTTGGTAGTATGTCTCCTTGCTAAGCTGTAGATCTTGGATTCGATCCCCACCCAGCACACCACCCCACCATTTGTGTGATGAGCATGGGTGTTTTGTGTCTAGGTGTTTCATAGAATCTTATGTATATATAAAAAAAAAGGATATAATATTTATATTTTATTGCTCTAGGACCGATTGCAGGAATGTTTTTTTCATTAACATCGGTTTTTAGGGTTCCATACCTCGAAAAGACAATGTTTAATCATTTCATTGTACTTCTATATGTGAAGACCCAACATCATTTTTCGTAGGAACGCGTCAAGGTCAATAAAAAAAAACTGTTACTTCGCTCTACATTATATTTTATGATTATTTATTAAATCAAATCCTTAGATTACTTTCATTTCCACCTAGAATCTTGAAATTTGGCAAGATTCAGGGTTGACACTTTAGAAGGAGCTTGAAACTGGTTAATATGTATTTATATCACATAAACAATATTTTTTCGATATTTTTATTTTAATTTGCAGTTTGTAATCGACCGTGACTGATATCGATTTATGAGCGAAAAATTTTTTTAAGCACTAAGTCGAATTTGCCTTCGAAACCGATTTACTCTTTCGGTACAGCAACGTTGGATGCTTTCAGAGTATGGAACCCTCAGTGTACGAGTTAAAGCTAGCTAAGCTAAAGCTTTTACTACGCCAGTTTAGTTTTTACCAGAACTCGAAAAAAGAAAAAATCTAACTAAAAGCTATGATACATTATTATGTCGGCAGGTCAACTCGCCATAGATCTTGCTAAAGACGCGGACATGCGTGAGGTGCTGAGCGTGCGGCCGCTGCAGCGCTTGCAGCGCACGGCGGCGCGCTTCGAGGGACCGCTGCTCAAGCGCTCGCGGTTTCTTGGCTGGCGTCCTGTCTGGGTATGTGAATAAACTGTTTTTGCAGTTTTAATCATTAGTCGTTTATACGTTTTACCTCAATCGATTTATTCTAATGTATTCATTGTTGAAGATTACGCCTATTCATATATAAAACTATACCTAGTCTTGCCATAAATATTGTCACGAAGAAAAAAAAAATTTTTTTATTGCAAATAATATTTATTACTTTTACAGTGTGTTAGTTTAATACATAAATATAAAACAATTTAAAATATAAAAGCTTATTCGAAGTGGTCTCCATTGGCTGCAATACAGTCCTTTAAACGTTGAGGCCAGTTATCAATAGAAGCACGCACTCTTTCCATGGGAAAATTCTTCACTGCCAATCGTATGGATTGTTTTATGGACTCCAAATTATCATGGCGCTTAGAGCAAGCCATACTCTCTAAAACTGACCATAAATCATAATCCAGCGGATTAAGATCAGGACTAGACGACGGCCAGTCTTCAGCTCTGATGAAGTCCGAAACGTTCACTTCCAACCAAGACTGCGTGGACCGAGCTTTATGACCTGGCGCCGAGTCTTGTTGGAAGGACCATACTTGGTTATTGAACATGGTGTTGTTAAGGGGCTTAACTACCTTCTCAAGAATGGTATTTTGATACACTTGTGCCGATGTTTTGATACCTTTTTCACAAAAATATGGCTCAGTCACTCCTTCATAGCTAACACCCCACCAAACCATCACTGAAGTCGGATAATGCCCACGTTGCACTCTGTCGACAAATTGGGAAGCTTCCTTAGAGCTTTGAGCATAAATACGGTCATTTTGTTTGTTAAAATGTTGCTCAATTGTAAAGATTTTCTCATCCGTAAACAAAATTTTTCTGTGACCTCCCTTTGCGTACCGCTTCAGTAGTTGTTTCGATTTTACCACCCTATTCTTTTTTAAATTATCAGTTAAAAAATGACCAGTGCGTCTCTTATAGGCTGCAAGTCCTAAGTCATCTTTTAAAATAAGCGACATGGTTCTGGGTGCTATCTTCATCTCCCGAGATAAAATCTTTTGCTTTCGGACAGGATTTCTTCGAATTCTTTCCCTTACTGCTTTGACCACCTTTTTCGTACGAACACTACGTGGACGGCCAGATCTTTTTCTGTCACAAACAGAGGAGGTCTCATTGTACCTATTAATAGCCCGGTACAGAAACATTTGACTAATACCAAGCGTATGGAGAGTTTTAAAAATTGCATTTGGCTCCATACCCACTTTGTGTAATGCAATCACAGCGATTCGGTTCTCTTTATTACCCCACTCCATTTTAATATCGCAAAATATTGTACAATGTATTGGCGCCAAAATTAGAAAACTCAATGATCAATCGTATAAAAATGACAGATTCCAAATTCAAATGTAATATCTTTCTTATTTTTAACTGTAACAGTATTTATGGCCAGACTAAGTATATAAAAAAAAAAAAACACGTCGATATTTGTTGATAACACAATATTTGTAGCACGATCTACACTATTCAATTAATTTTTATCCAATTAAATTCATAGTGATTTTATAATCATGCTTATGTGCTAAGGAACGTAGATCATTAACATACATTAAAAAGAGAATTAGGTCCAGAAGTGATCCTTGTGACACTCCAACTGATACGTAGCTAAGCTGTCTTTGATCTTTTACATTAATGGCTACATTTTAAGTTTTGCTGCAAATACATTGTGTATTCGTCTTTAAAGCATTACCTTTCACAACATAGTGAGATAGTGCGTGTAGTCAAATATCAGCTAACACATTCAAATGCCTTGGTTAGATCACCAAAAAAATCCTAAAGAATCACTATGATATTCTCAATCTTCGTACGTATGTACTTTCAATGAAAGATGAGGCTGCAATTATAGTGGAACAACCCTTAGAAGAACGGATTTAACTACGGAAACTAACATGGTTTTGGACTCAAAACAAATGTGAGTGACCTGTAATTTTTTATTAAAAAGCGAATTATTATACAATAAATTATTTACGTAGAAAAACTGTCGAAGAAGACCACATAACAAAAAGAGCAATGAACGTAAAAGGGCACGGTATAGGGCAAGACCAAAGAAAGTATGGATGGATTTCGTGAATGATGATATGAGTCGAAAGGAAGTAAATTCATATGAAGAGTTTTTTGTCCTCTGCAAATAATTTTATATCTATTGTCTATTTGAATGACAAAACAAACGGAGAGAGCGTACAATGTACGTACTGTACCGACCCCGCAAAATGTTAATTTTAATTTTTTTTACTTCGGAGTTATAACGAAATTTGAAAAAAGCAAACGTAAAAGCATTGACATTTATGATTTCGATCAGTTGAAAAAAATAATCATCGAAATCGGTTAGTGTTTAGGGGTTGAAAACAGTTTTCTCAGTTATGGAGATCGCGTGATAACGTTTTTCTTAAAGGGAATTCGTTACTGTCGACACAATTTTTAATTGTATATGGGATAAGTATAGAGCCAGTTTCCTAATTTTGAGTTAGGAACGATAAAACCTGCTCTGATGTCCCGCTTGGGGTGTCACTGACGTCGCGCTTATGATGTCACTGACGTCGAGCTTGGGGTGTCACTGACGTCGCGCTTGGGGTATCACTGACGTCCGACTTGAGAGCCAGCTTGTTAATTCCTTCAACAACAGCAACGTGCCATATTTGTAGAGTGTATGTCAGTGGAATATAGTTATCAATAGTTATTTATAAGAAGGTGTCGTCAGGCGGTGCTCCAGCGCGGCGTGCTGCTGTACTACGGGTCGCGCGCGGAGAGTGCGCGCGGCGCGGGGCGGTGGCGCGGCCGCAAGTACCTGGACGCGGCGACGCTGGCGCGCTCCGACACGGAGCCGGCGCTCATGGTGCTCAACTTCAGCGACGGGGACACGCACCGGCTCGCCGTGCCCGGCGCTGAGAAGGACCTGCTCGCCGTCAGGCAGGTATGTACCGCGGCGCGTTGCTCACATTTACTGAAATGAAATGAAAATATATTTTTCATGTACAGACGAAAATTGAAATAAAAACCAGACAAGAGCGAGTCAGACTCGCTCACCGAGGGTTCCTTACAAACTAGTAGATAAAAGGGGGAAATTATATATTTTTTTATATTTTCCTTCATAAATCGAAAATAAACATCGTAAAAGTATTTAAAACTCTGTTTTAGCTTGTGCTAATTAAGCTCATTCATATGATACCCCACATGATACAGTTAAAGACCTTTAAAATTTGGACCCTCCTTCCTTGCTTAAAGACCCTATTTTCTTGTGGTCTAATTTTCAAATGACCAGTTTTCGGATTTTTTCCTATATGTGTACTCTAACACAATGCTTCTTGCCAAATTTCATAGTTCTAGGTCAACGGGAAGTACCCCATAGGTTTTGATTCCTTAGTGAGTTGTGAGTGTCAAAATGTGCGTTTTTTACGACATATTCGGCTGTAATTTTTTTTTACGAAAACTGAGAAAGTTGATTTTTCTTTCTGCAGCAAGAGACTATGGTTTGCGTATATGGTTTTAATTTCAACTTGATACCTTCACGCGTTCCCGAGATAAAGGTCTTGACACCCGGACGGACGGACAGACAGACAGACAGACGAACAACAAAGTGATCCTATAAGAATTCAATTTTTTCCTTTTGAGGTACGTAACCCTAAAAATGGGAAATTATTGTGCGAGATACTCCTTGTTGATGCCTCAAAAAAAAAAAAAAAGAAACGAAAAATGGCAAATGAACGTTTATTGACCATTGGTATCATGTGACTAAAATAGTGCTATGAAACTGATTCGGAGAAAAAAAAGATTAAAACAAATGTATTTCGGATTATAGATACCCTCCAAATGATTTCTCTGTAGTATGCTCTAAGTTTTACTAAAATGTATGAAAAATTTCAGTCGTGGATAACAGCGTTCAACGAGCACATAGCTTACTCTGAACATTACTTGTGGGCGGGCGCGTCGCCCGACCGCGCCAGGGAAGCTACCGAGGACATGGACGAGGAATGTAAACCACTGGGTAAGTTACATTACTCTGTATTATCAACCAAATATATATAAAATTATTATCAGTCAAGTATCAGCTGGAAGCTTTATAATCAGTGGACCGGCGAGCTGTGAGGTTAATCGATGACGATAAACTAGCAGCCAAGAAGCTACTTAGTCTCGAGCACCGCCGTAAAATACCATGTCTGTCTATATTCTACTGGATTCATTTCGGGGAGTGTGCGCAAGAGCTTCACGACCTAATTCCACCCTCCCCATTTCACTACAGGACTAGCAGAAAGTCGGCATATTACCACCCATTTCTCGTTGAAATGCCAAAAATCCGTACTCAGCGATATCGATTCACATTCTTGTTGTGTACTGCACAAGAATGGAATTCTTTGCCGCCATCTCTGTTTCCTGAGACCTACAATCTCGGAATTTTCAAGGCTAGAGTGAATAGATATCTTCTAGATCGACGAGCTCCATCCTCGGCCACACCGTCGCTTAACATCAGACGAGTTGGTGGTCAAACGTAGATCTATAGTGTATTAAAAAAAAACTTTATTGTACAATTTACAATAAAGAAAGCTGCTTGTGTTGAGCGCATTCTTAATAAAAGTTGTTATTGTCAATCCGTAAGGTTCTATGCAGGACGCGCTGACGGGCGCGACCAACCACCTGGCGCTACTGGAGACTCAGCTGCGCGAGTGCGCCGCCATAGTCGCTGCGCTCGACAAGAGCGTCAACGTCGGCAACTCGCTGCACCACTCCGCCTATATGGTAAGGAAGGGATGCTGCTTCTATTTCGGACGCACTCTTTTTACTAAATTCAAATTTGTTTATTACACAAAACACGGGTGCAGCAAGATATAATACAATGTTTTTGCTTTTAAGTTAATCCGCCATTCTTTAACCTATGTATACGAGTATGTATGTGCAATTTAATTTATCAGTTGGCACATATAATAATGATCAAACAATATTAGACAAACACATAACGCATACGAAAAAAGGAATAATAATTAGCATGTCAAATATTACATGAAAATGTATATTCAAGTCAACTATACAAGTATAAGTTTAAATCGCGAGTGAATTAGTTTCTTCTAGGTAAGCGCGCTCCATCGTTGACCGCAACGTCGCTTAACATCAGGCGAGTTGGCGGTCAAGCGCAAACCTATTACTACATAAAAAAAGTTTAGATAACTCAAAAATCTCCAACGAAAAACAGCTGAACTGATTTTGATCAAAATTTCATTGAAACATAGCTAAGAACAATATGTACATAACAGTCACGCCTATTTTCCTTACGGGGTAGGCAGAGCAATAAAGGCCATGAAGCCGTTTGACGTCACATTTGACTATGATTAGAGGGTTAAATGGGAGGGAGAGGGTATTAGAGGGTTAGGAGGTATTGTAGAGTAAAAATGTTATGTTGGCCTGCAGCGCCTGTATAAACAACAAACTCGAGTTCCTTACTGACTTATAGTATGCCCGGGGAGAGAACTAGCTGCCCGTACCACACGCTTCAAGTCAGCCGGACCCTTTACAGGTTCCATAGACTGACGAGAGATGTCGCATGTCTGTAAATATTCGATATCTTTGAGTGTTTCCGGTTCCCGTCGGATGTGTGTCATTTTTGGACTGTCTATAAATTTGTAGATAATTCAGTGTGTAAAACATTAAAAAATATCAGATATTACCCTGTTTGTTTTGCAGCGGTTCCAGCACGCGTGTGGCAGCGGTCAAGAAGCGCTGTCTTCGCTAAAACACTGCGCGGCCCTCGTGGCGCAAGCGAGGGACGCGGACAGCGCACGGCTCAGCAGAGAGGTAAACAATACGGAATATGCATGCATTTTATTTCGTGGGAATATATTTACAAAAAAAGTATATATGTATTCTATCAGCCATGTAGTTCCATAGTACAAGCTTTGCTTAGTTTGGGCTAGAAGGTGTTGTCTGAAATGTCCCCAAAAAAATAAACAGTTTTAATTGCTAACATACCAAAATGTAATACATATACAAAAAATAATTTTGATCGATTAATAAACTTTCGAGAGAGAGCTTTCTCTCTCTCTCTCTCACTCACTATCTCTCTCTCTTTCTCCCTCTCACTCTCTCGCTCTCTTATAGACAGCGAGAGGACTATCGTAGGGACATTTTTTCGAGTGAAAGATCTGTACCATAATATAATATATATTTTTGCTATTTTCCATAGATCGAACGTAACCGAGTGCTGGAAGAAGCGCTCGCTGCGTTAGCGCGGACGCATCACGCCTTGGAAATGTCCGTCGCTGAGGAGCTAACTAAGGTAATTATTTCAATAAGTTTTCTTCCATCTACCATCAGTGTGTATTTGATGTGTGTATTTGGCTAAACTTACGTTTCGCAGAGCAAAAGAAAGAAGAAATCAAAGTCGTCATCTACACTGAATGACTCCAAGGAAAATTTCTTCGACGTGTTCGATGGTAAGTTATAGTTAGTTTCAAGATAGCTCAAAAAGATGTTCTTGTTAATAATATTTTTTCCATCATATCTTGTGTATAGATAGATTGATTTGTATTGACATAATATAATACATATATATATATATATATATATATATATATATATATATATACCGTCTATTTCAAAACAACAATAGTTAATGCGGTGCACAATGTATCTCGACATTATATTTACAATTATTTTGACATATATAATTATTTTGCGTCATATTCAGAAATATTATATGTTTTAGAATTTAATTACAATTATTCAAAAAAATAAAAATATTGTACATCCCGTTTCTATCGACCTCTGTTATGCGGCGGTTGATATTTCTGCTTAGGCAATGAAAATACATTATCTCTAGATGGAATGGGGTATGTAAATTCTTAGGTATGTATTTTATGCTTTTATTTAAAATCTTGAACTACGAGTATGTTAAGGAATTAATTTAAATATTTTTGTGATTTATGTTTTAGTATTTTTATTTATTAACGTGATAACGTCTTATAAATCGATGAACGCCGCACGAAAAATCATGACTCATTGTCATGATCCGCCTGAGCCGAGCGTGCAAGCGAGAGCGCGGAACAAGCGATAGAGAGGCACGATCGGCGTAAGCGTTCGGCTTGTGACGCATCTATTATGACGTTATCACGTAAAATTATCGTCCGTAAACCGACTTTACAGACAACCATTTTATTTTAAAAGTTTTGCAGTTGGAAAAGTGCGTGTCGTGTAAAAGTGCCCTTGGTACTTCCGACTAATCTTTCCATTTAAATCATACTTTTATTATATTTGCTTATATAGATAGGAGGAACATTTTAGAAAAAGTTTTATTCAGATATCATTTATGCTGGCGACGGAGTAGAAAAAAACATATGTTTTCCCTCTCCTCAGCCAATTTAAATGAAAGCGGGGTTTTTAAAATGTTTCTTCTATCTAAATAAACAAGTTCTCACTTTTCTAATATCCCTACTCAACGATTTTATATGTTTAAAGATGTAGTAATGCGCGAGAGAGATAGTTGCGTGCTTTGAGCGAATCTTTCAGGTTGGTGTAACAAGGAAACGGAGGCTGATATTCAGTTACAAGTCATGCCCCGTGTTGTAGAGTCCGAGGATGAGGACGACACGCTGGTGACGGCGGGGCTCTCCAGTCCGCTGGGCGCACTCAGTCCGTGGGGGAGTAGCCCCGACCTCATGCGCAGGACTCCGGTGGGGAGCGTCGACGGACTGGACGGTCAGTACACTAGAAGTGATTAAAATCGATGATGAACGGCGATGATGATGATAAAACGTCGCCTATGTCCATCGGTAGGTTCTCAGCTACCTGTGAACCAAATTTTATAACAATCGGTTCAGCCGTTTGTAGGTGATAAGGTAACAAATAGAGAGACAAACAAGTACTATCGCTTTTGCTATATCAGTTAGGAAGTTAGATGTTCAGCTATTAGGTACCTACAAATAAGTTTAAATTTGTGATTGTTATTTTTAACCCCCGGCCCAAAAAGAGGGGTGTTATAAGTTTCACGTGTGTATGTCTGGCATCGTAGCTCTCAAACGGATGGACCGTTTTTGATCTGTGTTTTTTTTTGTTTTACTTGAAAGAGAATTTTATCGAGTGTGTTCTTAGCTATATTTCACAAAAATTGGTTCAGCCGTTTTTTTTCGTCGGTTGTTTTCTAAACTGATAGTTACTTGTTGTATCCAGGCGACAAGACCCCGACAAACGAGGAGCCAGAGCTCCTCTCGGCCGGCGACAAGCGTCTCTCGATGTTGTCCAGTTCGTCGTGGGGCTCGGAGCGGTCGCTGCAGTCGGCGCTGTCGGCGGCCAGCTCGCGCGGGACGCTCGTCTCGCAGGGAGGACACGTCTACAGGAACGCGCGACCATATCGCAAGAACACGAAACCGAGGTATGTCGTACACAACCTACCTGTGTAATACACAACTTAGGTACGTAATACACAACCTAGCTATGTAATATACAACCTAGGTATGTAATACACAACCTAGTTATGCTATACACAACCTAGATATGTAATACACAACCTAGTTATGCTATACACAACCTAGATATGTAATACACAACCTAGTCATACTATACATAACCTAGGTATGTAATGCACAATGCTATACTCCACCTAGGTATGCTATACACAACCTTGGTATGTTATACACAGCATAGGTATGTAATACATATCCTAGGTACAATGCGCGCAAATCTTTTTTAAATCTCCAAGGCAAACGGTTGCGCAGTACGCATGCATATGCATATTTTAGATGTATAAGGTAACGCTGAAGGTGACCTGCAACCTTGCTTTCTCTTTTCTGTGAAGAGGAGGAATTTTCCGCTCGCTCCGCTCATCTTGTACACGTTTGCAAACACTGGCGAGTTCTACATTACAACACAAAACCCAGGTTGATAGTACATAACTTATGTATGCAATACACAGATACGTACACCCTTATTTATAAGTGTTTCTGCCTCATTATGGGGTTCGAAGAGGCCGTTGAAGTTTGCTGGTAGCTTTCTTTCGCTGCTCTCAAGTTGAGATATACGGTTTTAAAGATCTTTAAAATTATATTACGGGTTTACTCACGTTTATTTTTGAGGCGAAATCTCCGACTATACTTTCAACAGCATACGGTGGTTTTCCAAAAGGAGCAGCGCAGACATCACTCCCGAAAGACGTCTAGTCTGGTACTGCAACTAAAGCCCGCGCCGCGCGTGACGTCATCGGTTGCAATAGCGTGGTTGTAGTTAAACGTCTCTCTTCGGAACCATAATAAGCTGACATTTCACAGAATATGTTTCATTATAGCTTTAGGAGCTATAACGAATCATCAAATGCAAAAAACTGGCCAAGCGCAAGGCAAGCTTGCGTAATTAATTTTTGAAATTGAACAGCGGAAATCCGTTCTGTGGATCCCGCTACCCCCAGAACTAGCCACCAAGCACGGTATCATCCCCCGCTTTCGAACGGACTTTAGTGTCGGAGCAACTACCCAGACCCGTCTCTCACGATGGTTTCACCGGACCCCCTCCCGAAACACGACTTGGTCGCTTCACTGGCGGACTCAGCCCGGTGGGTGGTAACCAACCGCGGCCGAAGCCTCCCACCAGAGTTTTGCTGCCGGATTTGCACCACCCAGGGGCCGCGTGTAGAGAGTCAGTGTTAACGGGTGGTCTCCTACGGACGCGGACATCTCAGCCCCCAGAATCAGAATCTTTTTTTGCAGGTCAAAGCTCTAATCAAAGCTAAGCCTCAAATGAAGAATGACAATTGACAGTTGGTGTCATGCGACTGAAACTTAAAACAGAGTAAATGGTGGTGTTACAATTTCTTTGGACATCGAAAATATTCTTCTTTCTTAATTTTTTTCATTCGTTCTTAATTCTTTTTTCTTTATGGTCGAAATTTTTATCTTTACTGGGCTTACGCTCGACTACAAATTCACCTGATGATGAGTAACGTTTAGATCTACGATGGAGCGTGCCTTGCCTGAAAAAAACCTATTCGTGATTTAAGACACTCTCTCAGAAGATTTATCTTGTTCGTGCAAATCTCCACAGGTTGGAGCACCGCCGCAAAGTTGCTAGCTTATTGATTTTATATTGGATTCATTTCGGTCTGCATCATATAATTCCCCCTTGCCCTTTTTACTATCGGACAGTCAGGATGCTTCCTGAGTGGGTCTTTCGATATATATAATTTGGGTGTCCTTAAATCGCGAGGGAATTGGTTTCTTCTAGGTAAGCACGCTCCATCGTAGACCGTAACGTCGCTTAACATCAGGCTAGTTGGCGGTCAAGCGCAAACCTATTAATACATTAAAAAACTGAGTAAACATCCGATGTTTTTTTTGTTTATTAATTAATTTTATTTTTTGTTTCAGTTCAGAGTGGTCCTTTTAGAGTATTATTTCTGGTCAGTACGTATCCGCACAATGTTTATTAACACTTTAGACTAGCGCACAGACTAGCGCAAATAATGCATAGAAAATGTTTTAAACACTTTACTAACATTAGATTAGTGACAATGTGTCTTAACGGCTGTGTTTTAAGGCGCCAGGATTGGTGATGCAGTTGTCCCGCTCGCACGTGACACCTATTTTAGGATATAAAATTATTGAATGTATTTTTGATGAATAACTACATATACTATTCTAAAATAACTTAGACAAGCTTTTATTGATGTCTAAATGTTCTTCTTAACAAACTTTTTCATTTGCCCCCATCGGCCTTACCGAAAAACGTTACTTAACTTTAACCATTGTCTTAAATTCTGTCTTCTTTCCGCAAGGGTCATTGTGTCAGCAAGAAGTTGACAAATAATGTTAAGCATTGCTTAAAGTTAAGTAACGTTTTTGGGTAACGTCGCATGTGGGTAACAAAGGTTTTGGCTAAGACGAAGCTTGCTTGAGATTTAATATGATATTAAATGTTTTGGGGTGCATAATAATTACTAGTCTGACATTTTTATTTTGAACAAACTGGTTACTCACGTCTATTTTTGAACCGAATTCATCGAAGATAGTTTCAACCCGTTTGTTCAAAATAAAAATGTGTAACAACTACTAGTGTGACGTATTGGATTTAAATTCACCTGTAAGGCTTGAGTCATTGACAAAGTAAAGCAAATGAAATAAAAACTGATGAAAACGAAAAGCATGTTGTGTTGTGCGTCTATTGTAATATTTTGCTGAAGGTCGTATAAGTTATACCAAAATTACCCACGCTAAATAATTTTATTTCTAAAAAAAAATGTCGCGCCTGAGCAAGACAACTGCGGCACTAATCACCGGGGCCCCAAGAGTGAAAATCGCATCTTATGTAAATTGTGCCATATGATGGTGAAAGGTAGGTAGAGGTACTTTGAGGCAGTTTTTTTCAGCCAAATTTTTAATCATTTCAAAATCTTTCAAAATTCTTACTTTCTGTGATCGCAAAATTTTTGATCATTTCAAAAACTTTCATATTTTCATCACACTTTCTGTGATCTATATTTATTGTCTATATGTAGTTTAGGCTTCTTATAGAATCGAATCTCTCCAAAGCACCTACGAATTAATTTGCGTTGTTTATGAAAAGACTATTGAGCAAAGTTAAAAAAAAACTTATAGATAAGGTACAATGTTATAGCTTGTAGCAAAATAAAATAATACCTCATCCGCCTCTTATATGAGTACAAACTATTTATTAATAACATTCTTAATAATTAACAAATTACATCAAATCACTTATTTAATATGTGTATTTTCTCTGCTTTTATTCAACAACTTTATATTTTAATCTCAATTATTTTTATAACTTATGTACCTGGCAACACCAGTTTTAATTTATTGTGATAATTTTATTGTACCCCTTTTCGTACGTAAGATTATTTTTTAAGCTTAATTTTGTAATTACGTATTTAATTTATCACGAATAAATTTATTTATATTAATTTTCTGTTTGTTTTTCTGTTTTTTTTCAATCCCGCATAGCAGAACAAATCAAATATCGTCAAAATAATTAAAAGTAATGTTTCACATATTTTTTTATTTTTTTTTATGTTATGGAACAATATAAAATCCAACGAAATGGATTTGATGTGATAAAACTGCGACTAAGAATATTTGGTACTTTGAGTGAATTTTTACATAAATTTCTAGCAGTCGTTTCGTCACCAATTAACACTAGACTGACATTAGAATCGGGAGAAATTGCAACCTAGTGAGTGAGCAACTAGCAAACAATCCAATAAGCGCAAAGAACCACGTTGGGCGCCAGTGGGCATGCTTGCGGCGACGCTGGGCGTACAGGAGTGCAGGGAGGGGAGAGAGGTGACACCCGGTCTCGGCTCGTCAGTTGTGCCGCAGCGTCTGCCGCGAGCACTCGTCTGTGCGCGCCCGCGATTTCCGCTCACCCACACATGTCACTGGCACTGATTTATTTGTGAGTCCTATTTTGGTCGGTTATATAATTTTTTTTAAATAACATTACTTAAAGGTTTGATAAGGTAACAATATAAATTAATTAGATTGTTATCATTAGTTTATCGCTGTTCAGACAGATACTTGTTAATCTAAAGAATATGTATATCTCATAGAAATTTCGAAGCGCTCGTCGAAATACAATTTTGTGTCAATCAATAAACGCAAAGCACTATTGCACACAATAAGATGAATTAGAGAGCAATATGAAATGAGTGCATACTATATACATCTCTTTCTAAACCTATTTGTAACTGTAGATGATACCTACAGAACACCGGCACGGTACACTGCTTGAGTGAGCACACTAATAGATACGTATTTTGTATTTAGAATGAAGTCAATTTTAAAGAGGAATGGACTCATCGATGTGATAGGCTTGAAGGTTTAATTATTTTATAAATTCAACGAAATAAACGGTTGATTGACTATATTACATAAATGTATGGCTCTCTAAAATCTATTTTTTTTATTTTTCGTGTCTGCCTATCCGTCTATGACTGTATGTACACGAAAAATGGGATAATCATGTGATTACCCCATTTTCCTTCATTAATTGATTACAAGATCTAAATCCGAAAAAGAAATGTAAGAACTAGACTTATAAAATGGGGTTATACATAAATTGAAAAAAAAATTTATATTTTGGTTGTATAATATTTTTAATAACTATTTTTATTTTATTAAAACAACACTATAGAAAATAATAGACCACATTTACCTAAGAAATGGTTGTTTGTCACCATTATTTCATTATTTTTGTGTTCAACATAATAAAAATCTGCGCACACGAAACAGTTTCGTGACCGCATGATAAAAGTTTGCGCAGGAATTAAGTGCGTCTATTCCATTAAAAAAAACCGGAAAAGTGCGAGTCAGACTCGCCCACCGAGGGTTCCGTACAAACTAAATAAAAGGGGGAAATCATATATTTTTTTATATTTTCCTTCATAAACCGAAAAACATACATCTTAAAAATATTTAACACATTCCTTGCTAACCACTCGGATCCGAGTAGGGGCTATAATAGCGGCGCCTCCCACTCGGATCCGAGCGAGCGAACGTTTGAGGCAGCCCTCATTGCTTGCATAGAGACACTATTTTTTTGTGATTAAATAAAAAATGACCAGTTTTCGGATTTTTTCCTATATGTGTACTCTAACACAATACTTCTTGCCAAATTTCAGAGTTCTAGGTCAACGGGAAGTAATAGGTTTTGATTCCTCTGTGAGTGTCGAAATGTGCGTTTTTTACGACATATTTGGCTGTAACTTTTTTTACGAAAACTGAGAAATTTTATTTTTCTTTCTGCAGCAAGATACTATGGATCTGCGTATATGGTTTTAATTTCAACTCGACACCTTCACGCGTTCCTGAGATAAAGGTCTTGACACCCGGACAGACGGACGGACAGACGGACAACAAAGTGATCCTATAAGGGTTCCGTTTTTTCCTATTGAGGTACGGAACCCTAAAAAGCAGTAACATTTTAGTTTTTTACGATTATGTTTTCTAGCATCTCCAACGCATTATACCTAACCTTGTAGAGAACGCTTTTAGCGATAAGGCCACCTGTTGTAGTTTACAATGTTTTGCATATTAGTCTTATCAAGTCATATGAATATGAATTTGTATTGAATTAATATCTGGTTTATCAACCACAGCAAAATCATTTAGGATTAATTTGTAAAAAATATACATGCCTATGTTTAAAATAAGATTTGTTGCGAGTGTCTAAGGGTGAGGCCAAATGAGTACATTTTTTTTTTAAATTATGAGTCGCGTAAAATGAGTTGCGCAATTTACGCTGCATTCGGTTTCATACAGAAGTACTATTTGTGCCACATAAGGCTGAATGAGTTTTCTGCCAGCTCACGTTTATTATATCATTGCGATCAGGGCGAGGGAAGGGAGGGAGGGAAGCGATACTTAGGTACTATTGAGTGGATTTACCCAGCATTTACTTTTTCTGACATTATTTTATTATTATTCTACGTAAATTCACAATATTTATAAATGCGTCCGTCTAGCGCCCCAGGAGAATTTCTGTTGAACGCAAATTGCGCGACTCATTTTACGCGCCTCAAAAAATGATGCTCGTTTGGCCTCAGCCTAACTGACAACGTATAACCTAACCTAAACCACTGATCCTAAGAACATCTACTAAAGAAATACAGTCGCGGATAAAAATTGCCGGATGCGTCTAAATAGTTATGTAATTTTTTCAAACTTGTTCTGTATGAAAGTGGTGCAAAATTGCAAGTAGCGCATAGCGCTTTGTAGACCGTCGACCTTTATCCTATGCAGTAGTGCATTGTACTGTACACTTCCTTAGAGGGACTTACATAAATTAACTCTACATATAGTCTAGTAAAAATAAGATTTGTGACTACATTAAAGACATCTAAGTATATTGTTATTTAAATGAATGTACTGGTGTTTTGAAATGCATTTGACACAATTTCATAATTATATTATAAAAGCTAATTTTGTTACCTTTACACGCTCAAACGGCTGAACCAATCGTTATGAAAATTAGTATAGTGATAGCTTTGGACCTGGAGACGGGCATAAGCTACTTATCATCATCATAATCATCACCGTTTTTCATACCTATACGAGTGAAACCGTGGAACGCAGCTAGTCTATAAATCAGGGATTATTGTTGATCTATGATTTTTAGTTATTTTCCTATCATAATTTCAAAGAATCCCCCCAGTTGCAAATACTGTGATTTGCTCCATACAAAAGGATTTATTTTTACTAGACTAATAGGTATGGCGTTCCTTGCTACTGCAACACTACCCCTAACTACTGTTAGGGGTAGTGTTTTTTCACAATCAAATTTTACTTCGTTAATAAAATAGTAATTTTCTTGCTTATTATCTCATACCTACTGTAACTTATTTAATTTTTATTTTTAGTTTATTTAATAATTACTACATTATACAGTACTTGTTGATAAATCTAATTAAATATATACTTGTTACGACGCACAAAGCACTAGTCAGCTCGAACAGGCGATGAATGCCTAGGTACTGTTATATAAACATACAGATACTTAGTGCGTCTCATTTTATCCGTTTATCCGGTCATAAAGTCCAGTGAGCCAAAAGGTTCCATTGGGCCACGTCCAGTGTCCGATCGAGTGGTTCTTATAACATCTGTTCTGACAAAGTACTGAAGTATCCCGTTGTGGTAGAGGTTGTATGGAGGTAGGATGTAACATAGTGCGTCTAGCCTGGATTCAATTAACTTGTAATGTTTACATTAGGGATTTTAATAATATCCCACCACTCACGTACTACATTCGGCATTCAAGTGTAGAGATAAGAAAACATATTATTTATTTTTACACATGATCCTTAAAAGGGGAAAAGTGACCGAGAAATCTAAAGGCATATTTTAAAAGAGCATGGTTATATGTGTCACCGGAAGATAACAAGATCCGCAAGTTTATAAATTTCCTAAAATTTTCTAGGAAATTTATAAACTTTCGTAGGATTCTAAACGAGAGATAAATTGTATTATTTTACGCCCAAATTTTCGTAAATTTATCAATTTGCGACATCTCGTGGTAAATTTATATGGTTAGGTTAGGTTAGGTTAAATAAAAAAAACCCCTAACCTAACCTAACCGTAAAATAATACAATTTATCTCTCGTTTAGAATCCTACGAAAGTTTATAAATTTCCTAGAAATTTTTAGGAAATTTATAAATTTGCGGATCTTGTTATTTTCCGGTGACATATACAATATAAAGCCCAAACGAGACAACATGTTTGGTTAGTTGTTTCAACCGTAATTGAGAGGAAAGTATATTTATATAGTCTATTTCCTATCTGCTTATTTCCTATCTATGAATAAAAAAATAAATTAAAAAAAAGTTTTTCTTAAAAAATTTTATGGTTTTACTATGTTTTGTGTGCATAAATAAATGAATTATGAAATATCGAATATACTTTTCCGGTAAATGATTTTTTTAAATCACAGTATCAAAATCCCTGTAGCTCACTTGACAATTTATTAATAATCGAACCTTTGAAAATCCGAAGGTTTATGTGAAATAAAGCGAAACCTATCGAACCTAACCTTATATTGTTCGGACAAATTAAACTTATGGAATCAGAATAACTAATGTCAAGTAAAACATCTGAAATTAGGCATTCTTTGAAAACGATTCGGGCAAGTAAGATTCGTAACATAGATAGGTTACCCTTTTTTACCATAATACCGTCTGACTACATAACATTTTGTTATCAGACGATGTACAATCCGAAGGTCCATCGTAAAAGCAACGACGCCGTAACGAATATAACGGCCGTTACCGCCGTTACTGTCCGGATTAGAACGCGTATAAACTAGTCATGAAACAGTGAGCACTTAGCTTGTTATTAATATTGTATGGGGAAAGGTGTAATAAAGATATTGACGTATATGCGTGCGTCAATACAGGGCTACTTTCAACTAGACGACTTCTTACAAGATAAAGAACAACTTGCTATGACTTTGAAATTCGCATTAAAATATGCGGTTATTATTAAGATTCTTTAGTTCGACCATCGTCCGTCTCGCTCGCGCATACCAACATTTTTGAAGATATAATATACTAGATGACTCGGCGTACTTCGTATCACCTATCAATGAGTGGCCCCGAGTCTATTTTGGTGATTTTTTTGCTGATTTTGGTTCCCATATGGGAACCAAAATCGGCCCAGCCGTTCTCGAGTTTTAGCGAGACAAACGAACAGCAATTGATTTATATAAATATATATAAGAGATATAGATATAATGACCGAATCTGTTATAATCTCTTAATAGGGTGAAACAAGAAAAAATAATTTTTTAACAAGCTTTTATTTAATAATTACAGTTTAAAAAACTGAAAACCGACTTCGAAATGAACAATTTTGTTTTAAAACCAAACTACTAAACCAATTTTGATGAAATTTATATGTGACCAATCTGAAAGTATATCCTGCGAAACAAATACATATGCTGAAATTGTATCTCCTTTTCGTTTTGCCGTATTCAATATTATTTAACATCTATAACACAATCACATAGAACTATACATACGATATTATATCATCAAGTAGTGTGTCTCTAGTTTCACAGACCCGATACTAATGAAGATTGCCGACAATAGCAGTGAAGTAGGGTATGGGTAGAGACGCAATATAGCTTTTATTACGAGTAAGCCTAGTTTCTCAAGTATCATGTTTACCAATAGCCTCACCTGGATGGACATGCCCCAAATAGTTTCTGACATTTGCCAAGTGCGGTTTAGTAAAGCTGGATCGTTTTTAGTTTTATGTAAAACGAAACGAAACGGGTTTTTCTTAGAAAAAAGCGTTTCTAGAATGAGTTGTAAATAAAACAGTATTTTTCTTATTTCACTCAATATTAGTCTTTATTTAGTTACGTTAAAGAATATTTTGCCTTGTATCATTATGTAGTTAGAAAAAACTGGTTTCTAATTTCAATCAATAATATACTTTATTGAGTTGAGATAGAGAACTTTCTAACTTGGGCCAAAATGTAGTTACAAAAAACGGGTTTACTATTCAATCAAAAATAGACCGTATGCAATAGAGATAGAACATTACACTAAATTCGCTCATAAAGTCGATATGTTTTCGTTGTTTCGTTTCGTTATCACTGCACTCAGCAGTCGCGCGACGCGAATTCGTTTCGTTCGTTTTTTTTTGTAACTGGTTGTGTCATATCGGCATAAGCGTTTGTTCGTTTTTCATAGAGTAACTAGTTTTTAAAACGGTTATTGTAAAAAACGCGCAGCACTACGGCTTAGAAGACCTTTGTTCCAGTGCACAATTGCCATGTAGTATGTACATTCGTATAACAGAAGAAAATAGCTTTATATCCTTAGATGTTCTCATATTACCTACATCTTTTTTATCCGACTTCCAAAAATAAGGTCAAACATTCAGTCGAAATGCGGACCATTTCGACTTTATGTTTATTTTTTTGTTTGTGTATTTGTTCAGTGATTACTCCGCCAATTATGCATTGTTTGTTTCCTAGGTAAGACCACAGAAGTGGTCCTATATAAATTTTATCAAAATCGGTTCAGTATTTTACTTTTTATAACAAAATATCTGAAAAAATGTCCTCCAACTAAACGAGTTGGGTATTTTGAAGCCGGTTTTTTTCAGTTTTTTAAGCTATAATTATTAAATTTAGCAATTTATGTTTTTTCTTGCTTTTTATATTTTTGCATCGTTATTGTGCGCCCTTGTAATTCCATTTCCAATTAGGTAAAACAAAATCATCGAAATTGAATAATGTTAGAATAATAATGTTAGCGGTAGAAAAGTTTTCTTCTTTTTGTAGGTAGGTAAGAGCGCGCTACAACGTTTCTCTTAAGACACAAATAAAACATACACTTAACATATTGTTTTCACATGTCCGTATTGATGGATGTCTTGATATCCCACATAAATAAAGAGTGGGGGTGACGCATCCATCATGACTCCAAGATGGCTGATGGATGTACAGATCATGTTATATCGATTAGCGTACTATGTATGTAGTATATTCATGTTTTATATTACAACTAGCGGTCCATACGCTACACAATGTTATTGTAAAAATTATCACAAAAGTGAAAAATACGAGACATGTTGTTTCATATTATTATGTTATTTTATTATCTGATATTATATATGTGTGCGTCCCCCCCCCCCCCCCCTACCCTCCCCTCTTCCCCTACCCTAGACTATATCATATTCTTTCAATAAAAGTAAGTACGTATAGACTGAGTGGCCAGCCCTATTGTCAGAGTTATTAAGCCGCCGAAAGGCCTCTGACTTGGCTTGACGATTGCTGAACAACCGGGACCTACAATTTAACGTGTCATCCGACCCACGGTAGCGCTCAGAAAGAAATGCCACTAACGGTCACCCATCCGAAGACTGACCGGTCCGTCCGTTGCTTAACATTGGTGATCGTTCGGGAACACCTAGTCAAGCTACGACATGAGCGCTACATATTCTTTCAATTAAACATATTTTGGACATTCTGTGAATACAAAATAATAACGAAATCTACCTCGGTGACTAATTATAACATCAGGAAGCTGTAATGTAAATGTAAATTTTTCGACTACGTCGTCAGACCAGCTTCATTATACCTATTTATTTACAGTTGTAATCAAACTTAAATAACGTACGTCGAATCTCAAGGCGATCACGCCAGTAAATATGATTTCCAAAATTTTGACCTTTTACATGTAACCTTAAACACCGAGTGTGCCGGATTAAAAATATTTTAGTAAAAATGTGTTTAATTTAGACGGCAAAAGGTAAAACCGGTTTAGAACAACATTTCGATAATGTTCCTAGTGTAGCACTTTATGTGTCGCACATTCCCACAAAATGCCAAAGTTCGTAGCAACGCCTACATGGTCTACGGCGTAGAGGCGTAGCTCTAGGGGATTTTCGGCTCTACGGTTAATTCGAAAAGTTAATATAGGTAACAGGTTTTATCGAAAATGTTCCTGAATTTCGTTAATTTCTTCTGGTTCATTAGCTAATTGAGATCGTTAGAAATTCCTTAATCACTGTATAATTATTTAAGCTACGTAACTCGAGTAATTTCATTATAAAATCATTAGTTTTAATTAAAAAATATACTTTATAGAAAATCATTACTTACATTCAATTATTATTTTTAAATAATTTATTAGGTGTTTTTTACAAGTATGACTTATCTGGGACATTAAATTGTCTTGCTTTCATAATTTTGCATTTTATACGACGGTTGAAAAGTCTTGAGTATTTTTTGCACACCGTTACAAGGCAAAGGAGGAAGTGGTCAAAAGCAGAAATGGTCATAAGTAGAAAAATACAAATAAAGAACTGCTCGCTAAACGTTAAAAATAAATAAATAAACCAAGTAAATAAATATGTTAATCTCGGTAGAGGTTACATATTTGAGCCGTTTGGTGTCGAAACTTTGGGTTCGTGGGGACCGGGAGCTCATCTCATTTTCAAAAATTTATCTGAGCGCCTGATCGATGCGACGCGTGACCAAAATGCTGGCGCGTATCTGGCCCAACGCATAAGCATTGCCATTCAACGTGGCAATGCGGCCACAGTGGGTTTGAACATTTGGATTATCTTTAGACCTTTATCGGTCTGGGGTGATCGATGTGCTTTTTGTGTATTAGTTTAGTTAGTTGAGTCTGTATATTGTTGTGTTGTAGTTAATAAAGGCGCTTGCCATTAAAAAAGTAAATAAATGTTATTGATATTGATTCGAGAGTATTTTGTATGCAAACGGTATCAGCTAGTAAATTTATAAAAATATTGAATTTAGAAGATTGTATGTAAAGGATTAGAAAAGACAGTCGTACTTCATTCGACTTTCGTGTTCCGCAGTTCTTTCACAAGACACTTACGTGTTTTGTAGAAGAACTACGGAACCCTAAAAATGGGATCGAATATCATATAACATGATTATATATCAGTGCTAAAAAGTGCTATCACAAATCGTACCCAATTAACCAAACACCCTGAACTGAACTGTCTAACAAACATGCGACATCCTACAAATTACCAAAATTTCATGCTGACACGGCGGAGTGCCTTCTTAGAAGCTTAAGCAAAGCTAGATGAGCCGGATGGAGACCTGGAATCTGGCTTGTATCATTGACGTCATTAGAAAAGTAATTTGCCCGTAGCTTTGTTCAGGCCTCTACTCCATGAATAAATAAATTTCTATTTTCTTTCGTGGTAGTGGTTTTTGTTGGAATGTATTTTTGTAGGTAGATTATATATATAAAGATGTATAAGTAGACTTCCCAAGGATGAAAGAAATGTTGTTCGTAATTTTGTGTGTTTGTGTCTTCTCACATTTCTTTCTAAAGCAGCTTGATAATTTTTGAAGTGTGCGGGTTGTAGTTTACTTTTATGAAAAAATATGAAATGATCGACTTTAAAATACGTAATTTCCGCTTCGGCCATTTCGTTTACTTGGATGACACATTTTTTCCAGTTATACTATTTTTAAAACCAAAACACTTTCTATGGGATCAATCAGAAAGTAAATCCTTTGAAATAAAAAAATCTAAATAGCTTTATAATTGACGGTATTATGGTAACAACATAAATAATATAAAAACAATACAATCGAATTGATAACATAAAAAATTGTTTAAAAAATAAAAAATAGCTCTTTCAGTGGTGAATGATATTCATTGTTATCATATCGTAAGTCGAGACCTGGAGAGTGCGAATCTAGCATTTTTTGCACGGTGAAGGAAAACATCGTGAGGAAACCTACATGTCTGAGCTGATAAAAAAAAATGCAGTAATTGCATTTGACCGCCAATTCACCTGATATTAAGTGACATTGCGGTCCACGATGTAGTGCGATTACCTAGAAGAACCTAATTCCCTAGCGATTTAAAGACACCTAGATTATATCATGCTTAAGCAAAACTTAAGTTTCAAAAAGAGCGTTTTTAAAAGGTTACTTATCTACAAATATCACTTCGAAATCGCAAAATATCAGTAACACCAAAAGGCTTAGACAAAAGTGAAGCGTAAGCGTTTGTAGGAATAGAAACTTTTGCCACTTGCAAACATTTATATTCCTACAAACGCTTATGCTTCGAAATGCCCAGATATCTGCCGTCACGCCTCACAACATTTCGTTAGCTAATGTTAATCCCATACATTTACTTTTCTAATCTACTGGAATTCACGAAATTAGAATGGCACTTTTCTAACCCCAGTAGTGTTGCAATCATCTAGAGGCAGGGATCGCTTACCTCAGGCGGAGGGCCCTGTTTATTGCTTTTTTTAATCCGAGCAGGTCAGCTGTAGTTCAGGTGGCTGGCGAGTAGCCAGGGCTCCAGACGGATCGATGGCGCGTCGACTCGAGGGCAGGATTGATTTCATGTTTTACTTGATATTGGGGTTGCCATATCGCGGTTACTTTTTATTACCTTTCTACATTCTTTAGTTACGTTGATGATACCTTAATACTACAACATAATAAGTATATTGTAGTCAATAAGGTATTTTATTACAGTTAAAAAAAGTGAAACAACAGACTTCAAAGTAGGCAATTTCATTTATTAGATGACATTTTTTTCCAGTTATTTTGTGTATAATGTTGTTTTAAAACCAAAGTACTAAATGGGGTTTTATAAAACTTCCATGGAACTAATTTGGAAGTATTAAATATAAATAAATAAATATAAATCAAATAAATATAAATCAAATCGGTTCATAAATGACTGAGTTCTAAGGTAATAAACATAAAAAAATCAACCGAATTGATAATCTCCCTAGAAGTAACCTTTTTGGAAGTCATTTTAAAATAACAAATGAAGTATGGACATAGTAACGAAAACCTACTGACAAAATAAGCATTGATTTATCTTAAGCAGATAAAAACCTAAAGATAATTTAATTATTAGAACTTATTTGTAGCGTATCCAGCATTGCACTGTTGAATGGTAATGCTAATGGGTAGGTCCAGATAAGCACTAGCATTTTGAACACGCGTTCTATGTGGCAACAGTTCTATGGAACTAACGAAAATTACCATGTATTATTAGTTCTATAGAACAAATGAGAGAGATTTCGTTTTAATAGTTCTACCATAGAACTAAAAGGATAAAAAAAAATCAACAGTTCTATGATGTCACAGTTCTATAGAACTAATGGGAGTTACCGGTTTCTGGCACTCAAATACATATTTGAAAATAAGATGCACTCTTTCCCATGAACCCAAAGTTTTGGAAGTCGTCAGAAAACGTTTCTCGACTTCAGACGGATTAGGTAAGTAAACATTACGAAGACTGTCGCGCCGTTTGTGTTACTCCGCAGAATTAGCCGCAGCGTCAGCCCGTCTCCGTGTATACCATCATCTCCGTATATCCCATAGACTTCTATAGATATCCCAAGTGTACCTAGCATGTCAAGTATGTTAAAAATCGCAGTTGACGACCAAGATTTATTTAATTTCAGGTGATATATACTTCCGATTCGATATTTTGTCAACTAGTTACTAGCGTACAAGCGCGCGGGTGAATTGGGTTGAATAGATTTCGCGCGGATGGAACATTTCATCACAAAATCGTTTATGTGACGTCACAGTCAGTACCAAAAATGTGGCACGCAAGGTTTTCATATAAATGAAGTCGCATGCTCCATCTACTATGTCTCCGTGTCTCCCTATGTGTTAAGTAAGTAAATAGTCGTGTCTGCCATTACTTGTTTGTGTACGTGGTCAAGCAATTTATTTAACAAGGTCTGGTTTTGTACATAAATATAGATTTATATAATGCACTTATGCATTTATTTCTTGGTATCAGCAAGTTAATATTCTGTGCTTATTTAAAGCAGGCATTGTTTTGCCACGACTTGTAACGGTACAGGTTTACTGCCCCGTACAATTACACAAATATTTTTAATAAAAACTTATCGATGAAGTTTGGACATAAAGAATGGACACTAACAAACTTTATAATGTCATTTTAATTAAGCTCTCTACATGGTTTTACTAATAAAAGACTATTATATAAAATGATACCTCGATAGATTCATGCTTGGTAAAATTATTATGAAAATCAACTTAAGCTTTCTTCCGTAATGATATTAGAGAATAATTGTGTATATTTTCTTGGCTCTTCCTGCTTCGGGTGTGATGTGTCTTGAATATGTACCAGCCTACTTGAAGAATATTGTCTTGAACTGAAAACAAAAACAAACGCAAAATGATTATTGTGTCTAACTATGTTCTATTATTTCAATAGAAAAAAAATTGTATAAATTGTAACCTAGTTTATCTAAAATGAAACTAATATGATCTAAAAAACTATATTTGACTTATTTCCATTTCTAAGACAAGTTTAATAAGGTTTAAAACTTCAAATCCTTTTCATATTGTCATTCAAATTACAATTTTGAGGTTAATTGTTATTAGCTTATCAAGGACTTGATAAAACAAATTACGGCTAACTAATCTAACTGATTGATATAAAAGTCACTTTATTTAAGCTTTCTGCAACCTTTACCAAATATAAAAACAAATTAACATGAAGGAAAAGGTACCTGAATGCTTTAATTCCATTGATCACTTATTTATTTAGAACTCAAAATAAATCTCCTTTTGACAATATTTGTATGAGTTGTTGGTATTGTCCTTGGCTGGAATCAGATTTATAGTTGAAGAGGCATACGGGAGCTGTAATCAATAAGAATAAATTGTTAAAAGATGACTATATACATTGAGCAAAAGTCTAATGTAAACTTTTAAGAATATCAAAAGTCTTTGATAATAAAGTTAATATTGTGAGTAAATTAACAGGTTTAATCTAATCAATGATGAAATTTCAATGGGTTTGCTTTTGTAGCAATAGCAAAATTTTCATGATATTTGGAAACTTTTGGAAAATTGAGGTTATGTATGTGGGCAATTAAATGAACAAAAATTACTCTATTATTTTGAGAAGAATATTTGAAGTAATAATAATATAAAACTAAAGCTAAACTTACCTGAACATCAGATTATTGTTGTAGCTTAGGATCAGTTCAGGACATTTCTTGTATTTCCTGAATAACGGGATCCATATTTCTATAAAATAGTATGGCGTCGATTCTTTTGTTGAATATATTAAATTTATGTAGAATTATTTTACGATGATATGACGACTCTTACACGAGAGGATTGACTAATTACTGAGCACAATAATATCAAAAAACCAATTCTAGCTGGTTCTTCTAATAAGTTGTATGAACGCGCTGGGTCAAATTAATCTGGTTTGGACGATCTGTTACGTTAGTGAGATGTCTCTTATTACACTGATACCGTCGATACAGAACATTAGTTGCATTTGTGACATTCGTATGATTTGGGAGATCTCGACGATTCGGCAGTTGTGGGGGAGAGAGAGGGAATGAGATTAGAGTAGACGGCAATAGGACGCTATGAACGTGCATAAATAGGGCTGGAGCGTAGAAAAAGGGCATTCAGTATCCAATTATTTGGGATACACACACGAGTGATTTTTGTTCCTCTCTGTCCGAGGTTGCCTCAAATTGGGAATTTTTAAATTATTTTCTTTTCTTGGGTAAATTAAAGATCAGTAACAGGGAAGCAATTTAAATATCAGTAATTTTAATTTATTAAATTAATTGTGGTTATTAGACTTTTATGTTGGTTAAATAAAATTTACTATGGGTAAATTGGGTTTATTCTGGAGATTAGTTCAGTATTGGGAAATGTTATTGAAAATAATTTTGTTCTTTTTGGCTACGTGATCGGAACATAGCTACGTTTTGGTTCGATGTTGTTTCCACCTAAGGTCGAAATGCGCGGATTGACACTTGGCTCTTAGTACGGGAACTCTAGTTGAAAATAACTGAAGTGATTAGGGAAAGGCAATCGCAGAGTCTTTTAATTTATAGTCCCAAAGTGACTAGCTGAGATGGGATTGTTACTATCAAAGATAGTAATAATTTCTATTCTCGTCCAGGGGTTTTAGGTAGGGAACTCTATGCTGTTTGTTGAGGTGCAAACAGGGCTGTTCTAACTTGGACATGTCTAGCAACCTCCGGTTGGGGATTGGTTCTCTCTTATGGTTCTTGTAACGTGCGTTGAAGAGTTCGTGAGGTCAAAAGACCGCAAGAACCTGAGTTGGAATGGATTCTTAATTGTCCCGGGCGCGAGTAGGAAAATCTTCTGAGGCTGGGCCGATGGCATCATTAGATTTTTTAGGGAACACTAGGAGCTGAATAGAATCTTGGACTTGCTATCCAGACTGGTTAGGGCAGTGTAGCAGGCGCGAAACCGAGCGTGGGGAAACGCCTTTGTAGGAGGGACAGTTCCGTGTGGAAACCGATTTCCACGGGGTTAGAGATAGGTCAACGTTGTTTAACAGATTAGGGCCGTATTGAGAAATAGGTTTCGTCAGGAAGGTTTTAGGTACACTAACAATGAAGCACACACATCTTTCACCACAAATTACACACCTTTAGAAACCCCTTGGCTTTCTGGAGACATGCACATATCGTAAAGTTTAAAACTTCTTTAGGTCTTTATTAAGTAGGTAAATTCATTTTAATAATGGACATTAGTGTACTGAAAAACAAAAATCCATAAGGTCTCTAATTGTCCTTGAATAAAATTATAGGTAAGGAAACTAGGTTGATTTAGGGAAATATTAGGAAAGTAGGAGGTTATGAATAGTAGGGAATAATAGGGACTATGAAGCTCTAAAACTTAATTCAACAAAGAGCATTAATACTAATTCTAGGGATGGAGTAATTTTTATAGTAAACAAATTAACTGGTCTTTAGTGTTCTAAAAATACATTCCATAAGGAACGCTGAAGCACTATAATCATATTTATCAAGTTTAAGAAATTTCATCATTGTAGACGGAACCCGATTCTTATTAATCGAGTCTTTCTTTACGTTATACCAAAAGTAATATTGGGGAAAAAATAGACATAGATAAAGGAAGCTCTATGAAAAACTAACCTCTAAAATATTGTTGAATATAAACAAATAAACTGAAATTATAGATTTGATTTCTTCTCAAATTAAATATCTGATTAAAATTACAATGATTTGCTTGAATTCTAGCTAAATATGTACATAAAAGTTGCAAAGGTGTTTTACTATAGTTTGGTGAACGCCAATTTATATTTTCAGTCAAAAGGTACTTGTGAGTTTTGTTCTCCTTTAATGAGATCTAATAGGGCAGATTGTCCCTAGGGTCAATTAGAATTCACTAGAAACAGGAATTCGACCTTTCTACATTGGATTTATTGAAGGATAGCATGACAAACAGAAGTCAGATTGACTGAACGATTTCATATTGTTAATGGATGAAGATTATACTGGTTGAAATGTAAAATATTTATAATTTCAGTTTATCTTGTACTTAAATGAAAACAAGTATGACCTAGAGGACAGGAAAGATATACCTACTTTTAGGATATGACTAGACACAGAATTACTGACTTGACTTCCAAAACCCCAGGAACCGGTCTGTGGGTTTATTTGTTTTTGGTAGGAGTGCGAAATAATGTACATACAGACAATACACACGTCCTCTTGAAAGAAAAAAGGGAGATCCCAGTCCTTTGCTTGTAGCTATGACTGAGTATAATTAATAAATATGACTTAAGACTGAATTTTACAATTAGAGTCTACCCGGAAGCCGTTCTTCCGAGATCCCAAAATGGAGGTCACTCATTCCCAGATAGTCGGCGGAGTGAATCGAAACAGGCGTTGGTCTTGGGGCCTGTTTCATTACAAAAAAATATAAAATATTTTCTACTGACTTGACTCAACCTTACAACTTCCAGAACTACAGACTTAACCTTACTCAAATGTATATCTTTCTAGGTAAGCTCTATGTTTCATATATGATTACTGATCGAATTCATTATAACGCTAGGCATAACAGACATCTTAAAGGTGTGTAGGGATCGTTAACTTTATCACAGTTCAGGCACCAATACCAATTCTCAGATAGGCTAGGTTGATCCAATATATTCATTTCCAATGCTTTACTGGGTTACGACTACGACACACAACGTAAGGGGTCCTATTCACTAGACGATACACGAGCCATTTCTAACTACTAGACGATACACGAGCCATTGTTATACCCTAGACTTTCACGAGCCAATACTAGGTAGCAAAATGTTAGGATTTACTCTCATTCATTTACTAAATTACTTACCTGTGATTTAATACCACCTAGGTTTGCATAAGTAGGAATGTTAAGCAACAAAAATAGATTTAAACACTTACATTATAAGTAGAGAACCTTTCTAACATCCTCCTTTTTGTAGTAGGGTAAATGTTTCTTATTAGGTCATGTGTTTTATAGTGGGTAATATATTAGTGGGGTCAGTTAGATCAGGAGTTAGTATAAAGTAAATAGGGGTAGACATAACATTGTAATTAGGTGCTGCAACGTAGGGTATCAGGCTTCAGGTTATATTATATATATTTCTTAGACGCAATTTAGGTTTAGCACGTAGGCAGGCTAACCAGGTTTTCTTATATCTATATTTCTTAAAAGTAATTTAGGGGTAGAGGGCTAAGTAGGCTGTGAAGTAGTATTTGGGGTGTTGGTTAAGTTTGGTTAGGCTTAGATCATTAGATCATTATTCTTCCTAGATCATTATTATCTATTATTCTTTATTTCCTTTTAAATTAGATTGACAGGGGCAATTTACAGACTGACTATTAATTTATTTATATTTTCAGTTATTACATAATTATTATATGTAAAAAAACTGAAATATCTCATTCTATAACACAAAACTGTGTGACCTATCTGAAATCCTCTCAAATTTTAATTTAAAATAATGCAAGCCGGTTTATAAATAACGGAGTTGTGCGGTAACAAATATTAAAAAAAAACGGACAAGAGCGAGTCAGACTCGCCCACCGAGGGTTCCGTACAAACTAGTAGATAAAAGGGGGAAATTATATTTTTTTTTATACTTTCCTTCATAAATTGAATAATCATAACATCGTAAGAATATTTAAAAACCTGTTTTAGCTTGTGCTAATTAAGCTCTTTTAGATAATATGCCACATGATACGGTTAAAGCACTTTATAATTTGGACCCTCCTTCCTAGCATAAAGACCCTATTTTATGTGATTAAATTAAAAATGTACAATTTTCAGAATTTTTTATTTATGTGTACGACAATGCTTCTTGCTAAATTTCAAAGTTGTAAGGTCAACGGCAAGTACCCCATAGGTTTTGACTCCCTTGCGAGTATCGAAATATGCGTTTTTTACAACATATTCGGATGATTTTAATGATTAAATTAAAAATGTACAGTTTTCGGAAGTTTCCTTTTATGCGTTACTATATGAGAATGCTCTTGCCAAATATTAAAGTTATAAGGTCAACGGGACGTACCTCATAGGTTTTGATTCCCTTGCTTCTTGACAGACAACAAATTGATCCTATAAGGGTTTCGTAAGGGTCGTATTTTCCTTTTGAGGTACGGAACCCTAAAAAAATAGAATTGAGAACCTCCACTTCTATGAAGTCGGTTGAAAATTGAAAACAATGTTCAAATTATATATACTTAACAACCTAAAGCAGGTACTATACAATAAACAATTAAAAAAAAAAACGATAACCCAAAAAACATATATATACTACCATTGCAACATACTCGTACTGTAGCATTGCCACAACCCTTGATTCTGGTTATTTACGAACTAAAATTATGGTCATTCGCGTAACTGGCCATTTGCGATTCTGGTACTATGCGTCGAAAGACCTAGATCGTGAATGAGAATGTCAGTTATTTAAACTTTGCTTACCTAACTTTATTTTCATTAAAGTTACCAATACGAAAATACTTAACTACATATTTATATAATTTTGTAGTTAGATTTAGTTAGGTAGAGTTAGTTAGGTAGAATGTTTTATCCATTGAGCTACTTGAAGCTCAATTGTTTTTATCCCGGATTCCCAACCCTAGAAATATGAGCTCAAAATTTATTTTCCAAAATGTTTCCAACGAGTTTATATCTGTACAGGGTAAAGTAAGAGGTAAGTTCTTCATCAGTAACCTACTTGGCTAGCGGCGCGTGTAACTACTGACAAAGTTTAAATTACATTGAGTTGTTATCGGAGAAAGTTTTAACGCGAAAACAGGGAAAACAGGACAAAAGAAGTCAATAAGTAAATAAATATGGAGGCTGGTTAGGTTTATTAGGCTGGCAAGATTATTTGATAGCACATTATTCTGTTAATAGCATCAAAAACCTGTTGGAAGCTTGCATTCTGCGTCTTTCTGCTACTTGTAAGAGGTTGTCTGTCCACATTGTGGCTGGTCAGAAAGAGCAAGACCAAAGACCACACACTGGTAAGCGCAGCATAGAAAATGCTGCGCTTACCAGTGTGTGGTCTCAATCGATAACTCGTGAATGTGACCAACTTTATCGTGTTAATATAATTTTAGTGTTTTTATTTATTTTATTAAGAGGAGTTTATAAATACAATAAAACTCAATCAAAAATAACAAATAAGGACCTTTAACGTATAAAGTCAATCCCTAGTTGACTTTATACGTTATCAAGGGTTCGTGTTGTCCTATTTACCCCTAGTCAATAAAATGATGCTGTTAATCATAAGGTTGACTGGCGATATATATAATAGTAGCTCTTTGTTGACTGGCTTTGAAATCAAACTACGGTGTTGACAGGTTGGCACATTGACATGTTCTTCCTGTAACCATTGAGCTGTATGTACTTACGTACCAGAGGAGTATATCTGATGCAAAATTATTGTCACATTTTTTGGTAAAGTAAACGAAACATCTTTGTGAAGCTGTAATTATTATTCCAGCGCTATATATAATAATAATTACATCATTTATCTACGATTATACGATTCAGATTCAGATTCGGATTCTTTTATTGCATTTCCATAGTATATTACATAGGTGGTAAAACAAACTGTTCAAGTATCATATGGACCCCGTCGGGCGATTGATACTTGCAGCGCAGAATTCCATATATGATGTGTTTTCTCGCTAGCAAAACGTCAAAAGCACTCACTTCACTAGTAAGCTACATACGGCCTTACCGAAAAACGTTGCCTAACTTAAAGCAATGCTTAACATATAGGTATTTTGTCAACTTCTCGCTGACACGTAATGATACTTGCGGAAAGAAGACAGAGAATTTAAGACGTTGGTTAAAGTTAAGTAACGTTTTTCAGTAAGGCCCTGAGTGAGGAACGGCGGTCTCGCCGCAGTTGAATGTAACAAAGTAGCTATGCACTCATAGCTACTTTGTGTCTGCTCTCGTACGTAAGTAAAATGTCTGTAACCTTCTCTTTTACAATCTACAATATTTCATTCTGATGATTCATAATATCCGATCGTAGTTACATAAGATTGTATTAGTAGAAGAGTACAAGTGACCATTTACAAAACACCTTTTAATAGGAAGTACTGAGTATCTATATATTCGATAAATTCAAACAAATTTTAATGAAAACGTTTCAATTAGTGCCAGTACATAAAACTAACAAAACATACAAATTTCCAGCTGAATAACTTAGTAGCAAACACAATAAAACATCAATTTCAATAATGGATATAAAATAGTGTCCATTATCAATACAGTAGTAGCATTGACTGAGTGAACACTTTCGCCGAGTGTATTGAACAGTGAACTGAAAGTGTGAAGTGAGTGAGCACGGCCGGTGAGGAGAGACGAGGCCTGCTGGTGTAAGATGGAAGATAATGCTGCTGAGAACACATACAGGTGAGCTATCTTAGAATATTGTGTTTGTTTGTAGATTAGTCTTGTTGGCTTTTTGACTCTAACATGAACCGCATTGCCAGACTACGAAAAGCCATGACCAGTGGTGAACTGCATCGTGATTTTGAAGAATTCACTAATCAAAACGAGTGGTGAAACCCAGAGTGACGATTATAGGTTCGATAACAATAGGTTAAGCTTCCGGCAGTCTAGTGGTGAGACCGTCTAACTTGCGATTCGCATGTCCTGGGTTCGAATCCCACGGCACGCACCTCTGTCTTCGAAGTTATGTGCGTATTGTTGATTGCCGCCAACTTCAAACGGTGAAGGAAAACATCGTGAGGAAACCTACATGTCTGAGAGTTCTCAATGATCTTGAAGATCTGTGAAGTCTGCCAACCCGCACATGGCCAGCGTGGCATACTATGGCCTAACCCTTCTCACAATGAGAAGATGGCCCGTTCCCAGCAGTGGGACAGTTTGAACAAACAGGTCTGATAAAAAAAAAGATGGCAGAGACAATTACCCGGCAAGGCCGCAAGTGCAGTGTCAGCGCGCATGCAGTATTGAGTCTAGAGATTTGAGTCAGTATGACAATATCCATATATGCCTCAATTTCAGTTTTGTTTTCATCTCTAAAGATGCTGTAGTAAATCTGTTGTTAGTAATCTTCTCTCACACCTACATAAAATAGGATTATCTGATAAACTACTTAAAACATACCGGATTCAGAATTCCTTCCGAATTGAGCAGTCGAGTCTGACGGAATACCCTTGTCTACTCTCGCTTGTTTTTTGGGTCTGAAGAACTATTTACTGGGTCTGAAGAACTGTGTAGAGCGTTTTGCTCTGATTCCACACCTTCGTTTAACATCAGGCGATTTGGTCAATCGTAGATCTATCTAATGACAAAGAAAAACATTTTTATTGCATTTCACGATACCGCCAAAAATATTAATGATCTCTCCATAGCTCGTTGCGTGACTTTGAGCTTCCTTTTTCCATTGTGAGCGACCACGGTTAAAATCAGTTAAGGATAAATTATATGAAAACAATCCGAGATAAAATCTGCTTACCTAAGCTGTTTACATTCAAACACACCACCCTTAGATGGTAACGTTGTAAAGTTAAAAGCCGCATATGTCGTGTTTGTGTTAGTTTAGGCCAAAAACGTATGAATAAGGCAACCGGAGGTAAGTAACGTTTTGCTTTGCGAATGGGAATGGTTTGGCAAACATTTGGCAGGTTGGTTTATTTACTTGAATAAGGCTGATGAAGTCCAATATTGGCCACACGTTTATTTTATTTACGGCCAATGTCAATATTCAGTAGAATCCAATTTAGTCCTATCATGCCGCTTACAGTGTTCGTAAATTTACAAACTTTTACATATTGCATTCATACGATATATCAATGCTAACAAATTGCCATAGAATCCGTTCAAAGATTATGTAAGTAAGAATACTTGTGTGTTTGAGTGTTTGTGACAAAAAAACAGATCAAGTCCAACTTTGTAATCTCATAAAAAATTGTAGCAATCGGTGATACCGACAATATTATCGTCCTGTTAAATTCTCGACATCAGAACCATATCCGTCGGATCTCCTATTCATCAGAAGTGGGATATCGGACTGATGTCGAAAATTTAGTTTCCATATTTATCATTATCAAGATTGACGGGTGAACATAATTGGTATTATCAGAAAATGACATTTTTAATCAATGTTTCATATTCTATATCTTATTTTCACAAGTTTCATTACGTGTCAACGAGAAGTTGACAGAATATTTTGAGCATTGATCAAATATTTTTACGTAGTTATTGCAATCTCTTTGGGAAACGTTTTTCGTTAAGACCCATTTATGTAGGTATTGTATAACGTACAATGGTTAGTGTAATTATAGGGAAAAAAAAGATTTAACAGGATACTGAATTCCGTTGTTATTTAATAACGTTTAAGGTGGAGCTCAACGCGCGCAGCTATCTCTCTCGCGCATTTTTAAACATTAAATCATTTATTGAAATAAAACAAATTTTAACGGATTTATCTCGTATATTCTACATAATTTTTACGACTTGACCTGGCTGAGTGTTCGAAACGTCAGGCCATAAAATGACCTGACGTTTCGAACACACACACCCCACACACACATCCACATTCCTGTTGCGTACTGCACAAGAATGGAATTCGTTGCCGCCATCTCTGTTTCCTGAGACCTACAATCTTGGAATTTTCAAGGCTAGAGTGAATAGATATCTTTTAGATCGACGAGTTCCATCCTCGGCCACACCGTCGCTTAACATCAGGCGAGTTGTTGGTCAATCGTAGATCTATAATGTATTAAAAAAAATGTTATATATGACCTGACGCGATAAATCTGTTAAAATTTGTTTTAAAAGTGATCTAATATGTTTAAAAATGCGTGAGAGAGATAGCTGCGCGCGTTTCATTACAATTAGTAACAATCGTAGAAAACAGTTTATATCCACTATCCTGCGGTGCGCGCCTTATGGTCCGCGGAATAATGCGCTTTAACTGCGCTGAGAACCTTAAGGTCCGCACGCACACTGTCAATATAACCCGCCAAAATACTTGCCCCGACTCATAGATACGCTGCTCTAACTTATATAGAGAGTAGATGAAAGACAAAGACACAATATAAAACCGTTAGAATTGTTACCACCCATAGAAAATGTTTGGGAATATTCCATCAGTACGCGACGAACCGCCATACGGTGCGCGGGCGTTGAAAATCATTTGAAAGTGTCATGGCGGCCGGTCTCCCAGTTGATGATTAAATAAAGATTTTAAGTATTTATTTCAATTAAATACATATGATTTTATATTTAACACGTGGTTAAATAGTGACAAAACCTAATTACAGTGTCAAATACATGTCAGTGTGAACAAAAAATCGAAATATTTTTATCGAAAAAGTGATCACTGTGACGTCATGTGACCATTGTGCTGCCAAAATTCGTGTAATTAAAAAGTTGGAGTGTTTTAAAAATAAATTTTCTTCAAAAACATATCAAAATAAATAGTGATATGTGAGCCAAATATATCCAGTGATACGACAAAAGTGTTAAAATATTTTTTATTAGTTTTTAATTACAAAAAAAATGACTAAATCTGTGTGCGTCTACGTCTACATCTGCGTGCCGTCGGACCACCGTCGGACCGCCGTCGGACCGCCGTCAGCTTTTCAAAGCCGATTTTTCAAAATATCTTCAATTACAACAGGTATGTTTGTTTATTTACTTTTATAGAACATTTTAATTAGATTATAAACACATAAAAATATTTTTAAATAGAGCAATCCATTTTGCTCAATAACTTCGTAATTGACTTAGCGTATTTTTTTTTCCATGTTTTTTCATCATCATCATCAGCTACAAACGAGGTTTTTTTATGGTCTCTAATAAAAAATTAAAACACATTTTTATGAGCTAAAACAATGTTCACAGATGCTAATAGAGTGTTACTATAACATAAACAAAACATCAATAGCCACTTCACAATAGAAGTTCTCAGATTTAATTTGTAAAGACGACCCTGTTTTTATGAGCCTGTTAATGGCCACTTGAACAGCGGGTGCTTATTGACGATCGTATTATCTAAACAATGTATGGGAGTATGTTATTTTTATCTCGGATATCTGTTTATTGTTGTTTTTTAAAGTAAATAAAACAATAATATGTATGAAATGGTTTTTATATTTTTTTATATGATTTTTTTCGTAAAAAATTGCGAAAAAAATCGCATGCTCAACTTTAAGCCTAGATAGGGGATACTTTGATTTAATTAAAATATATATGCGTTAGATATTCAGTTAGCTTTATTCAGTAGAATTACAGTGATATAAGTTTTATATATAGTTTTCATAAAAAAAATTAGGAAAACTCTAGGTTTTCATTGCGCGCGGAAAATTCGCGAAAATTCGCGAGGCGCGTGCGCAGTTAAAAAAAAATGGCGGACCCCCGGACCGCAGCTGAGCGGATAAAATCATTGGTTAGGGGTTAAAAGAGTGAAAAATTAATTTGTTTATTTTGATGGAGTAATATTTTTTTAAAGTTTTATTCAGATACTGGCGACGGAGTAGTGAAAAAACATATACTTTCCTACTCCTCAGCCAATTTAAAAGATATCAAAGATTTTTTAAGTATTTGTCATATCTAAATGAATAAATCCATTTCTCGCTTTTCTAATGACCCTGACCAGTGATTACGTTTAAAAATGTTGTGATGCGCGAGCGAGATAGCTGCGCGCTTTGAGCCGATATAAAATCTCTTTGGAGCCGATCCCTTAGCGGCGTAGGATGTGCACGCTGACTATTTACACCTTCGTAGCGTGGTCGTGGGTCACAGTGGAAAACCACGCTGAGTTCACATGTATAGCGTGTCCTTGCCTAGTAATGAATCTGCGCCCTAATTGGAAGGCAGTGTTCCGGGCTTTGTCAAAGTAATTTATCAACTTGAGAATATTCTACTTTCCGGGAAATTTGAGCGTGTAAACCAACCGTGTAGACAGTATAAATTAATTTAACGCGCCTAATGTTGTTCTAATGAATAACTCAAAATTAACTTCTAATGATTAAACTGAATTACCTGACGTCTACAAGTTACAAGATAATTTAAAGGAAGACGCTTCGTCAAGTACTTATTCTTAGCTAGCTGTGCCTTGCAGTTTTACTTGCCTTCTCACAGGTTTATTCAGGTACAAAACTTGATATATTTGTTCAACCGTGAAATACCGAGTATAGTGGGAATTAGATGGATCTGCGTATATGGTTTTAATTTCAACTCGATACCTTTACGCGTTCCTGAGATACAGGTTTTGACAGACGGATAGACAGACAAACAAAGTAATCCTATAAGGGTTCCGTTTTTTTCTTTAGAGGTATGGAACCCTAAAAAAGGTTTCAACATCTTTCAATATGACAGAATATAATGTAAAAATAAAGTAAAACCCATAGGTAAAGATTTTTTCGCTAGGTTAAACCCAACTCGATATAAACGCACCAATCCAGAATCTGTCCAGTAAAATTGGTACCAAGATTATCAAGGTCGCCCATTCAACCCTCAAAAATATTTCCTTTGATCCTGTCAAATGATAAAACCTTTTCTCACATTGAAAGGGCCCCAAGGCTGAAGGTCGGTGCGCGGTATCGATCTGGAGCAGGGCGTAAGGACTTCGTAGGACGAAGGGTGAACACTCCATTGAGAAAACATGAGCCATTAGCTAATGTTTCATTCAAATATTGATATTTATGTGACTATTTCAAGTTTTTTGAATACGTTAAGATGGTTTGTGCGCGAGAAGTAGTTTGTGATTTCTTTTTGTCTGTCCTAGCAGTTTTCGCATTATATTGGGATCAATTCTAAACTGATTAAAATTCTTTAAAATAACAAATTTCAAAAAACAAACGAAAATTTCTTTTTTTGAATTTAGTTACTTTAGGAATTTTAATAAGTTGAGTGGTGCCTTGAGAATGGCCCCCATTATTCTGGTAAAAGTCGAATGTTATTGACGAGTGAGCGAATTGTTTATGAAATCGAATATTGAACGAATTTGCTATTCCTACTTGTGAATAAAGTTAGTAGTCTAAGCTACGCGCGTCTTATATCTATTTATATTATCAAGCTCTTTCATGCTGGACTGTGAGAAAAAGAAAAACATATAATGTCCAGCTGCTTCTCTTCCCGGGCATACTGTAAAAGTCGGTTAAGGGACTTGAGGGAAATTGTTGTGTATGTAGGCGATGATAAATGGTTTTATTTATTAAATATAAATAATTAAATATATATTGTTATATTATTTATAAATATGTATTGATAATGTGAATGTGTGTGTGTATGTTTAATTAATAATAATAATAATGTAGGTGGATATATGTATATGTACCCTACAGGCTGACCCCCTGTCACTGCAGAGTGCAGACCAATATTAGGTACAGTTTATCCTCCAATACCAAGCATTTATAAAATAAGATTATTTTTGTTTTTTTATCTTTTTTCATAATAAGATGGACCCAATATATCATTTCTTTTTTGTATAATTTAGTTAATATTATCTATTGTGACATTTTAATTATGTACTTTTTTATTGTAATTTTAATTGAATTCCTTAATTTATTAATTTTGACATGCTTTAAAATAATAACACTTTGAATTGATATAGGTACTTTTTTTTTGTAAATTTTGTAAATTATATCATTAGCGTAATTCGTATTGACGGTGCTAATTTGAATAAAAAATAAATAAAAGCGTAAAACTGGTTACAACAAATAATGCCATAAAATCTACGCCAAAATATAAACTGTGAAACAAATTGGAAGGGAACATGCAATATTTTATTATTGTTTTCATTTTAAAGAATTCCATGTAGAATAGACCAAAAATCTAAAAAAAAAACAAAACATTGTAATTTATCGGAAAAATGCGGTTTTAAATTGACAGTTTAAATTTTCGCGCGAAAACGGACCTTTAGTTCAGATGACGTCACTCCTGTCTGTCACTGGTTGTACTTGTTCGTGGCTGGCTTTCATATGTATGGAATTCATATTGAAAGAGTGATTAGAAGACTGCGCGAATTTGCTTTTCTAAAGCCACAATATGCCTGTGTTGATAATTTTCTAATTCCCCATGTAGACTATAGCATAATCATTTGTTGTGCGCTTGTCAATTTACAATTACCTTTAATTAAAATTGAATAAAATAATAGTATTTATAAAGCATAGAATTTTATTTTATAAATTTACAAAAAAGTTTTAGGAAAAATATGTTTAAATATTATATATATCTTTTAATTTTGGAAATACAGCATATCCAGAATTTCTTTGCAGCATTCATAATACACACAATGCTGTTATCATATGGCACATTATAAATATCTAATTTATCTCTCTCTATTAATATTTAAAATTATATTAATTAATTTTAATATTTCCCATACAACAAACGTGATTTTTTCATATATTTTTTATAGATAATGGCCCGTACCCTTGTGCGCGAGTCCGACTCGCACTTGGCCGGTTTTATTTTTCTTTACCTTCAGAAGCTGCACAATCTTCACATTGGCAGGACTGGTCAAGCTTTGCTTTTCATTTATAATAGCTGAACACGATAACCTTCCTTACGTACTTTATGCTCCGAAGTACCTAACTCGACTTTTACTGTACATAATTCTCCATCTCGTTTAATTTGGACATGTAGAAGCCGCTGAATAAAATAAAAAGTTTAACAACTATGGTTTATACATACCGTACCTTTCATTTCTACACATCAAAACTCTGCACTTTCGACAAAAAAGTTACAACCATGTCAACACTAACTCTTGGTAAATTCCTGGAGTCTGCTTTGATAAACCCAACTTTCATTTTTATTTAAAAAACGCAATTAATATTCCCTTAAAATAATATTCACTTTTACAAAAGTAACCTCAAATAAGTTGTCATAACAGAAGTGACGTCACTAAACGCTGATTGGTGTTTTGAAATAAGTCTTGTTTCAAGTCATTTTTAATTCGTAATTATCGTTAAAAATCAAGATTATGTCAATTAGAAACGCTGCAGTGGCTTTATTTTATGTTTTTTTTTTACATTTTAGTCATAAAATTTTCATAAATATTCTAATAGCATCTTCCCTATTCCCTGCCACGGAGAATTACGAGAATTTCAATATGTTGGAAATAAATGATACGAGTGAATTCCGCGCGAAGAGCGGATACTCATGCTGATTACATTTTATATGTTAATTCAATGTGTATAGAAGGCGAGAAGGATAGACAGCTGACACCCATTCAAAGACTTGAAAATATTTTTACTTCCATTTTCAATTCGTTTTCTTTTCTTCTTGTCAACTAAGACACGTCTATTGATGGGCCAATAACTTCTACGACAAGTTGGCTTTTGTAGTGCAATTTCTCTGTTTTATCTGTTCTGCCGGTCGCATATATGCGCTATATAGGCCTCCGATGGTGGCGACGCGTTGATAAGCCAATACTCGGTCTAACCCGCCGCATTACGTGTTTCACATCAAAAACATATTTTTTAAACAATTCATTGATAAGAATAGCAAGTTTTCACACATTCAAAATTAAGAACCTACTCATGTTGAAAGCATGGGTCGTGATCCTGATATTATCCTGTTAAATCTCATTATCCCGGTACCTATAATCCCTACCTATGTAAACATATTTCTTCAATCAAACCCACAACCTATACAAATCGTATTGGCTAGTATGTACAATCTACCTACAAACCAGTGTTTTGCTTACCTCTTACCCGCCTATCACACTAAATAAAGTTACAGTTTATCGAATAACGTTTTCAATACGTTAGAGTAGGTCTCTCACAAATAAACACACTACCACACTAAATCACACTACCACGGCCCCTCTCGGTTTGATTGGATACACGCCGACCGCCGCGCCGCCCCCCCCGGCTTGAAATTTCATTTACATTTCAGCCCTAGCGTTCTCTTACTAGTCTGTGATATCCGCTCTCTAGTGATACTAGTTTACATACGGATTTTACAGAAACACAACTTCAAGATCTTCTTATTCTCTCTTGCCTGTTTTTACGAAACAGATACAATTCGAATAAGCGGTCAAGAGTGTCAAGACACGCATATAGTAGGGTTCCATAGCTTATGCTGTAGGTAATCTAAAAGAAAACCACTTGGCGAATATTGTTTGTTTAGACCACTATGCAAAAAGGTCTAAAGAAACAATAATGACAATGACATCTGTACTATAACGACTTAAGTGTTTTACATATTTATCGCTATATCTCGAAAAATTGTTGTCACAGAGTGTTCAAAATAATTTTCATTGAATGTTTTTGATATTATTTACCACTATGGTCAATAATTAATGTCTAGGTTTAATATTTTAGAAATGTAGAAGGTGGGGGGCACAATTTATTCAATTTATTGATAAAAAATGTGAAAACGTTAATAAAATAACTATTGTTCACGGTTTATTTGTTTCTTTCGAATCTCTTATCTGCTTATTCTTATCCCAACGGTTAGTAGAAGGTGAGGGGAAACAGGGGTATTGCAGATGGATGTTCTACCCTCGAGCTACTGGGGAGGAAGATTAAGATGCTGCGTGCGTTGTCGGACTATTTAATAAATGGACCAGGTATGTGGCTCGTGGGGAGTTATTTTTATATAAGAAATTCGTTTTGTTGATAGAGGAACATATTATTATTAATGTTATTTTTGGAACAAGATTGTTGTGGCTCATATAATGTTACGTAATTTATGAGTTTATGTCTGTATATTGGTAAAATATTGTTTGGTTTTGTTTTTTCCTTAAAGCGCGCAGCAGAGAGAGATGTAGCTGCGCACGTTGAGACAAATTAGGTTTTTTTTATCAAATTAGGTCAAAAGCGCAAGTGCCCTTAAAAACTACATATCTAGCCAATTATATTATATTTTTTCGTGTCTCTAAACTTCTCAACATAGGTAAATTAGGTTTTAGCGCGCCGACATAGAGTTTAAATCTTTAAGTTCGTCATTGTTAGTACATGAGTATCGGTCAATTCAGGGCACTTTGTTCGTGAATTTTGTTTAGACTTTGTGTCAATGTGATAATCCCGTCATTGCAACGTGCATAAAACATTACACAAACTACATAACTATAACCAATGATGTATTATACGTAAATAGGTTTTCTCCGGCTCTACGTGGGAAGCCTCAAGTAAGGTAAGGTCTCGACTCGTCTTCAGTCACGACGCTTCGGGTAACGCTGTAAGACGCTGTGTCGTGACCTTGTGAACAGTGACAATGTCATCCTGTTCAGAAAGTGCAACACCAAGATACTAGCCTCAAAGATGTGTATTATCCTCGAAAGTGATGAGAATGGAAATTAAGATTTGCCGTGCTTTTAGTTCATATACAATGAGTATATCTATAGAGGGTATAGATAAAATCTCATTGACTATAACGCACAAGACCGCTGCTTCCAGCGCGATTGCAACAATGTATTGATATATTTGATTATTAGTACCTTTGGATTTTTAATTAAACGGAGTAAATTGACAAATCGAATGTTGCCACTTTTTTATGATATGAAAATAGTGCCGTGCTAAAAAGAGCTACTAAAATGAACTAATTCATATATATAAGTTTCATTACGTTGTAGATCTTCCTAAAATCGAATTTTTTGTCTTAATTGTGTATTTGCTAACTAGTAAAAAAGATGTCAAAGATTTCAAACTAAACTATTAGGTACATACCACGATCTTCTTACATGTTTCATAGGAAATAACTATTACACTGTAACTATACGATACAATTATGGAATCACTTCTTATTTCCTGAGTTTATTCAGAAAAACCAGTAAAATACGAGTACATTCTTCTTCCGCCAAGGTTGTTGCTGACTCAATAAAAGCGATTCGCTGACTTAAACGTTTCAAGATGTAGGTATTTATTATTTTCATTCCGCGTTCTGACCTTTTTTGAACTAGGTACATGTGACTCACTCAAATCTCATCACTATGGTTTGAGAGTTGGTAATATTATTTCGAATAGTGACATTTCAGACTGTCAGTTTACTCCGTCTAATTAAAAATCCAAGTATACATATGCTCATCTATATTACTTAATAAAGGTTAGGCTTCAATTTCCCGAAATGGTCTCATTCATACTTTTCTATTCGAGGAAACCTTGAGCGCGAGTGAGTGTTTCTTACTTGGCCCACACTTTTCTAAACCAGCCACTCAATTATTTACTACTTGAGTATTGTGAACTAATTACACTTGCCTAGAGAAACGAGTTTACTAGCTTCGTTTAGTTTCTTCATTACATTTAGTTGCCGTGGTTTGGTCAAGATTTTAATTTTCACCGTCCCCCTCACATACAGAAATAACATATCTCGCAACTGTCCTGTCCCGCGAATGTGTCGCTCATACAACGAACTTTATCGTAGTTGTGCTCGTCATAACGAACATCACAAATTAGATCTATTCGGAATTAGTCTCAATCGTTTTCGCAACAATGTTTATAATTCTCTGTAAGCTACCTACTTATCCTAACGATAGCTACATGATTGTGCGATATACTTGTATCTTGTCTCAATTTCATCTTAATTAAGTATATAGGTAAGCTACATGTATTATTCATCTACTTTTATTAATACCATGCTGTGCGCTCTAAGAGTGGATTACGGGATCGACCACATCAACAGCATGTTATTAAACGCAATATTTCCTGTAATGTGTAATGAGTGCCAAATAAATAAATGAAACAAGTTTAGAAACCGATAAAACGACTGAACCGATTTTGATGAAACATAGCACTGTCGATCGAAACAAAAACTAGAACAAAATAGATCCATCCGTTTGAGAGAATTGCTATTACCAGCTGAGCTGTGATGTGATACCAATCAAACACAAGGATTTTTAAGTTTAAATATTATTTAGTGTATTAGGATAGGAGTCCGTTTATTGTTCTGTTATAATTAATAACTTACGTTTATTTCATCATCAGTAGCGATGAATGTAAATATCATCACTATATAGCTACTTGTACCCTCATTTTGGCGGCGGCCATGGATCCAAGGGCGGACGGGTCCATATCGATCGTGCCAGTTTCCAAAATCAAGGTTGCATCTGTGGCACAAAGGGCCCGTGTTAGGAGAAAACCTCTGGAAATTTATCTACGCGCTACTAAAACATAATGCATTGAACCGGCAACTTTTTCGTCGGTTCCTTGGAGTACTTTTTTGTCAGTAATGCCTTTTTATTTTACTATAATTTTATCAATATTCAATCTTTGGAACACTTCCAAAAATAAAATCAATGTTTTAACATTAGATATTGGCCTAAATAAATATAATTAAAAACTGAAAAAATCGACTTCAGTTATTTTGTTATAGAAACCTTCTTTTGACAGACTGATAAAATTTGTAATTACGGGAACATCTCTGAAGTATGACCTAACAAAATAAAAAAGAACCATCAAAATCAATTCATAATTAGCGAAGTCATCGCTGAACAAAAAAAAAAAACGTGCAGTCGAATTGAGGACCTCTTCCTTTTTAGATGTGGTTTAATAAAAGGCTACTATTACTGAGAATATTTAGAAACTACCCGCTAGTAATATTATAATTATCTTACTCGACCCACGTCAAACCTTCACACGGTATCCAGGAGCAAATAAAGCTCTAAATTATTCCATACATTAACAAGGCTTCATTGTTTCCCTTCCTTCTCTCTACAACATTAATTATACCTAAATTATTAACGCAGAAGCCCGTAAATTTACATTCAAAAAGTAATTTAGAACGCAAACAATAGGCTCACATGTCTTTGTTCTGCGCCTTCGCAAATTAATTACAAAAAGTCAGCGAAGAAAAAAAGTCTACAAGTATAAAAAATAATATTAGCATCAGCGATACTCTGGGGCTCAATAATTCCTCAACCGAAGCCAAATTGCCAATCCTAAACGGAAAATAAAATTGCGGAAAAAATACTCAAAGTATTTCGATTTGAACCATTATATTATTTATGATATCCATTAAGCGACGGTCTCCCGGCAAACAGCTGAGCCTATAAGTTTAAGTTACCCTAACTTATTCGACGACTAGGCAATAACTATCATTTATGCCATGACTTAGTTACATAGCAACTACTACCTACACTATGACGCAGTTCTACTGAAACTGTTGCATATTCTATGCAACAGCTAGGCTGTAACTCGGTTACATAGTAACTTGCCTATTCAATGCCGAAGCCCACAGTAACTTTTACCTATTCCATGTCACAGCTACATAGTAACTGCTACTTTATCTGTACCGCAGGTGTATTGATCGGGTCTGGTGCCCTTGAACTGCCGCTCTAGATGACTCCCTCTCTTCCTGACCCGCACAAATACCGTTTCAGTACCGACATTACTTGGATTTCTCTGAAAATTACCCCTTAGGCACTTTAGGGATTACAGAGGCGCGAAAATGCTTCAAGTTGATAAAGATTGTAACACTATTCTTTTTTACCTTTATATTTTGCGTTCCGTATACCTAAGTAGAGATAAAACGTGCACATGTAAATATATGCATATTAATAAGGCAATATTAAAGCTGTTTAAATGCCATATATATTTGATTGATGTGGGAAGATTATAAGCAAGCTTCCAGTCTTCCCTAATGGATATTATTTGCGTGTTTTAAATTGTGCGCGAGTGTATCGGTTTCTTCTAGGTAAGCGCGCTCCATTGTAGACTGCAAAGATTATGTCTTTGATTATTGTCTTTGATAAAGATTATTACATGTTGTTTGTTCTACGAAATATTGCTACAACAGGACTCGTACATCGTAGACAATGCTACGGCTCACAGATTTTTATGTCAAACAATGCTACGAAGTCGTAAATCTGGCTACGGTTCGTAGACGGTTGGGATATTGGATTGTATTCAGATTGTATTGTGGGGAATCGCAATGTATGTATGTTTGTGTAGATTTATTACATAGTTTGTAGTCTCTACGTTTGGTAGGTCATAGAGGTTCAAAATGGCTTGTTCATAATATCATAAGAAGGTAAGTTGCCTAAAATTTTTTTGTAATTTAACTTACATTTTAACCTACTTCCAGAAAGGAGGAGGTTTTCTATTTTACTATATTTTCTTTGTATGTTTGTTACGCGATTACATCCCCAATTATTATGAATTTATTTTGATAATTCTCTTTTATTTGATAGGTCGTACTTCAGATACATTGACATATATACATTTTATCAAAATCAGTTCAGTACTTTGGTTTTTAAAACAAAATAACCGGAAAACACACTGAATCCAAATAAAGTAAATTGCGTATTTGGAACTCTTGGAAGTCGGTCGTTTCAGTTTTTTAAACTACTACTAAATACGGAAAAGTATTTTTAATTTAAAGTAATTTACTTATAATTCAGGTAAATTTAATGGTAAGATATTATTATCTTTGCTTTAAGTGAAACCTCAAGGACTCTGCGAATTCATCAAAGTCAGTCTTGCGAAAAAGTAATTTATTCTGTACCTCCAGCGGGCACTTAAATGGCTCCACTTAATCAAAAAGTGCCCTTAATAATAAAGGAAGGATCCCACATAATCTGATCAGAGAAATGAGCTGGCCTGACCTTGGATTAAAATAAGTACCCAGGTAAAAGGTAATGAGGATTACCGACGCTCGGAATAGGTTTTTTACGTTATTTCGATTGGGGTTATTAATTGGATGTTTTGTCTGTCGTATTTTGCTGCATATTTAACTAGGTATTGTTTTTTTTTGACTCCTCTAATGCATTTGAAAAGCTGTATGGAATGTGTTAAATACATAGACTTCTATAGATACCCCAAGTATCTAGCGTGTCAACGTAAGATAAAAAATCACAGTTGACGACCTAAGATTTATTTAATTTCAGGTGATTAATACTTCCTACTTATTTCGATATTTTGTCAACTAGTTACTAGCGTACCTACAAGCGCGCGGATGCAATGGGTTGAATAGATTTCGCGCGGATGAAACATTCCATCACAAAATCGTTTGTGTGACGTCACAGCCGATACCGAAAATCTGGCATGCAAGGTTTTCATATAAATGAAGTCGCATACTCCATCTACTATGTCTGTGGTTGTGACACCAAATAAAACTGTTCAGAAATTTCGGCTACGACCAACGAACCAGCGGCCCAACCATACTACCTTTTGGTTGAGTATGATTGCAGGTCCCAATTTTAAAAATCATAATGTTTTTCAAGTATATGAGATATCTATCACCTCTTGAAGTTTAAACGGTTTGGCAGATTTTGAGCGAGATTTTTTTACTAGCTAGCGGCTAGCGTCATGGGTACTTTTGCGCCTGGTACAGTTCGGGGTGGGCTTTTTGACTTAGCTCCTATTTTTTTTGTAACTTTATTATGAAATGACGTTGAATTTAAATTAATTTGTAATTTATATTACAATTGGTAACTAACATAAATAATGCTTCAAGCATTAATTGGATTTAATTTACTTTGTAACACTAGTTGGTCTCATTATTTCATATTACCCTCATGCCACACCACGACTGCTCAACGAAAATTGCCAAGCCCCTACTCTCCCCCTCTCCCCTAGCCCTCGCCCTGGTAGGGATTAGGACCACAAGGGCCCGAACGTGCTTGTCCTTGGCCTCCTTCCCGCTTGTATTTCTCACGTAACAAACATTTCCTCTAGGAACAAAAAATGACAGACAGCCATCTAGGATGAGGATCAAAGTTCCTGACTAATATATAAAGCAAAATTAACTCTTGTCTAAAAATCAAACTAGTGAACCGATTTAGATTAAATTTCTATGGGACCAATCTGGAAGTACATCTACCTATCCTTTCAAATATGAAAAATATAAAAAAATCAACTGAATTAAAGATTTCCACCATTACGCTGAAAATAGCACGACTTTACTGTTTGTAATATTATTATTTTTATGATGCGATTCTAACAATATTACATATGTACAAACATATCAAATTCAAAAAAGGAGATCATCCTCCATTTTTGAAGTCGATTATAAATAGTATTTTTTAGGGTTACCTCAAAAGGAAAAAACGGAACCCTTATAGGATCACTTTGTTGTCCGTCTGTCCGTCCGTCCGGGTAACAAGATCTTTATCTTGAGAACGCGTGAAGGTATCGAGTTGAAATTAAAACCACATACGCAAATCCATAGTCTCTTGCTGCAGAAAGAAAACAAAATTTCTCAGTTTTCGTAAAAAAAAGTTACAGCCGAATATGTCGTAAAAAACGCACATTTCGACACTCACAATGGAATCAAACCTATGGGCTACTTCCCGTTTACCTTGAACTATGAAATTTGGCAAGAAGCATTGTGTTAGAGTACACATATAGGAAAAAATCCGAAAACTGGACATTTTTAATTTAATCACAAAAAAATTATGTCTTCATGCAAGGAATGAGGGTCCAAATTTTAAAGTTCTTTAACCGTATCATGTGGGGTATCATATGAAAGAGCATCATTAGCATAAGCTAAAACAGGGGTTTAAATATTTTTACGATGTATATTTTTCGGTTTACGAAGGAAAATATAAAAAAATATATGATTTCCTCCTCTTATCTACTAGTTTGTACGGAACCCTCGGTGGGCGAGTCTGACTCGCACCTGTCAGGTTTTTATTTCTATTTAGCGATCCTAGATGTCGGCATGAGGGTTATTAAAATCTTTACTCAATCATATCAGCTTGTTGTGTTTGTAAATATCAAGACTGGATATTATAATAATTTATTTTAAACGTAAGTTTACGTTTTTTTAATATTGTAAAATAAAATTTACTTTTTATTAAGAAAGTATTTTTTATGAAAGTTGTGTGCATTGAGGAGATTTGACATAGTTGATTTACCTCTGTGGAGATGTAGTGAATAAAGCTAAAATTATAGAGATATGTGTGAAATGCAATATATGTTAATAAATTATATTTGACTAGAAAACACCCGTGATCTCACGTTTTTCGATGAAAAATTATTCCATGTTTTTCAGTGCTACTTATCTTGCAATATTTTATAATGATTCGATCTAGTCCTTAGCTGTAAAGATAAGAAGCTGAAAAAGAGAGAAACATAGAATAACTTTCTTATCGTTTGTATGAGACTGAAATATATTGTCGGCATGTTCGGACGGAAGAGTACCTACATCTCTCTTTTACATAATCTACAGCGGTAGATGCTGCCACTGTTACACCATCGGAAACCGGAAACCGGAACCTGTTTTCTTCTGACTTAAGAAAAGTTCTATTCTGTGTTCCAATTGGAAAAATGGAATGAAATCTTTTTCTATTTATTTAAAATAAGATTTTTGGAGGTAGAAATAAAATGGTTGGTTAAAATAATAAAAACATCCACAAAATTCGAGGTACCATTATGATTCTGAAAAAATCTATAGATAAGCTACTTTTCGTCGACGTTCAAGTAATCCGTTGAATTTGCAAGCTCCATCCTGTGGATTTACATTAGTTCTCTAGAACTAATGTGGAATCTAGGGCGCTGCTCTCCTTATTTCATTATTATATTCAATCGAGACCACAGACTACCATAGTAGTATCTACCTTAGTACTACCCATTTAAACAGACTCTAGAACCAGTGTGACTTATGTGGTCAGTCACTCGCTGGAAAAAAGCCAAATATATGTACGTGTAGGTTGTGCTACATAGTGTATATGAAACTGACTCACGTCAAGTAACATTATCCCTAAAAGCATTTACTAAGTAAGCCCCGTGCCTGTTGCTGGCAATAATTTGAGTTAATTGGGTTCACTTGTCACAAACACTTGAAGTTTTTTCGAACCACCGACCTTTCCTTTTGAATTATTCAGCGGAATGCTTGAACCGTTGAACAGCTCTATGACTACACAATTAGGTTAAAATTATCGTTAATTAGTTTCGAAACTAAGTAAAAACATTTAAACTGCAGTTTATTAGTACTCTAGTATACTTATGAACTGAAATTGATAACAGACAAATGATAATATAAATGTCAATTCCAATGTACAATCCAATGTTCCAAATATACACAAAAAAATATTATAAGCTGGCTTCATTGTCCCTTTAAAGTCATCTTTTTTCCACTCGTGGGCGCGCCTTTGAATTGGACTACTCTCTCCCACGCTTTACGGTCTGTTCTGAGCGCAGCGAAAAAAAATGTCTCTTTAAATAGCCCTGAAGGTCGTCCTTCTATTGTATGGCTGCCCAGTGCCACGCTGTCTCAGCTGATACATGGTTATCACTCGAGAACTTTTTAGCCCTATCAGCTATCGATTCTACGAGGATTATGCCCCGCCCACTGACTCTTGAGTTTGGGTATTCCCGAATCTTTTAATTACTGATTCGATCGCGCCTTGAAACTTCGAGCTTAGCCCTCTTTATCGCCCTGTCGATGACTTTGAGCCCTCTTAAGAGGCTCATTATATTTTCAAAGAGCATTAAATATCAAACAGGCGCTTACATACCTTGGAACTTTGGTTGGAGATACCTTGGACCGGTATCTCAAGCTGTTGCCTTCTGTTATGATTTGCTAAAGTAGTTTCGCTAGGTTTTTGTAAGAGTATACTAACAATTACTAACAATGAGCTCGACACTTTCAATAAGAATTGGTCCACTATAATGATAATACTTACAATAAAGCACTATTATTATTAACGGGATACTTACCGTGGTTCGCGTTAATAATAATAGTGCTTTAATGATTGACCGTGATAGTTTAAAAAAGAATACTTACAATTAAACTCGATTTTGACTAACGAAGTAGAGGTTTATTTTCATATAAATAATATAATAAATAAGTATTTGTGGACATTTCACACAACACCATCTAGCCCAAACTAAGCAAAGCTTGTACAATGGCACTAGATGGCTGATAGAATATATGTATATATATGTACTTCTTTTTGTAAATATATACATAAGATACATAGAAACACCCAGACACAGAACAAACATCCATGCTAATCACACAAATGTTTGTCCGGGGGGTTTGTCCGAACCCACGACCTACAGCCCAGTAGGCAGCCATACTACCAATTGAGCCACAAGGTCATGATGATAATTATGACATCATAACTTTACTGTTCGAATGATAATTATTTTTTATTTAAATGTACAGTAGGTAACTTTTAAAAACATAAACGCAATATAGTTATTTTTCTTATTTTAAAAACCAAAACGAAACGCTTTAATTCATTTTTTTTTAACTTCCATTTAAATTTTTTTTGCTGTTCACGCTGCGCTGGAAAAGGTTGGAGTCCTTTAGACCGAAAGGTCTCCAACCTTTTCCACATTAAAATAACGTAGAAACACGTTATTTTTTGCGACATTTTTATCCTGAGAATGGACCAACCCGAGTAAAGGTAGTATTTTGACAATTGTTCAGTCCACCGACAGCTCATAATTTACATTTGAAAAATATATGTATAAAGTCTAATTGTGAAAAATACTTTTCTCATTGTTCTGAGGAATTATACGGATGAGTCTTTACAAATGTTGAACAAAGATTGTAGCGCTAATTCGATTTCTGAGTAGCTTTGCTAAAAAGCACTATACAACACTTTTGGAGTTATAGGTCTAGCGCTTAGCTGACTCTGTTCTTGAGGTAGATATGGGAGCGGCACGGGAGGGGTGTATTTACAGTACATCAAATGACACGTGTCTCCAGTCAGGCGTCAGTATTGCATGTCAAAATATTACATTCGTCGTTTCTCACATATCCCTTTCTAATATCCCTACACAATGATTTTATGTTTAAAAATCTTGTAATTTGCGAGAGAGATAGCTGCGTGCGTTGAGCGAATCCTTAAGCGCTAGACCTGTAATAATTATAAATTTCAAACTCGGGTAGAAATTACCAAAGACGTAAATAATTGTGATGATACTCGATACGTTCTATACCAAATGTGTTATTACAGGACCTCACTCCCCGTCGCTCAATTCAGCCGCGGCGACTTCTCCCTGTGGTCAGTGCTGAAGAACTGCGTAGGCAAGGAGCTGTCCAAGATCACGATGCCGGTGGTGTTCAACGAGCCTCTCTCCTTCCTCCAGCGCATGCTGGAGTACCTTGAGTACGCCCACCTGCTGCGCATGGCGGCTGAGCAGACCGACCCGCTCAATAGGATGGAGTACATTGCAGGTATACTTGTTTTCACGAGAATACACGTTGCTGTGCAGACTTGAAGGGGGGTGGGAAGGAGGGGGGGGGGGGGGGGGAGTTGTTCGAGATAAATCACGAAAAATCGCCAGAGATGTCGTAAGATATCACGTGTATTTATAAAGCAGCTGACCTTGGCTCACAGACAAAAAAATTCTCGCCCGCTTCGATTTAACGGGAAGAAAGGTTTAGATTTACGGTTTATTTAAGATTTTGATTTTAGAGGGAAGGGGTCTCCTTCCCTCTCCCCTTAATCTAAACCTGCCAGTTAACATTAAGAAATAAAGTATCTCACTCGCTAGTAAAACTGTGAGATCCAGCTCGTTATACTTAGATAGACTATAGAGGCAATAATGAAAATGCATTAAAAGAGATTTATCCGATATTCAAAGTCAAAGTTATTTATTTATAAACATTTGTTTACAAGTCAAGGAGAATACAATAATAATAAAAACATGTCAAAACGTGTATACATATTTGTATAAAATTAAATTCAATTATCATGTCATGTCATGTCATGTCATGGAATAAATAAAGGTCTAAAGTTATTATTTATTTCCCATTAATATTGATTTTCAAGAAATCATTGTATTTGTAAAACGTTTGCTCGATGAGCCATCGCTTCAGTCTGCTTTTGTAGCAGTTCATGCTTGGAGCGGCTGTTATTGTACAATCGGCAGCCGATTGTACACCTCCGGTCCCATAATACTTATGTGTCAGTTTGCTGGACTTTGCGAGGGAGTGCGTGACACACAGGAGCCTACTTATCACCAGTGCGCAAAGAACAAGTGCGTGCGTCACTGCGTCTTTTATATATTTTTAGACTTATAGACTAGACTTATTTTTCAATTCATCCGGATATCTTGATGTGTATTGCAAACTATCCAAGTAGAAGCTCAAGCTAGACATAATCTATATGCCTACTTATGTAAGTACTATATATAACTTATCATTCAAAATGTTCCAGCATTCGCTGTGAGCGCATTAGCATCCAACTGGGAGCGCCTCGGAAAACCCTTCAACCCTCTTCTTGGTGAAACATACGAGCTGGAGCGACCAGAGTTCAGAGCTGTTTGTGAACAGGTACAAGCATAAGTATTTTTATTCAATTCAAAATAGGCTTGAGCTTGACCGCTAACTCTGATGAGGGTGTGAGGCCTATGTCCAGAAGTGGACTTCTTAATTATGGCTGAAACGATGATTATGATGCTTTCATATCGCCTATGAATGTTAAAAAAATCTTTCTCTTTGTTACCTACACTTGACCGATGTCAGAGACCAAAGAGTACCTACTTTGTAATATACGGAAATCAGAGACCGATGACATCATTCAATCTGTAAACGTCAATCCGATTTCATTGTCGTTACGACCGCCATCCAAATTCAATTTCGCAATAATCCTTCACGTTCATCAAAAATACGCTTTTCAATTAAGTCGGTAAACCAATTATTTTTTCATGAGCGCCAGGAAACGAAATCGTTTGTAATTTAATTTCGAATTCCACTTAATTTTTGTGGTTTGACAACAGCAAAAAAGTTGTTTAAATGCTACTTACTCTGAGACGTTTTAGGCGCATTTTTCTAAACAAACGAAAAAATTATAAATAAAATAAAATAAATATTTGTGGACATTTCACACAACACCATCTAGCCCACACTAAGCAAAGCTTGTACTTTGGAACTAGATGGCTGATAGAATACATATATACTTTTTTTTTGTAAATATATACATATGATACATAGAAACACCCAGACACAGAACAAACATCCATGCTCATCACACAAATGTTTACCCTGGGTGGGGGATTGAACCCACGACCTTTCAGTTCAGCAGGTAGACGTAAACACACTACCAACTGAGCCACAAGGCCAGTCAAACATCAATCAGTTCAGTCAGTCAGTTATCAATCATGATATAACATCGTAGATGATCACATCACGTCATCCGTAATTAGACTTCCGTCTAATAACGGAGATGAACAGCTGTCATCATTTAATCTTTTACTTTGATCTGCCGTCGTGATTTTTGGAGCTTTACCTTCTATAGGAATTATGAAGATATAAACTGATGAAATGTCTCTCATCAAATTGTTTTTTTTTGTAGTTCTTCTCAAGATTCCTTTACATAAATTCTGTCAATTTATATCTTTAAAAATAGTAGTAATACTTGAGCGATACAACAAACTCCGTCAGTATAGCCCCTTAAGTCTTATTTATCTCCCTAGATTTACTTTTCAATTAAATGATCTCAAATCATGTATTGATAAGCTCTGAGACTTCCTGCTGCTCCATCAATAATACATCAAGCAGTCTATATCATGAATACTATCAAGCAAACAAGAAAAAAGCAAGGAAACAGTAAGGCCTAGGCCACACTACGGTTAAGCCGCAGCGGTTTTTAACCGCATGATTTTATGAAACAGGAAAACGATTACAAGCGGCCGCACTTGCAGTTTTTCCCCGCGACTGATTTAGTACCGTCTCGAGCGGTTTCGCGGCCATAGCGGTAAACCGCTCGCGGAAAAAAGCCGTAGTGCGGCCTAAGCCTTACGTTAGTTATTTTTTTTAACTTTACCTATCCTCTTAACTATACCCTGAAACGATTGAGGCCGGATCGCTTATCTAGGATAAATTTGTTTAACTGGTTTGCTCTACATTTAAATCCACTGTCCCCAGGTTTCTCACCATCCGCCAGTGTCAGCATTCCATGCCGACAGCCCTCACTTCGTGTTCCACGGGTCGGTGCATCCCAAGCTCAAGTTCTGCGGCAAGAGTGTGGAGATACAGCCTAAAGGGCACGTCACTGTCGAACTGCCCAGGTGATGGGTTTGATTGAGAATATTCTGAAAACAAATTTATTCAAATACAAGTGAATTTGAGGTAGAAAGTGGTCAATTTTGGTCTATTATATACCTATTACTGTGATCAAACATTTTTTTTAAAGAACTGGCAAACTGTTTGCCTCACATGGTAGGATATTTTTTTTAATCTTTTGTGACAGGACAACTAATAGCTATAATAAATAAATAAATTACAATAAATTACAGAATAATCGATACCACGAAGAAAATTATGAATTAAGTTCTTGAAACCAAGTAAAGTTCTATAAAGTCCCTAAATTTAAATTCTTAATTATAAAAATCTATTTCTAAATTTAAAACTCATACACTCGCAGGTGGGGTGAAGCATACACTTGGACCAACGTAAACTGCTGCGTCCACAACGTGATTGTGGGCAAGCTGTGGATCGAGCAGTACGGGGCCATGGAAGTAGTGTGCCATGGAGGCGCCGGCCTTAAGGCCAACCTGGCCTTCAAACCAGCAGGGTTCAATAACAGAGACCTGCATCGTGTGGATGGGTTCATTGTAGACTCACAGTGAGTTTTATACATTAACCGTCTTACTTATAAACGCATGTTAAAATACTACTTGTACATAAACTGATCAAAACATCTTATTTTTTTTTATTTATTTTTTGTAGTTCCGTCTATACTTCCTCCGGCACATGTCGGAGACATTGTTAGACCAAACATATTGCGCCAGCAATTTACTCTGTTTTATTAAATAAATCGGTAAATTAATCACCTTTATTATCTTTTTTTTTTTTTTTTTTTTTTTTTTTTCGAAACGCAACATTTATATAGCTCCCGCCACGCCTAAGGAACGCCAGGCCATTCGCAATTGCAAACAAACTAGCGCTCCCCCCACGCGACCGACCATACATACACACATACATACATACACATATATATATATACGTATATACACTCTTACACATGTATATACATATATACACACACACATACATATACATACATACATATCCACAACATTATGTACTTAGCACAGCCCTTAGTTATTGTAAATTAAACCTTGAATGAACCTACATGTATACAATTATCATGTTTGCTCAATTCAAGGTACCAATCTAAAGTATTACAGATTAAGTAGTGCCCCAATATAGGTTACTATATCAGCACATCCTTTAGCATATATCATTATTAGCATTGAGAGCCTTGTAATGTACCTACGTATCTTATTTACATTTCAGCTATTTTAAATTTGTAACAATTATAGCCTATATATGAGTAATATATTCAAAAATATATTTTATATATAGTTTTACATTGCATTTTTTGAATTACATTTATATATTTTACTGAATATTAGATTAAACCTATCTTAATATATGTATATGCGTTCTTAATAATAAGATAATTATGTAGATCTTTCATAAAAAAAAAAAAAAAAAAAAAAACACTCCAATGAATTTAGCCGGCTTTAATTTTAGTCCTTTATTTTGATCTTAATTATATGTGCTATTTCACTTATTCCTATGGACTTGTCACTATCTGTCAGACGGGAACTGTCACGCGCGAATACAGAACAAAACACTAACTAAAATTCAGTATTTGTAAGAAAGACGGTAAATTTTGTTATTTAGTCAATATATCGTCTATATAGGCTAGAGAGAATAGATATCTTCCAGATCGACGAGCTCCATCCTCAGTCACACCGTCGCTTAACATCAGGCGAACTGGTGGTTAATCGTAGATCCATCTTGCGAAAAAAAATTCAAGAATAATGAATCTACTATCTTCCGCTCTGAATTCCAGCAAGAAGCGGCTCCGTTTCCTGTACGGCAAGTGGACAGAGTACATAAAGTGCTGCAGCGCGGCTGCGTACGAGCAGTGGGCGCGCGAGCGGGGCGACGAGCCCACTCCTGCGCACACGCCCAAGAAGGTCCTCGCTAAACTAAACAGCTTCAAGGTTGGGGCGCTGCGTTCCATGTCCATACAAGATGTACGTTCTATTGCTATCATAATAATATTAAGGTGGAGATTAAGGCGCTCAGCTATCCCTCTCGCGCATCACAATATATTTAAACATATACTATCATTGAGTTGGGATATTATAAAAGTGAGGATTTTTGAACAACTAAGACTTCAGGCATGAGACAAGTTTTGAAGTTTGTACAGTAAAAATAATAACAAATCACGCCGTTTTGTTAAAATAATGTAGATTCAAAACCATTTCTTTAAATTAACTCGCATTTGGTGTAAAAAGTAGAGTATGCACCTCGGGGATAAAGGTGTTTAGTCTTGGGCGAGCTTGAATCCCTCGTTACACTCCGGATTCGAGTCTTAAATCCCTGGCTTCGCTCGCTTTAACTCCTTAACACCCGAGCGCTTTAGCGCTTTTTATATAAATAAATAATAAATAAATATCGGTGGGCATTTCACACAACACCATTTAGCCCAAACTAAGCAAAGCTTGTACTATGGCACTAGATGGTTGATATAATACATATATACTTTTTTTTTGTAAATACATACTTATAATACATAGAAACGCCCAGACACAGAACAAACATCCATGCTCAGCACATAAATGTTTGCCCTGGGTGGGAATCGAACCCACGACCTTCAGCTCAGGAGGCAGCCGTACTACCACTGAGCCATGACGTCTGTCATCCATATTTCTCCTATCTAACAAATTCTAAACAAATTCGCCTCTCACTTTTATAATATCCTTATTCAATGATTTTATGTTTTAAAAGGTTGTGATGCGCGAGAGAGATAGCTGCGCGCGTTGTGCTAATCCTAAGAGAGACGTAGCCGTGCGCTCTTCCATACAATTTTCCTAATTATTTTTTCTGATTGGAATCATAAATGGCCTTTACGGTATGCTATTTTCAAATTTCGTAACAACCCGCGCGCTAAAAAAAAAGTCAAAATTTTGAAAAAAGCAACCGTCGAGGCAAAGTCATTTTCTGATTTTGTACAATTTGTACATACCGGAAAGATTGTTTTACTTATTAGACCCCGACGCAAAAACGTCGGGGTGTACGGAATAAGTTTGATATGTCTGTGTGTCTGTCTGTGGCATCGTAGCTCCCGCACCGATGAACCGATTTTAATTTTGTTTTTTTTTCTTTGAAAGGTGAATTAGTCGGGAGTGTTTTTAGCTATGTTTCATCAAAATCGGTTCAGCCGTTTTTTTATCGGGGGGTTTTGAATTATCTAAACTTATACTTGTTTTTACTACTTAGTAACAGTTGGCAGCTTCTACAACAATACAGAAATCAGTTTATTTTCCAGAACGACGAGCCGGAAGGTTCAGAAGACGTGCCGAAGTCAGACGAGTCTTATAACATCGACATCGCGGGTTCCGTCACTTTGTGGGAAGCTCGTCCGAGACCCGCGAACAGCGCACAGGTATTGAATAGAATAGAATAATTTTATTCTATCTATATTTTAATCGTAATTGAAAGTACAACGGCGAACTTATCGCATAAAGCGATTTCTTCCAAGCAACCTTAAAGTGTGTAAGAAATCTGGCAATTTGAAAAGGAGGTTGTGGTGTACAGTACATATTAAATAATAAAATTGATATATACATACATATATATATATATATATATATAAACTGAACAATATAAAATGTAACATAAATACAATAGTATAAATATAAGTATATACAGGTATGGCAAATCAAATGCAAAGCTGTTGTAAGTAGATAGAGATAAGCTTTGATGCTTAGGAGATTTGGAATCAGTTGAGTAATCAAAGTAGGTATTCGATGTTTCCTTTTCAGAGAATGAAGTGGGTAACTTCTACCTACTAATCTTTAGGGTGTAAAATCAAGAAACATCGAATATAAGCTTTTAATTATCTGTAAAATGAAAAAGGTGCGTAGCTTTTTGTCATTGGTAAAATTGTTTTTTTTTTTCAGTACTACCAATTCACAGAATTCGCTATGTCCCTGAACGAGTTAGAGCGCGACATGAAAGGCCAGCTCTGTCCGACGGACAGCCGGCTGCGGCCTGACGTGAGGATGCTGGAGCAGGGAGACATCGACGGAGCAGCGGCGGAGAAGACCAGGCTCGAGGAGAAGCAGAGGACGACCAGGAAGGCGCTCAAGAAGTCCTCGGACGGGTGGCAGCCGAGGTAACAAATAAAAAGCTATTTAGATTCCATCATTATCTAACCACTGCAGAGAATGACCTGGAATTGATCTGCAAATTACATTTTAACAATAAATTATTTATATTTGTTTTTGAATGCTGCGTTTTAGCGTGCTAGTTTAGTACTCTGCTAGTGTCATCCACTGTCTTTCTATTGTGTTCTTACTGCCTTGTCATTCGACCAAAGACTTGAAGTTCTGCTTCGGTTTCGCGTTATATAGTTTCCGTCACCGGTTTGCTGGTCATTTTAAAAATGACAAAAGAGTGATAATATATGGTGTTTTATTTGTTGATTTATATCAAAGTGAACCAATAATCTTGCCAATTTTGAAACTTGTATCTATTACCGTTCGAAAGATACAGCCGTTTAAGTGTAGGACAGACATACAGGCAGAGAGACAGATAGACACCGTAGCATCACGGATAGGCTCCCGCACCCTTAGTACGGAAGCTTGAAAAGCACTTTTTTAGCAAGATAGATCTACGATTGCCCACCAACTCGCCTGATGTTAAGCGACGGTGTGGCCGAGGATGGAGCTCGTCGACTTTTTCGTAACCTAAAGGATTTTGTATTATATCAGTTATTTTAAAAGAATCACCCTAAAGGATATTCATTTAAATACATTGTGGCCTAGCTTTGTCTATACTTTTTCGCGAAAACATACACTTAACACCATATCAAACCTAGCATAAGTTGCACTACGAAAATCGCTCTTAAAATGCAGTAGGGTAATTTGTTTTTCTTTTAATATAGAGACTTCTTACATATTTGGTTGTTTTCTGTTTCAGATGGTTCAGTCAAGGCACAAACCCGTACACAAAGCAAGAGGACTGGCTTTATAACGGTGGATATTGGGATAGAAATTATCAACATCTTAAAGATGTGGATATATTTTAATTTAGGTGCAATTGTTCTAGAAACATGTTGTGTATCAGATAACGATTAATCTATACCTATGTATGAATATGATATAAACATTTGTATGATTAGTTCAATATATTAATGATTTCTTCACCAAAGCTAAGAGAAGTTAGTAGATCTTCCTTCGCCTCCACTTATTTTCCACCTCATGTATTCCTTCGCCTCCCTTGAGGCTAAACAGGTTTCCTCATTTGCTTTGGGTTCAAGGTATTGGAAAGTCTGTAGTGGGGTTACACCATAGCTTAAAGTGCTGGGAGGTGTGCCGCTTTTTTTTTTAATTAACAAGCATATTGAATGCATTTTTAATAATCATGCAACCATTAGCCGCGCTAAAATAAAATAATATGTCTAAATCTATTAATTATATTCAGAACAATTTTGGTTTTTGAGTTAAATAACAATGTACAAAAAGGATAAAATAAAAAAAAAACATTTTTGCGTTTATCAATTTTCCAAAAGAACGAAAATTTTCATATGAGGACGATTACTTCGCTCAACGAAATAGCGACATTACTTTCCCTAGATCCTTAGTTAACTTGTTTTTGTATTCAACGTTATTATTCCTCGGGTGATGTTATATAAGAGCATGCCATTTTTCATCGCTCCTAGAAATGCCAACGTATTGGTAGCGCCCCGATATGCCACAACAAACAATATGCCAAAACAAAAGATATGTCACAACAAACCGTTTCAAAACCTAACAAAGTTGTAGCATGCCACATCACAAGGACACTTAAGTTAAGTTAACGAATTTACCGTCTGTCTTATAAACCTCGAAAAAGCGCATTTTAGCTAAACAGTATTTTGTTCCGTTTGCGCGCGTGATAGTTCCCGTTTGACAGAAAGTGAAAAATCCTTATTCAGTGAATAAGATTTTAAAATGCGTTTGTAAGTAAGACGGTTTGTGTTTTTTTTACATAAGTCATGTTTGTTAGTGACAATACAATGTATTGATAGCAATACTACAAACTGAGTTAAGTAAATATTTTATAGCATGCCACAACAAAGCAAGATTGATGTATTGTTGAGGTACCCTAATGTAGTCTACTCAGAAATCAGTTATCAGAGTTTCATCAGCAGCGTTTATGAATCGTGTATCGTACGTAACTGTTTATAAGAAATGTTTAGAGTAAGGTGTCTATAATATGGGCCCGGAGTTTTATAAGCTGTTGCCAGAGACGGTGACGGCTGCACCAAATGTGAGCTGATTTAAAAGCAAACTAAAACGCTATCGAGCAAACATTTTAAAGCTACACTTAGGTAATTTATTTTAATAATTAATTTATATTATATGTTATACAATTTTATTTTTGACCTGTAAATTTATATTTATTAATAAATACCTAACTTTGAACTTTGACTTTATTCAATTAGTCGTAATGTAACTTTTATGTATACAAATAACATAATAAAACTTTAAATGATACAACCTAAGGTTACAACAGTCTTTCGCCCATAAAATCCACTGAACATGAAATAAGTTGGAGAGAAATCATTGAAATGAGTAATTTTAGTTATTGTTTGAGCTGATCTCATTTTTATGCGAAATGAAACACATATCATGTCTACACTGATTGATATACGTGGATAATATTTGACTATTAATTTGCCATAATTATGTATGTCGAGCTAACGAGCTAAACGAAATCAATTAAATTTGATTGACAGATTGCCTCGGAGCTCAGTTGGTAGTATGTCTGCCTGCTGAGTTATAGGTCGTGGGTTCAATCCCCACCCAAGAGAAACATTTGTGTGATGAGCATGGATGTTTATTGTGTCTGGGTGTTCCTATTTATTATAAGTACGTATTTCCAAAAGTATAGATCGTATGTATTCTATCAGCCATCTAGGTTCCATAGTACAAGCATTGCTTAGTTTGGGCTAGATAGTGTTGTGTGAAATGTCCATCAATATTTATTTACTTTGGCCTTGAATATTCCAAGAAAGTAATTCTCGACAGAGAGAAAACGAGCAGTGACGTTCATTTTTGTGCATCTGAATTCGTTGTTTGAGAAAGCGGATTGTAGGCATTTCAATAAGAGATCGATGGTAGTGTGACAAATTTCTGCTTATCCTGAAGGGTGTTTGAGATAAATCTGAAGTCTGCCTGAAGGTTGCGTAATCTAAGGCAAAGCGTAAGGCAAGGCTTGATGTTAAGTGAATTCGTTGAGCTACAGTCTTACTTTTGGAAGTTTGGATTGTTGATGATGTTTTTGTAAATTTGACTCACACTAATTTTATTTTTTTATAATTATTAAAATATTTTTAAGCGCTTTGTGTCTATGGTACTTTTTTTTATAAATAATTTTAATGTGTAATTTTATTTATTATTATTTTATGACATATAGTGTAAAACGCACAATATAAAATAACTAACTATAATAGCTACAGATCGATAACAATAAATTTTGTCATTAATAATTAATTCACGCTAAATACAATATTATTGCTTATTCTGTAATCAATGTTAATTACTGCCTACTCCCTAATTACTGACTCTTTAATTCTCGTTAGTTAATAACTACTTCCTCATTACTGACTCTTTAGTCCACGTTAATTACTATCTACTACCTTATTACTGACTCTTTAATTCATTTTCATTAATAACTACTCCCTTATTACTGACTCTTTCGCTCACGTTAATGTGTGAATAGATATAGAAACGTGCAAGTCAATTACTATTACGAGACTACAATGATGCAATTGATTAAAATGCATCTAGGCTTACAAACTATCTATCTAGGCTTATAAACTATGAAATGAAAATATTCTTACCAATTTATAGTAGTTTCCCTTTGTTATTGTTATTACAATAATATAATTTAAGCCGATTTTACATCCATCTGCTTTCCTTTTATTAACAGTTTTATAATTATAAAAGGTATATAAATATAGGTCACACGCTGCACCTGCCAAATTCCGTATTTAACCTAGGTACTTATTTTAAAGCGTCACATTCCCACGTCAGATATGTCACAAGACAGAGGAGATGTCACAAGACATGCGTCGATGCCCCTTTGACAGAGGCATCGACGCATGATTAAAAACTCTATGGTATGGATCTCGTTACGAAATTGACGTCAGTACCTATTATTATACAAATAAAAAAATAAATGTATATCTATTATGTATTTGTACCGACATATTATAATGGAAGATCTTATGTTGCAAAAATACCAACTACGTTTAGATTTCCTGATATCTATGGTTTCTGGTAGTCGACGAGTAAAATGTGTTTACTCTGTAAATGTATAAACTAATAAATATGTATAATCTGTTTATTATGTTAATTTGATAGTTGGTTTAGTAATTATTGTTGAGTGAAACTTTGATGAAGATATCTCATAGTCATAAGAAAAATAGATTGTTTCTAATAGCAATAATTTTTCATAACAATAAACACGTATATTTAAGACATAAACATGCTTTATTTGTATAAAAAAAGTTAAACTAGTCATATGCTTAGCTAATGTTTTTTACTTTAAATATATTATGGCATGGAAAAATATATATTGATTTATGTATAAAACACATAAGTAATATAAAAGATATTAAGAAAAGGAAAAGTCTATACGAAGATTTGTAAATTTCGAAATTGAAATACTTACCTAGTAGGTAAATGAATGTTGTGATTGTAGTGAAAATAAAGTAAATTTATAAAGTTTGTAAAATATAAGTAATATTATAAAAGTGTGTATAAAAAACTAATTGATGAAATCTAAGTATCATTCATATACTTAAGTAACAAAGATAATGTTTTTAAGGCTTTAGATGTTAAAGCTTAGCAACTATACCTAACCAGTAACTACAGGTTTTTCTTTATTTGGTTAATAAATTCATTGCAATTAAACAATTTTTAATTCTTTTATCGCGTATATTTACATAATTTATGACCTGATGCTTCGAACACTGCAGCGTCCTTGGTCACAGGTGTTCATTGTAATTTATTTCGCTCACCATTTCCTTGTAGTGTTTGTATACTCAGTTATTTAAAAATCCTGATAAAAATTGTATTACTTCACAAAATAATTTAATTTATTGGTAAAACTGAACTCAATATAGCTTCGTTCGTAGTTTAAAAACAATTATTTATAGAACGTAAAGAAAGGTGTAATCAAAAAAATGTATTTTATTGAGGAAATACAGTAAAAAAATACTTATGTTGTTTTATTATGAATATTTTTAGGGTTCATTACCTAAAAAGGAAAAAACGGAACTCTTATAGGATCACTTTGTTGCCCGTCTGTCTGTCTGTCCGTCCGTCCGGGTGTCAAGACCTATATCTCGAGAACGCGTGAAGGTATCATGTTGAAATTAAAACCATATACGCAGATCCATAGTCTCTTGCTGCAGAAAGAAAAATCAAAATTGTCAGTTTTAGTAAAAAAAAGTTATAGCCGAATATGTTGTAAAAACGCACATTAGGACACTTACAAAGGAATCAAAACCGGGGTACTTCTCGTTGACATAGAACTTTGAAATTTGGCAAGAAGCAAGAGTACACATATATGAAAAAAACTGAAAACTGGATATTTTTAATTTAATCACAAAAAAATAGTGTCTTTATGCAAGAAATGAGGGTCCATATTGTAAAGTTCTCCGTATCATGTAGAGTATCATATGAAAGAGCTTCGTTAGCTTATATAAGCTAAAACAGGTTTTTAAAAAATTTTACGATGTATATTTTTCGATTTATGAAGGAAAATATAAAAAAAATATACCTATAATTTTCCCCTTTTATCTACTAGTTTGTACGGAACCCTCGGTGGGCGAGTCTGACTCGGTCTTGTCCGGTTTTTATTATGTAATCATCTGAGTTGCATTTAAACACAACTAAAGATAAACAACGAAATACTGCAAAATAGTAAACGCATGCGCTTACTATTTGAAGCCTAGATAAATGACTGTCAAATGGGGCTCCAAGAACAATGTTACGTATTAAGCAATAGATTATAAATTTAAAGGTAGAGTTAGTACCTACTACAAAACATCCTACAAACAAAATATTTATTCTGGTGTTTTCATTGAAAAGCTCAAGTGACACTCATCCACGGCCATGACAGGGATGTCTATGTTTCAAAATATTGAAATAAAAGGTACAATAATAGGTCGATCAATATTCAATTTAATACAACAGGCACTATCATCACATTAAAATACTTTCAACACCACTTTATCACAAACTTAAACTAAAGTACCTAGAACAAACTATTAATAATAATTATTATAACAACTTGAAACGGATAGGATCTTTGTGTTGTGGAATATATAGCCCCCTCCCCCCCCCCTATTCTATTTTTAAATTTTGTATATTATGTTATGGCGAGGTGACACTTATACAATCAAAAAATATCAAGCGATACGATGTTCATACGTCTTTACGTATGAAAATCTTTACCTACCAACCAACCAAAACAACCAACCAGGTTGGTAAGGCAACCTTTACTTCCAATTTCGACGTTAGAATTACAGACAAATTAGATAACTAGTTGTTGGAATCGTAGTTGACTTGAACTAAATGACATTTTCTTAATTGTAATATTCGACAAGTATGTAATGTAATAGTGTAATGTATTTTTTTTCGTATGTAAGTATTATGTATTTGTTTAATATTGTTTGATTATTATTATATGTGCCTACTCATAAATGAAATTGCACATACCTATACAATTATAAATAGGTTTAAGCATGGCGGATTAACTCAAAAGCAAAAACATTGTATTATATCTTGCTGCACCCATGTTTTGTGTAATAAACGAATTTGAATTTATCAGGAAAGTGACACTATATGTAGATATATATACCATATCAATTGTTACTTTTTATTTGTACAACAATTTTTACGACGAAATAATATAATTTATATGGGTAGGGTTTACTTATTATTATACCTACGTATATATATTATACAATATTAATAGAGCGCGGAAGGTTTAAAAAAAATAGAATGTCTGGGCGCGAATATGATAACCTCTTATAAAAAATGTCATTCAATTCAAATATCTTTAATATTTCATAATTCGAAAATAAAATGTACTATTTACTTTTTTTAAAGTAATGGCACTATAAATTTCAATAAGAAAATTTAAAAATATTGTTACACTATCACAACGTAACAATATCGTGCTGTGTTGTGGCATGCTATATCAGTCAATCTATTTGGTCTTAAGTTAAGTTTAACATAAATAAGCGGTATTCGATATCCGCACAGTTATATGGAAGTACACCTCAATTTCTGTGTTTTATATTTATAGTACAACAGTTGAGTTGTTTTGTATTTGCTATACAAAGACTAGTAATCAAATAAAATGTAGTTTAATTTGGTTATTTTACTAACTATTGAACACATGCATTAGGTAAGTGGATGGTTAAGCGCAAGCCAAATTAAAAAACAACTACTGTTTGAAATAAAATTATAACAGCGTTCTGTGAAAATGATGTTTATAAATGAAAGAATATTTGAATATTTATTACCGCTCAAATCAGAAACTTAAACAACTTGATAATTAATGTAATTTGATAAAGTTATCCAAGAAACTGAATTATATAACTTATATATGCTTACAGTGTACTATTGCGATTTCATTTTGTTTTCAGCTCACCATATTTTGTGGTGATATAGCATGCCACAACCTTACATGGCCGTATAGCAGCTTAAACTGCAAACACCCTGTATCCTCACTTATCAAAATTGGACCCAATCATTAATTTTACTAGGACGTAATTACCAGAAAGCACCCAACCTCGATTTTCACAAATGTTAATTTTGCACCTTGGGCCAAATGCGTATAGGATAAAACTAATTATCGCAAAAATCGAGGTAGTTTCTAGTTAATTACGTCCATTTTATGATAATATTTCTACTTAAGTATTGTCTACTTAATTATGTATATACTATATTTCATTATTAGATATTAATTGGCAAACACGCACACGATTGTGTCAAGTGAATAAGGATGACTGGTGGTATTTTTTATCATTTACTGTCTTTCACTATTTACATATTGCAATGTTTTAAAATGATGCAAAATTTTAGTTAAAAAACCCCGTAATTATATGTAGTTATTTATGTTTGGTCCATTTATTTTTGTACCTATTTTGACATAATTATAAAAAAACTAACAAAAATTCACTTATGAAATTTGTTTCACGTGTTTAGAAGCTCACATATACTAACATAATTATGAGAATATTGTGCAATTTTAATAATATGATATTTTTAAAATTGCACACGTCGAATTGATAACTTCTTTTTTGATGTCGGTTAAGGGCCAAGCATTTTTCCACTGTATGACGCAGACAACAATTTATTGTAGGTAAGTACAGTCATAGACCAAATACAAATGTAGTCTATGGTACTGTAGATATCAAGCAATATCTAAAAGTTTTTAGGTATTTTTCAAACATATTTGCAACTGTAAATAGTGGAGACAAAATAAAATTTACCGGAAAATATTGCTGGTAGATTCTGAAAATACCTTTTTCCCAGTGTCCCATCTCTAAGCTAAATTCCCGTGTTTTCGGGAAAGCTTACGAGGGAGATTGGGAAAAACAAAGAAAAAAACTCAACGGGTCCCTATATTGCCCTTATCTTATATTATCTTATAAATGGGGTCCGATTCTCGGATGCACTTCGAGCCATTAGGTCCTTTTGTGCTTGCCCCTTTCTTTATTCATTCGCACCAGGTTTTCCGAAGAAGGACTGCGAAATATTGCCCTTACAACTAGTTTTTTTAATATTGTTTAATACTAACCATAAACGAATATAAAAAAACATCTGCACCCTATCTGCACCTATTTAACTACCTACCAACCACATATAAATGACGATTTGAAGAAAAACAATAAATTAATGTGTTTTTGTTGAATAGGTATAAGCAGCAGTTTATGGTTTATTGTTGAAATAAGTAGGTATTAGCAACTGTTTTAACAAAATTACAATATAAAATGTTTTTTAAAGCACATTGCAATTTAAATTGCTGCTTGGTAAATTCGTTACCGGTATCTGCTTCACGAGGAATGTTGTGATATTTCGATTATATTACTTTTACTTATATTTATGTGTGCTTTAGCGAAAGTTGCAAAACAAACTAAATAAGGACCCTAAGAACATACAAAATTCAGTCATGTAGGCAAGATTTTTTATTAAAAAAGTGTGTGCTTCTAAGACCATACGACATAAGTGAAAATTCACCTTTGACGTAAAGACGAGCGTTACATAGCCGAGCGTGACGACTCTGTCTCATCCAATACCCACAAAATAAAGTGTTCAGCGCGCTAAAGAAATTTTCACTTCACAAATAAGTATTTTATGAGATTTCATTGTAGTTACAGCTTTAGGTCGCCTAAGATAACGGTTACTTTAATTGAATTCAATTCTTTTTCTTGAATTAATTCAATAGAACATGATGAATTAGACAATTCATCATGTTCTATTCAGCCAGAAAGAAGTCCACTGTTGGGAATAGGTCTGGACCATGCATTTCTAAAAATACCAATTGGAAGCGGTATGCATCAGCGTCTTCCTGCTACTTCTAGTTAGCCTTCCTACGCTGCGCTACCCAATAATTTTCGTTTCGTTCCATTTAACATTTCAAAATTTACCCAAAGAAAATTTTGGTACATTAAAATATCACAAAATTTCAATATTTTAAGACTGTTATGAATTTAATAATAATTTATCAATTTTCATAATTAATGAGCTTCAAGTCCAGAATCCAAAAAATCTTTCAGGTAGAGTGGTACTTTTCGAGGGAGCATTCTGCAGATCTGAAAATGAACAAGAAAATAATTAGTCCAGCAACTCCAGCATGGTGAGTAGCTACCAAATAGAACGACTTGCAGCCAGAATGTTAATGTCACACGTGAAGATGATATTGTATGTTATGCCATCGTAGAACATATTTCAATATCTCTCTCTAGTCATACATTCGTACGATGCACCACACACGATGAAAATAATATGATTTTTTTTATACAAGATAGATCTACGATTGACCACCAACACGCCTGATGTTAAGCGACGGTGTGGCTGAGGATGGAGCTCGTCGATCTAGAAGATATCTATTCACTCTAGCCTTGAAAATTCCAAGATTAATTGAAAGTAACTGATTGTTTACTGAATTAAAGGACTTTTTCACGACGAAATGGCTAAACCAATAGTTATGATATTTGGTACAGAGATATGTATAAATTTGTAAACGGATGCTACTTTTTATCATCATCGTCATCACTTTTTTCCATCACTACGTGATACTGCAGGGTGCAGCCAGTATATCATAACTCATAAAACATCGTCAATATTTCAATATAAATATAAAAACAACCACACAATGAACAACATTCATGTGGAAAAGCGTATGAAAACTGCCAAATTCCTGTGGAATAGCAGATGAAAACAGCCAAATTCTTGTGAATCAGCGTATGAAAACAGCCGAATTCCTGTGGAACAGCGGATGAAAACAGCCGAATTCCTGTGGAATAACGGAGGAAAACAGCTAAATTTCTGTGGAACAGCGGTCGAAAATAGCCAAATTCCTGTAAAACAGAGGATGAAAACAGGCAAATTCCCGTGGAACAGCGGATGAGAACAGCCAAATTCCTGTCGGACGACGGGTGAAAAGGGTAAATAATGTCTACTGACCCAGTTGACGTAGTAAAGGGAGCTGGGTATGGTGATCTCGTACATGTTCCTCCTGACTGCGTCGACGATGTTGTCGGCCGCCTCCTGGGGGGTGAGGATCTTCATGAGCTGCGGGAACTTGATGCGCGGGTTCTTGCACAGGCCCGTGTCCACGATGTACGGACAGATCGTCGTAAACTTGATCTGGGGATGTGGTCAACGACAGTTTAAAACAGAGTTATAGTGAAACACTCTTTTAAACTACATTGTAATCATTATTAGTCATTATTATAATATTTATATTTACGTCCCGCATTGTTCAGTGGTCCGTGAATATGGCGCATAAGACTGCGTCGAAGTATCGGGATCTCGAATACAAAACACTGTAAATATCCCGTTAAGATACAATGATTACAATGTAAAGTAGTAGTGATATTTTTATCGATTAGGAATAATTCCTAATACGAGTAGTTATGCTAGCAGTGGAAATCGAGAGCACATTCAAAATTCTTGCTTAGAATTGTCTATTGTTTTTACTAAATTGTGTTTCACTACATTATACAGTTAAATTAATTAAATAAATATTAATATTCCACATCCGGCTATTTTTTTCTGTAGGTATGAAGATCTTATCTAGACATTAAAATTTAATTTAATAAAATTTAGTTTAATTTAATTTAATGTACCTACATATTTACCTTAGGTTACGATAGTTATTATCCATTTCACGAGAAATCAACAGGATAAATTGAAGAGCCAGTCAAAACCTAAATACACTCATACCTATAAAACGAATTAAAAATTGTGACGCAAGCTCAGTTAAATTCATCTATCCATTAAGAGTAACAAAAACATGGCTATAAAATTACGGTGCAACTCGCCAACATAGTAATTTTAATATAGCATACATTAGTTGCAGTTTCACCGTCACCTAAAAATAGCTGAAACTTCAGTTACAGCGAGTTGTCTTCCTAAATAATGTATACCTCTATGTCTGTGGTATACCTGCAACTTTGATCGCACCTCGTCACTATTTCATAAATAATAGCTGCAAATTTCACTGCTCCACACCATATTTCAGCTATACTTCAAGTAAATTACTTTGTAAATCATTACTCGTCAATTTCGTTTGTATCGGGATAGATCGTAGTGTCTCTTAAAAAACTACTTATTATACTTCATGTTTTTTTATCAAATTGACTAGCATTTGCTTAAAATTCAAGATGGAAAGCGACGACGGGGTTGAACTTGCAAGGTTGTCCATAAGATGCATACTCACTTTTATCTTAAAGATACCCAGGTTGTATTATAATAGTTGTACTTACACCGCTGTAGTCCTTCTTCTTGTCTTCTCTGAGCTCCTCATGCAATGCCTCCATGACACCCCTGACGGCGAACTTGGTTCCACAGTACGGCACCAAGTTGCGGAGTCCTACCACTCCTGCCATTGATGACATGGCCACGATGTGGCCATGGTTGCGCTCCATCATCGAGGGTAGGAAGCTTTGCAGGAGCTGAAACAGATTTAGTAACATTAATGCTCGGAATTGTCATATTTATTCAGGGCCGGATTTGGAGGCCCTGGGGCAACGAAGGTGTAGAGGCCCCTAATTATTTTTCGGAATAAAAATTTCAGACCAGTTGTCGTCGATCGCCGAAAAGATGATTGATGACTGGTTCAATTATTAGCTCAACGTAGTTGATTTGGATTTTTTAACTCTCTTGTGGAGGCCCCGGGGCAGTAGCCCCGCTTGCCCTGCCCTGAGTCCGGTCCTGTATTTATTCTATTAAATATCTTATCGGATTACTGTTCCTGGAATATACCTAATTTACAGTCAGTTCATAGGGGTTGATAAAGGAGAGTATATTCTACGTGACTCAAAGGCCTTTTACGTTTTGCAGAAATATTGTGAACTATAAATTAAATATGTAAGTATGCCATGATTTGAGTCTGAGGCTCATTTCTCATGGACTTAAGGGAAATTGGCGTTATGTAGGCGATAGGCTGACCTAGTCCCTTGACCTGGTCCTAGACCTAGGGGGCTGTCACTGCAAACCAATATTCCATCTTACCCTCTAATCCCTTTTAACCCTCTAATACCCTATCCTTTCCATCTAACCTTCTAACCACGCTCAAATGTGGCGATAAACGGGCACATGATGTTTGATGCTCTGCTTACTCCCTAAGGGATAATTACATAGTTAAAAAAAAATAAACACCCGACTTTAAAATACGCAATTTCGGTTACTTGGATGACATATTTTCCCAGTTATTTTGTTTTAAAAACAAAAGCACTCTAACAAAAACACTATGGGACCACCTCTGAAGTATGACCTATCAATACAAATAAATCGTTGCCTATCAAATAAAAACTGATTCATCAAAATCAATCTATTATTGGCGACGTAATCGCTTAACAAACATACAGTTGAATTTAGAACCACCTTGCTTTTTGGAAGTCGGTTAAAATAGGCGTGATTTTATGTATTAAATATGAAACTGCGTCAGATACTAACCCACATGTGCGAGAGGACGTTGAGTTCGAAGACGGCTCTGATCTCTTTCTCGCTGGTATCGAGTAGCGACTTGCAAGGCATGATGCCCGCGTTGTTGACCAGCATTGTGACCTCGCCCACCTCCTGGCGGACCTTCGCAGCCAGCTGCAGGATGGCCTCGCGATCTGTCACGTCACATCTGCAAGCGACAATTAGTTTAATTAGACAATGACAATTAATTAGACAATGAGCTGGACTGCTCGGAGTACACACGCATGCATGCTAGTTAAGTGTTAATGTTATATCCGTCTTCCTCTTGTATGCTTGTTATAAAAAAAAATTGAACTTAGTTAAAAAATAAAAATGTAAAAGGCACGGACCCTGGAGTCCGTGGAGCTCAAATTTTTAAATAAAAAAAAATATCGACAATTAGCTGTGAAGGTCGCAACATTTGTTTCAACTAAACGGTACAGAACGCTTGGTCACAGTTCGCTACACTACGATTCTGAAAAAAATTCAAATTCGGAACGAATTCTTTTTATCATGATTTATACATAAAAATCAGTTTTAGAAAAAAAATACGCACAAATGATTTTTATCTATGAAAAATGACTAGGATAAAAATGACATTTAGGTCGAATATTTGTGATGTTATTTTCTTGTTTTACAAACGACGATTTTTTATATCTTTGAAACTGTGGGTTCCGTTCGAGACGGACGATGGTTGAACTACGGACTCTAAACAAGCCATATTATCAAAAGAAACTGCAAAATGTAGAATTACCCTTTTAATTTTTCGAACACAATACAGCAACAAGTTGCCTTGACACGTGAAATATCTGTATAAATATAATTTCGTAATCTCCATAAGTTTCCTTCATTTTGATACCCTATGTATTTGATTCGTTAGGTTTCGTTAAAAAAAAATAACGACTCAAATTTAACACCAAAAACCGCCACTTTCGTTTTATTAAAACACATAAGTAAGGACACGGGATTTTGAGACGAATCTAACGATACCTCAACTGTCGAAATCCATCTACCTACCCGATTGAAAGATATGAGGTAATAAAGAAATTTCCAAACATACATTACAAGATACGCGCGAAAAACATAACCCTTAGTTGGCCGTCGCGTAAAAAGTAAAAACACACACAAAAAAACACTTGTTCGATTCAAGGAAGTTCCAGAAACTACCACGAAAATACTGTTTTATTTGAGTACTAAACGCAAGTAATATTATTTTGTGTATCTATCTAGTGTTAAGTACACGATTAAGTGAATACAAACAAAATATTCGATTCAAAACATCATTTTGCCTATTTAATCCTACGTCAAACATAAATCACGAACATGATCATGCAAATATTGACTAATTTGACATGACACACTACCATAACTATACAACCTAGTTATCTTCGGTGTTGAGTGGAGCCACCGGCGCTTTAACGAAGGAAAACTTACAGCTTCTGAAGGAAAAATTAAAGTTCTACTATTTAACTTACTTCATGAGTAAGTTTATTTTTCTACCGGCTCAATTTCATGTGATTTCCGTAAACACTAAAGAGTTGAAAACAAGACCTTGGTGCTTAAATTGTGATACTATCCATTAATGTCCTTACCGAAAAACGTTACTTAACTTTAAGCAAATTTAGCATATTTTGTCAAGTTTTCGTTGACACGTTTATACTTGCGGAAAGAAGACAGATAATTTAAGACGTTAATCAAAGTTGAGTAACGTTTTTCGGCAAGGTCGTCCTATTTAAAGAAATAAGAAAGATGAATTAAGACTTATAATAATATTTTACATTTAGTTTTTCAAGAACAAAGCTAAAAAACGGTCTGAGTGGTATTGAATAGATATCCAGAAATAAAGCAAACTGATGATGTTAATGACACATGCACTAACAAATTAATTATGGAAATAATTAAAGGACGCATTGACTTAAAAAAATCTGCAGAAATATCAAAATCAGCTTGCAACACAATACATGATACAAAAGAGGTAACAGCGTATCAAGACTCCGTGGAACAGCGAACCAAGACTACTGTCTACCTAACTACTGACCGAACCAAGACTACTGTCTACCTAACTACCGGCCGAACCAAGACTACTGTCTACCTAACTACCGACCGAACCAAGACTACTGTCTACCTAACTACCGGCCGAACCAAGACTACTGTCTACCTAACTACCGACCGAACCAAGACTACTGACTCAGTTACTTCAACGAGCGCTAATGCACAATACACCCCAAGTGAAACATCAGTACAGGTTTTATCACCCACACTATAAATTAGAATTACAATTACACAACTGACTGAGCTAATATGGTATGGCCTGGATATGGTTTGGAAACTATGAACTTCCATCCAAACAAACCCGAAGTCGACGATTACATCTTGCCCATTTTGTAGTAGGAGGAAATGCAGCAAGGATAGTATCATTAGTAAACTTTAAGGCCAACTCAAGCTTACACAAATTGCTACCAATTGTTGTGTGACGTTTTTGCTGACATGGCCTTCCTAAAGGCAAGTAAGTATAGAAGACCTTGACAAAGCTTACAAACAACTTACAATAATTCATACTCGCAAATTTTAAAACTGGTTTGAACTTTGTTTTATTTCCTTATGTCACCTAATACATTGTAACATTTTTTACTCTATTTAAATGAAGTGGACGCGAAATATTTGATATACAAGTACCTAATAACTATTTTTAATAAGAAAGGCAAAGGTCTCAGAACCTATTAAAACAACGCTATGTTTGTTCGAAAATCCAAAAGAACCTCGATGTAATATTTTTTTTATTTTTTTACTAACGATTAACACTATTAAGATTACTAACCACATAGTGATCTAAAGGATCATAATCTAAGATATCTATGTGGTGTATTCACGCTTCAAACTGGTAATGTTGTCGACACGTTTTTCTCGACACGCCTCTTCACGGGGCATAGCATGACTTCTATAACGTTATCTTGATCATCACCAAAATGTATAAGGTAGGTAAAGGTAGGTATTCATACATATCAAAAGGCATAAAGATTTGCATTTTCGCATTTTAGATGACCTCTACAGCTTTATGGTTGCTAACGAATGGCTGTTATCTCAGTTCAGTTATCTCTAGGACATAAAAACACAAATTGGTTCTAGAATGTTGCCACTGTGCATTTATGTAGTATCGTAGCGAAGCTTGACGATCACCAATGTTAAGCAACGAAAGGAACGGTCAGTCTTCGGATGGGTGACTGTGAGTGGCATTTCTTTCTGAACGCTACCATCGGCCGGATAACGCGTTAAATTGTAGGTCCCATTGTTTGTTTAAAAACAGTAATTGTCAAGCCAGGTCAGAGACCTTCCTGCGGCTTAATAACTCTGATACTACAGCTGGCCACTCAGTCTATACGAACTTACATTACTTTTAATACTCTGATTTCGACTCATCTGGGCAAGAAGAGACGAAATCAGATAGATGAGAATATCGCACTTGCGTAAATTTCCCAAGATGCTTTGCTTTCAACTTCGCTGGTAATGTCTACACTACAGCTACCTCTCATTGTCTAATTTAATTGAATTATATCTATGTTGTACTTTAGTTATTGACCGAGCGAGCGAAGCATCACTACATCAACTGACCGAAACTTTCGTCTGTCAGTTTGTATGTTCGTATTCGCCTACAGGGGGTAATTTTAAACCGATTTCGATGAAACTTGGCGCATAGGATCTATGATTTTTTTTTGTCGTTGTTGTAGCGATTTTTGATAGGAAGAGAACTACTAGTCTTTAAACTATACTCACTCATATCGATACGCTTTGCCCTTTGCGCCGTTAATCCTTTCCACAGTCTCCTGCTTGCCAGGTGTTATCTCAGTTAGTTCAGTTATCTATATGTTGTACTCTAGTTGTCTCTAAACTGTACTCACTCATATCGATACGCTTTGCCCTTTGCGCCATTTATCCTTTCCAGTCTCCTGCTTGCCAGGTGTTATCTCAGTTAGTTCAGTTATCTACAGGTTGTACTCTAGTTGTCTCTAACCTGTACTCACTCATATCGATACGCTTTGCCCTTTGCGCCGTTTATCCTTTCCACAGTCTCCTGCTTGCCAGGTGTTATCTCAGTAATCTATAGGTTGTACTCTAGTTGTCTCTAAACAGTACTCACTCATATCGATACGCCTTGACCTTAGCGTCGTTGACCTTTTCCACAGTCACTTGATTGCCAGGTGTTATCTTGGTTCGTTCAGTAGTCTCTAGATAATGCTTTAGTTGTCTCTAAACTGTACTCACTCATATCGATACGCCTTGCCCTTAGCGTCGTTGATCATGTCCACAGTCTCCTGGTTGCCTGTCGGGTTGATATCAATGCATACGATGACACCGCCGAGTTTGGCGAACCGCGTCGCAGTTTCGCGACCCATGCCGTGTCCCGCGCCTGTTATCTGAAACAATTCAATAATCATGAGCGCATATTTAAAAAAATATTTTGTTTCAGCACAAATTTTGGCTATTATTTTTTTATTTTCTAAAACCCTAAAAACACCGACTTCAAAATACACAATTCATTTATTTGGATAACATATTTTTCCAGTTACTTTGTTATAAAATCCAAAATACTGAACCGATTTTGATAAAAGTATATATTTTCAAACAAAAAAGATTTTTGCAAATCGGACTAGGTGTCTTCGAGTAATCTGGGAACATACATAAAAAATATAAAAAAAATAAACCGACGATTTGAGAACCTCCTCATTTTTGGAAGTCGGTTAAAATAGCTATTTTCGATAAGCTTGATATGATGTGGACTGTACATTTTCGCGAGAAAGTATGGGAAAAGCAGCTGTAAAATGTTTTTTTTTTTTTTTTTTTAATAATTAGACATAGACATATACCTATTTATATATACCTTCTTGCGCAATAGGCGCAAGAAGGAAGGACAATTTAATATTATTGCCAGCTTATTACATAAAGTAGATAATTCTTTTAAAGTAGTAATTCTTTATTAATATAACACATGATACAAACATATTAATGTACTCTGTTTAATCTTTCCATAGGCCCCATATTGCTTATCTCATATTTTATGGATGGTAGGTAGGTACAGGATGTGAACCCGCCACTCACGAACCAAAGGTTATTCACCCTTAACGTAAGGACAATTCAGTTAAATATATTTTAATGGTTTATTTTATTTTCGCTTAAACGGTATTATCGCGTATTATTTATATAATTTGAAAACTGAATTACACGTGGGACAGGTAAAACCAGAGGACTGGGTGTCTTCATTTGTGTATTTTTTTTAGAAAGAGTGGGTTGGGTGGTTCCAAGAAGATGGTGAGGACGTTGGGACATCAGAGGTTCAGCGCTAACGAAATACACATTTCTTCATTCGTGTTAAACATTCCCGATCCCTTTAAAATTGTGTGAATTCTATTATTCCTTAGGAGGAGAAGGGAGGACTTATTCCCTATAGGAAATATGACTTATAGACATATTTCCCTCCGCTAAGGGAAATCGAGTTTTTGAGATTCAAAATTTGGAAGAATGTGGTTTTCCACATTCTTCCAAATTTCGTAAATTGTTTTTACAAGTAGGTGCGATTTATACAAAGATACAAAGTTTTTAAATGTTCTACATATATGTATAAAGTATATAAATATTGGTGGGCATTTCACAAACCATTTAGCCCCAAAATAAGCTTATACTATGATGGGAAGATATTATTATACCTCTACCTACCTATATATAATACCCCTTACGCAAATACATATTTATGATAAATAGAAACATTTAGACAGAACAAATACCTACTCATCGCTTACATTTTTGGAAGGCAGACATACAAATGAGCTGCAAGGCCAGTCATTGAAAAGTAGTACATAATCTTTTAACAACATAGATGCTATTGGCGCTATTATAGACGTCACCTCAATGAAGTTTTCACTTCTGTCGTGTCTTAAGCACACATACATATATATATATATATATATATATTTTGTTTGTTTCACACATTTTTTTTTGTTTTTTAACGTGATAACGTCTTATAAATCAATGAACGCCGGCTGCACGCACGAAAAAGCATGACTCATTGTCACGTGCCGCCTGAGCCGAGCGTGCAAGCGAGAGCGCGGAACAAGCGATAGAGAGGCACGATCGGGCTAAGCGTTCGGCTTGTGACGCAGCGTTATCACGTAAAATTATCGTCCGTAAGCCGACTTTACAGACAATCATTTTTTTTACTTACAAGTATAATCTCCCCCTTGACGCTCTTCGGTTCAGGAGGTACGACCAGTTGGTAGAGGCAGTGCAGCCAGGTGATCGTCATCTTCACGTAAAGGACTAGGATCTCCAGCGCCAGCGACATGCCGTTGTACACCTTCATGGCGATGCCTTGCTCGTCGGTCCTATTGGACAATACAAACAAATGTTACCAACGCTAAATTTTTAATTCTAATAATTTCATTGTTCGGATTTTCCTAATAATTTCAAGGTTCCGTTGTGTATATCCAAAATGGAACTTTAGAAAAATGTTGGACGTTTTGTTTGTCCTTGGTTTGTTTCTTAGACCTTCTTTTAGGGTTCCGTAGTAAACCTTATAATTTCGCCATGTCCGTCTGTGTCTATCCCACAGTCATTTTACTCGGAGACTAGCAGCCCTACATAAACGAACTTTGGTACGTAGACGTAGATGTGTTTTGCAAGCCGCCACAAAAAACGAAGTCAAATTTGCAAAAAATTAAAACCAAAATTTAAATAAAATGGAGTGTCACCCTTATGGTCTTTACTTTTGATATAAAAAGATACTTAAATAAAGAACTTATAAAAAAAACGTCGTTTGTAAAACTAGAAAACAACATCACAAATGTTCGACAAAAACTTAAATTTGATCCAAGTTAATGTTCATAGTTCATACATAAAAATTATTTTTGCGAGCAAAAATGTTTTTTATGTATGAAAATTTACTATATTATAGTTTATTAACTATTGTATAAGATCAAGCAGTCATTTTATATCAGTGGCAAGAAGATGCTGGATGCAAGTGGCTACTTGTATCCAGCATCTTCCTGCTATTTGTTACTAATTGCTACCAGTTGGAAGCCTCCAACTGGTCTTTTCAGAAATTAATGGGGGAAGCCTATGTCTAGTAATGGAGTTCCTATGGCTAAGATAACGACGATGATGGGTGAACTTTAATCTGAAGACCAAAACATAGAAAAAACATGTTCACCATAAGTACTTACAAAGTGCACAAAAAGTTTCGCACAAGTTAAAGTTTATCGTGATCTAAGGCCAAGGTCTGACCAAGGTTTAAGAGCAATAGAATATTAACTTCTGGTATTATTATATCCACTCTAATTTATGCCCGTTCCGTATGTCACACGTGAAAAAATGATGCTGAATTGCGAGGCCAACTAGATGTTAGGCGAGTATACATGATGCGGCATTAAAAGACCTGGCTAATGTTTAAAACGTGACCATTTTTAGGGTTCAGCAGGTTCTGAGAACCGTTATAGTTTCGTCAAGTTTGCCTGTTTATCTGTTCGTGGCTCTGAGTACTAAACAGTGTAATTTGACATGGGTATTTTAAATGCCTAAAAAAAATGATAGTCCTTGAAAGAAATCAGGGTGTCTCCAAGTTTACGTATAATAGTATAATGGGACATTTTTATATATGTATAATTGTATATATATATGTACATGGGCGTACCCAGCTTCTGGTCTAGGGGGGGGGCAAGTCAGATTTTTTAGGTCAGATCGTCCGCGGCTGTTTTGTCATACACACTACACAAAAACACCTACATGAAACATAGCGGGGTGGGGGGAGGGAGGGGGAGTGTAACAATTTTGTTGGTTAGTAATAAAACATAGGTTAAAAAAGCGCGAGCGAAGCGAGTGCGAAATTTTTTGTAATGTTTTATAGTAATATGCTTTATTTCTCGTATTAGTGAGCCTTCTATATTAAATTAGAAAAATGTTAAACGCGAAAATTTAAAAGGTTATTTAAATTAAATCTTGGAAGTAATTTGATTCATTGATCTTGTTAGCGTGTCCTAGGTTTTTGTGGCCCAGATAAACCATACAAGTATCTGTGTTAAAAGAAAAATGAAATAACCGACTGGATAAGAACGACTTTTACGCTATAAAAAAATATAAATATAACGATTTGAATTTATTGATCGCAAATTATTATTCCTTATTAAATTTAAACTTATGACTTTATAGAAAATTACAAACATACCTACAAGATACACGCTACTTTCTTGACAGTTGGGAAACAATTTTTGCTTAGTGATTATTTTTTGTGAATTATTTGATTGTATTAGCAAGTTCACAGCACTTTAATAATTAATACAAATAAACAAGTATATATATTAAAAGAAAAACTAAATACCCGACGTGTAACTTACGATTTTGTTACGCTTAATATGTTGTAGAGTCGCAGAACCACTGTAAAAACTATAAATGCGCATTATTTAGAATAATTCTAGTTTACGCTTTCAGTTTAGGCTTGTAGGCGATCTTATAGAAACATACCCACATACATTTACTCGAATAAACTTAATCCTCTTTCTTATGCGGTTGGGTAAAAATAATAGGAAAGAATCAGGCGCGAGCGAAGCGAGCGCGAAAATTTTTCAAACTTTTTTTCATTGTGTTTTTAAAGTAATATGCTTTATTTCTCATATAAGTGAGCCCACAGTATTTCTATGTTCAAGTAGTAAAAACGCGAGCGAAGTGAGTGCGAAAATTTTGAAGGTTTTAAAAAAATATAATCTTGAAAATAATTTGATTCATTGATCTTGTTAACGTGTTCTAGGTTTTGTGGCCCAGATGAACCAATTGTTTGGTTTATGTTAAGAGAAAAATGAAATATCCGACAGGGATAAGAACGACTTATACGTTATCAAAAATTATAAATACAGCCATTTGAATGCATTGATTGCAAATTTATTATTCCTAATTAAAAACATGACTTTATAGAAAATTACAAACATAAGTTTTTATGACAAAGTACCGCTGTAAAAGACTATAAAGGCGCATTATTTAGAATAATTCTAGTGAAATCACTTATTTATTACGAAAAAGCTCGTTGGAGTTTTACGACACCTCGCACATCAGAATCGGTCAAGCCGTTTAGGCTTGTAGGCGATCATATAGAAACATACCCATATACATACATACATACACTTGAAAATCATAACCCTCCTCTTACTCAGTCGGCTAAAAATAATATTAAAAAAAATATATTAAAAAAATAATTATAATAATATTAATTTTTAGGTATTCAAGCTGATTTGCTGTTAATGTTGTCACAGTACTGACATGACTGACATGGCTCAAAATACAAAGGATATTCAATAACTTTGAACGATCGGCGAAAATATTCGCTTAACGAACCAGCTTGTTAATTTGCCCTATATTGTTGGGGCGTGCTGTCCTTGGAAGACGCAGCTCTCAAGATTCAAAGCCTTAGTTAGCATAACATGTCAAATAAAATAAATGCTATTCGCTCGCAACTCCCTACCGCCAAGAATACGAACGCTCAGCTAGATTCGGTAATCTTCGTCCGCCATCGTCGCGTCGCCGCGGCGGTGCGCGGTGGCTGGCGACTGTAGCGCACTTAGCTCACTGCGCGGTTTTTTATGGCAATAATAATTGCACCGTGCATCTTGCCAGTGTCTACTGCGCGGTTTATTTAAAAGTTAGCACATAAGGCCCCGTTTAAGCTTTGATTAGTAGGTAATTAGGCGAGTTCATACATTTTCTGCGAGTTTCCAGGGGGGGGGCAGCTGCCCCCCCCTGCCCCCCCCTGGGTACGCCCATGTATATGTATGTATATATTATGTGGGTTTCTATATAACCTCCTACAGACTAGATTCGTCTTCATTCCCTGGGTGACATAGGCTATATTTTTTATTATAATAACAACAGTAATATAACTCGCAAAATAAAAATAGTGCACTGTTATGTAACCTCCAACGCACTTTTTCGTAATAAATAAGTGATTTTACTAGAATTATTCTAAAAATGCGCATTTGTAACCTTTTACAGCGATTTTATGCATACTTTCTCACAAAAAATATGTACTCAACAACGTATCAAGCGTACTTACGATTTTGTAATCGTAAGCAGTTTCTGCAGTCGGATATTTTGTGTTTCTTTAAATAAACATAGACACACGTTGGCCGTGGCACGTGGGGCCGAAAGGTTCTCGAGTGGAGACCACGTACCGGCAAGCGCAGCGTAGGAAGACCAGCCACGAGATGGACAGACGACCTCATACAAGTGGCGGGAAGACGCTGGATGCAAGCCGCTTCCAATCGGTCTTTTTGGAAATCCATGGGGGAGGCCTATGTCCAACAGTGCACTTCTTATGGCTGAGATGATGATGATGATGACAAGTTTTCTATTCCACAGTGTGAAGTATCTTTGGATAGGTTGTTTTTTTTTTAACAAATTTATTCTCCACAGACTCCAGGGTCAGTGTCAGGGTCCAGGGGATAGGTTGTTTAAAGATATTATGATTTGACACATAATTATTGGTGTGTCAAATCATTTTTCGAAGCAGAAAAGGTTAATTGAGAAATATTTAGCTTTAAAATGCTAATTTATGTAACAGTCCAATGCCACACTCTTCATGCCAGTCTGTATGAAGAGTGCCAGCTGTTTTGAATATGTAAATAAAAATTAAACATTTGCACCAGTTTGTGTAATGGATATTTATTACGACGGACCTGGCTGATTGTAATTTTATGTTTAATCGACTGCATTGCTGTTAAAATTATTTTGTCTCTGTATGGGTATATTAACCTGAAATAAATTATTTTGAATTTGAATATAACCAAATTAAAAGGAAGTTTCAGTATTGAATAGTCTATCATGAACTTGTGTGTAGGTACTAGACTAAGTAAAGAGGATAAATTCGTACAAATTAAATATGCTCATTTAATATGAAATGAGCTTATTTAAGTCTCTGTTCTGAATGTAAGTGTTGTAACGAACAACGGAACCCTACACTGCGCGTAGTCCGACACACACTTGACCGGTTTACGGTCATTATGTTTGCATGAAGATGCACTATCCTTGACAAACACCGGAAACCAGCGGTAAACTGTCTGTTTTTATAATATTATTTTATATTATAAATTATTTTTATGATATTTATAATATTACAGCTAAAGATGGGTGTACAAATAAACTAAGATTAGGAATAATTAAAATGTAGGAACATATGAAGGATTTGGTGAAAAAAATAAGTATGTACTGAAAATTATGTCTCTCTCTTTTTACCCGACTGCGTAAGAAGGAGGGTTATATTTTTCGAGTGTATGTACAATATATGTATGTATGTATGTACCTATGTTTCTATATAATCGCTTACAGCCTAAACGGATTGACCGGTTTTGATGTTCGAGGTGTCGTTAGATTTGTCTTCGCTTCCAGAATATCATAGGCTATATTTTTGTAATAATAATAATACATTTCTCGCAAAAATAAAAGCGTTTTTTCGTGATCTCCAACGAACTTTTTCGTAATAAACAAGTCGTTTTACTAGAATTAATTTAAAGGTTGCGTATTTATATTTTACTTACCGGCACCGACCACGTACCGGCAAGCGCAGCGTAGGAAGACCAGCCACGAGATGGACAGATGACCTCATACAAGTGGCGGGAAGACGCTGGATGCAAGCCGCTTCCAATTGGTCTTTTTGAAAATCCATGGGGAGGCCTATGTCCAGCAGTAGACTTCTTATGGCTGAGATTATGATGATGAATAAAGGCGCTTGCCCATATAAAAAATGTAGCCAGCAACATTTCATACATAATGCGATTGTGCCAGCGCGCTGTCTGGAAGTGTACACATTCTATGAACGGACTTTGACTCGACTCAGTCTTTATTCGACTATGCAAGACTAAGAGCCTCACACTTTTTCGACTGTATGTGTTTTAAGTGTGAAAATAAAACAACAAAAATGCAGTCCAACCCTTAAAAAAGGTTTTATCTTATCTTATAAATGGGGTCCGATTCTCGGATACACTTCGAGCCATTAGGTCCTTTTGTGCTTGCCCCTTTCTTTATTCATACGCACCAGGTTTTCCGAAGAAGGACTGCATTACCTTCAGAATATCACCTGATGCGAAATGCCTATATTCCTCCAGTTCCGGGTATGCAGAACCTAGGAGGTCCAATCGCTTAATTGCCAATGAGTCGCAGCTACATATGATGTGCTTCATGGACTCCTCCCCTTCCTTACAGGCCTTACATTTGAGGTTTTCAACAAGTTTTAGTTTGTAGAGATGACCCCTATTCTCATAGTGTCCGGTCAGAGCTCAGCCAGGCCAGTGTTCTTGCCTGCGTTCTATTTTGTTTATTTTATTTTATATTTTTAGGAAAACTTACAACCTAAATATTTAAATAAACTATACATTTATATAAATTACGAGGCTAATACAAGTTTTCGCCTATAGTACTAGTATCTACTCCATTTACGATTTTTTTTATTCCATTTGGCGCCGTCAGCACCAATGGCCGCCTTGGAATGCGCGAGCCCGCTCAACTGGTTCCATTCAGCCTTGTGTCGGTTGTGAACTTTATCATTTATCGCCGTGCTTACCATCCCCTGAGATATACCTACAAAGGGTTCTTTCTGGTCCTATTAGCGGTTTACTAGAACCTTCTCTTGCCAGCTCATCAGCAATCTCGTTTCCATCGACACCAACATGGCCCGGCACCCAGACTAGTCTCAGGTCATTTTGTCTACCCAGCTCATTTAGAGCGTTGACACAATGCAAAATCAGTCCAGAGCCAATCCAGCAGGCGCCGACAGCCGCGAGGGCAGACTGGCTGTCTGTTTTAGGCATGGTCACCCGAATATCTAAGAATACCCCCCTAGGTACGCACCTGCGGTCTACGATGGAGCACGTCTACCTGGAAGGAAACTATTCAGTCGCGTTCTATCTATCTGCTATCTAGTTCTCATAGAACAAGCTTTACTTAGTTTGGGCCTAGACCATTAATTTATCTATTCTTTATGACCCAGATTGTAGGTAAACAAGTAAAGCTCGTCAGCTACAGTATTCATATTACCTTCATAGTGCGATCTTGACTTAGATCTGGTTTCTAGAATAGTAGAAGACAGGTTCTACAGGTTTTTATAGCATTTATCTTATAGCACGTTTGGTACCTACTATGAGGTAAAATGAGAAAAAAATTATAGTAGCAGACCCAATGGTACAAAAGTTTATTCACCTACCTAAGGTATATAATAGTATAATAAATGACTTCTGTGCTTGAGCATAATATTTTATCTGTGAAAGAGTGAGATATGATTATAGTTAAAAAAACTGAAAAATCTAACTTCAAAGTAAGTACGCAATTCATTTACTTCGATGATATTTTTTTTAGTTATTTTGTTATAAAAACCAAAGTACTAAACCGATTATGATAAAATTATGATGATATATAGGACCTCTGAAGTATTACCTACCAAAAAAAAAGGATCATCAAAAACAATTCATAATTGGCGAAGTAATCGCGTAAAAAAAAACAATTCAGAACCTGCTTCTTTTTGGAAATCAACCGACTTCAAAAACAATTTTCGAAATTATTAACGCAAAAATTTTTACGCATGATAATTCACTTTGATCAAATTGAAATTGTTCTCAAATAGTTGTGATGTTGCTTTCTAGTTTTACAAATGTTGATTTTTAGGGTTCCGTACCCAAAGGGTAAAAACGGGACCCTATTACTAAGACTTCGCTGTCTGTCTGTCTGTCTCCAGGCTGTATCTCATAAACTGTGATAGCTAGAAAGCTGAAATTTTCACAAATGATGTATTTCCGTTGCCGCTATAACAACAAATACTAAAAATTAAAAAATTCAAATATTAAGGGGGGTCCCCATGCAATAAACGTGTTTTTTTCGTATTTTTTTTGCTCAATATTAAAAACGGTAACAGGTAGACGCTTCAAATCAAAAATCAAAAATCACAAATTCAAATTCCAAATTTTCACAGAATATTTACTTGTATATTACCTTTCAAAATAAATAATTAAATAACAATAAATTAAATATGAAAGGGGGGCTCCAATACAACAAACGCTCGCGAATATCGACACAAAAAGTGTCGATATTCGCGAGCGAGACGGACGACGGACTCTGTGAATTTTCGATTTTTATCAATATTAATCGACCGATTGGCGCTTCAAGGATTTTTTGCTTAATTTTTTTTCTTCTAAATATGCCCCTGAATACACCCACTCAGTTTGTCTATGCCAGTATTCATGCCCATTTCGTAGGAGACCACGCACAGACAAGCGCAGCGTAATAAGACTAAGTAACTATAAATCCCGTCACGTAAAAATAACGCTGGTTTGTTTGCATTTATGAACAAACCAGTTCTTTTTACCTGGCGGAAACTATACAAGGTGGACAGAAGACCTCATAAAGTAAAGAGGCAGGAAGACGCTGGATGCAAGCTGGTTATAATCGGTATTGTTAAAATCCATAGACACAGGCCTCCCCTATGGATTTTCAAGGAAACCGGTTAAAAGCACCAAAAATCCACCATTTTGATTTTATTAAAACACATATATAAGGACACTTGGGGTTTGAGACAAAGACGATACCATAGCTGTCGACATCCATCAACCCGTTTGGAAGATAAATAGGTAATAAATAAATTAACCCTTCTCACAATGAGAAGATGGCCCGCGCCCAGCAGTAGGACAGTTTGTATAAACAGGGCTGATAAAAAAAAAAAAAAAAAATAACAAACACAAGATACGCGCAAAAAACATAACCTTTCCTTGGCAGTCGGACAAAAAGACATCGAGATAGGTATATCTATGCAGTAAATATCGGCTGACATTGAGTCTTGCAGTTTAGAAATGGTATTCTGTCGCGGACGGTGGGCGGTGGTGCAAGATGGAATCTTACAACTAGCGGTGATGCAAATATAGACAAACACGTTACAAATATGGACAAATGCGTAGGTACCGATCATATTTCGATATACTCAATTGCCGTTGAGAAAGATGCCACCGTTGTGGAAATAGATTCGTGTGTCGGAGATGTAAGTCAAAGGTTGATGATAACGTAATTATATCAATTTGTGTTGCAATTGCCTTTATTTACTACAACAAAACATTACACAAATTACACAAACTCAACTACTACACAAAAAGCAAATCGATTACCCCAGACCGATAAAGGTCTAAAGACAATCCAAATGCTCAAACCCACTACCAATTGGCAGTGTACCCAGTATGCTGCCGCATTGCCACGTTGAATGGTAATGCCTATGCGTTGGGCCAGATACGCTCCAGCCTTTTGCTGCAATTTGTATCCAATATTGTATGTTGGTTTATTATTTTATTTGTTACTATTTAACCCCTCTCTTTGGATCGGGGTTAATAATAGGATACGATCAAACAAAAACATTTTATTGGCACCACATATTAGCAAAATCATTCATGTCTAAATTCATTTTGAATTGTATTCAGGTATTTGAAATGTAGAATACTGATTAATTTATGATAGCATAGTCCTAATTTATGTTTATTCCACCTCGTGTAAAATTTCCAAAAAAGCTAGGATTTCGCCATTGTTACTCACTGAAATAGAACAATTTTTATCGGATTTATCGCGAATGTTTTCTTCTTCTTTTTTGTATTGGACCCGCATTAAAGCATTTGCCAGTGTCAAGTATTAGGATTTTTCAAGTTTCTTGAATAAAACAAGTTTTAAATGTTCTAGTCACAATCTAAGTCACGTATATAGTAAATTTATAGTCGAGTACTGCTTCAGTAAAGTAGTGGCGACTTTCCACTACTTTACTGAAGCAGGTAAACTTTCCCGACAACGTACATATAATCACACGTTTTACTGCTTTATTTCACTTGCCCACACTCACACACTTTATCGAACACTAACTTAATGAATAAAACTCCACCATTTTTATAGCATAAATGTTCAAAATAACACAAGTTTAGGAAAATAAAACAAAGCAACAACACGTTACTTTCTAGTAACGTTGCTTTGTTGCTTTGTTTTAAGTTCCCGTCAAAACTCCGCGAATATTTTACGTAGTGTAGTTTAAACATTTCGAACACTTTGCAGTGTCCGTGGTCACAGGTGAGACTAGATAAAAGACATATTTTTTTTATTACCTACAGAAAAACCGTCAACTCTTAATCGAGTTTTAATTAATTATTGAATCGAGAATACTATTATTTAATCGAACACTAATAATGGCCAAGTGCGTGTCGCTTCACGCGCAATGTAGGGTTCTGTAGTTACACAGTAAACTCAAAACAGGGCACTTGTTTGATACTAATGAACGTACTAGTTAATGAAATAACAATTTAATAAATATTTTTTGATTGTTTATGTACATCTTCTAAAGATAATCGACTATTACTTGTTAACTTGTAAAGAATAAACATTATTTTTAAATATTTCTCCTACTTAAATAAACAAAATTATGTCTCACTTTTCTATTTCCGTACCAAATGATTTTGTATGTTTAAGAATGTTGCGATGCGTTAGAGATAGTTGCGCACTTTGAACGCAACCATACGAAATTACGAAATTGTAAAAAAAACACTTTAAGCACCTGTATCCACTTGCCGTAAAACCTTATAAATAACAGAGCTCATAGTAGTACCCAAAGTAGTACCAAAGAGTAGTACTAGGGCCAAGGGCGTCGCCAAGGGGGGCAGCTGCCCCCCCCCCCCCCCCCCTAGAGATTTAAAGATGTAGCCAACTGCAAAGCAACCAAAGTCTTAAGGCCGTGCAATTGTACCTGTTCCTACAACTTATATTTTTCTCATCCTCCATAATATTAACTTGCCCCTCCCTGTTCCATGGGCTGGCGACGCCCTTGACTAGGGCCATCTAGTGGATATTTTTTCAATGTGAATATAAATAAACACTTAAGTACATTATTTTTCGATGACGTAGGTACAATGGCTCGGCTATTTGATAACGAAATATTTGTTTCGGAAACTAAACGTTAATTCATGAATATTAACAATGTTGGAGGTGACATAGTTAATGTCAACGAATCTTGGAAATTTTAATATTTACTCAATAGACCTATTGGCCACACTAACTACTTGGTGAGAATTGCTCATACAAATGATGCTAACTTATCAAAAAACTATCGTAATGCCTACTTTACTTCAACCAGTTTAAAACAGAGGTTTATTATAACAATTTCTATTTTAATTTTTATTATAACGTATACAATATAGTAACACGAGTACCGTAGCACACTACTCACTGGTGTGGAAAATCGGATCAATTTACTGTCATTATAATTCAGCCTTCAGTGACGTACGTTTATCTGAATTTTAGTATGTTGATTAATAGCTGTTATTATATTATTTTGGTAGACGTATAACTGATGCCCATATCACAGATTAAATAATAGTTCCAGTTGGAAAATATTATAATCGCTCTGCTGTACAGTTCCGGGTGCAAAACATTATAATCGCTCTGCTGTATGCGGTTTTCTTATTATTGTTAGAAAATTTAGGGGATATAATATAATGAGAATGGCGATATCCAATTATGGACAACGACGAAGGTCTAACGTAGGTAGACTAGGGGGTAGACTTTACTTTTCTTTGAGAATTATATAGGTAATGGTTTCCTCGCAGTTTTATTTCACAGATTTAGCAGCATTACAGCTAGCGATAATTTAACAATACGCAGACGACTGAAGCAAAATCTTTGAAAATCTACTTAATAGATCTACAAACTATAAAAACCAATTCCGTATACAGGTTTTTGGTTTTATTAAATGTAAATAAGAAAATATATATGAATGTAACAACAAGGCTTAGGTACATTAAAATCGTTTTTTACGTCGTTTAGACTACATTAGGTAATATATAAACATTTAAATATTTAATTGGAATTAGAAAAGTTGTCTAATATAAAAACTTGGAAAAATTGGGAAATTTCCAAAAAAATGAAAGTTGTAATTCATTTGTATTGTCATAATTACCAAGAGTCATCTAACTGTAACAAAAATTATTCTTATATTCACCAAAAAAAAAAACAATAACCCTACGTTTTGGGCAGTCGGTCAAAAATAGATTGAAATGAGGCCATAGGTCGCAATTATTTTCACCTGCACAAGTTAATAACTAACCCTGAGATAACTGAGCGCTGGGAGAAACATTTTGCCATTAGATTTGGTAACACGTGCATGGCCGCTGCGGTTGCGGCACGCGGTCGTTGCGTCAACGCACCGGTTTCACGCCGCTGTGCGTACTCAAGTTCAAGGCGACCGAAACAGACGCGGCCGCATACCGTTGTAGGCAGTTATGAGCCGAATGACCGATGAAACCGACAAGTAAACAAGATATTCTAAGAAAATACTGTTTAGGCACTAGGTTTTATTAATATAAAGAAAAGTGCTTATGTGTTTACCAAAAAAATTGATCAAAATCAGCCCATCCGATCGAAAGCTACGATGTCACAGACACACAATTACACACGCAAACATATAACTCCTCCTTTTTGGATCGGAGGTAAAAAACAAAAAAAAAACCTTCAAATGCGCAATTTTCTGAACCAACTTTAACAAAATTCTTATGAGACCTAAAAATGTAATACTTATTTTCTCTTAGCAGTTTTTTGGATTTTTATAAACATTTACACGAAAAAGATTTGAATATGTGTAACGATATTAGGTACCTATGCGAGTTGTACGAAGCGAATATAAGAAAAATTTAATTTAAAAAACTTTGTCATATGTAATTTTCGTACATTTTGTTGTAAATAATGCTTAACATTAATTAAATAAATACATGTAAGTGAATTCACGTGATTATAATGTAATATTAGGACCAGGTAAGCTTCCACATAATGCCAAATAAATTTTTCTACTCGAGAAAATAGGTGTACTAAACAATTTCCTCTCTACTTTACGATGAAAAACGTATTGCACTCGGCTGTAAAGTTTTTTATCTAGTATCTTGTATCCATCGCTACGCCCAGGATTCTACGTACACTAGAACTTTTGCTAGCTCTGGATTCAACTGTCAGACACTCGACGGTAAAATACAACTTTCCAGCCTAGTGTAATAAATAACTATTTTCAAATCGATTTATAAATATACTTGAGGTACCTGAGATACTTGAGGTATGAGGTAACAAACAAAAAACAATACAACCGAATTGAGAAACACATTTGTACAGACTTAAAAGATAAACAAAATACCTGACTGTTGAAAAGCAGTTTTTGCTTACGATTTCGTTACGTCTGATACACTGATGAGTGACGTACGTTTTTTGTGAGAAAGTTTGCGTAAAACTGTCTTCCTGGCGCTTGTAGTAAAACATAATATTTCACAAACGGACCCCTAAATTGAAAAATGGTTTTCAAAATGAGAAAGTGTACTGTTTAAAAAAAAATAGTTTCAATGTTTTAGATTTTTCAGGCGTACCGTGACGATGGCTCATTTTAGATTTCCGTACAGCTACGGGTGTTAGCCCATTCTTGAGGCTACGATGTCTGTCTGTCTGTCTGTCTATCCTACCCTAAAACGGCTGCATCTTATGAACCGTAGTAGTAGTAATGTAATAGGTAGGAAGTAAAACATTTTCACAGAATGTGTTTAAATATGGCGGATTTATATTTTTAAATTGATTTTTATATATGGATATGTATCAGAATCAAAATTGAATTTTATGTGAATGTGTAATATTATTGTTGAGATACTTTATGAACAGATTTGTTTTAAGTACATTCAGCGAAAACGTATTTTCAAAAATATGGTAATTCGTAGACGGTCAAACTACGATTCAACAATTGCTATATCAATTTGAGAAACTGTCAACGGATCAATGACATTTAAGTACTTACATAATTAGATAAGGCACGGATACTGGAGTCGGTGGTGCTCAATTTTTTTCAAATTAAAAAAAAACAGAAAGAAAAGTGAAGCCTTAGCTTTATAGCCTAGAAACGAATAGGCCTTGACAAAAAAAAATGTTCTTCTGCCATAGACATAGTTATGACAACGAGGCAACGTCTAGACGAAGGTAAAAAAAGCAAATTCAATAAAAAAAAAACATACAGACTGAATTGATAACCTCCTTCTTTTTGGAAGTCGGTTAAAAATAAGTATTCGTGTATTAAGTGTTTTTAATTCATTTACGATTGTTAACATGAGCATTCCTGGTAATGTTCAAAATGCAACTAAGCGCAACTGTGTCCGCTGCTGACTCAGTATAAGTAAGACATTAACTACATGCAGCACGCATTATGTATATTATTATACACAATCTGCCTTACTTATAAACGCGTGTTCAAATCTTATTCACTGAATAAGGACTTGTCACTTTCTGTCAGACGGGAACTGTCACGTGCGAAAACGGAACAAAACACTGTTTAACTAAAATGCGCTTATTCAGCGTTGATAAGTAACACGGCAAAGGTACGGTAAGGTAAGGACGGCGACGGTAAGGGTTTATAAGTTTCCGGCAGCCTAGTCGGGAGACCGTCTGACTTGCGATCCGCAGGTCTTGGGTTCGAATCCCGGGGCACGCACCTCTGTCTTTTCGAAGTTATGTGCGTATTGTTGATTGCCGGCAACTTCAAACGGTGAAGGAAAACATCGTGAGGAAACCTACATGTCTGAGAGTTCTCAATGATCTTGAAAATGTGTGAAGTCTGCCAACCCGCACTTGGCCAGCGTGGCAGACTATGGCCTTACCCTTCTCACAATGAGAAGATGGCCCGCGCTCAGCAGTGGGACAGTTTGTTTAAACAGGGCTGATAAAAAAAAGTGTAATACGGTATATTAATATAATCGCTTCCATGCTGGACTGGGAGAAAAAGTAAAACATAGAATGTGGCAGTTGCTTCTCTTTCCGTGCATACCTACGAGTACATACGTAAAAGTCAGTTAAGGGACTCGAGGGAAATTGGCATTTTTGTAAGCGATGGCCTGAGCCCTTGTCACTGGATGCCAACATTACATTTATACTTTAATACCATTCCCTCCAAACTAACCCTCTAACTATGGTCAAATGTGGCGTCAAACGTCCTTATGGTATTTGATGCTCTGCCTAACCCGTAAGGCAAAATTAGGGGTAATTTTATGTATGTATGATGTATTAATATGATTTAACTAAGGCTTAGGAAAGCTAGCGTTAAATAAACTGTGCATCGTCTAGCCTGCTTCTCTGCAAGGCCACTGCATCCGTGCGAGCAGGAAACAACCATCTAGCAACACTAGCATGTTAACTTGCGTTATCGCGGCAAACTAGAGTCCGTAGTCCGACCATCATCCGTCTCACTCGTGTATACCCACATTTTCGAAGATATAAAATGACGCATGAACTTATAAAAAAATCGTCGTTTGTAAAACTACAAAACAACATCACAAATATAAAAAAAAAATGATACAAGCAAATTTTCATACATAAAAATCATTTTTGCATTAATAAAATTTCTAAAAATTATTTTTATGTATGGAAATTAACTTGGATCAAATCGAATTTTTTGTCGAATATTTGTGATGTTGTTTACTAGTTTTACAAACGACGTTTTTATTTTATTTTTGTTCATGCAGTCATTTTGTATCTTCAAAAATGTGATTATGCGTGAGTGAGACCGACGATGCTCGGACTACGGACTCTTAATGTGTTAACCCATTAACAACTAATTGATACAAGGAAATATTAAATGAACGGAGGACTAACCACGCAAAATTCCACAATACTAGAATATTATCTATTTTTAAATTCAATAATAGGCTTCATGAGGAAATCTACAAGAAAATCAATGTCTAAGAGTTCTTAACCTTCTCGAAGATGGGTGAAGTCGACCAACCTGCACTTGTCCAGTGTGGTTAATTAACGCACCCTTCTCACAACGTGAAGATGGCCCAGCAGTAGACAGTTTATACAAATAGACAATGGCAATGATCTTATGATTATACGTAGATAGGTGTTCCCCGGCTCTGCATGGTAAGCCTCAATAAAGGTAAATGCCTGACTCATCTTCAGTCTGGACAAGTCGGTCATCGCTGTTAGACGCGTGTCTTGTCTTGTGAGCAGTGACAATATCATGCTGTATGCTTAAAATGTGCAACACTGAGATATATTGGATCAAATTACTAAAAGGCCTTAAAGGATGTGGAATCCTTAAAAGTGCATAGAACTAAGATTTTCCATGCTTTTACTTCATATTCAACGGTGACCTCTCTATAGATAAAATCTCATTGGGTAATGGCGTTATTATCACAACGGCTTAATTTGATTTTGAATAGGCTTGTCCTTGGCCGGTAGCTCGCCTGATGGCCCCTCTGATTCCCTGAACAGGGAAGTGGGTAGTGCCGAGTAGCGCGTAGGTAATGTAAACAGGTCACTCGCCGACGCGTGCCCACTTATCGACATAGGTAGGCGAGGCAGTATCGACATAGGTACTGTCTCAGAAGTGGACACAATTATCTATATTAAAAGAAAAATAAAATACCCAACTGCAGAAGAGTGATTTTTGTAGTCTAATTTACGATTTCGTTACGCTTGATAAGCTACGTAAGTGTACGTTTTTGTGAGAAAGTATGCGCAAAATCGCTGTAAAAAGTTACAAATGCGAACACTATGGACCGATTCATTGGAGGTTACAAATAACACATTTATTTTATTTTTGCGAAAGTTGTATTATTATTATTACATACATTACATAATCTATGACACTCAGGGAGTGGACACGAATCTAACGACATTCTACACATCAAAATCGGACAAGCCGTTTAGGCTGTAGGTGACCAAATAGAAACATACGTACACTCGAAAAACCCTTCTTCTTACGCAGTCGGGAAAAAAGGGAGGATGATTTCATGAAATTATGTTCTGGCGAACACAATAATTTGATTTGATGTTCTTACTGTGAATTGGCATAATGATCATATATGCCTATTATGTAACTTTAGTAATAATTCACTTAAAAACCACAGTATCCTTGAATAAAACTAGGCGTGAAGCCGGAAAATTCGTACCAAAAGTTGTACTGTTTAGTGTATTTTATAACTAAACGTATTAAAAATTTACATAAACACACCACACCACATCACACCTGTACCTACATACTACATAATTTATTATACTTACACTTCCATTATGAAGATATTTTAATTTTAGTGATAAAAGTCACATATATAAATTAAATCGAATGAAGTTCTTTATTATAATTGTGAACAAACATCACATACCTGGCTAAGTTTCATTGATCACTAATTATACATACCGGATTGCTAGTAGAAGTTATTCTTCATGTACGCACATAAAAAAGAATCATCAAAATCCGTTCACCCAGTCGAAAGTTATGAAGTAACACACATAAAATAAAATAAAAAAAACCGGACAAGTGCGAGTCAGACTCGCCCACCGAGGGTTCCATACAAATTAGTAGATAAAAGAGGGAAATCATATTTTTTTTATATTTTCCTTCATAAACCGAAAAATATACATCGTTTAAGTATTTAAAAACCTGTTGAGCTTATGCTAATGAAGCTCTTTCATATGATACCCCACATGATACGGTTAATTCACTTTAAAATTTGGACCCTCATTCCTTGCATGAAGACGCTATTTTTTTGTGATTAAATTGAAAATGTCCAGTTTTCGGATTTTTTACCCCCATAGGACCCCATAGGTTTTGATTCCTCTATGAGTGTCGAAATGTGCGTTTTTTACGACACATTCGACACATACACATTCGACACGACATATTCGGCTGTAACTTTTTTTTACGAAAACTGAGAAATTTTATTTTTCTTTCTGCAGCAAGATACTATGGATCTGCGTATATGGTTTTAATTTCAACTCGATACCTTCACGCGTTCCCGAGATAAAGGTCTTGACACCCGGACAGACGGACGGACAGACGGACAAAAGGACAACAAAGTGATCCTATAAGGGTTCCGTTTTTTCCTATTGAGGTACGGAACCCTAAAAACAGACGTATGTGACTTTATAATACTTGTACTTTCATAAATATACAAAATTGTAAGTCCTGAGTGGCTGAAAGACTTACATATACAACCTAAACCTGCAGGCTTAATGGCAAATGTTTCTATTTCAACAAACGCTTCGAAATGCCAAGAAACTGTGACGTGCCGTCACGTGAAATTTCGCTGTCTAATGTCAATCCCATGCGTTTACTTTTCTATTCTACTGGAGTTCACGAAATCAGATTGCCACTTTTCTACTTATCTAACCACTCCCCCCTGGATGAAATTTAGAGGTGTCTTTTTTGTGAAGTGTGGCACTAAAATATATTTTGCTGCGGAGGTTGAAATTCTCCTAATTACTTATATATTTAAAATGATAAAACACTTACTCGAAGAAAAATAAGCTCTTTTCTCTGCCGCTTTCACCGTCACACGATACGTTGAACAACATAATACACCGTGAATATAAACAATATTCACTCGCGTCCAGTCATTGAAATCTAACGAAAGTGATGTTTGCATAGGAGTTACCTAGGATACGGCGTGGAAGAACGCGGTACGTGGACTGGACGCCCCGCGGCTTTCTCGACGTTGCATTCGGCAAATTGGCGGAAACGTGTTGAAAATTGGCATAATATGCAATGACTTTGTATCCTGCGCTGGGGCATCCTGTGCGCGCTCGACCACGAATGCACTTATTTCTTATTGAGCTCTTATTAGCGAGACCAATGGATCTTAACCTGTGGGTTGAGAACATCCGAAGTGGTCCGCGAAGTTATCATCAATTGTAAATCAAACCGTTGGTAAGTAGAATGTCGTCATAATATCGGTAAATAAAAGCTTAACTGATTATTATTTTATCAAAATTATGGGATCAGTAATATGATTAGAAATCGGCATATTAAAAAAAATATTCTTAAAACTAATATGTCATAAAATATATACTAAACAAGTCATAATAATAAACAAACAGTGATAAAAATTATGGCATACAGGCATTAGATAATTTCGTATCAAAATAGCTAAATGTTAGGTAAGTGTTAGCTAAATGTTAGGTATTATATATTTTCATGTTCGCTACTCTTGCGTTCGTCGTTTATACTCTTTCGGTCATACCGAAAAACATTACTCAAATATTTTGCTAACCTCACTCGCTGGTACGAAATGACAATCATGGAAATAATAATAATATATAAACGAGTTAATTGTTTTCAATGGGCAAGTGCCTAGACGGGTTAGACATATTGATCAAATTCAAGTAAGGTTTTGGTAAGGCCGATAATTCTGATTGATTTACAGAACCAGCAATCGACAAAACTTAAGAGTGGTTTTTTCTTTCCTATAAAGCAATTAATAACCCATCAATTCCTTAATCTTCTCATGCTCACAAAAAATGTTTGTCCTGGGTAGGGATCGAACCCACGATCTACAGCTCAGAAGGCAGACGTACTCCCACAAAGCTATGAGGTCTGTCATGTCATTATACATTTAGAAGTTCGCTATAAAAAAAACAAATGGTCCCTCGTCAAAAAAAGTTGAGAACCGCTGATCTAGTGGCTGGTTGGTGCAGTTACCTTGAGATGCTTCTGTGTATGCCACTAGGACAGCATAGATTTAAGCTAGCAAGCTAATCATTATCATTCCAGATTCAATTCAAACACTATGTATTCCAGTAAATCAAGCAGACTTGATGACATTAATTGCAGTACTTTAAGAAGATTTTTTTTACAGAGTGAGCGAAACGAACAAAGGCATGAACTAGGAAAAAAACTATTTTCCTTTTGCTTGGTTGGTACTCGCGTACAGGTCGTATTTTCAACCGACTTCCTAAAAGGAGGAGGTTATCAATTCGACTGTATTTTTTTAAATGTTTGTTATCTCATAACTTTCGACTGGGTGGACCGATTTTGATGATTCTTTATTTATTTGAAAGCTGGTGTTTCCCGTGTGGTCCCATTTCAATTTGGTTCAGTTCTGACAATGGCATCCATGAGAAGTCGGTTGCTTCAGTTTTTTAAACTATAATTATTCAACTAATCGCTACTATTAAATTATTTTTTTCAAATCGCTTGATAAGTGATGGAGTGATGATTTAACAAACATTAAAAAAAATACAGCAGAATTGTTAACCTCCTTTTTGAAGTCGGTAAAAATGGTCGTGAGTTTAAATTACGTACAAAAATAATTTTGTCATGAGTGACTAAACATCAGATAAACGCCTTGGTTGTCTCTTTACTTCATAATTATGAAACATACTTGTAGCAATATTCTACAAAACGTGATGACTTGAGAAGGTTCTCGCGCGTGACAGATTAATCGTAGAAGTTTTCTATCAACAGTTTCGTAAATGTAGATCTAATTATTTTTTTCTATTAGATTAGATAAGGATAGCAATAATTTCAATATTTATTTAAGTTTTGTCATATGAAGTTACACAATACTTGTCTTATAAGGGTTCCCTAGACGATCAAATCATACCGTCAATGTGCCCCTAAGATTAGACACAAGATATGTTTTTTTATCTCGCTTTATATTTTTTAAAGGACTAGTTGCGTTATCAGTTATAGCTAAATAACAAATAAACTAATATTAATTAACTAAATTATCATACAACAAAGCAAAGTTAATAAAAATTAATATGGGATCACCTCGAGAACTTTGTCTATGGGGCCATTCATTTGTTACGTAAGACGATTAAGGGGGGGAGGGGGGTCGCCCATGTCTTATCGTCGGACCATGTCCATGTCGGTTTATCCTATTTTTTTCTTATATAGGGTTGGGGTCAAAAACTAGCAAAAATAGTGTTACGTAATAAATGAATGGCCCCTATACAATAATTCACAAACATAAATATTGATCCATGAATAACGAAGTAATTGGTATACTTAGATACATAAAAATATACGCTACGAATTGATAACCTCCTCCTTGGTTGAAGTCGGTTAAAACAACGGTTTACTCCAGACCAATAAAGCTAATGGAAGTGTTCAAAACTACTAGGTTGGGTTGGTTGGTTGTCGGCGTACTCAACATGATGCAGCATTGTCACGTTGAATGGGCGCTTATGTTTTGCGCCCGGCATCAGCATTTTATAATTGACTCGACTTTAGGCTAAGGCCGCACTACGGTTAAACCGCAGCGGTTTTTAACCGCGTGAGTTTATGAAACAGGAAAACGAATACAAGCGGCCGCACTTGCGGTTTTTCCCCGCGATTGATTTAGTACCGTCTCGAGCGGTTTCGCGGCTTATAGCGGTTACCGCTTGCGGGAAAAAACCGTAGTGCGGCCTAGGCCTTACACGACTTCTGTTCAAACTGCGATAGTGGGGCTCCCATTTACAAACACAGATAGATAACTCTAATTCTGACACTATTTTTCACAGATCACAATAAATGACCCCATTTATTAATCATTTGAAACTTTTTTTAAAATAAATCACACCATTCAACTACGAGTATTCCTAGATCGTCTAGCAATTCTATAAAACAAGATTTCCTACTTTGCATTTCGAAGTTCATAAGTCATAGCATTTCCGACATTGTTACATTTTCAACAAAAGCTGTGACAAAACAGCGAGTAAACAAAAGAAAGACAACATATGCTACACCATAAGATACCTCTATACACATAATACCTCTGTACCACACGCATTGTTCACCTGATAAGCAATGTCAGTGACTTACAAAACCAATGTCAAGTAAACGTCATTGACTAACAAAGAACTGAGTCGGCTTTGTGTGGCGGCGTATTGTTATGGGATGAGGCTACCACAGAACTCGAGGCCCTTACATCAAGTCCACGTTTTCAAGAATCAAGAGTTTCGTTCCACGATTTTAGAGCTTCTCACCCGACTGCCCAAGGAGGGTTGTGTTTTTCGAGAGTATGTATGGATGTGTCTTTGCCACGTTGCTAAACGGGTGGATGCATTTCGATATATGAGATGTTACAAGTATCTATGTTAAAAGAAAAACAAAATACCAGGCTGCAGAAAAAGCAGTTTTTGCAATCTAACTTACGATTTACTTCTTGATATGCTGTTGAGTGTACATTTTTTGTGAGAAAGTATGGTTAAAACCGCTGTAAAAGATTATAAATGCGTATTCTTGTATAATCACTTGTTTGATTTTCAATTGAATTTGAATGCAGCACATCCGCAAACCTGGAGCGTTTTGCAAAAATGTGACCATTTTTTGGGGTGGCCACCACCATAACAAGTAGTACATTCGAAAGTGCATATCGAGAAGTCTCAATATCAATATGGTTGCCTCAACTAACCCTGGAGCTTACATGCCTCAGTCTAATTTTAGGATGCCAAAAATAATACCCATCACGTCATCAAGTAACAAGATGAGACTTATGCAGCTCCCGATCACGAGTATGACGCATGTGCCAGTCATCGCCCTCCTCAACCATATGTTAGGGAAGAGGGCGACCTGCCACTCGACGCCGCCGCAAGAAGGAGCCTTCGATGGTGATCATGAATGCTCAAGGTGTACACAGGCGTTAATTATCGGCCTTACCGAAAAACGTTACTAACTTTAACCATCATCTTAAATTCTCTGTCTTCTTTCCGCAATTGTCATTACATGTCAGCGAGAAGTTGACAAAATATGTTAAGCAATGCTTAAAGTTAAGTAACGTTTTTCGGTAAGGCCGTATAAGTTTAGAAAATTTAAAAACTCCCGACAAAAAAACATAGCTAAGAACACTTAATGAAATCCTCTTTCAAACAAAAAAAACTAGATCAAAATCGGTCCATGCGTTTAAGAGCTACGATGCCACAGACAGATATACACATATCAAACTTATATATAACACCGCTATTTTTGCGTCGGAGTTTAAAAAGGAACGACGTCGACAAGCTTGGCAACAGAAATACGAACGCAGTTTCGCACATTATCTAGGATACCTAGCTCTTTCAATAAATAGCTTCACTGTGGAACTAAGTCAACTGATACCTATCTGGAATAGTAACGAGCTCTTGACAATAGGATCGTAAATTGTGGCGGAAGGATATCCTTCTACATAGGTTACGATAAAATAACTAGCTCTGCATAGTTAGGAGATGATTATTGGCTAGGCGACTGACCGCAGTGACCACCCCTGACCGAATATTCAATCACATAAATTAGACGAACATTCTAGTAAATCTTTGTTTGGCTGGAAAGATTTCTGATTTCAGATTTTTTGAAGATTTTCTTATTTTTTTCTAATTTTCAGGAAAAATAGGTATAGTGTTTTTTTTAATAATATAATTTTATAGTTATTATAATTGAAACAAAAAATCTGAAACTTTTGATTTAAATGTGACCAATCTAGTGAAAGTACTTATATCCTTTCTAACAAAAAATAATTTTCCAAATCAGTTTATAAGTGACGAAGTTATAGTTAAGTTAAGTTATCCTTTTTTAAAACAGATGGTAAAGCTGTATAATGCTACAATTAAATTCAATGTTATTTTACACGTTATGCAGGTAATTAGGTAATTACCTGCATAAAGTGTAAAATTACCTTTATTGAACCTAATTGTAGTATTTTATAAGTATTTACAATTATTAAGGCATCTTCAGCCATGAGGAAACTACTGATGAGGAAGTTACATAGGTGATACTTTTGTATAACATATGAGAAATGGTGAATGAATTAATTTGATCTGAAATAGTTTAATGATTAGCAGGAAGACAGAAAATTTATAAATAGGCAGAAAAATTATAAATAAACGTAGATGCATGACTAGGATTCGCCAGTTGACTCTGTAAAAGTTATTCTACTAGCTATTAAGCATTGAACTTCTAGTAAAAATGGTTCTTATATTAGAATAATCCAAACGAGCCCGGAGCGCGGCGCCTACGCGTGCGATTTAGTTGCCGCCGCATGTGTGGTTACACAACTCGCTGGTCCCACGTCGCGACCATTGACCTTATAGGAGCGTGACCGAATCGGCGACATTGAAAACATTCTATTGATGGGATTTATTTTCAAGGTCACAATTTTGACTGTTTTTAGTACGTATGCTTTTATTTAGACAGTATTTTCATATTAATATGATTCTAATACACAATTTCATTTAACATAAAACAATAAAACTCTATCGAATTATTGTTTTGTGTGTTTATATTCATCACATTGGTTTACTGAAATAATGGTATAAGTATCTTACCATGGTGCTTTCTCTACCAAGCTCGGAGTCGCCCCGTTCTTGTTTGCCACCGAAGTCATTTTGAAACCTGAAACAATCGGATCATAACTTATACAGTGACAAATAATTAATGATTGAATCTAATAATTCTAATAATTACATCAACATATTCATATTATCATAAAATTATAACAAAAATAATGTAAAAGCTAAAGCACTAAATGTCACCATATCTTTAAAACTGATCTATTATAGACCCTTTACATTAGTAAGTAAGTAATATTTACATATTTTTTTCTTCAAACGACTACATTGTGTAAAATGTATAATGGATTGATTTAAATTGTTTTATTGGATTCATTATTGTTAACTATTATTGGGAAGTAAATAACCGACACAAAATTATTATTATCAGAATATCAGTCATCCACAGAATTCGAGACCCTAATACAGTCATAAGTCATAAGTAACATACGCATAGGATACGGAAAATTGCACAGAATTCAATCTTTTACATTACACTTTATGATGGGAACTCTCAGATCAGGGTCTGCATGCCTGGGACTTGCAGCATAAAATTCACCTATAACACAACAGGGGCTTGGAAAATTATCACAGAATTGATCCTATTACATACAAACTAGGGAACCAATTACAGAATTCTTCCTATTACGTAAGAACTTGGAAGACCAGCATAAAGTTCGCTCATTACAGTATTACATAGATTCTTAAGAAACTAGCGAATAATTTCCTTATTAGAGACTTGGGAATTTAGCACAGAAATCACTCTATCTGAAGAGGTAATAAGAAAATAATAACAAAGCTGTTGCCACCGAGGAGCTAGGTTAAGTATCCACGATTACCATGTGTCAGGTAGGATTACCGCGGTAATCTATTACATATCATGTTATTAACGGCTAATACAAATTGTGAAGTACTAAGTATACTTTAACTAAACAATACAAACTAATCTATTTTAATGACACCGCTTCAATTATCTTTGATTTTATGTATTTTATTATTTATATCTAAAGATTAATATAATAATAGAGTTACTGCTAAGCTATTCTATTTTTTTGATTGTTTTTGTTGTAGGTGAACTTTACAAATAAATAAATACATCCGGCGCAACTTGGACCCGGATATCCGGATCTGTACATAGAAGCCTTTACAATCTTGGCCACGGAGGTGTTACGGGATGTGTGTAATTTTTTACTGTCTATAAATTTGTAGATACCCGAGGCTAGTCTAAGTACCATGTGAACATGTGATAGTGTATTTCATAAAGGCATGTCATTGAGGTATACTAAGTATATAATGTAAGTTATAGGTATACTTAATAGACATCATAGTAGACACTATGATGTCATCACTTCAACATTGTATAGACTAATCATCATCATCATCTCAGCCATAAGAAGTCCATGCTGGACATAGGCCTCCCCCATGGATTTCCAAAAAGACCGATTGGAAGCGGCTTGCATCTAGCGTCATAGACTAATATATTGATATATCTAAACCGTATCTAGTGCGAAATTAATTATAAAATTGAAACAGCGAAGCTAGACTGAGTACGATTAATCAACGATTACTAAGTACCGGGATGATTACTACGGTAATCTATTCCACACAGCCATGATATTTCGGTATATTAAGTATACTGAAATATACAATTCAAATTAGACTATTACAGTGACACTATTCCAATGTTTTGTTTGACTATTATATTTATTCATCATACATAATTATATGACATGTATAAGTGGCTGTTCATTACATACATATAGAATAGTATGGTCCTAAGTATTAAAATAACTCGTGCTTCTTAAAACGACAGAATAAATATTGAAAAAAGTATTTAATAAAAAAAAATACAAAATTTAAAATAAAGCTACCAATATAATTATTAAGTTTATAGTTCCAAAAGAAAAAAATGATAAAAGTAGATAAAATGTCAAATATATTTAAATCAAAACAAAATAACAATGTCTCGTCAAAAACTTACCAGGTGCAAAACACTGTTTTTTTAAGTTTATGTAATTAATATATTTAAAAGTATTTAATTATATTAATTACTCAGTATTTGATTATGACATTTTTTCCTTGACATATCTAATTCATTATTGTGCACGCCTACACCTAATTATGTAGTTAATATAATCATTTTATCAAATAATGTTATTAGTTGAAGTCCCATAAGTTTCCAAAAAGGAAACTTATGACTATATTTTATAAGATTATTTTACTCATTTTTTTTTAAACTAATTTTTTTTTTTTTTTATGATATAAATATAAACTAATAAAAAATAACATAAATACTGTAATAAACTTAAAACTAGGGTGCCGCCGGCAGCGGGGCGCGGCTCAGGCTGCCGGTGGTAGGAGCTACAGAGAGAGGAACCTCTTGACAATGCGTGCCGTGAACAGGATGACTGCCTTCTGTATTTGACCCTTGACCCAACCATCGAGCGAGAGCCTCTTGAGATGTTGGTCGAGGCTCTTCGCTATGACACCGTTCACCGAAACGACTATCGGGACAATGATCGTCGAGTCAACATCCCACATGGCGGTTATCTCGTGAGCCAAGTCAAGGTACTTGCTGAGCTTGTCCTTCTCAGCCTTGTAAGATTATTATTATTACACAAGTTTATGTTTAGAAAACTCAAACTCCCCAAAAAAACGGCTGAACCGATTTTAATGAAACATAGCTAAGAACAATCTCTCGATGAAATCAGCTTTTCGAAACAGAAAAAAGAAACTAAATCAAAATTGATTCGTTTGAGAGCTACGATGCCACAGTGATGACACACAGATATCTACAGTTAGCTGTAAAAATGGTGTTCCTGATGTTGTATGGAACAATGCGCAACGGTCATAATCGCGCGCTGTTTTTTTATATATTTTAAACAACTAGGTACCTATATAATTTATAATTCACAAAGATGTTATTTGCAATTAACTTAATTGTTACCTATATGGACGTTAGTCACTCATTTTATATTAACTGCATATTAAAAATACTACCGAGTCACCGAAGTGAACAAAGGTCTTTGTATCAACAAAAAAAAATCTCCTGTCCGGATGTTTATTGATATTCGCGTCCACCCTAAACCACACTACAAGCGTTTAAGCAATCTTATTTCAATATTACTTTGACTTTTGTCTCGCTCTTACAGCTCTTACTACAGTTGAGAGAGCAAGACAAAGGTTTTTTTTTTAATGTAGAAAGTTTGCGCTTGACCGCCAACTCGCCTGATGTTAAGCGACGTTGCGGTCTACGATGGCGCGCGTTTAGCTAGAAGAAACCAATTCATTCGCGATTTAAAGACACCCAGATTATATCTATCGAAAAGACCCACTCAGGAAGCGTATTCCACAATCAATTAGTAATATTTAAACAAGATTGCTATTACGAGAGTGGTAACCCCCCAGGTTATATTTTTCAACCAACTTTGACGTAACTGGGTATATGTACAGGTCTAACTGTTTTATAGATTTTTTTCTCGTCAGGTTTTTTGATAAAGGGGGTACTTTGCTGTGACGCCATTTACAGAGACCGATTTTGATAAAATTTCATTGACACGTCTGGGACTCAATTCTAAACAAACATTTGAAATATGTGCAAAATCAGTCAAGAGATTGTCGTGACAAAAGGCCCTAAGATCTCGTTAAAAAAAGAGAAGTTTGAAGACCAGTGTCGGTAGATTTTGATATTTGGTAGAAACATCCGATAATCAATTCGATCGATTTTGATATTTGGCAGACACATTTTATACTCAATTCGGAACAAGAATTTAAAATATGTGCAGTAGACCTCGCGAGCTCAGACTTTTTAAATCTTAGTGTTCGCGAGGTGTATGTTCGTAGAACTAATAGTAGGTAATTTAATTACCATAACGCTTGCTTATCGTATACAAATAAATACAAATACAAATGTTTATTTGATTCAAAAAAAACAAATACATACATGATAAATGTGAACCCATTGGCTTCGAACTAGTATAAACTGTGTTTCGAAACCAAAATACATCGATGTGGTTAATACTATTGCTGAACTGGTATCATTAAAAATGTATGTAGATTCTCAGTTAGTTCATTCAATAAAACACAACTGCAACCAATCGAAACTAACCTATAGCCTTAGAATATAGAAAAATACAGAAGGCGCGTCCAGATGCAGTTACAAAATCCGTGCTGTGTCCAAAAACAAAAGAATCGTCCCGCACCCTTCTCACCTCTCACCCGCATAATGTCGCTAGTGTAGGCATTATTTACCCGTTGCTGTGGTAAATCGTGGAGATAAAAATATTTACTTTCTTAAACGGATAACATTATTTTTATAACTGTTCTCTTGACTTACTATTCGGATTAATCGGTCAAATAAATTATTTTGTGTTTGTATCTTATTACTTTAGCTTATACTTATACTTTTTTGTTTTGCTTGTGCATGCAAAAAAATAAAAAAGTTTCATCTGCAGGGAACCTAAAATTTTAAAGGTTAGGCATTATTTTAACCTGTCACAGCTAAGTAGGTTTGGGGGGTTCAAACCGAAATCCTGGCCATTATCAAAAATCCTTCCAGGTTTCAATCATTTTATAAAAAAGAAGTTTCGCGCTCGATTCGCTCGCGCATGATTGTTTCATATTGATCTATATTTGTATTGATCATTAAAGTGCTGTGAACTTTCTAATACGAGCAAATAATTAACTAAAATTAGCCACTAACCAAATTTTTTTGGGTTCACTAATACACAAAGCATAAAGAGCGCGAAAATTGTAGTAGTGTTTTTATAGTATATTACTATAAAAACACTACACTACTACACACTACATACAATTTTCGCGAAAAAACCATAAGCTATGCCCAAGTCCATTGCTGAACCCCCCCCCCCCCCCCCTGAAATATGAATTCCTGGCTACGGCCCTGGTAGGTTTTATAAGTTAAGGGTTATAGACTACCACCACAAAAAAAAAAACAAAATATCTGAGGAAAAATTTCGCACTAAATCCATTTAAATCGCAAAATCAATCAATATGTTCACAATATCAAACAGGTAGTTCTATTCTAAGTCCATATAGGGTGAACTGCAATTATGAAACGCTACCCTGAACGCTACTCGACATGCACTTGGCCAATTAATTTTTAATCGGATAAAAATATATTTAAATACCTACTCATTTAATTTACAAACTACTAACTAAAAAAATCGGTAGCAAGTAAAAGTAAGGAAAATCAAAACGTTGATATTGGCAACACCAACAAAATGGACGATTCTTTCTCTAGGATGATCAAAGACCGAACAATTTATTAAATAAATACGTAAGATAATGTTAATTGTGCTACTTACACGTGAAATGTTATCCCATCGTGTTTTTTTTTCACCCCAGCAGTATTTTTACACGTAGGAACGACACATGACGGTATATTTGAATTAAATTTAACACCAACAAAGCTTACCATTCGTTAAGACGTTCATAGAGCAACTGATCGCGCGCGCTTCAAACTACTCTATATATGAGTAGTTTCTGTTGCTTCAGTTCTAAGCATGTTCACGGTTTCTGTATTTTTCTATATTCTAAGCCTATAGCTAACATTATTTATCTAGACTAAACACCATTTATATCCATAAACAATTTCTATTTACTTACCTACTCCGTTTTGCAAAAAAGAATAAGGATTAAATTAAGCATAAATGAAAGGAATAATTAAGAATGAGTACTCACAAATTCAAATTTTCAAAAATGGAACTGCGATTTGTAAGCGATATACGAATAAAAACGCGAAGTTGACAGCGCGCGACTGCTACGACTGAGATAGCGCGCAGCACTAGAACGAAATGCTGGCTGAGTCACAGCTGGGTGCTAACTCCCGGCAATGTTGTCATTCACTCACTACCGGTCACAGATACTGTTGTATAATCTGTGACGGCTCGGTCAAGTACAGTACAACGCTAGTAAGTCTTTATTTGTTTTAATTACGTTATGATTGCTTACGGTTGTTTTAATTGAAGAGAAACATTTATAAGAGGATGAAACTGATATCCTTCAATGATCCTTCTTTTATCTCATTAGAATTTCGTCATAAATTCGAAAGATAAGAAAATTACAAGTTAGTTAAATTGGAACATGTAGGTAAGAATAACAAAATACCCGACTGTAGAAAAGCGGTTTTAACAGTCATACTTGCGATTTCGTTACGCTTGTTATGATGGTTAGTGCACGACTTTTGTAAAAAAGTATTTAAAATCGGTGTAAAAGGTTAAAAATGTATATTCTTTGCAATAATTCTAGTAAAATCAGTTATTTATTACGAAATAGCTTGTTGGAAGATACGAAAAAGCGCATTTTTTATTTTTGTGAAAATTGTATTATTATTACAAAAAAAATAGCCTAACGACACCTTACACATCAAAATCAGTCTAGTCGTTTAGGCTGTAGGAGATAATATAGAAGCATACATAACACACTCGAATACATAACCCTCCTGTTTAGGCAGTCGGGTAAAAAGTATTATTGGACAATTTCTTAGTTAGTTATGTTAATAGAAGAGTCAATTAATTATCACTATCAGGGCTAGGTCGTAAGTTTATGAAATAGGTAATGATGATGCTTAGTTATGTGAGCGGAAAAAATATTTGATGCCTATATCTAATTATAAATTGGTAAAAACTGACAACGAACGATTTATAAAAAACAATCGAAATATCCATAAAATGTCCATTTGACGTCCCTTTTTTTAATTCAGTGATTTTAATTAGGTACCTACTTCAGTGGTGCCTTCAGTTATAGGTACATACACCTAGGTAATAAACATATATATACATAAACATATTTTGACTGGCCCAAACATTAAAATGTCATATCTTTTTTTTCTCATTGCCATACCTACATACCTACTTCTAAAATAGCATTCAAGGAAATTAAAATTAATTTATTATTTGTTTTATCCTTAAACATATTTTAGTAACTAGGTCATTTTTTAAGGAAAGGATAAAGCAATTAAAATTCTGGGGGTCAAGTATATAAATATTTAAGAAAAACAAGTGTATGTGTGAACGAGTATGTACGGAATTATTCGAATATAAGTTAAAAACTCACGATATAAAAAAAATATTAACAGATTCGGTTAAACAAGTATTCGTAACTATGTTAAAAGAAAAACACAATACCCGACTGCAGGAAAGCAGTTTTAGCAGTCTAACTCCAACTCTAACGAACTTTTTCGTATTAAACAAGTTATTTTACTAGATTTATTCTAAAGAATGTGCATTTATAATCTTTTACAGCGATTTTAAGGATACTTTCTCACAAAAAACATACACACAACAGCATACCAAGCGTATCGAAATTGTAAGTTAGACTGCAAAAACTGCTTTTCTGCACTCGGGTATTTGTTTTTCTTTTAATGTACTTGTACCCGGCTCCTCAAAAAGGTGGCGTCTTTCAGCATTTTCAATTCATTTTGCGTTTATTGTGTTGTATTGGGTCATATTATTATATAGGTGGCTACCGATCTATAATATGAATCATGACATACATCATTTCTCCGCAACAAACAATTTTTTTTCAAAGACGTTTTATGAAAATCCAGAAAGTTCATTTGACAAGTCGCCTGATAACCGAATCTTTATAATAAAAAATATGTATGTTTGGTAAGTATGGTTTCTGATCTGTGCTCTGAACGAGCACAGATCAGAAACCATTATCTTTCCCTAACTCATTGACTCAATTTAACATTAATAATTAACTAATACATAATTAATACATAATTATTTATATATTTAATAAATTATTATATTACATAATTAATTAATTATTAATTAATTAACATTAGTAATTTAAGATTTTTATTCATTGTCGGCCTTGTGGCTCAGTTGGTAGTGTGTTTACGTTTACATGCTGAACTGAAAGGTCGTGGGTTCGATCCCCACCCAGGGCAAACATTTGTGTGATGAGCATGGATGTTTGTTCTGTGTCTGGGTGTTTCTATGTATCATATGTATATATTTACAAAAATTGTATATATATATTCTATCAGCCATCTAGTTCCATATTACAGGCTTTGCTTAGTTTGGGCTAGATGGTGTTGTCTGAAATATCCACAAATATTTATTTTATTTTTTATTTAACTCTTTCTACTTCGACTCATTCCACTCTATTCTATGGATCATCTTTCTCAGTACGAGCTGTTGCTCTTCCGGTGAGCATCAGGCGTGCGCAGAGCGTTGACTCGTTCAGAGCACAGATCAGAAACCATTATCTTTCTCTAACTCATTGACTTAGTTTTCTATTACTTCACAATATTAGCTCAGTTTATGTAAGTTTATCTTTATTATTATTATATATATTTAATATACTTATATATGTAAAAATACTATTTGTATGTAGTGTATTTTTTATGTATCTTTATTTATCTTCTAAAGGTTGTCTGGAAGAGATCGCTATTAGAGATAAGGCCACCTTTTGTACCTTTCTTACGCCTTAATCATGTACATATTGTTATTATACTATGGTGTCAATAAAGTATTTTTGTATTGTATTGTATTGTATGTCTTTAATCAAAAGAAACCTAAACATATGACTTGATCTAACTGATAACAGAACATTTGAAAATAAGAAAGTTTATGGATATCATAAAACAGAAACCTGATGAACCTAACCTAATAAATACTTGGGCAAATTAAACTGATCGGTAACAAACACAAGGAATCAGAAACTAGTGTCGGGTGGGGAGTGAACCCACGACCTCCAGCTCAGAGGCAGACCTACTACCACTGAGCCATGAGACTATCATGATATTAGTTAGTTTAACATTAATTATTTACTAATTTTACGTTTATTGATTATTTTATTTATGTGAATCAATAATTATATTTTGATGTATTGCATGTCCAAAAGGGTAGCTGTTGATACATACCTGCTATTGTAATAACAACACTAGATATAATAGCCTAAGATCCCGCTATAGGACGACGCGGTGACGTTCACCGAGCTGGTTAATGGATGAAAAGTATTTTATATTCAATTAAATATGACAATAAATATATTGCAAATGGGTTGTCTAAAAAACTCAGTCCAGAAAATGATTAATATTTTTTTTAAACATATCACTGGTTTGGTTAATAGACAAATTCAATATATTTATGTGTAAATAAAATCTTTATTTTAATTTAACTTTAATTCATTAACCAGACTGGTGCAAGTTACTAGTATCGATTTACCTGTTTATACCTGCCTACCCAAGAGTTGTGACGGGAAAAAAATTAGTCAACCTAACGTTTGCATATTCTATGGGCTTCATACTTTCAATTGGTATGGAATTTGTCTATATAACAAAAAACAGTGAAAAGTAAAAAAAAAAAAACATTCTGGACTGAAATTTTTTAGACAACCCATTTGCAATATATCTATTGACATATTTAATTGAATATAAAATAATTTTCATCCATTAAGCAGTGAAGGTCGTCCTATAGCGGGATCTTAGACCATAACAAAGCCTGGCAATAAATCCTTAGACCTTTATCGGTCTGGGGTAATCGATGTGCTTTTTGTGTAGTAGTTTAGTTAGTTGAGTCTGTATATTGTTGTGTTGTAGTTAATAAAGGCGCTTGCCATAAAAAAAAAAAAAAAAAAACCTTTGACTTTGACTTTGATTTTAACTTTTTACCTAATCATATTATAAATAGTCTGAAATATATAACGGCAAAAGATCGTAAGTTCATTCAACCATCGCTTAAAATAATTTCTATTAAATACAATCACGAATTTGCCGCTCAATCAGTGGTTCTAATTATACGCGTGATATTTACATACAAATTTATTGTATTCAGAAATCTACAACAAAATAGTTATAGTTTTAAAAATTAAAAAATAAAACCGACTTCCAAATCTGCCGTGGTATAACTAAAATGTTGTTATCCTGGTCGATTTTTACTTTTTTATGCTTTATAAATAAGAAAATAATCTCTATCGATCTGTATACGTAATATTACTGTAACTTAAATAGTTTTGGAAATAATAATCGTAAAAATGCCGTTAAATACCTTGTTTTCTTGTGTGTATTATTAAGCAAAAATGCCTTTAAGTTACTTTGTGAGTCTATACAGCCGCTAAGGTTTACTAGAAATGATTCATTCGATTTAAAATATCGACATTTTAAAAATATCTGAATGGCTATGAATAATTGATGTGGTAGTGGGAAGGGCACATAGAACTCAATATGGACGATAGGGCCAAAAATTTCTCGAGTGGACCCCACGAACCGGTAAACCCAGCGTACGAAGACCAGCCACAAGGTGGACAGAAGACCCCGTATGAGTGGAAGGAATTCAAATTCAAATTGATTTATTTGCTAAGACATAGGTACAATAAATAGGTCTTAAATAATAATATATTTAGTAAGTATCTCTACATCTAACCCCTTTGAGGCTGGCTTATTCGCAGGATGCAGACTGCTTCCAACCGGTCTTTTTGTAAAGCCATGGCTTATGTCCAGCAGTGGGCTTTTTGTGACTGAGATGATGATGATGATGATGAATACTTGGATTCCACGATTGAAAAATTGCTAGAATTTCGGGAACTGCATGCAAGCCACAGGGCACGGTTTGAGACGAAAAGAAATAAAAATAACCGAAAAGAAACCAGTTAAGTGGTTTTCTAGCCCAAGGTCGGCTAATGGGCAAATGTGTAGTTGTGTATTCAAAATAGTGAGAATTGGTATATTATCCCCTTAAAAAAATAAAATATTGGTGGATATTTAAAATATTTTAACATCCTGAACTTAAGCGTAGGAAAACAGTAAACAACAGTAACAGTAATGCTATGCTAAGTTTTTTAGGGCTTAAAGTAGCAGTCTACCTAAAGAAGTAAACCTTATTTATTTATTTATTAATAATTAAAACGGCAGATAGCCAATTACATTAAGCATTTGGATTATCTTTAGACCTTTATCGGTCTGGGGTGATTGATGTGCTTTTTGTGTAGTAGTTTAGTTAGTTGAGTTTGTATATTGTTGTGTTGTAGTTAATAAAGGCGTTTGCATTACATTAATTATAAAATATGTCAAGGCAATTAGATTAAAATTTAATAAATACAATACCAAATGTAAAAAAAAAACTACTAAGTTCGTTCATTGGACTCACAATATGTCAAAAAAGCCGCCATTAAATCTTATGGAGGATTCTCATGGGATAATTGAGCCGTGTAGCTCATCAAATCATCTTTTTTACTCGACTGCGCAAGTAAAAGCGTAATATTTTTAGGATATATGTTTGTTTGAATGTGCATGTGATTAAAACCCTCTGTTGGTTTGATCGTTTTTGACGTGCGAGGTGCTGTTAGATAGTGGCTTTTATATTCAACGTCATATCAAGCATAACAAATATACGAGTACTACGAAAATGGCTCTTATGCAGTCGGTTATTTTTTTAAATATTATATTATTATTGTAAGTTGATTCAAATATTGTCCAGCTCAATTTTTTCTCGTTTGGTTATGCGAATCGTAATCTGCGGAATCGAACCACGGGAGTCATTAAGTATCGTTGTATCCCCCAACTTCACTTACCCTTCAGTCACACAGCAATAAAAAAATAAAAGAAAATTGGTGGACTTTTCACACAAAACCATCTAGCCCAAACTAAGCAAAACTTGTACTGGGAATTACATGGCTGATATACTTATATACTTTTTTTGTAAATACATACATAATTATGATAAATAAGAACACCCAGGCACAGAATAAACTTCCATATGCTCATCACACATATGTTTGTCCTGGGTAGGGATTGAACCCACAACCTGCAGCTTAGCAGGCAGAGATACTGCTAACTGAACTTCAAGGCCAGTCAATGTTAAACTCAACAAACCATGACATTGACAAGTACGAGGCCAATTCTCTCAAATTTCAGTACAGATTCACTTTCACAGGCAACGGCCTGCCGAGGGGCGATGCTCTCCGTTGGCAATGCTTGCGTCACCATGAGGAAATGGTTCCGTCGTTACAGAATTTACAGATGACCTTGATGGGATATTTTACATACTTACCTTTCTGATCGAAACTGTAGGTAGACCCTTAAATCTCATCTGTTGCTTACTGCAAATGTGTATTGTATAAGTCGTAGGATGATTTGATAATGCGAATTTTCCCAAAAATTCTAGGGATATCGCGGAAACACGGCACCAGTGGTGGACACGGAAGTGGGGGACAACGGGAATCATCGGACAATTAGACAATGGCTATGACATTTCTCAATAATTAAAAAATGATTGGGTTTTTGCATAAATACGAGTACCTTTTGTAAGATTGAATATCCTTTGTGTCACACAATTTGTGTGTGTTTGTGTCACAAAGATATTATATCTTTGCATGCATATAAAATCCGTGCGGAATTTGGATCGGCGATTGAATGAGATATGGTGTGATTTCCCATAAGGATTTTATTAAAATTAGTCCAGTATCTTGGTTATAACAAAACAACTGAAAAAATGTCATCCATGTAAACGAATTGCGTAGTTTGAAGCATAATAATATAATTATTAATAAATTAACTATTAATAATTTAGGTTAATTATTAATTAATTATTAATAATTAAATTAAGTTAGTTTTTAGCTCTTTTATAAATTTAAGTTGTATATCTTTATTATTTAACTTGTTTAGGTTATTTTAGTTTAGTTTTATTTAAGTACATATGTAATTACAATTTTAAATTAAAAATATATAAATAATATAGCAACAAATTATATTCTTAATTAATAATTAATTTAATTAATTAATTTAGGTTTTGAAGTTAGATTGCCGCAAACATTGCAATCACTTACAATACTTATTCATAACTCATTCAGATTCGGAATCTATATCTCCGTCTCTGTCTTTTTATGGAAATGACAGAGACGGAGATATAGATTACGAATCGATTCTGAATTTGAATGAGTTCTGAATACGGGGGCAGAGCAAGCTACAAGGACAAAATAACTGTTTGAAATTTGAATTTCCTGCTGCATGTCTGCCGTTGGCCCTTAAACACACACATTTTATTATGTTTGTCGGTTAAAAAACAGGTATGTATAAAATCAGGTATATAGAATATGAGGTATCATAACTCCTTCATTAGGAGGATTTCTTTTAGGATTCATTTTGGAGAATGTGCATCAGAGCTGCACGATCTGATATTGGCATCCCCTTTCTTTTACAGGACAAGTAGAAAGTCGGCCCACTATCACCCATACATTGTGGATTTTCCTAAAGTACGAACCAAACGGTTTAATTCTACGTTTTTGATCCGTACAGCTAAGGAATGGAACAAATTGCCGGCTTCTCTGTTCCCTGAGAGATACAATTTGGGACTTTTTAAGGTCAGAGTGAATAGGTATCTTCTGGGTCTGCGTGCTTCATCTTCGACCACATCGTCGCTTTCCAACAGGCGAGTTGGTGGTCAAACGTGGACCTATTCGCAATAAAAAAAAAAAAAAAAAAAAAAAATTACAGGCTCAGTCTTTTTTAAAAGAGTTACTCTCAAATTAGACCTATCGAAATTTCATAACAAACGATTCAATAGTTTGGTTATAAAACAATATTATGCATTATGAAGTTGGTTGTGTTAGTTTTTTAAACTATAATAATTCTATTACCTATACATTTTAAAACATCATCATGGCAAGTCGGTTATTTTTTCTGAATGTTCCGGAATAAAAAATCTGGGGGCACGGCCGTGCTCCCACCATGTGAGCCAGGGTGCACGCTGGGAATACGTATTCTCGAAAAAACTTTACGCGTGATTATAAATTTTACGTACGAAATGTTGACTGAATGCCCTTACTTAACAGCAAACTTAATTACCGATTTAAAACCACATCTATTTCACAAACGGCTTATTTCTCAAGCTAAAAAGAAAGAACTCAAACCGGATCGGATTAGGACGACCTTGTGGGCCCTTCCAAGTGAAATATTACTAGTAAGTAGGTATATATACCTATGTCCATATTATTATATAGTATCTTATAGAGGTCAGACGATGGAATTTTGTGCGTTTATTTGGCAACTATAAGTACCTACTCGATTATTTAGCAATTTCATACCTATCTAGCATCAGTTGTGGTCACTGACGTATGGTTTGTTGAGAAATAGTCGCTTATGAGTTTGCTCCAAGTGATCACAATTATCTTTTTTCATTGTAATGATTGACTTGAGTTTGATTACTACTTATTTATTTATTATTTATTGTCATCTCCCCTAATTAGCTAGTATCGTTAACTCGTTAGTTTCCTTGTTCCTGAGAATCTTTAAGTAAATAATGTATCATTAACTTGCCATAGCTGTAGCTGTCAAAGTGTTCTGAACAAAATTTATGAATGGCGGTCACCAAAAGTCAAAGTCATGCCCACCAAGCTTACACATGCAGATTGAGTAAATTGCCAATATATGTACTAATATGTAGTTTGTTTCCTATTTTTCTAAAATAATATCTAAATATTTTAATTTTTGTTATTTTTTCAAGACAATATTTTGACTAGATAGGTCGCCACAATGTAATCTTAAAGTAAGTACGCCGTGAACTAAATAAGTTTGGGAAGTTTGGAAGGGTTTCCAAGCTTCCCAAACTTATTTACTTATTTAAGAATTGTGTGCACACCTTGAGCATTCATGCTTACCATCGAAGGCTCCTTGCGGCGGCGTCGTGTGGCGGGTCGCTCTCTTCCCTAACATATGGTTGAGGAGGGCGATGGCTGGCACATGCGTCATACTCGTGATCGGGTGCTGCTTGCGGGTCGTTGGTTTGCTCGTGGTATGCACGTGACAGCGCCCTGCGCCACAGAATTAGTTATAGTTTTTATTACAATGCTCTGCACCATAGAATAAGTAGTAGTTACTGTACAAAAGATTAGCTTTTTAAGTTCTCATGTTATTTAAGTTAGTCTGCCCTAAGCCACTGGAATGAATAGACGTTGTGTAAAAAAATATACGTTTTAAATTATTTATTTTAATCCTACTTCTGTCACACGCAACATAGTAAAAAGTACTTAAATTAAAATAAAATAATTTTCCCGTAACGATAACGATAATTAGTAAGCAATAGTTTGTAATTAAGACAAAGGTCACGGACCCTGGTGTCTGTGGAGATAAAAAATAAATAAAAAAATTAAAAAAAAACTTATTTACTGCTATATCATATTCGCCTCACTCGGCTCGTAATAGTCAACACTCTGGCGTTTCAAACGAAGCGCCTAAAGAAATATTTTAGCTGACTAGTACGAGTAGTACATGTAGTATTTTATTAAGGCGTTAAGTAGGTACACTCAAATAAAATGTAGCTAAATAAAATAATCTGATATTAATTTAATAAACAATTTTTATCTGAAGTCAGCGGTTTAAATTTACATAATAAATAGGTCATTTGAAACTGAAGACACAAACTTATGTGTTACATTGTGACGCTTTTAAAAAATTCAGTACCTAACCAATTTTGCTACAGTATGCGCCTTCATATGGTACCTCACGAAATGTATATTGTGATAAAATTTCTTCCATTCTAATTATCAGCTGATAAATGTCCACTGCTGGGCATGGTTCACTTCCAATGACCTCTACATTAAAGGTACAATGAGCATTCTTATGCTATCCATAATTCCACATCCAGTTGATTCTCGCGACCGTTGATCACCTGCGTTTGACGTACCTTTTTGTAATAAATTATAGTAATCTATGTTTTACCATCAACTTGTCTGATGGGAAGAGTGTGGCCGAGGATGGAATACGTAAATCTAGAAGATTTTTATTCTAGAAGATTCACTCTAGCCTTGAAAATTGCAAGACTATTTCCCAGGAAACAGAGAAGGCGCCAAGTAGTTCTCTTTTATCTTTTTCTTCCACTCCTGTGCAGTAACAGGACATACAATAATTATTATTACATTCACAATATTGAAACAGAAGTACACTAAGTACCACACCGTCGCTTAACATCAGGCGAGTTGGTGGTCAATCGTAGATCTATAGTGTATAAAAAAAAAAGTTATTATTTTAGTCAGATTATTATCTGTATGGCTTTCCAGGTATGCAAAATTAAAACTTAGGACGGTGGTAGAATTTACAATCAGTTTTTTAAACTATAATTATGGTGTAACTCCATAATAGCAGTTTAAAACCTGAGAAAACCGACTTCAAAATACGCAATTCGTTTACTTGGATGTCATTTTTCAGTTATTTTGTTATAAAAATCAAAGTACTGAACCGATTTTGATAAAATGTATATAGGACCTCTTCTGAATCTTCTGAGGTATGTATAATATATATACATATATTAAAACTTAGCAAACAAAAAAGAATCATCAAATACAAATTATTACTGGTAAAGATAAAGATCATTTATTTACATACAACATGAGAGTTGTTTTTATACACTGAGTGCACAAAAGATGGTACAATACATTGATACAGTTAGTCATGATGTGCCGGCTAGGCGCACAAATATCAGAGGCACTATGCTCGTCTGATGGAGTAATCGCTGAACCAACATACAACAAATACATACATACACAATTATAAGAGTAAATTAAAGGACTTTTTTTATAAATAGTATAGTATAAATAGTCCGGAGACTAGTTTCCACAATCAAATCGTTTTTACGGTTTTGTGTTTTTACATTGCATAGTTCATTTGTCTACTTTGTGTGTTATAAATAAAATACAAAATAAAAACGTACAGTCGAATTGAGAACCTCCTTCTTTTTGGAAGTCGGTTAAAATGTACCTGTCTTTAAAGCGAGCACCGAAAGAAACTTACATCTCGTCGCCGATTAGGTGCATCCAGCTTATTGGTGATCGATCGCTATGATATCATAGTAAAACAATAACTTGTAACCAATCTTTATCAGTAAGTATTTGTTGATTCCAGCCTTTGTGTTCTCTTGTAAATACAATAAATATAATCTTGTAAATGGGCATCTTCAAGACAGGAGTGAATAGGCTTATGAGATAAGCAAGCGTACTTCGTAATCAACCATTTCATCGCTTTCTATGAGGTAAGTTGTGATGAAACGTTAGGATGTTTATTTTTTTATTTAATTTTTAGCTCCGCAGACACCGGGGTCCGCGACCTTTGTCAATTTTACTAACTATTGTTGAATACATTGTTACGGGAAGACGTGATTTTTATTTTATTTTTTAATTTTTTTTAGAAAATAGATCTATGATTGACTACCAACTCGCCTGATGTTAAGCGACGGTGTGGCCGAGGATGGAGCTCGTCGATCTAGAAGATATCTATTCTAGCCTTGAAAATTCCAAGATTGTAGGTCTCAAGAAACAGAGATGGCGGCAAAGAATTCCATTCTTGTGCAGTACGCAACAAGAATGTGGATCGATATTTTCTTTTTAACTTACCTAACTTATTACTATATCATCATCATCATCATCATCTCAGCCATAAGAAGTCCACTGTTGGACATAGGCCTCCCCCATGGATTTCCAAAAATACCGATTGGAAGCGGCTTGCATCCAGCGTCTTCCCGCCACTTGTATGAGGTCATCTGTCCATCTCGTGGCTGGTCTTCCTACGTTGCGCTTGCCGGTACGTGGTCTCCACTCGAGAACCTTTCGGCCCCATCGGCCATCAGTTCTACGTGCTATGTGCCCTGCCCACTGCCACTTCAACTTGCTAATCCGCTGTGCTATATCGGTGACTTTTGTACGTCTACGTATCTCTTCATTTCTGATTCGATCTCGTAGAGAGACTCCGAGCATAGCCCTCTCCATAGCTCGTTGCGTGACCTTGAGCTTCCTTATAAGGCCCATAGTAAGGGACCACGTTTCAGTGCCGTATGTCATTATTGGTAACACACACTGGTTGTAAACTTTCGACTTGAGGGACTGGGGAATATTGGACGAGAAGACGCTTTTAAGTTTCCCGAATGCTGCCCACTATTACTTTTACTATATATTATGTGTATATAGAATATATATATTTTTTTTTCTTATTAATTATAAATTATATTTCAACAAAACAATATACAAACTCAACTAACTAAACATAAAAATAAAACTACTCTAAAATACCGTTAGCAGCGGGAATTGTTCCCAGGATGCTGGCCCCATTACCTCGTTGTATAGCGATACTTACTCTTTGAGCAAAGTACATAGAATATATTGTGTGTATGTAGAATATTTTTTCATACAAAAGTGATATACTCCTTAGCTTGACTAAGGACGCCTTATCAACATGTCTCGAGTTCAGCTTGTCCGAACTTTATTGACACGATTGTATTCTTATCTCAAAATGTTTACACTTCTCCGTCTTCTCGTTAGTTTTATACAGAACGGTGTAGAAGCCGGATATTTTGTGTAATACATTTTAGTAATTATAAATTAATCTCGAAGGACTGTGTGATAGCTGTTGTTATCGCTGATAAGATTGTATTAAACGGTTTATTGGTGATTTTAGTAAAGTTAGTGCCAGGACTCGGAAGCAGAGTGACAGACATCATGTAAGTTTTTTTATTCTTGCTTAATATTTTGTTAGACTTATCCGGCCTTACCGAAAAACGTTGCTTAACTTTAACCATCGTCTTAAATTATCTGTCTTCTTTCCGCAAGAGTCATTACGTGTCAGCGAGAAGTAGACAAAATATGTTAAGTAATGCTTAAGTAACGTTTTTCGGTAAGGCCGATTATTTCGGCTGACCTTTGGACTAAAATCATCACTCATATGATGAACTTTGTATAAACCTTTGTATCATTTTGAATCAACCGAACTCCTAAAAATCCTTTTGTGAAAAGTAAAACATAAGAAAACCTTTGCTTAAATTAGTATTCTCTCACTAGGTACAGACACATGCACAGTTCTATAGTAGGGTCTTATTATAGGCAGGAGATACTAGTACTAGTACTAAGGGCGGACCTATATTTTCCTGCTAGGATTTTTTCAGTATTGCAATTAAATAAAATTAAACATACCAGAATCGAAATTGAGACAAAATTGAGCTAATATCTTCTTTTCTTTGAACAAATTAAGATTTGTATATTCAGCTACACTATTTGAAAATAATAAGTAAGAATTAGTTTTGATATTACCAACTACAAACTATCTACACATTAAGACTATTAAAAAAAAAAAACAATTTTTAAATATATTACAGAAAACAAATAAAATAAAAACTTACTCAAAAAGTCCACTGGTAGTGGGAAAAGTGGCAAGAATACTGGCAGCATTGCCACGTTGGATGGCAATGCTTACTTTTTGAGCAAAGTAGGAGCCAGCATTCTGGTCACTTGTCACCTCTACCAAGCGTTTGGCTATTTCCTTGTATAAGCTCTGAGCGGCTGGACCCCATGAACCTAATGTTTCGACCCCAAACGGCACAAACATGTACATCCGGTCTAAATATGCATATTTGCGCCGTTTGAGGTTTTCTGCTTTTGTTGCGGCAGCACCAGCTTGTTTGCTAGTCTCTGAAAGATGGGACGGCGCCAGTGTGTCAACACAAGTAGCATCCCAGACTATCGGCTGACCCATCTTCCAAGGGATAAGTGTCATTCCATCGGGCCTCTTGCCGTCGTCTCGCATAAGACCGTTGGGCTCTAAGACTGAAGGGACGCCGGCACTGACAAAGGCCCGACGGATGACATCATTCAAACTGGCGTGCCGCGGTATGCGCCCAGCGCTCTTACTGCACGATAGGGCATGGTGGCCCAGCCGATCCGCCATGTCACCACATGAGCAGCGGTGTGGTACTTGGCAAGGGGCGCCTAAACGGAGGGATACACGGAAAGTATTGCTGTCCAAAAGATTGCCAATGTTTTTAGATGGTAACGCTTGCAGCCAAAGCCCCGATTCCCATCGAGCAACAGCAAGAAGACGAGCACGCTCTGTGATAGAACTTGATGAATTTAATTGCTTTTGATATTCCAGTTCACAGAGCGGCCCGTCCCACTGCCTCTGAGAAGCGGGTATTTTGGGCAAGGATTGGGCTGGACAAGCTATTTTCCAGCGTTCTACAGCCTCAGCGAGATAACTAATTTTGAAATTCTGAATAGAAGGCGATAGAATAGCACTCACTAATTTTTCAGTACTGAAGGCTGATGATATAAAAGCTGGCAATGAAACACTAGAAATTTTACGAATACCGATACCTCCAAACCGCACAGGTAACGTAGCCTGGTTCCAAGAGCAATCTCCAAAAGATATATTTAAAATTGTGGTGAGTGTATCCTTTAGGATGTTATCAAGCTGTCGTAAAGCTGAAGAATGATTCCAAAGCTGACAACATCTAAGAGAATACATAAATTTTGGAACAAAAAGGCAATATCTAATAATATAATAGGCCATATGAGTGTTAATTTTTTGGAGGCGGTCCGAAACTGATTGAAAATTTTGAATTTTGTCATCAACAAAATCTTGAATTGATTCATCTAGAACCGGTGACCCTAAAAGACGAAGAGAACTGTTTCCTAATACTTTAATGTTTGGAGTTATTTTTTCGAAAAGGCCAATTGTCTCATGTTTTGGAATCGAAGAAAAATTTGGAATAAAAACTTCACATTTTGAAAAGTTTAAGGTCAGGCCTATTGAACTAAATTCAGAAATTAAAAATTGTAGGTCTTTTAGAACAGTATTAACATCGCCTCCCAGAGTCCCATCATCTAGGTACCATACATAAAATTTTGATTCTAATTTTTTAATGATTGGGTGAATTACTAAGCTGAAAATAGCTGGTCCAAGAGGATCACCTTGCTGGCACCCTACTTCTGAAGATAACACGTTACTTTTGTACATTAATTTTGATGGTTTGCCATAACATTGCCAAATGAAATTAAATATAGAAGGAATTTTGTCTTTAACTTGAGTCAGAAGAGAATTTCTATCAACAGAATTAAAAGCATTTTTGATATCTACCTTTAGCACCACTTCACCTCCTTGATGCCCTAAAAAAGTACGTAAAGCGTGTACCGCCGCCTCACAACCACCGCGTGAACCAAAACCCAACTGGAATGGTTGAAATTCCTCACGGAGCGGTTCTTTTATGTGGTTGACACAAATCTTAGCTGTGAGACGACGATAAACTGTGCCGACAGCAATTGGCCTTAGTCCACCATCTTTTTTAAGCAAGGCGCACAAATTTGCTCCATATAATATTTCTGTTATTTGTTCAGTAACTTTACCGGCTAACATTATATTCACTAGAGAAGTAAGCTCTTTAAGTAAGGAGTCACCGATCTCACCACAACCCGCACTTGTTAGATCTTTCAAGTGCTGGGGAGTAAGAGAGTCGAGACCCCCCGCTGAACCACTGGGAAAAGAAGAAATAGCATTAATTATGTCTTGGACAGATGCTGTGAGAACATCTTCCCCAGGAAAACCAGCCGATAAAGGATGAACTAGGTCGGCTGCTGCTGGTGGATGCTTTTCTTTGAGTGCCAGCAAAGTTTCTGGTGTATTTGGTGCTAATGTATCACTGGAAAATAAAAGCCTAGCTGCACCTTTGATATCCCCTTCACTTAATTTATCTTCCACCAATCGGTAGCAGATAGAAGAAGATGGTGACCGAAATGTAGTATGCATAGTGAAGAAGAAATCAGGGTCAATTTTAGAATTTTGTTCACAATTTCGTTTTATTTTATTGGTAAGAGAAGTTTGGTCAGAACGATTTTTCGAAACATGGAGAATTCTATATGGAAAAGTTAACAAGTGCTCCCAATTTTGAGAAGTGTTGTGTAAAACAACATTTCTAATATCTTCAACGAGGCATTTGGCGACACTTATACGAGCACCGCGAGGAATTCGTTTTAAAACTGGTAAATTTGTTTTTAGGTTACTTAGATATATTCCAAAGTTTTGAATATTTTCGTTTTGATTATGATTTTCACTTAAAATTGTAGCCGAACGATGTGATTTACTTATGTGAATTTTGAGACCACGAATACCTTTGAAGAAACGGTCCTGGGAGCACTGATTACACTTTACCAAATTTTCTGACACATTAACACCGTCATCATTAGAATTTTGAGTTTGATTCTGAGTAGCCGCATCTTGTTGATAATTACGAGGCACACTGTCTGGAATAATGCGAACAGAATTTTTGTCAGAAATCTTGTCTTCAAGAATTAGTTGTCGCCTGCAACGCCGATCTTCCTGGAGCGGCGGAAGCGACAGCGACCTGTTGTCCGTCTTGTTGTTTGTTTGGTTCCACCGCACTCCGCCAACAAAAGGAGCCACAGGTAGCGAGTTGGACCCCGCTATAGGCCCCAGGTGTGCTGGCGGCGTTGGACGTCCCCGTTGCGCAGGTCTTCTTGGCGGCGGGGGCCTCGGTCTGCTGTCATCACTGGACATAGAGTCCTCACGGGGGGTATGAAACTCTTCGCCCGACAACGAGCTTGGTGACGAAGGAGCGGGCGGTGGTGTTTGGCGTGCTTCTTGTCTTCCCGCTGTGTTTGTCTTCCGCTTTCCATTAAGATTTTATATTAAAATCTATAGGTTTTTGTTTTTTTTAACCCTAATGCCTCTGTGATGTTACCCCTCAGGGCTGAAGAACCGCAGATCATCACCGTGTTTAGGATAATCGTCGAGGTGATATGGACCATTCTGAGGCTTAACTATGAGTTCGCGAAAGCCTTCGCAAAGTTTTGCGTTCCTCCAGAACCAAAGGATATTTCCGAGGATATTTTACTCGTAAGTTTTCATAATATAATACAGGATTAATTTAAAGTAACCTGACACCAGACATCTCTTTGAAGCTATTCCAGTATTGCATATAATAAAATTATAGTATATGAAACTGAAGCAACCGACTTCAAAATGCGCAACTTTGTTTTATAAACCATACTACTGTCTGATCTTGATAAAATTTCTACGAAACCTTTAAGAAAGTAGTAGGTATATCCTGTCTCTCAAAAAAAAGAAACAATTTTCCACATCGGTAAAAAAATACATTTAAAAAAATAGGTAGAACCGAATTGAGAACTTCCTTTTTGAAGCCGGTTTAGGCTTAGGCCTTTTAACTTTAGGCTACAAGTTTAGGCTAAGGATTTTTGTTTTTCAAAAACAATTGTTCTGTAATAAAAGTTGATTAACACTGACTTGGTGAAACCTTTGATTAAAAAAAAAAAAAAATATTGTAATGTAATACAACATTAGGTATCTTGATTTTACTTGCAAATTTTCAATTCAGATGGTGCAGAGGCACTGCCTATATAGGTACTTTAATCGAGAGCCTTGAGAATTTGCTGATTTTAATTATTTACATTTTAGGTATTAAGCATCATCAACTATTGTCCATCCACTGCTGCATCATCTCCTCTTTCGCGCGCCACTCTTTCCGGTCCTGTTCCAGTCTCATCAACTGCCTTCCCACTGCTTTGTCGAGCTCCATCCTCGGCTACACCGTCGCTTAACATCAGGCGAGTTGGTGGTCAATCGTAGATCTATGATATATAAAAAAAAAACATCTGACCATCAACTTGGAGGTCTGCCAGGTGCTCGCTTTCCGTCTCGCGGCCACTATTCCATGTCAGTCCACCGTCCCTCTCCCTTTTTGACCAATTGTTACGCCCATCTCCACTTGAGTCTTGTAATCCGCATAAGTACGTCTTCGACCTTTGTTCGTCGTTGAATTTCTACGTTTGTTATTGTTGTGTTTGTTATTGTTAGATATTGTATATGTAACTATAGCAGGTAGGTATTAAAAATGATATTCCTATCAAGTGGACGTAAAGTCTAAAACAAAATATATACTCGAAAAACATAACCCTCCTTCTCATACATTTGCGTAAAAAGTATCTGACTAAAATGACAAAAACAGTTTAATTTAATCGTATTTATTATGTTTTAACATGCATATATTATGACAGCATAATTTAATCATTGATAAGCATCTTTTTAAATAAATGTCCATAGATAACACATTCTACGCAAACAGTGGCTATTGAAAAGATCAACTCAAACCAATCATTAGCTAATTATGCTTTGTTAAATACATTTAATACAAAGAATAACAGAGAACATGGAGATAGGCACAGGCTACAATTCACTATCATTATCAACATCATTGTTTTTCATTAAAACGCGGGTGCAACCTAGATGACGTAATGAATACATAGATAGATTTTCCCCAGATCTGCCTAGCAAGTAAGGTAATCGCCCGTCTTGCCTTCAGTCGCGACATGTCGGGTAATGCTGTTAGACGTTTTGTGCCGTGACTTTTGAACACTGAGAATGCTATCCTGCTATCCTGTGTGCTTAGAAAGTTCTACGCCAAGTTAGATATGGCTAATACTAAAAGGCCATAAGGCCTTATCCTCAAAATTTCTGAGAACTGAGATTTGTCATGCCGTTACTTCATATTCAATTAATATAACCTCTCTATATCTCATTAATCATTAATTTTGATCGAGTTACCATAGACGCGAGATGTAAGAATTGTTTGGGTTTTCATTCAAATGCGTCATCCAGTGAGCTACTGTCCAGTTACTGGAAACCATGGTTGAGCTAGATCTGTTTTAATAAACGACGTTTATTTTATATGTGTACATATAGATGTATATGTGTACATATATAATAAGTATATATAAAAAAAAAAACCAGGCACATACAAAAAAAAAAACATTCCCTCAATTTCCTTCCATACGCAGTCGGATATAATAAGTATTATTATCATCTCAGCAATAAGTCCACTGCTGGACATAGCTCCATAGATTACCAAAAAGACCGATAGGAAGCGGCTTACATTCAGCGTCTTTCCACCACTCGTATGAGGTCATCTGTCCGTCTGGTCTTTCTATGAGCTGCGCTTGCCGGTGCTTGATCTCCATTCGAGTACTTTCCCATCGGCCATCATTTCTACGTGCTATATTCTCTGCCCACTACCACTTCAACTTGCTATGTCGGTGATATTCGTATCTCTGTTCTTCATTTCTGATTCGATCTCGTAGAGAAACTCCAAGCATAGCTCTCTACATAGCTCGTTGCATAATTTTCAGCTTCCTTAAATTAAATTAAAAGTAGTGAAGTAGTATCAGTATAACAGTTATATTATTATGAAATAAAACTTTATTGGTTTGTCCTAAAATGAACTTACTATTGATGATTGAAGAGTGAAGACATTATCTATGAAATGCTTTCAACTCTGATAAAAAGGTCGCCACCGAATATTCTTTCGCCAGCGCAGCGTGATAATAATTTATTTATACTGAAGTAATATAAATGTGAATTAAGTAAAGTAAGTAAGTTCGTAGAGACTGAGTGGCCAGCCCTAGTGTCAGAGTTATTAAGCTAATTAATGTTAATTAATTAATACTTAAAGTTTCTTAAGATTTAGAACTGATTTTGATAAAAATTACTTTGTTCGCTAAGTTGTGAGATACTTTGAAACTAAAACTTTTCCAATAAAAAAAGAATTATCGCAATACGACTTCTAGTTTCTGCGTAATACAAGGACAAACATACAAACATATCTTGTCTTCCCGTAACAATCTATGTATTTAGCAAAATTGACAAAGGTCACTGACCCCGGTGTCTGTGGAGCTAAAAATGTAATAAATAAAAATAAAACATACAAACATACATACACTTATAAAATTTGGCACACGTGTTTAGAAGCTGGTATAGACTAACATATTAATAAACAAAAACTGTGCAGTTCTGACAATATTACATACAGGTCGAATTGATAACCTCCTTTTTTGAAGTCGGTTAATAAAATCCGTCAATGGCTTTATCTTTTTTTCTCTGAAATATATTATATTACTTACATATATATATTTACACAATTAAACATTTCATAAGTTTGTAAATAATATCATAAAATAATGCATTTACATACAATAATGCTTTACATTTTCTTCTATTCTAATCTATCTATGAATTTGATTTTATCATTTCATCAATTACTATGTAATAATGTTAATAAAAAAAAAAAAAAAAAAGTGCTTTCAAAGTCTAAAACATAATTAGTTAGCACTTATATTATCTATCTGTTCACTGAATGCGTAAGTTTGATAAAAAAAATGTTGTTTTTTATATTATCACGTCGGTCAGACATGTAATATAGATAAGTTGGCAGATAATTAATTGAATCCTTATAATATTATCAACAAAACCCTTACAATCTCGATCTAATGTTCCGTTTGAACTGATTATACATTTTGACCAAATTAACATAAATAGTTTAGTTACTAACACAATATTATGTAATTGTAGCTTATCAGTATGTTTAGATTTCTACCAGTAGACGCATGGTAATAGATAAACTGAAGTATTTCTACCAGTAGACGCATGGTAATAGATGAAACTGAAGTATTTCTACCAGTAGACGCATGGTAACAGATGAAACTGAAGTATTTCTACCAGTAGACGCATGGTAACAGATGAAACTGAAGTATTTCTACCAGTAGACGCATGGTAACAGATGAAACTGAAGTATTTCTACCAGTAGACGCATGGTAACAGACGAAACTGAAGTATTTCTACCAGTAGACGCATGGTAACAGATGAAACTAAAGTATTTCTACCAGTAGACGCATGGTAACAGATGAAACTGAAGTATTTCAACTGGTACTAACAGTGTTTCGCTTTTCGGTGACCTATCTATAATCTGAAATTCATTTGTTTGAATCCGTGTCATAGAACTGCTAAATGTTTTACTTGATACGAGTTTCTGATTCTAAAAGTTTGTTAGCCAACAATTCCATTGGTCCGAACAGTTGTACAGATCAGGCACACGGCACACCGCACAGACAGACAGACAATTTCTTTTAATATTGCTATTTTGGCTTCTGTGTCCTCCAATCAAAAATTTTCAGAAATATTTTGACATGTTATAGTCTTGTATAGATATATCTCTATGATGCAAGCAGTGAATAGTGAAATAGTTGAGATAATAATATGCTTCATTTGACAGAATATTTTTTTGCATCTAAAATGCACATCATTCTACTTATAAAGCGCTTATATGACATTGAAAGAAAGAAGAGACAAAAGCTATCATTACTTTTAATGTGGAAGATTTTTATTGGAATCTTTTAAATAGATTCTACAAATTGTCGGATACCTTCAGATCACCGGCGCTGGCCATGGCATGGGTCGCGAGATGGCACTTCGGTTTGCGCGGTTGGGTGCTACCATAATCTGTGTGGACATCAATCCTGCTGGCAACCAGGAGACGCTCAACATGATCAAGGAAGAGAAGGGAAAGGCGTATACATATGAGTAAGTGGTATCGCTACCGAAATTATTACAAAGTTACATATAATGCTAGGTGTGCAAAAGACCCAACTTGTGAATGAATATGTTTTCCTTTTAGATAAACGTGCTCCATCGTAGACCGTGGCGATTACTTATCATCAGGCAAGTTAGGAGCCAAGCGCAAGGATATTATTAATAAAGAAAACTAAAATGTAGCTCACGAAAATAAAATGTAAATGTGCACGATATAGTATGACACATCAAAGATAAAAAAGACGACAATTCGTTAATCAAAGTCAATCCAATCTGGTATAAATACAGATAGATCTCGACTTAAATACACCATAGGTAGCAGAATTTAATCATTTAGTATATAAGACACATGTTCTACATATAAGAGCATCGGTAATATAATCCCATAATTATCATCATCATCATGAGCCTTGTTTCAACCTGTTAGATGATTTAAGCATCATAAAGTGGAGTTACACCGTCGGTGGTGACTGCAGCTACCCCGCTGGCAGACAAAGCCTTAGTTATTGGTCTGAGGCATTCAGTCGATGTAATTGACTACGGTCTGCCGGCGGGAACGTTTTTGTGCCATTATAATCAAATGAAATTGGAAATATGAGCTTATTCAATCCCAAAACTATATTTCCAGGGTAGATGTCACAGACCGTGCCGCAGTGTTCAAGATGGCTGAAAAGGTGAAGCAAGAAGTGGGAGACGTGACCATCCTAGTGAACAACGCTGGCATCATGCCGTGCAAGCCGCTGCTGAGACATACTGAGAAGGAGATCAGAGCCGAAGTAGACATTAATATAAATGGAAATCTCTGGGTGAGGAACGAAGAGTTTGAAATTTAAGATTGATGTTTTGTATTTTTAGGTAGGTATTACAATATCCTAATCAGTTAGTACAACAAGAACTTATTGATAGACTCAATAATTAAACTCAAAAAACATAGGACCATTAGGTGTTTACAAAATTATTTATTTATTACAAAGTTAAACATATATGTATTAATAACAATCAATTAATCATTACGTATATATATATATATATACTTTTTTAGATTTTATGAAACTCTGATACCACAAATGGTATTTTACGTTAATAAAGATATCCAGAGTCGCCATCACCTAATTCTAGATAAAGGTTTATGTGTGGTACGCAATAAACTACTTATTAAAAATTACTCATTCACAACTATCTACCGTCAGGTTTCATAGGATTTAGCAGCAGTATCATAACCAGGAGTGAAACTCCTTTTAACCTACTCTGTTTCCAGAGAAATACAATCATGGAACGTAAATCTATACCTATTATATAAAAAATATAGGTGTCTTGCAAAACAATAGCTGCTTATGGGTAGGTACTAGGTATCATCCATGTTTACAGTACGAACACAGACATGAAATTTTTTCGCCTACATCTAGTCTTTGGGTACGATCAGGTTTTCCTTTATACAATGGCTAATATTTTCTATATGTATCCAGATGCTCCAAGCCTTCCTTCCAGCCATGCTGGAACGCAACCAAGGACACATCGTAGCCATGTCATCGATGGCCGGCAAGATGGGGCTCCGGAACCTAGTACCTTACTGTGGGACCAAGTTTGCAGTCAGAGGCATCATGGAGTCGTTGGAGATTGAGCTGCATGAGGACCCAAGACCTACTGATGGCGTGAGTAGACCACCCCTCTGTGTTGAGTTAATAAGTTACCTTGTTGAGAAATGATTTAAAATTTTATAAAGAGTTAATATAGTAAAACTTATCCCAGTTATAGATATATTATTTTAACTAATCGAAGCGTTTTATTCAAGTATCCAACCAGAAATGCATATGTCCTGCTGTTTCGATTTTGGTCAACTTTTTCTGACTATTAACCTTTTTTAGCATCTCTTCATGGAAATAATTACTTTTACACAGCATTCATCTTTAATCTGTAGGCAACAAAAAGTAGCATTGTATTTTCATTACAGACCAAAACTTATATCTTTCATAAAATTATTCATGTTCCAAAGCCTTGTATATCCCATTACTGAGTATAGGTTTCCTCGCTTCTTTAAAACAGGGTTGAACCTCAATAGTGGCCTCAACAATTTTTACCTTAACTTTGACAACCTTAGCTTGTCTCGGCTTGTTCTGCGTATTTTTTAGAGTCCCGATTAATTTATGCCTTATATAAATTATTACAGATCAAATTCACGACCGTATGCCCATACATCGTAGACACTGGACTCTGTCACAAGCCCAATATCCGTTTCAAGGGTCTGATGAAGACAGTCTCGCCAGGAGAAGCTGCCGACCAGATCGTTAACGCTGTCAGGAGGAACTATCATGAGATTACCATTCCTAGTGATATGTACTACGAAAATAAGGTGTGTATTTATAAACCCACACTCGGCCTACGAATCGTGGTGGCGTCATCGCGTCAGTTCCTCGCTTACACGCGCCAGGCTACTTCATTATTTACATCCGTGTGTGTGTTTAGGTTGTTTTTCCCAACCACTGGCTTTAGTATATATTGGCATCAGTAATATTTAAAGCACAGGATATAATACTTGTATAACGTACTGCATTTATTTTACAGATATTCCAGTTGATGCCTTTCGAAGCTGCTAAGGTGATGCTGGACTTCATTCAGACTGGCCTGGACCCTCATGACTAAAATTTTGTATTTACTAAGTAATTATTTCTCAATCTTTCACGTAAAGTGTACTTATACAATTTTGGTTTTCTGTTCGGTCAGTAATAATAATACTAAGTTCTGAAATTCTTTGTTCAAACTGTAAATGTTCATTTTTATAAATATTTTATCACTGTTTAGAAGATAAGTAGGGTGAACTTGATAAACTCCATGTAGAATCATAAATATCCAAAGACTAATGTTAAATTCTAGGAGTCAATTCATTGAGTTCCAGTTTTTATACTAAGTATTTATAAGAAGGTAATAAAATTTCAGTAAAATATTCTTATCTTTAATTTTATCCTTATGATTATAAGTTATTGTACCTATAACAACAAGTCAATATTAGAAACAATTTATTCAAATCAAGTAAATTTTTACATTTAAAAAAAATAAATATAATTACATATGTTTACCTAAAATTGGCAAAACATATCCACCTACTAAATTACTTTCTTATCTAAGTCCTTATTTATACTTTACACTTAGGTACATACTTTTAGCAAAATGTGCGCACATTTTGTTAATGTTTGCCCGCGAGAGTCTACCAAGAATAACATTTGTGCGGAAGAATAACAGTGTGCGGTACAGTGCCGCACACTGATGGAATCCGACCTAACATACACACGATCGAATTTAAGTTCGCACAGAACATTTTTGAAGTTTCGCTGTATGTTCGAGTTATTCCGAGTGAACAATTCAATTGTCTGTTACCACAATGGCTGACCCCACATTAGGGCTGCGCGTTCCTCGGGCATGTGAGTGGCGCGCGCGCCGCGAGCGCGCTGCGTGAACTTCGTGTTTTGCTGCCTTGCGGCGTGTGTGGAGAGTGCACGCGGCGCGCACGTCTCTTACATGCCCGAGGAACGCGCACGCCTAACGTGGGGAGACCAACATCAATATATTATTTAGCCCGTATTACTAGAGATGTTTATAATCAACCTACGCTTTGTTAATCAAGGTCTTGAGGAAGGTAGCTGCGTGTCGCTTGGATGGTAAGCATTGGCCAAACGCTTCTAGCAACAACGACTCTTGTTCCACAGCTTGCCTAAAAATACACAACTTGATTGATAACACATAAAAAAAAATGTAAGTAAAAAATTTGCGTGTCAAGGCTCTTAGCACTCTTACCTATACTTGATTAATTTTTTACCTATATTCATTTATTTATTTATTTATCTTTTTTGTGTTTCACCGCCATCTGGATTGTTACTAAATAACTATAAAGGTGTATAATTTATGTATATATATATACTAACTTGTAGTCCTCGATAGAGACCTTCCCGTCCTTGTCGATATCAAGCTTCCTCAGCACCAGCTCCACCAGGTCCCTCACTCCTTCATCAGGATCCTCGTCACCAGGCTGTTTCAGGAGTGAATTCCTGGAACAAACGTAAAAATAAAATAATAACTCAATGGTATAACTCAATGTAATAACTCAATAACTCAATGTACCAACTCATCATCTCAGCCACATGATGATGCTTACGTAATGGCGTACGCCGCACAGACATCTTGTTTTATCAAAGCCATGCTAGATGGCGCTCTTATCAATATTTTCTTTAGATATACCACTACCACTTCAGAATACTTCTACTGTATAAAAAATATGTGAAATTACAAATATTCATGGATTTTAAGCCTTAGAATTTTAGCACATTTTGCTAATTAGTACAGTTTTCTGTGTTCATGCTTCATGGGAGTACGGAAGACTTGGAGTGCGAGTAAAACTCGTACTTTTCCGGATTTATATTTAACACAAATAAGTCCGCGTTTGACCACTAAGAGGGACGATATGGTCTAAGATTAAGCACGCAGACTTAGAAGATAATTATTCACTCCGATTTTGAAAAGCCAAGTGTTTCTCTTTGGCTACTCACCTTAGCAAAACAAACATCTCATCCTTAGTAATAAATCCATCAGCGTTCAAATCGTATACATTGAAGCAATGTATCCTCCTCTCTTCGTTGGTCCCTTTCAGCATGACGCTGAGACCCCGGACCCAAGCCTCGAACCGTAGCGACCCCTCGCCACCAGATGCCCCTCGCTCCCAGGTCATCCACAGCCGCTCCAGGATAGCCTCTTCTGTCACCAGGTCGAGGGTGTTGTGCATTACATCTCGGAAGGTGTTTTGATCTATACCCTGAGAAAAGAAATATAATTCCAGTACCTTATCAATATCAATACTAAGAATCTACCTCTCTTATGGCACATAACTTCATTGCCACATCGCAGCAATCTAATGACCATTCGAGAACTTAATCGTTTTTTTTTTTTTTTTTTTGAGGAATCATGTAATCAAAACGAGTCGATTTTGGTTTGAATTTCGAAAATAATGGAGTTCCTTATCAGACCCAGTTAACTGATATGCCAGCTGGTCGAATATAATTTCCCCGTAAATGAAATATACAACTTTTTTCAAAAGACATTACCAAAATCCCTAAAGCTTAATTGACATCTGATCTCATCTGATAACCGAATCTTTCTAATACAAAAGTTTTTCTATATAACCTACAGACACATAGCGGACCTAACCTAATAATTGATATATCTGATAACTAAATCTTTGTATACAAAGATTGATTGTTTGTGTGTGTTTGTATTATATATAAAAGGTTTTTGAATATATATAGCTAGGCACAGAATTCGCCCTATTTATCGTCTACCCTATGAATCGTGTCTCGTGTCAAGTAAAAAATATGAAAACAGACAGTTGTATGAAATGGATTCGGGCAAGTAATATTCAAACAAACGTATTTCGGAACACAGACATTATTATGTAGGTTACCGTACTCATCAGTTGTAAATTTATGGAAAAATAGATAACAGCAACGCCACAAATTTTCTATTTATTATATAAGTCCATCCCTGACTGATCCGTAAGGACGAGACAAATCCGGCCTTACCGGAAAACGTTACTTACTTAACTTTACGCATTGCTTAACATATTTTGTCAACTTCTCGCTGACACTTGCGGAAAGAGGACAGAGAATGACGATAGTTAAATATAAATAAATATTGGTGGATATTTCACACAACACCATCTAGCCAAAACTAAGCAAAGCTTGTGCTATGAAAACTAGATGGTTGATATAATACATATATAGTTTTTTTTTGTAAATACATACATACATATTTATAATACATAGAAACAACCAGAAACAGAACAAACAAAAGTTAAGTAACGTTTTTCGGTAAGGCCCATAATCTCCAATTGTTTCGAATTCAAGCAAATAAGGGATGTTACTAAGATTATCGTACCGTATCGTATCGTATTATATTGTACTTACTTACATAGGTAGTTGTGATTCTTTGAAAGCAACCTTATTACAGGGTCTATGTTTATAACTCTAGGTCAATTGCCCAAAGTTACCAAGTTTGATTTGAAAGCCAGCAATTCACCACGTGAAACGTCGTGTTGTGAGCACAATAACGACTTCTTTTGATAACAAACGCGCAGGGCAATCACGACGAGGCTACGGGGAATGAAGCCAATTTTTATACCAATATATTGGGAATTGCGTGCGTTCATATAATGTTGTACAGGGACGGTATTAAGCTGAATATTGTAGATGGAAAGAAGTAATAGGTTAGAATAAGCAAGACGACTTTTTTGAAGGACAACAATCTCCAGTCGTTTTTTACAGCGGCGTCGGATATTATCGCTAATAAAGTTTGCCACGAATGGGTCGCTGAATGGCGAAGGTATGTAAATACATATTTTAAAAAAAACAACGAGTTGCACTCCGGGAGTGCCGGCAGAAGTGAAAACTAAAAAATAAAATGGCAAAAAGACTTGAACTTGAACTTGATTGAAGATGTGAAGGATTTGACCAAAGATATTGTGTTTTACAAACAATCGTCGCTTATCGCTGTACGAAGCGTTTTAAGACTATACAGCGCTATCTAGTACGTTGGTCTGGAACTATCTTTATTGGACAAACTTGTAATAATGAATTTTAAATGTAGAATGTTAGAATAGGTTTCTGACTGTCCGTCTTGCGATCTGACGAATTGAAATTTGTACATGTACATACAATAATGAACTTTAAATGCAGAACGTTAGAATAGGTTTCTGACTGTCCGTCTTGCGATCGGACGATCTGACGCGAGCTTAACATTTGTTACCCATACCAAAAATGCACAACGCCGCTAAAGAAGTTTTCACTTCAAAATGTTTTTTTAGTGTAATTCTGAGGCGGAGGTGTGATAATTGATAAATAGATGAGAGGGTTTTGGCGGGAACGTCTTAGTAACGTGTTGTTGTTTTGTTTTATTTTCCTAAACTGGTGTTATTTTGAACATTAATGTTATAAAAATGGTAGCGTTTTATTCATTAAGTGTTTGATCAAGTGCGTAAGTGCAAGTGAAATAAGGCAGTGAGACGTTGTCGGCAAAACTCCATAGAAGCTTCTAGTAAAGTCGCCATCACTTTACTGAGGCAAGACTTAAATTTGAAAATGACTGTTTACGTGACTTAGATTGTGACTAGAACACTATATACCCAACTTGTATTGTTCAAGAAACTTGTAAATATTTCAATACTTGACACTGGCAAATCGCTAATCGCGAGGTCCAATACAAAAAAGAAGAAGAAATAGAATTGAGAGTAAAATTCTAATCAAGCTTCACGTTTTTTTTTTCTTTTTTTATCCAGAATAGGTCATCGTATACCATCAGCTCGCCTGACAGTTAGCAACACTGTAGCCGAAGATGAAGCATGTAATCCTAGAAGGTGGGTAACTTGAATCTACAAGTACTTATAACCTACGTATCTACGTAGGTTAAGTATAGTTTTAGTGGTATTAGGAAATTATGTAATATATAAGTACTTCTCATTGGTAGTAGGTATGTGATTTTCATATAGGAAAAAATAAGAGCGTGAAGGCGTATTTGTAAATATCCTATTTGTTGAAATCTAAACAGTATATACATGAGATTAGAACAAATGTAACTGATATATACATATATCACACGCCCATGCCAAAGCATATTCGGGTAAAAAAGACTTATACAATATCATATAAGCTACATGAGCATTTTGATATAATCATTTTATAGTTTAAAAAACTGAAAAACCGAATTCAAAACTCGCAATTAAGTTCTAAAAAACCTACTCAAACCTGATTTCCAAGAAGTGATAAAGTATCCAAATCTACTAGCTTTCAACTTTTTGCAAGACCCATCGAAAAAAGAAGAGAAATGGCCCACAATTTCTACAATCCGTCCCTGTAAAACACGATGTTTATGTGCCCGGTCCGCCGCGGCTTCTGTGGCAAACTTTTCTAGTACTTGTTCGATGACTTTTATGAGGTAAACCTAGGCTGCAGACTAAAAGACATACGACCCTAACGTGAATTCAGGTTTGGGTAAACATTGGATTGAAAATTTTGTGTGAAATATATATAGTATAGTAGATATGAGAATGCGTTGATATCCTGTTAACAATATTCTGCCAAATAGTGATATCTCAAGTATCAAATTGTAATTATATTGTTAAATTATATAAAATATATAACAAAGTAAACTCAGTTAAAATAATATTATCGTGACATAATTTTTTTGAATGTTTATTTTTTTACGAGATGACGTTTTATATGATTTTATCTATTTAATGTGAATGTGTGAATTACGTATATGTATTTCACCATGTCTTTACGCTAATGTAATGTAATTTAGGCAACAGAAGTTAGTATGAAATCCCACACACAAAACATTATTTCTTTGACAGTGAGGAACATGCTTTGGTCTTTGTTATTCACGTGTATAAATACATTGTCATCTATTTTTACATATATATATTACTACCATATTTCTCTTTGTCACGCACCGCTATAACAATAAGAAATAAAGTAAAGGTCATAAGGACGGAGAAGATTGTACGTGTAGTATGAACTCACATCAATTTTGGGCGGACCCCCGATAGCGGAAGTAGGCACCGCCGACAGAGCCGCCGTTACTAGCTTCCGGTACATGCTGTATAGAGCTTCCAGTTCCGCCCTGCGGGAAGGAAGTAAATCACTTCTTAAACATAAGAATTTAATGGAATTTAGAAATTAAATTTTGAATAATAAAGTATCATTTTCAATAACAGCCACAGCACTATAAATGGCCAATGGTTGAAGAGAAAAACTCCATGTAAAATAAACATAACTACAAGATAAAACATTCTTTGCTCCCCGTGATACATTTCTTAAAACAGCAATAAAATTATACGTATTTTATTTTTTGCAAAATGCGTCTTATTTTTTTGTAAGTTTATTCCTGTATTTTAAAACACAAAATAAAACGCAAATTTGATGAGATACATAGAAGTTCAATATTATTCTTACACGCGAATAACTTTACATTATTTTAGTACGCTTTAATGACGTGACGAAATTCACATTTAGGAAATAAACTTTCACTAAATCAACTTAAAAAGTAAATAAACATTGACATTCCAAAAAATGCGCTCTCCGCACGACCACTCGCAACGCAACGCTTCACGCTCGCGCCGACTCAAAATTGCTTAGATTTATACATTACTTAAAAAGTTAGAAGTTAGTTAGAACTATCTTAAAAATCATCAAGTCTGGCTTTCAGGGTTTGAAGGTACGTAATCTCCAACTTGATACTCACTTAGAAAAGTGTGTGATTTTGTTCAAAGCTTCGAGGTGTCTTTCTTTCAATTTTCGGTTAGGCATGGTCACATCTGAGCCCGCTGAAAGCTACGCGTGCACTGATGTCTGAATACCTCGGATTTACTTTCAAAACATGCGCGTAGCATGGGCCGTAGTTGCTACGGTCTACGGCGTAGCTATTAAGCTTGGACGAATAGGGAAAAGGTTTGTAATATGTTGAAATTTAAATTAAAGTTGCTGATATTGGTAAACGAATGTTGAGCGAAATTGGAATAATATTTTTATTAATGTTTAAAAGAAACGAAAAGTTTACTTTAATCAACAAGTATTCGACTAAAACATCTATTTAAGAGTAGAATAAACGTTAATGAAAATATGTACGCCATTGAGGTGCTGTTTTAGTTAACCACTTTGTCACATTGGTCGAATTAAGAAACCTATTTGGAAATAGGTAAAAACGTTGGTCCCATCACTTTTTTTAACTGTAATGATTACGATGATTTTAAACAACAATATTTTCAAATATTTTTTTATAAAAAGGTACTAAAGTACTGAACCGATTTTGATAAAATTTATATGGGACCACCTCTGAACTATTATCAAACTTACCAAACAAAAATAATTATAAAAATCAAGTCAATAATGGGGTATGTAAAGAAAAATGTAACATATGATGATTCCTAAACCATTTCGAGATTATATGTCTCTAAACCATATTTATTAAGTTTGGGCTCTTAAAATGATGATATGGTGCGTATTTTTAGGAAATTTATAAAATATTTTTGCCCTTTACTCGACTTCTAAATGACGTCACAGAACTGCTTTTTTAACACGCTTTTATTAGGTCGACCTGTATGTAATGAAATCTAAGGTAACTAATTTAACCATCTTCCAAGGATCGTAGCGTCATGAAAATTGGCAGCTGTATGCAGTTCTGATGACAATACAATAATATGGTACTGTCGAACTGATCTGATGATGGAGCCGGAAGATATAAACTAGAACTTTATGATGGAACATCGTATTATAGCTGTGTTTGGATTTGTTAGAAAAGTCTTGTAATGAACTTTGACCACAATAATTTGTAGCGTGTTTTTTAGTTTTTTAAACTGTAATTTATTTATCTGTAAAAATCAAATCGCGAGTGAATATGTTTCTTCTAGGCAAGCGCGCTCCATCGTAGACCGTAACTGTCGCTTAACACCAGGTGAGTTGACAGCCAAGCGCAAGAAAACTTTCGTATAAAAAACAAACTTGCAAATAAAGAAATAGAGTAACGAAATAGAAGTAGTTCGCGTCCTAAAGTTCAACGGGATCGACGCAAATGACCAAGAACGCAAAAGACCATTTGGCCTTTCGCTTTTAAAAAAAAATATAACTATCCAAGCCCAAGGCCACAGAATAAATAAAAGCTACTGCGTTATTGTAGCAGGCCTTTAGTCACTTATCTTTGGTTCAACAATAAAGCCGGCCGTGCACTAAGCGACGCAAGTCAGTGACTCAACTTACCGACTTTTGTTGATTCGAACTTGTACATGCAACAATAAATGGTAATGATGACGAAATGTAGCCTAGATTATCCGAGAGCATTCGGACACTCCACTCAAGGGCGCGCTAATGACTTGCCCCTCGCTCGTGACGTCAATTGATCTCTGATCACTGATAAATGAATGGCACCGTACCGCCAAACTCCGGCAAACGACAGAGCGAGCGCGGGGAGTGGGTGAGGAACCCGAGATTGGTGGGAGACGGAGTGTATGTACGTTATGTATGATTTTATCTGATCTGTATGTGTATGATTTCATATGAGGTTTGGATCCGCGCCGCGCGACTTCATTTTAATTTCTTAACTTAAAGGTAACAAAACTAAAACCTGGCTTTAAATGTATGACTTACTGTTGTTGTTAGCCTGTAGTGTCCCACTGCTGGGCAAAGGCCTTCCCCGAGATTTCTTGTCTTGACGGTATTGTGCATTGATGTGCCAGTTTGAAATGTATGACTTAATAATTTAATAATTATATAGACTAGTTTTATATAACTTCATTGACTTCGTGTACGAACGGTCACATGAGTCACGTCTTTCTACCAACCACAGTAACGAATGGCTCTATTTAGACATAGGCGAGCGAAGCTTCCGGTTCCGTGACTTCCTCCTGCCTATACTATTTATACTACATTGTTTACAATCAACATTTATTGTTTCACATAAAGATAAGTTGAATCTAATTTCACAAAGGACGCGGCTGAATAATTAGTTGCTACTTTTGCTCCATCAGTTTCCAGCATGGCTGTTTTCTATTATTTTATTTACAATCCATTTTTTACTTTTGATTGACTACCAGCTTGTCTGATGTTAAGCAACGGTGTGGCCGAGGATGGAGCTCGTCGATCTAGAAGATATTTATCTATTCACTCTAGCTTGAGAGCTACAATCTTGGAATTTTCAAGGCTAGAGTTTTAGTTTTGTCACATTTGATTGATATTGATTGTTATTGTTACCGGCTTTTTAGTCAAAATTAAATAAATTTAAAGTAAGGTCATATATACTTACGAGTTCCATCGGGCTGATCTTATTATAATAAGTATAGCTATTAATCTTGGAATTTCAAGGCTAGAGTGAATAGATATCTTCTAAATTGACGAGCTCCATCCTCGGCCACACCGTCGCTTAACATCAATCGAGTTATCTTGCGTAAAAAAAAGTAAGTAGATAGAATCAGGAGGTGGATTGGATTCAATCAATTCAATCCTGTTTTAGTTTGGGTTAAATAGGGTTGTTTTAAATGTTTGTTGGGTTGTTTGAGTTGTTGATTCCGATACAACAAAATTTGGTAACGAAGATTTGAGAATGCATACTGTATCAAAGCATATTTTTGTAACTGTATTTTTTTTTAGTATATACTTACTAAGTATTGTAAAAAAATATACTTATTGCATTTTTTGTAACTTCCAACCAACTTTTTCGTAACAAATAAGTGATTTACTAGAATAATTCTAAATAATATTCATTTAATTACCTTTTACAATTGCTTAGCGCATACCTTCTCGCAAAAACGTACACTCAACAGCGTATCAAGAATAATGTAATCGTAAGTAGAGCGAAAATTGCTCATTATGCAGTCGGGTATTTTGTTTTACTTCTATTTTGCTTATTTGTTCTCCCCTTTCTTTACCAAACGTTTTCTAAACTAGTAGTTCTAGGAACAGTAGACCTCGCGAGAGAGCTTATTTGCAGCTCACCTTGGGTCATCTGTGGTGAGGGGAAAGCCACTCACCTGAAGTCCATAGGGTGGTGTCCGGGGTCTGTGCGTGGCCACGCGATGATGGGGTGATGTGGGATGTCCTTTTGAGGGCGCGACACGCGCCGGACTAATGAATGCTCGATTTACACGTGTGTTCTCGGAGATGCACTGGCGAAGAGTGAGTGGCTCCTGCCGGCTTACCGACCGAACAGAACTTTCGGCGCGCAGCAATCTCCCACCAAAATCACTCAAAGACATATATTATCTGTGCTCGTGGTCGCGTGATGGGTAGAAAATGCGAAAGCGCGCGAAAACAATTTTGACAATTAAGAACTCTTGGTTCTGTACGAACCATACCGCTCACCTTGAAAGGGTCTAATCTCTTTCAACTCAATAAATTAAATGCTTAATAAAATACTCATTACTCAATAAATTATTTACAAAACAAAAGTACATAATATTCAACAAATTACTCAACTCTTAATTTAAATGGTAGGCCCTACGGAAAGGTACCTAAACTTTGTTATCTAATTATACTTCTATTCGAGAGGCAGCTTGCAGACTCTAGCGACGGCACGTTTATAAAGTGTATTGCCGGATCGAACGGTGACTACACGTACCTTATTGTCGGTACCTGGGTGTACGGCATGTACGCGAGCCAATCTCCACTTAAGCGGCGGGAGGTTATCGTCGCACATAACGACAACATCGCCTACACAAATCTCGGGTCCTACGTCAGTATACCATTTACTACGTTGTTGAATCTCGTGTAAGTACTCGCGACTCCATCGCTTCCAAAAATGTTGAACACATTGCTGCACCCAACGCCACCTAGCTAGTCTGTCGGGGTTCTCGTCCGTCAGAGAAACGTCAGGGAGGGCTACTAGCGGGCCTCCGATAAGCAGATGCGCTGGAGATAAAAATTGGGGGTCCGCGTTATCTGGACTGTTTAAATTACAAAGAGGGCGTGAGTTAACTATGGCCTCAATTTGACACAATAGTGTATGCATCTCGTCGTAAGTTTGCACCCGCGTACCTACTACACGATAAAGGTGTCTCTTAACTCCCTTCACCCAAGTCTCGTGTAAAGATCCCATATGAGGTGAATTTGCTGGTTGGAAGTGCCAAGTGATACCCTGTTGCAAAACCGCAGAGTTGAGTTCCGCTTGGACTGCGTCCTTATTCAAAATCTTGTACAGCTCTTTCAAATAATTGTTACATCCTACAAAGTTTCCACCACAATCAGAATATAAGTCTGTGACTAAGCCGCGACGGGATGTGAATCGACGTAAAGCCGCCAGAAAACCTTCAGACGTGACGTCACTAACTAGTTCAAGATGAACACATTTTAAGGAAATATCTACAAAAAGGGCGATATAAGCTCGGATAATTTTAGCGTTTCTCACTTTATTAGCTCGTACGTAAAAAGGACCAGCATAATCAACTGTGGTTTTTTGCCACAAACGTTGTGGTTGTACTCGTCCAGCGGGTAGTGGCGCCATGGCCGGGCGCGATGGACGCGGCCGCGCTCGAAAACAACGCACACACAAGAATATTCGTTTACGAATTGCATCTCTGCCTGACAATATCCAGTACTTACATAGGAGTAGGTATTGAACGGTCTGAGGGCCTGCATGTAAGTACATAACATGGGCCTCGTCGATAATTAAACTCGTTAACGGGTGTTTTTTGGGTAAAATGAATTGATGTTTTGCTTCGTAGGGCAATAACGATTTATGTAATCGTCCTCCGACACGTAAGAACTCTGACTCATCGATGAATGGATCGAGACGCTTCAGCTGATTTGAAGGTCGTCGACCTTTAGGAATGTTAACAAAATCCTCGTGAAAAGTTTGATGTTGTACTAAATAGATTAATCTATTCAGTGAAGAATTGTACTCGTGGACTGTTATATATGTTGGATAGGATGTTTTCTCTTTCTTAATTCGAGATTTTAAGATATTGTAGAAACGAAACATATACGATGTGACTCTGACTAATTTACCTAACGTTGAGTATCTGTTTACAATCTCAAGCTCCTCTGGTTTGTGAACAGATAGGGACGCAAGAGGTATATCTCGTTTATCCTCGCTCGTCTCAGGAATGTGTTTCGACTTCGGCCACGCGGCGGGCTCTTCGCAAAGCCATGGTGGGCCATGAAACCACATATCGTTCTGTAAGAACGTCGATGGTAACTGACCTCTAGACGGGGCGTCACTAGGGTTGAGGGCCGATGGGACATACCGGAAACGAACGTTTGGAATTCTCGTAATAATCTCGCTTATACGATTTGACACAAATGTTTTCCACTCATACGGTGGTGAACGAAGCCATGCAAGGACGACTGAAGAGTCCGACCACGCGTATATCTCCTCGATGTTGATTCGATCGCGGTAGGTATTTTGAACTTTCTCGATAAGTTTTGCAAGCATAACGGCTGCCATGAGTTCGAGGCGAGGTATAGACAAGCAAGGTGATAATGGCGCGACACGCGTTTTTGCGAGAACAAGTGAAGCTCGAACTTGTTTTGTGTCATTATCAGTCAAACGAATATACACACACGCTGCCATGGCACTCTCACTAGCGTCACAGAATCCATGTAACTGAACACTATTTAATGGGAAAATTACCTGACGCGATATTGACAACCGGGACAAAAGGGGTAACTCGTGAACGAACGCTGACCACGCGTTTACAATGTCAACTGGGGGTGACTCATCCCATGATGTACCTCGGATCCACAACGATTGAATTAGGCGTTTTGCGTATAAGCATACCGGAGAAATCCATCCCATTGGATCGTGAATTTTGGCAATTTGCGAAAGAATGGTTCTCTTAGTGATGAATTTTGAATTACTCTTCACATTAAATGTGAAGTTATCCGTGTGGGGGTTCCACTGAATCCCCAAAACCTGGGTTTTATTGTCTGCCATGTGAGTGAAGGACACATTCTCCTGCCGCTCACCATGAATAAATGGTGCTTGAACTGCCGCAAGTAATGCTGGCGAGTTGCTATGCCATTTGTGTAATTCAAAACCGGCTGATTTGCAAATACCTATTAACTCTTGTTGCACTAAAAGCGCACTCTCCTCATCGCTCACAGTACAACACACATCATCGACAAACATTTGGTCCAATAAAACCTTGGACGCAAGAGGAAAGGTCTCTGCTTCGTCCTTAGCTAGTTGTTGTATGGTACGAAGCGCTAGGTACGGCGACGACGAAACTCCAAATGTCACCGTACGCAAACGATAGTCTCTGATAGGCTCACTCGGGGAAGTACGCCACAATATTCTTTGAAGGTCACGATCCGATTCACAAACATTGATGTTTAAATACATTTGTCTAATATCGGCTAAAAGCGCGACACTGTGCACTCGAAATTTTAAAAGAATGTCTACAATGTCTTGGTGAAGTTTTGGACCTGTTAACAGTACGTCATTTAAGGACGTCCCGTTAGACGTTAGACAGCTCGCGTCAAACACGACACGAACACGGGTAGTCGTGGATGACTCTTTGATGACACAATGATGAGGAATGTAGTAGGCATTACCTATAGTTGGAGGGTCATAAACCGGCTCCATATGATTTAAATCTAAATATTGTTGTAAACAAGCATGATAATCCGCCTTAAGACTCGGATTCCGTTCTAAGCGATGCTCAAGTTTGTAAAATCGAGCGAGAGCTATGTCACGTGACTCGCCGAGAGGAGGGGCATTAGGTTTACGCGGCAAGGCTACTGAATACCTTCCTGTGACGTCACGAGATTGTGAATTTTCGAAAATAGATTCACATAAACGCTCCTCGGGTGTGAGTGACTTGACCTCAGGCACTGATTCGAGTTCCCAGAAGTTCTTCAAATCATTATCATCGGAAAAGGAGCCGAAACACGCTTGAACTGGAGACGAAGTCGCAGAATCGAGCACTAGTTTTCCGAATAATACATAACCGAAGACACTATTCATGGCAATAGGTAGGTTAGGTCCTCCAGAAATGACGTTGCCTAACATCACGTACGGGAAAATATCCGCGCCTAAAATCATTTCGATTGATTGTGGTGTGTTATAGGTTGGGTCAGCAAGATGTAGGTTTTTAATGTGCGGCCACCCAGAAGTGGGTAGTTGCACGCTCGGCATAGTTGCATGTGTAAGTTTCGACAATACTAAGGCATCGATAGGTATTGACGGTTGAGACTCGTTTCTCGGAGTGATACAGAACGATACGATCCCTTTTGGACGAATGGGTGATGTACCTCCAATACCAAAAACTGGGGTTGACACTGAACGACGGTTCAAGCCGAGACGCACTACGCAAGCATCGTGCATAAAACTAGCTTGAGAACCACTATCAAGAAGACAACGAACTGTAAACTTGTCATTACCTACATATACATCGACAAGTACGGTAGCAAGTAATACAGTACTAGTAGGAAGAGAACGCGCATTGGATGTTGCACAGTCGATCTTAATCGCTGCACTCGATATTACCGCCGCATTACTTGGTAATGAGGCCTCAATAGGTTTCTCGGAAACCGCCGACAAACTCGACCGCGATGAATTTGTTTGGCTAAATCTTTTATTTTGGAAACAAATAGTACTGTGATGATTACGCGAACATGTTTTACATAGAAACTTAGACGGACAATGTGACACAGCATGGGATTTACCCAAACAATTAAAACAAATTTCTTGTTTTTTAACAAATTGATACCTCTCTTGTGGCGACAAACTCAAATATTTCATACATTTTGATAATGAGTGTTGACCATCACAACACACACATTTATTGTCCGACTGCAAAAATCGAGACTCGTTTGGGCTCGTATTAGGTTCGAAATTCGATGTATTAGCTGAATACGATTGACCTTGATTCCACGACGCAATGTTATGCTCAGAACCGCGTGATCGAAAACTTTTAGAATTACCTTCATTTTGAACTCTTTTCTCGCTCGAGTCAATAATGTCGTTCGCAAACAATTCCTTTTCAATTAATGAAATCAATGAATCGACATTAGGTATTTCGGAAGGTTTCTTTAACGATAATTCAAAACGTTTTCGAATAGAAATGGGTATTTTACGTAGTAAAATATGCAACAGTATAAAACTCCATTCCGAGATAGGGAATTGCAAAGCCTCCAACGCCTTTATATTCTCCTGATAGGTATTTAAAATATTACGCAAACCTGCGGTAACGTTTCTATCCGTGCAGGATTCCATATCTAAAATCCGATCGATATGTTTTGATGCGATAGCTCGTTTATTTGAATATCTCGCTATTAAAATCTCTAACGCAACGGAATAATTATCGTCATTAATAGGTATCGACTTGATGAGATTAAATGGTTCATTTTTTAATGTAAGTAACAAATACCTAAACTTCTCAGAATCCGTGTAATGTTCATTGTTGTGTACAACGGATCGAAATAAATCGTAATACGTGGTCCACTCGGTGGATATGCCGCTAAAAGACGGTAACGGTAAAACAGGGAGCTTATTAATGTGGCAATTACTATGATTATTTGATTGCATCGAACTGTTAAATAATAACGCCTTACTCATGCGTCTACCCTCATCGTCTTTCCGCTTCAGCTCTTCTACATGACCTTGAATTGCATAGTAATAATCACTAAATTGATTTCGAATGGCAAGTTGTTCGTTCCGATCTAAAGTCTGCAATTTTAACAATGACTTCTCGATTCTAGATTGAAACTTATGAAAATCTCTATGAATTTGTTGAATATCTTTGGCTCTAATTCGAAATTGTTGTTCATCCTTTTCAAAAAGCTCTAAGGTGCGTTTAACTGATTCGAGTATTATTTGTCGTTCATAAATATCTTGTTCCGCCATTTTGCCGGTCAACTCCGACGCAACACAAAAGGGGGTAAATAGATAAACTCAATATTAACTCACAATATTGTCGGGATTTAGGAAATCGCAACGACAATTCACGAAAATATGCTCGAAAATAACTATATTATGAACGATTACTTGAATACAAATGGTACTAGTGGGTAAGCATAACGGTTATAAAACTCAAAATAACGAACAAAAATACAACCACGGCACAGAAAACAATGGATCCGGTTCGAACGGATCAAAACTATGGTGAGGGGAAAGCCACTCACCTGAAGTCCATAGGGTGGTGTCCGGGGTCTGTGCGTGGCCACGCGATGATGGGGTGATGTGGGATGTCCTTTTGAGGGCGCGACACGCGCCGGACTAATGAATGCTCGATTTACACGTGTGTTCTCGGAGATGCACTGGCGAAGAGTGAGTGGCTCCTGCCGGCTTACCGACCGAACAGAACTTTCGGCGCGCAGCAATCTCCCACCAAAATCACTCAAAGACATATATTATCTGTGCTCGTGGTCGCGTGATGGGTAGAAAATGCGAAAGCGCGCGAAAACAATTTTGACAATTAAGAACTCTTGGTTCTGTACGAACCAATCTGTACATAATACCATCACAAAGTTGGCTTATGAGGTCGTATGTAAAATTTTGGCCGATTTCGCAATATTAAGTGATTTTACAGAGATTATTTCACGGTCAAAAAATTTTTTTTCCATAAGTAAAAGCACCTTGATAGATCAATTTAATTTGAATAGACAATAATTAATACAAAAAATAGGATATGTTTAGATGCCCTTAATAAAAAAAAACAATGAAATTGAAAAAATAAAAAAAACATATCATAATTTTATAAATGGAGAAAACGTAAAATCAAGAAAATTATTCAGCGCTAAAATGCATCAAGCACATCCACGCGCCCTCACTGTTACACGCAATCTGAAGTTGGTTGTCATATCTCGACAACCACTTGACCAATTCTGTTCATTTTTACCACAAGTTGTAATAATTGTGTACTTTACCTACCTACCAAATATGATTAAAATCGGTTGGTAATTAACGTCGCAATAAACTTCCCTCCTTTTTATGGGAACCACCCCTCTTATCAAAAAACTCCGATGACAAAAAAAAATATAATCCATAGAACCTATACACCAAGTTTCATCAAAATTGGTTCAAAATTACGCCCTGTACGCGAGTACGAACACACAAACAAATCACAAACAAACTGACACACGAAAGAAAATTTGGCCAGTTGATGCAGAGACGCTTCGCTCGCTTCGCTCGCTCGGTCAATTATAGCTTCTAATAATTTCACTTCGACAGGCACTTAAACAAAAAAAAGACAATAAACATAAATCCTTGTATCTGATGCAAATAGTAGGCTATTTAGATTACTATCGGATAAGCGCATTCGAAGAACACGAAGGTAGCAAATTATAAAGATAATCACGAAATTAAAACTGTTTTAAATGGGTCAATCAATCGAATGTTCATTTCGGTTGCGTTTGGCGCTGGGGAATAAAAACCCCGTTATTGCACCAAATGTATTCATTTTCTTAATTATTCATATTTTATTTGTATTGACAAACTTGCGTGTATTTTTATTGAGCTAAGCTTGATAAACGTTGGCCTGTCGGTTTGTGCATTAGGTCCTGAGCCTGTTTGTTACTCACCAGCTCGGCTTCTGATCTCGATTGACTATACAGAGAGTATAGTTTATCTTCAGTCCGCAAAAAATCCATGGAAAAAAGCTCTTCTAATTTTTATCGGGTAATTTTTCTAATGGGTAATCGGGTAAGTTTCCGGCAGCCTAGTGGTCTGACTTGCGATCCGCAGGTCCTGGGTTCGAATCCCACGGCACGCACCTCTGTCTTTTCGAAGTTATGTGCGTATTGTTGATAGCCGCCAACTTCAAACGGTGAAGGAAAACATCGAGAGAAAACCTACATGTCTGAGAGTTCTCAATGATCTTGAAGATGTGTGATGTCTGCCAACCCGCACTTGGCCAGCGTGGCAGACTATGGCCTAACCCTTCTCACAATGAGAAGATGGCCCGTTCCCAGCAGTGGGACAGTTTGTACAAACAGGGCTGATAAAAAAAAAAACATCTAACGACGGCATCGGGGCATATCACCGGCCCGATGGTCAGATGACATCGCAAGGCATGTCGGATGTCAGTCGATGAGACTCCCACAGGACCGGAAAGGATGGCGTGAAAGAGGGGAGGCCCAGCCCAGCCCAGCAACAGGCTGAATAGATAGATAGATATAATTTTTCAAAATTTACCCTTTTTCGTCAGACCTATCTTGCAAAATTTTCCCAACGTAAATTACACAGCCAGTTATCTCATTTTACCAATAATGCGTATGTCGCCACCATATCAACTGCCAACCAACGTCACCATACAACCTTTTTTTTTTTTTTTTTTTCTTGAGTGGAGACCACGCACCGGCAATTGAACAAACCAGCCACGAGGTGGACTGACGACCAATTGGAGTGAACAATTGCAAGATGTTGGATGCAAGCCACTTCGAAAAGGTTTTTGTGTAAGGCCTATGACCAGCAATGTGGCTGAGATGATGATGATGTATATTGCAAGTGAGTGACGACGAGACGAGGAAATTCCATGGTTAGGTTAGGTTAGGTTAGATTAACAAGTAATAGTTTGATACTACCCTCAATTTGAATAACAACAGTAGTACATGATCATAAGTGTTGGGCAGTACATTACGATTGTCACCTTAACTACTTACTTATTGAACCTCGTAGTCCGGAACAGCATATCGAAGACCTTCTGCGACGGGCGAGCTCCGATCACTGGTGGCTTGGGCTTCGGTTTAGGCTTGGGCGCGGGCTGAGCGGCACTAGGGCGGCTGCGCTCGGCCGCCGCCCGCCCTGCTGACAGGAAGATGCGGACGCCGCGGAGAGCGATGGCGCTGGCTGCCATGCTGAGCTGCTTGTTGTCTGCCATGCTCTAATGATCAAAACATAATATACATGTCATGATTTTAATATTTGTTGTTTGTGGTGTGCAATGTTTTCAATAAAGGCGTATTGGCAACACTGCTATTTTCTTAATTTTTATACTCAAGAGAAAACGTTAGGCTGTCCTTTTTGGAGGGCAACATAACGTCGGTTTAGTCAACTGTCTATCCTAACCATTTAGAGCGCTACCCCTGAAGATAGCATGACGTTGGAATTACATGGAGAGGAAATACTCGCGGACTGACGAGCATTCCCTCAGCAAGTTAGTCGCAGTGTAACTCTGAGTAGAAAGGTGGTCTTAGCTTCAGACCCCTCAGTGGTGTTTTTATAAGTTAAGCGGATATATAAGTAGTTCATTACATATAGCTTAAAAAAACTGAAAAAACCGACTTGAAAACAGGCAATTTTTTTACTTCGATGATATTTTTCCAGTTATTATAAAAACCAAAGTACCGATTTTGATAAAATTTATATGGGACCACCTTTGAAGTATGACCTACCAAACAAAAAATAATCATCAAAATCAATTCACAATTGCGAAGTAATCGGTGAACAAACATACAGACGAATTGAGAACCTCCTTCTTTTTAGAAGTCGGTAAGAAAATCGGTATATTTGATACAGATTTGTTGAATATTACTTGAGAGTTGAGATAGATTTATATTAGTCTAGGTTAGTGATTAGGTACTATAAACTATGCTGTGTTGTTGTATACCTATAGGTAGATAACTAAATGAGTAAAGAAGAAATATTTTACTATAAAACTACCAGAATCCTGCGGTTTCTGAAATCCTTTTTAGTGGATGCCAACAATTTACAAGGAAGGCGTCTTCCAAATTGCATGTCTCTAGAACCAGCGATTTAGGCAGTATGTGGTATGTCAGATAATAACAGTTACTCAGGAAAAAGGCTTAAAAATAGAATAGAAGAATAGAATAGAAGAATAGAATAGAAGAATAGAATAGAAGAATAGAATAGAAGAATAGAATAGAAGAATAGAATAGAAGAATAGAATAGAAGAATAGAATAGAATATAATTTCATAAAATTATATATTTTATAAAATTATATGTTGTGTACTAATTTATTATATCACTAGCGATAGTTTTATTTATTCACTACGATTTTAGCATAATAAAAAATCAAAGTTAGATTTGTCGTAGCAATAATATTGCAGAAATAAATGATTGTCTCTCTACGAGAAGGTCGGGAAGTATCTATGTTGTTTAAATCATATTTATCGAATATGTATTTTTTTTTTTACAAGATAGTTCTACGATTGACCACCAACTCGCCTGATGTTAAGCGACGGTGTGGCCGAGGATGGAGCTCGTCGATCTAGAAGATATCTATTCACTCTAGCCTTGAAAATTCCAAGATTGTAGGTCTCAGGAAACAGAGATGTCATTATCTCTGAGATAATTGTCATTATCTCTGGCGAAAAACACAATTTTTTAATGTTTACTCACAAAAACTAAAATTAACGATTTATATACATAAATAATTCGATATTTCCTTGTAAAGTTAGACTAATAATAAAATCAACTAACGTAGAATGTCACAGCATAATTTGAACAACTGAGCGTCGTGGTTTATACAGAAGCTGGTATTTATCATAAATCGTCATCGTCACCATAATTATACGTAAACTGCAATAATTAAATTAAAATTAGACACTGCCAACCTTAAGTTATGCAGGAAAACACGCAATATTGTAATTAAAATCAGATATTTCCATGCACGTGCGAACCATCGGGAACTAGGTACAACCAATTAACAGTTTTGAAGGCAGGGTAGGTGGTGCTAGGTACCAACTTAGAGACTTACATTAGGGGTAAGAGCTACCTAATCTACTCGTAATAGGTAACTTAGCTATCAAGTTTTTGTTAACTTTTAAACCTTAGGGCACGGCAGTGGCCCCGGCCAGTCGAGCTCGTATTTTCTAACCGCCGATCCAAAAAGAGGGGTGTTGTAAGTTTGACGTGAGTTATTTGTGTGTCTGTCTGTGGCATTAAAGCTCTCAAGCGCAGTTTTTTTTTTCTTTGAAAGAAGATTTCTTCGAGAGTATTCTTAATTATGGTTCATCAAAAAAGGTTCAGCCGTTCCTTTTTTTTCGTGGTTTTTGAGTTTTCTAAACTTATACTTGTTTTAAAGATAAATTTATCTCAGATTCATGCTGATTTTACTGTTTGTAAGTTTATATGTACGAGTACCTATGTACTTAGTTTTTTAGGGTTCCGTACCCAAAGGGTAAAAACGGGACCCTATTACTAAGACTTCGCTGTCTGTCTGTCTGTCTGTCTGTCTGTCTGTCTGTCTGTCTGTCTGTCTGTCTCCAGGCTTTATCTCATAAACCGTGATAGCTAGAAAGCTGAAATTTTCACAAATGATGTATTTTCGTTGCCGCTATAACAACAAATACTAAAAATTAAAAAAAAAAAAATATTAAGGGGGGTCCCCATACAATAAACGTGTTTTTTTCGTATTTTTTTGCTCAATATTAAAAACGGTAACAGGTAGACGCTTCAAATTTTCACAGAATATTTACTTGTATATTACCTTTCAAAATAAATAATTAAATAACAATAAAGTAAATATTAAAGGGGGGCTCCCATACAACAAACGTAAATTTTAAGCAATTTTTACTCGATCTTAATTAACAGGTAGAAACTTGAATATTTGTAAGTAAATATTTAGAAATATATTAACTATAAAAATAAATACCTAATCTAATACATAAAAACTCACAAAATCGTCGTCATGCTGCCCGGATGTGTATCGAAAACTTACCTAAAAGTTTGCAATTTACTACTTGGAATTTCGTTGATTTCTCGTTATTTTATAAACAGAACTAAACTTTGTAGTATTATAGATGATAGTACGGAACCCTTCGTGCGCGAGTCCGACTCGCACTTGGCCGATTATTTTTCTACCACCACCATCTGACTCCATTCCATCATCAGACCAACTACATGGTACCACATAATACTAGAGTGTTTGCCAAGAAAAAGCCAATGACCCTAAACTTATTGGGTTTATCTTGTTTGGTCTAATATAATACCCGAACTTTAACTTGAACATGCTTAGCCCGGTCTTCGAATTAATAAAATCTCAGCCTCAACATACATCTGCGATACCTTGAGCCTTTACACCGTGACCGACTTCTGCGTACATTTAGAATGTTTTGCATAAAAATAACAGTCGGCAGTAATTAATATTTTCATAACAAAAAAGACTACTGTCATCTAATCTCACCTGTGACCACGGACGCTGCAGTGTTCGAAACATCAGGTCTTAAAATTATGTAAAATATACGTGGTATATCCGTTAAAATTTGTTTCATTTCAATAATTTAAGATTTACTAGGGCTACCTTACGAGTCCATCATTAGACCAGCTTTATGGTAGGCACAATATTATTACATTCTCACCGAAGAATCTGAAGATACGCAAGTTTATCAAATTAGAGTTCAATTGTACGTCGGGAAGTGAATCTAATTTAGCTAATATCTAATTGCTAGTTACATTAATCATGTTATGTTTTTTTTTTTTTGTTTTTTTTTAAACAAATTTTCACTATATCTAATTTAAAACACATTTCTTAGTTAGATTTATAAACAGACTTCAACAAAGGAGAGATAAAAAATAAATGAATAAATATATTTTTCAAAATAACTAAAGCGGCCGAGATATTGATGTCACATATAAACTTTCTATTTAGCTTTCAATATTTAACCCATACATACAGACAAACACACGGCAAGTTAATATAAAGAAAAATCTATAGTACCTAGGTATGTGCCAACATATTTTATTATGTACGCCATATTGAGGTCCCGTGATTTCATGCATGGATGGAGTGCATCCGAATGTAAATGTTGCCAGGTTACACGCGATCTCACATGGTTTTGGAGCACGGTAAGTTTATTATTTGTGATAAAATCTCGCTATTTATGTTTGAATTTTTACGTCGTACTAAAATCTCTCTTTGGTTTCTTTCTACTTATGGTTATTCTCTTTGTTTTCTTTTTAAGTCTACATATGCCCCTTACACATGTCTGACCTTTGTTTGGTGAAGGGCATAGTATTTCTAAAGTTAGTTTTGTAAGCTATTTACGTACTATGCTAGTACTATTAGATATTCTGTAGCAATACTTATATTGTAAAACAACTATTTTAGAAATTCCAATAGAGGTAAAAGATATCATTTCCTTAAAGACCAATGCACGGTTATACGCCAAGCTTTTCAAGGTCATCATTTCATGTCCATGCCAGCCAAACCTTGTGGAGGCGCTCAATCATGAGCTAAACATCAGCATGAAGTCAACAAAAAATTGTGCATACAAATTGCTAGAATACAACGATTTTTACCAACGAAAACAAATTTTTTACAAAATCATTAAAAAATTAAATAAAGAATGTTCCATCAATTCACTACAGAAAACTAATACCTCAAAACACTTCCTAATCTAATCGAATCGAAACCCTGCAACATGCAATCACGATAGCATCATTAAAGGTTACACAACAGAAAAGCTACGCCGCCCTAGCATCGTCCGTCCGCCCAACGCCGCCCTACATTTCAACAAAGTTAAAAGCCATAAGCACAGCGCTACGTACTCAGTAAGCTACGTACGTACTTACTCACCTGTGCTTTATCACTGTACCAGGCTAACACACACACATACAAGCATTACATATGATTTATTATAGGCTGATTATTCTTTGTGCGTATACAGCGTTGTGGTATCGACTTGGGACTAGTGACCGTTGCTTGGATACCATTTTGGTGGTATCGAATTTTTTCCGTGTCTATTTGAGACGTTTTGGTAGCATTCAGACTGATTTACTCGTATTCATATAGGTTGAGGTAGCTTTTAGAATGCTAATATAATGCCAAAGACGAGTGCTAATGGAATGCAAGTGAGCGAGTGAGCATTGCGTCGATCGTTGTTCGAGATTACTTGTGTATATATATTTGTCGCATGTACGTATATGTGGTAATCGGTGTGCGTAGAGACCCGAATTCAAATAATTATTTGAATTCTGTTCTCTACGCACACTCATTACCACATAAACAAAAAATATACCATATATGCAACAAATCAACAAATCAAAGTTTCTTCAAAATCGGTTCAGTAGTTTGGTTTTTAAAATAAAATTGCGCATTTATAAGTTGGTTTTTCAGTTTTTAAGCATTAATTAGTGCTTAAAAAGCCGACTTTAAAAACTGTCTTTTTTAAGTCGGTGAAAATCTTAGAGGGTAAGACTCAATTCGGCTGCACTTTCTTTGTTTTCTTTTCTTTTATGTTTGTTACTGCATAACTCCATTATTTATTAACCGATTTCAAACATTCTTTTATTGATTGAAAGGATTCAATTTTTTTTTTAGATTTAAATTAGTTCTATAAAAAATTCTTCAAAATCGGTTCAGTAGTTTGGTTTTTAAAACGAAATTGCGCATTTAAAATTATTGTTTTAAAAAAACTGAAAAACCGACTTATAAATGCACAATTTCGTTTTAAAAACCAAACTACTAAACCGATTTTGAAGAACTTATTATTGAACTAATCTAAAAGTAAATCCTTTCAATCAATAAAAGAATGTTTGAAATCGGTTAACAAATAATGGAGTTATGCAGTAGAAAACATAAAAGAAAAGAAAAAAACCAAGAAAGTGCAGCCGAATTGTGTCTAACCATCTAAGATTTTCACCAACTTCAAAAAGAAAGTTTTTAAAGTCGGTGAAATAGTATAATTTTTATTTGAAACTATTTTTAATGCTTGATAACATGTTTTTAATAAAAGGAAAATTTTGTATGTAACTCCTTTATTGACCGAGCGAGCGAAGCGTCTCTGTATCAACTAGCCAAATTTTCTTTCGTCTGTCAGTTTGTTATTTGTTTGTATGTTCGTACTCGCGTACAGGGCGTAATTTTGAACCAATTTTGATGAAACTTGGTGTATAGGTTCTATGGATTATATTTTTTTTTGTCGTCGGCGATTTTTGATAAGAGGGGTGGTTCCCATAAAAAAGGGGGAAGTTTATTGCGGCGTTAATTACCAACCGATTTTAATGATATTTGGTAGGTAGGTAAAGTACACAATTATTACAAATTGTAGTAAAAATGAACAGAATTGGTCAAGTGGTTGTCGAGATATGACAACCAACTTCAGATTACGTATAACAGGGATGGCGCGTGGATGTGCTTGATGAATTTTAGCGCTGAATAATTTTCTTGATTTTACGTTTTTTTCCAATTTTTTATGTAGAAATAGGTTTGCGCTTGACCGCCAACTCGGCGACGTTGCGGTTTACGGTACGTTATAAAATTATTATTTGTTTTTATAAGAATATACATTGTTTTTTTTTAATTAAGGACATCTAAACATATCCTATTTTTTGTATTAATTGTGTATTAAAATTAGGAAAAAATGTTTTTTGACTGTGAAATAACGTCTGTAAAATCACTTAAAATTGCGAAATCGGCCAAAATTTTATATACGGCCTCCTAAGCCAACTTTATGTAGGTATTATGTACAGATGATCCAAGGTGTGCTGCAAATAATCTCTCTCGCGAGGTGTACTGTTCGTAGAACTACTAGTGTAAATAGGGCCACTAATTCAGTGGTAAACTTTGTCGTAAGTAAATAACGCAATTATTGCTTATCTTTAAAAATGCGCATTCATATAGTCATGCATTAATATCTTGGAATGGTGAATGATGCTGAAGAATAATTATTGTATTAATTAGTAGGTACCTATATACCCTTATAGGTACCTACTAATTAACGTCCCTCGTTAATTGTTAATAAACGAAGGTCATATTTCATTGTGTAAATTGTGTATTTTATATTTGTACTGTGTGTAATATTGTATATTGTGTACATTGTGAAATATTGGACCTTTCTGAATCAGCGAAGTGAAACTAAAAAACTCGTAAGGTCAAAGGTATCGTTTCCAAGAACCTTTTAGCTTTGAACCAGACAACTCGGTGATTTATGAATTGACTTCATTAGATTCTTCGATTCCGTGACATGCATAAGATGTATAATAATTTAAGAATTTAGCAAAATTATTTTTAGATTATTCTGGGTTGTAAAGCACCTACTCAGTTTTAAGCCTAAAATGTACTACGTTACAAACAACTTTTACTGAGTGTTTCTAAAATAAAATTAATGCCTAGCTAGTTTAAAATGTTGTGATGCATGAGATATGATGATAACTACAGTAACTACACGTATTGAGCATATACGAATAAATAAGCAGCCTATTCCCACTAAGGCTTCAATTCCTGAAGTCCTGAAGTAGGCTTATACCGGGATTATTGTAGGCAATCATTCCAACTCGTTATAAACTCGGTAGTAATCTTAAATCTGACTAGGTTGAGAAGTCTAATTTCCCATATCTCTACGTCCCTCGCACCTAAATGTACAACATAGCAGTCTTAACACACCTCTTCCAGGCCTGCTCGGTAGCCCTAAACCGCTTGAGTAGAGTGAGAAATATCTTGGCAAAAAATGAGAACTAACGTCTCGATTGAACAAAATAATAAGGACAGCAGTGCCTCAATGCCACATTAGTTCTCACTTCTCTATTCGAACAGACTTTATAATTTCACCACGGACTTTGCGGTAGAAATCATTAATAAGATTTCCACCTTTTTCACGCTTCAATTTTTGTGTCACTCTCAAAAGCAAGATAAAACAGGCTACTTTGCATCGCTTATAAGAGTTACACTCAACCCTGCTGAACTAAAAGTAACATTCAAGGAAAATAATGTTGTTTAATTATTTCAACTACAATATTTCAGAGGACCTGAAATTACAACCAAAATTTTAGCGATATCTAAGGGTTGCTACTTAAAACATCTCCTATGTGTGCCGCTATCTAGTGACTATTGTTTGAATTTATATATTGCTTAATGGTTTATTCCATGTGTGTTGTATACGCTAGCGCCACCTAGCCAGAGGTAGAAACGCCAACGTTTTTATGTTAGCACCATCTAGTGACTATACTGAAGATTAGAATATTAACTGTTTTACCGACAGTACAACTAAGTGAAGTTAGTTGGAGATTACAGAGACGTCAAGTAAATTTTATGTCATTTTTCATTTTTCAAATACCAAAACAAAACGTCAAAATTCAATTTCCACAACAAACTGAGTGCATGGAGAAATGGAGATCTTTCGATGAGTTCTTGTTTTCAGTTATAAAACTATAAAAAGTGACATAAATATTGTGTTAAAAATTACTAATTTTACACACATAAGACTGCTGTGCTCAACAAAGAATTCATATTCAGCAAGTTGCAGCGTGGATCTCTTCTATTCGTGAGTATGCCTTTGTTATAATTTTCGGCTACGAATCTATACCAAGTTTAACAATAAACATAAAATAAACTCAACTAGCTTAAGGTATGCATGTTTTAGATTAATGTGTGCACTGTGTTATTCATAAGCGAACCCGTATTGCAATAACCAAGTCTACAAAAGCTTCCTAAAAGTCAGTGTGTTTAAATTATCCTATCTGGTAAATGTGTGCTGTGAATAACAACAAATAAAACCAGGCCAATTGTGAAGGATCTTTTGTCTACCTATGCGTAGAAACTCATTAGAATTATCATCTTATTGTATTATGAGCAATGAGCTGATGTTCAGTTGTGAGTAATTTATATTTTGCACCAACATTAGTCTGGTCTCATCTAGCGTAGGCTCCTCTGTAGCATGGATTGTTGATAGATACATAGATCTTCTGGAGACAAATTTTACTGTAACAATTTGTTTTTTTTTTTTTTTTTTGACCACCTTCCACTTCTCAGGACTGGATTTAAAATCAAATTGGTTTTAAATTCAGTCCTGGGATGATATGGTCCTAATTTTGTATTCAGTTTGTAAATTAATTTGGTACATTGAAATGTGCATGTTTTGCATTTCTTACTAAAGCATTAAATACATTAATTACCCAGTTTCATATCTCATATATTACTCAATTTCTTAAAAAAAAAGAAATACAACCAAAGCTATTAAGAAAAATCAATACTAAAAATTGTTAGATAAATTGTAAAGGTATCATAGCCATTTAAGAGGTTAAGCTTCATTATAATGGAAACTGGCTGTCATGTGTTGCTTCCGAAACACATGGGTAGGTACTTCTTTAGCACCATGTTTTGATCTTGAGTGTGTAAGTTAGCTGATTATATATTATATAGATAGTTAAAAATGTATTATTTATCAAAATCAAAATTTTCATAGATACCACTTATTTAGATGTCAGAATACATAATTTCATAACTATTTTTAACTCTGTAACTATGATTTCTTGCAGTTGTTATGCTCATAATAACTTGTACAATTTTACAACTTTAAAAATCTACAGACATTAAGGCAAAGTGTAGGGTAGCATTGCTGTCTCGCTCGCATGCTGCACCTATAAAATTATTGAAATTACTTTTGATAAATATTCTTCCTTCAGATTCATAAGATACTTACAAGAACTGTTATTTTTATATCTATTATTTTGACTGAAATAAATGTGTAATTTTTTTTTATGCAAGATAGGTATACGATTGATCACCAACTCGCCTGATGTTAAGCAACGGTGTGGCCGAAGTTGGAGCTCGTTGATGTAGAAGATATCTATTCACTCGAGCCTTGAAAATTCCAAGATTGTAGGTCTCAGGAAACAGAGATGGCGGCAAAGAATTATATTCCTGTGCAGTACACATCTGTGGGTTGTTATAGCTGAGTATGGGTTTTGGTATTTATGAGAAAAGATTTTTTTTACCAAGGGTTCATTACTTAATTTTTTTTTAAATAAAATTTAAAAAAATAATTATACTTATCAGCAATATTGTCTGCTTGCACCATGTTTACGTATATTACTCTATAATGGCTTAAGTCACGTACCTATCACTTGTGACATGATACCATATCAATATTGGCAAGCTATCTTATCATTGTAATTATGCAGAGATTATCAATTTTAGTACAGCATATTATGATGAGATTACTTTTTGTATGACTATTGACTACTTCATTGAGTAATACACTGAATAGCTGTCCACTGCTGGTCTGACCAATGTAGGATATTGGACATTTTAGAACATTAGGTTTTTTTTTTCACACAACACCATCTAGCCCCATACTAAGCAAAGCTTGTACCTACTATTGGAACCAGATGGCTGATAGAATACATACATATAATTATACTTTTTGTTTTGTATATGTTACCTTTACACGCTCAAACGGCTGATCGTTATGAAAATTAGTATAGAGATAGCTTTGGACCTGGAGACGGACATAAGCTACTTATCATCATCATAATCATCACCGTTTTTCATAACTACGCGAGTGAAACCAAGCAACGCAGCTAGTCTATAAATCGGGCATTATTGTTGATTTATGATTTTTAGTTAATTTCTTATCATAATTTCAAACCCCCCCTTGTGCTTCATATATGAGAACACCGCGCTTAAGAAGTGCGGGCTCAGGTAGCGTAAATACCTGAAGTTCTGGAAAAGCCTCGCCTTAAGGATGTGTCTTATCCTTAAAAGTGCTGAGAACTGAACCATGTTTTCACTTCATATTTAATGAATATAACCTCTATAGATTAAATCTCATCGAGTGCAGCCTCATCACCGACCACCCTTCTAAGTAACGCGAGTACTTGCCAGACGAGGTACAATCGCTAGTTTATCCTAACCACTGGACGGACTGGTATGGGGCCATTAACGGTCCTTGAACCCGCCGGATACGGCCCTACTGAGTACTTACCTGTTACTGCGAACGGGGCTTAGTACCTACTTATACTGGAAAACAATACGTTTTACACGGCTTATATATTTCTTTTAAGTTAGATCTACGTTTGGCCACGATTAAACGGTTAAATTTGTTTGGCGGTGTGTTAACCTCATTTTTAACCGACTTCAAAGAGGAGGAGGTTCTCAATTCGACTGTATGTTTTTAAGCGATTACTTCGACAATTATGAATTGATTTTGATTATCTTTTGGTAGGTCATACTTCAGAGATATGGTCCTATATAAATTTCATCAAAATCGGTTCAGTAGTTTGGTTTTTAAAACAGTAATGCACATTTTGAAGTCTATTTTTTCAGTTTTTTTAAACTGTAATTATAAGATACCTATTCAACGATCCTTCACACGATAGGTTGGAGCTGATTTTATAAAACATAGGTACGTAAATACACACATGCATAGTGTCGTTTAACCTTTTGTTGTAGTCGGGTAATATTAGGCAAAATACAGTCCTAAGGATATTTTACCTAATTGTAAAACTGCGTTTTCTCATATGTCCTAAAGTTTCCTAGTACATATTGCATGCCTTAGAAAGACCTAAGTATTCAAAGATTTGTTCCTCGTTCACAAATAATAAAATTTGTCAGTAAATCGGTGAAGGGGAAATAGATATAATTCGTATGCAATTATTTGGACCACCCAATGTTTGACAAGTTTTAAATTACCTAGTCTAGATTGTGTCGATCTAGAAAAGACCTTGAGTCGACGTTTGCCTATTACAGGCTCCGATCACCGAGTCCAGGAATTTTAGTTTTATTTAGCACAGTGATGCAAAAGTCGCATTGTCTGTTTGCATCTTTAACCGACTTCCAAAAAGGAGGAGGTTCTCAATTCGTCGGAATCTTTTATATAATTATGTATATTTATATATTTTATTTATGTTCCCCGATTACTCCAAGACACCTGGACCAAATTGAAAATAATATTTTTCGTTTGAAACATACTTCTCAGATGGTCCCATAGAAATTTTATCAAAATCGGTTCAAATATTTTGATTTTTATAATAAAATAACTGGGAAAATATGTCATCCAAGAAAACAAATTGCGTATTTTGAAGTCTTTTTTTTAAACTTACGATTACTTCTTTTGTAAGTAGGTACTCGCATTTAGATTGATTTAAGATACTTCTCCTTGATTTTACGGTCCACGATAGAGCGCGTTTATCTATAAGAAACTGATTCATTCGAAATTTAAAGACACCCAGATTATAAATGGCGGTAATGATTTTACGGCCCACGATAGAGCGCGTTTATCTTTAGGAAACGGCTTGCATCCAGCGTCTTCCCGCCACTTGTATGAGGTCATCTGCCCATCTCGGGAACGCGTGAAGGCATCGATTTGAAATTAAAACCATATACGCAGATCCATAGTATCTGGCTGCAGAAAGAAAAATAAAGTTTCTAAGTTTTCGTAAAAAAAGTTACAGCCGAATATATCGTAAAAACGCACATTTCGACACTCACAAGGGAATCAAAACGTATGGGGTACTTCCCGTTGACCTAGAACAATGAATTTTGGCAAGAAGCATTGTGTTAGAGGAAAAAATCCGAAAACTGGACATTTTTAATTTAATCACAAAAAAAATGTGTCTTTACGCAAGGAACGAGGGTCCAAATTTTAAAGTGAATTAACCGTATCATGTGGGGTATCATATGAAAGAGCTTAATTAGTATAAGTTAAAACAGGTTTTTAAATATTTTTACGATGTATACTTTTCGGTATATAAGATGGAAAATATAAAAAAAATATGATTCCCCCCCTTTATCTTCTAGTTTGTACGGAACCCTCGGTGGGCGAGTCTGACTCGCACTTGACCGAGTTTATTTCATTTATTATTTATTTATTTATCATTAACTTATATTAGACCGTGCTTAGACGCAGGCGTTCAGTTTAATATGATGTATAAATAATGACACACGTAGATTAAAGATGGCACAGTATAATTATTTATTTTATTTTATTTTATTTGGGAAACAAACAGAGTTATTTTAACTTAATGTACTCAAAAACATTAGGGTATCTTAGCTCTATTTACATGTATCCGCATACGTTTTACTAATCAAACGGTTGTCCCCTAGCAATATCTATCTATCCTTAATAGTATGTTATAAGTAATAAAAAAAGACGTGTGGCACTCGGAGACTGCCGCGGTAAAGCTATTGCATAATAGCTTTACGCGCGGTGTGTTAGGTTATTTTCGTTACGGAATTTCTGGATTCGGTCTCCACGCTCAAGGCCCGCGATAGAAGCTATGCAATAGCTTAAAAGTATGTTCATTGAAATTGTATCAAAATATCGTTAAACAAACATACATACAAGTACCTCTCCGAACCGTTTCAGTAGTGTTGTGAGATCTGACTATTCGCTCCAATTGCTTTAATTCAATGCCTCACCCATTCTCAATTTTACAAAGTAACTTGAATTTATTTGATCCAGATAACATTGAATACTTAATCAGTACTGCCCGAGTTTCCTGTGATAATCTAAGCCACCACCAACAATAGTCAATAGAAACAAACAAACAGTCAAACACTGTGCCAAACTGAGCCAAACTGTGTGTGTGTGTGTGAGTGTTTGCTGTAGTAAATGGAATTTGAATTTGAATTTTTGAATTTTCAATAGAATACCGACCTACCAACTTATCTGCAAAGAGGTGGTCAAATAAGGAACTAAGTGTAATAAGTCTATCGATGAAAACTTGTGAGCTTAGCTTAGAATGTCCGATAGTGGAGCCACCCGCCGTCGACTCTACTTTTCAAAACGTATCGTTTTGTAGTTAACGTACTAACGCACAGTGGTTCCATATTTAAAAGTGATGGACATAGGAACTGAATTTCTAGTTTCATTATGCTTGTTCATCGATTACCGCCGATTGTGAATTGTTTTTGATGATTCTTTTTTGTTTGGTTGACCTCAGCTGCGGTGGTTCCGTATAAATTTTATGAAAATCGGTTCAATACTTTGATTTTTATAACAAAATAACTAGAAATATGTCATCCAAGTAAACGAATTGCGTATTTTGCAGTCAGTTTTTTTTTTAGTTTTTTAAACTATAATTATCTGCATTTGCACTTTTACGTTAAAAGGAAATGATTTATAAAATTAAACTCTGTTTCCGCGCGTGTAGTAACGTGTACATTTTGACAAGACCAGCCAGTGGCGCCAACTGGTGAACATATAAATGGTAGCCTTCATTGCTAAGAATTTAAGCAGCTATCATGTGAAAAATCTTTCAGTAATAATAAATAAAAAAATTCAGTAATACTCGCGATTTAAAGTCAATCAGATTATATTTCACAATGAGAATGATTCTTCTCACAATGAGAAGATGGCCCATGCCCAGCAGTGAGACAGTTTGTACAAAATAGGGCTGGTGAAAAAAAAAAGATTATATTTATCGTAAAAGGCACTCAGGAAGCGTATTTTACAGTTTAGCAGTCCACACGAAATGATATAGAATAGAATTTTACTTGGTATGTCCATAAATGTTCAATATGAAACCACTGTGCAGCGCCGGCCGCGCAACGCCAGACAATGCCTCATTACCTATTCGATATTACGAAAATAAGTGTAATTTGAGAAAAAAACTGAATCTCGCGCAAATGATACGGTCTCGTGGTGTAACTCGGGCTAAGGCGGTGGAAAATTGGTGCATTATGTGCCTTTGTTCGACTTGAGGTGGAAACGATTCCGTGATGACCTCTTCAGGTCATACGCTGCTGTTATTTTTACCCTACTGCGAAAAAAGGAGCGTTATGTTTTTCAAGTGTATGTATGTATGTTTCTATACTACCTCCTAGAGCCTAAACGGTTTACCGTTTTTGATGTGTGAGGCTACATTTACTCTCGCAAAAATTTAAAATTGTAGTTTTTCGTACCTCCGATGGCCTTATTCACGTGATTTTACAAGTATTCAAGGAAATTATTGGAATGGTTGGTTGGTTGGTTTATTGGAATTTTCAAGGCTAGAGTGAATAGATATCTTCTAGATCGACGAGCTCCATCCTCGGCCACACCGTCGCTTAATATCATCATATAAAAAAAAAACTAAAATAGATTTTACATCGACTACGCTCATGCTTTTGCACGAAAACGTACACTTAACATCATATTAAGCGTAATACAAGCGTAAGTTATACTAAGAAAATCACTCTTATGCTGTCGGGAATTTTATTTTCATTTTAATACAGATTTTAGTTATATTTAATACTTGATTGTGGAATTAGACCGATTTACATTACTTTGTAAATCTACAACCTGTCTAAACAACTGGGGATCAAAGGAAATGTGTTTGAAGGCACTGATGCATTTATTTGGCGTCTTTAAATGCAGAGGGGTTTGCTATTGTAGTAAAATTAAGTCTTACCGATAAACGTTACTCAAATTTGAGCAAGACTCAACATCATTTTGTCAACTTCTCTCTGACACGTGTAATGACACTTGCGGAAAAAAGACAGAGAATTTGATACGTCGATCAAAATTAAGTAATGTTTTTCGGTAAAGCCGTAAATGGGTTTATTTGACAACAACATTAATCATAATGAATTGTCATCTTCAAATATTCGTGATTAAAATATTTCCAGTCTATGATTTCTTTTTTGTTAGATAGATCTACGATTGACCATCAACTCATCTGATGTTAAGCGACGGTGTGGACGAGGTTGGAGCTCCATGCATATTATTTCACCCATCCATATCTATTTAAAGTTAAGCTCAAAGGTCGCAACTATCTCATCATTTTAAACATACATATTAGATTTCATTTATATTTGCGACGAAGTAGTAAAAAACATTTTTTTAACTCCTCGGCCAAGTTAAAAAGTATTGAAGAAAAACTTTTTGAAACCCATCTAAATAAATATATCTGTCTTCTATCTTTCACTTTTCTAATATCTACAAACTAACATTAAAAAAATGTGATGCGCGAGAGAGATTGCTGCGCGCTTTGATTCATCCTTAAGGAAACCAAGTCGAATGGAAGGTCCTCTCCATTATTTTATTACAACTGACTCTTAAGTCATAAACAACATTTGCATAATGTTACATTTAATTCCGAGTGCAGTGACCTTTCCGGTTCCGCATCGTTGTCGCCGCCTTAGATGTGACGCTATGGAAATAGTAAGGGCTTGATTGGGAATCGTGGAACGGCTTCGAGTTCCGTTGTCTTGGATGGAAGTGGCATGTCGTTGTCGACTGCCCTTATAAAGTGGTGTATGGCTTTCTGCCTTGCATGCGTTCCGTTTTAGTTCCGACTAACTTTCCATTGGACGTAATAAATAAATAAATACATATTGGTGGACATTTCACACAACGTCATCTAGCCCAAACTAAGCAAAGCTTGTACTATGGAAACTAGATGGTAGATATTCATATTCGTTTATTGAGATAAAAACGGAAAAAGACCAATTACATAATTCTTAAACAATTCACGTCTTAACATTAAGAAATATTCATTATATAAATACAATATCATTTAAAATGTCATTATAAAAATGTCAAATGGGCAATACGCCTAGCATGTCAATACAAAAAAAAAAAAATCAAACAAAGTAAAATATACCGTTCGGGTAAGTACTCAGAGTACCAAGTCAATAAACTCAGAGGTTACCGTCAAAATCTAATGAATCTTCAAGCTTAGGATACATAATATATACTTTTTTTTTGTAAATAAGTGCATACTTATGATACATAGAAACATGAGTAACATGAGAGAGAAACAGTATGAATATTAGTATTCTGTGACGACACTGAGACAACGATGTTTTTAGATTACCAAAGACATTAGTTGTTATCAAATAAAAGAATCCTCTTATTGACGGAAGGTTAAAGTTCACAGGAGTTCATGTATGGTTCCCTCAGGGCATTTATCATGTCTGAACCAAGTTTCTTGGGAAATTCAACCTGTGTGATTTACGTCCTACAATCCATGAAGCCTACGCGTTTTTTGCCTTTTCTCCTTTCCTTTACTTATGAAATATTCTATTATCGTTACGCATATTTCAGAACGTCAGGTGGTTAATGCCTTGAGAAGTATTTCTTGTACGTGACTGCTTCTGGTGCTAAGAGTATTTCTCTTATAAGGGGTCCTTTTTCCGTTTCCAATTTAAAAAAAATGAGTTGAATGTTTGCGCTGTTCTTTCGACTTATAATTTATTCCGTGCCATGAAACTCGCTTGGATTGCTCTCTGAATATTGTTATGCTTGTGTTTTCCCGTCAGGTTTTTCTAAGAGGATTGTGGAAAGAATCACAATTTTGGGATTGTAATTTTTACACTTTAGTGATCCAATGTAATTATTGCCCATGGCGTTACTGAATCAAATACGTACTCGCGCGTATTACAAACAATGACCCATCCTCCATCCTCGGCTACACCGTCGCTTAACATCAGGCGAGTTGGTGGTCAATCGTAGATCTATCTTGTATAAAAAAATACATTTGTTTCATTAAAACCAAAGAGTACAAGTTGACTCAAAAAATTCGTCTTTGAATTATTAGGGCCTTACCGAAAAACGGTACTTTAACCAACGTCTTAAATTCTGTCTTCTTTCCGCAAGTGTCATTACGTGTCAACGAAAAGTAGACAAAATATGTCAAGCATTGCTTAAAAGAACGTTTTTCGGTAAGAATGTTAATCTTTAAAGTGAATTTTTTGTTTGATTCCTTACGAGCTAAATGGTTAATTAGCTTTGGACATGTGAAAGAGAATCATGTTGTGGATAGTAGCATATATAATGAAATAAAAGTAGTTTGAAAAAATTAAACCAAATTCAAACAATCAAATTAACGGGAAATGGAGAAATAACGACGGTAAAATTAAATCAAAACTGGACATCTATCTAAGTAGATACGTACGTGAAATTTGCAACCTTTCATTATTGCGAATTCAATAGTAGGTAAATCGGTCGATCTTTTAGGAAATCCATGGGGGAAGCCTATGTCCAGCAGTGGACTTCTCATAGCTGACATGATGATGAATAGTAGGTAAATATTTTGAGTCAAAATGTTTCAAATAAATAAAGAATTCAGTCCTTAATCCCTTACGTTAATTTATTAATTAACGTAAGGGACGTTAACGTTAATTATTACGTTACGTTATTAACGTTAATTTGTTAATTTATTTTACTTCTCTAAGGTCTTACCCTAAAATACGTTGCTTCGCTACTATTTCTGATCTCTTATTTATGTAGGCACTTTTCGGATTTTCTATATATGTTTGAAATATTAGTATTTATTAGTGTATATTATTATTTTTATTTAAGTATTTAGTGTTTAATTTTATTAGATTGTTTGTTATAATTATATTATAGCTATATCCAGTGTCTCTGCTATTGCACACCCGCTTTACTTTTTCTATGAATTGATCTCCATACCACGGTTGCCTGGAAGAGATCGCTTTTAGCGATAAGGCCGCCGGTTGTCACACTAGTTTTGTAAGTTTCTCTGTTTTGTTTTTTTGTTTAATAGTGTACAATAAAGAGTTTATCTATCTATCTATCTATCTACGTTTTTGCGTCATTTACTGTTCAACTTAATCCCCTTAGAGATTTTACTCAATTCTTTTAATGTTATTTTTTGAAATATGTATGAAGATACCTTCTTTTTAAGGTTCCCTAGTTAACAAGGAACTTTATAGTGTCGCCATGTTAGTCCGTCCGCGACTTAGCTCAAAAACTTCATACTAGAAAGCTCTAATTTTGTATTAATCAAGCATACAAAGCATTAAAATAAAAACTTTAAAAAAATACCTACGCTTACCTCCACGACACGTAAAAAAATTATTTAAAACGTATTTAATTAATTTATTATTATAGATAATAAATTCTCATTCAATAATTCTTCTTAATAATAGTTCTTGTTGATAATAATTCATTTTTGTTGCATACTGCACAAGAATGGAATTCTTTGTCGCCATTTCTGTTTCCTGAGTCCTACAATCTTGGAATTTTCAAGACTAGAGTGAATATATATCTTCTAAATCGACGAGCTCTATGCTCGGCCATACCATCGCTTAACATCAGGCAAGTTGGTGGTCAATGGTCAATCTTTCGTAAAAAAACCTTCCTCTGTACATTATGATTTATCTGTCTATTTTTCTTCTTCCTTCAGCAAGTTAACAGTGGTTTTATTAATATCGTTGCTACTATGTATGTACCATATGATATTAAACAGTCGTAAACCAACATTCTGGATCCCATAAACTCTGTGAAAGGAAGCCTATTGTATTTCATTATGTCTCGTTTTATCTCCAGAGGTCTTATAACATTAGAGCGAAACAATATGGTTTGCGCAGTTCTCATAGTAAACCGTATCTCTGGCCATCAGCGATTCTGCCAATAGTCGAGATTAGTTTACTCTCACGGCTATATTTTTTTTATCTGTCGTGCAGAATCACACCACCGGTGATTATTCGTTAATGAGGAAACTATGAGAAACTTTTTTTAGGGTTCCGTACCGTTCCTCAATAGGAAAAAACGGAACCCTTATAGGATCACTTTGTTGTCCGTCTGTCCGTCTGTCCGTCCGTCTGTCCGGGTGTCAAGGATCCGAGTCCAAGGATCTCGCTCGGATCCGAGTGGGAGGCGCCGCTACTAAAGCCCCTACTCGGATCCGAGTGGTGAGCAAGGAATGTGTTAAATATTTTTCGGTTTATGAAGGAAAATGTAAAAAAAAATATATGATTTCCCCCTTTTATTTAGTTTGTACGGAACCCTCGGTGGGCGAGTCTGACCTGTCCGGTTTTTTTTTAATATTTGGTATCTCTATTTAAATCTGTAATTATTATTCGTATTGTTGTGGTCATCCCGGCTAGGCATTTGATCACATCACAGCTAGTTTGATAATAAAAGATCGTGTTGTTCAAGATTATAAGCAATAAAGTCTTACCTACTATGGACGCTAACGTGGTTTTCACACATTTTAAATAAAAACTACTGGTCACTCACATCTGTTACGAATCGAAAATCCGCAGTGCGAGGCGCGTCACCGACCGAAAGTGACGTTTGCGCTGTTCCTTTGAAAAAGACCGCCGTATGCGGTTGAAACTATAGTCGGATTTTTCGACTCAAAACAGACGTGGGTGACCCGTAGTTGTTTAAAAAGTGTAAAGTCTGTTCAGATATTGTACTTAAAGTGGCATAGAAGGCGCTGGTGTCTTTATTTCATTATTTTGTTCGATCGAGATATTAGTTTTTCTTGCCACAATATTTCTTTGTCCAAACAGACTCTACCTAGCCTGGAATAGAAACTGGCTCTTAAGTTCTCAGAATAACACACGCATCGTTAATTACTTGCAGACAGAATTCAAACTTGAGGGTTGTGAGGAAGTCAACTGGGCACTAAAAGGTACCTTTCTCTAAAGAAGCATTTCACTTTGTATGTCTGCATTCTAAGTTGTAGGTCCTGGGTTCGATTAAGACGTTGGTTAAAGTTACGAACATTTGTGTGATGACAATGGATTGTTTATTCTGTGTCTGAGTGTTCTTAAGTATCATAAGCATGTATTTAGCAAAAAAAGTTTATAAGTGTTTTATCAATTATCTGGTTCCTTTAACAAGCTTTGCTTAGTTTGGGGCTGGATAGTGTAGTGTAATAATTAATACAGTTTAAAAACTGAAGCAATCGATTTCAAAATACGCAGTTTTATTTTAAGCGACAGAACAGATTTCGATAAAAATTTTATAGGACCAATCTGAAAGTATATCCTTTCAAATAAAAAAACAGTGTTCCAAATCGTTTTGTAAGTGACCGAGTTATGCTATAACTAACAAAAAATATAAAATATTTTACATACAACCGAATTGTAAAGCTCGTTTTTTGAAGTTGCTTAAAAATGTCCACCGATATATTCAATATTTATTTCAACTTCGGGTACAACCGCGAAATACGGGCAGTGAATAGATAATAATCTGAAAACTAAGAGAATCATGACAAAAATATATTTGTGGCTTCTTCTTCTTTTCCATAATCACTTCGTAATCGTAAATCATAATACGAAGGGAACCAAAACATCTGTCTAATAGTAAAATACCTCATGGCGTTTGTTAACGGGTCTACACACGCCTTATTGAAGCGGGAACATCGCGTGTAAGTAATGACCCGAATTCACTTTCCAACAGTAACGGGACAGACACGGAGACCTGTGCAACATTTGAACTTTGTTAGTTATTTTTGGTAGGTCTAAGTATGCAACTATACGGGTCTCACCGTTTCGCCTAAGACGGGTTCGATCCATGGGACGAATCGGTGAACGTGTTATTTTGAATTGCGCGTTTCGGCCCGTGGTCAATTTTGACCGAGCAAAGTGGAATCGAGGGTAATCCCTGCATGAGCATAAATAATTTAAGAGTGAATTGTTATTCGTAGGAGTGAATAGATATTGTCCGAATCGACATGCTCCATCCTCGTCCACACTGTTGCTCGGCGACTTGGTGGTCGAAGACCTATTTGGTAAAATAAAAAAAAAACCCTACCTGCTGGTAGGGTAGGTAAAAAAAAAAACATAACATACTGAAAATAGCATAACAAGACAATTTCAAATTACTTATTATTTATAGCAATAAATAATAAGTAATTTGAAATTGGCTCGTTTTTGGTTTGTAAAAAAGATGTCTATCTTTTTTACAAAAGCGAAAACGAGAAAAACGACAAAGTCCACAATATTAAGGCCTTATAAGAAGCTATTTCCAGTATGTTATGACATTTTTAGGGTTCAGTACCTCAAAAGGAAAAAACGGAACCCTTATAGGATCACTTTGTTGTCCGTCTGTCCGTCTGTCCGGGTGTCAAGACCTTTATCTTGGGAACGCGTGAAGGTATCGAGTTGAAATTAAAACCATATACGCAGATCCATAGTATCTTGCTTCAGAATGAAAAATAAAAATTCTCAGTTTTCGTAAAAAAAGTTACAGCCGAATATGTCCTAAAAAATGTACATTTCGACACTCACAGATGAATCAAAACCTATGGGGTACTTCCCGTTGACCTAGAACTCTGAAATTTGGCAAGAAGCAATGTGATAGAGTACACATATAGGAAAAAATCCGAAAACTGGACATTTTTAATTTAATCACAAAAAATAGTGTCGTTATGCAAGGAATGAGGATCGAAATTTTAATGTGAATTAACCGTATCATGTGGGGTATCATATGAAAAAGCTTAATTAGCATTAATTAAAACAGGTTTTTAAATATTTTTACGATGTATATTTTTCGGTATAAAAAGGAAAATAAAAAAAAATATGATTTCCCCCTTTTATTTACTAGTTTGTACGGAACCCTCGGTGGGCGAGTCTGACTCGCACTTGTCCCGGTTTTTTTTTTTTTTATACTTTATAGATCTACGATTGACCACCAACTCGCCTGATGTTAAGCGACGGAGTGGCCGAGGATGGAGCTCGTCGATCTAGAAGATATCTAAAATCGTTTATCGTATATCGTTTCGAAGCTTATGAAACTTCATGCACACAATATGTATACATTACATCTATTAAGTTAATGAACATACTCTCCTATTGTAAGTAGGGTGAAAAACGATTTCTATTAAGTAAATAGCTGAACCAGGCAGAAGTCCTGGTACTCGTAGTTTGGCCACTTGCCAGGTGGCTTCGACCTCGCCTAAAGATGTCCTTCATCATATGAATCCTTACTTCTGAAAACTTCGTCAAAATTAGTTATGACAGTGCCTAACATTAGTCATTATTAGTCTCCTAGGTGTTTATTTATTTATTTATCATCATCATCATCTCAGCCACAAGAAGTTTATTGCTGATCGTAGGCCTCCCCCATGGATTTCTAAGAAGAGTGGTCGGAAGCAGCATTCATCCAGCGTTTTCCTGCTTCTTGTATGAGGTCGTCTGTCCTCCTTTCGGTCGGTCTTGCTACGTTGCACTTGTCGATACGTGGTCTCCAACTTCCAAAAAGGAGGAGGCTAAATGTTCGATTTTTGCTTTTTTACCCGACTGCGTAAGAAGGAGGGTTATTTCTTTGTATCTTTATGTTTATTGATTTCTCCGTCAATTGAGAATCTATTTTAAAATTTCTCTTTGTGTTGGATTTCATGTAGTATCCATGTGGCCCATAAACATTTTACCAATTTTGCTTCAGTAATTTTGTAACCATCTCCAATTATTAGATTATATTGTTCGAGAGTGCCGATTGAAGTCGATTGTTTCAGTTTTTTTTTTACTGTAATACTTATTATTTGCATCGATTTATTTTTCCTCCATCTTTGTCATCTTAATGTATTTCATAAAAGTCGCCTAGCTATTCCATTTTCCATTTATATACACTTGTTTTGTTAGGTTCTATTCAATCCAGTTTTTTTCTCTCACAGGCATATTCCAAGCGCGCCTTCGTGTCTTAAACAATCTGATTACACCTAGTTGTTTGTATAACCTGTTGTTATACGTAACAATTAGTTATACGCTATTATTTATTGTTAATAATCGCGGTTATTATCATTATGTCATAATGGTTTGTGTCATGTGCCAGTTTCTAGAATCGATGGAAATTCAATAAATGTAATTGAAGTAAATGCCGTGTACTTTCATTCTCTTATTATACAATAGGTCAGTGATTTTATGATTGTTTTTTTGTTTATAAATACTCTGAAGTATTTTTTAATTGCATTCTCTTTTGAGGGCTTTTGGTCACATTTATGGTTGTATTTTTTTATGCTGTCATAGGTTTGTACGTCTACGTAGAAATTGTTTGCTTTATTTAAAACAGTTGCCAAACTACTTTCTCTGCCATTACCGAATTACTTCTAACGAGTAATAGGATCCCCGGAGTCAAGAGTCTGTTTCCTTTAAATCTTCATTAAATTTGCTCCTCAAGGTTTTGTAAAAGGCTTTGTGAAATCGACTCTTTTTAGGCTTTCTGGAGAGTACCTATTAGGTTACATGAATCGTTAACTTCATTTCGACTCAGTACATTAATCAAGTTTTAAACCAAGTATTGAATTGAATCAGAAGTTCGACGTCGATATTGATTGAATTATTTTTTCTGAGTGCGTGCTAACGAACTTCAGAATTCGCTACTTGAGTGGATTTTTACCCGACTGCGTAAAAAGGAGGGTTATGTTTTTCGAGTGTATGTATGTTTGTATTTGATCGCCTACAGCCTAAACGACTTGACCGATTTTGATGTGCGAGGTGTTAAGCGCAATACACACCAAAGCCGCCGACCCGCCGACTTATGTCGGCGTATTTATGTTGGCGACTTCAGTCATTGCAAGTCGGAAAACTTTGTCGGCGGCCAACACGCGCGGGCGCATGTTGCCGACATGATTATTTTCATATAGGCCGCCGGGTTGTGTCGGCGTGTCGGCGGGCTGTGTCGGCGGGTCGGCGACTTTGCTGTGTATTGCGCTTTAGATTCGTCTTCACTTCCCGAGTGTCATAGGCTATATTTTTTTGTAATAGTAATAATACGACAATCGCAAAAATAATAATGCGCTATTTCGTTAACTCCAACGAACTTTTTCGTAATAAATAAGTTAGATAAAAATCCGACTTACAAATGCCCAATTTTTTAAATACCAAACTAGAATCTATGGCACCTATCTGAAAGTATATCCCTTCAAACAAAAAAATAATTTTCTAAATCGTTTTATAACTGACGGAATTATGTTATGCGGTAACAAAATATAACCTCCTTTCTTTGAAATCGGTTAAAAAAACATCCGAATTGTTAACCTCCTTCTTTTTAAAGTCGGTAAAAATATTACATCGTCCCACGACAATCTTGTCCATATCTGACCCGCGATTCTGGCAATAAGCTCCGGTAACTCCCATTAGTTCTATAGAACTGTGACGTCATAGAACTGTTGATTTTTTTATCCCTTTAGTTCTATGGTAGCACTATTAAAACGAAATCTCTCTCATTTGTTGTATAGAACTAATAATACATGGTAATTTTCGTTAGTTTCGTGGGCGTCCGGATTGTACCTACAACATAATAAACACTGTCGCAACCCCAAATTGAAAATTAGATGAAACAGCAACAACCTCGGATCATTCAATTAATGCAACCCTCTAAAACCAATAATGCTCGACGGATTTGTGGGCACAATATCAATATTTGAAGAGGTATCCCGCCAGTACCGCAACTGCCTTTAGAGGCGGAGTTGGTAACCCAAACTTGGTTAAAGTTTAATTTGTACTTTTTGCTTTAGTATTCTTTATTTTGTTTAACATGTAGATATTTTTTTTTTTTTTTTATCAGCCCTGTTTGTACAAACTGTCCCACTGCTGGGAACGGGCCATCTTCTCAATGTGAGAAGGGTTAGGCCATAGTCTGCCACGCTGGCCAAGTGCGGGTTGGTAGACTTCACACATCTTCAAGATCATTGAGAACTCTCAGACATGTAGGTTTCCTCACGATGTTTTCCTTCACCGTTTGAAGTTAGCGGCAATCAAAAATACGCACATAACTTGGAAAAGACAGAGGTGCGTGCTGTGGGATTGGAACCCAGGACCTGCGGATCGCAAGTCAGACGGTCTCACCACTAGGCTGCCAGGAACTTAATAATTATATTAAAATAAGTTATTTAAAAAAAAAAACTTTTGATGCACAAGCTTATTTATGATATGAACAGTGCTGTTCTAAGTCATAATAATATGCATTGCATTTGAATATTATATGGTAGATCCATGTTTTCTATACTTATAATTATCCATTACTCATATAACTACTATTACTATTCATATTATAACTATTACCTTTTTTTGTAAGTTTTAAAGAGTTGTCGCGGATTCTGCGTATGATCAAACAAACAGAGAGAAAGAGAAATGACCAAAAAAAAATCTTCACCACTGGAGCTATTACGTCAGCACCCTTAGGCTTCGCTACATTATTTTAAGGAGCTAGGTTGGCTTAGGTAGATGCTGGCGGGGGGAAATGCACAATATACCCCAAGCGGGACGTCGCGTCGGTGCTGGACTTATCGCCCCCATCTCGAATAAGAATAAGAAATCATGCATGGACTCAATAGGTTTGTGCTCGCGAGGTCTAAGTAAGTACTGTTCGCAGAACGCTTATGTATTACTTCTTTATAGGAAGTATTCATCAGTCATCGAAATATCCGATTTGATTCACTTTGGCTCACCCGAGGAGGTAATCACCTCATATTTCTGCATTTATGATTGTTTTAACTCTTTCGACCTTTAAGATGCGAACAATCAAAAAAAGAACATAACTATTTCATAGCAAGGTCACATCCAAATGGTTGTGTTATTAGGGTTTAATGTCACAACAGTATGAGGCTAATATGTCTCACGAGGAATACAATGCAATTGCGTAAAGCAGCTACAAGAAAACATGATGATGATAATCTATAAATGTACTTACATTCTGATTGCGGTAAGTATCAGTATGTTTAGATAGATCAGTAGTTTTATATGGTAAAGACATGTAGGGACATGATTCTTATTGAGGAAGCCGAAAAGTGCATTTAAAATAACGCCCAAATGGCAAATGGTGGACCTGTGAAGTTTTTTTGTGTGGTCATAGGGGACACTCCATTACATTTATTTTAGTTTTTTTTTAGAATTTGTTGTATTTTTCCTTTAGGCTATTGATTTATGTAAAACTAGGTGCAGTGCCCTGCGGATATCTGCGTAGTGTTAAAAAAAAACGGGTTGCACTCGGGGAGTGCCGGCAGAAGTGAAAACTAAAAATAAAATAGTAAAAAGACTGACTCGTGAAGGATTTGAATCTCCGCCCTCCGATTGACAAATTGAAATTTATATCGGTGCTCTAACCTATTGAGCTAACGAGGCTCACGTGCATGTGCCGAAAATAAGCATTCGGCGCAACGAAATGACGTCATGCTAGAAGGACAAACTTGTACATACAATAATGAACTTTAAAGGCAGAATGTTAGAATAGGTTTCTGACTGTCCATCTTACGATCTGACGCGAGTTTAACATTTTTTACCCATCCCAAAAATGCACAACGCCGCTAAAGAAGTTTTCATTTAAAATTATGATGAAATGCACGTAAATGTAAATGTACGTCGGTCTCCAGGTTCAAGTTATCTCTTCCAAATTTTATAACGATCAATGTTTGATCATGAACACAGAACAAATAAACAGAGAGAGAGAGAACTGACCAAAAAAATGTTCCGTGATCAAGAAAGAATATCTAGATAATGTTTTATCGTAATATATTCCCATAAAATCATCATCATCATCCACCCTTCTCTATCTCATTGCTGGGTAGGCTCTCTTATCTTGCCATTTTCATGTGCCAATCCTGCGGGGTTATACAAATGGCATTCTAATTTCGTGAACGCCAGTAGAATGGAAAATTAAATGGGATTTGCATTAGTTAATGAAATGTCACGTGACGGCACGTCACAGTTTTTTAGCGTATCGAAGCATAAGCGTTTGTAGAAATAGAAATGTTGCCGCTTGTCTAAGCCTGCAGGTTCGACCTGCGATTGCTAATTTGCTGCTATATCCTACAATCCACTTACCTCTTCTCTCAATATAATATTTCAACATTATTATTCGTATATATTATGTAGAATTACATACTTTGAATTTACACGAAGTTGTAACTTTTTGAATAAGCCGCCAAAAGGTTAAGAGAGAATAAACTTGAAATTAGAAAAAGTGGAAGACAGCAAACGTAGCCAAATGAACAAAGTTAGATGACTTTGTTTGATTATCATTTTAACGAGAAAATATTCACTCCAGAACAGTTCACGAATTCGACGCTAGAAACGTTTGCGTCCTTTGTTTCCAGTGACATCAGCCACTTTCTAAAACCCGCATGGCATTTCCGAATTGATTAACTTTGAATTTTTTTGTTGATAAATACCCGCATTTTGATTCTTGCCTTGACACCCTGCTTCGATCAGATTTCACTAGATTGTTTAATTGTTTACATATATTTAGTATCACCTGTCCCAGTGTCTATAATCAAATTTCGCAAGTTCAATTTGACCTACTTCCGTTTTTTGTACGCATGTGTAATTCGAATGATGATGCAAAATTATTATATGATCTTCAGTCAGATTTCACCAGATTATTTAATTGTTTACAGGCTTTTATTCAGTTTCATCTGTTCCGTTGTATCTGTCTTCATCTCTTGCAAGTTAAAAATTACCCAATTCCCGCCTACGCCTAACTGAATTTAAATACATTTACGCGTAGTACCACAAAATACTATATACTGTATAGGTATATTTAGGCAAATTTTTGGTTTTTATGTTTTTGGGCTAGTTTTTTGTTATTTTTGAAGTTCTTTTTTTTTAATTAATAAAAAATATTAGTGCTTGATATTCCATAAGCCTGATCTTTCATCTTCCTTTAATTTTATTTATTTATTTAAAACTAACAAATATAAATCTGATAATAGGACCCGTAATCTACTGTATTCTTTATAGCTCTCGCTCTTGAAATATAATCCCCTTGCAAAACAATTATCTAGTTCTTAACTCCTTGTATACACCATTGACACAAAGTTTCACCGTTTTCTCAAACCATATTCTGGTAAGACAATATCCCAGCTACTCGAGGGAATCTGAGCTTTGTCATAGGGATAGAAGTGATAAGGCTGCGTGGCCACTAGTTGTTTGGAAGGATATACTTTCATATACCTAGATCCGATATTTTTTTTTATCAAAATGGGTTACGTAGTTTGGGTTTTAAAACAAAATAGCGCATTTTGAAGACGGTTTTCCAGTTTTTTAAACTATAATTATTTCGCCTCACTCAGCGCAGCTGAAAAGGAATTTATTTTATATTAATCTATATTAACTTGTTCTTAATTCTATGGGACTACCATAGCAAATATTTGACTGAATATCACCAAATTAAAAAATATAAAAAAAATACCTATCATAACGAATGAAAATAGTGGGCAAGTGCAGTGAGGCGGAGGAAGCAATTAGTAGCATACAAATTCGCGGTGCGTCACACCCACAGCCAAACAGACCTGAAAATGTAATTCTACATATTCAAGGACCTGTACCAGTAAATCGGTGGAGAACCCACTACGCATCGTCACACCGCTCAGGTATACACCGTTCCATAACTTCGTTGTGCATTCTGCTCAGCTTCTTCGCATATTGTAGTCTATACCTAGCCTAAACCCAGTTCGCAACCAACAGTCGCCCTTGACTCGATGCGATCAACCGTGATCGGAAGAAACCGGCTAATCACCGCGGATTAGTGACGGGTTGCCACATTTAACTATTTACGTTAATTTACCAAAAAAATATGTCGTCTTAGCTTTTGGTGAGAGATGTTTTTCATCATGTTCTCTGTCTTGGTAACTTGTTGTGGCATCTTGATAAGCGTGAAGTTTGAGCCTGTGATATGTAACAAATCACGCCTTTTTAGGATTCCATAGCACTATGAGGAACCCTATACATTCTTCATATTCGTCTAGCTAGGCTATCTATATGTCACAGCCATTTTATTAAGACTATTATAAAGAAATTTAAAAATTAAACTATAATATAATTAACAGTCGGCTACTCGGCTGGGCAGCGTTCGGGAAACTTAAAGAGCGTCTTCTCGTCCAATATTCCCCAGTCCCTCAAGTCGAAAGTATACAACCAGTGTGTGTTTCCAGTGATGACATACAGCACTGAAACGTGGTCCCTAACTATGGGCCTTATAAGGAAGCTCAAGGTCACGCAACGAGCTATGGAGAGGGCTATGCTCGGAGTCTCTCTACGAGATCGAATCAGAAATGAAGAGATACGTAGACGTACAAAAGTCACCGATATAGCACAGCGGATTAGCAAGTTGAAGTGGCAGTGGGCAGGGCACATAGCACGTAGAACCCCATCGGCCATCACGATGGGGCCGAAAGGTTCTCGAGTGGAGACCACGTACCGGCAAGCGCAGCGTAGGAAGACCAGCCACGAGATGGACAGATGACCTCATACAAGTGGCGGGAAGACGCTGGATGCAAGCCGCTTCCAATCGGTCTTTTTGGAAATCCATGGGGGAGGCCTTTGTCCAACAGTGGACTTCTTATGGCTGAGATGATGACGATGATAATTAACAGTAGTACAAGGGGTGGTCTTATCGCCTTAAGCGATTTCTTCCAGGCTACCTTTGGATGGAAAGAAAGTAACAGTAATATAATAAGGACGGTGGTGCATATATGTACTTATGTTACATATACCTAAATAAGTAAAACGTATAAACTAATATACTTAAATACAATATTATATATAATATACATACCTAAATACATAAAAATATAAATAATAGATATACATAAACGAAGTTATCGCGTATTCCGCTTCCGGAACCGTGTACTTTTAAAAATGTATTTTTTCCTGCTACGTAACTGTGGTTACGTGTAAGGAAAAAAACTTCTTCGTACGAAACTAGTATCGTGCGCGGCCGAAGCGGTTTATTTTAGATATTTTAAGACCTAACGTTTTGAATTAGTGTTTGAATAACAATCGCGAAGATTTATATTATTATTATATCCATTGTTCCATCGCTGGGCAAAAGCCTCTCTGCCTCCATCCAAGTTTGTTTATTGATTGCTAGTGTGGACCCAGTCCTTTTTATGAAAGCCTGAACTCATCTGTCTACCTCCTAGGGCAGCGTAGCGGACGTTTAACGTCTGGATTCAGTTGGTAGTGGATTTTGCCCATAATTTTTCTGCCATACGGTAGACGTGCCCAGCCATGTCCCACTTCACCATGCCATGGATCTCGTACCTCCAAGTCCAGAATACTGCACTCCATTGCACGATGTCAAACCGCAAACGTGGATTGCTCGATTGTCAAAGACAAAGTTTAGGCGTCTTAAAACAGGCCAAGTGCGAGTTGGACTCGCGCACGAAGGGTTCCGTACCATTATCTATAAAAACGGCAAAAAAATCACGTTTATTGTATAGGAGCCCCCCTTAAATATTAATTAGATTTTAATTTAATTATTCATTTTAAAGTTAATGATAACTCAATATTCTCTGAATATTTCAAGCGTCTATCCGCCGTTAGCCGTTATCTATATCGAGCAAAAAAATCACGTTTGTTGTATGGGAGCCCCCTTACATATTTATTTTATTCTGTTTTTTAGTATTTGTTGTTATAGCGGTAACAGAAATACATAATCTGTGAAAATTTCAACTGTCTAACTATTACGGTTCATGAGATACAGCCTGGTGACAGACGGACGGACGGACGGACAGACAGCGAAGTCTTAGTAATAGGGTCCCGTTTTTACCCTTTGGGTACGGAACCCAAAAAATGTGAGAGTCTGAGGTATCAATACATTATTTGTCTGTCTTAACTATCGTAGCCTTAACGTGTTTATTAATTTATAACTGTACTGTTATACAGTATCTACGAGCTACATTTTGCTGTCGACTATTTGTTTTTTTTTTCTCATAATATTATTGTCGTTATATTATGTAGAGAAATGTTGCCACAGTTGTGTGTATCTGAAAATATTTGTCTGATAATGGTCTTGTAACCCGAGATTATAATGGATTGGCTGTTATTGGTGTTTGCTTCCACGTGGAGCGAATTCATGGCTTGCGACGTAATAATGGATGTGAAACCAATACCGTCTGTCCTATCCCATCGAGTTACTGGAAAACTGTTGTATCTGTTAGCTACGTTCTCTATAGTCTATATGTCTCGTTGTACTTTGCTACTCTAGTTACTAGTTTGTTTGTTGTTATTGCTGATTTGCCTTTAGTTTTTATCCCAAAATATGTCTTAAGATACGTCACAAATAATCTTATCTTAAAACGACAAAAACGATACAAAATAGTCTTTTCTTACGTTTTTTTTTTATTTGAAAAATTCGAGCACCACAGACTCCAGGGTCCATGCCTTTTATAAACTAATACATTTTTTTAGCTATTTTTACATTTTTTAAACTAGAGTACAAGAGGAAGACGTTAATAGTTAACTAATAACTGTTAATACTTAAGTAACATGCACATGCATGCGTGTGTACGCCGAGCAGTCCAGCTCCCGCAAGCAGCACCCGTTCACGAGTTGACGCATGTGCCAGCCCGAGCCGAGTCAACCATATCTTTTCTTACGTTACCGTGCTTTTAATTTTGCAGTGTAGTAGTATTATCACTCTATATTAATGAAGTTCCATATCACTCCTACATTTCACGTGACTAATTTTTCATTAGAGTATTAGGCAATAAGTGTAAAATTTCGAAAAAAAAATGTTCCTGACGCTATAATACGTTTCATACGTTATGTATGCAGTGCAACCTCGAGGATCTTCAGTCTTGGAGGATATGTGGGCTAGACTTCTTTGTCAAAATATGTCAGAGACCTTATTCCGAAAAAGCGTGTCTATTTTTGCAGTATCTATATCATCATCATCTCAGCCACAAGAAGTCCACTCCCTCCCCAATAGATTTCCACAAAGACCGTTTGGATGCGGCCTGTATCCAGCGTCTTTCTGCCGCGTGTATGAGACCAGAATACATCATTCGTTATTATTATCTCATCGCTGGATTAAAATAATTTTACAATCCATCAGTGTGGCGGCCACGTCTTCATTTAATATCAAGATCAAAACGTGGCATTTCAGGACGGTAGAGTGTCAACCAAGGTCCCAGATCTGTTGGCATAATGTGATAAAGTCCCGCCTTCCCGTTTATTTATGTCTTTGCTTCCTCCTTGTAGTTTGGAATTTGATTTATTGAGGCCTCTTTTTCCTTTGATAAACAAATGCCGTTATTTTGATGGGCTCTTTATATTTACTTATCTCTTCTCGGATCGGTGAGACTTCATAACTAGATATTTCTTTTTTCAATAGGGAACTAGGGATATATTTGATATCGTTTATTTTATCGAAAACGATATGATACAAAATACGATATAACGAAGTTTTTATCCCTAATACGTTTTACGCTCTGCCAGTTGACGAATGGGTGCTAGGCCGAAAAGTGTAAGATTTTGACCATCACAAATAAAATGTGCCGTTTATTCTATAGTACATGCATTCATGGGCAGTATTAGTAATTCTGAGATCACCTCGGTCTCTCAAATCTGGTTCTATTAAAGACTTTATCCTTAGCGATTGACTGATTGACAGAAAACCTACAGCGTAAACCGCTGATAATGAATTAGTAACATGACATTTTGTGATATCTTGCTTGTGATATTGTAGGCATCGGGAAATTCTTTATTAGTAGGAAAGAATTTCTCGATCGCTAGTGAAACTGCAGTCTACAACTAGTACATGGTAGCGAAGGGAACTTTGTTCCCACCGGATGTCCCAGACCACCGGACAACCGTGTGTCTCGTTCGTTCGTTTCGGTTGTTAACTCACATGATGTGAGCGACGACGTTGAAATCTACGATGGAGCGCGCTTACCTTGAAGGCACCGATTCAGTCGCGATTTAAAGACAGCCGTCTGCCAGATTCCAGGAAGCGTATTCCATAATTTTACAGTACAAGATGAATAGTGGACAGTTGGGGTGAATAGTTACATTTAAAAATATTCTATCGCCATTGATTCTACTGTTGTTTTATCACACCAAACGTTTCCTTTTGGTATGGTTTCTGACTATTATATTTATAGTACGTACTTTTCCTTTATTATTTGCATTAAAGCCTTTTCAAGTGCTATACCTACCTAATTATAATACCGCTTGCTTGCATCACTTGCTTATTTTACAACGCTTCAGCGGCCCCGAGTGTTATTTGATTCTACAATTAAAATCAGGCTGACAATATAATTGTGCAGAATTTACGTGTTTTGCTTTTATCCACTTAAATTATTTATTGTTTTGTTTTGTAAAATAATCTTACTATTTGTTTTTAAACTGATTATTTTATGCTAGTAATTAAACTTCTAAAAATATAGCCCAGAAGTGGTATTGGGCGTGGCATGCGCAGAATTGATGGCCTATGGAATTAAGTCTTAGAGTACAAATCATGTCACGTAACGTACGTCAAGCGTGGCTTAGAACAACTAAACGCAGTGGACAGGTAACCTCATACAAGTTACAGGAAGATGCTGGCTGCACCCTGACCTACCGTGCTTTTTGGATATCCATAGGTTGCGGCCTGCGTCCTGCAGTGGACTTCTTGTCGTTGATGATGATGAATTGAATTCGTAAATTAAGCTTACTATGAGAGTTATTGTATCAAAAACTGATTTTATTTTCTGCTTTTCAGATACAAAAAGCACAGCAAGTTTTGTCTCGGCCTTCAGAAATCTTCTGATAAAAAGGTAAAGTTTATTTTGTAGATTCTTTATATACCTATAAATCATATTGTAACAAAACAGGTATCTCTCCGGGCTAGCAAAGCAACAGCAACTGCGTGTTGGCTCTTTGTATAAAAAAATCTGAAACTATGTCTCCAGAAAAAACTGTTCAAAAGTGAATACCTAACACTGATCCCATTTCACACAACACAAAAAGGTTAAATACTGATTTACAAGGAACTCTACACCACTGTGCCTTCCATATTGCCTTGAAATTAACAAGCATAAGCTGACCCTTTGTTTTTTACTGTTTATTCCAGTGAATCTTTATGTGAAAGGGTCAAACACAGCCGGTTATAGGTTCGTTCGTATCAGGAGTCCGTTTGATCCGTCACTTTATTGTCTTCACTTCTAATCCTACACCCTCAAAGGAATTTGATAGAGGCATTTACACCTACCTACCGTCACGGGGTTTCTTAGAGTTCAAAATGAGTTATCACTTCTAAATACATGCTGTATTTTTTATTGATTTAATATTACTGACTGTATTATTACAATTAGCTAGCTATCTATGACAAAGCCCCTTTACAGCTGCTTTTGACTGACAATGCCTTCTTACAGCTGCAAACAATTTTTGTTTTTATATAAAATCAGAATGTTTAGTTTTTAATATGATATTATTGTGATTATGATTTATGATGTAAATGACGTCGCCAAGCGTATAGTATGTATACCCAAGGCCCGAAATAAATGAATTGAATTGAATTGAATGCGGTATGCTAAGTTACTTTTAGATATTTGTTCAATGAGATTTTATACATGGAGAGGTTATACTTGTAGGCATCTATCTATATTTATATTTCCATCCTGGACAGGACCGTGCCCCTTATACTCATTGCATATGAAGTAAAAACATGGCGTCTCAGTTCTCATCACTTTCGAGGATAAGACACATCCTTGATGCCATTTAGTATCTAGGCATTATAAATTCTTGGTGTTGCACTTTCTAAACACAGGATGGCATTGTCACTATTCACAAGTCACGACACAACAGCGTTGCCCGACGTCGCGACTGAAGACGAGTAAGGCGATTACCTTACTTTAGGCCTGCCACCTATGTCCGTCCGGTCCGTCTGTCTGTACGCGGCTTAGCTCAAAGATTCTTAGTACTAAGAAGCTGCAATTTGAAATGGGTAATGATGCCGAAAAAATGAAAAAAAATATTGAAAACATGTTTTTTGGCATGTGTTTTCCCCCTATCAATCAAGTGACTCCTATTAACTCCTCAGTCTACTTAAAAGGCGAGGGATAAAAATTGCATCGATTATAATTACGACGACCCGCAGACCTAGTAAGATAGAGCATGCGACTTTATTTATATGAAAACCTTGCGTGCCACATTTTTGGCACTGACTGTGATGTCACATAAATGATTTTCTGATGGAATGTTCCATCCGCGCGAAATCTATTCAACCCATTGCATCCGCGCGCTTGTACGCTAAAAAAAAAACTAGTTGACAAAATATCGAATCGGAAGTATATATCACCTGAAATTAAATAAATCTTGATCGTCAACTGTGATTTTTTTATCGTACTTAACACGCTCGTTTTGACACGCTAAGTACATACACTTGGGGTATCTATAGAAGTCTATGCGACGAACAAATAAAATTAAACATAATTAAAACATATCAAACATAAATTTAATTTTCAATAAACCGTTTTCACGGTTAAAGATAGTATAAAGATTCAACCTGGTGTAGGTTGAATGTTGACTTGTTAGGAATGCCAATTTCAGCCAGCCTCTTACATTGCTAAAAATTCATATTCGAAAACTGCTCCTGAATTCCATCGCAGCCGTGTGGGCCGAGACCAGCAACAATCTCAATCTCGACTTGATAACAATTTTTCATTTCGAAAGACTCCATGAGAAATACTTTAGGAAATATACGTAATAATCGAGAGGAATTCAAAGGCTCCGCGTTTCGGAGATGGATCACGATCAGCGCTATTATTGTGCTAAAGTATCTGTATTTGTAAGATTTCGTGCGTTCGTGATCTCGACCATGGCTATGGTGAAATCGTGAAGAGACCCGGTCCACGGTGCTCCTGCTATTTTGATGGTTCACGCAACGCCACGTGTCGCAAATCTTTGGATAACAGACATTTCAGTTTTGTCACAGATTATTCAATACACAAGTCTATAAAACTCATTCTAGTAAATATAGCAACGAGGCAATAAAGCGCATGTCAGTTTGTACAGTGCCTGACAATCTATAGACGCTTACAGAGTGCGTCTCATTCTATCATATAGCTGCTACTTCTTCTGGCGCTGAAAAGTAATGAAATATAGGTTTCTTGTTTTTCTGGTTTTCTTTGCTTACTTTCTTTTGTAATATCCATTGCGCTGTTTTTGCGTAGGTTTTTTATGGAAGGGGCTAAATCCCATAATGGGTTGCTGAAAGTAAGATATAAGTAAGGGTTTTGGCTCAGCTTTTGGATCAGAAGAAATAGTGTTTATGTGGATAGAATACAAAGTGAAATGTCAGAAGGACCTTTCCAGGGAGAGGGCAGAACTGAATTTACGATTGGGTATAAAGTATTTCTGTATACTTACTGACAAGCCGTTGAACTAAATTTATAGAAAAGTTTACCGCGCACTTGTCTGTACAAAAAAAGCGGCCATGTGCGTGTCGTGCCACGCGCAAAGTATAGTTCCGTAGTCGCTCATCATAATTATGTGAACTTAAAATGGGGATACTAAGAACATATGCTAGTTTAAACGAAATTTGTACGATTTTTTTTTACTTCTGTAAGTTCCTTTTTTTAAGTTGATCGACTATAACTAGCTTTTTTTAATTGGCTTGTAAAGCCTACTTAGCCGTGCCGATATAGTTCTCCTATTAATTTAATCATATATGGTTCTAGCATGATTTTTTCCATATTTCCAAAGTCAACCGTTTAGCCGGTAGAGGAGGCGGACACGTGACTCTAACAAAAATTATAACTTTAAAGCTTAAAATAGGTCACGGACCCCGGTGTCTGTGGAGCTTAAAATAAAAAAAAAACTTAATATAAACTTATAATTTCGATGTTAAGAACATTTTTAAAATTTGAAAAAAAAAGAAAAGCTTAAATGAATGAAAATACATATCCATTTTGTTTTGTTAAATCTACGATTGACTACTAACTCGCTTGATGTTAAGCGACGGTGTGGCCGAGGATGGAGCTCGTCGATGTAGAAGATATCTAATCACACTAGCCTTGAAAATTCCAAGATTATTCCAAGATTCCATTTTCCGTTTATTTAAATTTTATCCGAGGGAAAACTCAGCTTCAAAGGACAATCTCATCCATTCATTTAGAATCAAAGCTGAAGTTAAGGCGCTGGTAGAACTTTCCTCGTTACGGGCAAGATATAATTCGCAAAGGATGCACAATTTACAGATGTGAAATGCTCCGAGTCTGTTTTCCGTTAACGCGATCTGGACATTTTTTTCTTTTATTTATTTATTTTATATGTTTTAATAATAATTAAAACAAATACTGTGTCAGAGGAACAGACAGACGGACAACAAAGTGATCCTATAAGGGTTCCGTTTTTTCCTTTTGAGGTATGGAACTCTAAAAACACACAATCGAATTGAGTACCTCCTTCCTTTTGGAAGTCGGTTAAAAATATCCGCCTGCAAGTAAGACAGCGGCGCCACCCTACTCTTTGCTTTAAGTGGCAAGTCTAGCCGGCAGTTCATATTTACTTGTAGCATTGTACCTAAACTGCAGAGTGCGTCTGACCTGACAGTACTTTAGAAAATATTTAAATAGAAATTTCGTAGATCCACCGTCGTTACAAAACAAATGTGATCCCACATTATGCCGTAATATACAATACAACGGTGGCGTCATAGCTTCACATCAGCGATTGTCCAAGATGGCCCAGTTCTCAGCGGACACGACCCATTGCCTCCTCATTAGGGGACAACTATCAACCTTTGTAGGCGTTGCCTTTACTTTGGTCGAGCAAACCTATAAAGGTTAGCATTTACCTTCCTCTAATGATCCGGTGGGTTTTTCGAATTAGGAATTGACCTGTTGCTAATTTTCTTTTATTGGCGTCCCTAATTTTATAGTTATTTGTGAGTTCGAATTGAAATGTAAATCTGGTTGTGATTGTTTGCCGGTGTTCCTATTATCATCATCATCATCTCAGCTATAAGTAGTCCACTGCTGGACATAAGCCTCCCCCATGGATTTCCAAAAAGACCGATTGGAAGCAGCTTGCATCCAGTGTCTTCCCGCCACTTGTATGAGGTGTTTTGTCCACCTTGTAGCTGGTCTTCCTACGCTGCGCTTGCCGGTGCGTGGTCTCCACTCGGGAATCTTTCGGCCCTATCGGCCATCAGTTCTACGTGATATGTGCCCTGTCCACTGCCACTTCAACTTGCTAATCCGCTGTGCTATATCGGTGACTTTTGTACGTCTACGTATCTCTTCATGTCTGATATGCTTAATGTTTCTATTATACTTAGTCACATCATCATCACCAGCGTTTTCAGTCATGTATCGCTCTTTTAGCTGCTGGCGCCTTATTCTTATGTCTTAATAACATTTAAATGTTAATATTGGTAATAAAGCGCCATTCGTTTATTACGTAAGGCGATTTAGGGGGGAGGGATCGATCATATCTTATTTTTTCTTACAAAGGGGTCATATTTTTGACTAATATTTGTAATGTTTTTCTAGTTTTACAAACGACGATTTTTTTTTAAGTTCATTCAGTCATTTTATATCTTAAAAAATGGGGGTATGCGCGAGTGAGACGGACGATGCTCGGACTACGGACTCCTAAGATTATACTTTGAATGTGCGCGAGCAACCGTGCGATTGCAGAGCTACGCTCGTTTACGTGTACGTAAACAATTTCCACGGAAACGGCAATATAAATATTTAATCAAACCAAACGTGTATTCAGTTGTAAGGTTCCGTACCCAAAGGGTAAAACGGGACTCTATTTCTAAGACTCCGCTGTCTGTTTATCTGTCCGTCTGTCACCAGGCTGTACCTCATGAACCGTGATAGTTAGACAGTTGAAATTTTCACAGATGATGTGTTTCTGTTGCCGCTATAACAACGAATACAAAAAAAAAACAGAATAAAGTAAATATTTAAGGGGGCTCCCATACAACAACGTGATTTTTTTGCTCGATTTTGCTCGATATTGATAACGGCAATAGGTAGACGCTTGAAATATTCACAGAATATTGAGTTATATTATTCGCTTTAAAAATAAATAATTAAATTAAAGTTTAAATTAAGGGGGCTCCCATACATACGTTTTTATGGATAATGGTACGGATCCCTTCGTGCGAGAGTCCGACTCTAACTTGGCCGGTTTTCTTTCCCTTAAATTCTTACGTAATAAATGAATGGGGGCTAAGGAAGAGAATGGACATCGACATTGCAATGTGTATTGTAAAGCAAAAAAACCTCAGTACTGATAATGGCGTAGAATTAAACACCAGTTGTGATGAATATAAAGGCGACCAACGCAATAGAGAGAGTATTGGGCACCATGCCGACGATGAAAGTGATAAGTGCGAAGTAATAAGACGTGATTTACTTTTACTCGGCCTGAAGACGGCGGGCTAATTAACCCAGATGCTTGGACACACTCCGTTTAGACCAAGGAGATAAGTAAAACAAAAACAAAGCGCTAAACGGTAGAAAATTATTGTGATCGGTGAACAAAGCCTGATAAAGTAGTCTGGTAGTAGCTGTCTAGTTTAGAGAAGTTTTTGGGTTGCTGGCATCTATAGATAATATAATAATAATAATTGTTTATTGCCAAAAATATTACATACACATTTCACAGTTAATATTGATCTCTAAACTAGACTGTAACGCCTGTGTTTTAGAGTTCAGAACACGAGCTGAGTATGAGTATATATAAAAGTATAAAATATAAGATAGATAAGATTTTATAAAATATAAGAATAGATATAAAAGTTTTGTTTATAATGCCTTTCAATTACTGAAGCTATTTGATAGATCGTGACCAGTACGTTGCTTCAGTGCTTGTTTTCCCTATTTACCATTTGCATTGGTAAAATGCCACAGGAAAAGAGTTTAAGCTCTATTTTTTTTTTAAAAGCTATATTTGTAAGGCTTGAAAGTCTTTTTAACACGCTTTTATTAGCTTCAACAGAATCCATGTTTGTTTGTAACCGACTCCATTGGACTTGATTTTGACCCACTTCAAACGGTCAGATTTCATTCAAACTTTGTATGCTTATCGAGGATCGATGACAATACAATAATTTGATAAGATTAAGCGTGTTTTTTTAGTTTTTTAAACTATTATTATTATATATACACATGTATAAAAAAAGATTTCAAACCTTATAAATATAGCTTTTTCAAGAAAAAAATGCAAAAATCTCTTTTATCACTGGTATATAACATAGATCCGCAAATTTATAAATTTCCTAAAATTTTCTAGGAAATTTATAAACTTTCGTAGGATTCTAAACGAGAGATAAATTGTATTATTTTACGCCCACATTTTCGTAAATTTATCAATTTTCGACATCTCGTGGCAAATTTATATGCTTAGGTTAGGTTAAAAAAAATCCTAACCTAACCTAACCGTAAAATAATACAATTTATCTCTCGTTTAGAATCCTACGAAAGTTTATAAATTTCCTAGAAAATTTTAGGAAATTTATAAACTTGCGGATCTTGTTATTTTCCGGTGATATATACATACTTAGTAAAGTGTTATGGTTCGATGTACTCCATTTCCTATTTATTTATCTTGTGTAATAAACGACGTCAGATATAGTCTATTATAGAACATCGGGTCGTTTCGTCTATAGCATGGTTTCTCAAAGTGGGGTACGCGAACCCCTGGGGATTCGCCATTCGAAGGTAGGGGGTTCGCGACAAGATTTACGTAATGGTGGCTTGATGACTAGTAAGCACGTGCGGCAGTACACAAGGTGTGCGCGCGCGACTGCATTCGTCGCACGCTCTCGCACGCCGAGACAAGAAAATGTCCAAGTAATTCAAAGTTCATCCAGTATTTTTTTCAACAGTAAATTATTTAAGGGGTTCGCTGTCATCTGGAAACTTTAATAGAGTTCGTGGAGCCAAAAGTTTGAGAAATCCTGGTCTATAGGAAGGAAGGTTATGTAGGAAGTGGCCCGAATGTGGGCTAACGTGTTTACTGCTCAATTATTTAACTGCATTAAATAATAACTCATTATAATATGGTCTAATTTAACATGACACGTAATGATGTCACGTATAATGTAACGTTGTAAATTATTATCGTTTATTTGTGAACAAGTAACCGGTTGGATTTGATGTAGGTCGTGTTACTGCCCGGTTTTAATATCGGTGTTTGTTTTGATTTTACTTTTAAGCAACCGGTTGCTAGTTCGTAAAAAAACAGCAATCATCACGCCAGGTCAGAGGCCTTTCGGCGGCTTAATAACTCCGACACTAGGGCTGGCCACTCAGTCTATACGAACTTACTTTTAGCAACCAATGAGTCTGTAAGAAATATTGTTATCTAACTCTTTAAAAAGATCCTAGAAGCTATCAGTTTAAAACCTAAAACTAGGCTACATTAGGCTCTTTATGCTTACAATCTCTTTAAGTTTTAATAGAACAAGTATTTTTACTAAATTTTTTATGTTTAAAATAAATAATTAATTATAAAAGTTAACCCTCCCCTGCAACTGTCACTTACCGGACGTATAATGTAGTTTTTGAATTATAATATTTTTTGTGATTAACCTACAAACATAACCTCACTTTTGCGAGCTATGTGGCCAATCCTTCTTATAACTAAGTATATGTTATACCTAATTCAGAGGCACACGATGTCGAAAAACCTTTTATGTATATAGTTATTACAAACAGTTACATATATGTATATAATCGGTGTCAGTATCAAAGTTACGCAAAACGGAAATGCGAACACATGTGTCAATATTACAAAAAAAAAGTGAATTCGATACAGTTGCGTAACGAATGCAAACAACTTTCAGTCAGTTTCAGTTTATTGCAATGTGCCTCTGCGCAGCTGTGTTGCTAAATCACTCTAGAATTAACATTTTTTTGAACAGAAATAATAATAACCCTCCCTGATCAGAAAGTTAAGTAGCAATATATCCAACAGCGTAAAACGGAAGCAACATATGCTTGTACTAAAATAAAAAATAAAAAGTTTATTTATTTATTACCCGACTGCGTAAGAAGAAATTTATGTTTCTATATGATCGCCTATAGCTTAAACGATTTCGTTCGTTTTAGGTTTGTTTTACGATTAGATTCGTGTTCACTTCCTAATTATATAAAATAATAAAAAAATACGATAAAAAAAACAAAAAAAAAACTATATAAAATAAAAATAAAAAATACGAGAAATAATAATATAACTCTGACAAAAAAAATATGCGTTTTTTCCATAACCTGCAACGAACTTTTTCGTAATAAATATAGGTGAATAATTTTACTAGAATAATTTTAATGAATACCCGTTTTATCTTTTACAGCGATTTTACGCATACTTTCTCACAAATTATATTTAAACGAACAAGTCTTGAACGAGTATATGTAATAATGAGTATGTTAGAAGAAGTAAGTAAGTGACCGAGAAATTAAGAAGTGCAAGGCTATCCTGGTATGGATATGTTATTATAAGGGAAGGTAACCATGTATGCAAGAGGCCCAAACATAATGGTAAGCGGTAGGGCCGGGGAAGGGCGACCTAAGACGACGACGGTTAAAAGGTAATAGGGTATAAGCGACATCGTAGTCGAAAGGTAATAAGCGACATTTTAGTCAAAAATTAGTTATGAATGCTAAACGAAAAAGCGGAAAATTGTAAGTAAGATAGCATTCATAACTAATTTTTGACGATGTCGCTTATACCCTATTACCGTTTAACCGTCGATGTGGATACACTGTGTGAAAAATGTGTGTAAGGGGTGTGAATGTAGAGATAACGAATGATAGAGTGAAATGGCGAAAGGAAACATGCTGTGCCGATCCCATCTAGTCAGATAATCGCTATCTCTGTTTCCTGAGACCTACAATCTTCGACGAGCTCCATCCTTGGCCACACCGTCGCTTATAATCAGGCGAGTTTTTGGTCAATCGTAGATCTACCTTATATAAAAAAAAATAAGGGCAAGATGTTGATGTAGAATAAGGATAGGACGTCAGAAACGGGTCCAACAGTTTTGATGATATTTGGTATGTAGGTAGATTCTGGACGATAAATCGATATAGCTACGTTTACTTTTTAGTGAACCCGGGTTTGTCCGTATTTTTAACCGACTTCGAAAAAGGAGATGGTTATCAATTCGTACCGTATATTTTTTTTATGATTGTACACGAATTACTCCGTCATTCTAGAACCAATTTTTGTGTTTCCTGAATTGATGTATAGAGAAAGCTCCCAAGTCGGTCCCGTAATTATTTTGTATGCATCGCTTTATTACTTTTTGAATAATCTCTAAAGATTAAAATATTTTCATTGTATTCCTGAGTAAGTGCGTCAGATTATAGAATCGCAGAGTTCCACCTACACGTTTTTCTTTGCAAGAGTGTCAAATATTAAGGATTATCGTATAAACATCTGCACATTTTCTAATCTTCAAACACGAGTATTTGACATTCAATGACATTTGTCATTGCATTCTTGACAAAAGAAAAAAAAGAGCGGGTGAAGAGAGGTCTCCTTAAAAAGTTTACAATCGTGAAGGATTTAGTAAGTTGCGTTTGAAGTCGGTTTTTTTAATAGAAAAATTATTTGTCATAAAAAAGCAGAGTGGATAGCCCAGGTACTGTGTTTAAAAGTGGCTCTGTGATGTTTACAAACTTTCTGAACGTTTCAACGCGTGTTACCTACACAGTAGCTAGTCGCCTGGTCGGCCCGGCGGCGCGGCGAGCGCTCTAGTTGACAGCTCTTTGGCAAGTAGGTGACCTGTACAGGTACACCTGCTGTTAAGTAAGCCAAGAAGGCGTACTTTCATTACGGCATTTACATACGAGTATATTAGATTACATTAGATTTTTAATTTTGAACATCTACTTTATTTCTTTTTAGCTGTAGCTTGTATTATGCTCATTTGTTGTATCGTTTTGCGCACCTTCTAACAAATTTTTCATTTCAATAAGTATATTTTCCGTCAAATATTATTTTAATCATTAGAGACGTTACTGATATCTTTCGAATACAGTAAGTTTGGAAAACGAACAGAAAAACCGATGATCCGGTTTCGATTAAACATAGCTAAGAACACATGTTTTTTATGCATGAAAATTAACTTGGATCAAAAAGATTTTTTTGTCGAAAATTTGCGATGTTGCTTACTAGTGTGTGGATTTTCTTTTCATAAGCGCGACTGAATGGTCGAACTACAGGGCCTCAATGCTGCTAATTGAACTTGAAATTGAAGACAATTTTGACAAATTGTTAGTCTATTTATATAGTAATAGACTAGCAATTCGTCAAAATTGTCTTTGAATCGTATCAGCGAGCGGCGTTCGAGTGATGTTAACTTAGCAGCCTTGAGGCCTCTTGAAGTGAATATCTACGGTTATAGCGTATTCATCTCGTCTTTCACTTTTACCATCACATTATTTCCTATTGTAATTCAAGGAACGACCACGAAGCGACCAACTTAAGTATATGCTGATATAAAACTCATGAAATTGGAATAGGTCAGCCTTTTACTGTAAGCAGTTGCTATAAATATGCATTAGTTCGGGTTACTGGTAATTTATTCTAAAAACCGTTATATTACCGTAAAATTCATGTAAAATCAGACAAAATGTTTCTAGTGTAATATGGATGAAAATAATGTGATATTTGTTTTCAGAGAATGGCTTTATTTGTTTAAGTACTGTAAGTAGTGTTAGGTTATGTTATTACCACAGTTTTATTACACAGATCATTTTACTGTTGACAAGACACTTAGACTTTATAAAATTCAGTTCTTTAGTTTAGTTATTAACATATTCTTAAATTGTGCATGCCGTTAGGCGGAATATGGCGTTCTAGTTCGTTATTTTTTTTCCAACTCTGTACACCCATGTTCGCAATAAAATTATTATCTCATTTATCTCATTTAAATTTTTAAATTTTTGAATTAAGAATTTCGTACAGTACGGATAAAAATTGAAATAAATTATCGATGTGGCAAATTTTTACAACTTTATTTGTAATAAAACTTGTTTTGTGTTATCTTTCGCTTTATAAATATTTTCAACGCTTGCGAAATGGATGCCTTATGGAACTTGAGAAATTTCCCACAAAAGTCGATTTTGTGCTTATACTTTGTATCCGTTGCTAAGCAAGGGCCCCTAATAAAGCACACTTGCGTGTGACTTATGTTCCTAAATAATGACTCAAATTTTGGGGAGCCAGCGAATGGTTCTAATGGCTTTGTGTAATTTCTGTTGTATATATTTTTAAATTTACTGTTCTTCATTTAAATGCCGAAAATCCGTACTCAGGGATATCGGTCCACGTTCTTGATGCGTACTGCACAGGAATGGAATTCTTTGCCGCAATCTCTGTTTCCTGAGAACTACAATCTTGTAATTTTCAGGGCTAAAGTGAATAGATTTCTTCTAGATCGACGTACTCCATCCTCGGCCACACCATCGCTTAACATCAGGCAAGATGGTGGTCAATCGTAGATATAAATATCTAACATAAATAAAATTAAATGATTTTTCTTACGTCGTCGATCGCAAATCGTCTGTCTCGCTCGCGCATACCAACATTTGATACGACTGAATTAACTTACGAAATAATCGTAACCTATACTTAGAAAGCTACACAAACGTTCAAGGAATATTTAATTTTGATCCAAACAAATCATTATACCTAATAATTATAGTTAAAAAAACTGAAAATTGGAAAAACCCGACTTCAAAATTCGCAATTCGTTTACTTGGACGACATTTTTTCAGTTATTTTGTTATAAAAACCAAAGCACTGAACTGATTTTCATAAAATTTATATGGGACCACCTGAGGGTTTAGCTACCAAACAACAAAAAAAACTATCAAAAACAATTCATAATTGGCGGAGTGATCGCTCAACAAACATAAAAAAAAACATACAGTCGCTTAAAAAACACATACTTACAAAGGTTATCAATTCTCGGAATATTTTTTTATGTATGATTCCCGATTACTCGAAGAAACCTGGACCGATTTGAAAAATTCTGTTTTTTTTAAGCTATTGCATAGCCAAGCGAATCCAGAAATTCCGTAACGAAAATAACCTAACACACCGCGCGTAAAGCTATTATGCAATAGCTTTACCGCGTCAGTCTCCGAGTGCCACACGTCTTTTTTTTTGTTTGAAAGGGTATTTATACTTCCCAGGTGCAGGGTTCCATAGAAATTTTATCAAAATAGATTCAGTATTTTGGTTTTTATAACAAAATAACTAAGGAAAATATGTCATCCAAGTAATCGAATTGCGTATTTTGAAATCGGTTTCTTTAGTTTTTTTAAAGATTGCTTGTACGAGTATTAGTGTAGCTATTGGAGAGCGAGAAATCTTAGTAGTTTAAGCCGGCGATATTCGGATACCTATGTCAAACTGTGTCGGGTCACTCATTACGGCAGGATTAGACCAGAGGTAATCCCCGGCTTAAGCCGCTTTTCACTGGCGTCCCTTTCATATATGTCATTGAAAAAGCAGACAAGAGGCAATTTTTCATCGTTAACAGTTACCACAGACCTTAGTTCGTTTGAATACAATACCAAAGGCAAGAAATGGACTATAAATCACGTACACGTTCATCTAAATGTTTGGGATGGTAGTAGAATAGTCGGAACCCATCCCGAGACTCACAAAGGCCATTTGTGAAGATTCCTGTCTGTGGCCGGTCAGGAATAATGCCGACTCAAATTCTAAACCAAATGAAATCCAATATAAAACATTATAAAAAATTATAGCGCTCATGGCGTGGCCTCACTAATTGTTCTGGAAAAATCGCCAATGTTAAGCAACGGACGGACCGGTCCGTCTTCGGATGGGTGGGTCGGCAAACATGTTATATTATAGGTCCGATTTTTTCATCTTAAAATAAACAAGTGCCATAGTAAAACATTTTGCAGAAGTTGATCTTCAAAACTTAATGTGACTTGATAATGTAATTGGTACATCCGCTTAGATGTCAGTTGACAAGAAAAGAGTACCAGCTTGAAGACATCGCGTGCACGACACGCATTTGGCAGCTTATTTTCGTTTCAGCTCTGGCTTGCGTATTTCAACTATGTAGACAATACTTATTGGAGTAATATCTGAAACTTTGAGAAAGCAATTTTAGCATGTTAATTAAATCTGACTCGAATTTATTTTCCACATTTTCTTTATGTAGGTATTATATTTTTCTCTCTGTGAAATGTTTTTATTTGAGATTTGTATCATTCTATATTTAAATAATATGAATAATTTAAAGGTACCGCTGAACTAATTAAAATACTTAACTAAATTCGAAGAACTAATGAAATTTTATACAATTTTTGTTCCTTTACGTAGTGATGTATATTATTTAGTTTTGTAGTCTTCAGAATTGGCCACATTGTACAGATAAAATTGACTATGTAGTGTCTTTTGGTTTGATTATATTAATCTAACCAATATTATGAACGCGAAAGTAACCTTGTCTGTTTGTCTGTCTGTTGCCTCTCCACAGCTGAAAGGCTGAACCAATCGTTATGAAATTGGGCACAGAGATTCTTTAAGACCTGGAGAAGGATACAGGCTTTATTTTATCATCATCATCATTACCGTTTTTCATCACTACGCGGGTGACACCGCGGGGCGCAGCTAGTATTAATTGTAATTATATATATGTATAATCCTTATTAATTGTATATATATGCGCCCGCGGTGTATACCCGCTGTTATACACAAATTATGTAAAGGGATAAAAAGTAGCTTATTTGTTAATTCAGGGTGTCGATTACCTCCGTATCAAATTTCATGAAAATCGGTTTAGCCGTTTGAGCGTGAAGAAGTAACAAACATACAAACACACACAAAGTTTCTCTTTCATAATTAGTGTGATTATACATATTTGCCGCGGGCAAACTGGCCGCGGAAAGTACATAAATTGTGATTGTACATCAAGGCGATATTAGAACATAAGTTTCGATATAGGTTCCCATTTGGGGGCCGGCTCGTCATATTTATCCGGCCCTTTAGACCCTCATTCCTTGCATAAAGACACAATTTTTTGTGATTAAATTAAAAATGTCCAGTTTTCGGAGTTTTATAAGTATGTGTACTATAACACAATGCTTCTTGCCAAATTTCAAAGTTCTAGGTCAACGGGAAGTACCCCATAGGTTTTGATTCCCTTGTGAGTGTCGAAATGTGCGTTTTTTACGACATATTCGGCTGTAACTTTTTTTTTTTACGAAAACTGAGAATATACATTTTTCTTTCTGCAGCAAGAGACTATGGATCTGCGTATATGGTTTTAATTTCAACATGATACCTTCACGCGTTCTCGGTCTTGACACCCGACGGACGGACAGACGGACAGACAGACGGACAACAAAGTGATCCTATAAGGGTTCCGTTTTTTTCCTTTTGAGGTACGGATCCCTAAAAAACATTACCCTCCTTCTTGAACAGTCGTGTAAAATCTGAAATGAGGAAAATGTAGAAAATGAATACTTACTAGATGACCGCTACTGTTCAGCATGTCACGGTCTCGCCGATAACCAACGTAAATAAACATTTTCACCGTACTTTCTTTGCATTCATATAATTTATGTAAACACATTCTTATCGACACGTGCCTTTCTTGACGCGTGAGAGGACTTGTATGAGCCTTGCACGTGACTGTCAACAGTACATTGATGGGTCGCCGAGAAAGGTTTCCGTCTTAAAATTAATGTTACAGCAGCACATACTTTCTCGCGATTCTCTGTCTGTGGCATCAAAGCTCTTAGACAGATGGGCCGATTTTGATCTAGTTTTTTGTTCATAGAGAATGGTTTTAGCTGTTAAAAACCTGAAACGACCGATTTCAAAATACCGAATTTCTTTACTTGGACGATTTTTAACCGACTTCGAAAAAGGAGGAGGTTATCAATTCGTACCGTTTTTTAAATGTATGTACACGAATTACCTACTCCGTCATTCGAGAACCAATTTTAGTGTTTCCTGAATTGGTGTATAGAGATATAAGTTCCCAAGTTGGTCCCACAATTATTTTATAAACATCGCTTTATTACTTTTTCAATAATCTCTAAAAATTTAAGAAAAAAAATCACTGTATTTCTGAGTAAGTGCGTCAGTTTATAGAATCGCAGAGTTCCACCTACACGTTTTTCTGTGCAAGAGTGTCAAATATTAAGGATTATCGTATAAACATCTGCACAATTTCTAATCTTCAAAGACGAGCATTTGACATTCAATGACAATTCGCATTCTTGACAAAAGAAAAAAAGAGCGAGTGAAGAGAGGTCTCTTAAAAAAGTTTGCAATCGTGAAGGATTTAATAAGTTGCGTTTGAAGTCGGTTTTTAATAGAAAAAATATTTTGTTAGAACAGTTATTTTATTTTAAAAAGAAAAATACTTGGCAGATTTTGATAAAATTTATATGGACCACATCTTGAAGTATTATCCTACCAAACGAAAAAAATATCTAATTAAAAATTACGGGTCACGTCTCTTTTGAGTAAAAAAATTCGACTATAGTTTATAGCGCAACATTGATTTTTGTACGAAGCTAATACTTTCTTTATACTCTGTAAGTCCCTCCCTACTGTCGCTCAATTAAAAAAACAGTTTTCTTCAGTATTATTTTAATGAGTTAACATCACTGAGTTCTAATTTTAACATAAAAAACTCAAAGAAAACTACAAGTTTAAAGCGAACTAGCAAAATTCTTTGAACCAATTTCGCTGGTCATACATTTTTAACGAGTTTTGAAACTGTTGGCACAACTTTAAATTTACCGGTCGGTTTGAATTTAGGAAATGTAAATTTTTGATTCTATTCTTTAGATTTGATTTTAGTGGATGCTTCGTATCCGCGTAGTGACGGAAAACAATGATGATGATAAAATGAAGCCTATGTCCGTTTGCCTACTATTGGTACAGTTACATTGGTCTCATTACATAATAACAAACCAGGAAGAACAACAAAACTGGAATAACTTTCGCTCGGTCCGGTAATCAACCGCTTGTTGCCAATTGAAGCGTCAAAACATGGCCAACGAATGGCTGAACGCATATTACAACTACTGCAATACTGTTCCAATGTATTGGCCTCGCGCATTGGTTGTTTGGTCAATGAAGCGCTGGACGCATGATACAACTACTACAGTAGAATGTTTCAATGTATTGGGCTCGCAGCGCAGTTGGTTGGTTGGCCAATGAAGTGCTGGACGCATGATACAACTACTGCAATATAATGTTCCAATGTGTTGACCTCGCGCATTGGTTGTTTGGTCAATGAAGCGCTGGACGCATGATACAACTACTACAGTAGAATGTTTCAATGTATTGGCCTCGCAGCGCAGTTGGTTGGTTGCCCAGTGAATCGCTGGACATATAATACAACTAATGCAGTAGAATGTTCCAATATATTGGCCTCGCAGCGCTGTAGCTTGATTGGCCACTGAATCGCTGGACGCATAATACTACTGCAGTAGAATGTTACTATGCATTGGGCTCGCAGCGCAGTATACGTCTGCCTTCTAAGCTGAAGATGATGGGTTAGGTATGGACCAGGACAAATCCTTCTGTGATGAGCACGGATATTTGTTCTGTGTCTGGGTGTATTTTATGTATCATAATAAAGATATATACTGTAAAAGTCAAATTATTGTTTGTGGGCGATGGGCTGATCTCCTGTGACTGCAGACTAACAAAACATCTTACCCTCTAATATCTTCTCCCTTCCCATCTAACTCAACAACGGTCAAATGTGGCGACAAACGGTCTCGAGGTTTTTGATGCTCTACCTACCCCGTAAGCGAAAATAGGCGTGATTGTACCTATGAATGTATAAAAAATCTTACGGAAAAAATGGCGCCTAAAAATAGTCTCTTGAAAATTGACCTGTTGACCTGTTTTCAAACTCATTTTTCAATATAGAGCAATATCTATAGTACGAGTATAATAATCCAATACATATAAAGCGGCAAAGATACAGAGGTGGCAAAGTAGACATTTGGAAAGAGCACATCGAAATCTATAAAATTACCAATTTTCAACACTCCCGGAATACTTTCCGGGTAAAGCTACTAAATTATTGTATTTTATGCTCAAAATTCACGAAAAAAAACCAGTTGTTCCATAAGATTTTGTTGACCCCAGACAAATGTATGAAACAGTTACAGGAAACAAAGATAGGAATAAATTATGTCCATCCATAGTAGTAACAGTTACATCTAATTATCATAATAAAAAATATTTACGCTACGAATTGATAACCTCTTCCTTTTTTGAAGTCGGTTAAAATGCAAGTACTTCCGCTTAGTTTACTACAGAGTCCTTTCTAACACCGTATATGTCGGATTTTTATGAAAGCAGGATTAACGGATACTTTGTAATTTATTTATTTTTTGTAATATTTTGTAGAGTACGAAATACTAGATAAATACGACAAATTATAATATTGTATGTTTAAAAAAATCTACGTTTTCTATCTTAGTATTCAAAAGACGTAGAAAATTTTAAAGCAATAAAGTACTGGAATGAGGCCAAAAAGCCTTTTGAACTATGAGATTTGGAATATAAACCTCATTTGAGTTCCTTTGACGCCGCATGAAGTACCAGGCGAGCATGAAACACCGAAAGCTAGGTCAGGGACACCGCATAGAGTTAACGCCAAAACTTGCGCGGCAAGCGCAATCTAACACTACTGTGCTCCATGACAAATTCAATAAACCGCGCAATCACCTTTGTAAGTTTCTAATAAAAGCAACTAATAAACGTTTATAGCGTAACTTGCATGAAAACGTTAATTGAATTTTATTGTACGTTACAAATTACAGTTACGTATACTTTCGTGTACGGCATGAAATATTGAACGACGCTGACGTATCTATAGAAAGTTCAATGAAAATGAAAAAAAAAAAAAAAAAAAAACACGAATTCCTTGCAAGTTTTGTGGTCCGTTGTTTACGTTTTCTGAAAGGCGCTTTTTAATCTGCCATTGTTCAGATTCTTTCAAGGATTGGGAGTATACGTACCATTGTTTGTCGAAAACAATTATATCACTGCGAGTTTTATAAATCTTAAAGACTGTGAAACAGATGCATATCGTTACGGCCGCGCCGGCTTCCTCATTGCCTAGTGTGTGCCAATCGACAGGTTAATTTAACTCGTATTGCGCCAATAAGTTCTGTGTGCTAAAAGAAATGTTTGTTTCGTTACTGAGTTATTAACTTTTCTAATCGATCGTACTGCTAATGAAGCGGTAATGGATGAGGTAAATCCGACATGAGTCGTTTGTAGTCAACTAGTATTGGGCAAGTTCCCCGGCGAAGCCTACCGCCAGCGTTGTCGTCAGTAGCGGTTTGACGCGCAACCGGAGCGGTTGTGTTTCGCTGCTGCGTGTTTTACACCTCGCGGAGATTTCCTCGTGGCTTTATACATTGGATTATTGTTTGTGACTTCTGTGGAGTTTTGACTGTATTGCGTGCTGTTCACCTAATCACTGTTTCGTGTTACGATCACAAGGTATATACATGATTTTTTGTTGTTCGGTTACTTGTAGTTATATGGTTTTGTGAAAATTTGACAAAGCTCGACTGACTCCCAAATTGAGGCTTTTGGTGTAAGTAAGGATTACCCAGTAAGGTTTCATCGGATTATTTCTACTTCTATTAACGATAATGTTGAAAATTCTCATGTGTCACATAATACTACTACTTACTTATTATTTTACTATAACGGTATGATTTTTCACTATTTATTAACCGACTTCCAAAAATAATAATCAATTCTCAATTTGACTGTATGTTTTACTTTATGTTTGTTACGCGATTTCATGATTCTTTTTTGTTTGGTAGGCAATAGTCCAGGTGTTCCCATATAAATTTTATTAAAATCGGTTCAGTAATTTGGTTTTTATAACAAAATAACTGAAAAATATCATTCAAGTAAACGAATTTGCATATTTTGAAATTAGTTTTTTAAACTATATTTACCTGTTGATGAACCAAGTTTTGTGTATTAAAACCTCGCAAAGATCCTGATTGCCGTATTACATCTTAGTACAGGCCAAAAAAAATTAGTCATACTTTTTCATAGGCTATGTTCCTTGTTATTTTTAGTTCACATATTTACAAACTGTTTTTTTACTACCTTCTAAATTGTAGACCCGATACAATCTGTGTTTAAATCGCACGTAGTTATTTTCTTCTAGAGAAGCGCTCCATCGTAGACCGTAATGTCACTCCTTCTTTTTGGAAGTCGGTTAAAAAAGCAAATCCTAGCCATTTAGTGTTTGAACCATACTATAAGTGAAGTATTTCCTGTTGTATGGAAAATTATGCATTGTAGTATTAATAATCTTATTAATAGTAATAATATATAATATTAATTAATAGTAATCAGTAAATTTAAACCGGAGTTTTGGCGGGAACGTCCTTGAGATATAAACTTGAAGAAATATTTATACTTGACACTGGCAAATGCTCTAAGCGGGTCCAAATCCAATAAAAAAATTGAACCGGTTACAGCGGAAAGTCAAAAGATAAACGACACTCGCCTATAATCAGACAGGACGTGCATTATCATTACCATGCAAACTCGTTTAGCATTTGCATAAAAATATCCGCCTGTTTCGAAACTGTTAATTTTTGTAATTCTTAAACTGCCGGATACACTAATAAATTTCATAAAAACTTATGTTTCATTTAAAAATACCCCATCATAGTAGACAGATCTCACAGATCATACCAGAGGTTCGCTAATGCTACAAACAACAAAGTGATCCTATCATTTTTCCTTTTGACGCACGGAACTGTAAAAATGATGTAATATCTTTTCCGAGTCACATAGACTTGGAAATGACACATACTTACTTATTTCAAATTGATTATCTAACGACAAAATTACAAAAAATTCATTAGCACATTAAGGGTTTAGAGCCTAATCGTAGTATAGTTGCCGTCACGTAAAAAGAACGCTGGTTTGTTCGCGCTTACGAACAAATCAGCGTTCTTTTTACGTGACGGGAACTATAAGAGAGGTCTCATAGACGGATTAGGTTCTATCATTAAGGGCCTTACCGAAAAACGTTACTTAACTTTAACCAACGTCTTGAATTCCCTGTCTTCTTTTTGCAAGTATCATTATGTGTCAGGGAGAAGTTGACAAAATATGTTAAGCATAGCTTAAAGTTAAGTAATGTTTTTCGGTAAGGCCGTAAAAGTATAACTAGTAATTCAGATCAATCTGACGCAGTCAAATCACAATAATGTTGTCTTTATTGCATAGCGCCCTTCACCGTGATGCAAACAGGATTTAAGTACAACCTTGACGTGATCATGATTAAGTTCGTTCTCTGAAATAATTGTTTAAAAATATTTAAAAGCAGAAAAAATTAAAGGTCAAGGGCATTCTGGGCCAATCCGGAAATGCAAACAGTTCTGGCAAACGATAGAACATTATTTTGACCTCTTATTCTGCTAGCCTAGAACCTAGAACTCTGGCTGGCTTACTGCCACCTCCTAAAATGGATATAAAATCATACAAAGAAGCTGCAAAGAAGTATCTTTATAAAATGTTTATCACCCGTCTTCTACCGTCGTTAGATTCGTCTTCACTTCCTCAGTGTTATAGGCTATATTTTTTGTAATAATAATAACTAATACAGCTCTTGTAAAATTAAAAAAATGCGTTTTTTCATAACCTCCAACGAACTTTTCGTAAGAAACAAGTGATCTTACTAAAATTATTCTAAAGAATGCGCATTTTTTATCTTTTAGAGCGATTTTTAACATACTTGCCCACAAAAAAAAAGGTACACTCAACAGCGTATCAAGCGTAACAAAATCGTAAATTAAACTGCAAAAACTGTTTTTCTGCAGTGTATTTCGTTTTTCTTTTAATATAGATACTTGTTGATTATACCTATCCAACACGATACCCCGCACCATGGGGGGGACGAGTAAAACAACATCCCCACTTTACATGAAGGAGATTTGTTTTTAAAATTTCATTTTACCTCTTTCTCGGCTTGATAAATATGCATGTACTTATACAAAACTATTTTTTTTAGTATTATTAGTATTTTAGCAAAGCCGGACAGACCGACAGATGGACAGACATGGCGAAACTTATAAGGGTTCCTTCTAGACTATGGAACACTAAAAAATATGTTTGGTGTGGGTGAGACAGCTGTACCACTCAGCTCCGGGACTTAAGACAAATATAATATGAGTGTCACGACTCAAGACCGATGAAGATGACGACATTGCTTCTACTCTGCGTAATTTCTCACTGACTCATATAATGAAAAAAAAACAGGAAACGTCTAAAAGCGTATCCACAAACCCACAGATACCTGCGGACCTGTTTTTTTTTATTAACATTTGCACCTGCTAAATTCATGTGCATTTTTTAAACTGCGATCTTTTTGAAACTTTGCTGTCAAATACCTATATATCTATATGTCGTTCTTTTCTTTCCCGTCTTCTTAAATCATCAGAGAATTTGACCCTTGATATCCCTCGGCACAAAACGAATTTTTATGCTTCCTCTTTTACAGCAGTCAGACTGTGGAACGAGTTGCCAGTGAATATCAAGCGAGCTCCCTCTATAAATGTTTTTAAACCCCTTGTGAAAGCACACTATTTAAATGAGTAAATAAATTCTTTTCCTTTCATTTTCATATAAATATGTATGCATATAATATACTATATATAAGTTTTTTCTGTAGTATTTTCACTTTTGTATACGCAAGTTTTTATGTTTTTTTTAATGCTTATTTTTAAAGGCCACTATCAGTGCCACCTATCCTACTCCGTACATGGTTGCCTGGAAGATATCACTTTAAGCGATAAGGCTGCCTATTGAAATATTCTTTTCAGTGGTCTTTTAATAAAGAGTTATCTATTTATCTATCTATACTCTATTTGTGTCAATCGTTATCGTCACTAGAATTTGTCACGAAAATTGTAAAAAATACACATTTATGGAGTTTGGGAAGAGTAGCGACGCATATTATTAGCCAGTAATTTTCGTTCTGCACGCAAAGATCGAACTATGTTTTAGTTACCCAACTGTTGATGACATATTATATGACAGCAGTTAATAAGTATACATACTTAGTTTCACGTTTCCAAGAATTCTTATTTCCATAATATATCGCTAAAATTGTGACATGTAAAAGTGGACTATTTCTTCTAAAAATGCCTAAAAAACTTCAGGGAAATTTGTCTAAGCTGACACAACAAAGTCAAATGTACAAAAAAAAATTCTCTAAAATATGAAAATAACTACAAAAAAAAACCTCATAGCTTAGATGTCTGATAAAGTAGTTGCAAGAACTGACAGTACTTAAGTGTTGTCACAATAGATCTGGAAAGGTCGCAGTGACTAGCCGGGGCTGTCAGAGCCCATTTGGCCCCCTAATGATCGAATTAAAAAACAGTACTTAAACTTAGTCTAGCCTTCTAGATAATCGCCACAAAGCGGCATCCCTTGCTAAATTCTGATTCATTTCGGCGGGTGTCCGCAAGAGCGTCACCATCCTCCCATTTCCACTACAGGACTCGCAAAAAGTCGGCACACCACTTCTAGACAATTTCTCATTGTAATGCCTATAATTATAGTTTGAAAAACTGATACAACCTATATATCAAAATTGGCAAATTTCGTTTTTGAAACCAGATTGAAATTGTTTGGCCCCAAAAATCTGAAAGTGTATTCTTTCAAAGATGAATGAAATCGGTCAAAATACGCCTTGACAGTTAGACTGACAACGAACTGATCCTTAAAGGTTTCGTTTTTCCTGTTTCAGGTACGGAACCCTAAATGAATATTTCTGATATATACTGGTTTTGAGAACTAACTGTACAACTCGTATCCTTCGTGCATAAATAAAGCTAGCACTACCGCACGTCCTAGAACTGGTCGCTATTTGATTGTCACTGTTTTTTTTTAAAAGAAAAGACCTCACGGATGCGTGGAAGGCGACTATCTACGTGATTTAGCAATGTTTTCCTACTCGATGAAACTCGTATTCAACCCAATACAACTCTTATTGTCCGAGGTATTAGTGTCAGAGTGACTTGAACGCCACGTTACTAAGGGCTACTACTGTATATGTACAGGAACATGACTATAGGAAGGATTTCCTTAATGATTACAACCAGAATTACGTGGAACTTCATCTTAACTGATATTATAAAAGCGAAAGTGGCTCTGTCTTTCTGTCTGTTACCTTTTCATGCACAAACGGCTGAACTGATTGTTGTGGAATTTGGTACATAAAAAGCTGAGGACCTGGAGACAGAACATAAGCTATATTTCATCATCTCTCATCTCTATAGGACGCAGTTAGTACACATATATGTTATACATACTTTTATTATTTTTCTGCTATATTTCTAAAAATATGTCTTGAAGAGAGGTGTCTTTAAAAAGTGTACAGCCGTGAAGGATTTAGTGAGCTTGAAAAGTAAAACCTTACTCCTCATCCAATGTGTATAAGGAGAAAATAGAGTTACTTCAAAGTTTGAGCGCCTTGTTTAATTATTACCCGACTGAACATGATAATATGAACCTTATGTATCCTAATCCTTTCTAATATTACAAGTAAACGAAATAGCGTACTTTGAAGTCGGTTGTTTCAGATTTTTAAACTATAAAATTATATTCCCGCACATTTAATTCCCTGTTCCCTCCCACGTCCACAACAATTTATATTTAGCTTCATTCGGGAAACACGTTATTATTTGATCTGATGACCTTTTCGATATCGGAGTGTGGAATAACAGGGCTGTTGGCTAAATTATTACTGTTATCCTTGCTTTTAACTCGAGGTGAATTTATTACGCTTGCCCTACTCACATTTAAAACAAACATTTAAAATTTTGTTTGTTATTGTTTGAGACATACCTAATCGAATATTATTTTGAATTTGAATTCATTATGTGTCTTTATTATTTTCTTTGTCACCAGGTGAAATTTCTCGTGTATAGTTATTTCTTGTGGTTTATATTTTACTAACTGCGCCCGTCCGTTTTCGCCCTCGCGGTGATGGAAAACGATGGTTACGGTGACGATGATGAACTGTAGCCTATATCCGTCTCCAGGTTCATAGCTATTCCTATATCAAATTTCACAACTATCGGTTCAGCCGCTTAGTCGTTAAAAGATAACAAACAAACAGACAGAGAGGCAGAGCTACTTTCGCTCACACTGGTTTTGTTATATTTTCTGTTATCTTTGTATTTGTTCATTTGGTATACAATAAACAGTTATCTATCTATCTATACTCGTCGATCCCCTTGATCCTGTCATTCCGGCGCTCAAGGGCGTCGCCAAGGGGGGGCATTAAGAGATTAAAAAAATGTAGCCAACTCCAAAGCAATCAAAGTTCTAAGGCCGTGCAATTGTACCTGTACCTACAATAATTATTTTTCTCATCCTCCATAATATTAACTTGCCCCACCCCCCGGGCCACGGGCAGGCGACGCCCTTGCCGGCGCTAAGCCACTATTATCTTACATGGCGAAGTCGATCTATCTCAATAATACACGTAAATTACATGTTACTGAATCCTGTTTGGCTCACAGATACTACCGCACTGGAAGGTAATGAATATGAGCTAATGCCATTCGTTCTGGTTAATAAATTGTATACGCTTTCACATACGTTACTCGCGTGCATATTGCATTATCTTTTTGCCGAAATATTGTGACGTTGAAAGTGAAATTGGATCGAAACGGCAGTCATCTAATGTGACACTCTAGTTTTATTAAGTCATCCCATGCACTTGTCGTGTTCATTTCTAATATCGATGACTCTTGAAATTGCTACAGGGAAGCGTCATTCTGTACCTCTATTTACAAATGATTCTGTAGAGCTTCCGATCTATATCTCCATCTCTGTCATACTGAATAGAAATTACAGAGACGAAGATATAGTTTGTTTTGAATTTCGACATAATTTTGAATCTGTCCCGTATTCAGAACTCATTCGGTTTCGGAATATCCCTGCTGAATGATCGTGATTCGTGAATAGGGAGGGGCACTGATAATCGAAAATGAATGTATGAAGAAAATCGTCACTGCAGTTGCGTAAACCATAATATGAACTAGGTTTCAAAATATTTGCTAGTTTTAACTATTAGAGATGGTATGAAGCTCAGTAACCGCAATTGAAACTATCGGATATCCGAAATATAAATCTATGTGAAACTGTAACCGAATCTGATATAAAAATTTCGAATAGTTTCGGATGAGGGCGAGTCTAAATAAGACGTGACATGTGATGTTAGGTTTTTGTTTTCGACAAGCCGAGCCGACACACTAGCGTCCTTTGCATTGTTTTAAGCTATTACATAGCTTCTATCGCGGGCCTTGAGCGTGGAGACCGAATCCAGAAATTCCGTAACGAAAATAACCTAACACACCGCGCGTAAAGCTATTATGCAATAGCTTTACCGCGGCAGTCTCCGAGTGCCACACGTCATTTTTTTATTTATATTTAAAATAGTAATATTCATAACTGAAACTAAATTTCAGATCCGTAACCGTATCCCAAACCGGTATAATAATATTTCCTTTATCCATATCCAGATCCAAAATTTTATAGCCCTATTAACTCTATTGAATATGCAGCCTTGAGCACAATCTTCCATTCTAACAAAGTTTATAAATTAATTTCTTTACCAATCTAACTTTTCTTCAGTTTTGTAAATATTAGTCTTCAGTCGTTCTTCAGTTTTGCGAACGTAACGATGACGCACAAGCAGTGTGAAGCATTGAGCTGTATATACTTACGTATCAGAGGAGCTATCTGAACCAAAAGTATTGTCACATTTTTTGTTAACGTAAACAAAACAGCGTTACAGCGCTGGAATAATAATTACATCGTTTATCTACGATTATACGATACGATTGATACTTGCAATGCAGAAATTGCATCTATAAAGTGTTTTCTCGAGAGCAAAACATTGAAAGCACTCGCTTCACTAGTAAGCCACTCAGTGAGGATGCGGCGCTCTCGCCGCAGTTGAAGTAGCTATAGTGTTGTCTGTATTGTAGTGGTGTCTGATCTCGTACGTAAGTACATACAACTCAATGGTGTGAAGCACCGACCATAATGACTCACCTGGAAATGCCATCTGCCGTATGAACCACGGGCTTACTTCATTCCTCACAGTATTATAACCCAGAGAGCGTAATTATTGTGAGCTCTTTTCAGACTAGGCTAGGGTTCTTTGTATAAGTTATTTGAAATTAGTTATTTTACTACCCGAGTGCGCAGGAAGGAGGGTTGTTTTTCTGGTCGTATGTTTGTTATAGTCTTATTTGGTCTGGGTCTCGCTGAAGCTAGGTTACTTCTTCTGAAGGGATATATTGTCCTTCTCTAGAGCATGAGAAACGCAAAAGAGCCTCGATTTCTGTAAAAAGAAACCGTTTTGCCAAATGTCAAGGTGTCAATAGCCTTTTTTATGTAGCGGTTATCTTTGTGAATTTCAAAAAATTCTGCGTTAACATTAAAGGGCATTTTTTCTATCTAAATAAAAGTAATCGTCTAGTTTATAGGTTGAGTTTTCTCTCGTTTTTTTTAAGCTATTGCATAGCTTCTATCGCGGGCCTTGAGCGTGGAGACCGAATCCAGAAATCCCGTAACGAAAATAACCTAACGCAGTAACGCCGATACAACCAATGCCACCTAGAGGCGATTTGTAGAACTAAATAGACAAGCGTGATATTTCAAAAAGTCATTAAAAGTTCTGCTATTCATCGATAGATGGCAAAACTAAAAACTAAAAAGTATCACCGCTGTGCCGGTCGGAGTGGAGGGTGTTAGGAATACTGCATAAATAAAATAAATAAATAATTATAATTACATAAGTTGATAAAAAATGCTATGCAATAGCTTTACCGCGGCAGTCTCCGAGTGCCACACGTCTTTTTTTTCTTATATTCCATTCTTCTTCATATATTAACATATATGTATATGTATGTAAATAGAACTGCTCAAGACATGTTTCAAAATGTATTTATATTCATACAAAATATGGTAATCTAATAAATATATACTTACACACTTTCGGAAGTCGTAAATATTTATTATTATAAAGTTATGATAAATTTTGCAATATTCAGTAAGGCAGCGTTGGTAGTAAATCCTCCGTCTTACTCCCGGATACAGGCGTTTTCGAAGATATAGAAATATTAATTATAGTTATCGAGCATGTAAATACCAACTGTTAAGATAACATTATAAACTTTTAACAAAATAAAAAACATATTTTGATAAATTCTTATACATGAAAATTTGGAATTAAAATATTTTTTTTTTTCTAAATGATTCTGTATGGACATGTTTAAATCAAAATGAAAATATTGGTAACTGTTTATTATAAGTACTATCTTCTAGCTTGTCAGATTTTTTTCCAGATGATAATTTGTTTGAATCAAAATGAAATTTGTTTGTAACACTGTCTTTTAGCCTTGAGCTTGGCCGATTTGTCGTAAATCAATTTAATATGTTTTATCTTCAAAGATGTATGCTCGAGCGAAATTGCAGCTATGCTTACTTACCCGCCTTAAAAATATCGCTTAGCCTACCCGCCTTAATAATATCACTTAGCCTATCTGCCTTAAAAATATCGCTTAGCCTACCCGCCTTAAAAATATCGCTTGGCCTACTCGCCTTAAAAATATCGGTTCGCCTACCCGCCTTAAAAATTTCGCGTGATCTTGTAAATTGCATCAATGATTACTATTAGACAATCTAGTTAGCGATACATTTGTGGTTTATTTTACATATTTGCGATGCCAACGACATGTGAACGGTAGTGCATTGAACCTGCGCAAGTGAGTAGGAGTCGGTTTCGTTCGTCTGATTAGGATCCGTGTCGTCGGACTTATTGCTATAATCAACTTATTACGGCTAATATCAATACTACAAGTATTTGCTTACTTAGAAACTATAGTTTATAAGGAGCTGAAAGTGGAAAGGGTCGGACTAATAAGAGATACAATATAATAATACGTTATTCTTTAGCTCCTGGTTCGAGATGTAGGAATTGCGGTAATGTATCTACTCGTAACTAAACTGGAGCTAGGTAGATCACGTTGCTACACGCATTGACGTCAGGTTGAGTAAAGTTGGAAGTGGGTTTAGGTGCAATACGTTACATTCTCAAATTGTTACAAGTTCACAAATGGTCCCTTTCTCAAACGTCACAATACGTCATATTCTGAAAAACGTTACAATACGTCATATTTTGAAATCGTTACTTTTGCAGTACGTCATATTCTACACAGAACACACATGCTGGCATTCACAACACAAAAATACTGGCGGAAAAAACCATTCTGCAATCAGTTGTGGCCAGTGTTAATGTAGAGTGAAAAGTTAAAAAAATATTTTTCTGATTGTTTTGCTTCAAATTACGACAAAATATATCAGAAACCTCATAAAATTTTAAATTAAACAAATTTTAACGAGTTTTTTTATTTTTAAAAGCTTTTATTCTACTTGCCCTGTTAGTATGTTAGTATGGGACAAATCTTGCGAGTTAAATTAGAACCACTTCCTGTCGTTAGATTAGGTTGAAATTTGGTTGAATTACGTAACTTCGGTGACAATGCAATAATATGGTACCATGAAGCTGGTCTCAAGATGGCGTCGGAAGGTGGCTTTCGGGACTCCTAAACTAAACGAGATAAAACCGTCGAGTTTGGACTCGTTTAAATAGTCTTGACAAGCACTCTTGTGCTACATGACAGCCAGGGTCTCAAGATGGCGTCGGAAGGTGGCCATAGGAACTCCTTAACTAAACGAGATAAAACCGTCGAGTTTGGACTCGTTTGAATAGTCTTGACAAGCACTCATTCATGTCATTAATAAATAAAAAAAAATTAAAACAAGCTTTTATTTAAATGCTCTAAAACGACGAAGAAAATAAATTTTATGTTGATATAAATAAAAGCTTGTCGCGAGATTTCAAACAACATCGTACCTCGTACTAAGTAATATTTAATTCCAACAAAAGACTTAGACGCGTTGTTATCATTTGCTTAGAATTAAAGTTAGTTTGTTCTTTGAAAAATATATATAATATGTTTGTGTTCTCCAAATACAATGGATACAAATGGACCAATTGGCACAGGATCCAGACCTGTGAACCAGACAGAAGGCATGGTAACAGAAAGGCCCAGTAGTGGGATAGACTCTGTTTGTCAGTGAGACATTCACGATTAATTACAGGTATAGATAAATAATCAAGAATAAAAATTAATTTTATCATAGTTATCGAAATATTTTACTTACTGTCAGTAGTGCTTCATATCTTACAAATTGAAGGGTGCAAAACCTTCTGTATTTCCATCGCTACTGTCTGGCGTCAGTTATATTCAATGTCGTTCATTGTTATCTGGTAAAAGTGACAACCTTGGGCTTGTTTGCGAAAAAAAAATCCATTTGGCGTTCTAACAAATCCTAGGGATTAAAATCAACAAGACCTCCTTTCAGACCGTGTTTGAGGTAAATATCATTTTTGTAATCTGTTTGTTTGTGATTATACGATGTTTTGTTTGTTGTGTTAATAAATGCTGTCAAAATATTGAGATCAACAGTCAACATCAGATTATTTACTTTTATTTTACACTACTAAGTGACGTAGTTGAGTAATTTTACTGGCCTGATGTTTCAAGCTTGCGCAGAAGAACTTTAGTTTTTAATTGCTCAAATCACTGTGTAGTAACGCACTACGCTCGTCACCTTGGGATATTAGATGCTAAAATATGTAAAATTGCTGCCTGACAGTTGAGTAATTTTGAATTGGCAAATTATTCTTTTGACTGGTAGGACTTGCAGATTCCGCTTGAGGTACTACTTACCCCCTTCAAGAATTCTACTACTGTAACAACCGTGAGATGTTAACTTCACTTAGAGAAATCTGTCAAGTCGTTTAGGCTACATAACCGAAAAATATTACCCTCCGTATCTGTGCAGCGTGCCAAAGAATTAGACGGTACACACACTCTCAAAACCTCACTCTCTTTCGCCAGTTGGCTCAATAAAACTGTTCAGTTTCATACTCACTCGTGTTCTTGCGATAAAATTTGATCTAGTCCAGATCTAACACAAAAATAATAGATCTATATTCCACTGTTAGACCTCCATCATACGAAGTACGTGCGAAACGTGTCCATCGATGATAGACGAGCAATAAACTTCTCTTTATTCGTCCGCGAGGAAGCCAACAATTTTTATGTATCCGAGTTCACCGTAAACGCAAATAATGGCCGTCTGCCAACTCGCAAGGTTTATTCACCAGGAGATACCCTTAAAAATTAAGTCCCTTTTGGGAGTTTGACGGGGACTCTAATCCACCCCACATTCCGCGTCGTTTCCTTTATGGAATTTCACGTTTCTAGTTTCCTTCTTTTCGGTTGTGTAGATTCGTATAGCTTGGTCAAGATCGTGAGACACATAGAGATTCCGTAGCCATTGTTATAAACAAAAAAGATAAATTGTCGACTGTTTTTGTTTTCATAAAATGTTTCTAAAAGATCAGTGACTTTTGAAGTGTGACTTCGTTTTGAATGTGTTGTACAATTATTATAATCTCTCAATAAGTTGCAATCACATAATCATGAATATCATTTCCTTACCCTTACCCTCTTATATGGGGTCGGTACACTATCTTTCACTCATTTCTATCTCTCGTCATGTCTGCAACATGCACTTTTTTTTCAGTCATCATTCGCGTAATTTAATCCTGTTTTTCCGGTCGCTCCCTACCATTACGCATATTACGTTCACATTGCAATCGAAGAAAAATTTGTTAGAGAACTATTCAAAATAATTAATATAAATTTAATTCAAATAATAATTATTTTTCATTAATATTACTGTACCGGTGCATAGAAAAGACTGCTGCCAAGTTTCGTTTACATACTCGTACATAGTTAGCTCATATATACATATAATAAGACTGGAACAGGTCAAAATCTGTACATTAAATATTTTGAAAAATTTTGATTGAAGGATGCTTTACTATCGATACAGAAGCCAAAACAGTTAATTTGAACATTTTTGTCTGTCTGTCTGTCTGTACGGTGTGTCCGATGGACGCCGAAACTACTGGATGGATTTGTACGAAATTTGGCAGAATTACTACTTATACTATGAAGAAGGATCTGGCATACTTTTTATCCCGAAAAATTTGACAGGCCCTGTGGGATACATTAAACAATAACATAATCGATCACCACGCAGGTGTAACCTCGGGGCGCAGCTAGTCTATAAATAAAATTGTTGTGACATACAAACACAGAATAAGGGTTTCTTGTACTACTACGGACCCCTAAAAACGTAAATCAGATTCCATTTGACCTCTGCTATTTAAAAGGTTCACGATCCACTGTTTCTTTTTTCTTTTCTTTTTTATGTGACTACAATCTTAAATATATCGCAATACCCGTATTTAAGTCCACACAAAACAGTCCCACTATAAAATGTCATTTGATATTCTGTTTGTATAGAAACAGGCTGTTAAACACATCACTCCGGTATACATGTGATTCGAGAACGTGGGCAGAGCACTCGTTTTGCTTCGCTGGAAACAGGCGTGGATATGAAATTCTGTCGCTCACTTCACGCCCGCCCGTCGTGTTTCGTTTCAGCGTACTTGACTCTATTACGTCTGTCTCGTGTGTGTTGCTTCACTAAAATGTTTTTGTTTTTCTTTGTTACTTGTCATTGTAATTTCTTTGTGACTGACATAAACAATGTCTATAGAGGCGCGATTCCATTGTTACTATTTGGCACGCCGCGGACGGATACAGACTGACAGATGGACATGACGATACTATAATTTTATATTGACCACGGAACCCTAAAATTTAGAAACGTGATCGTAAAATACTGCTCTCGACATAAGATCTATCATATATTAAGAATCACGAAAGGCCTTAATGGACCTGAATGGACCTCTCTGTCTAAGAGTTCAAGCATGCTCGTAAAGTTTTTCCATAAACAAGCACGAGCGGACATTAACACTTACCATCAACATCCACAGCTCTTATCTCCAGTCAATAAGATTGCATTTTGATGAGTAACTTCGGTTTTTTTTTTTTAGCTGAAGAAACTGGTAAATGCTCGCACTGGCTTTGTCACCTTATTACCATCTGTATATATTAGCATTGTTAATGAACGTGTTACAAAACCGTGACAACTCGCGCCTCTACGAGCCTATCGCGCGTGTGAGCGATTAGGCAAATTACTATAGCCTTTTAGTTATTGTGTCTATTAAATAACGTTCTACATCACTTATTAGCTTAATTTATGTGTCTTATTTGCTTTCCGTTTGTGGAATTTTGCGTATCGATTTCTAGATGCTGTATGTAAAATGTATATGGGTATAGTTGGCGGTGTCGGTGAAAATTTGTGGAAAATTAAAATGTTTGCGCCTGGTAATGAAATTAGCTCCTTTTCCGAAATCTACATGCGTGTGTCGAAGCCGAGTTATATGAAATTAAATTTGTAACTTATTTACTAAATATTTCTCCACCTAGATCTCATTTTACGTCTACACACTCAAAATAACTTTACAGTAATCATTTAATGAAAAGGAATAAAGTGTTTTGCGTACCTCGATGAATTTTATACAAAAATATACAGCTTTTCGAAACTTACAATATAATATCCACAAAGGCATCCAGATTATACTTTTTATGCTGACTGCAATTAACAAAAATTGAGCAAAAACAACGCCACTCTTTTATACAAAATTACTCATTACCATTTTTCGTAAAAAATATTAACATTTTTCCTAATCTAGATTCAGATATCTCGTAAATATTGTATAAATAAATATATTTTTTCCTTTTACCGACATTTTTGTTGGCATCAAAGCCCCTGTCGTGAATGGTGCGGTCACCAAAACCAAATAAATGAGATCCGAACCCAACCTCAAACGTAATTACTCTCTTTGGCAGCATTTAATTGAAAAAGGTGAAAGCAAAGTAATGAATTCTTTGTTTTAACGGACACGTTGAATGTAAACAACATTCCTCAGAGATTAGATTGGAAGATGCTTAATGGCTTTTTTCTTTGGGGAACAAATAAGGAATTGGGTTGAATCTGTTTAAAAGTTTTTATTCCGTTACCAATCTCTGGGAAGCCTTGACGCAAAAAAGGCTACTATATATGTACTACGTACATGTGTACCCTAGTAATTTCCTAAAATACTGTCCCAATTTTAATGTCAATCGACGCTTCTTTACACTCGTGTAACTGCTTTTGATGTCACGTTCAAAATATGTGACAAATACCTATTAGCTAATTTCACACCAAAAAACTCTTTTTTTTTTCAAGTCATACATTTTATTTGTATTTTATTAGCATTTTCTTACACCTACCAAAGGTATCAAAAATGCTAAATATATTAATCACAATCCAAATATTATGTCGTATAGAGGAATCCAAATAAAATCCGACCACTATTAAAAATAATGTTGCGAAAATATATAAGCATAACCATAGACGGGTTTTAGTTTGTCAACCCTTATTGGTATTCATAGAATGGTATTTTAATATCCAAGCCTAGCTATCTAGCAATTTCGTTATTCCGTACTTTGTTTACCGTCACAAAGTTTTTCATGGAATCGGAAATATTGTCATGTTATTGATTAATTTGTCTAGTAAACTGCCTACACAGTATTGCGAGTACCTACCCGGCTGAAATAATATCTCTGGTTGTTATACTTACATAGATACTAATACATTTGCGATAGGAATAAACGTAATTAATAAACTTACATGTTCAACACTCACTCAACACTTCGTATATATTTACTCCATCGTGTCTCCTACATTACGTTTTGTGATGCGCGGCCTTCACTAAAACGCGTCTACTCCGACAGTTAACGCTTCTATCCTAACGGTTAGTGCGTCTACCCCAAAGTTAGCGCGTCTACCCCGACGGTTAGCGCGACTACCTCAGTGGTTAGCGCGACTACCTCAACGACTAGCGCGTCTATCCCAACGGTTACCGCGTCTACCCCAATGACTTGCGCCTTGTCTATAAAAATATCTAAAGTATCTCTCAGAAAACGAGATCATTTGTATTCTAGACAACAAAGCTCATTCAAACAAAAACTGCTATTATATTAACGTCTGTAATTACAATAACATAATCTAATGTACACAGACAAATGTCCGTGAAAAGTTGCATCATATGTATGTCATCGGTTAGATGTGGGTGTGAATCGCGGTCATAACCACTGACCACGTAATCCTAGAGGCTGGGCCTATTGCAAAATGCTATTTTTAACTGTAACACAACGGATACTGAATCGTCTATTGTAATCACAGGGGTGTGGACGTGAATCACTGTAGTTACATTGATACATGATTTATCTCTATCGTCATTTGTGTAATCTTTTATTTAGAGTCGTGCAGAAGTCATGAAAGGATGGCGGATGTCAAAATCTCGAACTACTATAGAAGTGTCTATATTGTAAAAAAAAACAGGTTTTAATTTATGCATGTATAGAATTTGACAACAATTTTATATTCATATAGGGGTATAATGCTCTAATCTCTAGTTTTTTTTTGCATACTCTATTTCCCGCAAATCTATTCAGTAGTTTTATATCTTGAAAAATGAGGGATTTCCAACCGGCGACGGCGCCTTAACAAATGTCACATGCTTTTCTTCTAAATTCTAATAGTCCTCACTGTTAGAATAGATCGCGTCACAATCATATTTCATGATTGTTGGTTCACTGTTCCCATTCCTATTTCTAGCCTGCGGAATATGAGGCAAGCAATCTAGGGTGCTTTACCACCAGACATGTGCTATGAGCTATGAGCGAGGTAAAGCTATACGCTGCGAAACTGTTTCTCCGTCTACTAATGCTGTGAGTGGAGCGGGTTACATTTACTATGAAATGAAATGAGTTGTTTTCTGGATTTTTAATATAAATATACTTTTAAAGACAAATAAAAAAGCTATGAATTTTCGCTGCGTGCTATTCCACTCGTGCATTCATGGCTCACCTCCGCAGCTCCCAACTTAACCGTAGCAGCCATCGCTCTTTAAGCGTTTTTTTTTTTTAGATTGAACATTAGTGTTTCATTATGAAAATGATCAATTAATTAAATATAAGTACTCGTATTAAAAGTTATAATATGTAAGAAAATAAATCTCAAAAAGCGTTTTTGAAAGTAAAAGAAACATAACTTTGTTCAAATCGTTTCCACCAGAGCTATGTAAATAAATATTCCTTATTAATTGAATGTCATTACACATCCCTAAGCTACACAGCGTAGCATATCTCTGGTGGGACATCAGCCGTATAGCAGCAGCTATTTCGACTTCTGCTCTATAACGCCAAAGGGCATCTCCGCGCAGGGCGTTTGATTTATAATGTTCTGATAAAGAAGCCGTAATGATCATTACAGCATTTACCGTTCTTTATGGCTGCTCTCATTCCGAATCGTACCAACAATTGTACTTGAGATATAAACGTGATTTGTTCACCTATCGTTGAGACAGAGCGCATTGCAACATCACAAATGTTGCTTTATTCAGAAATGTTTGCTTTAACCTCCTAGGAATGAGCTGAACCCTGCCTATTTGTTAGCTTCTTGACATTTACTAAACTTTACCAACAACCGACAAGACAAGTATTTGGATGAAACCCACACAATGGAAGGCTATCTTAAGTACTGACATCAACACCGCTCCTTTTAACGTCTACCGAGTTAGACTCTGAATTTGTGAGATGTAGAGTTCTTGCGGAGCAATAAATAAGATCTAAAATGCATTAATATTCTGTTTCCAAAGTAAAATAGCTTCGTTGAGCGACTTTGGTCGCCGTCGCGCTAAGGTTGCGTTAAAACAATTGCCTGTATTGCGAGCAGCGTTCACAATACCTGTATTGCTATTCTACATCGTTGGAACTGGTTCAGGCATTAAAATACCAAGTTTTACAATTCCAACCAATCAGGCCACCGGGTTAAAAAAACAAGTGTACGTACGACCCAAATAGAAATTCTTGGAGATAAGCAAAGAGGCCACCGACTTCAAACAAAATCATAAAGCGTGGGATTTCTCTCGGATAGCTTTTTTTTATAAAAAAAAACGTGACCAGATACTCCTTGTTTCAAGTCCATGTCAAAGTTTTTTTTTTACGAAAATTCCCGGGAATAACGATTGTGTCCTATAATCCACTTATTTGGCATTACGCAAATAAAATGGGAAATATATTAAAGCACGCAGTTCAAAGGCCAAATGGGAAAATATTTCGCAACGTGGGCAACATTACGAAATATTTTCCCATTTCCACAAAATGTACAAAGGCTAAGAAACTTTTGAATACCATTTTATTATTTAGTATTTCTTTGGGAATATTTTTTGCCTTAACTACAAAAGATATGTCATGTCACCGACATAGCACTGCGGATTTGCAATTTGAAATAGCAGTACGCAGAACACAAAGTATGCAGAACTGATGGCCGAAGGGGCTAAAAAGTTCTCGAATGGAAACCGCGCACCGGCAAGCGCAGTGTAAGAAGACCACGAGTCGTCTACACTAAGTAGACGAAAAGAGAGAGAGAGAGAGTAGAGTAAATAGACGTAGTAGAGTAGTAAGTAGTTTATCTATCTATCTAAGTAGACATAACTAAATCTTCATAATCTAAGTAGACAGTACTTCATACAAGTGGAAAGAAATCGCTGGATGCAGGCGGTTTCCATACGGATTTTTTGGAAATCCATAGGGGAGGCCTCAATGAGATTTTATCTATAGACAGATGTAATTCTCATTCTCATTCTCGTTCTAATTCTCATTAAATATGAAGTAAAAACATGGCAAATCTCATTTCTCATCACTTTCAAGGATAAGACCACATCATTAAGGCTTTTTAGTATCTTATGCTTATATACTATATTGGTGTTGCACTTTCTAAACACACAGTATGGCATTGTCATTGTTACAAGTCACGACACACGTCCAACAGAGTTGCCCCACGTGTCGTGACTGAAGACGCGTCAAGTGATTACCTTACTTGAGGTTTGGCTTGCCACGCAGAGACAGGGAAAATTGGGAGGCCTATGTCTACCAGTGGACTTTAGTGGCTGAGATGATAAACGATGTGCTCGTTTCTAGGTTCTCACATTCGTACAATTTTTCTGCAATTTAAGTAGAACCTATAATACACATACCTACTGGGCAATAGTCGAACTGATTCGCAATGAGGTTCTTACGTCACAGGAACCTGTTTTACCGACGGAGCCCTTGTCACAATAGAAGGCACTTAGTCAAAAGGGCGACAGGCATTCGGTCGGAAAAATTATGATAGAAATAGAACAGGTTGATGATTCAAAGCTTTGGGCTTGTTCAGTTCAGTGCTAAATGATGCATGAACCGCATTTATACGTACATCGGGTGATTGCTTTGTGAACAGAACGCCGTGTCTGGTGCCTTTTGTTGACTGTAATTTATGGAATGTTTCGATTGGATATTTTCGAATGATTGGGCGTATAGAATTGATTGTAACGAGTTTTGGTCAATAGAGAAATCGAATGGTTCATACAAAGAGCTGTAGATATATATTGAGACTAATTTTCTTTGTGGCAAAGTAAATAAAAACCGTAACAAACGCAGCGAAAAAGCAAAGCTGGCCCCAGCCACCTTGCTAACCATTTTTTTAAATGATCACTTTATGAAATAGCTGTTTCTTAAAATGACCATTTTTCAGATGGTTATTTCTTGAAATTGACTGCGCTTGATAAAATCAATCAATCGATCAATAACACTTTATTGACACCACATAAAGTAATAAGACAATTAACACATTATAAAATGGCACAAAAAACCGGTCTTATCGCTAAAAGCGATCTCTTCCAGACAACCTTGGGATGTGATGGAAAAGTATATGTAAAGGTGGACAGTGGTGCTAATTCAGGAATTGATAGTAATCGTTAGCCACTTTGCTAGCTGTTAGCTTTGCGTACCAAGAGAGTTAGTACATTCTATTAGTACACTCTTAGTACATCTTTGATCATTGTTTTTTTTTTACATTTAATAGATTTACGATGGACCACCAACTTACCTGATTTTATTCTAGCAATCTTTGCTAAACTAAATGCTAAGAGGTTTTGTATTGGGAAGAAATTATTTTGCAATTTACAAATTACTTGCAAATTTGTTTGCCTTGCAAATTACTTTTTGTGTGCTCTAAAGATTTCCTACAACAAGTACGATGCCACACACAGATATACAGATAACACTTCAAACATATAACACCCCTCTTTTTCGTTCGGAGGGTAATCAAATGGCGTTAATATAACCCTGGTAAATATTACTTAATAGGATTAATTCGAGGTAAACAAGCTTATATTCCGTAGTTAATGTACCTAGTACCGCGAGGGGTAAGCTGGGATTTAGTCTGCTCTACTTCCGCCCACTGCGATGTTGTACAGGAAGATTCTGTCGTTTTGTTTAAAATGTTTCCTGCTCACTTATCGTAATGTAAACTTTGTTTCAGTTTGGATTAAACAACGTTTAACGAATCTATCGCATAATATCACGTCACACTCCAGCGCTATTAGTGAACATGAGGAAGTGTGTGTGTGTGGAATGTTATTGTTAGTGTTATCACATTAACCACACAATTTTTAGCAATAAATTAGTACCTTATTTAATACATATCATATTTTTAACCACTGACCCAAAAAGAGGGGGTGTTATAAGTTTGTCGTGTGTATCTGCAGTAGCTATCAAAGGGATGGATCAATTTTGATGTTTTTTTGTTTGTTTGTAAAAAGGATTTTGTCGAGAGTTTTAGTAGCTGTTTCATCAAAATTGGGCAGTCCATTTTTTCCAGGGGTTTTTGAATTGTCCAAACATACTTATTGGGATTTTTTATCCCAAAAGACAAAATTCTGCGGGTAACCGCACACACCTCAGCAAATAACGCAGCGTTCATAACAATGAATGACGTATGGATTATGAATGACCTTTCGGCTTTACAGTTTAGTACAGGGAACTCTAATGACCTCATATTTTACATAATGAAAATAAATCTGACTTTTCAAGCACTGCTAGTTTGCAGTATTCTTAGACACAAGCAACACAAATTCTTGATTTAGGGCTAATATTTCAATCTAGTAAGTATCTAGTAGTAATCTATAAGCTAATATATTCAATAATAAGGGTTAAAATTTATCTGACAGATAATTTTATCAGATAAATGTTAACCCTGTCTTTTTCTTTCATATGACTTAAGAAAAAGAAAGCAACATTTTAACTGAAAAAAGTTTTAATCTGGGGAATAATAAATTAGCCCTTAATTGAATTTAGTTTTAGTTGAAATAATACAAGTTTTAATTAATCCATCGCGAGAATTGGTCTCGTGCACGAGATAATTTTGAAACTAACGTTTCAAAGATTCAAACAGTGTTCGTGGTCACATCCTAAATTCAATAATATAATAATAATAATAAATATTGGTGGACATTTCACACAACACCAGCCCTAACTAAGCAAAGCTTGTACTATGGAGCTAGATGGCTGATAGAATACATATATACTTTTTTCGTAAATATATACATATGATACATAGAAACACCCAGACACAGAACAAACAACCATCCTCATCACACAAAAGTTTGCCCTGGTTGGGGAACAAACCCACGACCTACAGCTCAGCAGGCAGACATACTACTAACTGAGCCATGTGGCCAGTCAAATATTATGTTCTTGTTTAAATATAAAGTCATGTTATAAAATCATATTCCAAGGAGTACATAATTTTATTCCGGGTAGAACTGCTATGTTCGTAAAGTGAAGTGCTTTATAGTTAAAGTGTTGAGTGAGCTTGCAAACATGCACTCTCTGAAGTTTTCGCTAATGAGGGCCTCTAACTTTCCGAGTGGGTATATCCGTATTGCCTTGAGACTTGGGCATAGTGACATAAATAATGCCATACTCGGGTTTATCTTGGAGGCTTTATTCAGATTGTTTTGTACATTTCATGTTTGTATAAAATACAGAGAGCTTGACTGCTAAATGGAGTCCGACACTGTGCTTATACATAAACGTATCTAATTCAAATTTAATTTAAATTAATTTATTTAACTATTCATTTAATTATTTCATTTTAATTATTCTAATTTAAATTCGAGGGAAACCCAGGATTACAATTACAGTTTTAGTAAAATTAATTGATTACTATGAAAAAGTTTGTAGGAGTTTATGAATAAAACATTTTTTTTTTTCAAGAGATGAATTAATATTATTACAAAAAAATATAGCCTATGACACGGTCAAGTGTTTAGGCTGCAAGCGGTCATATAGAAACATAAATACATACCCACATTATATACATACACTCGAAAAACATGACCCTCCTTATGCAGTCGGATAAAAATATGTATGAATCTTAGTTCTGACGCAGATCTGGCAAATTAGCTGAACAGCATCTGCCGAGTAAAAAAAAACTTATCCATAAATGAAAGAAAAACTGGAGTGAGAGGGTTTTTGTATGTCAGCAATAGAATATAAGTAATGCAATAGTATCGACCGCAGTTTGTAGGCCAATGTCGCAAACCGCAGTCGTCGAAGGTCTTCCCGCGACAACAATGGAAAGTGCGCACCGCGGACAGTCACCGCGCGACGTAGTGCGAAGGACCAACCAAATTACCTTATAAAGACGGCGAATCACCGAATGAGTCAGGGTGCCTTTGCTCATACTGCTTGTTTGTTGTCAATTTTCTTCTCTACCTACCTTACATACCTACAGATCTAGCGCACAAATTTTAATTTGCGTATATTTAACACAATTTTAAATCCGTTAAAATTTGTTTCATTTCTACTAGTTTTCTTTGTTTGAAAGTTTTTTTTAACAAAATCTACAGCCCTTTATAACGTACATAAATAACTTAGATAAGGCTTAAGGCCAATAATAGATTAACATTTTATATTTAATCTTATACAATTACAGTCGTAAAGTAAAGGAATATACTTTTTTTACATTAGATAGAAAAATAAGCCCTGCTTAAACTAAACGTGTGCATGTGTGTGTGTGTGTGTGTGTGTGTGTGTGTGTGTGTGTGTGTGAGTGAGTGTGTGTGTGTGTGTGATGAGGGGGGAGGTAAGTATATGTAGGAATGTGTGTGTTTCATCGATAGTATTTTTATGTTTCATCAAAATCGGTTTTCGGTGCTTCGCTGTCTTTATAAGGTAATTAGGTTGGTCCTTCACATTACGTCGCGCGCGGTCACTGCCCGTGGTTTTGTCGAGAAACTTATACTTGTTTTAAGGCTGAGGTCAAAGCTCGCAGCTATCTATTCAAGGAGTAGCAATCGCAAAAATCTTAGAAAAAAAACTAGATCAAAATCGGTCCATCCTTTTGAGAGTTGACGATGCCACAGACAGACACAAATACACACCTCAAATTTATAACACCCCACTTCGAATCGCTGACGTCATAGCGGTTAATGCGCTGTCCTAAGCTGAATCATTCTGTCATAGACAAGTAGCCGTGGACATAGACAACCGTGAAGAATGTTATCTACAAGTGATTCATGCGCAGATAAACACGGGCGGGGCGGACACGCGCTCAGGTAAATATTTTATAATGTAAACAAAAGTAGACGTAACGCGTTTGTTCAAATAAAAAAAAACGAAAAAAAAACAGGTAAATATTATAAATCGTGAACAAACTGCTTTGATCGAGGCAAAGGTTGAAGATGTTAATTACGCCGTCGTAAACATCACTCGACAAAACAAGTTTCTGTTGAAGTAATATGGTATCGAGTAAACAGAAAGCGATGACTTCATAGTGTGCAAAAAAATTTGGTTAAAAAAATACAGGTATAAGTTTGCAAAACACAAAAACTCTCGACAGTGAAAACGGCTGAACCGATTTTGATGAAACTAGAGAACACTCGGTGTACGAGTAATTCTCTTTTAAATAAAATAAAAAATCAATATCGGTCCACCCGTTTGAGAGCTACGATGAACAGACACGGGAAAAATTAAAATTAAATAATGTCGAATCTGTTCGAAAATCGGCTTTGATCGTGAAATGCCATTTCACGATCAAAGCCGATTTTCGATTTAAGCCTAATTTAGATTGGGAAGAATAGATGTATCTACATCTATTCTTCTTCTACTTCTCTGAACTGAAAGGTCGTGGGTTCAATCCCCACCCAGGGCAAACACTTGTGTGATGAGCATGGATGTTTGTTGTGTGTCTGGGTGTTTCTATGTATCATATGTATATATTTACAAAAAAAAAAGTATATATGTATTCTATCAGCCATCTAGTTCCATAGTACAAGCTTTGCTTAGTTTGGGCTAGATGGTGTCGTGTGAAATGTCCACAAATATTTATTTATTATCTATTTTGCCGCTTCGAATTATTTTCAAAATCGAAATTATTTTAGTCATGTAAGGGTTATATTTAGATCTCATTGAGCTCGGACGTTTTTGAGGACTGACGCTACATCCCGTTGATACTTTATCAAAGACAATAAAAGCTATAAAAAAGATAGACATTTACACGTTACATATCATCATCACATTTTGTCAGTCTCCAGTTACTCATTTATCTCTGTCTGTACCAAGTGCACCAGTATATTCGCTTTTGAGTGTGTGTTTTTTGTGAGAAAGTATGCGTGAAATCGCTGTAAAAGATTAGAAATGCGCATTATTTAGAATAATTCTAGTAAATCACTTGTTTATTATGAGAATGTTTGTTGTAGGTTACGGAAAAACTTATTTTTGCGAGAGATATATTGTTATTATTACAAAAACTATAGCCTACTATGACAATCAGGGAATGAAGGCAAATCTAACGACACCTTGCACATTAAAATTAGGCGATCATATATAATCATACATATATACATACAAACATACATACACTCGAAAAACATAACCCTCCTTCTTACGCAGTCGAGTAAAAACCTTCAAACGAAACGAAATTGCGTCGTACCTACGTTTATCAGAGTACAAGTCCCAGCATGGCGTTGAAATGGACAGTGGATACATTGTCCGGTCAGAGCCCTCGAAAGGTGTCGCTAGTTACGACCCTCGTCATTCATAAATACCTAAGCGTGCGAGCCTTCGAATGAACATTCATGGAAGGGGATCTATAAACCATATATATATATATATACTTTACGATCTGGATCTAACATTAATACAAATAAATAAATATTTGTGGACATTTCACACAACACCATCTAGCCCAAACTAAGCAAATCTTGTACTATGGAACAAGATGGCTGATAGAATACATATAATTATATATATATATATATGTATATAGTTTTTGTAAATATATACATATGCTACATAGAAACACCCAGACACAGAACAAATATCCATGCTCATCAGACAAATGTTTGCCCTGGGTGGGGATCGAACCCCCGACCTTTTAGTTCAGCAGGTAGACGTAGACACACTACCAACTGAGCCACAAGGCCAGTCCATAAATATAATCCAGATAATGTTTTATGTAAAACCGTCTCTTATGGCCTTTATTTACTATCTATCATCTCTTGCACAGTTATCTAATGATCTTGTTATAGACTCCGTCACGTAACAAGTATGCGTACTAAAAGAAAAACAAAATACCCGACTCCAGAAAAGCAGTTTTTGCATTCTAACTTAGTATTTCGTTACGCTTGGTACGCTGTTGAGTGTACGTTTTTTGTGAGAAAGTATGCGTAAAATCACTGTAAAATATTATAAATGCGCATTCGAGGATAAAATCATATCCTTTATGGCCTTTTAGTTATCCTGACCTTATATATCTTGGTGTTGCACTTTCTAAACATGGATGGCATTATCACTATTTACAAGTCACGACACGCGTCTAACAGCGTTGCCCGACGTGTCGCAACTGAATACGAGTCGGGCGATTGCCTTACTTGAGGCTTGCCACGCAGAGCCGAGGAAATCCTTAACGTATAATACATCATTGGGAACAATATGATGGGCTAGGCATGTCATGTGTCTTCCTCCGGTTGAAACTGTCATAGGTGGCATTAGACTATGGGGACTATATTTCTTGTCACCCAAGTTTATTTATGTTATCAACTTGTATCATCTAATCAATAGATCTAGCGCCACGAAATCAAATTAATGTCAATATGTATTTAAAACAAGAGAACGATTACCAATAAAATCGTAGTTCATTAGGTGAATATAAACTTCGTTCTTATATTAATAGTTTTATTCCTTAAATAATAGGTTCGTGCTCAGAATGGTAGATCTGTCACCAAAATTTTAGTGCTTTAGGTTAGGGGTTTTTAAATACAGAAACATTTATTGGGCACTAGATCATATATCTCAATGATTTTAGGTGATTTATTGTGGAATTGATATTATATTGTTTGGCGACTACAGTTTGGCGACAAAACCCTATTATCGAAATACAAAACCAATTAAATTGGTGATAGCTTAAATGTTACCCTTAGACTATTATGGGCAATGATCACGCGTCACGCTCGACATAATTCCACTTTCATCGTGCGGACTGATAGATTGGAATACGCTTCCTGAGTGGTTTTTCCCCGATAGATATAATGCCTTTAAATCGCGAGTGAATTGGTTTCTTCTATGTAAGCGCGATCAAAAAAAAAACCTATTTTATTCTATTCCATCGTAGTCCGCAACGTCGCTTAACATCAGGCGAGTTTGTGGTCAAGCGCAAACCTATTACCTATATACACCTACATATATATACTATATTCCTACATTTAAAAAAAATCGGGCAAGAGTCTTTTTCGTCTTGTCACTTAGTTGTACACATAAATGAGCTACATTTTACACCTTACATATTTTAAATATTGAAAGCCTACATTTTTTCAACATCATTTATCTAGACTTAACTTTAGGTTAATAATTGTGTATCATTAGTGTTTTTATCTCATTCTTGGACTTTAAATAATTCTCATTAATTTTTCTCGGACCTGCCACCTGCACACTATAAAATGCAATAGGTGCATTTGACAATGTCAAACTGGATATGTCAAATTGACATATCCAGGGGTAAAACATGTATCTACGGCTATTTATAAGTATATTGAACAATCTGTTTCGTCCATATATTATGGATTCGAACACGATGACTCACTGGACACTTGACTCGTGGCCAACTCTGAATTTAGTCTATATCTGGTGTTGTTGTAGAAAGTTGAGAATGTAGAATAGATAATGTTTACCGATTTCCAAAAAGAAAGAGTTTATCAATTCTGTCTTTATGTTTTTTTTTTGGTATGTTTATTCACCGATTACTCAGCCAATTGTGCATTGATATTGATGATTATTTTTGTATTTGGTAGGTCCTAATTCAGGGGTGGTCCCATATAAATTTTATCAAAATCGAAGCAGTACTTTGGTTTCTTATAACAAAATTGACTCATGGCCAACTCTGAATTTAGTCTATATCTGGTGTTGTTGTAGAAAGTTGAGAATGTAGAATAGATAATGTTTACCGATTTCCAAAAAGAAAGAGTTTATCAATTCTGTCTATATGTTTTTTTTTTGGTATGTTTATTCACCGATTACTCAGCCAATTGTGCATTGATATTGATGATTATTTTTGTATTTGGTAGGTCCTAATTCAGGGGTGGTCCCATATAAATTTTATCAAAATCGAAGCAGTACTTTGGTTTCTTATAACAAAATTGACTCATGGCCAACTCTGAATTTAGTCTATATCTGGTGTTGTTGTAGAAAGTTGAGAATGTAGAATAGATAATGTTTACCGATTTCCAAAAAGAAAGAGTTTATCAATTCTGTCTATATGTTTTTTTTTTGGTATGTTTATTCACCGATTACTCAGCCAATTGTGCATTGATATTGATGATTATTTTTGTATTTGGTAGGTCCTAATTCAGAGGTGGTCCCATATAAATTTTATCAAAATCGAAGCAGTACTTTGGTTTCTTATAACAAAATAACTGGTAGACTATCATCCAAGTGCCTGTGGAAAAGTGAACAGCAAGTCGCGTACGTGTTGTATTGCGTATTTTGAAGTCTGTTTTATCAGTTTTTTAAACTATAATTATATAGATCATGAAATGTTTCCAACTTAAGCTCCCATTTTCACTCGAAATATCCCTTCTGAAGTCCCTCGTTCCCTTAAGGGTACTGAAGCTATAACAACATATATAACTTTATTACTATTTGGAAGGATCAGTTGAGGATTTGGCGAACTTTGTATCAGAGTTGTTGGATATATACATGCATACATGTTTATTCGATTATTTTATTGTGCCACTCACTTTACGTGCGCAATATTATAATGTATATCTCTTAAACAATATAATTTTGCGCACGACAATATTTCTCTTAACATCGCAATTTTAAACGTAAAAAAAATATTACTTAATTATTGGCTGCAGTACTAGCACGGACACTGCAGACAAGTCGACCTTGGAAACGCCAAGGTTATTAGGTGCTATTGTGCATGTTAATACTGAACAAATAGCGGCGGTTCCAATGGCGCTCTAAGTCAACATTTGCTTTGGTTCGCCTTACGCGGACTGCTCAAACAATACGGTGTTTGGAACACGACAAGGGCACTCTTGTATTCGTTTCTGGCGGTCATTTACTCCTAGCCATTAAGGATGGGCTCGAAGCATGGGCGCAGTTATCACTCTCGCACACCATAACATTTTTAAAACGTATAAAATCGATATTAGAAAAGTGGTAAAAATTATGAAAATATCTTTATTCACAACATACATGGCCAAAAATAGAAATGTCTGCTGGTTAAGTGTATGTTGGTTGTTGGCTGCTGGTTGGTGAGAGATGATTTTGTTTATATAGATAGGGGAATTATTTAAAATAAAAAGTTTTATTCAGATATCATTTATGCCGGATATCATAAATGACGGAATAGTGAAATAACATATTTTCTAACTCCTCAGCCAATTTAAAAGATATCGGAGAAAAACTTTTATTTAAATATTTTTCCTATCTATATAAACAAATCTAGCTCTCACTTTTCTGATATCCTCAGTAATTTTATGTTTAAAAGTGGTATGTTGCGCGAGAGAGATAGCTGCGCGCTTTGAGCCCAACCTTAACGATTGTGGTTCGAATTTGAACGCTAATAAACCACAACGGTTCATAAAACTGGAGTACTTTTCAAAACGAGCACTCAATATATCTAGCGATTTAAATGATATGGCATCTATATAATGGATAAGCTAATCTAATGTACACCACATTGGATAGCTTATCCATCTTTCATGAAGCTATGACTATGATGAAAGCTCTTTTATGTATGAGTGAATAAATGTATCAGAACACGCACTACAGCTATTTTAATATTTTTTCTATTTCTATTTTCTTTTCTAAAATGATATTTCTTTGTTTCCAGAAATGATGGATCTTCATCGCCACCATTGATAAAATAAACAGCGCTTGATCAGCTCTTTACGGTAAGAACTATTATTATATTAATTTATTTTATAATTAACCTGGTCTCAGTTTTATCCCAGGCTCTCAATTTTTTTTATCGCTCGCTAGGAATTCACATGTGAATTTGCCAAGTAATGTCAATAAAATTTTGATACATTTTTTTTTATTGATAGAATTGAAATTGGTGTGGATGAGATAGATAGATACATAGATTCTTTATTTGCATACAACATGAGGAATTTTTATACAATACATTCATTTTTTTTTTTTTATGAGGGTACTGGACTACCAAGTGATGTGTATGATTGGAAGCGAACTAATTTTTGAATGTCGACAAAAGAAAGTCTCTATATTAAAAGAAAAGCAAAATACTCCACTGCAGAAAAGCGGTTTTTGCAGTCTAACTTACGATTTCGTTACGTTTGATATGCTATTGAGTGCGCATTTTTTTTTTTTGTGAATATGCGTAAAATCGCTGTAAAAGGTTATAAGTGCGCATTCTTTAGAATAATTCTAGTGAAATCATGTTAGTAAATTCGTATTAATATAGACTATTATACTACTAGATTAATTATATATTTGTATTTATTAAAAAATATATAGTCTATGACAGGGAGTGAAGACGAATCTAACGACACCTCGCACTTCAAAATCAGTCTTGCCATTTAGGCTGTAAACGATCAGAAGCATACATACATATATAGATACTTAAATACAAATATAAATACACTCGAAAAAGATAACCCTCCTTCTTACGCAGTCGGGTAAAAATGGAGATCCAGATCAAGAAATCCTTTTTTAACAGATCGCAAGTCACAAGGAAACACCCTTCAAATTTAATATCTCTAGGACGAGTTATTTTGGCTGTACCTTGACAGTCATCGAATGACTCAATGCAAAGTCATTTATAAGTATTTGGGGTAATTGTTAAGCTGATTCCAAATTATTTCCATTTCATATATTTACACACTTGTTACCTATACTATGGTCACTACCAAGGCTATACCTATATATACTATACCATCTAAAACATAAAGTATATATAACTGCTTTATTATACATAATAGATCCTGCGATTATACGACGTTTTATTCCACTTCGGTGAGCATGAAGGAAAGCTTAAGAGTCTGTGTAGTTCGACCATCGTTCGTCTCGCTCGCGCATGCCAACATTTTTGAAGATACGAGTATAACTGAATGAATAAACTTATAAAAAAATCGTTGTTTGGGAAACTAGAAAGCAACATCACAAATTTTCGTCAAAAATTTCTATTTGATCAAAGTTAATTTTCATAGGTAAAAATGATTTTTGTAAATTAACCATTAATACCTTTTTAATGTATGATTATTCACTTAGACCAAAATGTTTTTTTTATTTTTTTTATTTGTGGTGTTGATTTCTAGCTAACTAAACGACGATGATTTTATAAGTTCATGTTGGAATATATTATATACTTAGAATATAGAAAAATACAGAAACCGTGAACATGCTTAGAACTGAAGCGACAAAAACTACTCATATATAGAGTAGTTTGAAGCGCGCGCGATCAGTTGCTCTATGAACGTCATAACGAGTGGCAAGCTTTGTTGGTGTTAAATTTAATTCAAATATGCCGTCATGTGTCGTTCCTACGTGTAAAAATACTGCTGGGGTGAAAAAAAAACACGATGGGATAACATTTCACGTGTAAGTAGCACAATTGACATTATCTTACGTATTTATTTAATAAATTGTTCGGTCTTTGATCATCGTAGAGAAAGAATCGTCCATTTTGTTGGTGTTGCCAATATCAACGTTTTGATTTTCCTTACTTTTACTTGCTACCGATTTTTTTAGTTAGTAGTTTGTAAATTAAATGAGTAGGTATTTAAATATATTTTTATCCGATTAAAAATTAATTGGCCAAGTGCATGTCGAGTAGCGTTCAGGGTAGCGTTTCATAATTGCAGTTCACCCTATATGGACTTAGAATAGAACTACTTGTTTGACATTGTGAACATATTGATTGATTTTGCGATTTAAATGGATTTAGTGCGAAATTTTTCCTCAGATATTTTGTATTTTTTTTTGTGGTGGTAGTCTATAACCGTTAACTTATAAAGCCTACCAGGGCCGTAGCCAGGAATTCATTTCAGGGGGGTTTCAGCAATGGACTTGGGCATAGCTTATGGTTTATTCGCGAAAATTTTATGTAGTGTGTAGTAGTGTAGTGTTTTTATAGTAATATACTATAAAAACACTACTACAATTTTCGCGCTCGTTATGCTTTGTTTTTCGTATTAGTGAACCCAAAAAAATTTGGTTAGTGGCTATTTTTAGTTAATTATTTGCTCGTATTAGAAAATTCACAGCACTTTAATGATCAATACAAATATAGATCAATATGAAACAATCATGCGCGAGCGAATCGAGCGCGAAACTTTTTTTTAGTAAAATGATTGAAGCCTGGAAGGATTTTTGATAATGGCCAGGATTTCCCCCCAAACCTACTTAGCTGTGACAGGTTAAAATAATGCCTAACCTTTTAAGCTAACGTAATAAGATACAAACACAAAATAATTTATTTGACCGATTAATCCGAATAGTAAGTCAAGAGAACAGTTATAAAAATAATGATATCCGTTTAAGAAAGTAAATATTTTGTTTTAATATATTTTTATCTCCACGATTTACCACAGCAACGGGTAAATAATGCCTACACTAGCAACATTATGCGGGTGAGAGGTGAGAAGGGTGCGGGACGATTCTTTTGTTTTTGGACACAGCACGGATTTTGTAACTGCATCTGGACGCGCCTTCTGTATTTTTCTATATTCTAAGATTATATATTTACCAAAAATCAATCTGTCTCACTCTGACATGTGTGACTATGTGAAGCCTTCTCTTTCGTACATTTTGTTTATGTCTAATGACAAGGAGCCCTTTGTCTCTACGATATTAGTTCCGAGGGCTTAGCTAAATATTCCAGAGCTTGCTAGTTGCCCTATGGTGTTTCCGCGAGCCAGGAGAGAGCACTCACACCTCTCCTGCTATTTATATAATATCGGTAATAAATGATTATTTTATATAAAATAAACCGATAAATAATGTCTTTCATTGGTACCCATTAACCTAACAGTTCGTTCAGTAATTTTATATCTTCAAAAATGTTGGTATGCGCGAGCGAGACGGACGATGGTCGAACTACTTTCTCTTTAACAAATGTCTTTATTTAATATAAGTAAGTGCCTACTGTATAATAGGATCGTGACGCATTCTCGTGGAAATGTTTATGGAGTTCGGGCATCGAGATGTATCTATCTCGATGAGTTTGGGTAAATTTAAGCAAGTGCATGTATAAATGAAAGCATAATCATATTTAAAGTCTGCAATATGTGTCGCTCTATAAGTGTTTATGTTATTTCATTTCATATTCCCTTTTTGCACTCCCAAAGATTCGTTGGCTCTTGGACTGCGGCCAAATATAATTTTGCATCTCTGATTTATAACTTGCCCAGATTTGATTGTTGCATTTGATTTTCATGATATTTGGATAATTTACTTGTAGAATATAACTTTTTCTATGATTCAAATATTCGCGTATTAATTACAAATAGAGCTGGATTATGTACTTTTCCTTCTATATAGGTATAATAAATATGAAAATAAAAAGACTTGTGGCACTCGGAGACTGCCGCGGTAAAGCTATTGCATAATAGCTTTACGCGCGGTGTGTTAGGTTATTTTCGTTACGGAATTTCTGGATTCGGTCTCCACGCTCAAGGCCCGCGATAGAAGCTATGCAATAGCTTAAAAATATGATGCTATATAAGGTGTTACTGGTCAGGCAAAAACGCTGCAACTAATTAACTATAAACTCTCTAATTATCACCATCATTATCATTCACAGCCATCTCTTTCCCACTGCTGGGCCTCTTTATTATCACGCCACCTTATTCTATTACAGAATATTTAATAGTCTCAAATACTGGCTGACTGGTTTTATGCTGGCCTTGTGGCTCAGTCGGTAGTATGTCTGCTTGCTGAGCTGTAGGTCGTGGGTTCGATCCCCACCCATAGCAAACATTTGTGTGATGAGCATGGATGTTTATTCTGTGTCTGGGTGTTTCTATGTATCACAATATGTATCGTCTATAATAACGTGAATTTTCCTCAAGCCCCTTAACTACCTTTTACAGTATACCCAGGAAAAAAAAGCAGCTGGTACATAAGTTTTTCTTTTTCACCCTGTCAAAGAAAGAAATAAATTGTATGAAAGAGTTAACTTATAAAACTTAGTTTAATTTAAATATAAATTATATACGAAACACAATGTTATATTATTTTACTCGGTTTTAATTAGTATCGAAAAAACATAGTACTTAATTATCGTGAGAGAGCGCTAGACGTGTCCAATTTCCTTTGATATTACGTTGCCTATTATATTACACCTAATTATGGGTCTAGAAATGAAGGCCGCTATTTGCGATGTCTAGACTAATAGATAGATAGATATATAGATGAACTTCAATAATATGAATAATAATGGTCCATAGCAGAAATATATCTAACATGGTTTATTATGTTATTCTAGTTTTACGATTTTCGGGATTGAGACAAATCACATGCGACTTATCCCTTTGCAAAAAGGTTAAATATGTCTCACTATTTATTTTTTATATTTTTCCCCTGCTTACCATTAGGCGAATTGGTGATAAATCTATCTATCCCATGTAAAAAAATCTATAATTTGTAAACTTATTTCAAAAGCATCTATATTGAAAGAAACATAAACTAAATATACTAGTAAAAAATAATGACAACAAATTATGTTATGTTTCACATAATATATTTTAAACATGTGTTTTACTTTCAATCAAATAGAAAACTAATACTTAATACTTTACTTGATAGGTGTTAATTTATTTCAGCTATTTATGCTATTTTTACTATCCAACTATAGTTATAACTCACATTAAATTATCACAATAACTAACTTAAAAACTAATTAAATAAGCAAGAAAAACATAATATAAAAAAAAACTATAGTTATAATCATCGAAACTATTCCTGAAGCTTCTCGAGAAGCTAGTTTTCTATCGCAATAGGGCTGCTGTAGCTGTACAAATAATAGCGTCCCTTACTACATGCTAGAGCTTCGTATCAGTATTTTATCTGAGTAGTTTGAATCTATTAAATCGCAAGCGAGCTATCTTCAACGGTTCCTTTCATTGGGCCATTTTTTGAAATGAAAACTTCTTTAGCGGCGTTGTGCATTTTTGGGATGGGTAAAAAATGTTAAACTCGCGTCTGATCGTCGGATCGTAAGACGGACAGTCAGAAACATATTAACAGAAAACGTTCTGCATTTAAAGTTAATTATTGTATGTACAAGTTTGTCCTTATAGCATGACATAAATAAAATAGAATCTATTTTTTTTCTCAATAGAATTGATTATTATGTATGAATATTTATCTGAATAAGAAAAATGTATGTGCAATATTATATCGAGGCTATTATTGGTAGGTAGACAGAAGATCTCATACAAGTAGCGGGAAGTCACGTGATTCAAGCCGCTTATAGTCTAACTTACGATTGCGTTATACTTGAAACGTTGTTATGTACGTTTTTTTGCAAGAAAGTATGCGCAAAGTTGTTGTAAAATTAGCATTCTTTCGAATAATAATTCTAGTAAAATACATAATATACATATTTATTACGAGACAGTTTGTTGGAGGTGACGAAAAATGCAAATTTTATCTATTGTGAGAGCTTTTTTTATTATTATTACAAAATATTGTAGCATAGCATGAAGTAAAAACGAATCTAAAGACCAGACAATCCGTGTAGGCTATTCCTACATATATACATACATTCGAAAAACATAGCCCTCATTATTGCGCATTCGAAAAAATATGGTAATGCGCGAGCGGGGATAGTGAACTCCATTCACATATCTCCTCGTCTAGTTAAACAAAAGACACAGATAGTGCTGCTTTTCTAAAACGAATTGTAATTTCTCGGTCACGTCACGGAGAAAGCAATTAATGTTGGAGAGCTCATGTTGTTCTCTGTTACGTGCATTACAAATGTCAGCGGTTCGCTTTCGTCCATGGATGTTACGTGCTTTATCTGCGAAGTCATGGCTGTCAACGGAATTACTTCATTCACTTCATTAACGGCTCACTTTATTCCATTTAAATGTTGCAGTAATAACAGCGGATGTTTTGTGTTAAAATTAGCATTGCTGTTTGGTACATTTCAAACGTTTTCGCTGTTTCTGTCTATTTTGAGAATGTCAATTACAATATAAACTAGATTATTATTCTCAAAATATGTATTTAAATAACTGAAAACTGAAACTAACTGATCACTGAAACTTTTGATAACTGAAATTGGACGCCGTATTGCAAATAACGGTGGTGACTCTCGCTCCGGTTCGTTCCTGATGCAAAGGTTGGACATTGCCATTCAGCGGGGTAATGCTGACAGTATTATGGGCACCTTTGCACCAGGATCGATTAGGGTGTGTTATTCGAATAATTTTTATTTTTTATGTAATTGACGTAATCTTTTTAAATTTATGTTGTGAACTGTATTTTGTTTCCTGTATTTAAATTTTTTGCCGAATCTGACATGCAAATAATTTCTTTGCCAAAATCGACTGTACCAGATAAAATGTACATTTGATATTTACATTCGACTTTATTTCGAATTTCAAAAGTATCTCGTTTCGTAGTCGTACTATGAGTACTATAGAGCAGTTCCTTGTTACCTCTCAGAGATGTATGCGGCTAGTATTTGCTTTTTGCGTTGACATATGAATAGGTAGCTCTATTTTTGCGCCTTTGAGGTCTTTGACGACGGACGTCTTTGTTAAGGCCCTAGGAGATATACGAGTGTCAGCGCTGATTTAGGTCCCGGCTAGCTAGACCGATAAGCCTAACGAAGGTTGTATTATGGGGCTGTATATCTTTAGATCTTGTTATTCATTAGCTACCGTCACTATTACAGACATTGTGATTTATGCCTTGATAGACATCCGTAGCTACATAATTCAGAGTTGAATTTGTACTTGTATAATACTTCGATGAAATTAAACATAATTTAACTAATATATCGCAAATATTTTACATAATTTAAAGACCTTACGTTTGACGTAGGTCACAAGTTAGGTTAGACGACAGGTGTCTTTTTAACCGACTTCCAAAAAGAAGGAGATTCGCAATTCAACTGTTTTTTTTGTATGTTCAGCGATTACTACGCCAATTAAGAGTTGTTTTTGATGATTCTTTTTTTTTTTTTTTGTTTGATAGGACCTCAGAAGTGGTTTCATATTAAATAACTGAAAAAAACTATCATCCAATTAAACTAATTGTGTGTTTTGAAGTCGTTTTTTTTTCAGTTTTTTATTTGTTATCGAAATGTGAATTCTCTACTGCTTATTTCACTGAGAAACTATTTATTATTCTTATTCTTATCCTATTATTCTTTCCCCAAGATTCCCTGTTTCAGTAATGCCATTAAAAACATACATAGACAAGGACAAGTAAATATAAATTCCTTATTCAAATATCTACTCGTCCAGGAATCAAACCTTTGACATTTACGGTAGACGACCAATGACCCAAACAGGTCGTCAACTTAGATAAATAGAAGTAAGTTGTGACACATTATTACGTAGTTGCCGTAAAATCTTATTGCTCGGGCTATCCTAATAACCAGATTAATATCTTCAGGGTCACTTTCTTCAAACTCTTTATGTAGGTAGGTACGACATATCGAGCGTATCGAAGCGCGACATGCCCACCCGAAATGCACAACGGTTTCACGCTCCTTACTTCAGCACAATAAGCTTCTTTTAATAACGAACAATAGGGCATTCCTCTTCAAGAATTCAAATCGAGTCAGATACGGGCGAAGTTTGCCCATCTAGAACGCTGAATGGGACAATGGCCTCCCGGGGATACTTTGGCAAATTTAAGGGTCGGCCAATCTATATTTCAAGTATTATGTCATAACATTGGCTAATGGCCCCGAAAGGGTTCTTGATGACGCATTAAGAAGGGCTGATGACGAGAAGCGTCCATTTTCTTATTTATGAGGCTATCCTTACCTGTTCTTTTACCGATATTATGTTTTCAAAAATAAAGGGTAGTATTTTTTGTCATACTGCCCAGAAAAAGAGTAATTGTCTGTTGTATGTCTCTGTAGCATTTTATAACTTAAGATAATAGTTGAGAATTTTTGCATATTTTAAGTACATTGCCAACGTTATTACATTGCAAATTTTTTCGTGACAATGAAGAAAACTTTTCGATCCCTAAATTGTATAATATTTCGAAGATTATTTTTTAAGCTTCCGTAGTAACGGTGTAGGAACCTATACGATACATGAGACTACGGTGGCTGTCCGTAGTAACGGTGTGGGAACCTAGTCGTGAGACTACGGTGGCTGTCCGTAGTAACGGTGTGGGAACCTAGTCGTGAGACTACGGTGGCTGTCCGTAGTAACGGTGTGGGAACCTAGTCGTGAGACTACGGTGGCTGTCCGTAGTAACGGTGTGGGAACCTAGTCGTGAGACTACGGTGGCTGTCCGTAGTAACGGTGTGGGAACCTAGTCGTGAGACTACGGTGGCTGTCCGTAGTAATGGTGTGGGAACCTAGTCGTGAGACTACGGTGGCTGTATGTCTGACCTACCCTTAATCTAATCGAGGTAGAATGGGAAGCCATAAGCCTCCCCATCACTGCGACCCTTGCGGATCTATTCTAACATGTCCTACCCTTAAACGGCTGGATCTTTTAATTTAAATGGTAATATGTAGGGAGGAAGTTGACATTTTCACAGAATCAGTGTCATTGCGACAGATTTATTAAAAAAAAACATACAGACCGAATTGATAACCTCCTTCTTTTTGAAAGTCGGTTAATAATTATAATAACAAAAGAAATTCTCGATTTTTCAATGTCTTTTATTTCTTTTTATTGTTAGCAAACACTAGCTTGATCCTTAGACTAATAGTCCGCTTCACATTCTATAGTCATTCTCAATTATATATTGCAGTCGGTTATTTTCTATAAGTCTTGTGTTTGAAAGTTTGTGAAAGCGCCACACCATCGTTAGTCTTACCGAAATTACAAATTCAAACATTTTCTTTCGAAAACAGAAACGAGCCAGATGAGACGAGTTTCTATTCTAAAGTTTGGGACGTAATGACGATGGCCAAAGTTCAAATCAGAAACCATGACGATCACGGTTCAAGATACATCATTATTGTGAGAACGGGGCCGTATCCGAGACACGTGAATATGAAATCTGAAAAGAAACCAATTCTATATTATTAGCGGAGTCGTCGGCATTTGTGCGAAAGATGACATGTGTAAAATTGTAGTGTTCCATTCAATTGGTAAGTATGACGTGATGTGACGTATGAAATACTAAGGGAGTATGTCCCTTAATATTTCATACGTTATGTCCCTTAATATTTCATACGTTAGGTACATATAAGTTCAGAAAACTAAAAAATAAAAATCGGACATGAGCGAGTCAGACTCGCCCACCGAGTGTTCCGTACAAACTAGTACATAAAAGGGGGAAATTATATATATATATTTTACATTTTCCTTCATAAAGCGAAAAATATACATCGTAAAAATATTTAAAAACCTGGTTTACCTTGTACTAATGTAATGTAATGTAGTAAATTCCTATATGTGTACTATAACACAATGCTTTTTTCCAAACTTCATAGTACTAAGTCAACGGGAAGTATGCGGGAAGTATCGAAATATGGGTTTTTTAAGCTGATATAATACTAAAATATGGGTCTATATTCGGCTGTAACTTTTTATACGAAAACTGAGTTTTTTTTTTTCAGCAAGATACAATGGATCTGCTTATATGGTTTTAATTTCAACACGTTGCCTTCACGCGTTCCCGAGATACAGGTCTTGACACCCGGACGGACGGACAGACGGACAACAAAGTGATCCTATAAGGGTTCCGTTTTTTTTTTCTTTTAAGGTACGGAACCCTAAAAACGACAAAAAACGGCTGAACCGATTTTGATGAAACATAGCTAAGAACACTGTCGATGAAATGAAATCTCTTTCAGATAAAAAATTAGATCGAAATCGGTCCATCTGTTTAAGAGCTATGATACCACAGAATGACACAGATACACACGTCAAACTTATAACACCCCCTCTTTTTGGGTTAGGGATTAAAAAAAGTCGCTCTGCATGACGCTCCGCGTGACGTCCTGGGTATACCTAATTGAGGCCTTACGAAATAAATCCTAATGTGTCCCAATTTCGCTCAAACCCAGTGACGTCGTAATGTCCATACATAAGCAGAATAATATTCCCTAAATTAGAATTCCCCTACGGCGGCGTACGTTCATTTCGTCTAAAGGATTCTAACTATTTCGGGAAAAGATCCCGTGGGTGTGGGCGTGCGCTTTTATGTGTTTCCAATTGATTGCGTATTTTCTTTTCATTGTTGAATGAATGGAAATGGAAATACAATAGGCGTATTCTATTGTCTGAGTATTATTCATTATAGATGAAATATAATTTAATTAATGTGTTTAATTTTATTTCATTAAAATAAGTCGTTCATTATTTTTAATGATTCCCTCGTCGTCAACACTTTCGGGTCCTTCCTGAAGGCATATACCTATGCTCATGTTTTAACGTTTCATGCGTGTGATCTTCTGTGCATATTTTATCAGATGTATTCAATAGATTCAGTCATTATATATGATCCAGCCAGCTGGAGCGACGACCTACGTAAGGCGGCTGGTAGCAAATGGATGCGTAAAGCAGAAGACCGTTCCGGGTGGCGCTTCTTAAGAGAGGCCTACGTCCAGCAGTGGACAAACATCAAATAGGCTGATGATGATGATGATGATATAATCCACCTAGTTAGAGCACGGGTAAGAAACCATATAGTCATCGTCATCTATGTACCGAAAACCGGAAGCTGCGGAAGTGTCGACAGCTTCAAATTTTCTTCTTTTTCTGTTAAATAATTAGGCCCTGTGCGTAATTATTATGAATTACTAAAGAACTCCTTAATTTGTTCCAAAACCCAATGGAAATCCCTACCGGCTATCAGTTCTTACGTGCTATGTGCCCTGCCCACTTCCACATCAACATGCTAATCCATTGTGTTATGTCGTTGACTTTCGTACGTCTATGGATTTCTTCGGTTCTGATACGATCTCGCAGAGACTTCGACCATAGCCCTATCCATAGCTCGTTGAGTGAGCTTGAGCTTCCTTAGCACATATCTTCACATATTTAAATTAAATACTTATCATAGAGATTTTTTTTTATCAGCCCTGTTTGTACAAACTGTCCCACTGCTGGGCGCGGGCGATCTTCTCATTGTGAGAGGGGTAAAGCCATAGTCTAGTCTTTCGTAGAGTATTGAAACAAACATATTTTTAATGGGCTCTGAATGGAAAATTGTTTTACTACATTCCCCAACTTTTGTTCTGATTAGATTTGTTATTTGTTCGCCGAAGCTACCGTACCCACGCTTCGTTACCAGGAGATCACTTGATTTTATTAGGGTTGCCGCATTTTTATTAAATAAAATAGCGTTGGAGTTCCATAGGATCCAATGAAGAGAAAATTGTTTTCATGAATGGTTTGTGTCTGCTTTATTTTATTTTACCGTCGAGTAATGTAAATAAAGGAACATGGAAAAAGTAGAGAATACACCTGGAATATCAGTAGCGAAAATAACAATGAACCTGAGCAAGTCTTATGTGATTTACGCGTATTTATCCCCTCCGCGGGCACATGGCAAAGGTCACGTATTTATTTGCCCCCCGCGTATGGCACGCCCCCCCGCGATTTTTTTGATTTTTTTGCCGCGCGCTATTAAAAAATTAATAAAAAATAAAATTTGTATGAAAACTATATATAAAATTAATATCACTGTAATCCTACTGAATAAAGCTAACTGATATCCAACGCATATGTATTTTAATTAAAAAAAGTATCCCCTATCTAGGCTTAAAGTTGAGCATGCGATTTTTTTTCACCATTTTTTACGAAAAAAATCATATTAAAAAATATTAAAAACATTTCATACATATTATTGTTTTTTTGGCTTTAAAAAACAACAATATACAGATATCCGAGAAAAAATAACATCATCCCATACATTGTTTAGATTAACAAGATCGTCATAAAGCACGTGCGGTTCAAGTGGCCAATTAGGACGGTCGTAAAAACGGGTCATGCTTACAAAATGTGAACTTGATATTCTTTAAGTTGGAATGGCTTGTAACTTTTGTTTATGAATAGTATAATTTATGAGCTTCTGGTTTTGTAATGGTTTAGTCGATAAAAATGTGTTTTATTTATCTATTAGAGACCATAAAAAACCTCGTTTCGGGCTGATGATAATGATGATAGATAATTGAAAAAAATACGCGAAGTCAATTAGGACGTTATTGAGCAAAATGGGTTGCTTTATTTAAAAATCTGTATATGCAGTCTTATTATTAATAACATAACAAATAAAAAACATGCAACATACATACCTGTTGTAATTGAAACTATGTTTCAAAATCGGCTATAAATACCGACGGCGGACATCTGGCACGGCTTTTCGGACACTATTGTTCGTTCGACATGTATGCGTTTAGATTCATATTTGTGATTAATATACACATCACATACTTAATTTAACACTTGTATCGTATCACTGGATATATATCGGTCACATATTACTATTAATTTTGAAGTATATAATGAAACCTTATTTTGAAAAAAAAAACACAACATAAAAGTCACAAAAAAAACACTCAAATTTCGGCACAAAAAAGGTCCGTCGGCGTTCGGTTCGAAACAAATATTTCGATTTTTTTGATCACACAGACATGTATTTGACACTGTCACTAACTTTATTACTGGTTTTGCCACGTGTAAAACATAACAAAATATGTATTTAATCGAAATAAATACATAAAATCGGTATTTATAAATAGATGGCAAGAGCGGCCGCCATTACGTGTTTATAACCTTGACCGCGCGCGTCATTCTGATGCAATTTACACAGAAATTTATTTCGGAAGTATCAATTCTAACGTATCTGATTGGTAGTTTGTCATTTTGCCTGTCTATGAACGAGTTAGAGCAGAAAAAAATATTATGTCATAGTTAACTGGCGGGGAGTACAACAAGGAGAGGAATAACGATACGCTAGCGTATGGCATGCCAGCCAGCGCACAATGGCGGGAAATACGCTGGCGTATTTAATGCCTCCTGAGGGGATAGGTTAACTCGCTAACTAAGTATATAAGCCCGAAGCAGCTTCACATAAGTCTGAGGCAGCCTCGCGAGGCCTACATCCGAGACAGCCTTGCGATATTGCGGCCTCATCAATGCGTGACTAATTTCCTAATCCGTCTGTCATTTTTAGTGCTCGTTGGATTAGCCATAAACGCGCAATCTTCACGACAAGTCTTGGAATTATTTCGACAAAACCACATTGCATAGCAATTCTTGACGATATTTGGCATAATCTAAGCGATATAGCAACCCTCTACATAAGACTGGTATATACATATGTACATAACTAGTGAGCGCAACATACACTAACTTAATCTTCTGTCTCGTGAAGTGTTTCAAAGCGCCTCAGTCTTGTAATTTTCCGCCGTTTCGACGAAATTAACAGTGGAGTGTTTACGAGCTGTAATGAGAAGTCACATGGAACATTATTACTTGTATGTATCTCAATAAAGAGTAAACCTTGTGTGGGTAGATATTCTACTTGACTTACTAAGCAAATTTATGTATTATGTTGTTATAGAAGTTATCACAGTCTACATTAAGCGTAATATTAGTACTTAATTAGACTTGCAGTGTTAACCGTTATCACAGTAAAATTATAGCTATAGCTTAAAAAGTCAATCGCCTCTACATTCATAAGGTTTCCATAAGGTTGTAACTGTAATTTTATATAGTTGTAATTCTTATATTGTCTGTTCCTCGGTGTCACATACACCGAGGCTTATTACCGTAATTAGCGTTTTCATTTTTTCCAATAAATTTCATTTCTTCCTTTTTCTTTTCATACAAAGAAAAATACCGATTGTGGCACCGGGATCTTCAAAATTTATTTATTAGCGATAAGGATGCAAATGCATGTGACCACAAAAAATGTGATTATATACCTTTTTTATGTTGTTAATACCTTTTTTAAATGAGAAATTGGTATAAGATTCGGCGCAAACTGGTTGTGACAGATGGACATGGGTCCGCCGACCTCCCATGGTCAGGGGCAACCTACCAACCTTGACCGAAGCGTGGGTAATCCAACCTACGACGCCGTAAGTCGCTGCTCTATAATATGAGTATACCTTCTATGTACTATATGTACCAGTCTGCAAATTTGGGGACAGAAAAACACCGGAGTAACCATATAAGAGTTCCGTATTTTTTTTTTTTTTAGATAAGTACGCAATCTTAAATAGATGTCAAACAAGAAGAGGAGCCGTTTTTACCCGACTGCGTAAGAAGGAGGGTTACGTTTTTCGAGTGTATGTATGTGGGTATTTATGTATGTTTCTTATGACAACCTACAGCTTATATGACTTGACCGATTTTGATGTGTGTGTGAATAATCATAAATCTCTCGCAAAAAAATAAAAAAAATACGTTTTTTCGTAACCTTCAACGAACTATTTCGTAATAAACAAGTGATTTTACTAGTTTTAAAAAAATGCGCATTTATAATCTTTTACATCGGTTTTACGCATACTTTCTTACAAAAAACGTACACTCAACAGCGTATCAAGCGTAACTAAATCGTAAGTTAGACTACAAAAACTGCTTTTCTGCAGTCGAGTATTTTGTTTTTCTTTTAATATACATACTTGTTATACTAGTAAATATGTATTATTATACTCTAATTATTCCCACAGCTATCATAAGTAAAAAGTAATTAAATTAACACAAGCGTGTGTGCGGGTGTGAGTTACGACAACGTCGTGTCGGGAGCAATTAAATCACAACTCGCAAATTACACAAATTCGAAATTTATACGCCGCCGTTAGGACAAATTTGTGTGTTATAAACGGCTCGTGTATTTCGATATATGTATCTCGTTTTAATGGGAAATTTCATGGATTGTGTATGATGAAAACACTTATGAAAGTCCTGGGATTTATTTTTAACCGACTTCTAAAGAGGTTATAAACGGTCGTCAAAGCTTATCACCGCTCATGTCACTGTCTATCAAACAATTGAAATTAAGGTGTAGACACTGCTCTGCAGTTGCGATGAACGAAGTAAGTGTTCAAAGCCCATATCTTGAAAACTACTGAACCGATTTTGATAAAACTTACAGTGACTCCTAAGTTGAAAGATACTTTATTCTTTTATTGAATAAAGTATCTTTCAACTTAGGAGTCACTGTAAGTTTTATCAAAATCGGTTTTATCGAAAAATTGAAACACGACTTCTAGTTTCTGCGTAATGCGTGGACAAACATGCAAACACTCATGAAATTTGGCACACATGCTTAGAAGCTGGTATAGACTAACATATTCAAAAATTGTGTAATTCTGACAATATTACAAACATACAAGTCGAATTGATGACCTCCTTTTTTTGGAAGTCGGTAAAAAATTACATCCAAGTAAATGTAATTTGAAGTAGAAAAAAGAAAACATTACGTATTTTGTTGTTTTTTTTTCTGATTTTTAAACTATATTTTGAGGGGCGATCTAGCTGCGGGTCGCTGTTTCACCAGCGTAGTGATGAAAAACGGTGATAATAATGATGATGATGAAATATAGTGGCCTGTGTCCGTCTCCACGATCTCTGCTATATTTGTATCAAATTTCATAATAGATTTTGCCGTTTAGTTTTTTTTATTATTTATTTTTCTCAATTCCTACCATTTTGTCTATTTTGAGCCTGCGCCGTCCAGTATTTTCAAAGTCCCCAATTCAATCGCACCATATCGTGTCAGGCTAACCTAGGGGTCGATAGTTCAATGGTGCTCACTCCGTGGCGACCTTTGCCCTGTCCGGCTGCATTCGGTTCACGTGACCGTTCACGTGACCACCATGTGACCCACTCCCATTTGATTCTGACAGATTGACTGTAACAGTGGTCAGTAACGACTTATAAAACGCGGTATGGTATGAGGGCGTTTCAAAAATAAAATTGAAAATTGTCCATAGATGGCACTAATATTTTCTTTTTGTTTGTGGCTGTGGCGCTATTAAAAACTTATTTTCGTCGATTTACAAATATCAAAGTAATCAAAGTAAAATTACGTTACTGGTAACAAAGCCTTGATCAAAACTTTGTTTGTAAGTTTGATAACTTAATAACTTTATGTTAGAAATTCCCTGAATCTGTGAAATTACCGCATCGAAGCCGACATGGATTACCGCAAGTACTCTGCTCCCAGCTTTTCTTAGAATACGAAATTCCGAGTATTAGAAACATTAAGAAAGTAAATAGCTGAAATGGAAATTATTTATTCAATATAATTTTGCCTTGCCTTAGATGTTTCCGAAATACCCAAAAGTTTATCCCTAATATTCGCTATTAAATCAATGTCTGATTAATTCGCTGGTAAATATAACAACATAAATTTGGGGAGTAAATTTATTTGTACTGCGCAGTTAGTTTATACTAAACTTTGCGCGTATTATAACTTCCAAAAGGGTTCCAAAACGTAAAATTGTGTTATCCGCCAATCTTTGTTGTACCTTAAACATTTACGGGGTCTTTATAATTAATTTGTTAATTAACCTCTGTATATATTACGAGTACTCTAACATCTCGAACTAAATTATCATCATTATCACTAGGAAATGTTGCCAGTTATTACTTGTTTATCAGATTCGTTTCGGAAACATTTCCCTCTCTGTCATTTACTTGCAGAAGACAGAGAAAAATGTGGTTTCCGAATTCGACAGATGTCAATAGTTACAGGTCAACATGCCTATAATAACTAGAGTGAATACGCTACAGACTCGCCAACTGAGGGTTCCGTACAAACTAGTAGATAAAAGTGGTAAATTATATATTTGTTTATATTTTCCTTCATAAATCGAAAAATATGCATAGTAAAAATATTTAAGAACCGGTTTTAGCTTGTGCTAATTAAGCTCTTTCATATGATACCATGATACCACACGATACTGTTAAAGCACATTAAAATTTGGGCCCTCCTTCCTTGTTTAAAGACCCTATTTTTTGTGATTAAATTAAAAATATCCAGTTTTCGGATTTTTTCCTATATGTGTACTATAACACAATGCTTCTTGCCAAATTTTATAGTTCTAGGTCAACGAAAAGTTCCCCATAGGTTTTGATTCCCTTGTGAGTGTCGAAATGTGCGTTTTTTACGACATATTCGGCTGTAATTTTTTTTTTTACAAAAACTGAGAAATTTGATTTTTCTTTCTCCAGCAAGAGACTATGGATCTGCGTATATATATGGTTTTAAGTTCAACTCGATACCTTCACTCGTTCCCGAGATAAAGGTCACCCGGACAGACGGACAGACAGACAGACGGACAACAAAGTGATCTTATAAGGGTTCCGTTTTTTTTCCTTTTGAGGTACGAAACCCTAAAAACGGACAAGTGCTAGTCAGACTACCAACTAGCCTGATCCTAAGCGACAGTTTGCCCAAGGATGCATGGAGCACGTGGATCTAGAAGATTTCTGTTCACTCTAGCCTTGAAAATTTTAACATTATAATTCTCAAGAAACAGAGAAAGCAGCTAATAATTAAATTTATGTGCGATTTAGGTACCTATATCATCAATTAGGCAAGGAGCTATCTCTCAGACGAATATGACACCTCTAAAGTAACCCTGGCCTTGATTCTCTCTAGAAACTAATTAGCAAATCGTCGACGACGGATAGATATCGTCAAGGTTAGCATCGTGTCCGAGTGTCTCGCCACACGAGGGCTCCTAGAGGGCCATCGAACAATTATGCTGAATATAAAGAAGGCTTGATAAAGCTTGTCTTCCAAAGGGGAATTGATCTTGACGGTTTTGAAGTATTCTTAAATTTATGCTGAGATATGGTGATTTTTGATGGCACAGCTTTTTTATTTTTGGCGTGAGAGCTTTAAGTGTTTTCGGCCTGTTTACATAAGTATATCAACTTACTTAAAATTTTCTTTCGTCTGTCGCTACTCGCGTACAAATCGTATATTTCAATCAATCTTCACGAAATTTGGTGTACAGGTTTTACAATTTTATAGATTTTTGTTGTCGGGGATGCCTGCTCGAACATACCAACATTTTTGAAGATATAAAATGACTAAATGAACTTATAATAAAATCGGTCAAGTGCGAGTCGGACTCGCGCACGAAGAGTTCCGTAACATTATCTATAAAAACGGCAAAAAAAATTACTAATAATAATTAATTAATAATAATAATAATGTGGGATGTTGACTCGACGATCATTGTCCCGATAGTCGTTTCGGTGAACGGTGTCATAGCGAAGAGCCTCGACCAACATCTCAAGACGCTCTCGCTCGATGGTTGGGTCAAGGGTCAGATACAGAAGGCAGTCATCCTGGACACGGCACGTATTGTCAGGAGGTTCTTCTCTCTGTAGCCCCTACTACCGGCAGCTTGAGCCCCGCCCCGCTGCCGGCGGCACCCTAGTTTTAAGTTTTTTACAATATTTATGTTTATTTTTTATAAGTTTATATTTATGTTGTAAAAAATTTAGAATTAAGATTGTAAATAAATAAATGAGATAATAATAATATTATTATTATTTTATTTTAATTTAATTATTTATTTTTAAAGTTAATAATATAACTCAATATTCAGTGAATATTTGTAACGTCTAACTTTTGCCGTTATCAATATCGCGCAAGAACGAGCAAAAAATCACGTTTGTTGTAAAAATCGTCGTTTAGTTCACTAGAAAGCAACATCACAATTTTCGACATAAATTTCATTTTGATCCAACTTTTCGTTTTAATTTTTATACATATAAATTATTATTACGTTAATAATTTCTAAGAATCATATTTATGTATAAAATTTAACTTTTTTTATTTAAAAAATTTGAGCTCCACAGACTCCAGGGTCCGTGCCTTTTATAAACTAATACATTTTATTTTTTAACTAAGTTTACATATTTTTTTAAACTAGCATATATAGTCCAGTCATTTAGTATTTTTACTTGGAAAGTTTTCCGGGAGTTTTGAAAATTGGTAATTTTATAGATTTTGATATGCTCTTTCCAAATTTCAACTTTGCCACCTCGTATGTTTGCCGCTCGCGCCGCCATATTGAAAAAATGGCGCCCAAAAGCAGTTTTTTTATAATAACTCCTTTCCGACGCATTTTACAGGAAAAACATATCTATACAAAATAAAAGTAGAGGAAATTTCCTACAATTTATGTCTTAATCTTTTTTCCCTAAAATTAATAGTTTCGGCGTAGGAGCGCCGTAAAGTGTAACAGGCATTGTACCAGGCATCCGTTAATAACTTAAACCCTGTACTTCGAAAACAAACCACAGGCGCCTTATTGGCAGTGACAGCAATTTAAATATCATCACCATATTTTTTAAGCAGTTGTGCTTTCACTGTTTTTATGTGTGGACGGTAATCACCTTCAATTTTTGTCATTAGTTCGTCAAGAGAAAACTGACATTCTTCGCAATTTTCTTCGAGATATGAATAAATGTATTGCATCGCGGTATCAATCTCGCTTGCATACGGACCTCTTTTTTTCCTTTCTTCGGTCGAGGGCGTTTGATACAATTTCTTCATACACGAATTGTGATATTGTGCATCGGCTGCGACTAAGTCAGTAACCTGCTCCAGGCGTTCAACTATTGCTTATCCCCAATCATCGTTACGAGCCCGAGCAAGTTCTGAAATACTATTTTTCATCGACAATTTACGCACACTATACACAATATTACGTTCACATAAACGCGTCTGTTTTTGTTTAGATATAAACTCTGCTGTTATCTCAGCAGCACATAAAAAGCAATGATTTTTGAATGAGAACGTTGGACGTGTAGATCGCAGTTGTACTTGAGAAGTTGTACCATCACTTCCCCTACGCAAAGCTGCAGCGATTAACTTCTCATTATTATATCGTTTTCGACACGCATCGTGAACTACTATGGATTTCAATCCCACCAAAAGTTTTTATTTATTGTCTTTTCTTTTTATACTTGACTGACGAAAAGTTTCCAAACCTTTTTCCTTCAATTCAATAACTTTACTTTCTTGCAGTATATCACCACAAATAAAGCAGTTTACTTCATTAGAAGCCATGGATGGCTCTATAAATGCAAACGACACTGTGAAATGATAAACGTATACTGATGACTCAGACTAAATATTTCTATTGAGCTCAGCTGGGTCCAGATGTTTCTTAGAAGGGGAAGAAGGGGCTTGACACAGAAGGGACGCATTCCTTTATACCTACAGAGACATGACAGACTATAGTTAGCTGGGTTTTCATTCTATGGAACAATATTTAACCTTCGTATAATTTTTATAATTTACAAATCACAATATGAGCAGTTTAAAGTAAATAATACACGTTGGTGTGGATGTATAATGGTTTACGGCGCTCGTACGCAGAAACTATTGATTTTAGGGAAAAAAAGATTACAACATAAATTGTAGGAAATTTCCTCTACTTTTATTTTGTATAGATATGTTTTTCCTGTAAGATGCGCCGGAAAGGAGTTATTATCAAAAAACTGATTTTGGGCGCCATTTTTTCAATATGGCGGTGCGAGCGGCAAACATACGAGGTGGCAAAGTTGAAATTTGGAAAGAGCATATCAAAATCTATAAAATTGCCAATTTTCAAAACTCCCGGAAAACTTTCCAGGTAACCTCTATTTTTTCGACCAAATGACTGTACTAATAGAACATTAACTTGAATCAAATAGAATTTTTTGTCGAAAATGTGTCATGTTGCTTTCTAGTGCACTAAACGACGTTTTTTTTTAAATAAGTTCATTCAGACATTTTATATTTTCAAAAATGTTTGTATGCGCGAGCGAGACAAACGATGACCGGTTTACAAATTCTTAAGGGGGTAATTTTACCCAAAAAAGGGGGGGGGATTTGTTGTGGCGCCATTACGGGACCAATTTTGATATGCTAGAAACGTTTGGTACTCAATTCAAAACAAACATTTCAAATACGAGCAAAATCGTTCAAGAGGTCGTAGAAGACAAGATATTGTGTGAAATGTCGATTGAAAAGAGGTAAAATTTGCAAATAAGCATTACGCTGAGTTACAAAAATAGTACCTTATTGTAGTTATGGATTTTCCGTATATTATTTTTTCCTTTCACTGTACTTATTGTTCTATTTATGTATTAATTGTAATACTTTTGTCACAGAATAACGTCAATCTATTTAAACACCTGTTGTACCTATTATAATAGGGCCATTTTAATAGGTCACATTTGACACTTTTCAATGCGCCCGTATTCCCAATCGTTCTATATTAGATTCGTCTCGAAAGTTATACGTTTCTCTCTGTCAGTCCTCATATAAATGACAGAGATCGAATTTACATCCGACTGGTTGCGAATAGCCCTCTCAGGAAATGTCTGAATTTTTGACATTTCATGAGGCCTATTCACAACCATTTCGAGGCGAATACGATATCGAACGATATCAGAAAAATATTGAATATACCTACTGAAAAAATATTGTTAGTGTTAAATAAAAAAAACTATTATGTTGACTCTACTATAATGTGCTCGCGGGGTCTACTGTTCTCAGAGCCATATTACTGAACAATAATTATTGTTGTTTGCAGGTAGTCGGTTGAGGCGGGCTCCGTCAACCTGCCATCATGACCCTGCACTGGTGGATGCACTGGTTCTGGGTGACGACCTTGCTCACCCTTCATGGTGAGTTACTAACTCAGATATACTTAGCCTCTATCGACTACCTTCACTACGGCCCATTTAAGATATCACGATACCGTTGCTTGTACTGACAAGGGGCCGATTGCACCTTAAACGGAGTTTATTTTCTGTTTGCTACTAAAACTGACAAAGTTTCCTTTCATTTGTCTGGATGCTGGTATTCTAGTACAAGTATAAAGTACAAGTATTCTAGTAGCGCGCTCCATCGTAGACCGTAAATGTCGCTTAACACCAGGTGAGTTGACGGTCAAGCGCAAGCCTATTTTCGAATAAAAAAAACAAAAAAGTCATATTCGCTTACTGAAACTTTTACAATTTCATAGAATTTTCTTTTCATTGTACAATTTTGTTAACATTTCACTCAAAAGGGAGGAAATTTTCTGTGGTGCCATTTATCGGCCAATTTTGATAATATTTGGCAGAAATTAATTTTATTTTTATCGAAGATCTGAAACATTTGGTATTGAATTCTAAGCAAGGATTTTAAATATGAACAAATTTGATGAATGGTCAAGTCAAGTCAATTAATGTCAAGATAGTAAGTATCATCAAAAAAGTTTGTGTTCGCGCTGTCTACTGTTCGCAGAACTGCTAGTTTTATTGTGACAGAAATAAAAATTAACCACTCTTCCAAACTCTTAATTTATACTTCAGTCGAATTTCATACTAAAATTAGTCTAGAGTCGTTAAATCGGACCAATTATTGCCTTTGTATGTATATTGTACGAGTGAGTAATTAGGTCAAGTGTTCAGACAAACCACCACCGTAATATAGAATATTGTACGAAGGTTTCATGACAAATCGATAGAAGTGTGTTAGATATGCATGTTTTATGTATCTTCAGCTTTTTTTTTTACCATTTTTACCATTTACCACAGCCTCACGACCATGAGCGATTAAGAAAGGAGTATGCGACGTCGATTCATTAACCGCCGTCATCATCATCATCATCTCAGCCATAAGAAGTCCACTGTTGGATATAGGCCTCCCCCATGGATCTTCAGCTTTGGTTACAAATAAATAAAATTACTTAATTGAAAAAAAAAGAAAAACTATTTGAATACCATTTTAATACAACAATGAACAGTGCTAGCGAGAAAGTATGCGCAGTGCCTATGTACAATTTATTTTTATGTTCTTTTCATTCCGCATATTAAATGAGCGACGCGACTATCCCGCCCCCGCGACTCGTAAATAATGAAATGCCTTACGTTCACGTCTCCTTTCCCATTATAAATGGTCGCTGTTATTTATGGAGTTCTTCCGAGAACGAGAAAACTGCCTCCTAAGGGCTTAAATTTTTAATTTTGCTCGTTTACGTAATTGTAAGTGAAAATTATGGGACTTTTTCATCCGAAAATGTCACGAGGGAATGTAATTGCGATTTTTATTACAAAAGCTACCGTGGTGAGACTGGTGAGCATACATTAACGTCAACGCCACTCCAAATCAAAACTGCACGTCGAACACTACATTCAACGACACGCTAATCAATACCACATAAGCAAAATTAACATCTGTACCTATATAACACACACACACATTCTTCCTCTTGCATAATTAAACAAAATTTTGTTGTTATTAGCCTGTAGTGTCCCACTGCTGGGCAAAGGCCTCCCTCCGACATTCCCAGTCTTGACGGTTTTCTGCATTGATGTGCCAGTTTTTAATAAAAATATAAATAAAAAATACATATTAGGCACGTAATTACATATTAGGCACGTTCATAAAAGGCACGGACCCCGGAGTCTAAGGAAATTAAATTTGTAAAAAAAAAAACACACACACAGACATATGCATGACGTTATGGTCGCCGTCTAGTTGCAGCTCGCTCATGATCAAGCGTATAGAGCTCGCAACGCTTACTACTACTGACAAATTAATACGTCGTACCGCTTTTCGAAAAACGGCATGACAATCGCGGGTAGCGGGTGAGGTAACCGAGATTGGCGGGAGGCGGATTAGGCGATTGTCCGTTATACATCGAATATTATCATAATGTCTTATGTGACAAAACTAATTCCAATCCAATTTGATACACTAGAGCACGCTTTGTATGTGTTACTGTAAAAGCCCGAATATTGGTAAATCTTAGGTTTTACCAGTAAATCTTAGGGTTTACCAACACGAGTCGGTAAATGTAAGAATATGTAAAAAATAAACGATTTTATCGGGCTTTTACCATTAGAATTTAATACATACTAGGTTTTACCATTGACGGTTGGTAAATGTTAGTTTTGGAAATAAAAAAATGCATATGTTACTGTATTCGGCTTTTACAGTAACATATATAATAACATTTGTTTGATTGAACGATGTAGCTTGGTGCAACGCAGTCTTAGGTATAAGCAATCATTTCTTCAGAGATTAGGTTATGGTTTTTTTTTTAATACAAAAAAAACCATAACCTAATCTCTGAAGAAATTATTGCTTATACCTATACCAGGATCAACTAGTTTGGCCTAGCCTAAACTGGTCTATTATGCATTGTTTTATTTCCAAAACCAACATTTACCAACCGTCACTGGTAAAACCTAGCATGTACTAAATTCTAATGGTAAAAGCCCGATAAAATCGTTTCTTTTTTACATATTCTTACATTTACCGACTCGTGTTGGTAAACCCTAAGATTTACTGGTAAAACCTAAGATTTACCAATGTTCGGGCTTTTACAGTAACATATGCATGTAAAGTTTCGCCCTCCGTTCCTACGCCACAGTTAAACGTAAGTTATATATACTGTACAATTCTGTTCAATGCGTGACCGCTGGATGGCGCTGCAACGAATCTACAACGACAGATACCCACCCGCACAAACGACTAGTAAATTTTTGCACACATTTTCGTACGTCATCTTATAAACACTCCCTCGCTTCGCTCGCTCGGTCAGTAATAAATAGATTCCGTGATACCCTCATTATATCCTAGTAGCTAACGATCGTGCTAAATGCATTGCACATGTCTTCGCTGGTACTGTTATCGCATGCACCTCGTCGCCAACATATTACACCGTGTTAGCACTATTAGTACTTACTTGATTATTGCTTTTACAAGCTTATTTGACCTGCAAACAAACAGCTGACAGCAATGTTGTGAATACGAAAGTGGGTAACTCTGTCGCTCAGATTGTTACCTTTTCATGACATTATGGAACCCGTGAATACAGACTTGTCAGCCACAAGATGCCCACTGTTGGACATAGGCCTTGGCTTTCTAAAATCTTGGATTAAAATCCATCCTGGAGGTGGATATGGAATTGTTTGGTTAACCATCTTAGGTTCACTTGCGTTTTTTTTTTATATATGTAGAATAGCTCTACGTTTGACTACCAGCACGCTTGATGGAAAGCGATACTGTGGCCGAAGATGAAGCACGTAGACCTAGAAAATACTTATTCACTCTAGACTTGAAGAAACCCGGGTTATAGTTTTCAGGAAACAAGGACAGCGGCAAGGCATTCCATTCCCGAGCGGTTCGCGTTAGGAAGGTGGAAGCAAAACTCTTTGTTCGAGCTGATGGCAACGGTTTTTAACGGTTCTAAAACATTTCCAACATTTGGTGACGTGGGAATGTTAATGCGTTCTGTGCGTTTTGTACACTACTTCGTAAAGCTTCTTTTTTTGTGTTTTACTTGAAAGCCAGTTCCTATTACATAGTATGTGTACAAACGTCTACCTGGCAATACGTCTACCGTTATCTACTTATTAGTAACAGAGGACGTGCTACTTGATCTTGTGACATTAACCGTTACATCTCTTTAATCGAAATATGGCACAATTTCCGTACTCGTTCGTCTGTGATAGAAGAAGTTGATGAGTTTTGAAGCGGAAATTGCCTTATTTTTGAAGATCATGTTAAACATGAAATATTCTAATGTTAAACATAAAAACAGAATACCCGACTGCATAAGAGCGATTTTCTTAGTGCAACTTACGCTTACATAGGCGCATGATATGGTGTGGAGTGTATATTTTTGCGAGAAAGTATGTAAAAAGCCTGTATATAATTTAATGAAATTAATATTTTTTGGTAAAAATCGCTTATTTGTAACGAAAATGTTGGAGTTTTTTTTTGGAGATATTTCTTGTTATTATTACAAAAAACTATAGCCTATGACACTCAGGAAGTGAACACGAATCTAATGCACATCAAAATCATTCAAGCCATTGAGGCCTGGTTTACAAATCTCTGTTATAAGGTCAATAAAGTATCTGAATCTGAATTTAGCCGTGTAGGTGGTAATTATAGTATAACCCTTCTTCTTGCGCAGTCGGTTAAATAACACCACTCTAGTTTAAAACTACCTTCATAACATGACAGCTGCATAAATAGCTATTATTATGTCTCCTTGTAAATTTCAAATAACGAATACTAATCACATGTATACGGTATCACAATCGCTGTCAGAATGATTTCTTAATCCGCAAGGTACACGGCACCTGAGTCACGATATGCTAATGCCGATATGTCGCAGTGCCAAACGCAAACCCTGCCCGGTTTACAGTCTGACATTTGCAGTGCACTGCGTGCAAACAACCAGCTTGTATTCTTGTGAAATAAACAAGCTTCATAATCTATTAGACTTATGTTAGTATGATTCATTTTTAACCGACTTCCAAGAAGAAGGAGGTTGTTAATTCGGTATGTATGTTTTAGAGATGGTCCCATATAAATTTTATCAAAATCGATGCAGCACTTTGGTTTAATACCAAAATTACTGGTAGTTATTTTGTTCAGTTTTTTTAACTATAATTATTTACCTGGGCGACCGAGCTCAGCTCGGATTTTTTTATGGCTGAAAGCACTTTAAAATTTGGACCCTCAATGCATAAAGACCCTATTTTATGTGATTGAATTAAAAATGTGCAATTTTCGGATTTTTTACTTTATGCGTACTATATGACAATGCTTCTTGCCAAATTTCACAGTTATAGGTCAACGGGAAGTACTTACCCTATAGGTTTTGATTCCCTTGCGAGTATCGAAATATGCGTTTTTACGACATATTCGGCTGATTTTACGTGATTAAATTTAAAATGTACAGTTTTCGGAATTTTCCCTTTGTGTACTAATATGACAATGCTTCTTGCCAAACAAAGTTATAGGTCAACGGGAAGTACCCCATAGGTTTTTATTCCCTTCGGCTTACCAGATACGTGCATAGCCAGATAGGTAAATGGCTCTCATTGGGCATTCAATGCTTAAACCGAAGCAATGGTCAATTTTAAGATTCTGATCAATGGCACAGAAGATACTATAATATTCAGTAGTATATAAACTACTAATGTATCATCTATAACATTTATATATAAATATTATAGATTGTGTTATCACAGCTCAGCATACACGGAAGGCACGAGGCATGAGGCTGTTACGTCCATTCCTGAGTTTTCACGCCTGCATATTTGCTTATATTGTTACATTCTCGGGTCGCTGTGTCGATTCCATTTCAAATATGCACCAGCTAATGTCCAGCTTCGATTTCACCGTGATACAACAATACCGATGTTTGATAAATTCGAGCCCTGCCTTGAAATAGGTCGGTTGTTATCGAACAGGCGTCTCGTAATTCGATACTGAGTGGACTGTATATGTATGATTTCACTTCATTTTTTTAACCGACTTCGATAAGGAGGAGTTTATCAATTCGTACCGTATATATATATATATATATTTTTATGTATGTACACGAATTACTCCGTCATTCAAGAACCAATTTTTGTGTTTCCTGAATTGGTGTATAGAGAAAGCCCCCAAGTTGGTCCCATAATTATTTTATAAACATAGCTTTGTTACTTTTTGAATAAACTCTAAAAATTAAAATATTTTCATTGTATTTTCCACAAAATTCGCCCTATTACATAGGACCATTGTTTTTCAGATTATAGAATCGCAGAGTTCCACCTATACGTTTTTCTTTGCAAGAGTGTCAAATATTAAGGAATATCGTATAAACATCTGCACATTTTCTAATCTTTGAAGACGAGCATTTGACATTCAATGACAAATCGCATTCTTGACAAAAGAAAAAAAGAGCGAGTGAAGAGAGGTCTCTTTAAAAGTTTACAATAGTCAAGGATTTAGTAAGTTGCGTTTGAAGTCGGTTTTTTAATAGAAAAATTATATTAGAATTAGGTACACAGTTAAACGTTTTTTATGCAAGATATTTCTAGAATTGACCACCAACTCGCCTGATGTTAAGCGACGGTGTGGCCGAGGACGGTGTGGAGCTCGTCGATCTAGAAAATATCTATTCACTCCAGCCTTGAAAATTCCAAGATTGTAGGTCTGGGGAAACAGAGATGGCGGCAAAGAATTCCGTTCCTGTGCAGTACGCAACAAAAATGTATATTAACGTATATTAAACTAAAATAAGTAGTAATTCTGCGAACTGTATGTGGCGGGCTCAAACGTCCCGTGATCTGTGCATGGTTTGTTCATGAACTAACTTTATATTTATTCTAGCATGGACTGTTTCGGAATGAAACGCGGTAACCGACAAGAATAGCCATTTACTCTCAAACAATATTCATTCCAAACAGACTTCATGATCGTATATTTTGACAAACTCTTGACCGATTTTTCTCAATTCTTGTTTGGCATTGAGTATTAAACATTCGTACCGAATAATATCAAAATCGGCCGATACAATGGATACAACAAACCTATCTCAATTTAACTTATACATTTTACGACGTCTAATCTATTTGGACAGTATTTGAAATTCTTGTTTAAAATTGAGTACCAAATGTTTCTGCCTGATAGGATAATAATAGGCCATATACCATAATATTATGTTATATGGCCGATTATCTGGACATCTGCCTGATATAATAATAATAATCAACCACGTACCATAATATGGTATATGGCTGATTATCATATGAAGCATTTGGTAAGAAACATTTGGTAAATTATATTATTATCGGCGGGTAAATGACGCCGCAGCAAACGTCCCCCCTTTTTAACCGACTTCCAAAAAGAAGGTTATCAATTCGATCGATTTTCAACATTCAACAGTATGAGTGAAGCGCGTCAGATTATAGAATCACAGAGTTCCACCTACACGTTTTTCTTTGCAAAAGTATCAAATATTAAGGATTATCGTATAAACATCTGCACATTTTTTAATCTTCGAAGACGGAGCATTTGACATTCAATGGCATACCTCATTCTTGACAAAAAAATAAACGAGCGGGTGAAGAGAGGTTTCTTTAAAAAGTTTACAACCGTGAAGGATTTAGTAAAATAAAACCTTCTTACTCCTCATCCAATGTGTATAAGGAGAAAATAGAGTTACTTCGACGATTAAGCGTTCTGTTTAATTATTACGCGACTGAGCATGATGATATGAACTTTATGTATTCTAATCCTTTCTAATATTACAAGTAACGAAGTAGCGTACTTTGAAGTCGGTTGTTTCAGTTTTTTAAATTATAAAATTATTCAGACAGATATTCCCCTTCCAAATATCGTGAACGAGAAGAAGAAATCTGAAATTTTAGAATTTGTATAACAAGATTCGTCTAGATTAAAAATACGATTTTGACGCGAATACTAACAACATCCAACAACAACATAAACATCTGGACTAATAAAAGCTAATTTTGCCAGTTGATGAAGAGACCTTTCCTGTCTTCTCTCACTTGATTAATAAATAATTTTCATTCGTAGTCGCAACCCTGCCATTGATAATAAATAAAAAAAGGTCCTGAAGTCCTGATTAAAGTGTTTCTTTTCAATTTACGTGCGTACTTAGGTATTTTGTTCTACCAAAAAAAGCATTCTACAGTCGACCGTCGTCGCTTCGCAAACAGAAAAACTTTCCTTGCCTCCGGTACGAGCGAGATAAAGGCCGGACCTTTTATTTTCGCTGAAAAAGTTCCAAACTTTGGTTACCGCTAAGATATCTCTTAAGCTTCCCGAGTACAAAGTTTTTATGAAAGAATTGACAAAGAAAATTGGTATGATTAGGATTTTTTCTATTATAATGGTTGGGAAAGGGAATTTAGCAGACTTTTTAGACTTAGGGGTTTTATTTTATTTTTAACTTCTCGCTGACACGTAATGACACTTGTGGAAAGAAGACAGAGAATTTGAGACGGCGATCTTAGGTAAGTAACGTTTTTCGGTAGGGTATAAGGCCGTATAGGTTTTCTAAAATTAAGTCATATCTATCGTTACCAGTATCAAAGCCCTGTAAAGTATATTCAGTTTAACAAACTGTAGTTAAAAAAAAATACCCAACTACGTATTTTGATGAAGATATCGGTGAACATACTTACACATAAATACATACAAATAAGGACTTTGTTTTTAGACTCTTAAAAAATGTGAATGATCATTGCATGATCTTACTTACATCAGAAATGACTCAACTCACAACACAAAGGCTTTAAAGTGTCCACACTAAAAATAAAAAATAAATAACACCGAAATCGAAAATGCTGAACAGTTATAAAATCGTAATCAAAATAAATTCGCCGAGACATAAGACAAACAAGAAACCAGGAAAAATATCCCAAGAACTCAACCAAAACCTAACTAATTAAGACAAGTTGTGTCAATTGATATACTTACTTATAAAAATTTCGCCTTCAAGCAAATTGTTCTAAGAAATAGACTAATATTGAACGAAGAAATAAAAAATAGATTATTTTTATTACAAACACTAGAAACCCAGCAAGAGATATTAACAAACAGATTAAACTCTGGGAGAGGTTAATTCCCAGTTATACTTTTCTAGGCTTCGTGTCCTTGACATATACAAGGCACTTGCGTACTACACGTGACACCTCGTTAATATGAAAGGCTTCGGGCAGGCGACACCTCGCGACAGGCTACCGAAGCATTCTGAAAAATATATGAGGCTGGAGAGGACTTGAAGGAGGTCCTTAAAATATTTTCGAGGTATTGCGCATTTTCACGCGTCAGGGCGTATACATTCTTATTCAAGTATCTTACAAGTACATACGTATACATGTGGGCATACTATAGGTATGTCCTTTGTTTGGCTCCACTTTATAGTTACTTTGTTTTTTTAGTGGTTTTGTGTGTTGGTGTCTTTATCGTGGCGAATCATTTGCGAATGATGTCAAATTTAATTTAGTTTCTTCCTGGCATTTGTTAGTTGATGGATTGTAATAAAATCACTTCAAACGTAATTTTGTGGAAAAAAAAAGTTACAGATCATAAGGACGTAGTCGAGTTTTAAGTTTTTCTACCTATCCCAACTATTAAAGTAACTCTGGTACGACTCTTTGTCTGTTTGTTACCTTTTCACGACCACGGCTGAACCGATTCTTTTAATCTTATGGAACAGAGATAGCCTGAGAACCTGCGGACATAGGCAATACTTTAGCACCATCACCATCGTTTCTCATTACTACGTGGATGAAACCGCGGGGCATAGCTAGTAACTTATAAATTTCCATAAAAATAACAGCAACGTGAGGTTATTTTAACAGAGGGAAAAGATAGATACGGCATTTGGTGAATTTTCTATTCCGAAACCCGAATACATGTACCTATGTATTCCAGTATTCCTATAATTATACACAGTAATCCAGTTAGTGCAGTAAACCCACTCATGCGCCTAATTGTATTACTATTGTTATTCTAGGATGGCCAGTTTCTGACGTCATCCCCTCCCACGTTATGACCAGTTTTATAACACTTGAGGGATGTTTGTATTCTTAGAGCTTATTCTTCTTTATCGTTATGTTTTTTTAAACACGTGGGAGTTAGCTGAACGAAAAATGTAATTTATTTGTATTACAAGCGTAGGAGTCACGAATTGCGTACCTACTGTAAATGTTGTTAAATGTGGAATCTTCTTGCTTGTATATTTAAACCTCCCCGGCTAGGCGGGAGAGGCGGTTTCGACGGTCGGAGCAGGTCGTGGATTCAACACCTGTTCAGACGTTATAGATAATAATCGAGTACCTAGTCCACCACGTTAGCCAAGTTGAGTTGGTTGGTTTCACAACTTTGAAAACGTTAAGAACTGTCAGAAATACAGGCTTCTTCTTCACCTCCGCTGTTGAAGTTGGAAGCAATTAATAATATGCACATTACTTCGAAAAGTTGCTTGCTTCTGAAGCATTTAATAGACTTCGAAATTTCGGAACCATTTCGTAGGCCATACCAAATTGCACGATCCTTTGTTGACCGCAAGTCTTGGTTAGATCTGTTATGTGCGGAACTCAGGAGAATGACAGATTGAGTGAACGAACTTACAGTTCTGTTTTTGCTGTTTCTTTCCTGTTGTCATTTTCATATTCAAGTCTTGCATTAGTTGGTGTCAATTGGCGCTCGCGTCATTCGGATCCTAGTGATTTTTAGGGGATCAAATAGCTATAGACGTAGGAAGAATACGTCTGAGCAAATAGCTTCTTTGATCCCAGAAAGATCCCAGTCTGATCTTGAAAATACAACATTGGTATTTTCAAGATCAGACAGATATCTTCTGAGTGTTGTGGCTCTTACTTGTACCACATCGTCGCTAGATCGCGACCAACAGGCGGGTTGGTTAGAAACTTATTCGCACTAAAAGAACAATCGGATGTATTTCAAATTATACAAACCGTAGCTATCGTAATTTTCTATGTTGGAGAGTGTCCTTCGAAACAATAAATTATGTACTGTAGTGGAACAATATCCAAGGTCCATTATCTAGAGCCGCTCGTAAAACGGGTGTGTTCCTAATTCGTACGCACCCATTATTTGTTTCCGCATAAATAAAGCCTCGCCAGTCGATATGATCGCATCTAAAGCCGAACAGCATCGCTGTAAAATGTTATACAATATTATACATGAACATTCATGTATAATCACAGAAGACTTTAATAATAGTATAACAACAATCATTTCTTAATTGTTATTTAATAAATTTTCTTGAAGTGACAAAAGTCAATTACTTATGTTATTTAAATGTTTAATAGTATTAGTATAGTATTTATTTATTTAAAGATAAACAAAATGTATCCGAGGAGTCCATTCAGAAGCAATCATATTATTTTATACCTATTTATAAAATTTTGTAAGTGTGACTTTTTGACAATAAATATCATTCATTCATTCATTAATGTATGGCGCTAACAAGTACACGTGCACTTGTTAGGGCCATCGTTTCATGGTGAATATTCCAAATGTCCGAATGAAACGTTTTATTTCTACATTTATCCTATGGACTGCTAAATTGTGGAATACGCTTCCTGAGTGGATCTTTGCCGTTGGATACAATTTTCTGTCTTTAAACCTCAGATGAATCGGTTTTTTTCTAGTCAAGCACTCCATCGCATACTGCAACATCGATTAACGTCAGGTGAGTTGGCGGTCAAGAGCAAACCTAACTTGTAATAAAATGTTTATGGTTTCCTTGGCACTGACATGTGGAACTGAAACTTCCTACCGTGTTCCTATTGCCAAGTTATTTGATTTTAATAATAAATCCTTTAATCCTATAATCTTTAAGGCAATCCGCAAGTGTGCCAGACAATTTAGGAGTATAGATCCGTGATTTCTTCTCCTCATTTATCTGATTGGAATCATAAATGGCTAAGTTCACTTCAACTGCTTACTGCTTAAGCTATTCTGTGCTGCCTTCTTTAATTGTATTGAGAACAATTATTTTGAAATATTTTGAAATTTCCAAAGCTATAGTGATTATGTATCTTTTAGATCGACAAGCTCCATCCTCGGCCACACCGTCCCTGAACATCAGGCGTATTGGTGGTAAATCGTAGTGCTGATCTAAAAAAAAATGCGTAATATACAGACGAAAATTGCGGTCGCCATTCAAACCACGCGTTACAGCCACAAAACACTGGTACTGAGTAATATGCATAAATTGTGATGAATTTACCGCAATGGTTGATGCCAGTGGCCACAAAAGCGGCAGTGGTTTTTGGCTATGGCGCTTGACCCGCGTGCGACAAGCTTATTAGGTATTCTTTAGTAAAAACAATTCTTGAAACCAGTACATGAATTATATCACGAGCTATCTAGATACTCGAAACCAATGTCAGAGTTCGCAATATTTGTTACTGTATATAAAATGTAAATAAAAAGGATTTGAACTCATCGGGCCCTAAAAGGGTCGGTTTCAGGCCATTTGAATAATCCTCACAATAAGGACGGGCAGGGCGCGGCCGCAGCTGTGGACAGGACATTTACATTTAATACAATGAACAAGTATCGATATTAAAAGAAGAACAAATTACCCGACAGCAAAAAAAAACGTTTTTGCAGTCTAACTTACGAATATTCGTAGATAGATTTTTCCCGGGACTGCGTGGCAAGCCTGGTCGAGATTGAAATATTTTAAAGTGATGTCTTTACAGAAGCATCGTCAGATGACAGACATAATAATGTTATATAAATTACTTAATGGATACATCGACTTGCCGCGATGTCGTACAAATATGCTTATTCATTCTCCTTTGGTCCGGATGTGTGCTAGCTATGATAACGAAATTATTCGAAAAAAAATTAGATATTTTTAATGTAACATCGCTTCCCTCTTTTAAATTTAAATTACGGAATCTATTAAAATAGGCGTTTGTATTTTCCTCTACTTAATTTGTAACTATTCTATATATATAGTATAACTTGCAGTAGGTAATTGTAGGGAAATTTAAATGTTTTTCTATGTAATTTAGGTTCACTGTTAAGGACTTATGCATAATGCATGTTTTTAAATCCTAGGTAATATTGTTGTATAAGTTTTCTTGCATAAGACTGTTTGTGAACTTTCTTAAAAAAAAAAAAAAAAATTAAAAAAAAAAAAAAAACTGACTCGTCTTTAGACTACACGTCGGGCAACGTGTGTCGTGACTTGTGAACAGTGACGATGCCCCTGTGTGTTTAGAAAGTGCAACACCAAGATACATATATAAGGCCACAATACTAAAAAGCTTTAAGGATGTGTCTTATCTTCATGTTCAATGAGTATAACCTCTATAGATAAAATCTCATCTACCATATACATGTTTCGAGACTATATTTGCCTGCCAGTTATTTTGATAGAAATAATATAACCATATTTGTTTTTTCCCTAAGAAATATCTTTTTGTGGTACGAATAAATTATAAATGAGTGTTTTATTTGAAGAATGCGATACATTTACTTGTATATTTAGCATGTTTCCCACCAACAAGCATTTACTTCCGTAGAACACGCTCACGCGATATCATATTTGTTTCGTGCTGAAAACGAAACAACAATATGCAGGATCAGATACGCATGTGTTAATATGCATTTATGAATAATAAATAACATGCGCAGTGCTAGTGATAACTATAAATACAAAGTTCTCCGCAAACTAAACTCCCTATGTTCAAGCCCCGAGGTTTCAGGGCGTTCCTCAAGATCTTGAAAGCTGCGAGAGAGACAAATTTACTTACGCTTTTATGACTTGTTAATTTACACACTGGCTTTTGTGATCTTATATTTTAGACAGATTGTCCGCAAGCCTTGAAAAAATAAATACATTATGTAGTAGTACCTACTTTTATATAGCAAAGTCTTATGAATAAAAAAAAATTATGTACTTAGTCAATGTTTGCATGTGTGACAAACCGTACTCGTAGGTGACCTATTTGTGCATTTCTATGAAGGAGACTATTCATTTATTATTTAGTTATGAGCTACGTCCGAGTTTTCCTGTACTCATTACATACTTTTATTATACTAAATTTTATTTAATTATTTCATGTAACATTCCTCGGGTCTAATATTAGGTTTTTCCGCGAAGGTCTGTCTAGAATATGCGACATAGAATTTTCCAGGCAACACAGTTAATTTCGTACAGGGATCGCGTGTAATCATGAACAATATGTCATGCAATATTTAAACAATATAAGTACGTATATACAATATGTTCTAGCTTGCGGTTGGGGACACAGGGAAATTCATTACAATGCTATAATAATCATAGTTTAAAAAACTGACTTCAAAATTCGTATATTTTTTCCATGTATTTTATTTTAAAAATATTTATTACCTACCAAATAAAAAATAATAATCATCAGCATCGATTCATAATAGACGTAGAAAGCATCCAAAAAAAATTGTCGAATTAAAACCTCCTTTTTGGAAGTCTGTTAAAAAAATAAGGCGCGGACCTAGCTCAATTAAAAAATTATAGTCATTTGCTAGCTTTGTCATAATTAAGTAGTAAATAGCAGACGGTATAAAAAGCAGGCGTTGTTTCGTATATATGTATTTATGCTGGTAGATCAGCCAGATGCCAGGTGAATGTCACATGTAGCATAAAAATACACTATCTTAAATCCTTGCCAATAAATTATAGCCCTTCTCAAAAGTATGAATTGTACTAACTTAATTAACAGGAAAGTCGATAACTACGTTATATTGTTTTGGGTTTGCAAACATTTCGCGCTCGTTTATGCTAATCAAAGCAAGTTTCATGAATTACAAATTCACTCAAATTTACAAATACAGTTCTCATGTTTACATTGTACCGATGGAGTTTTGGTGAACCGTTCATTGTTTGTTTTCGTTCTATATAATATTTTCATAGAGATATGACGGTACGTTTGCGGATATGCGTCTACAGAACTTGAGAATGAAGTCTAATTTTTACCGACTTCAAAAAAGAAGAAGGTTAACCAATTCGGTTGTTTTTTTTTTGTTTGTTACCGCATAACTCCGTTATTTGTAAACCCATAGATTTATAAGGCCTTATTTAATTTAAGTGTAAACGAACTTGTGTTTTCTTAAGGAAATCTTTCAGATTGGTCCCATAGAATCAGAATCTAATAGATGGAATCGGTCCAGTGAGAAATTGCGGATTTTGAAGTCGGTTTTTCAGATATATATTTTTTTTTACTATAATTATGTTACGCTAAGTTCTGTACATTACCAAAATATGATTCAGTATTACAAGAGTTGACTTCGTGCAGTCTGCTTTTCTCTAGTCCGAGACCAATGTTTGTAATATGTAGCGGAGTTTTTCCTTGACACACTTAACTGGAAGTTCTCTAAGTAACTTCCGTAGCTAAATAGGGCACATATAAGGAAACTTAATAAAGTCACTTTACTCAGTTGCAGGAATGTATCGAGTCAGTTTATTTTTCGTAGTGAACACGTGATAATTAGTTGGCCTTGATGGATAATTTTTAATTTAAGAGATGGCCCCCATAAGCCACTATAAATAGCAATATCAGCCACTTTTAAAGCAAGTAATTACTTACTTTTTCTAACTCTTCACACAGTGCTGTTATTTATAAGAGATATATTTCTTAATTCAGTTCAATCGGTCGCCATTTTAATATTTGAAAGTCTATTCTTAACATTTCTATTATTCGATTGTCTTTAGAGCTCTACCTTAACTGCCCTCTTTCTATCTTTCCAGCGAGTACCGGGGCCCTCGCCGCGCCGCAATCAGAAGAACTCCGTCACATTACAACCGACAAGGAATTGGAGCCAAAACAAATAGACAGACAAGGCAGAGCCATGTACTACACGAAAACAGCAGCCGTCACCACCGCGGCACCTGTCAACGTCACCGACAACACAACAGAGAAGACAGATCACGTAGACCACACAGATCACGTAGACCACACAGATCGTACACCAGAAGTCGACACCACTCCTAATGCAACAGAAGTAGTCCACCCACCATTAGTATGGACAGCGATCAACGCGACAGACCTACTAAACATCACCAATTCAAATGACACAGCGATAAATGTAACAGAAGCGCAAAACACGACAACAACAAAAAAGCGCAATCTAACTCGGCCGATTGTTATAAAAGACGATACGGTCGATGGCGTCGCAGAAAGCAGGATAGTTACAGAAAAACCGTTGTCTTTGGAGACGACGTTTTTACAGACGCGAATACCTCCCAATATAGAGTCGTCGAGGCGCCTCATAGATCAGGATGCTGGTGGGATGGATACGGGAGCTATAGCCGGCATTTCCTTCGCTGCTCTGGTGTTGGTCGCGCTCGCGGGGAGTACGGCATTCGTGATGTACAGAAGGAGATATCTGAACAAGCCGCAGACGCTGAACGACAAGTGTTCCAACCCTGACTCTAGCGGGTACTTGGATGACAGTACTATCAGGGTATGTATATTGTTTTATTTTAAACAGACTTCCAAAAAAAGGAGGTTCTCAATTCGAATATATGATTTTTTTGGATGTTTGTTCACCGCTTACTTCGCCAATTATGAATTGATTTTGATAATAATAGAGTTATTTTTTTATTCAGAGATGGTCCCATATAATGTTTAACAAACCTGGTTCAGTACTTTGCTTTTTATAACAATTTTTATACATTTTTTCCTCCTATTAGAATAATAAATAAATAAATAAAATAAAAATAGCTTTATTTTCCTTATACATACTTACTAAAGTTACACAGAGTTCTTTGATTTGGTTAGTATGTAAGTTGTATATATGCTTAAGACCATATTAGTTCGTTGTTAGTAACATTTGCTTCGGTATAAGGACCGCCGAGGGCGGTAAAAGCCTCCTCCATTTGCTTCCATTGCTCCCTGATTCTGGCCGTTCTCGACCAGAGCGACCCGGTGACTTTCAACACGCCTTCGTTCCATCTTTGCATTGGTCTTCCTCGTTTTATTTTTTTGTTCTCTGGGATTCCATTTTGTTAGAATGTACGCCCATCTATCTGGTTCCATTCTTTGTACATGCTCTACCCATAGCCATTTTAATTTGTTAACTTTTTGAATGATATCTTTTGGTTTGGTTTTTTCTCTGATTTCTGTATTTCTTACTTTAGCTTTCAGATTATCTTTATCTTCTTTATCCTATTAGAAACGAAGGAATTCAAAATAATTAATACATGTTTGTATGAATTTCAGGACAATTCTGAGGAGATGTACAGTTTGGACAACGATTCGTTCTTGAATTCCCTCGAGGCGATGACCATACAGAACTATTGGACCGACACCGTTAAACATACCAAATTGTAACACATTTAATTTGACAACCAGCTGCGGGGTACCTGCCAGGTTGCAATACAGTGAATATGACAACCGATTATAGAATACCAGGTTATAATACAGTGAATATGACAACCAATTATAGAATACCAGGTTGTAATACAGTGAATATGACAACCAATTATAGAATACCAGGTTGTAATACAGTGAATTTTGACAATCATCTATACAATGCCCAGGTTATATATGACAACCACAGATATGACACCAAGTTGTGTTTAATTGAAGTATACGCCGATTACTAAAAATGTAATAATACAGTGAATGTGACATCTAACTAGTAAATACCAGTTATAAAGCTGTTGATATAACAACCGTAAAAACATTATATAAGTTGTATTTCATTGGAGAACACCTGGTATTCTTAAAAAAATGCATTAATATGAATATGACAATCATTAACATGACTTGATGTTTAATTAACTTGAAGTATACGCAAAAAATAGTAATATAGTGAATGTCACATATAACTATAAAACACCGAGTTGTATTTAATGAATATGACAACCAATGATGGGATACCAGGCTGCATTGCAGTGAATATGACAACCAATGATGGGATACCAGGCTGCATTGCAGTGAATATGACAACTAATGAAATTATATAAAGTTGTATTACAGTGATTATAATAATCAACTATAAGATAGAATAATATATTATTATATAAACATTGAATAATAATTACCTTAAAAAAAAACTTTAATAACTTAAATTATGTTTAAATTGTGAAAACAGTGTATACAAATAACAATTAATTGCAACTTTTATGAAGTGAATCTTTTAAAGAAAGTGAAGAAGACACTGCGATGAAGTATTAATTATATAGAACAATTAAATACCTTCTAATTATTTATAATTTAAAATCTACAATCTTAGTAACTTAATAAGTTACGTGTTAACTTTCACTATATTAGCGTAAGTGTAATTAGATATAATTTAAAAAAAGTAACTTAATAATTTAAGTATCTATGTGTATTTTTTACATAAGATATATAAATTTGTGATCGTTTATGACTTAGATTTTTCGTGTAGATAAATGTGGTTTAGATGTAAAATTTTCAGCGTTGTACCTACTTTCTCGTCAAAAATTTCATGTATTTTCTTTTCAATTGGTTCTTTTTTAAAGGCTCAATAATGAACTATGATTAAAATATATGTTGGATGTAGGACTAACATAGCACCTATATTATCAGAACAAATATTTAATTATTTGTTTTGGAATATGTAGTATTAGTCTAGACTAGCTGCGCCTCGTGGTGTTACCCGCTATTTTACATAAATTATATCAAAGAAGATATTATTTTTCGGGATAAAATTAACCTTTGTGTGAATCCAGGGTGTCAGCTACCTCCATACAAAATTTCATCAAAATTCGGTTTAGCCGTTTGAGCGTGAAGAAATAACAAGCATACAAACACACTCGCAAAATTTCGCCTTAAATAAATAAATAAATATATCTTTATTGTACAACAAACATTACAATAATATTAGTTTGATATTCGCAAATTACAAGGAAGGATTGAAGAAAGACACAAGACCTCAAAATGGGGCCCAATAATCATATGTTGTTTAAAATATTCCGGATTATAAAACTGCCATTGTCAAGTGACATTAGCATCGTAACAGTATTACAGCCTTCTTACGGCTAATTTTAAATAGTTAACATTTATTTTGATGAATAAATGCAACTATTTTTATTATTTTTTTAACTTTCAATATATGTCTAATGATCACTTTATGGTGGTACATCGTCCGTAAAAATATCAAATATATCAATTTCCTAAATATCAACACTCCCTAATTTACAAAACCACCAAAGAACATGTGCTCAGCAAAACCTTCCAATTTAAGATATGCGAAGGTAATTTAGATTTTCGAAATAAAGTATCATCTATTTGATCACAGACGAAGAAGAGGTACTCCACTGAAATAGTAAATTTGTTTAGAGTATTTAGAGGTACTCCAGTGAAAGAGTATTTTTTTTAGAGTATTATTGTGATAAATATAGTTATTACATGTCTGTAAGTAGATAACCAACATTCTTAACTGTTTCTTTTATATAGGAATACGTATGTGTATCAGTCAACGAAGGATATACTTTGAGGGTTCATTGTACCTATAACAAAGAACTACTTTTACTATGGGTGCAACAATGAAATTGCGAAAAAATAATCAACAGTTCCATACATGAAGACTATTGAGGAATCTGATATTTTTACGCGGTGTAATTTTTTGTCCGTTAAACGTTTAAATTATGACGATAAAGTACATATGTGGCCGTCGTTCACTGATACACTTTTCATTCAGTCATTCATTCTTCTTGTCGAATCGACGCGAAGAATGAATGAATGGGTGAACCCGTAATTAAAAGCTTGAAATTCGCCCCCGCAAACACGGACTAAATATTTTTGTGACAATATGTTAAAGAGAAATGTATTACTTTATTTTGTATGCGTTTTGATAGTGAGTACATAATAAATGAGTAGGATTTATTCATATTATTTTGAAATATAATTTGTGATCATATTGACTATTTTGGAGCAAGTTAAAGGTATATAGTTAGTTTCAGTTTTGTTTGCTTTCTCAAAATCGGAACTATAGACTGTTTACATTTATTTTACTAATATCCACGGAATAAATTAATAGTATTTCATACAGAACGGGAAATCCGCCTCCCGCTAATCTCAGGTACCTCACCTCCTTCCCGCGCTCACCTTGTCGTTTGCCAGACTGTCAGTACTGCGCTATTCATGTGTGTGTGTTTTATATACAGACGTCATCTTGGGTATGTGACACTGATTAACGCGCCGTTGAATGAAGTGACATGTGTTTTAGCTCTATTGTTGGGCCTCAATCTCTTCTCATTCCTTCTTTTATTATCGTTCAAAGTTGACTAGCGCTCATTGTTTATATTTTTGCTGCAGTTAATAATAGTCGAAACGAGATACTGTCAAAAAAATTACAGCTAAGTTAGTTCGCTACGACTTTTGTCTCGCTCTTTCATCTGTAAAAAAAGCAAGATAAAAGCGAGTGTGGGCCATAAAAATGCGAGATTTGAAAGGTACCAAGATCTCATATTCTTCCGAGCATTGTATCTAAGTGTTAAAACATTGGTTTAGGTCCTTAAGGGAATTTTGACTTTGGTATCTACTGATAAGTCATTTTGACATAAACATCGGTGTAATACCAACAGCAGAAAAAATAAAGTCACAAATAAGTAAATAAATGTAAACGGAGCAACAAACACATCGTACCTATAACGTCTGGATATAAATAGTAAATTGTACTTACCTGTATAAGTTATTATTATTGTAATGATTAACAAAATATTTACATGAAAACAGTCACGTTTGGTATTATTAAAATTTTAATGTGACACAAATCCAATATATGAGTTTTTTCATTAAGCCCAGTAATCATGAATTAGATTAAATGATTCCAGTCAAAACTCAACAAAAGACTAGAAGTGTTTCTAAGTAGCTACATGGTTATTTGTGTAACTGGCCATTTCTAAATCTGGTACAATGAGTGAAACGGTAATAACAAATAATTACAAAAATTCGTATTGAAAATTTTACTGTAAGATTTTAGATTTATAGTCGAATTTTCCATGTCAATTTTTGGACGTCACGTTTTCTAATTTAATAATTAATTAAATTATATATTTAATAAAATTATATTATTAGTAGTTATTGTAAGCACATGAAAAACTATCGAGCCATGTGTAGTTAGAAATACTTTTCACTTACTTTTGTTAAGTTTTGACTGTAATATAATATACAAATAACATGTACACTTGCAATTTAGTTAATGAATAATATAGTAATATTAAGTATGTGATCTCAATATATCGTTCATACCGTGAGTGAGTGATGAGATGTGAGCGACATTATCATATCACACCATATTATCATCTTCAGAATATAAAACTATGCAGTGTTCTACGCTGCATATACGTTTTTCTTTAGAAACAAAAAAAAACTAGGTTCCTAACTTGGTGCTCGGGCTGTGCAGCTATCTCTCTCGCACATAAAATGTTTAAAGGTATAAAATAACTGAATAACACAAATATTATGAAAGATCACACTAGAAATGTGTTAAACAAAGTTTGATTTATATATCATTTATTTTTATAGCAAAATTTGAAAAAAAATGTGTTGCAACTCCTCAGCCAATTTATAAAATATGGAGAAAAAGCAACTGCAACTAAAGCAACTAAATAAAAAAATCGTCATTCTCGCTTAGAATAGTGTATACTCAGTGGTTTTATATCTTTAGAATTGTTTTAATGCGTGAAAGAGATAAATGCGCGCCTCGAGTGCAGGCTTGAATATGTTCAATATTAATTTTCAGTTTCCAGCGCTAACTTGATATACCGCTTAATATCATTATTACATGTAAGTAATGTGATGTTAGAAAAAATAATCAGTAGTCAAAAAATATAAGTATCGCATAAATTTTTCTCTTACTGGTCTGAAAATCTAGGGTAGACGTTATCTACCAAATAGCTCATAATAATAGTTACTATTGGCCGTCAGTTCGCCATCTTGAAACGAATGTATGTGTGAAAGAGATGATGCAATACAAAGCCTAAGCTCTCTTTCTACAGCTCTGCGTAATATTTACAGAGTACCTTAGTTTGTAATATCGCTGACATCTCATATTTTATGATATGAATGTGTATTTTAGCTTTAATTAATAATCTTTCGATACAACACGCTATAATGATGTAAAATTAAATATCTTCTTTCTTTCATACTTTTGTTTAAACTATCTTATGAATATTTTTTCTGAAATTATCTTACTGATAGATTCATTTTATTTTGATTTCATCGCTTATGTATTTTCATGTGATTTTCTCCGTCCAATATGTTTTGTTATCAAAATGTTGACTTAAGTTTTTAATTATTTTTTTAATCTATTGAGATTTTGTAACAATGACATTGTATATGCCCCAAATATTTAAAAATACATGTAAGTATCATATCAAAAGTTGTTGTCGTGTTTATTTAATGTCAACCACATTTACATAAAATGTTTTATTTTAGTGGTTTAAGTTTCGAAAACAATTGAAATTATTTTTGTTAAAATTAAACATATGTATATGGCGTAGTCATACATGGAGAACGTTTAGTGCATTATTGTCGACAGTACATCGCATTTTGTTCCACACAACAGGAGAAAATTGTTTTCTACCCATGAACATTATCTGATTTTGATGTTTCTTTTTTAGCCGACTTCCAAAAAGAAGGAGGTTAACATTTTGATCTGTATTTTTTTGTATGTTTGTTCACCAATTACTCAGCCATTTTGATGAGTCTTTTTGTATTTGATAGATCATTACTTCCTATTTTTTGTGACGATATGGCAATAGTTCTGCATCCAAAACAGACTATAAATTACTTTTCTCGTTTTGAAACGACAAAAGTGCGCTCGACAAATACTCTAAACAACTCTATATTTTTCTGTTCAAAAACCTAACTTTTTCCAATTAAGGTACAAAGTGCCACAAATGTATTGTAGAATAGATTCGGAAATTAAACTCCTTTAGCTACATAGGTGTAGGTATAATGGTTTGTGAGTACCTATCGTAATTGTAATAATAATTTAATATATCTGATTAAATCTATTTTTACTTGATGTCGAGTTTTATTTGTAACTTAATAGAATTATTACCTACTTGGTCCTTATAACTAAGGGAAGTTAATTGTCAAAAACACTTCACTAAAATATTGTAACACCTAGTTTTTGGGATAAAAATTATGTCAGATCCTTTTACGTAGTATGAACCAAATTTCATTGAAATCCGCCCTGTAGTTAAAATTGCGTCGGTGAAACGTTTATATCTTAAAACTTAAAAAATTTGCACTGTTCCCTAATCTGGCAGATATTTATTCAATAAATAAAAATAATTATTGCAATAGCACTTCTAGTCTTCGTGTAATACGTGGACAAACATATATGTATACATAAATATACACTTATGAAATTTGGCACACGTGCTTAGAAACTCGCTTAGAATAACATAATGTGAAAATTGTGCAACAATATTTCAACCAGAAATTGTGTATTTTTTTTTATTAAAAATCAGTTTTTCGATCTCAGTCCGTGCTTGAGCCAGAAATAATTCACAGAAAAGGTCAAAAGGTTGTTGGAAATAGGGGATTATATACCACGCATAGGTAGACACATACTTCAGATTTTTGTATAAAAATCTAAACATTAGAAAGAATCATCGTGTCGTGAATTACACTGAATAATAAAAAGAAAGATGAGAGATTGTGTTTTAGTTATTCATTTATTCTGTAGGTAACAAATAGCCCTTATAGTTTCGCCAGGCCAGGTCCACGGCTTTGCTTAAAGACTGTTAGTACCTACTAGAAAGCAATAATTTTGGTATAGGTATATTTAAACCAATCACGCAGAAAATGTGGTCAATGAAATTTTGATTAAAAAAAATTTGGGTTACCTGACACGTACCTAAAACATGTTTTTTTTCTCAGTTGCCCCATAATGTAGGGGGGTCGTAGCCTAAGTAAAATTGAAAAATAATCTAAGTGTACTCGTATATTTTTAAATTTAGAGACGCATTTGTGAAATATTAAACTTTAAAATGTTATTTTTGCTAGAGCCAAGTGTGGTGATAAGAAGCAAATCCCTCGTTTGAACTTCTCTCTCCATAGTTGTAATAGTTATTTTGTAAGTAACGACGTAGTATGGAACATTTTAGTTTGAAATCTTTGATAGGTCCATTACTAGCTATTAAATACACATTATGAATAGAAATTTCGATTTTTAGAAATAAAAGAATACAACGTAATAAAAAAGATCATTAATTTGAATCAGTTCATTTTAGTAGCTCTTTTTAGCGCAGCGCTATTTCATTCATTTCATTAAAAAAAGCGGCAACATTCAATCTGTCAGTTTACTCCGTCTAATTAAAAATCCGACTTTAAACTGCGATGCCTCCTACAATCGAACATCAACATTTAATTTAGCGACATTACACTAGATACCGCTACCATCGTAAATTTTACTGATGTCTCGTTTCCCGTCTAAATAACTATGAACGCCACCACACTGCGTGAAAAAATACTGTGAAATAGCCTTTGCCGCAGGGTTACCATTTCTACGGCAATTGCCGTGTCATACGGCAACTACGGCAATTGGGGCTGCTTGTCATAAAAAACACGGTACACGGCAGAACATTGATTGCCGTATCATAAAACACGGCAATCAGAGCGAGAGAAAAAATATATCAATTAAGTTGCAGGCAATAACTACTCTAGAGTTAAATTCTACACATTCTATAGCCCCGTCATCGAATACACTTGACACTTCAAGTGTAGGTGTCATACATCTCTTTAGAATACCAAAGACCAATATTTCCACATCACTAGAAGGGACACCCTCGAGAGGTTAAATTTTTTGTCAAAATTGATGCAGAACTTAGATTTATATAACAAAATAACAGCTGGTAAAATATCATCCAATTGCCTGTAGAAAAGTGAACAGCAAGTCGCCTACGAACGCGTTGTATTGCGTATTTTAAAGTTTTTTTTTAGTTTTTTAAACTATGATTACTTACCTATGTAGCCATGGATACAAGTCCATTGGCCGAAAAAATGAATCTTAGAAATCGGTTAGTGTATAGGGGTAGAAAACAGTTTTATCTAAGATCACGCAACAGCTCTCCTTTTAAATATCTACGTATAAAAAAACTGCTTTTTATATGAAACACGGCAATTCAACATCCAAAACACGGCGGTCAATATTTTTTTATGGCAATTGGCAACTCTGCTTTGACGCATTTTTTTATTTTGCTCATAAAATAAAAATAAAACCACAAGTTTAGTAATTTTTTTGTTACCGTAGATTCACTTTCCTTTATTATTTTGTGTTGTAGAACCAGAAGTAAGGAACATTAAAACACGTCGTTTTTATAACAATAAATAATCGATTTTGCTGTTGCTTGCTTGTGGTGTGATTACATCAACGATTTTTATGTAGTAATCATCATTTATTTTGGTTTAGTTCAATAAAAAAAAAATACTCGTTCAATTGTTCTAAGCGTTGGAAAACAACATTTTACAATGGTGCAAGCGTGGTATATGGATAACGAAACCAGTGACCAGCGTTTGGAACATCACAGAAATCCCCCGGAATTCATCAGCTTAGAAGACTTGTACAAGAAAACCGGAGTTGAATATTTTAAGGTGATCAATTAATTCGTTTTTTCTCTCAAACATCATTCATATCGCTGACTCGTGACTTGACCTTTTATCTAACCAGATAGGTAACTGGTTTGTCATGTAATCATATCTGTGTATTCATAATTTGACAAAATTATGATGATTTGGAGTAAGTATTTTTAGTATTTATTGACATAACTTCTCTTCTCGTCGTTTATTACTATAGTTACCTGCTTCTAGTATAGTTCCCGTCACGTAAAAAGAACGCTAGTTTGTTCGCGCTTACGAACAAATCAGCGTTCTTTTTACGTGACGGGAACTATAAGACTAGTTTTTGTTTTATACTTATCAATACTTATCAGTTTATGTTCAATATAATTTAATATACCTTGTAAATCTTAACATTCCAGATCAATGTAGACACATACACTACAGACGGTGTGCTGGACAAGTTGAAGGCTGACCGAGGTTACACCTATGAAGATGAGATCACCTGCTCCAAGGAGTGTCTGCAGAACTATGAGGAAAAGCTGAAATCGTTCTATGCAGAACATCTGCACACTGATGAAGAGATTCGGTTGGTATTTTGTATATGCAAGATATTACTTGATAACAACATTAATATTGTTGTTATAAGAATTAAGGAAATTGCAATTTTTAACAAGACATTAAAGAATATCTAATTGGAATTAAAAATAGCTTGGCTTCTCTGTTATGTTTTTCTTTACTTCTTTCTTTCTTACTGTTATTTCGTAATCATTTAAAAAATATTTTTAGCTATAACTGCTTATTTAAATACTTGGATGGATATATTAGTGTGATTAATTATGTGCCTGTCAATGCAAATTAGATGCTGTAAATATTTATGTCATATTAAGATCCATAGATGAATTTTTCACTAGGCTCGACAGATGGAGCGTATAGAGTTTCACACCATGTCCACTGTTTAAAAATATATGGGAATCACTTTTTCATACTATCACGATCATTCATTAAAACACTATTATTAAACCACGAACCACAATAAATATCCCGTTAATAATAATAGTGTTTTAATATATGGGAATGTAAAAATTGCTGATAATGTTTATATTACTGTACATATGTGTTAGTCCATCACTAGTTAGATGGCATAAAATAATGCATTAAATTATCTCATATTTTAGCAATTATAATGTTATATTATTTTATTCTTATAATCTGAGTATCTATATAATTATGGTATATATAATATAAGAAGAGTGAATAAGTATCTTCTGGGCAAGCATGCTCCACCTTAGACTTAGTCTTCGGTCTAGTGAGACAAGGTCAAACGCAAGCCCATTCAATGTAAATATATACATATATATTTATTTTTTTCCTTCACATCACACCCATTTGACGCAATATGTGATCGAAGAATAGTAATGAAGTGGACATGTTTTACACAGCTGAATAACGACAAGCAAAATTTATGGGTTCTTCCATTGTGATCCAACTTCCTCGTTAAGATCATACTTGATTATGTCAAGCAGATTGTGATATTGTTTCTATGCTATTTTTTTAAATGTTACACACACACACACTGTTGTAAAGTATAAACTAACAACTAACTATGATAATATATATAACTTATTTTTCAATCATTCCATGCCAACACTGGCTTAACACGTTTTGGCATTAACTATCTCTGCTCTATAGCAACTCATGCTATTTAGTACTAAAAAAAGTGTACACTACTTCGGCATTTCTGAAAAACATAACTTTGATGAAAATCTCAAATTCTCTGTCTTCTTTCTGCAAGTGTCATTATGTGGCAGCGAAACGAAATGTTAACAAAGTATGTTGTATGAGCCTTGCTCAAATTTGAATAACGCTTTTATGTTACTTTCGTTGTAGTTAGAATATCGTAAGAAGCATATTTATAACAGTTTGTTCACTATTTCCAGCTTTGTCCTGGATGGGTCTGGGTACTTCGACGTGCGCGACGGCGCCGACCAGTGGATCCGTATCCAGGTGGTGGCAGGAGACATGATCATCATACCCAGCGGGATCTACCACCGGTTCACACTCGATACTAACGTAAGAAATGAGTTTGACATTAGTAATTTATATTATGTGTTGTGGGAGTATTATAGGCAACATTTTTTGTAATAATAATATGACAAAAAAAGCATTTTTTAAGAGTGAAGACGAATTTAACAATACCTCACACATCAAAATCAGTCGAGCCGTTTTGTCTGTAGGTGATCATATGGAAACATATTTATATATGTACATAATTACACTCGAAAAACATAACCCTCCTTCGTGCGCTGTCGGTTAAAAACTGTAACGACTAGCATACGAAAACAGTAGCCATTGCCATAGCTCACAGTTTTCGAATAGTTGTTATAAATAATGTTGTTGTACTTGCAGAACTACATAAAAGCGAAGCGCTTGTTCATCGGCGAGCCGGTGTGGCTGCCGTACAACCGTCCCGCCGACGACATGGAGTGCCGCAAGCAGTACGAGCACAAACTGAGCGCAGGGTTCGCGGCGCAGCCCTGCTGACTCTACAACCACACATGCCTACACAAACACATCACACACCCACATCAACACTGCATTCAGTGTCTGTAATTCGACCATCGTCCGTATCGCTCGCTTATTTGAAGATATAGAAAGACTGAATGTACATTCATAAAAAATAATTGTTTAGGAAACTAAACAGAACTAGAAATCTTCACAAATTTTCGCCAAAAATTTCAATTTCATCTAAGTTACTTGTCATACATAAAAATTTACAAATTATTAACTTAAAAATGAGTTTTATGTATGAATATTAAGTAATACTAACAGTTTTTCGGCTATTCAGAAATAATTGTTATTTTGACATAATGCAGTGTTGATCTGGGTGTGCGATATGACGAAAGTTTGAAGAAAGTTACTATAATATTTACAATAGTTTGTATATAATAGGGAATATGCATGTTTTTTTATTTAGTCATAAAAAAATAATCTCAGGTATTCCGTTTCACAAAAAAAAAACTATAAAATAAAATTTAGGCATGTTCTCTATTGTGTTCTATCGTATTTTATTTTAAAAAAGTAAAAAGTTATCGATATAATTACTCTTACTAAAAATATTTTCAGTTTTCCTTTGTCTAGATCTACTATTGACCACCAACTCGCCTGAAGTTGAGCGATGGTGTGGCCGAGGATGGAGCTCGTCGATCTAGAAGATATCTATTCACTCTAGCCTTAAAAATTTCAAGATTGTTGTTCTCAGGAAACTGAGAAGGCGGCTAAGTATTCCATTCCTGTGCAGTATGCATAGTTTTCTTTTAGGGTTTCTTATCTCATAACGGACGTTTGTACGGAACTCTCGGTGGGCGAGTCTGACTCGCACTTGTCTGGTTATATTTTTTTATAATCTATGTTTGGTTCCATTATTTATTGAAGCGATTTGTTGGTGGCTAGTGTCCGTTTAGCTATGGACGGATGTTGGCCTATGTAAGGTTGATTGTAAAAAAAACTGTAAACACACTTGGGAAAAATATAGTTTGCTCAAAAGAAATTACATACTATTGTCGATTTTACAGGTAAATATAAGCTGCAATCATATATTAGTCATTTTTGGCTAGTTTGATTATGTGCATAAGCATATAGAGAAGTGTTATTGTACGATTTTATGACAGTAATGCGCGTTTTTTATACAAGTGAAACTGTTTTCTGTCCTTAAACGTTATCTGAATTCGATAATTATTTTTATTTTTTATGGAAATTGTTGAAACCATTAATGGCTTGCTTTTTTAAATTTAAACATTTATTTTTTCAACTACGGAAATTTACGGATGCTTAGAAAATCAAACGGTAGAGGGATAGACATTTATGATTTAAATCAGATGAAAAAATCATCGAAATCGTTTAAATGAAACAAATTTGTACGGGATTGGGATTGTCTAGATTCTATTTATTTATTTTAGAAACACCAACAGTATACATATTACATTGACTTAGTAGGTAATCTCTAATATAGGTTCTAGATGATAGTTGTTTTTTTTTCTTTTGTTATGAATATATGAATTACTGCAGCCTATTATTTTTATACAAAACGTTCCTTAGGCACGCAGAATCAATGAGAATCAATAATAACCTTAACCTTAGAAGTTAAGAAGAGTTAACCTTAGAATAAAAAAAAAACATCATCCACATCGGTTAATGTTTAGGAGTAGAAAACTGCTTTTTTCCTTTTTTATATGGGACTATCGCGCGACAACACTTATCTTAAAAGTCGACATCAGTATACATATATGTATATATATATATATTTGTTACATATGAAAATGATGTAAAAAATAATATTTGTAACTGTTTAGATTGTAAGAAGTATTTACCATTCCTATAATACCGATATTTATATTTTAAGCGTCTTGCTTATAAACGCATGTTAAAATCTTATATTTACTGAATAATTCCTTGACTTACTGTGAAAATTTAATGGATCAATGCGACAGGTGTAAAAAGCCTGACGATTCATTGGAATTTGACGGTAACCTCTAAGTTTATTGAATTGGTACTCTGAGTACTTACCCGAACGGTATATTTTACTTTGTTTGATATATCTTTTTTTTTTTTTGTATTGACATGTAGGTGTATTGCCCATTTGACATTTTTATAATGACATTTTAAATGATATTGTATTTATATAATGAATATTTCTTGATGTTAAGACATGAATTGTTTAAGAATAATTTTTGACTATTGTGAGATAATTGTAATTGGTCTTTTTCCGTTTTTGTCTCATAACCCTTGAAGTGCCAGGATTATCTTGTTGGGTGGCTGCGCTGGCACTGTTCCTTTTCCTAACTTCTCTACGGGCACTCATTTTTTTTTTTGGTAAAAGAAAGTATAAAGAAGTTTCTTTAAAATGTGGTTTTTGCTTGAGTAAATGAAGACTTAACCAATATTAATGTAGGATAATATAAAGTTTGTTTGGATTGATACTTTGATGATAAATAAGAGTGATACATCAGTAACAGAGAATGTGGTCTCTGAGTTCTGAACTGTTAATTAAGTATAAGTTCTCTCAAGAGTCTTCTACTGATTAACTACTCAGATATGTAATACATAAGATGGGATCTACTTACAAGTTTTTAATGAAGCAATTGTAAATAACCAGTGTTAAATACGTATTTTATATGTATGCTCAAGAACTAAAGAGAATAATAAACTAAGTTATCCTACTTATATTAATTACCTACTTTATTACTCGGTATATAAGTAGGTAGGTACCTATTTTACAGTGCTTAAGGATTTTGAGTCGTTTATAATAATGTACAAGGGAAATCTACTAGTTTTGTCAGATAATAAAATAATGGTGAATGGAATTATGTAGAGAATGATCATTTGTTATATGTAAACTGTATAACTTGCCCTTGACGCAACGGCTTTTTATATGATACAATATTACAAATATACAACCCGAAACGACTACAACAAGCCTTTCTTTAGTTATATAAAGAAGACAAATACAGAAATTATAAATAACTTGCCTTTACAGCCCAAATTAGCTTTAAATATAAAATTAACACTTACAAAATGTTCTTGACTTCCTCGGGAGGTGTAGTCATTTTGATATTCCTTAAAACGACCATAAAACTAAATACGCAGACTTTTCTCACGTATATTTCACTTTCAACACATACTAGTCTGTGATTCGTCATAATATGACGAATCACAGACTAGCAATTGACGGTTCACCTAACGACTTGAAATTTCGAAAATAAATGTTGACTGTTGGATCTATTTCGTTGTGTGAGGAATTTATAAAAATTAGATAAAATTGTTGAAATTTTAACTATTATATGTGTTGAAAGTGAAATATACGTGAGAAAAGTCTGCGTATTTAGTTTTATGGTCGTTTTGAGGAATATCAAAATGACTACACCTACCGAGGAAGTCAAGAACATTTTGTATGTGTTAATTTTATATGCTTGTTGTAGTCGTTTCGGGTTGTATATTTGTAATATTGTATCGCATAAAAAGCCGTTGCGTCAAGGGCAAGTTATACAGTTTACATATAACAAATGATCATTCTCTACATAATTCCATTCACCATCATTTTATGATCTGACAAAACTAGTAGATTTCCCTTGTACATTATTATAAACGACTCAAAATCCTTAAGCACTGTAAAATAGGTACCTACCTACTTATAAACCGAGTAATAAAGTAGGTAATTAATATAAGTAGGATAACTTAGTTTATTATTCTCTTTAGTTCTTGAGCATACATATAAAATACATATTTAACACTGGTTATTTACAATTGCTTCATTAAAAACTTGTAAGTAGATCCCATCTTATGTATTACATATCTGAGTAGTTAATCAGTAGCAGACTCTTGAGAGAACTTATACTTCATAAACAGTTCAGAACTCAGAGACCACATTATCTGTTACTGATGTATCAACCACTGAGTGAGGTGCGGCGCTCTCGCCGCAGTTGAATGTAACAAAGTAGCTATGAATGGTGTCTGCTCTCGTACGTAAGTACATGCAGCTCAATGGTAGCTCTGGTTTATTTCTATAATTTAGTTTTATTCCGAATGTTATTTTATATTAGTTATTAGTGGTGTAAGTCATACATGTTTTTTTATTTAATTTTTATTGGTAAACATTGCAAACATTCCCAGTAAAGGCACCGTAATTTTACTAAAGCGTGATTAGGATTAAAATTAAGGTAAAATTACTTAAGATAACGTGATTTATTTTATTTTGGCTGTAATTTATCTACTTTAACTGTGACTATCATTCTATTGACGCTAAATAAAAAGTATCGAAGACAAAACGAATACTTAAGTAATAAAAAAAAATTACACCGACTTCAAAACAATGTAACTGAAAAGGGATAATAATACGAAAAAAATATCAAAACTGAACGTCTATCTAAGTAGGTACGTACACCAAATATTTTTGAAGTTGGTGTCAGGCCCTAAACTATCACCAACTAAGTCCTATACAGACACCGACCTCAAAAAATAGTTGGTTGACGTACCTACTTAGATAGACGTTCAGTTTTGATATTTTATTCGTGTTATTACTCCCTTTTCAGTTGATTAGATTGTTTTGCAATCGGTTTATTTTTGTTAAAATTACTTTTTTGTTTTTGTTTTCGACACTTTTCATTTAACCCAATAAAATTATAGTCACAGTCAAAGTAAATAAATTCTGACAGGTCGAATTGATAGCCGACTTCAAAAAAAGGACAAAAATGAATAAAAATACTACAACAGCCTATTCTGTCCCTTTACTTTCCTTATAAGAATAAAAGGAACCAAAAAATATCTATTTGAGCTCCGTTGGCCTCAAGCATTTTAGAGCTAAAGAAATATAAAACCTGAATAGAAAATTACTCAGTTTTTAATTTATAGTTCTGGCAGCACCACACCCATGTCAACCTCCGGATCGACTTATGGACTAGTTACCATGGTCATTAATAAATAAAATAAAAAAACATTCGTTCTCTTACTAGTCTGAATTAAATTTAGGAGCCGTCTAAAACACATTTAAATTTAGTGAGACGATTTCCCTGAATAGGTTTTGTGACTAGATGCACCTAAATTCAAATTTTAAATTAGTTTAGTTAAAGTGATTGACATGCGAACGGATTTCACATACTACTTTTTTTGAAAAAAATATATGAGGTGCAGCTAATTTAAAAAAATAATTAGTTATTTTCCATTTTTGGTATTTTTCACCCTCAACCAAAAAAGAGGGATATTTAAGTTTGACATGTGTATCTCTGTGTCTGACTTTGGCATCGTAGCTCTCTAACGGATGGACAGATTTTGACCTAGTTTTTGTATTATAAAGCTTATGCTTATGTCTTAGCTATGTTTCATCAAAATCTGTTCAGCCCTTTGTATATAGTTTTTTTAAGTTTTCTAAACTTGCTTGTTAAGTGTATAAATTAAGTGAAGATGAAGCAAACAGACATACTTAATTATATTTTATGTGTGTGTGTGCGTATGCGCTTCTTTCTTATTTCTTCTTAAACCATGTCATCGCTTATTATCAGGCCAGTTGGTACGTTGGTTCGCGATGAAAACTCATTGCCAAAATTTATCACAAACTGTTCAGCCCTCTATTCGTAAAACATGAGACAGATGACTCAATCATGCAGGTTAATATTAGCGTTAATATGAATATTATGTATATCTATAATATATGTCTTTAATGTATAAATAATACTCTTGAATAATTTCCGTGTGATTTATATGTTATGTTATATAAAAGTTAAAATAAACCTTGTTATTCCATATTATTTGTGTATTTCTTTAATACTGGCAGATATTTCTTTATTTTCCTTTTATTTAAAATATTGCATGACCAACTCGATTTGATAAGTCAATTATTTCATTATTTTGATAGAAACCGAAATCACTACAAAAATATACAAACAAGGTAATTATAAAATTCAAATTAAATTAATGGAGAGTCCTGGATTTGTAAGTATTTTCTCTATTATATGTCTACTTTGTGCTTCGTCTTCGTCTATATTTGGGGCGCCTGACTCCCTTGCAGCATTCCCAAGTAAGCCCTTTTTGTGACACGAGCCTCCTCCAGCCAAAAAAAGAGCCAGCCAGAGTGGGAATTTATTTCACCAATAATATTAGGCTCATATTCATATTCATATCATTTATTGCGTCATATGTAGGTACATGCAGGTCTTATAATAACACATGTTTATTTAGGGAATACATATGGCCCTATAGGGGCATGGCAACACTTGAGTCGGAACGTTCTATTTTAATTTTAATTTAGTCAAAGTTATCCTTAAAAAATTCGTCAAGATTATAATAACTGTTAGCTTCTAGGAGATCTTTCAAATTCAAAATAAAGCTTTCATCTGTGTCTATATCTTTTAAGCAATTCGGTAGCTTGTTATATATTTTTACTGCCATAGAATTAGGGCTAGAACTATGCATTGCTAGATTTGACCTTGGTATTACTAATTTATGTTTATGTTGGGGTCTAATTTTACGCGGTCCGTCTGCTACTTTTTTAAATAAATCTGGATATTTCCTAACAAATTTACATAATTCCAATATATATATAGATGTCACTGTTAAAATTTTGAATTTAATGAAGTATGGCTTATGAAAGTGAGGTATTGTGTTGTCAGGTGATTTTATGTTGCCAAGGATACGTATACATTTTTTCTGGGCAATAAAGAGTTGATCTGCATCCACAGAGTTGCCCCACAGTAATATGCCGTACCGCTCTGCCACCAGTTGTGCATATCTGCCTTTATTTGTGCAAGTTTTTATTTAATATTTTTTTATACTAAACTAGACGACTCGGCGTACTTCGTATCACCTATAATGAGTGGACCCGAATCCAAAGGCGTCGCCAAGGGGGGCAGCTGAATATTTTTTATTTTTTATTTATATTTTTTGAATGATATTTATTTTGTGTATGTTTTTTGTCACAATAAATTTCTGTCTAAGTATCTCTATGTCTATATGGGAAAATGAAATTGTTGTTTTTACTATCTTCCTCGCAATTTTCCATATTTTCTCAACGTTTAAACCTTCCCTGGACTACCTACGACAAACATTTCAAAACCAAAATCAGCTAAATCGGCCCAGCGCCGTTCTCGAGTTTGAGCAGGACAACCGAACAGCAATTGATTTATATATATATATATATAGATAAAATAGAATAACTTTATTGTACATTCATGCTACCTAACTTAGACCGGTCTTTTTGGTGGGTAAACATACGGCCCGCTCTAAGTCTATTTGCTTAGCATGGACTATCTCGTTCTGACGGCCGCTTTCTTTATTGCCAGTTTCCAAAAGCCAATCACCATTCAATTTCAAAATGGCACAAACATCTGTCACCAACAATGTCATATCAAAGAAAATAATCATTCTCGCCGTACGGAAAAAAATCAAACATGAAATCAAAATTTTCAAGTTAATTTTACATCCTCCCGCCACCGGGAGTTGTAATAGCAGCACAGTTATGTGTTTTGCTCAACCTAAACCAAAAAAAATTAAAACACAAACGCTTTGATATGTGAGACTAATACTTGACCACACTGCATCCGCCAAGTAAGTGAATTAAACTAGGAAAAGTGCACAAATCTCTCATTTTTTATGCATACTGTACATGAGTTGAACTCCTTGCCACCTCTGTTTCCTGAAAACTATGAACTTTCAAGGCTAGTGATTCTTCTAGATCGACGTGCTCCATCATCGGCCACGCCATAGCTTACCCATCGGGCGAGTTAGTGGTCAAACATAAATCTATACTATATTTAAAAAAAAAGTTTTTTAATATCAATGTTTCATTTCAATGAAAAAAAAAGACGTGTGGCACTCGGAGACTGCCGCGGTAAAGCTATTGCATAGCATTTTTTATCAACTTATGTAATTATAATTATTTATTTATTTCATTTATGCAGTATTCCTAACACCCCCCACTCCGACCGGCACAGCGGTGATACTTTTTAGTTTTTAGTTTTGCCATCTATCGATGAATAGCAGAACTTTTAATGACTTTTTGAAATATCACGCTTGTCTCTTTAGTTCTGCAAATCGCCTCTAGGTGGCATTGGTTGTATCGGCGTTACTGCGTTAGGTTATTTTCGTTACGAAATTTCTGGATTCGGTCTCCACGCTCAAGGCCCGCGATAGAAGCTATGCAATAGCTTAAAAATATTTCCTAAGACCACACGATAGAAGCACAGTAGACTAGATATAACAGAAGTGAAAACTTGATAGTAACGCGTTGACTATATCTCATTCGCTCCCTTAGTCGACTCGGGCGTTACATGCCGAGCGTGACGGCTCAGATTAATTTAATACGCACAAAATAAAGTGATCAGCCGTCTAAAGAACATTTTACTTCAAAAAAGGCCTATACTACCCGATTTATCGTGTCCTGTTGCCATAGACAGGACAGCGTAGTGTATGTACCTAATAAAAGTCCCGATCTCCAAAAGCAAGCATCCAATAGTGTAATAGGTCTTTTAGTGGGAGCAAGCTTTAGTCATCAGTATGGCCGTTTTCAGGACCACAGTCAAGGAATGGCAGAGAGGACGGGGATCATTATCTTCGGGCTCTGGTACATCGGCATCGCGTTCAACTATGCTATGTAAGTATTCTATTTTATACCTACCCACTTGAAATTTAATAGGGCACTTGGGTCTACCTATTTAATTATTTAAGAGAAACGTTTGCCAGAAGATCTTTTGCCAGCAAATTGCGCGTTTTTCATACAACAGCAGAAAACTGTTTTTATCCCTAAATATTGTCCGATTTCGATAATTATGTTTTTATGTGGTTGGAACTATTAGCGGCTATGCCTCTACAGTTTCCTTTTTTTCAAAATGAAAACTTTTTTTTTACTTTGGAATTATAAGTAAATTTGAAAAAAGCGTAGAGACGTAGACAATCAATCAATGATGATTGATGGCATGCATCTGATAAAAAATATTAATCGAAATAGGTTAATCTAATCTAAGAGGTTAATGTTTAGGGGCAGAAAACAGTTTTCTCCTGTTTGTATGGGAGATCGCGCTGCTCAATGTTTAGGTTTAGCTCAAAGCGCGCAGGTATCTCTCTCGCGCATTACAACTTTATTTTCTAAATATATAAAATTACTGAGATATTATAATAGTAGAAGACAGATTTGTTTATAATTTATACTACCGACGGAGTTTAAAAAACACATATACCTACCCATTTTAGAACTCCTCAACCAACTTAAAAATATATATTCGAAGAAAATCTTTTTTTAAATATTTATCTTAAAAACATTTTTTAAATTAAATATTAGTTACATGTGGTAAAAAAAGTCAAATGCACATAATATAGTATTTAGCGGACACAATTACGACTTCTTAGATACGAAATAGTTTAGAAACTGTCTTTACACCAACTTCACTAAACGCCTGTATCCAATAAATAGTGATAAAATACACGTTGGTTCGTTGATGGCGTGTAATGTTACAGCTTTCAGGCGTGTATCGTAAAATATCGATCAGCGAACACGCGTGTATCGTTTACTCGGCTATTTGTATTGGATCGTAAAATATAGAATGCCCACCTCAGTGTAAACACTGGAGTATAGGAATTTACTGTTTTAAGGGTGCGATCAGACTATATGACCTGGAAAATAGTGCTAGGAAGATAGACGGATGTAGTGAGCACTGGGCATATTGATAAAGTAGAAAAGTAGACGAGGTAGAATAGTACACAGTGTGCGAGGGTGAATGAGATAGAAAATACAAGTGGGCAAAATGGAATAGGTAGAGGACGAAATGGAATACATGATGAAGTCACCCTGAGCTATGTTGAATAATAGCTCATGAAGACCATAACTTTTAATGCAATATAATAACTCAATAATTTTCGGTTCACATTGCAATTTATTGAAACTCCAGCTCAGCTTTTAAACCTAGCATGATATAGAACGAATAGAAGGCCCCTCAAAGAAAGAATTCTGATTTGACAAGCTAGTTATCTATTTTATTACACGGAATAAATCTTGACCATCAACACACCTGAGGGCTAGCTATGATGTAGATGTGGACAACGAGGATGAGGGTAGATCACGACGATCCAGAAGATGTATATTTAAAGAAATCTTGAAAATTTCAAGATTTTAGCCATAAGGAACACGGAAAGTGGTAGAGAATTCCACTCCTGTCCAGTACTGTGGACTAAAATCGACGTATACGGTTTTGGGTATTGCAATAAAAAATACGAGGGAGTCAGGGAGAAGGAGAGGGAGGGAGACAGGGAGTCGACTGTCTCCTTGTCCTATTGTGGAATAGCTAATACGGAATAAGATCGTTAAACTCTTGGGTACGCTTGCTGAAATGTATCCGATACAATATAGACTCCTGACAACGATTCAATCAAGTTTGCTATTACGTACTAATCCTAGCTCAGTAATTAAACCGCCTTACTAGTTTATTATTTTCTATGTAATAGCTCGCTGTAAGTAATAAGTATGGCTGCTATGCGCTATACATTTACTAACACAGTATTTACTAATAAAAAACTCGCCGATCTAACCTCGCCCTTATGTTAGCCAATAACCATAATAAGCCCGCATTTTGATTTCTGAGCTGACTAGCATTCATGGCATATGAACGTAGGTAGGTAGGTATTATATACTTAAGTAAGTAAAAAAAGTAAATTAATTGGATATTGTAGATGCGGATCCATTCCTATACACGAGCACGCCATGTACGTGTACCTAGCTTAATTGGCTTTGTACTAAAATGTATATGAGGCTCGGAGGATACATCAGGAGGATAATACATCTATTTTTAGGGTTCCGTACCCATAGGGTAAAACGACTAAGACTCCGCTGTCTGTCCGTCCGTCTGCCACCAGGCTGCATCTCATGAACCGTGATAGATAGACAGATGATGTATTTCTCTTGCCGCTATAACAACAAATACTAAAAAACAGAATAAAATAAATATTTAAGGGGGCTCCCATACAACAAACGTGATTATTAAATTATATTATTCACTTAAAAAAACAAAAAATTAAAATAATATTAATATTTAAGGGGGACTCCCTTAGAACAACCCTGATATTTTTGCCGTTTTTGTTTTTTTGTAGATAATAATGGTACGGAACCCTTCGTGCGCGAGTCCGACTTGCACTTGACCGGTTTTTTTTTTCTAACAAATCTCAAAACCGGTAAACATGTGCCGGAACTCGAGCTGAAGACGGGACAGCGCTATAAATGAGAATCGTTCTTCTGTAGATGATGAATGTAGTCCGCGGTGACAGTCAGCTGAGCTGTCCAACCGTCACTGTAGTGGAGTGATGGAAATTCGTTACGGTCTACGTTAATGAACGGAAAACGGACGGAACAGTTGGAAAATATAGATTTGTTTTACTTTTTTTACCCAACTGCTCAAGGAGGTATGTTTTTGTGGTGTAGGTATGTATGTGCTTTATTAGAAAAACAAAACAAATTAACCTTAAAGTGTTGAAAATATTTAATACTCTTAGTTAAATTTATTTTGTAATAGCGACCCTCTCTGGATTCGCACAAGATCCATTTACTGATAAGAAACTATTGTGGAAAAAAATATATGGGGCCGACGTCTTTATAGTTGTAGTGCAGTTCGTTATTTTAGTAGTGCCGGTAAATATATGGGAGCCGACGTCTTTATAGTTGTAGTGCAAAAAAGGATTTAATCGAATTTTTAGCTATGTTTCATCAAAATCGAACCAGCCTTTTTTATGTCGGGGGGTTTCATCAACCTCCGACCCAAAAAAGGGTGTTGTAAAGTTTGACTCACAGAAGACAGATTTATTTCTGTCTTCTGTGGTTTGACATGTGTTTCTATTTATATCTGTGTATATGTCTGTGGCATATCGTAGCTCTCAAACGGTTGGACCGATTCTGATCGTTTCATCAAAATCGAGGCAGCCGTTTTTTATATCGGGCGTTTTTATGTTTTCTAGACTTGTTTCATATATTTATTACGATCTACATTACATAAACGGTAATAAACAGCCAAATGAGGCCACCTCTGTTCATTATATAACCTACAACATTCAGCCGCAGAAATGTTCAAAGAATTTAATTTCCGACTCAAAACGCCGAGTTCCTACTCTCAGGGCTGGCACTTATTCAGCCAGATCTAGGCCACACCACAGCTGCTGGTTACGTAAGACAGTTGGGGGGGGGGGGGGGAGGAGGCAGCCACCCCAGGGGTGACCTTAGCATGACGCTGACTTAGCTCACGCTCGATATTTGGATATTTCCGAATTGAAATGAGCATCTGTTCGTATTGATGTATGTTCGTTTTTAGGTATTTTAGGAAGAGCAGGGTTCGAAATTATGTAGAGCACCATAACATAAAATAAAGAACCTTTTTAACTATTCTCCATTTTTCACCATGCTCCTTTTTTAGGGTTCCGTACCTCAAAAGGAAAAAACGGAACCCTTATAGGATCACTTTGTTGTCCGTCTGTCCGTCTGTCCGTCCGTCCGAGACCAAGACCTGTATCTCGGGAACGCGTGAAGGTATCGTGTTGAAATTAATACCATAGGTATACGCAGATCCATTAATAGTCTCTTGCTGCAGAGAGAAAAAGAAGAAGAGAAGAGAAAACCGTAGAATCTAAGTATATTAGGATTATTATATTACTTGACGATTTCCTGTCGAGAATTGCAACAAATCAACATTGCTTTTGAGGCGAGGTTAGGCCTATTGAAATAAAATGAAATGATTTTATTCCAAATATTTTACATCCATATTAAGTTACATTAGAATTAAAATTTTAATTAAAGTGTCAAAATGAAATAAATTAAATAAAAAAATGGAATAAAATTAAATGAACCGTAAATCTCTATATAAAAATCAATTGCTGTTCGTTTGTCTCGCTAAAGAACTCTCTCGAGAACGGCTGGGCCGACAGCTGATTTTGGTTTTGAAATGTTTGTCGTAGTACAGGGAAGGTTTAAACGTTGAGAAAATATCGGGTCCACTCATTAATAGGTGATACGAAGTACCGGCGTACTTCGTATGACCCGGCGGTCATCTAGTTTTAAATTAAAAAAAAATGCAAATTAACTATTTCTAAAACAAAATATTGCACTACCTCCGTGTAAATATGTTTAGCAAGGCAAATGGCACAAACTATGATAAAATATGAATGCCAGTATAGTTTATTGGCTTATTAACATTTGCCCGACATTTGCATGATGCTGGTATTTTGGCAAATGTCTTGGAAACCATGAAACGAAAACAACCCCGAAAATCTTGTCTAACTTTTAAGGGTAATCGCACAAGTTTTGTAGTTTGCGCGTTTCGCGTGTGCGAGCACATAGTATACCTATTTTAAACCGACGAACCAAAAAGGAGGAGGTTCTCATTGGACTGTATGTTTTTTTTTTGCATATTAGTTCAGCGATTACTTCGCCAATTAAAAATAGATATTGATAATTCTTTCTTGCTTGGTAGGTTTGTTGTGAAAAACAATTGTTGTGAGAAAAACGACTGTTGTTGTTTTATTTTGTGTGTTTTTGTTGTGGTTATTTTGTCACAAATAAAAATATGTGATAAAATATAGGTATAGACATAGATCTATAATCTTTACCTTACATTTTATCAAAATCGGTTCAGTACTTTGGTTTTTATAATAAAATAACTGGAAAATATGTCATTCGTATGATGGTATGTATATATAATATACTTAATGAATTGCGTATTTTGAAGACGATTTTTTAAACTATAATTATTATTAACCGACTTAAAAAAAATGGGGTTATTAATTCGACCTGTATGTTTGTAATATTGTTAAAACTGTGCATTTTTTGGATATGTTAGTCTATATACCAGCTTCTAAACATGTGTGCCAAATGTCACAAGTGTATGTATGTATGTATATTTGTATGATTGTATGTTTGTCCACGCATTACGCAGGAACTAGAAGTCGTATTTCAAAAAATATTTTTTTATTGAATAAAGTATCTTTCAACTTAGGAGTCACTGTAAGCTTTATCAAAATCGATTTAGTAGTTTTCAAGATATGGGCTTTTGAACGCTCACTTTATTCATCGCAACTGCAGAGCAGTGTCTACATACAGAACCTTACATTTCAATTGTTTGATAGACAGTGACATGAGCGGTGATGAGCTTTGACGACCGTTTTTAACCGACTTCAAAAAAAAGGAGGTTATTAATTCGACCTGTTTAACCGACTTCAAAAAAAGGAGGCACTATTAAAAATAATTACGTGTAAATACTATTAAAAATGAATAAATAAAGGTAATTTAAAAAAAATTACCGACTTCAAACTTCAAACGCCCATTGGTTCAATTCTTGTGTAATCTGATATTGCACTTGTTAGACCACACTCAGACATGCAACTAATATAGTGTTCACGAAATAACACGAAGAAAATCAATACTGGGCGTCTACCTAAGTAGGTGCGTAAACCAACTATTTTTGAGGTCGGTGTCTGTATAAGACTTACTTGATGACAGTTTAGGTCCTGACACCGACCCCCTCTACTGGCTAAACGGTTGACTTTGGAGATTTAAAAAAAAATCAAGCTCATACAATATATGATGAAATTAAAAGGAAAACTACCACGGCTAAAGGCTTTACGATTTATCGAGTTATAGTCGATCAACTTAAAATAATTACTTAGACAAGTCAAAAATTAATAGATATTAAATGTAAATTAACCCAAGTTAACTCATATTTTCGTAGTATCAAACAAGATACCCTGTTTTAAGGTCACATAATATATTATGATATGTAACTACGGAACCCTACATTTTGCGTGCCACGACACGCACTTGGCCATTTATTTAGAAAATAGATTGCTATTAAGATTTTGATAATAAACTCGACAAATGCCAAATGTGGAAGCATGGTGCCAACATCAAGAAAAAAAAAAAGATTTTGATAGGGTTCATTTTGATAAACATTTAATTTATATACGATTGCGTTTTACCGCCATTTGAGGGTGGATTAACAGATTTTATCTGCATTGTTATATCAATGACATTACATAATTTATTTCCACTGACAGGTGGACAAAACAGTAGAAAGATAATTTGACCCTGTTCCATATTACCCTCGCTAATAATAAATTACAGTTTAAAAAACACGCTACACATTATTGTGGTCAAAGTTCATTACAAGACTTTTCTAACAAATCCAAACACAGCTATGATACGATGTTCCATCATGAAGTTCTAGTTCATATCTTCCGGCTTCATCATCAAATCAGTTCGACAGTACCATATTATTGTATTGTCATCAGAACTACATACAGCTGCCAATTTTCATGACGCTACGATCCTTGGAAGATGGTTAAATTAGTTACCTACCTTAAATTTCATTACCTACATAGTTAGTTACATACAGGTCGACCTAATAAAAGCGTGTTAAAAATAGGTAATGAATCACTTAGCTTCTAGAAAAAACCAATCGACGCACTCCAGATTATTTATTTAAGTGTAATTTCATTTTGTATACCAGGAAAACATAAACAAGTCATAAGTCTTCATTATTATAGGTAATCTACAGAATAAGTTCAATGCATCTTTGTTTTTCATTCTGATAACAATAGCTTGAAAACAAATAATATATGTACACAACACAATAAAAGTGCATGTGCAAATGTGTATTATTGTGTGTGTGTATAGGCAGGGCCGGATTTAGGGTAGGGCAGGCGAGGCTACTGTCCCGGGGCCTCCACACGAAAGGCAATAGAGATCATCATCATCATTATCTCAGCCATAAGAAGTCCACTGCTGGACATAGGCCTCCCCAATAGATTTCCAAAAAGACCGATTGGAAGGTTCTCGAGTGGAGACCACGTACCGGCAAGCGCAGCGTAGGAAGACCAGCCACGAGATGGACAGATGACCTCATACAAGTGGCGGGAAGACACTGAATGCAATAGAGATAAAAAAAACAAATTCCAATAGGTCAGCAACTTTAACGTTTTTTACGAGCTAATAATGAAATCAGTCATCAATCAACTTGTCAGCGATCGGCGATAACACAGCTGGTTTAAAAAAAAACGGTAAATAATTAGGGATCTTTTTTTTCAATATTGAATAGCTATACGTTTGACCACCAGCACGCCTGATGGAAAACGATGCTGTGGCCGAAGATGAAGCACGTAGACCTAGAAGATACATATTCACTCTATACTTGAAGGTTATAGTTTTTTGGACGGCGGCAAGGCATTCCATTCCTCCACTTCTTCGTTGCCCCAGGGCCTCCACCCACACCTTAAAATCCGGCCCTGTGTGTAGGTGTTTATAAAGAGATAACTGTTTACTAGTACCTTCTCATGCCGTAAACAAACATTGATGTAAATGGAAGGATACGGTTATCCGAATGTGCCCCCAAAATGCTGCATTGAAATATATCTTTCAGAGAAATCTAATCTGCTATGACTAGAACAAACAAGATATTTGTTTGTTTGCTTGCGCGCGCGCCCGTGTTCAGCGTTTCTGTGCCTTCTGTGCAAAACGGTATTACGCGACTTATGTGCATCAAAATCGCGTTTTCGACAGTTTTGTATTATGGTGCCATCCATAAACTGCGTCACACGAATAACTTGGTTTTTTGACCCCTCCCTCCCTCTTGCACGATGTATATTATGGATGGCCCCTAAGCAAAAAATTACAGATTTTTTGGTCTACCTCACGTGCCAATATTTATAATAGTTTTGTAGATTATGTTGGTACAACTAGGACTTTTACCGTTTTACTTGTAATTCGATTTATATTGTAAGAAAAAAATCGGATTTCATCATATTTATTTTTGTGATAAAAGATTCAACTAAAGTTAAATTAAAATACAGTCTTAAGACAGACCATTGACGCGATGCCGGTAGACAGCTCAAGGTGAAGAAAACATCTTGGAGCTAGAACCATGGCCTGCTCAAGGACATATCCTTGCGTCCTTCCATAAGTCAATGATCTCGTTTGCGTGTTATTTTCCTCTATAAATAAGTTGTATGTAACCTACGCCAATGTTAGTAGCATTACTATACCAATACCAATGATTATCGTATGAAATACGAGAGTTCTTTGTTCTCGATATGGAGTTCACGAATGGAGGTTTGCTATAAAAGTAGAAAACAAGTGATTCAACATCTACGTTGTTTCCGGTTTTATGTTTTGTTTTGCGTTGAATTGTTTGTTTTTGTCGGTTTGTTGTCTTCTTTGCCCCTTTGAGCAAAAAGTAAGGATGTTGTGTGTATGTATGTTTCTATAATATCCTACTTAATTATATCTATCTTACAGCTTAAACTGCTTGACCGATTTTGATATACGCGTTGTTGCTGGATATGTTTGCGGATACCAAGTGTCATATACTACATATCTATATATAGGTATATATATTTATATTTAAAAAAATCAATTGCTGTTCGTTTGTCTCGCTAAAACTCGAGAACGGCTGGGCCGATTTAGCTGATTTTGGTTTTAAAATGTTTGTCGTAGTCCAGGGAAGGTTTAAATGTTGAGAAAAGTTAGAAAAGTGTTCGTTTTAGCGAAGGGAGAGTTTTAATGTCGTTAGGATAGGTGATACGAAGTACACCGGGTCATCTAGCTTATAATAATAATATACTTTTGTGTAGCCGCTTGTAACAAATAAGCAACTAATTGAACAACGCCTTTATGCACTGAACATACTTTTTCGTGAAATACGCACATTGAACATCATATGAAGCGAACCTTGGGTTACACTATGAATCACTCTTTAATCTTTATGCAGTCAGCCTCGGTCAGGTATTTTCGAATAAGCTTGCGTTTAAGCTTATCCTGTCAGATGTTAGTGATGTAAAATATGCAATTTTTAATTGAAATATTTGATACTACGTTTGTTATCCCTCAATTTCATAAAATTCTCTATAACGCGTCAATCCAAAGGTTGGAATCTTTTATGACATAACTAAACCTAGTATAACGCAATCCTTCCATAACGAAGAAAGTTTCTATGAACAAAGTTGATGTCCCTACAGAGTTTATATGCGTACACTCCGTAGTACCTATATAATACACTCCGTAGTACGTAGGTATCTATATAAAAGCTTCTTTCAGTATTTAGGTCGCTCGATATCGAGCGAGACTGCGAAGGCTGCTTGCATAACTGCGACAGTACAATCGACTTCCATATACATAAACGATCTGTCTCGAGATAAAGCCTGGGCGTGAGAGACAAAAGAACTAACGAGGTGTTGATGACAACGGTCAGAGTTCCAACTTTGAAAAATAATTAAAAATATAAAGGTGTGTGTTACCAGTAATGACTTAAGGCGCTGAGACGTGGTTAGCCTCTTGAACTGTTTTGCCCAGAACGGGCATACCATCTCGCCTTACGGCATTTATCCAGCAGATCCGCACGCCGTCCTCATAATATCCACAATTGCATATTTATAGCTCACATAGCATCATTGCTTCAATGAATATTGTTACTTACTAGGTATAGCTCTAATAAGGAAGCTCAGTCTCACAAAGAGCTATGGAAAAGGTTATGAAATAAGGTTATGAAGCTATGGAAAGGTTAATCAGACTAAAAAGATCCGTAGATTATCGATAGTCACAGACATAGCACATCGCTTAGCAGCTTAACAGATGGACAAAGCACGTAGAACTATGGCCGTTGGGGCCGAAAAGTTCTCGAGTAGAAACCACACACAGTGTTACAATCAGCCACAATGTGGACAGACCTTGTGGTCTTGAACTTGTCTTTATGGAAATCCATGGCGGAGACCTATGTCCAGCGGATAATGATATTACATTATGATTATTAGTTCTGATACCAGGCCAGTGCACTAATGATCTGTATCTTCAAATGCCGATTGAAGGAGTGTTACATTTGGATAGCTGCCATCGTCGCCTAGACGCGACTCATTAGCAGAAAACTATACTTATGTGCCAAATTCATTAGGTTGCTTCCATTTTAGCTTCGTTCTTTGGCTTTAGCAATTATTGCTTAGTGGTTAATCATCATCTTCAGCCCACTCATATGCACTGCTGGACATAGGCCTTTCCCTTTCAACACCATTCAATCTTTAGTTTTTTACTTCCAGAAGTTTCAACCACTACCAACTAACTTTATATCGTCACTTCGGTGTGAGGGAGTCCTACAATGCACAATCCGACACTCGGTATCCACTCTAAAACGAGTCGTTTCCTAAGCCAAGTGGGTTTTGTTTTTTTTTTTCAAAACTACGACCACCAACTTAACTTAACCAACTTAAGTGACGGTGTAGCGGGGAATGTATGTAGGTTCGAATCCCAACAAGTTTAGCTTAAGCTAACTGCTAAACTGAAGAGAGATATCACCGTCAAATTAGCTATAGTCAAATGATGTTCTTGTTGACCGATACAAAACGTAACGTAAGGTAAGGAAGGTATCATATTTCGTTATGGTTTCCTTGCTAGCCATTTTATCACAATTCACTAAATTTTAAGTTAATCCTGGCCCTGCTCCAGAATGAAAAGCGCACTTAGCCTGGAATGTAAAATGCCTCTAATGTGAAGTTGCCATAGAACACAACATTTGTGTGCTTGGCAAGAGCTCTTAATCCCTTGTTAAGTGTGGAGTTTGCGTCTTTAGAGTATGCAATCCTTCTTCCAATGTTCCACTCCATATCCATGTTTTGGCTCACATTAACTCCCAAAAACAAAACAAGCTAACGCACTTACGCAATATTATGATGAAGTATAATGAGCATAACTTTACCGTGATACGAAGCAATAAATTGTCTACCCCAACATGGTATACGAGCTCCAGGACAATCAATAATCATGTTACCGGAAGGAAGCCCTAGAGCCCCACTGTTTTGCATATCGATAGGCTGTACGATCGATCGCCCTTGACTTTGTCAAGGTTCGTCGAAGGGTTGTGGGAGTATATGATTTATGTTTTGAATACGATTTAGTGCTCACGTCTTTTGTACTTGCTGCTGACTTATTATCTGGCTGATTTATATTTTTTTCGAGCGTAAATAAAGTTATCACTTAGTTCATGTATATGTATATGTAAGCCGAAAGTCTAACCCTTTTATACGTACAACTTTTAGGGAATTGAAGGCTTTTGGCATCATTAGAAATCAGGAATGAAATTGTGTGTCTACTACGTCTGTGTGTGTGTACTACGTCTTTTTTGGATTGCTGTGAAGAGTCTTTTGAATTAATTCCTAGATCGGATCCTAATCAGCTCACAACGCCTATAAACTAATCTATAAATTTGCCCACCTGAAATCTCACAATTCCAAGGAACTCCAAGATATGGAAAGTCCAATTGTCCATCCGTTCAATGAAGTTTCCGGCAGCCTAGTCGGGATACCGTCTGACTTGCGATCCGCAGGTCCTGGGTTCGAATCCCGCGGCACGCACCTCTGTCTTTTCGAAGTTATGTGCGTATTGTTGATTACCGCCAACTTCAAACGGCGAAGGAAAACATCGTGAGGAAACCTACATGTCTGACGAGAGTTCTCAATGATCTTGAAAATGTCTGAAGTCTGCCAACCCGCACTTGGCCAGCGTGGCAGATTATGGCCTAACCCTTCTCACAGTGAGAAGATGGCCCGTTCCCAGCAGTGGGACAGTTTGTACAAACTGGGCTCATAAAAAAAATGTCCATCCACCGTAGATCTTTCTTACAAGCTTCATGAAATAATTTTATAAAAGGGGTGGTTATGAACACCGACCGGTTCAAATCGACCCTGAGAATAGAAAATAAAGCGACATTAGCATGGTTAACTTTAAAAACTCGAATAAAATGATTTCTTCTGATATTGTACTGTCTGTTAAAATGTGAAATCTTTGAGTGGGTTTTCTATTAATACTATTTAAGTCCTATGTCAATAGGGCTACGAAATTTGTGATTTGAGTGTCACTAATATTGCGAAATAATTACGAATCGATTCTACAGCGGTGGAGTAATGTTGTGACGGTTTAATTCTACGTTTCTTATCGGTACAGCAAAAGAGTGGAACAAATTGCCGGCTTCTGTTCCCTGAGAGTTACAGCATTGGTATTTTCAAGGTCAGAGTGAATAGGTATCTTCTAAGTCTGCGTGCTTCATCTTCGACCACATCATCGCTTTCCAACAGGCGAGTTGGTGGTCAAAGGCGGACTTATTCGTGTTAAAAAAAAAAAACGAGTGGTGGTCAAGATAAGGGAAGCGGAGCGTAGGTCGTCCAGCTGCAAGACGGGTGGACGATATTGTGTCTATGGCGGGTCGAACCTGGACTCGATTGGCACAGGATCGAGGCAGATGGCATGAGAGAGAGGCATATACCAAGCAGTGGGATATAAAAGGATGGATTATGATGATGATTCTACAGCGATCGATGGAGCACATTTTACATGAACCAAAAAATTATTGCAGAAACCCATCAAAGATGCATTCATATGACTTGTAAGACAGATGTCTGTAGCTCGTGAACTGTGGATTGCTTCTAAAATTCTCAGCGCAATTAACATTCCCACTATTCCCAACTCGTTGGCTGATGTCCAGGTGTTCTCCGGCGACGCGAGCGGTGCGCGGTGACTGGCGAGCCGGCTCAGACGCCCTGCCAATGTTTACGATAACTACTCTCTGTTACTAGTGGCCTGAACGCAAACGATTCGTATTGCTGCCATTTATACTGGTACAAGTTAGAGGAAGCGGCATCTGTTGGAGATAGAGATTACATATTCATAATCCATTGCATAAACCTCTTTTATTTTTAATTCAATGTATTGTTGTACTATGTATGTTTTTCTCTGTTGTATGTTTTTTTGTCACAATAAAATACATGTCTATGTCTACATGACTTGGCTACAAGATATTTAATAGCGGAAAGAATGAAAATAACTTGATTGTCGTAATGGAATTATTGAAATTAATCATTTTTAAAATCTTATTTTATCTTTGATTGAGGATAAAGGAGTAGATTTCCACTGGGTCAAAAAAGGTATTACCCTAATAAACCTATACACTATACCATGTTTTTTTTTATTGTACTAGTATAGGTACTGGACTTAGTATACTAGTCCAATAAAAAAAACATATATAATTTAATCATATTATCTTCACGTCCAATTTCAAGTAGGTTTTTATTCGCATAAGTTTATTAATTGTACCATAAAATAATTTAGCAAGATCTATATAAATGAGATCAGTATAATTGTAAATGCAACTAATAGACGAGCGATAAATCGACAAAAACATTGCAATGAACGTATATTCTAGTAAATCTCGATTTATACCATCTAGCTAGCTGATAAACACAGCATACATTGCTAGATTGAAAATGTTTAGTTGCTTTAGAGATTTGGACAATATTTGTTAATTTATTTTGGAAACTTGTTTTTCTTTTTGTCATTTGCTTTGTGAAAAACATTTTAATTACAGTAGAAAATCACACGCATACTACTAGATAACGCATAAATACTGATACCTACTCTGTGTTAGCAATTTCAATCTATTTTTATCACCCGTATAATATGCAATTACATGCAACGTCTGGCCACCTTCACGGAACGTAGTTTTTTGATAGAAAAAAAACACCCTAAAAATAAGTTCGTGTAGCCAGCTCTGACCTGGCATGACGATTGCTGTTTTTAACAACAAACAACCAACCGGGACCTACAATTTAACGTGCAATCTGAGCCACGGTAGCGCTCAGAAAGAAATACCACTCACGATCACCCATTCGAAGACTGACCGGTCCGTCCGTCGCTAACACCGCAAAATCGGCGGCTTAATAACTCTGACAATAGGGCTGGCCACTCAGTCAATACGAACTTACTTACTTACCGTAAAATAATAACATATATAATAATCCTTATATACCCCCTCGCATAAATAATATTTAAAACGAAGAAAGAGATAGAGGGCCAATCATGCTGAGAAATTCTAAAGAGCAAATAAAAAAGACACACTTTGCTTCACGTAATGAAAAACGCTTTCACACTAAGCGACATAGCAACGCGGCTGTCGCGCTGCTTGGACATTTAATTGACCTACGAACAATTATTGTTCTTAGCATAACAGTCACGGGGAGCATGTCGCGACGTAGCTCCGTGCTATTAGCCGGCATTGCAGAACTATATAATATTTTCTATTTATAATTTATGTATTAAAATAATTTAAAAATCAGTGTTGATTCAAAATATAATTATGGAGCCTCGCCTGCGCCACAACCATATTATGTAATATAATTTAAGCTTCTTAATTAAACGTTGTTAAGAACTGAGACGTAGTGCCGTTATAGATACATCGTTCGCTCTCTCTACATGCTCCCCACAAGCTATAAAACAGCTCGATGTTGTCACACGGCTGTGAAGCGCATTCACAAAGCGCAAGTAGCGCTGCAATCACAGTAATGTAAAAGCATGTGTTGCTACAGCGCTGCTGCTGGCGCGCGGCTGAGTCGCCTAATGTTTAAGCGCTCTAATCCATGCAAGGTCGGGTTTTTATGATAATCCTCGATTATGGTTGATGAGATGTTCACGGAGCTGTAAAGTATTACGGCAGCTAATTCAACCTTAATTCTGTTGATCGTAGACGAGCCTTGAACGACGAAGCCACTGAACTGCTTAAAGTGGATTGAACGAAATTTAGGAATAAGCAATGCGTACCATAGCAGCTATGTGAAATATAATAATTATAACAGTTTATATAATTACAGATAAAAAGTTGAAAAACCGACTTAAAAATGCGCTTTTTTTAAAACCAAATTACTAAATCGATTTTGATGAAATTTCTAATGAGACCAATCTAAAAGTCTTAGTCAAGGCAATCAGAGTTAAGTCTTCACTCTCGTGAGACAAAGTCAAACGCAGAAAAAAGTTTATAAAAGACGGAATTATACCTTACTATTACGTTTGACTCGCGTTCTCCCTTAGCCTTAAAATTGTTAAAAGTGTATGTCATCCTAAACACCCCTAAAGCGGGAAGAGGAAGGGGGAGGGAATTTCCCCAAATTGGCAGCAGTAGTAATGGTATTTTTTTATTTGAACCTTATGGGGCCATATGGGCTCTGACAGCCCCGGCTAGTAATGGTATGCACGATGATGGTGTTACGGTCGACCTCGGAGGAAGCATTCCGTGACATCCCCGCAGCCAGTTACCCCATCATCAGATAATATCGCGCTGGTCGTCGCCGACGACTCGGTTTATAATAGTGCCGATTTACAAGATAACATCGCTCGCTGCCAAAACGCACCATTGTTCGTTTTATTGATACGTAGGTTTGCATTGTTTCACGATTTTAAAATTAAAAACAACACTACACTTCTTACTAAACATTATAGCATTTTACTCATAAGTAGAGTGTGTTGGCGGTTTTTAGCGTCTTTTACAGTACAAATTTTAGCAGGTTTTTGGACTGCAATCTGGCAGGAACGGATATTTAACTCTGGTTACATTGCATCGATATTATCAATTCCGTAATCGTCTTCGACTCCGGGCCATTTTCCCTTTTTATATTTATGTGGAAAATCAGATTTTTTTTACAACTACGTCACATCAATACCGAGATATTTTTTTCAAAAAGTTTGCGAATGATACGATCTTCAAGATATCGTGCAAAACATGCATAGTTATTTCAAATGGAAACACACTGTGTGAATGTTTACGAGGCTAGTATCAACAGCATGCTTTGCGTGCTGACAACCAGAGATTTACCATCGACCTCGGTGTCATAATGCCCATTTCTATTTCAAGCCACTTTGATGGTAAACCGAACGCGACCGGGAGTCGCCTTGAAATCTTATTCGGCGTCTTTTTACCCGACTGCGTAAGAAGGAGAGTTATGTTTTTCGAGTGTATGTATGTATGTTTCTATATGACAGTCTACAGCCTCAACGGCTTGACTGATTTTGATGTGCGAAGTGTCAATAAATTCGTCTTTGCTTCCAGAGCGAGATAGGCTATTTTTTTTTTGTAATAATAATAATAACATCTCTTGCAAAAAATAAAAAAATCGTCGTAAACTCCAACGTACTATTTCGTAATAAACAAATGATTTTACTAGAATTATTCTAAAGAATGCGCATTTATAACCTTTTGCAGCGATTTTACGCATACTTTCTTACTATAAACGTACATTCAACAGCGTATCAAGCGTAACAAAATTCTAAGTTAGACTGCAAAAACTGCTTTTCTGCAGTCGGATATTTTGTTTTTCTTTTAATATACATACTTTTTACCAAATGAAGTGAAGATCTCAATGTTTATGAGATGAAATAAATATCTATAGGTAACTATTTACCTGTCTCCTTCAGAGAACTACCAAAATTCGAAGGGAGGACCCTTCGTATTTTGAAGCTTCGAGTGGATAGATAGTAGAAGATATATATATAGATAAACTCTTTATTGTTCACACCTTAACTAAAACACAAATTACATAGTGAAAAGGGCTTAAATGCTAGTGAAACAACAGGCGGCCTTATCGCTAATAGCGATAATATATATATAATATATGTGTATATGTATATAATATATGTGTCTTATATGCACTATCCTTGGTTACAACATCGCTTACGGTGGTCAAATATTAGTTATGGTCAATTATTATTAGTAGATTAATTTCATTAATTGTCATTTAATTTATTGGTAATTGGCATTGACATAAAGATGTACTTGTAGAAAAATTGATTGATTTGTATGTTTACTTTTTCCTTCTCCTTCGACTTTTCTCTCCTAAAAAGACTCCAAAGATCATGGCCTCCTCAAACTTATTTCTAAAGTCCTTTTTTTGCCAAGATGTTATCGTCCCTATTCTGTTTTGATCACTATTAAATCCAATATATACATACAATCACTGTTTATATCCTTTGGTACAGGCAGAAAGAATACAATTTTTTATCGCATAAATTTCGGTGAGTGTTCTCATTCCCCCATGCCTATTTTTCTATCGGACAGTAAGAAGCACTAAAAAGCTACATCGTTACATGGTTGATATTCCGAAAACACGTACGAAACGCTTTGGCTCCACTTTCATTGTGCGTACCGCCAAAATGTGGAAACCGCTTCCTGAATGGGTCTTTCCGAATAGATATAATCTATTACTATGTGTCTTCAAATCGCGAGAGAATAGGCTACACATATTTCGCTTATTCTGCTAGTGTTTTCACTTAAATATATCAAACTCGTCAGTTGTGGTTGTGGGTACTGTTGACATTCATAAATCTATTAAAACATTGTGGCAACCTAGATTGCTTTATTTGACTCTATATTTACATACATCTACTGTAGTAACATTAAATTTATCTTGATTACAAACGTAATTCCTAATGTTTACAATCCAAGATTCAATATACGCTGTTTATACTGTAATTTGCGTAATTCGAGTTCAACTATCCCAATCCCAATCCCGAATTGGTTACCTCCTCGAAATTTACATTTGTAAATATTTACTCGGTTCCCGAATATAGATTGTTGTGGCGACGGGAATATTGGAATCGATTCCTAATTAGCTTCTAATGAATCAAAACAGCCTCAAGCAAAAAACGAAAATTCAACTGGAAAACATTTACCTATTACTTATCTTTGTTTGTGTAGTGTTAGTAGGCATTTTAACCTAAACACCTAACAACACTCCTCTAACTTGAAATCTAGTTCCCAGTCTGAAGTGCATATTACAATGCGTAGAATATCAGTTTTAGATTTCTGGTATTTTGCGTATAGAGTACCTAAAGTGCGCAGTTACGTAGGTACCTATCTAAAAAATCTAGGTCGTTTGTATAGAAGGTACAACGCGTAGGATTTATTTGTTTGAGATTTTTTGACCATTCGTGTAGCTGATCATATGCAAATCCAGGTCCAGACTTTCAGGCAGGTAAAAAGCGGAAATCTGCTGTAAAGCGAAAGTCTCTTCGAAAGAAGTCTACATAATGTACATATTGATTGACTTACATCATACATATGTATGGAAAAGGTGGAATGAAGAAGTTTGAGTCAAAATTAAGTTCAAACAGGTACCTACGCAGATTTTAACAAGGCCAAATAAAATTTCCACCAAAGTCTGGAGGTTCCAGTTAGTTTGAGTCAGACTGTAAGAATGTCGGTTATAACGCTAGCGGACGGTTCCATTACGAATATGACTAATCTCAATGAAGACAGATTGCAAATGCGCCAAATGCACCGGTTTTTTTCCCGCCTATTTATAGCCTACATGATAAGGCGAATGTATTGTTTTAAATTAAATATGATGCATAAACAGATGAGACTATTTGCAACAGAGTAGAACTCTAGATAGTACTAGTAGTTTGAAATTAATATAAATAAACATTGATTTATTTTTCGTTGTACTATATCCACTCCCAAACCATAGACCAATACGTCCAAGCACCCAAACTAAGCAAAACTTGTTAACTAGGAAGCCGACAGCTGGTAATATACTTTTTTTAATTTGGGTTGTGTCCTATGGTTACAGTAATTTACAGGACCTAAAGCATACAAAGTGCCGTGGTGCTCTATTTAACAAGGTGATAGCTAGTTGGTTAAATAGATCTATATGATCTATATAACAGGATTATTTTCCTGTTATGTTGATGTCACAACCTATCTGATCGCAAAAAAACTCAACTACTATGAATAATATAATAAGGAAATTTCCTAATTAGAATTCGAAATAAATCTTTGAAGAATACCAAACCAACAAGAAAGATTCGAAATTTGACGTTCGAGCCCAGACGAAACCTTATCCGTAGAATAAGGTCGATCTCATAATATGGAGTTAGTTTGAAATCCCTTAATCTAGTAAGTGTGGTAAGGTAACATCTTGACCGGGGCTCGGGTGACCTCGACCGTCGACGGAAGCCTGCTAAGTGTCTGAGTCATGACGCGCCGGACGCCGCCGAATCGGAAAGCCAATAAGATCGCAGCCGTCGCGTCGCGAATCTAGCGGAGACACAATGCAATAAAAAGGTTAACTACCTACTGTTTGATTGATGGCATTAAACGTTAATATTGATTTGAATTTTAAGCAGAGATGAAAGATTGCTAACATGATAAAAGATTTTTTTATTAGGTGATCCAATTTCACTAATTTCTTTTGTATTCAAAATGCAGTTCCTTGGGCGTAGTTCCATAATATTTTCGTAAATTGTATTATGCAGATTGAGAATAAAATTCCTTTACTGTAACTTGAATTGTATAAATGTTCTGTCTATATACATAGTGCACTAGAATCTGGGGGCACGGCAGTGGCCCCGCCAAGTCGAGCGGCAAGGCCACGCCGTACCATCCTTTTCTCGAAGCCATTCAGAGCACTTTTGACCCCCCTGTAACTTTGTTTTGGATAATCTATTTTACCGGAAAGTGTAATAGATTTGGATCTGAGCTGTCATATTATAATATCAATTGATAAATAGGTCATATTTATCTGTTTACGCTATTCGTGGAAGCGAATGACAAATAAGTCGTTTTCCTTGTGAAACAAATCGTGGCAATGATGAAAGCCTGAGTCAGCCCTTCGTATCAAGTGTACAGATAAATAGCACCAAAACTGAATACTCGTCCTATATTTAAGTGTTTATAAAACAGTCCCAAAAAATTACCCTGCTCCATACAATAAGAAATAAGACAACACACACAACCTAACCTAATGATGAAAACGTTTGAAAATGTATTTATGTAATGTATAATGTATTTAACTGGTAGTTAAGATCAGTCTACGGAACGTTTGTTTAGTGATTCATCAACAACGTCATCAAGGTCGTTTAGATTAGTCATTATTATGTTTATGAGGGCCATGAAACGTTTCCTTTGTTGCATTTAACTGATATAATTTCATTCATGTTTAACGATTTGTGGATGTTTACATTTGACAAAAGCTGGATCATTGGCGTAGTATTATTATATGTTATGTGTCATTGGTCAAGGGTTAGTAATTAAAATTTACTCCGTATTCTCATAAAGTGTGTGAACTACTTACTTTATTTAATTCGCTTTCGCTTCATTTGAATTATTTTTAACCTCCGACTCAAAAATAAGAGTGTTATAAGTTTAATGTGTGTGTCTATGTATCTGTGGCATCTTAACTCTCAAATGGATGGACCGATTTTAATCTAGTTATTTTGTGAACGAGGATTCCATCAGGTGTGTTATTGTTAGCTATGTTTCATCAAAATCAGCCGTTTTCTTTTGTCGGGGGCTTAGGAGTTTTCTAAACTTAATATCCTTGTTATCATTAGCCTATCCTTTTCGTAGTTCTAGCTTTTAATTCAAACTTTGTTAACAAAGTGCTCATATTCTGTTCCACTTCCAATCAATTTATTACCGCTAGCCTACAAGTAGGAACAATTATATTCATCAGCATGTCACTCTTTTTTTGACCCGCTAACCTTCATGTCAGTGGCCGCATGTCGGGCACTTGCTTACTGGTTAATTTAATTAAGATTATGTTACGTTGGTAAGATCATTTATCAGTTTAGAACGATGCGGGACTATATTAGTACCGCTAAACTTATTTTCTACCAATTTGATATATTGGTGTTAGTGGGTGAAATAAATAACATTTTAAACTGTTTGTCTATCTTATAACACGGTAATAGCTAAAATAATTTAATTTTTGTTACAGTATTGTTAACTTCGTTAACGTTAGAGTTAACTCTATTGTTTATTTTCTATTGACCTCCAGAGAATGTTTCCGCGCACCTTGTGGCTTAGCCTCCAACACTAAAAGTCGCTCTTCAGTATCTTGTACATATTCACCATTCATGTCCTATAGATTATTTTCTACTTTTACATACTGTCTATAGTTGTTTATCCCAATGGGCCTACGACTGTCACAGTCTCAACTAAAATCTTTTGCGGCACAGTCTTCACTCAATCTCTTTAGAAGTCCAAAGTCTATGGGTCTTTATCTCAATAATGATTTCTACTCAAACTTAACACAATTCTCGACTCATTTAATAATTTAACCCCAACTAGCTTAATACTTACTCACAAAAATATTAATGAATGAAAAATGTACTAGTACTTACCTACAACAAATATAACCGTTGACCTTGCATTATGTGACTCGGTTTTCCATGATTAGTACGTAATTCACATAACTTCATGGCCAACATTTTTGATGTCCATGCTTGTCATTGTACCAACACATGGTTTGACATATGTCGTGGCACTCCCGGTCCGAGCGCCGTGGGAAAACGCAACAACCATGACGATATTGTGCATTGTGGAATAAACGTACCTACTCTAAAGTTTTGTGTTGGTCTTTGGTATTGGAGTTGCGTATTTACGTAATAATTGATCATCATCGTTAGCACAGTTTAGTCTACAGTTCACATTGTCCTCTCTTATTGCATCGGTTTGATTTTTTGCTTTCCGATTTTAGCCCCTACGAACTTTCTTAAGTATAGTGTTACTCCATGGTGCTTGTCGGCTGTACTTTTAATAAGTAATTATTAGTATCCCAACGGTTATTGGTTTTACGACGAAACAATAATATTATTTATTAAATTACAGGCCACTTCCCGTAGTTTAGTCGTATCGTACATGCAAGGTATTTGACCACAATTCACCTGATTATGATACGAACGTCTCTAAATCATTGAAAATGAATTAATCGTTACATAGTGCAACGTGTTCTAAAATAATACCTACATTATTTATTGTCGTAAGCTTATTTGAAATTATTATTGTAAATGTACATAATGATTATAAACATAAATAATATTGAAATAAAACAAGTTTTAACGGATTTATCGACTAATAAAGACAAGTCAAGTCATCTAGTCATGACCACGGACGCCACCGCCGCCGCAATATTGGAAAAGTCAGGTCTTAAAATTATGTAAAATATACGCGATAAATCCATTGAAGATTGTTTAATTTCAATGAGTACTAATCGTGAAAACCTAATAAATCATAATGCCTGTATAATAATTGATGATATGATATTCACTTACATATAATAATTTAACTGAAAACCTTGAAACTACATCTACTTACTACTTACTTTACTTAGCATTGTATTAATTTACGTCAATTTACTATTTATAAAGAAAGGGCTTGCATATGTTCGGGTTGTATGGATACCGACATCTGTCTGACTTCCAACTTTCAAGGTAGCATCGTATTCTTGTATTAGCCAACCCCTTACACAACTTCAACTTGTACAACGTCTTTTGAACATCTATTAACGTGAATATTTTAAATTCTAAGTTTGATTGAAGATACAAATCTTAGGTTGGTTAAAATTTAGACGATATTGTTCGTTTTAATAAATATTGAAAATTAATTCTCACCGGGACAGCTGCTTCACTTGTATTGTATCAGGCACAGGTCTGATCGTGTATGGAGTACCTACTGCCTTTTTGATGGATCAGCCAAGTATCAGCTGGAAGATTTAGAGTAAGTGGGAGCGTATTTTGAAGTCAGTATTTTTTAAATTATAATTATATTATTTAGACCTTGTTTCTTATTTTGAGCGTATTTCATGTAAGTTTCTCAGAATTCAATGGCCAGGCTCTAACCGAACTTAATCTTTTCATTGCACATCCGTTCGAGAAATATAAATGCAAGCCGTTCGAGACTAATTTTACCGACGCAGGCGCTGGCTAAATGCGCATCGCCGCCGGGGTGGTTTTACTTTATTTGCCTCGCATTTAGTGCATCAGGGATGTCGATTAATGCTGTTATTAACAGCCATAAATCTGTCCTCCAAGATTAAATGTCTTCAAAATTTAGACTTCACCTTTATTTCCGTTATAACTATTTCTATCTGCTAGTTTAATTAGACTGGACACGTAGTTACATACATATCCAATTTATTTTGTCGATGTAGATGATCAAAATGATGCAGTTTAGATGTAACATGTCGCTTAGTCTGTAATAGTCTTAAATATATACCTAAAACAACAATTTGCTCTCAAACGGATGGATTTTTAGGCCGAGGATTAAAAACAAAGACAGAGCATAAGGTTGTTTAATGGGCGGCAAATTTTATTGGTGATATTACTAATGCCTAAACTTAATTAATCTTTAATTATATTCCAACAAGTAAGGGACTTAGATTAGCAACTTAGATTAGCAGCATGAGGTATATTGGCTCATTTATGCGGCTTCACATCCTGCCGGTAGTCGAATTTTGATCATTGTTATGAATATCATTAAAATAATACCATAAGTGTACTTTAGTCATCACATAAACCTGGTTTTCTATAATGCCAACCCTACTAAGGCGCATCTTGCTCTATTCCCGGGCTCTCCCCGGGACGCACCTTAAATGGTTACGTCGGATATAGAGTTAGATCTCTTCTTTGTTTCCCTCCACCAATTGGTGCTTTCATTTTAAATACCAACGTGCATGTTTCAACTCAAAATAGTTCAAAGTTTTCAGGTTCAAATCTAAATAAGGACAAACGATATATTTTGTCAAAGCATAAGTAAGAAAAAGATTTAAGACCACTATGGCTCCTTGTGGTACACTGGAAATATTTAGTCCGGTTATAAGTAAGTAAGAACCGTAGATAAATAAATTGTTTTGGTAGTGAAACAAGACGAGCTCTAATACAAAGGCTTTGTAAAAAATGAGACCAAATATAATCGTCATTATGTTTCCGTTAAACGAACGAAATCAAATGCCCTTCACAAAACTATTTCGTTATAGTAGTATTATTGAATAGGTATTAATAGTAGATACGTAATGTACCTAATTTAACCAGCTAAAGTGTATCTTGTTGAAAAGCGAGCATAAACACCAATTATTTTCAAGGAAACATTTAAAGAATATTTATAGAAATTGAAGAGAATAATCTTCATATTTACGCCGGCTCGTGACTAATGACGTTGTTTGGCTACACAATAACTCAGTCACTTAGCAACCTACCGCCATTCGTCAAACTGTCTGACACACATCAATGGTCTTATTCTGTGTTTAGTTTTGTCGCTATGTAAGAATTACAGGAATATTACATAACTACGTAAAATTTAATAGAAATTGCGTGCCTCACTTGTTATTCCGCTTCAGCAGAATCTGTATTTTTCATTCCGACTCGAAAAAGTAGGTTATCAATTCGATGTATGTATGTAATATGGTTAGATTTGCACAATATTCACATGTTATGTTCGTTTATAGTTGTAAGGACATGACATGTTAAGGTGGAGGTTCTAACTGCTAACATGTTTGCCAAATTTCACAAGTGTAAGTATGTGCAAGTTATGTAGGTATGTATTAGGTACACGTCTACCTGAGTTGGTACTCGTATGTTAAACAACTTAATTAACTTACTAGACGTCAGTTTTGATTTATTTTAAGGTTTATGAAAAAAAAATATTTCTCCAATTTCAGTTGTGTGTATTGTTTTGAAATAGGTTTGTTTGTTTTTTGTTTTCAAAAGGTCTTTATTTATCATAAATAAAATTACACATACAATATAGACACAGTCTATAAATTGTAGAAACATAACATTTTATACATATAACTATCAGACTAAAAACGCCTATATTAGTATTTTAAAAAACTATGTTTAAGTAATAATACATTTTAAAACCTGTGGTTATATTGCCATACGATATGGTTAATATTACGGCTAACTTATAAAATTGTTATAGTGCATTTATGTAACCAATGTACTTTTAATAATGTATATAATGAAATTTCTTAACTACTAAACATGTTGTTGTGTTTTATGTTTCCAAACATAAAGATTTGAAACATAAAACACAAACGACGAACACAACATGATAATTGGACACAATCGTATCGTATTTTTTGCATAATAGTGGTGCAGCTACCCGTATTTGCACTGTTAAAAATTGAAAAGAATCATGACTGGCTAATTTATGCGTCAACCGCAATCGTCGCCGAGTAAATAGTGATGGGGTAAACGATATCTTTTGTATGTATCGACATATGGAAGTTTTGATAACCGAGTTTTACCTATGTTAGAAATTAGTTTGTTTCTGTGATTTTGATTAGTATATATATAAAATTTAATTGTTTGTTTTGTTAAAAAATTATTTAATGTAGGAAATTTAATTTTATCATGTAGTTTTTTTATGTTATCATAAAATTTAGTGTTGAATGCGATTTTCAATGCCTTATTTTGCAAAACTTGAAGCTTAGCAAGGTTTGATAGACAGGTGCTACTCCATACGGGCGCGGCATAAGTGAAGCAAGGTCTTATTAGAGCTGTATATATTTTGAGTTTGGTCTTAGAGCTGAGATTAGACTTCCTATTCATGATAGGGCTCAATGCACCAAATGCTTTAAGGCCTCTTAGTTTTGAATTTTCAGTATGTGTAGTCCAATTTAACTTATTATCAAGGTGTACTCCTAAGTACTTTACGGATTTAGACCAAGGTATGTTATGCTTGTTAATAGTTAACGTTCGAATTGGAGGCTTTCGTTTCCTAGAAAACATAATGGCCTCAGTTTTTGACTCATTTAATTTTAGCTTCCATTTTGTAAAGTAATCGGAAAGTGAATTTATTGATAATTGTAGCCTGCTAACAACTAAATCTTCATCGTTTGATGAGGTATATGAAGCAGTGTCATCTGCGAAGCACGCCAGATTAGTGCGTGGCTGCTTAGGAATATCATTTAAGTATCCCAAGAATAAGATTGGCCCTAGGATTGAGCCCTGAGGGACACCTGCAGGGACGTAAAAAGCCTCGGAAGACGTATTGCCTATATAAACTTTAAAACTACGATCACGAAGATACGATTGTAGGAGTTTTATTAGATTTATAGGCACTCCGCTTTGTAAAAGCTTATGGAACAGGCCGTCATGCCAAACGGTGTCAAAAGCCTTTTCTATGTCTAATAAAAACATCCCCGTGGATTGCTTGAGGTTTAAGTTATGGGAGATATGTTCACTGACACGAGCCAGCTGCTGAATAGTCGAGTGCGAGTGACGAAAGCCAAACTGTTCATTTATGAACCGGTCATCAAGATAATTCAGCAGCCGTTCATAAATAACACGCTCAAACAGTTTCGCGAGTGATGGTAATAAGCTGATCGGCCGATAGTTAACAGCTAGCCTGTGGTCTTTCCCAGGTTTAGGAAGTGCAATTACTTTAGCTGACTTCCACGCTGTAGGAAAGTATTGTAATTTAAAACAAGCATTAAATATTTTAGCCAGTAACACTATACATTTCTGTGGAAGATTTTTTAAAAGTATGTTATGAATGTTATCTTCACCTGGTGCTTTACGGTTTTTTAGATGACGAATATGTCTGACAATTTCTTTCGGTCGAACTAGCTCATCTTTGCAACAACTGTTAGGAGACATGTTTATACTGTCTATTGAAGCCTTTACGCTAGTATCAACATTATCATTTACCCAATCAGTGGTTAGGCTCATATTTTTACTAAATGCAGTGGCCAATTCGTTACACTGTTCCACCACTGATGTTGTAAGCTTATTATCAGATTTGATTAGAGGTGGAATATTCGAATCTTGATTTTTAAGGGACTTAGCAACGCGCCATAGCTCAAGATGAGAGTTTTCCATTTTTGTTAATTTACTATTCCATATTTTGTCATTATGAGTTTGAACTAGTATTTTAATTCTGTATTGGAGGGCATTTATTTTAGATCTAAGTATTTTATGCAAATTTAGGTCAGTAGAGTAAATATCACGCAGTCGGAGGTTATTTTTTAGTTTGATTAATTTTTTAATAAATTTAGGTAATGGCTTGGGTTTATGATCTATTTTAATTTTAGGAATAGTATAATGTCTAGCTGTAGTAATCGCATTAGTCAAGGTGTTAACTTCTGCGTCAACTAGCTCATTTGAGCTGATGGTTTTGCTTGTTAGTGAGATGTTTTCATTCAAATAAGACCGAAATTTTTGCCAGTCAGCTGACTTATAGCAATACTGTTCATGAGACTGCCGTTTTATTATACCGCCTATTGTTACCAATACTGGTAAGTGGTTGGATGAAAGTGCTGTAATTGCTTTAATATTTTTTACTGTCGGGACGTTAGATGCTATAACCAGGTCTGGTGTTGACATCTTGTGACCAATACAGTAATGGATTAGAGTAGGTTCAGAAGGAGCATGAATGATGTAGTCGCGATCTTGCATATGCTGAAATAGGATTTCACCACGAGAGTTTTTACTATAGGACCTACACCAGTATGGATGACGAGCGTTAAGGTCACCTACAAGTAACGCCTGTTTGCCAGTGTTTAACAGAAGGTCTAAATCACATTTTAAAAGAGTCAAGTTCGGCGATTGATATATGGAAAATATATTGACTTTTAAAGAGGATATTGAAATTTCAACACCTACAGCTTCTAAATGCTCTAGGTCCGGGGTAGTAATCTGCGAGTGAGGAATATCGGAACGTATAAAAATAGCTACACCTTGACCGCGATTATCATAACGTTTGTCTTGCCGATAGCACCTGTATCCCGGAATATGGAGGGGCACTTGTCTACCAATCCTAGTTTCACAAATAGCAATTATATCCGAACTCAACTCGCAGACAGCAAGATCTGCAAGTTGGTATAGTTTCTCACGAATACCGTCCGCATTCCAATATAAGATACGCAGCTCTTTAGCCTTATTAAACATAATTACCTAAAGTAAGATAAAACAAGAATAACCTTGTCCATCATTGTTGTGCATGTTGTAAACTCATATTTAATTGATTTAATAATGTTTAGTAGCTGCAGCATTTCAGTGGTCACAGGATCGATAATTGTAGTCTCATCAGGTTTAAGGAAAATCCTTTGTGGCTTCGCAGAAGATGCAGCCTCTGCCCAGGAGCGTTCGTTTTTCTGGGGTCGTGATATTGGTTTAACAGGTTCAGGTTGCTTCGTAGCTTTTTGAGGTTGTATAGGCTTCTTCTTCAGTTTTGATACTAAAAGATGGAAATGCAAACGCTTTTAAATAAAATTCAAGAACAAATGGATAAACAAACACAAATTATAACGGAATCGGTAACAATAAATGTAATGAAACACATAGATGAAAGTTTTAAAAAGATCAGCGAAGAAAACAAGCAACTTAAAACCGAAGTATCAGAATTAAAAACAAAAATTAAGGGACTAGAAATGCACAGAAAGAAGAATAATTTGTTGATCTTTGGAATAAAAGAAGAAAAAGAAGAAGATCACTGCATGGTAAAAGAAGTAAGTGAAAAACTGAATTTATTACTCGAATTAAATATACAAGAATACGAAATCAACTCTGCCTATAGAATTGGAAAAGATAAAACTAAAACACGACCCATTGTTATATCATTCTTAACACAATGGAGAAAAAATGAGATAATGCGAGTCAGAAACAGACTACCTCAAGGAATATACATAAAGGAAGACTATACCAAAGAAATTTTAGAAATCCGAAAAGCACTACAGCCCAAGGTTGAAGAAGAAAGAAAAAAAGGAAACATTGCTTATATAAAAGTTGACAAGTTGATTATAAAGTCTCAAACAGATGCAAACCGTGAAAATAGAAAAAGAAAGCCTTCTTCCCCACTAAATAGTAACATATCTCAAACTCAAACATCTTCTATAGTCTCGAAAAAAGCCAATACATCTAATGCTTTCGATTTCATGACCCGTGCTAGATCTAACTCATTAAAAGAAACGAAAGAAAAAAACAGCAGCTAGCAGCTAAAGAAAGACACAACAAAAAACTCTCCCCCAAGCCGGCTGGTCTCCGTGGGGGAAAATGACCAGAACCTTCCAGCTATTAGCAAAAAGGAACAACAAAAACTTTTAAAAATTGGAACATTCAATGTGAGATCTCTAGCGTCAACAGAAAGATTTATTGAACTTATGTACGCATTACAAAAAATCAAAATTGATATACTTGGCTTGGCAGAAGTGAGAAGAATGGGTTGCAATATCGAAGAACACGAAAACTATATATTCTGTTATAAAGGAGAAACCCTCGGCTTACATGGAGTTGGTTTTATGGTAAAAAGAGAATATAAAAACAACATAATTAATTTCTCAGGTCTGTCAGAAAGAGTTGCACTATTACAACTGGAGTTCGACAAAAAAATACTTTCCATAATACAAATATACGCACCTACTGAAAGAGCTACAGACCAGGAAATAGAAGACTTCTACGAAACCTTGCAAAAAGCCCAAAATCAAGCCGGGGAAAACCTCCTTGTTATAGGTGACTTCAACGCTAAGGTCGGTCAAACAAAACAGAACGAAAATATGATATTAGGAAAATTTGGGTATGGAAACAGAAACGACAGAGGGGAAAAACTTATACAGCATGCTTTAGAATATAGATTATCCATAATGAATACGTATTTTAAAATAAGAAATAATCGTAAATGGACATGGCTCTCCCCAAATGAAAAAATTAAAAATGAAGTGGACTATATCTTAACAAACCAACCCAAAAAGATAAGAAATATTGAAATCTTGCACGGTTTAACGCTTAGATCAGACCACCGACTAGTTAGAGCTACTTATCAACTAGAAAATAATAGAAAAAGTAGAGTGCTATTCAAGTCATCATCAAACACACTTAAGACAGATCATGATATAACTACATATTTGAGAAACTTAGAAAAAAACATAGGAGAATTCAAAATACAAGATGAAGATGACGTACAGACGCTTTACAACAAGATAGAAAAAATAATTAAAACTAGTATAATATCAAAAACAAGTGAAGAAATACCCGGAAATAAAAACAAAATTCTAACCAAAAATACAATCGACCTGCTGACGAGACGCTCTCAACTTCTAAAAACAAAACCCAAATCTAAAGACATGAAAAAAGAATTAAGCACACTATTTAAAGCCACTAGTAAGGCAATTAAAAAAGATTATCAAAACTATAGAAACAAGATTATAGAAAAAAATTTAATACAATACAGAAGTACAAAAAGAGCGTATAAAGAATTGCGCACACATAAAAATTGGATTCAAAATTTAAAGAAAAAGGACATAGAAACTAAAAATAGGAAAGACATCATAGGTTGTGCCACTGAATACTATACAGAGCTATATAAAAGTAAAAACAGCGACGTATTATACAGTAAAGCTAACGAAATAAACCATAGAAATGAGAACATAGACACAGATGATCTCAAGCCAGTTGAGGTAATGGAAGTGATAGAACACATTAAAGAAATGAAGCCAGATAAAAGCCCGGGACCCGATGGCATACCAAATGAAGCTTTGAAAATTGGCATCGCTATACTAGCCCGACCACTAACAGAATTATTTAATAAAGTCATTAATATGGGCTATGTGCCAGAACAATGGAAGCGATCAGATATAATTCTGCTATACAAAAAAGGAGATCCGAAAGACATTGGCAACTACCGGCCGATTAGTCTTCTCTCGAGCATATATAAGTTGTTTACATCAATATTGCAAAGTAGAATGACCACAAAAATCGAAAGTATGCAGCCAATCGAACAAGCAGGTTTCCGCTCCGGTTTTTCCACCATAGATCATATTCATGTAATTCAACAAGTGATAGAAAAGTACAAGGAGTTCAATAGTCCACTATATATAGCATATATAGACTACGCTAAAGCATTCGATACTATATCGCATGACTCAATCTGGCAAGCCTTGAATAAATGTCACGTCCATGAAAAATACACAAGAATTCTTAAAGACATCTATAACGGGAGTAATAGTCGTGTGAAACTCGAGAAAAGGGGGCCAGAAATACCCATCAAAAGAGGAGTAAGACAAGGAGACCCCTTATCGCCCAAACTTTTTATAGCAGTTTTGCAAAACGTTTTCGACGATCTCAAGTGGGACAATAACGGAATTAAAATAGGCAATCGTCAGATGAGCCACCTCAGATTCGCAGACGATATCGTCCTTTTCGCCAACACAAGCAAACAGCTGGAGAAAATGATAAACACATTAGGTGATAAAAGTGAACAAGTAGGTCTGCAGATAAACGAAAGCAAAACCAAATTAATGACAAACAGCTTCAAAAACGAAATAAAACTAAACGGAAAATCACTTGAATACGTTAGTAGCTATATATACTTAGGCAAACAAATATCACTTGGCGATAAACAAGAAGAAGAAGAAGTAGAACGAAGAATAAATATCAGTTGGAAAAAATATTGGTCTCTAAAGGAAATCATGAAAGGCGACTTCCCTCTCCATCTAAAGAGGACTATATTTGATACTTGTATCCTGCCAACTCTCACTTACGGATGCCAGACATGGACATATAATACGAAAATTAAATCCAAGCTTGTCACTTGTCAAAAAGCGATGGAGAGAAGCATCCTCAAAATTAGAAAAATACACAAAATAAAAAGTGAACACATAAGGAAGAAAACTAAATTGATAGATGTTCTATATCATAGTCTAAGATTAAAATGGCGATGGGCAGGTCACCTTGCCCGATACGAAGATAAAAGATGGACGATCGAAACAACGAAATGGAACGGTCCAATTGGGAAAAGACGGAAAGGGCGCCCTTGCAGGAGGTGGTGTGACGATATTAGAGCTGTTGCAGAAAAAGAATGGAGAACCATAGCAAAAGATAGGGAAAAATGGAATAAGCTGGAGGAGGCCTACACCCAAAGAGGGGTTCCTCTCCAAGAATTAAATGGATAGATACATAAAAATACATAAATATTTGAGAAATTAATAATAATAGGATTTTTAATACATATAATGAGTGTTATTACATTTTATTATAAATATTGCATGTAAAAATAATTGTGCATGAGGATTGGAAATAAAAATGGCTTTATTATTATATTATTATTATTATTATTATAGGCTTCTTCTGCAGTCGTTTCAAATATTCTGTCCTGGCTGGGCACTGGCGGTAATTTGCTGGATGGTTGTCCTTGCAATTGCAACACTGAGCTGGGCTGTTTCTTTCTTTTTTAGGACAATCTTTAGTTGGATGGTCACCAATGCATTTCACACAACGCTCTTTAAGGTTACAATTTTTCGACGCATGGCCGAAACGCTGACATCGGTAGCATTGTGTGCCAAAATTGTTTTTCGACTTGAAATAGGTAATTTTTTTTAAATTACTTTTATCATGGTTTATATGTTAATCCAAAGCACTCTCATGGAATTCGATCACCTTTTATTCAGCCATAATATCAGACTGCGGGCTAGGAACTAACATACAACATATTTGTTCGAAATATTTTTAACAGATATCAAAACAGGAGGTTCTTAATTCTTATAATTACAAATACAAATAATTTATTAATAACACCACAGTTACAGGTCAAAACTTATCAATATAGGTACATGTAACATGTAATATAATAATATGTACATGAATTGTAAAATTAAATTTCAATAATCGATAATACAAACAAATCAAATAAAATTGAATTGAAAAAAAAAACTACTCTAAAATATAAAAATATAATAAGTATATTATATATATACTATTCTATTTATAACAGATAAATATTATATCTTATATAGTTATACCAAGGAACTAAATAAACGTCCTACCATGTAATAGGGCGAATTCTGTGGTCCTACCTATAGCGGTAAAATTTAAAAAGATTTTTTTGTTGATAATTCACAAAGATTTCTAAGCGAATCCTTATTGAAGTAATAAAAAAAATCAAATAACACACAGTGTTACCGGGCTATTCAATCAATTTTCTAGCTTAAAGAAATCAATTTGTTAGATATTATGTATCTTTTTCTTTTGAAATTATAAATGTATCAGTTTCCTCGAGTAAAACTTGTTACGTGATATAAATCACGTGTTTTCGAACATCGCTGCAAAGTTTTCCATCGCAACATTCATTAATGTTGTTTTCAGCCGCCGATGATGTCAATATTGGCGCATGCAATTGTACTGTTTGAACAACTGCTGATTATATCGCATTCGGATATTGAGAGATTTCACCTTCATCAATGTTATCTCTCATTGCATGTTAACTGATAACTATTGCATTATTGATCCATTATGTGACAATTTGCAATTTTTCCCTTTTTTATTGGATTTGGACCCGCATAGAGCATTTGACAGTATTTCTTCAAGTTTCTTAAATGAAACAAGTTATATTATTTCTAGTCACAATCTAAGTCACGTATAAGTAGTCATTTTCAAATTCAAGACGTGCTTCAGTAAAGTTGTGGCTGGAAGCTTATAGGGAGTTAGTCATTAGGTACTGCTGCCACAGGGCTCCCAAGATACCGGCTTTGCCGAGTTTGGGGCCCACTGCAAAAAGATTGTGTAATATCGTTACGAGGAAATAAACTTTACTTTACTTTACTTTAGTTTTGCCGACAACGTAAAAAACACGTTTCGTCGCTTTATTTCATTTGCCCACATTCACGCACTTGATAAACAACACCATTTTATTTTATTAAAGTTCAAAGTAACACAAGTTTAGGAAAATGAAATAAAACAACAACATGTTTTCATGACGTTCCCGCCAAAACTCCCTATTCTGTTTTGTTACTTCAATTTTCCCCTATGGGTACTTAGGCGTTTCGCACCGCAAGTGGTTCGAACCGCGGTCCGAATCACCCAAGAGCTCTTTTTGAATAGGTCCTTTCGCACCGCGGTGCGAATCGACCAATAGCATTTTGGAATAGGTCGATTCGAACCGCAGTGAGGAATAAAACAGTTCTCTTTTTGGGTGAGTGGTTAAATTGGAGCAGAGAAGATCATGTAGTTTGATTACATACGTAATACCTTATAGTCTTACAGTACAACCAGGCACAAAATAACAGGAAAACAAAATAATTAAAATTATTGTTTTTGCTAAGTTTAATTATAAGCATCCGAGACAGAAGTTTTGAATCGGTTTTGAATCACTTTTTATCGACTTGAAAAAGGAGGAGGTTCAATTCGCCTGTATTATTATTATTGGTTACCGCATAACTTCATGTTTTATATGAATTTGAAAGATATACTTTCAGATTGGTCTCATATAAATTTCATTGAAATATCCATTAAATCGATAAGTAGTTTGGTTTTTAGAGTAAAATCGCGAATTTTGAAATCAGATTATCAGTTTTTTTTTATTGTTATCGTGTTTTTATTGTTGTTTGAAAAGACATTGGAACCAATCTTCCATATAAGTTTTATCAAAATCGATAAGTAGTTTGGTTTTAAAACAAAATTGCGCATTTTAAAATCGGGTTTTCAGTTTAAATTATCATTATTATTTAAACTACAATTATTTAATAAGTATATTAAACAATAAAACAAATACATTGAGCAAAAAAATCAGCCAAGGAGTTACAAATAGGCATACAAGACTTGCGAGGTTACATTTATGAGCTTACATTTGGAAAACTACTGGAACACAATAACGAAAAACAATGTATAGCGATAAACAGTATGTAAAAACTAGAAAGCTATATCCACATATTCTTTGCATCATACATATTTGAAAGACTGGGAACAGATGAACGTAACATACATGGGCTGAAATCTTAACCTTTTGGTTTAGCACCGCCACAATGGAGACTAAAAGTCCCGCCGTATGCGGTTGAAACTATAATCGGGGTATTAGGCTCAAAAATAGACGTGAGTAACCCGTTTATTCAAATAACAATGTGTAACAACCACGTTAGCTTTCATAATAAAACTGTCCTAGAGATTTTAATTGGCTACGAAATATTGATTTGTGATGAAATACATTAAATGTTTTTTGTTGTTCCAAATTATCTATGTATATAGTTTCCGCAAGAAAGTATGTGTACTACCTATAAATAATTTATTCTGTTAATACTGCCGTTATATCTTTGTACGGTATAAGCCCTATCAGCATTTACTCGATAGTCAAAGATAAGTTTTTCTACAATCTTACGCACATCATCACACTATCGAATCTCACTGAGACAGAGTAAATGTGATGGTGAGTATAATGAATATCTTTTATTATAAAAAAACTTTATCGAAATATATTTTAAAAAATTGAAGCTTCCTCTTATGGACTTCATATTCGTGAAAAGCGTCTTCAAAGGCTTTACGCTATCGTATCTAATAAAGCACAAATATCTCGAGAGATTAATCATATTACCAGCCAAGTTGATATCATTTTTCGCCATACAGATGTAGGCCAAGTGTAAATAGAGCCCCGAATTCTGTGAGGCCAAGTTACCTCACTTCCCGTAACAAGAGAAACGCTTCTCGAACGATTGGAAATACACTGCTGGCCGGCGGAATATCTATTTAGTTATTAGTGATTGCTATATTTATTTGTTGTTTATCAAAACGTACTCCGCTAACTTTAATTTTATTCAAAGTGTGCCTTGGTATCTGATAATTTAAGGAACGCCATATTTTCTCATATTTATTCTTTATTCAAGAAGTTTCCTTTCTTTTGTCTTTAAGTACCTACTTTGGCTTTTTGTGTTATATAATTTTTTTGATTATTTATTTCACGAATGTTCTTATCACTTTTTCGAGAATATTCTTCTCGGTCTTCAGGGTTCTCTCTTTATTTTATTCTATCCCCTACGATGTTTACATTTTGTCATTTCGATTGTCGTACAGATTCAAATATCGTGTCTCTTCCAATCTCGTATACTTTCTATAATTCTTCTTTCATAATATCTTTTATATATATTCTAAGCTAGTATTATATCCCGCAAGTTTGTAGGTTTGTCTGAATTTTCAATCATATCGTTGATAGCTCCAAATCCTGCCTCTACATCGTCGTTCTAATATGAAGTCATACCAAGATTAACCGATGGAAATATACCTACCCAATTTCCACTTGATAGTCTAACATGTGGATTCACAGGTCTAATGGGAAAAAGTCAGTCCCATTATCAGCATTCTAATTTTGTGAGTAGAAAACTCTCTCCGGGTTTTCATACTCTTCTCAATTCGTTTTCTTGTTGCAAGTCGCAGAGTTCAAGAAATCAGATATTTTAAATGCTCCGAAGATCGTCGCTCCCGCCGAGTGCCAAACTAAACAGGCCAGAAATAGCACACGGTCCTAGGATTGGATAGTAGTTGTGCACTTGTCGCATAGACGGGAGGTTGATGCACCGCCCGCGGGATTCGTACCGAAATACATTCACATGGGAGGGGTTGCAACCTTAACCAATAGCATTTGTTCTTTTTCTTCTGGGAAGATTGTGGCATCGCACGTTTAGTGCATGTGTCAGGGTCAAGTATATTTTTACTGTTTTTTTTATTATGAGCATATATAGTATCTTTAAACAAGTCATAGTCATAGAGTCAAGCAAAAGAAAACAAAGCGGAGAAATATTTTTTTTTACATTCTCGACAAAATTCAGCGGTTGCATTTGCATTATTAAATTTTATTGATATTTTTAAATATATTATAGGATTTTTTTTCCTCGACGCTATCGGAAAATCCTGCTCAGATATTTTAGAATAAATCACAATAAATAAATAAAATCATTTCGTTCAGATTTTTGGATATCCACCCGTAGGTTACATCAAGTTATTAAGAATAATATATTAATGTAGGGGTGTTTTTAAATTACGAGTAATTTCTAAAATATTTCCTGATTTAATCCACTCAGGTATTTCATGTTATACTTATCATAAGCACAGAATACTATGAGACTTATGAGAGGAATTACTTAAATCAATTAGTTCACATTTTTTGGATGCCCTCTATAAAAAGATATCGCCTTTTAGAGCCGTCCAATATTGGTGCAAGGTTAATCTAAGAGGGAAATCACACTGATATTGTAAAGGCGAAAGTTTGTGAGTGTATTTGTATGTCTGTTACTTCTTCACGCTCAAATGGCTATACCGATTTTGATGAAATTTGGTATGGAGGTAGCTGACATCTTGAATATTTACTTAAGATACTTTTTATCCCGAAAAATAAATATCTCTTTTGGTATATGTTATGTAAATCAGTGGTTAACACCGCGGAACGCAACTAGAAAATGAATAAGATCATGCAGATTTGTTATTAATCCACAATTTTCCGCATCTGCTAAATCGTTCGATCAAACGAACGAAGTATTTAAAAATCTAGACTAAGGTGTTTAATACTAATAATTTCTACTGTGCTAATGCAGTAACTAAACAGAATAAAACCCGATCCTCTATATTCAAAGTTCCCCGGTACGTAAACACGATACGTCTGCCGCGAATAGACTTGCTAGTAACAGTGGGTCTGGCTGGCCCGAGGCCAGCGCTAACAACCAGGGCAGACAAACGGCCCTTGTTGTTCTCGAGAACTATGCACTATATTATAGAAACTAGTACATCGACACGAACTGAAACTTCGTGATCTTATATTTTTAACCGACTTCCAGAAAGGAAGAGGTTCTCAATTCGACTGTATTATGTTATTTTTTATGTTTGTTACGCTATTACTTTGCCAATTATGAATTGATTTTGATGACTCTTTTTCTTTTTTTAGAAGGTGGCTTAATTTATTGTCTCATAAAAAAAACAAAATCGGTATATGTCTTTGGTTTTTAAAACAAAATTACTGGAAAAAATATGTCATCCAAGTAAAAATTGCGTATTTTGTGGTCCGTTGTTTTAGTTTTTTTAAACTATTATTACCTATCAGGAACGTTATCTTTCACTCATCTTCTTCTTTTCCTTTTCACACATTAGACGGGTCTTACTCCAAGATGCTTCCAGTATTATAGTAGTAGTACCTGGGCGTTCGAGCTCCACTCGGTTTTTTTACGACTGAAAATACGAGCAAACCCAGGTTCGCCAAAAATGAAACCTAGCAAGATCGATTTATCGTCCCTTAATCTACCTACAAACCAAATTGCATCAAAATCGTTGGAGCCGATTCCGAGATTCAGATTATATACATATAAGTATACATACTTACAATAATTGCTCGTATAAAGGTATTAAATATATCTAGTATTGTCCTTGGGCCTGATTTATCCTTTTCCACAGTTTTGGGCTATACTCGTCCACTAAGTGTCTGGACGCCCTCGTCCTCGCTTTCCTCCGGGCAACTTTAGTGTCTTTAGGACTACATGCTTATAGTCTTCCTGCATTGTATCCATAGTATTACCTCAAGTGAATCGCAGTAAAATCGGCTTTAATTGCTGCCGAAACATAAAAGTGACGAAAGAAAACATGCTGTCCCACCCAATAAACCAGATAAAATTTGCTCGGGATCTAGATCACGATGCATGAAACAAAAATGTTAATCTTTAGATATATATGTAATGTAATCTCTATATATATAAAAATCGTTCGTTTGTCTCGCTAAAACTCGAGAACGGCTGGGTCGATTTAGCTGATTTTGGTTTTGAAATGTTTGTCGTAGTCCAGGGGAGGTTTAGACGTTGAGAAAATATCGGGTCCACTCATTGATAGGTGATACGAAGTACGCCGGGTCATCTAGTAGAAGAATAAAACAGTAAACATTAGGGTAGAACAATACAAATACAAATAATTTATTCATAATGCCCAAGTTACAAGTCAAGTTCAAGTTCAAGTTCATAATAAGATAAAGTAAGAGATTTATACAATTAAATAGATAGACTGAAATATGTAATAGAAATATGCTTAGCCTTTCGATCCTTAAATTAATATCAGGGTAATTTAGCTAGCTATAAAAAAAAACTAACCTAGTAGGATATGGATAGAGAGTGATGATGGTCTACCACTGATGTATAATATTTTCACATCAATTTGGCCTCGTTTTCTATAGTCATCACAACTAGTTTGAAAACATATTATAACAGTTGTTCATCATTTTTGTCTCTAGATATTATAATAACTTTTAGAATCCAGAAGTCGAAGATGTTAAGATGCCGCTCCTTGTTCACAGAGCGAGACAACCAGATAAGACTTTCAGATTTAACGCAAGAATGACGAGATTAAAATCATTCGCACTAGAAATTTTACCAACATTTATTCAGACATACTTGTATAGATAAAAGTCTTAGATAGAAGATAAATTGTAAGCCGCAATACGTTCCAGCCAATAAACCGGTCTGAGTGTAAACACCGGCAATCTATATTATTCGCGGGCTCATCCCACGCACCTTGGGGCAGGAAACCGGCTGATTAGGGATATACACCTAGACTATAGTGCTTAGCTACATCCTACATTCCGGTTAGGTTACAGCCACAATATTCCTATCCGTCTTCCTTCAGGCGGTTTTGATTAAAGAACAATCTGCGTTTTGAATGTGTACGAATGAATAGATTCTCCATCGGCATATTTAAGAGCTATTCTGAAGCCACCTCTTAACTGATTAAAATGTTTAAAATAACTAAATTAAAAAAACGAACGAAATTTCCATACAATTTCTGTTCCTTTTTAACCGACTTCCAAAAATGTTTTTGATGGTTCTTATTTTGTTTGGTAGGTGATCTCATATAAATTTTATCAAAATAAAATCAGTACTTTGGTTTTTATAACAAGATAATTGAAAAAATTACACCCAAGTAAACGAATTGCGTATTTTGAAGTTAATTTTTTTAAGTTTTTTAACTATAATTGTTATTTGAATTATGTGAGTTTAATAATTTGAATTAGTTTATGGTGCGTTCAGAATTGACCATAATTATATTATTTATTCGGATATTCGATATGGTCGTTGAACTTAGTTTCGAGTAATTCGTTATAAACAAACCAACCAACTTTCACATAAGAATAATGACTTCTTTTATCTACACGCACAAGAATAATTTACACTTTGAATTTTTTAATTTCGGAACTATAATGAAATTTGAAAAAAGCAATTCATTAGCAATAAAGGCATTTAGTATTCTAATCAGATGAAAAAGAATCATCAAAATCATAATGTTTAGGAGTAGAAAACAGTTTTCTACTATTTGTATGCGAGATCGTGCTACAACAGTTCCCATAATATCATTGTTTTTAGTTTACGCCCATCGGTAATTTAAATGAACGACGCACGGACACCTCGTAAAGTGTTGTTTTTATTTTTCTCTTTGGAATTTTTCAAAGTGACCTTCACGAATCAAGATCAAAATAATCTTGGAATTTATCTTGATCAAGGTCATATGGAATGGCAGGGATGATTGTGATATTGTCTTGTTTGAGACTGATAAAATCTGTGACGTATATCTTTGAATTTACGTCTGCCAGCTGTACTTCGTCACTAAACTGCACCTCATGACAGATTTTTTTTGATATTTTTGTTTTTCATAATAAACAGGTATCCAACGGTATCGCCTCATTATTTTTGGCTTTATTCCAGATAAAAATAAATGCTTTTCGTTAGATCTGTAAAAATAGGAAACAGAAACTTGAAATCGAAGGTTTAAGTCAAACCTCGGTTGAGTCGGTTCGTAGCGACCTTCGCTCCTGATAATATTCAAGCATATCTTCATCTCGAAGAGGTTTGGAAATCTTCCAATAATATTATCACCGTGACGCAAAAATGCGTTGATTGTTGCTAGGCCAATATAAAAGAAGATAATTGTTCCACCAATGCCAATACCAATGCTATTTGGCACCTCTGTGCATAATATACCATGGTAAACAAGTTATTTTTGTTAAAGAGATTTTTTCTATTATAAAATTTGTATAATTTAGTGTATCAGCTGTGATATCAAGGACATCCAATTTTCACGGTATGTTTATGTTTATTTTTGTTTACACGTATTTTTCTGTGTCACATGCTAGTACATCTTCCCTAAGGTTTCGTCATTGCTTATTTTGAAACTAACTTTCTAACAAAATCTATTTATTGTTGCAGGCGTAATGCCCCGAAGAAAGAGATTGAAGAAGACTCGGAAATACAGGATAAATTTTATACTTCTTTACCTAAACTTGGGAGCATTTTAGATGAATTAAATTATTCGGTAGATGGTTATATTCCGCTACTACAAGATACCACCATCGCTGAAGAAACTATTGGAGATCATAAAGTGGACACTGTTTCAGAACCAGAACTTATTTCAGATTTTGAACCTTATCCTGAACCACTTCTAGAACCTTCTGAACCGATTTCTGAACCTGTGGCAGATACGGAACAAGTTGAAGAAGAAAACAAGTAATATACGGAGACTGAAGCAGTGCATGATGAAATTGATTGAAAAGTTTTGAGTTTTAATATTTTATGTTTTTTTTTTAATATTTGATAGTGTTTATTTTTATTTGTGACATGTAGTATTATGTCTATTGCAGAAATAGTACGATAAAGAAAAAAATGTTTTAATTAAAGTGTACTGGCGTTAATTTGCTTTTTTATTTTAACGTTGTCATATTTTTTTTATATTGTATTACCTATTATGTGCTCTTGAAACTCCATAGGTACATATTTCAAGATTATATATATTTTCTGAATCTAATTTTCATCAGTGTATTTTGCCTTCAACTGTTGAAAACTTCCAGACGGTATGTTTATTTTTATTTTTTACATTTATTTTGTTTATATTTATGTCTTGATTATTGTTTTTACCGATTTAGCATTTTTTTATTTTAGTTTTTATTGATTTTCTTTTTGTGCTCCATTGTAGTTATACATATTGTTACAGGAATCGTTTCGCGAATGGTTCTGAAGGTACGCAAACGCCGAAAGGGTCATGTATCTGCCCGTCGGACTTTGTTATCAGTCCAAAAGGTATCGATGAAAACATCGATTCTAACATGCCAGACGAGGTAGCAACAGACATAGTGGAGCTTAATGAAGATAATAAGAAACTTGCTCTGGAACCGGAGCCAGAGGTGGAGCCGGAACCGGAGCCAGTTGCGGAGACGGAACCGGAGCCGGAACCGGAGCCAGAACCGGAGCCAGAGGTGGAGCCGGAACCGGAGCCAGTGGTGGAGCCGGAACTGGAGCCAGAACCAGAGCCGGAGCCGGAGCCAGAACCGGAGCCAGAGGTTGAGCCGAAACCGGAGCCAGTGGAACAGGAGCCGGAACCGGAAATTGACCCAGTGTTTGAATCAGAGCCAGAGCCGATATCGGAACCAAAAGTGGAACCGGACTCGGAACCAGAACAGGAACCGGAACACGAACAAGAACCCAAACATGTTGAGGAAAATAACGATTTCATGGAACCTCAAGATGAATAACATTTTTTTTTTAATTTTGACTGATGCTTTTTGATTATGACTGCTTGATATATATTTTAACTTTTTATAATACTTACTATTTTTAATATTATGAACATTTTTATACTTGATATAGTATTTAGTTTTGCGTATTGACTATTGCAGATATTTGGAGGAATGAAATTATATTCTTTTTGTGCTATATAACAATCTGCTTTTTTAAACAAAATGTATCAGAAATATCTTAGAACGATACCGATTTACAGCTGCTGGGCATTGAGTAATTTAGACATAGACAAAATTTATTTAGTATGGGAAAGTCATAAGTTCTTTCAAACGACGTTGATTTTATTTATGAGCAATACTATGGTACGACAACTTCAAACAAATACGCATGCATACGTGCCACTAAAATTTGGCTTACAAACTACACATCGCCTCTTTGTTTCAATTACGTGTTAAATCTATCAATATTTTTTTTATCATTTAACTAAAACCACCGCATTCGATTTTAATTTTATTTAAAAAAAAATGTGGTATTTAATTTTTACGCGTGAAATAACAATGCTGAAAGTGAAGCGGCTGAATCAGTTCGCAATATCACATTGTCTTTTCTTGCTCTTTTTTTTTGTTTCAATGAAGTGGAAAACGACCATAGATCTGATTACAACCAAGTTTTTTTATATGATATTATGACAACTCTGGGATCGTCGGCAGCAACAGCGTCGGTTAGCCAATAGTGTGATCTCGCTCTTTCAACCGAGATCCGAGAAAGTATCCGAGACGCAGGTGCCGGATTGATATATCAATAATATTGTATCTTGTGTATTATTCACACAGATATGCTTGATTTATGCTTATGGAAGATATTATGTGCGAAACAAGGTATACACCAGTAGGTAAAATATATAATATAATATCCACCAGTGTATAACTGGTGGATATTTTTACACAATTCCAGTTGTATCAGCAACAAGTACTTATCTCAAGAAAGAAAAACAAAATACCCGGCTGCAAAAGTAATAAATACATATACCTACTTACTCGAAAAACATAACCCTCCTTCTAACGCATTCGGGTAAAAATACAATAAAAACAATATAATACTAGATAGGTTTTTTTAGACGAAAAATATTCTATGCTATGATTTTGATTATATTGCATCCGTTAATAGGTATATTGTAAAATATTCTAAGCTATGATTTTAATTATATTGCATCCGTCAATTTTCAGTGTCCAACCGCAATTTGCGGATAAAATAACGAAATTATTGCCGATGAAAGAAATTCATTATATTGACAACAAATATTGTATATTAAAGGTTAATGTATTTCAGGTGAATGCAAGTTTGTATGTATGTCGTGTTTAGGTATTTAATCTGAATAGCTTTATACGTTTCAGAATTGTTACAGGCTAAATTATTTCAATATACAACCAAAATCGTAAAATAAAATACAATTCCCAGCACAACGTCATTTTTTTGCCTGCGAAGTATTCTCACAGGGAGATATATTTGTCCATCACATCTATTGCATAAATTTTGCCGGAGGTGATAATTTCGACTGGCCTTGACTAGTAACCAGCATCCATCAACCGCCAGTCCAAGTTCAATGCCAAATGTAAAACGAATGAGGCGCGGAAAGACTGACTCATGAACACCTCTCGCGAATTTTGAGCGCCTTTGTGTCTACTATTTAATTTTCGCTTCTAGAACATTTGTGATTAAGTGCTTCTTAATCTATATTCTGTTGTTTAAAATACTTATAACTGTAACGGATCAAAATATATTTTAATACTGTAGCATACTGTATATTATAACAGGAGAAAGTATTTCTATCGATACAAAGCCGAATCAGCATTTTTTTTTCAATAATAACATAAAAACATGATCGAATAAAATTACTAAAAGTTGCACTTTATTTTATTTCTCATAACAAGTGCATCGAGTTGATGTTATAATAAAGGAAGTTTATAGTAAACATTTTTTCATGCCGGAGTCAGCAGTATTTTTACATCGCCATAAAATTGTACAAGATGAGCTTTTTAACCGACTTCGAAAAAGGAGGAGGTTATTATATCAATATTCACAATGGGCCCTATGCAATTTATTAATTTACTTACAAGAGTGTAAGTAAATTAATAAATTGCATCTATCAAATCTATCAAATCGAAACATTTTTTTGACGTAATTTGGTTTAAAAAGTGTAAGAGTGGCAATGGTAATTAATTATGAGTTTGGCATTACTTTTTAACCGACTTCAAAAAAGGAGGTTATCAATTCGATCTGTGTGTATGTAATATTGTCAGAACTGCACAGTTTTTGTATATGTTAATCTATACCAGCTTCTAAACACGTGTGCCAAATTTCATAAGTGTATGTAAGTTTGTATATTTATATGTTTGTCCACATATTACGTAGAAACTAGAAGTCGTATTGCAAAAATTACTTTTATTACAGACTAGATTCGTATCACCTATCAATGAGTAGACCTAATATTTTCTCAACGTTTAAACCTTCCCTGGACTACGACAAACATTTCAAAATCAAAATCAGCTAGATCGGCCCAGCCGTTCTTGAGTTTTAGCGAGACAAACGAACAGCAATTGATTTTTATATTTAGAGATATTATTGAAACACTTTTTTTACGTAAACGTCCCATTAATGTAAATTTATCAAGTAATTTTTTATTAATAAATATATAAATATTGGTGGTCATTTCACACATCACCATCTAGCCCAAACTAAGCAGAGCTTGTGGAAGTGGGAAGTACCGTGGAAGAAACTAGAATGTAGATGAATTATATCAGCAACCTAGAAACTAGATTGCTGATATAATACATAATATGCTTTTAACTTTTTTCTTTATAAATACATACTTAAGATACATAGAAACACCCAGACACAGAACAAACATACAAATGTTTGTCATGGGTGGGGATCGAACCCACGACCTACAGCTCAGCAGACAGACATACAACCAACTGAGCTACGAGGCCAGCCGATTAATGGTTGTGAGAGTAAAGAAATTTTTTAATATAAATAATAGTAGGTATTGATTTTTCAAAATTTATATCGATGCGTAGTCTAAATGTTAGTAAAATCTGTTGTCTGTGAATATGATAAACAGGATATATAAACTCACACAGGTGCAACGACCGGCACCTGTGCGAGCGCGATAGCAATATAATCATGCGGGAGTGACAGAGATAGGTAATCATAGGTCAATGTACGAAATTCTTCCTGCTATTCGATTTATATGGAAATAATCATTTAGGTATAATTTTAACCTATCTATTTATTTATTTTTTCTACAAGGGGAAATTTACCAAGCGAACAATACGCGCAAGAAATTGCCGAGCGAGATGCTGAAGAAGAAGCAAAGGCGACCCAAACAGAAAACCTGGACAAGAAAGGGAAAGGGCCTGATCCGTCCTCTAAACCAGGCCCTAGTAAAACTGCCAAATCTAAAGAAAAAGCCACGCAAGCCCCCAAGGAGTGGCCTAAGTTCGTGGAAGCACCGAAGATTCCTGAAAATGATGATTAGTTTGCCTCCTGGTCAAAACTTGACTTTAAATGATAAAGAATGAAAAAAAAAAAAAGATTAAGAATGTCTTCAGCGAGTTATGGAGACGCTGAATCAAAATGGTTGTAGAAATGAAACACATCATAGGACTGGATTTTGATAGAGTTGAATTAGAACTATTAACCGTAAAAATGTAGGATAATAGCATGTGACCTGTAGGCGTGTTGATACAAACATTGAAAAATAAACGTGGACGATCCAGAAAAAGTATCACGGAAAAATATAAATGAAGTGTCAACAAATGATAATACTACTACAGGAAACTAATATATCTCAAGTAAGTTCATTGTCGATTGTGACACTAGATATATTTTGGTATGTTATCTCTTCTTCTTTTTCGCCTATTATTTGCTTCGCTCGGTATAAGAATTTACCATTCAAATGAAGTACTAGTCATAGTCAAACAAGTACTAGCCACTATAATCACAAGAACAACTTATTCAATTTAATATTCAATTTAATCGCTTCAAAAAGGAGTCAGGTTTTTAAAACGAAATAGCTGAGACTGAGGAAATTACGTCATCAAAGTAGAAGAAATTGCGTATTTTAAATTTTGAAGTCAGTTGTTTCAGTGTTTAATACTACAACAATAATATTTTTATACCCACCCGCGCTGTCATTGACAAAATTGTCCTCAACCTTTAAGGGACAGTAGCCACCAAAAAAATAGTATTTAGCCACTAGCCACTAGATCATCATCCTACTATAGTAGTATCTTTGCAAACGTAGCAGTAGCTTATTTTACTACCTATCATGTTTCTGCAGACCAAAGGCAAAAAGCAAGCAAATCTTTAAACCGCTGAAGAGTTTGGGTGTAGTGGATCTTAGTCTTAATAGTTTTATTGCAAAGATTTACAAAGCAAACAGTTGCATGCAGGAATTACAGTAGAGAAAAAAAAACATCCCCACTTTACGTGTATGGCATGTATCCTATTTTTTTTTTTCAAGATATTGTTTTATTACTTTCTCGGCATAGCTAATATGCATATTGATGCCAAATTACAGCTCTTTAACACTAATAGTCATTGAGCAAAGCCGCAGACAGACAGACAGACGGACATGGCGAAACTGAGTTCTTTCTTTCCTACGGAACCCTAAAAATAAAATATACATAATGTTCATTTTCTAATGTTTCTACTTAACGTTGCACATACTAAAAGAAGTGAGGATAACATTCTAAAATGTGATCAAAATATATTTTATCTAGTGTTATTATGAGACATGAACTTGTTCTACAAAAGTGGTTGTATGGTCCGTTTATTCCCAGTAGTACGGTTGCCAGTCCGGTTGACCGTACTACTGAGACTTTTAATTCCCAGTAGTACGGTTAATGGCGGCTGACCGTAGTACGGTCAGTAGTACGGTTATTAGCGCTTCGCCGGCCGCTGCCGTGGCACGCTCGCTACGCTCGCTCGGCTCGCGCGATGTGTTTTTAATGTTCTAACATAACCTAACCTACTTTTTGGGCCACTATATTATTTAGTAGGTTAGGTTATGTTAGAACATTAAAAACACATCGTGCGAGCCGAGCGAGCGTAGCGAGCGTGCCGCGGCAGCGGCCGGCGAAGCGCTAAATAATATGTTTAATGGAAATATGTATTCGGTTATCTAGTTCTTTACGATAAAATTTTGTTGTTGGTAGTTAAACTGTTAATAACCGTACTACTGAGACTTGTAAAGTCTCAGTAGCACGGTCAGCCGCCATTAACCGTACTACTGGGAATTAAAAGTCTCAGTAGTACGGTCAACCGGACTGGCAACCGTACTACTGGGAATAAACGGTATGGTCTAGTGGTTTTGTTGTAGGTACAATAGTGTGAATACAATTTAAGGAGTCATTGTATTCATCATTATAAACAATTTTTATTTTTTTATTATAACTTCAATCATGAAGTTCGCAAAAGTTGCCTGTTTCATACAAAAAGTTTGTCGGCTGTGGACAGAAACAAACAATCAATCAATCAATAACACTTTATTGACACCACTTAAAGTAATACACATAAGATAAAATGGCATAAAAGGCGGTCTTATCGCTAAAATAAGCGATCTCTTCCAGACAACCTTGGGAACCTTGCAGAATGTATGAATGAAGTTTTTTTTTCAATGATTAGTCTCGTTCTCGTATTAAGAGTCCGTAGCGTAGTCCGACCACCGTCAATCTCGCTCGCGCATACCCCACATTTTTGAAGATATAAAATGACTGCATGAAAAAGAATCTTCTTTTGTAAAACTAAAAAACGTCGCAAATATTCGACAATAATTTCAATTTGGTCCAAGTTAATTTTCATACCTAAAAAACATTTTTGCGCTGTTCTTGATGGTTAGTACAATGTACGCATAAAGTATACCTATCTGTCATTTATCTGAACACGCAGCAGTAATGATAGGTGTGCTAGATTTAGCAGCCTCTTCTGTTTATATTGCTTACTGTTATGTTTCTGTTTGGCCCATGAGTTCATTTTATGACAAAATGATAGAAAGTTTGAATAGAGGTACTTGTCACTTCAATCTATGACGTATTGCGTGCTGCCAGTGACGGGAAGTTGGTACAATATTAAGAAGAGAAATAAAAGTGGGAGGAGTAGGAGGTGATAATCCTCGGACATAATGGAATACGACTTAAGAAAGAGGAGCGCCTAAAAAGAGTTATCTATGCGCAGAAAGATGGTGCCGGACCTCCAGTTGAAGGTCTAAAGTAATCTTGGTGTAACCTCTGCTAATGGCAATGGTGCATAGTTCTGAGAGTCACTGCAGTGCTCCGGTTTAAGGCTTCACCTGGTTTGCTTTAAAACACTATAATGTCATTCTTATCTTTTTTTCTTTTTTTTAAACAAAAAGATAAGAATGACATAAAACTTGCGAAGCCGATAAAATTGATGAAACTAATAATCGTGTATATTTCGGCCTAGATTCCTCTTGCATTGCATTATGTCCACAATAACATAATGCAATTCTTTTTCTTTTTTTCGTTTTGTATTATTTTATCAGTTTATCATTCTTTAAGAGTTTATTTTTTTATTATTTGGTTCGGGTAGGGGATATTTGCCGAGCCAAGAGTATGTGGAGGCTGTGGCAGCGGCGGAGGCAGCTAGGGAAGCGAAGGCGGCGCAACAGGCTGCAGCCGGCGGGAGCCCTGGTGTGCCAGGCGGCAGCAAGCCTGAAGGCGGCGGCGGCGGCGGCGGCAACCCCGGAACAGCGCCTGGGCCGGTCAAACACATAGCCTAGCACCACACCGCTACTAAACATCAGGTGAGATGTCCAAGGAGCTCTATCATAAAAAAAATTGACTGAGGATCGCTTTACATCTTACATAAACTTCATTTTTCGAATATTTCCGAAATTCTATGATCCACGCTTCGCCACTAAAAATGTGAAGCCTCCCAAAATTTTAGGTTGCGACCGCGCCTGCATGCATACCGTGATATTTTCTTCCCAAATCTAGTTATCTTTAAAGATAATCGTAATATTTCGTATTAAAACATCAAGTAAAAGCTTAGAGAACTCAAAAACCCCCCGATAAAAAAAACGGCTGTGCCTATCGGTTTTGAAGAATAATAGCTAAAAATACTCTCGATGAAATCCTCTTTCAAACAAAAAAAAAAAACGAACCATCCGTTTGAGGGCTACGATGCCAGATACAGACAAACAGATACACACGTTAAACGTATTACACCCCTATTTTTAGGTCGGGGCTTTAGAAAACTTTTTAGCCTGGCTAGTTGACGGGAGTCCCCGTACCTAGAATTGAATCAGGCGTTACGTTGTAGAAGTTCATCTTCAAAATTTAATCTACCTTAAACGTCTAAGCGTATTTCCGCTTCTATGTCTCCAATCTAGCACTATTGCTTTCTTCAAGCAGGTACCTACTCTTGATTGCTTCAAAGTCTTTTAGCGGGTACTCTTGTCGACATGTATTTCACCTTTTCACGAGGCATCTTCAGGGCACAACGAAGAATTTAACAACTGTTTCTATTTTTCCAGGAGCGTGACCTCAAATAATATTCACAAGAATATTGAAATACTGCACGGACGCGCTGCTAGCGTCTCTCTTGGCACTTGTGGCAAATACGTCATTTGGATGTTTTGTTAATTGTTACCGTTTTTTGGAGAAATACCTAAAGACGTTGCCGTCCTCGTTTGATAGGAAAGAGAAGACAAATACATTTTTTCCAAAGTTTATATGTGTTTACTATGGTGAGTCTAATAATTTTGACGACATATAAATAGGATTGTATAAGTAAGCGACGATGTTTGACCTTATCTTCATTACTCATTAGTTTATTTTTCTTATTATTCACAACTTATTGTATTCGGAATCGAATCTAATGACTATGGTATGGTAATGACTGAGATGGAGATATAGCTTCCAACCCGGTTCCGAATCTGACAAGTTGTGAATAGAGGTGCAGGATAGGTTGTCAAACATAGTCCTGATTCGTTTTAAAAAAAATACCTAAAGGTAATATTATTATTCTAACTACCTAATATTCATACCATTGTAAAAAGAGGTTTTTTTTTTAAGATTGTAAGTTTGTTGGTTGTGGAATTACTGAACCGATTTCGAATTTATTTCTTTAATAGCAAGTTACAAGATCCCCAAGTAACACAGGCTATGTTTTATATAAATAGCGTTAGTTTTCAGCACAATGTCGCGGTTTTTGTAACTCAAGTCGGGGAAACACGACCCGTCTGTCTGCTTCTATTTGTTGACGCTGGCTATTATTTGCTTGATTTAAAGTTAACATAGTGTTTGTAATAAATATAGTTTTTGAGCATATCTACAAATGTAGACGGACATAGGCTTGCTTTCATCATTGCCATTTTTCATTACTACGCGGGTACTACGGTTAAACCGCGGGGCACAGCTAGTTTATTATGCATAGGATTATAGATAACTCTATTAAAATACTACAAATAAATAAATACAGAGAAAATATAATTAATAATACATATAATAAAATAGTTTTGGCGGGAACGAAAATAAAATAAAACGAGAGAATAAAAGAAAACAATATTTTTCCATGAGAAACATATTGTCGTTTTATTTTATTTTCCTAAACTTGTGTTATTTTGAATTTAGTGCTAAAAAATGGTGGTGTTTTATTCATTTTAAACACTTTGATCAAGTGCGTGAGTGTGGGCAAGTGAAATAAAGCGGCGAAACGTGACTTTTCACGTTGTCGACAAAACTCCATAGAAGCTTCCAGTAAAGTCACCACCACTTTAATCAATCACAACTCGAATTTGAAAATGAATGAATGAAATGAAATGAAAACGTGACTAGAACATTTATAACTTAATTTATTCAAGAAACTTGAAGAATTCTTAACTTAAGAATTCTTGGACCCGTTTAGTCCAATTCTAATTTACAAAAATATAACTTGGTTCAAAGGATTGGTTATTGATAAGATGACAATTTGCTAGCGTCAAAATCAGCCAGTTAGTTCTATAATCAGCCTGGAGACAGCAATAGACACCTCGTCAGCGTTATCATGCCGCCTTGCACCGTGTTATTTTCCAATCGCTTATCGGATTGAAGTTTGCCTACCAGCTGATATGCCTATTTACGTTCGATGCGGTAAAATGGTGATTAACGATAACAGTTCGACGGGCGCTGTAGCTGTAGGTGTGACTGAAAGCACTTACGTGAAGCTGATAAAGATGTCGCAATTGATTATTAGTCATGCTATGATGAAAGGCGGTTTAGCGGGAAGGTTACAAGTAATTTTAGTTTTTTTTTTTCTCAAAAGTTTCAAAAATATTTATTTTCTAACTATTAGTGTGATAATCTTGAGTAAGTTACTTTTTGTCTGGCAAGATCGAAAATAATATTATTTTCGAAATATTTCAGTGTTTTTGAGTTTACTTGTGATGATTGTATTGTCAGTACCTGAATTTGCAACGGCTATCGCTTATCGCTATATCTCTAATCTAAAACTCTTCTCTGTCTAATGGTCTCTGTTTGTTTGCTGCTTTTTGCATATAACCTCGATCAAATCCAATAGAAAACGCTTACAAGCTACGATAATAATAATCGATGTATGTACGATCAAATCATTTCTCTAATGCAATCTATTGAAATAGTCGGTTTTCAAACATGTAACACTTTGAATAAATAGAACTATGCAAATAAAATAAATTCACAGAGTAAATCTCAATAGAAATAGAGTAGTAAACAACATAGTTGCCAACAGCTTCCGAAATCTGCGCCGACGCATGTGACGTACACACATCCACTAGAATATAATGTAGGCACCTAGATACACACACACATACAGAAGAAAAACAGCATGCAAATTTGAACCTTCTTGTTTAGAGATTAAAGCGAGAATGCATCGATTTAATGGAATAGTGTAAGTACACAACATTGTAAGATTTATGATTTTCTGTAAATACATAATGCATAATGAAAGTCATGCTTATTTTACAATGTAGCTGTTGAATTGGTGAGCAAAATAGGTTTACAAGCTTATCGTACGATTACGTAAATCTTAGTAAGAAAATCTTAAATCTTTTCTAAAACATGAACTGACGGATAAACGAAAATTATGATGAAATGATCAACATAGATAACTAGATCTATAGCTCTGGAGCAGCTGGATAATCCAGCATCCGATATTCCCTGGCTGACAAAAATGCTCTCTTGAACCAAGTATGATGTAACTAGAGTAAAAAAAAAATCATAGACATACGAAGGTCACTGACATAGCTAGCACAATGGATTAGCAAGTTGAAGTGGCAGCGGGAAGGGCACTAGCACGTAGAATAAGTGGCTGATATGGCCGTTCTAGAGTGGAGACCACACACCGGCAAACGCAGCGTGGGAAGAAGAGAAGATGGACAGATGACCTCATACAAGTGGCTGAAAGACGCTGGATGCAAGCCGCTTCCATCAGGTATTTTATGGAAATCTATGGGGGAGGCCTATGTCCAGCAGTGGACTTCTTGTGGCTGAGATGATGATGATGATAAAGATACGAACTCAGCGCAGATGACGTAGCGTAAGAGAGAGTAGCGTAGTTTAATTGTTTTAGAGGAAACGATGACTAGTAAACTAGTAGTAAAGACTTGGCCCAAGAGTGGTACTCATTTTTAATATTCACAGATAGTCTTGCCCTTGACCAGTCTACGATGGAGCGCATGTGCCTAGAAGAAACCGATTCACTCACGATAAGATTCCGGTCATTGTAGAAATAGTGCCCGGATGACTACGCTAAGTATTAGTCTCAAGTACTAAATTAATTACTGTATTAGTAATAACTACGCTGTTTTACCATCAAGCATTTTTACCGGTGTTTTATTTTATTTTTTTTATTCGAAAATATGCTTGCGCTTGACCGTCAACTCACCTGGTGTTAAGCGACAGTTACGGTCTACGATGGAGCGCGCTCGCCTAGAAGAAACCTATTCACTCGCGGTTTGAAGACACCTAGATTATATCCAGTCGGAAATACCCATTCAGGAAGCGCATTCCACAGTTTGTGATAGTCTAACTTGTACCTACTAGATAACTAATTACCACTCGTGCGTGTGCTGACTGCTTACCATCTTCGGCCACAACAACTGTTTAAAAAAACAAAGCGACTAACCGAGAAACACCCACGAGGCCATGATCATGTTTGTTTAGATACAATCTATTTCGTCTTTTCAAACCTCTTTATTTGTTTCGCATGTCTTTTGAAAAACAATCTCTTTTTACTGCTGGAAAGCGTCACTAATTCATAAATACTCGTAGACTGTTACAATTCACTAGGAAAAAAATTATTCAAATGCACTCTATTTCGTCACAGTTTTGCTCGATTTTTCTTTATAAGTACTTCGTCGAACATTTCGATAACGTCGGTCGTAGACGTTACATTTATGCTTTCTATAGGCTTAGTGGGTCGCAATGATTCTTATTTCTTTTATAGTAAAATGACTCATTTCACCGAATAGTAGGCCAACCTCGTTCTTTTGTTAAATGCACAATATAATTTTGTTTGTGATACAAAGTTATTGAGTTTGTAGAAAGCCAATTTTGTGATTCTGGCCAAAGACAATTTAAATTGTCTTTGCTATCTGCTGTATCTATATATTTATATAATATAGTATATATTAGTAAGTCCTATATTTCGCTCACGCATAATACCTACATTTTTGAAAACTTAAAATTACTGAATAGACTTAGAACTACAAAACAACTACAAAAAAAAAACGAGCAAAAAAAAAACAAGATCAAACCGAGCGCGAACTAACTTTGCACCCGCTATAAGAGATGAGAAGCCTTCAGTACTTGCTTGTCATGTCTGAAAAACTGAAAAGTAATTGTCATTTTAAAATTGAATAAAAACCTAGGTTTTTATTAATGTTGTTGAATAAAAACTTAGATCTCTATTCAACTGTAAAACGACGAATAACACGCTTGTACTATTAAATTTTTTAACAATTAAAGCGCGTGGTGACAAAAGTTCAAATAAGCCTATAAATTGTGTTATTCTTAACAGTTGCATTAACTTTTATATCACTCTCTTAATTGAAGAAAAAACAAGATATAAAAACTATTTTACAAAAAAAATTTTACCTCCGAAAAAAACTGAAAAGCATAAAATAATAAACCTTTTTTATTTAACTTTAATAATTAAGTCCTTAAAGTAATGTAAATATACCTAAGTCACAGAATTCGCCCTATTACATAGACCTAAGTAATTTTGAGTCGGCGCCAGCGTGATACGTTGCATTGCGAGTGGTCGTGTGGAGAGCGCATTTTTTGGAATGTCAATGTTTATTGCTGGAGATCTTATTGTTAATTTGATTTGGTTATTTCTTTAAACTTAAGGTCATTTTTGGCGCCGCCTCAAAATTACTTAGATAATATACTTACATTACTTTAAGGACTTAGTTATTAAAGTTAAATAAAAAAGGTTTATTATTTTATGCTTTTCAGTTTTTTCGGAGGTAAATTTTTTTGTAAAAAGTTTTTATATTATAATTTTGTAGCTTTAGTCTACTAATGCTTAATTTTTTATTACTTTTAAAATAGCTACTACCTTATAATACACAACTCTGCATTAAAATTTGCGAGTGAACAATAAATCACCCCGATTTTTTTTCCAAACTTATATGGAACCAACTTCGAGGTATACTTATCTAATAAAAAAAAGAATTATCAAAATCGGACTACTCTGTAAAAAGTTATGTTAAAAAACGGGGCGGGAGCCATCGTCGCTGTATGAGATGAGCGTAAGCCCCCCCCGTGCCTAAACTCTAATCATTTAGAAAGCGCTTGCACAAAGCTAAATTTCTCGTGGTAACAAAAGATCCGTCTCTGTGAAATCTGTCCGTGACTAGAGCTAATAGTAATTCTGTGAAGCGCTATTCAGCCGAGGACGGGGTGCACTTAGAATTACTTTCGCTGGAGTCAGCCTGCTCGTGCAGAATGTGGTTTGGGCGGCAGCGGGAGCGCGGCTACGTTATACCTGGATACAAGTTTAATAAACCATTGAATACAAATTTAGCAATGACGTACGGACGCTGTATTGTACCTTGGAAGCTGCCTAGTTTTTAGGCGTACTAAGGGTGCGGGACCCTAATCGTGCGGGACCCTAATCGTGAGGCTACGATGTCTGTCTGTTTGTCCTACACTTAATCGCCGGTATCTTTTGATAGGTAATAGATAAGTACAAGTCTCAAAATTGGCATGATTGTAGGGTTTTTTTTTTATCAGCCATGTTTATACAAACTGTCCCACTGCTGGGAACGGGCCATCTTCTCATTGTGAGAAGGGTTAGGCCATAGTCTGCCACGCTGGCCAAGTGCGGGTTGGCAGACTTCACACATCTTCAAGATCATCGAGAACTCTCAGACATATAGGTTTCCTCACGATGTTTTCCTTCACCGTTTCAAGTTGGCGGCAATCAACAATACACACATAACTTCGAAAAGACAGAGGTGCGTGCCGCGGGATTCGAACTGTAGGGTTCGGATTGTAGGGTTTTTATTGATGTAAATCAACAATTTACTATATAATAATAATTTTTGTTTATTTTTTTTTTGTGAAATCAACAAGGAGGTTTTTATCTCGTACAGCAATTTAACTATTATTAGTACTGTTTGCGAAATGTTTCAATTTGTCACTAGATGGCGCTAGCTACACTTTAGCACACGCAAGCACTTCACGCACAAATATTTCCTAAGATTTAATGTTGGTATTGAATAAATGAGTAGCGCGAGCATAATTGGTGCCGAAACCTTCGGGAAGTAAAGTGAAGTGAACTAGTGACTTGTGTTTGGATTACAGTGTTATGGACCTTGGTAAACCGTGAGTAAAGTGAAAAGACTTGGAATAAAATCAGTGATTCTCGGACTTGTAAATTTTTTACGGATTTCTGACACTTAGCAAATCCAGATTGAACTTTCCATTAACTTAGTTTATTTTACTCTATACTGGACTTAGCAAATTCCGAGTTAAATTCTCATTAACTTAGAAAATTTCGAGTGAAGTTTCCATCGACTTAGTTTATTTTACTGAATAGTGGACTTGGAAAAAATACGTTCAATTTTATACTACACAGGACTTGTGATATTTTCAGTTGTACTCTTTATTAACATAGACAATTTCCGAAACTTATACATAATATGAACATTGGTTAATTTATTTGGTGAATGAACTTCTATGCATATTTTCGTGTGGTGATTTAATAACTTTAAAATACTTTTGCTACACGGGACTTTGAATAACTTTGTGTTCTTCATAGACTTTGCTGCTGTGTGCCTATCATATTATGTGTAGTTAAAATTATCCAAGGAGTAAACTATTATACTAAAATTATACTTCAAAATGGAGTCAATGTTGAAGCTTGTTGCACCTCAACTAGATTTATATGAAAGATTGATTAAAGCAGAACGTAACTTTCGAAAAACAGCGAAAGATAAAATTAAAAAGCCACTGATAGAAACAAGATTAGAAGCGGTAGAAGAATTATGGACAGATTTTAGAACAGGACATAAGGAAATTATGACAGATACAACGAAGGAGCAAAGAGATAAAGAGGAGTATTTCAGAAGCGATATTTATGATCAGTTTCAAGAACAATATTTGTCATATAAAACTTTATTGAAAGAAGTATACCAGACTTTTCTTACCGTGGAAACTCATACAACAAAGAAGACAATCTCATCCAAATCTGACTGCAATGAAGTTGTTAAGCTACCTCGAATTGAACTACCCACTTTTAGTGGAAAATACAATGAATGGCAAACCTTTTACGATATGTTTTCGTCAGTTATACATAAGAACGCCAGCCTACCATCAGTACAAAAGCTTCATTATTTAAAAAGTTGTTTGTCTGGAGAGCCGGAGCTACTGATACGTAACTTTACCACAACTGATGCAAATTACACTGAGGCATGGGAACAGCTGTTAAAAAGATACAACAATAAGAAATACAACTGCAACAGTATTATGCAAATATTATTTTCTTTGAAGCCTATACAGATCGAGTCTTCTACTGCATTGAAGAACTTGTTAGACACTACTTCGTCGTGCTTAAAAGGTCTAGATAATATTGGAATCAGGACGGAGTCATGGGATGCAATTATAGTGTATATGGTTGTATCAAAGCTGGATCAAGAGTCTCGCAAACAATGGGAGTACCAGATAAGTGTGATGTCTGATGAACTGCCCACGTGGACTCAACTTATAGATTTTATGGAATCAAGATTCAGAAGCTTAGAGATGATCGAAAGTAGTAAGACAACCAACAGAAATGTATCACAGGCTACGAAACAAACAGTAAAAACAAAGTCTTTTAATGCAACTGTGCAAGAAGAGAAGAAGAATAATAGTACGACATGCCCATGCTGTAATGGTTCTCATCATATATGCCATTGTAAACAATTTGGAATCAAATCGGTTCAAGACAGATATAATTTTGTTCAGAGCAATAGACTTTGCTTCAACTGTCTTGGATCAGCCCATTCAATCAAGAATTGTAGACAGACAACTAATTGCAGGAAGTGTGGTAGGAGACATCACACACTTTTACATTTTATCAAGGACCAAGAAGGCGCTACTTCTAACATGATAACACCGAACACAAACTCAAACACAATGACGACGGAACGTGCTCAACAACCTATAGCAAAGGAAAAAGCTATAGTTATAACAACCCCCTCAGACACACACATCGTAGCGAATTTTTTGAAGAACGAGCGACATCAAAGCTACAATGTTTTGCTGGCAACGGCAGTGATTAAGGCGAAGTCTAGGAGCGGTAACAAATTCGTTATTAGGGCTTTATTAGATCAGGGCTCGCAAGCCTCTTTTGTAACCGAATCAACCGTACAACTGTTAGGTCTGAAACGTATACCAATTAGTGGTTGGGTGTCAGGCTTAGGGGACGGACATACAAGAATCAAGCACATGGTTTCATTGAACGTGGAATCAAATCACAACCCTAATAATTCAATTGATGTTAAAGCATACGTATTGAGTGCACTACCGTCAACAATTCCGAGCAGAGAGATACTCTCTCCAATGTGGGTTCCTTTAGAAGAGATCCAATTAGCAGACCCAACATACACAACCCCAGGCAAGATCGACATTTTGCTTGGAGCAGAAGTTTATAGCAACATTCTACTCAATGGAGTGGTGAAGCATCCTCAAGGACATCTAGTGGCACAAAATACAATCCTTGGCTGGATCATATCAGGTAGAATGTCGGAAGAATGTACACCAACAAATGTGATTAGTTTACACATTCAGACAAGAATAGACGATTTATTAAAACGATTTTGGGAAGTCGAAAACGAACCTCCTTCAATTAAGAAAAAGATGACAAGCGATGAGCAGAAGTGTGAAGAAATATTTGAAGCGACAACAGTAAAAGCAGAGGACGGAAGATACATAGTAAGATTGCCGTTTAAAAGTGAAGATCCAGAATGCCAATATGGCGAACATAGAAAAATCGCAGAGAAGAGACTAAATTATTTAGAAAGAAAGCTCGAAAAGAAACCTAGTTTATACGAAGACTACCGAAATGTAATAGAAGAATACAAGAAATTAGGCCATATGAAACCAGTAGTTAAGAAAGACATTGATAATCCTACTGCTGTTTATCTTCCGCACCATGCAGTCGTTCGAGAAGATAAACTTACAACCAAAGTACGAGTCGTTTTTGATGCTTCATGCAAAGGAGTCAACAATGTTTCTTTGAACGACAATCTTCTAGTAGGTCCTAAACTCCAACAAGATCTAAGACATTTGCTCATGCGATGGCGGACTCATAAGATATGCATCATAGCTGACTTAGTCAAGATGTACCGTCAAGTACGAGTAGCTGATGAAGATACAAATTATCAAAGGATCTTGTGGCGAGCAAATCCGGATGACGAAATACAGCATTTCAATCTGTTGACCTTAACTTTCGGAACGGCGTGTGCGCCTTACCTTGCAGTTAAGTCTTTACAAAGGTTAGCTGATGATGAACAAACAAAGTATCCGATCGCTGCAGAGATAACGAAGAATGATTACTATATGGACGATTTGATGACGGGATGTAATTCGGAAGTTGAAGCTATACAAATATACGAAGAGATGAACAAATTGATGAGTGCTGGAGGTTTCGAACTTCAAAAATGGAGCAGTAACAATGAAAATCTATTAAACTACATTGACAAAAACAAACATCGTACGAACAATTCCGTAGTGATACAACAAGATAAGAAAGGAAAAGTTCTAGGAATATGTTGGAACAAAGAAACAGACAATTTTGAATATTCAATAAACTTATCCGAAGTCAAAGGGAAGTTTACCAAACGACAGGTGCTGTCTGACATAGCGAGATTATACGATCCAGTCGGATGGATTCAGCCTATCGTTGTAGTGGGAAAATTGTTTATACAAAAGCTATGGAAGTCAGGATTAGATTGGGACGATGATTTGGACGAAGATTTGTCAACAGAATGGATCAGATTTAGAGAAGATCTGGAACATGTCAAAAATATTTGCATACCAAGATGGTTAAATTTCTCACCAGGATTTAAGTCAGAGCTACACGCATTTTCTGATGCGTCAATGTCAGCTTATGCCGGCAGTGTATATCTTCGAGTGATTGATAATAACAATCATGTTTCTGTTAATTTATTGTCAGCCAAAACAAAAGTTGCCCCCATCGAGAAAGAAATGTCAGTTCCCCGATTGGAACTATCTGGAGCAGCTCTAGCAACTAAACTATTGACTGAAGTTGCGGAAGTTATGGGTATCCCAAAAGAAAACCGCTACGCCTGGACTGATTCCACCGTAGTCTTAGCTTGGCTCAAAGGACCAGCTTGCAGATGGACAACGTTTGTTAGTAATAGAGTGTCGGAGATATTGACCATGACAGATTATGAACAATGGGGACATGTATCGACATATATGAACCCAAGTGACTGTGCTTCACGAGGATCAAAGCCTAGTGAGCTAATTGAACATTCCTTGTGGTGGCATGGCCCTACATGGTTAAGAGAAACTTATGTGAAGAAAGAGATAGTCGAAGTACAAGATACACACGAAGAAGAAAAAGTAAAGACGTTATGTACAATAGAACAACCGGATAAGACAGATAAACTATGGGAGAGATTTTCATCATTGACAAGAATGTTAAAAGTGTTGTCATATTGTCGGAGAATTTTGAATTTAAAGACGCCAAAGATAGACCGAAAGACTATAAAATATTATATAATAACAGAAGAAATAAATCAAACTTTAAAGAAATGTATCAAGCAAGTTCAAGAACATGAGTTTCAAGAGGAAACCAAACACCTGAAGACTAGAGGAAATGTTCCAAAGAAGAGTGTGCTTCATCCTCTCTGCCCAATCTTGGATCAAGATGGGATTTTAAGAGTTGGTGGACGTATTGATCTCTCTGATGCTAGTTATGAGAAAAAGCACCCTATTATTATGCCTAAGAAGAATCATTTAACCAACCTAATAGTAGCGGATGCGCATTTGAAAACGTTGCATGGTGGACCACAACTCATGTTAAATCTCCTCAGAAGCAATTACTGGATTATAAGAGCTCGTGATTTAGTAAAGAAACATTACAGAGAATGCGTTACATGCTTGAGATTATCACGAGCTTCCAAAACGCCATTCATGGGGCAAATTCCAGCAACAAGATTGAAGCCTAGCAAACCTTTTAAATCCTGTGGTGTCGATTATGCAGGACCCATCAACGTTCGATTTTCCCCAGGACGAGGAACTAAAGCATATCGAGGTTATATTGCGCTCTTTGTATGCATGGTGACTCACGCAATACATATTGAAGTCGTATCTGACTTGACAGCCAAGGGATTTATAGCAGCATTCAAACGAATGACAGCCAGACGAGGTCACTGTCAAGACTTATACAGTGATAATGGAACAAATTTCACTGGTGCTAGCAGAGAGCTGCATGAGATGTTTAACAGTGCAAAATCAAGTTTGCCTGATGAAATTGCTCAACTATTGACCCTAGAAAACACAAATTGGCACTTTATACCACCTTCCGCGCCCAATTTTGGTGGGCTTTGGGAAGCGGGTGTACGCTCGGTTAAAACTCACCTTAAAAAAGTTGTTGGCGAGAGTACACTCACGTATGAAGAATTATCTACAGTATTAGCACAAGTAGAGGCCTGTGTGAATTCACGCCCGATGACAGTGATTAGTGATAATATAAACGACCCGCTCCCTCTCACACCCGGTCACTTCTTGATAGGAGAACCGTTATTAACTGTCGCGGACGATAAATGTGTAAGAACAGTCAATCCATTAGATAGGTGGAGATTAACAACCAAAATGGTTAATGATTTTTGGAATCGTTGGAGTGTAGTTACGTTAAATAAGCGATACAAATGGACTACTCAGCAGGATGAGCCTAAAATTGATGATGTAGTCATTATAAAAGAGCAACATTTGCCGCCTGCTAAGTGGCTCATGGGTAGAATTTTGGATGTCCATCCAGGAAGGGATAATATAGTGCGCGTAGTTACAATCAAAACACAAAACGGAGTATGTAAACGGCCAGTGAGCAAATTGTGTTTCCTTCCTAGAACGGATTGTAATTTATCTAGTTAAGTTGTATGTTAAAGAAACTATCATTTTGTGTAATATCTTATGTATTTTAGTGTGCAAAAGTTTCATTGTAGTTGCATTGTTTTTTTTTCAACTTTTGCTTTGTTTAAATACCTACGTTAAGTATTTGGAGTTATATCACGGTGGGCGGTACGTCCTAGTTGGTTTGTATTCATTATGTGTTCGAGTTCTACCCCCACTTCTATTGTAAGTTTATCACTAGATGTTTTGTTAAATAAGTTTAGTTTAAGAAACAAGTTCTTGGTGGGCGGAATGTTTGCGAAATGTTTCAATTTGTCACTAGATGGCGCTAGCTACACTTTAGCACACGCAAGCACTTCACGCACAAATATTTCCTAAGATTTAATGTTGGTATTGAATAAATGAGTAGCGCGAACAAGTACTATTACTACTATATATACTACTATATACTACTATATTACTACTATATTATACTATATACTATTTATTACTACTATTATTATTATAATATTAACGAATGAAGCCTGAAAACCATCATAGTCAATGCAGGCGGACTTGGAAACTTAGAAAGCTTACCTAGCTCCTCATCAATGGTGAAGAAAACTAAAATCTAACCTAACTGACTGTCTCGGTGTATCTTCTAATTGACTTGTAACTAGTGAGTCGGACACTTTCTCTGATCAATAATACCGTCTGCCAAGTGCTACATTGTCCTCAGTTGGCAGTCTTGCACTACCCTACGTCTCGCCGTGAGCCCGTGGATACGTCTCGCCAGATGTACCATCCAGTGCAGCGGCGTCAACGACCGCGCGCTGCAATGACTCACTGTCTCCTGTTACCGACCGCGGTGCAGCGTCTACAACACACCTACAAGGTATACCGGATGTTCGGTCAACAGCGGAATTATAATCAGAAATATTTTTATTGCACAAACCTGTGTATAGACAGATGTTTTTAAGTTATTAGTTTTACCAAACAGTTTTACCCATTGCGGGCGTGCAACATTAGAATAAGTACAATAATTCTATACAACAATATGCTTTTAAAGTATTACTTTAGCTTCTTATTACTTATGTTTTTAATTACTACGTAGATCATAACATACTTTATCTTAACTTTCAGTTGGATTTCTTCATCCTAGTTATTCATTAATACATAAGCTAGTAAAATATTCAAATCATTCATAAGAAAGTTAGTATCTAGGTACAAAGTTCATGACTTGTTCAAAAGTAGATTCATCTTTATCATCATTTATAGATACACTCCTGGATATAGACTTCTAAGATTTATCACACCATTACCATAGCCACCATTCTGTTGATTAGATGCTCTTAAATGTGTTTCTTCTAGAGAAGCGTGTTTTGTCATATACCGCAACGTTGCAAATATATATCAGATGAGTTAACAGAATTAAAAAAAAATGTGATTAGGCATCTTTCTTCATATAAACATTTCAAGTAATTATGCAGTTTTGTCCCCTGAAACAAAGAAATTAAATTATTCATTACACCTTCATACCTGTCTTAAAAATGGACATGGAAAAAATAATTTCTTTATAATCTTCCTAAACGAATCATTTATATATCACTAATTCCGAACACGCTGTATATCAAGGCGTATTTCTGTTTACCGGTCGGGCCGTGGCGACAGGAAGGTAATGTTACCTAAATGGAATAGTGAGTGGGACATAACAATTTCTATAAATAATTAGCTAGATAGGATTTATAGAGATTTATTTCATCACTCTCACTCACTCACTTACCTACTTAAAAGAGATCTCATTAAAATAAGTAGGAAATTTAATGGTCAACTGTAAAATATGTAAAGATAAGTTTCAGTGATTGAATAATAGTAATTCATTTCATGATTTACTTGGATAAAATCTCGGCTCTTTTGGTAGGCTTTAGTGGAGCTGAAGCCAACAACGAGAGTCCCTTTTTACAAAAAAAATATAGAAATTGAGTAAGTACCTATTTAAATGGCAAATGAAACCATTGTACAATCTGGAATTCAACAAATCATGGCTATTGAGATGGAATGGCTATGGGGTGATGCTCCCACACAGTAGGTACGATGCGATGCTTCTGTGTGGGAGAGCAATAGATAGATCATAATAAGATTTACTTATAATAAGTTTTGTTATAATTATTATATCTCTATGGTGTGCCGTATCTTCTTACTTAGTCTTACTCCTTGACTTACTTTTCTTATTCTTCTTTTTTGTCACTGAAAGTTTTAGAATTTGATAAAAAAATGCCTCTTTACGTCGTTATTGTATTCTCTTTGCTATATTTTATGTCACTTATCATTTTATTTTTTGCTGAAAGGAGATTATGAAATTTGCGGCATCTAAGGAATTAAATTAGTACTTACTTCCATATAATTATATTGTTGGCCGCGCTTCATAGTTATTTTTTAGCTTATAATAATTTAATTTGTTTGCGGATATTACTTTTAGCATGCCCAAAATTGCTAAATAAAATAAAAAGCCAACTTTAGCTGCGGAGTTTTGGCGGGAACGTCTTAGTAACGTGTTGATGCTTTGTTTTATTTTCCTAAACTTGTGTTATTTTGAACATTAATGCTATAAATGGTGGTGTTTTATTCATTATGTGTTCGATCAAGTGCGTGAGTGTGGACAAGTGAAATAAAGCAGTGAAACGTGTGATTTTACGTTGTCGGCAAAACTCCATAGAAGCTTCTAACAAAGTCGCCATCACTTTACTGAAGCAGGACTCGACTTATAAATGGACTGTATACGTGACTTAGATTGTGACTAGAACATTTAGAACTTGTTTTATTCAAGAAACTTGAAAAATCATATTACTTGACACTGGCAAATGCTTTAATGCGGGTCCAATACAAAAAAGAAGAAGAAGAACTTTAGCTGCAGCTATGATTTATTCAAAGATAATGTAATAATTTATGGCATTAGAGTATCAATAAGTAAGATATGATATTGGTTTCATTATGTGGGAACTGAAATATCGGAAACCGCAATACGATCGGTATATTTTTGGAATATAGGTTTGAACATGATACTGGCTGATTAGGGTTTCCTTGGTTGGTCAAACTTTTTTTTATCAACGTGAGAATCACAGAGTTCGCCCTATTTACGTGAGAATTGCAGTTTCGCATTTCATTTCCAATTGGCCTCGAATTCTGTATCCGATTATTATATGTTTTTTTTTATTTAATTTGAATTTTACTTTATTTCTGTAATAATAATGTCCAAATTTACAATTTGAAACTAATTTAATTTGATTTAATAATAAAAAATGTGGTACCACCCCTTCCTACACGTCATCATTATTTTTTGTTCATCTACCTCATCGTGTGGGGTATCGTTGGATAGGGAAAAAAAAACATAGGCGGTGTAAAAAAAACATAATATTAAGCAATAGTATAAGCATTGCCAACAAATTGTGCTGTTTGTAACAAGGGTTGCCAACGTTTTTTCGGCTGATTATAGCATTAAGTAAGTTCTCACTTTTATATGAAATTGTAAAGGAAATTTCATTATTAAATGATTTACAAGAATATACGAGGAAATAACACATATTAATAAAATCTCACTCGGAATTCCACAAGTGAGTCACATTACGCAACAATATATGCATCATACTATGTCACGTAGGCACACCGGTAGTCAAGTTTTGTTTGTGAGTTCACACAAAAGGTAAATATGATGGAATGTTTAATTTTTTTTCCTGAGTGACGGAGAAGGGTTGTGTTTTTCGGGCGTAAGTATATATTTACCGTATTACATATATGTATACGCATGAAGAAGGACTCCTTATTCACTGAATAAGGACTTGTCACTTTCTGTCAGAAGGGAACTGTCACGCGCGAAAACTAAGTTAACTTAACTTTTTAAGTTATTGAAAAGAAAGATAATGATGTAGGTAATGTATTTTACTAGAAAAGCCCTTTCATTTGATAGGTACCCATATTGTGGGGTTGTGTTAAAATATGAAATCCGCCATTTTGTGGCGACGGCTTTCTTGGATTTACAATAATACAAAATATACTAAATTGTATGGTCATCAGGACTAAAGGTGTCATACCAAATTTCAGGTCGATCCGTCAACTGCAAGGGGTTAAAATTTCTTTTACTAAATTTGACCCAAACAAACAAATAAACAAACAGGCCAAGCTAAAGAAAACCGTTTAAAAAGGTACCGTTAACGGTATTTTGGGACTACCTATTCTGGGACGGCATACCGTGGATAACTACGTACGGCGGCGGCATTCGCTGTCAGTGATGTGAATGACCTCTGCTGATCTTTACATCGGCTTATTACCTGACTGTCCAAGAATGAAATATAGATAGGGTAGATATGTTTAATCTCTTTTCATAACTTCCCGAGTGAGATTGCACATTGAGTAAGCTGTTTTGCGATCGGTATTTTAGTACCTAGTAGTTTGCGAAGCGACTTCTTTTTCTTGCTTCATAAAAAAGGAAGGATTCGCTGCGACATTTAATATTACTAAACAAAACATTATCAAGGACTGCTTGATAATGTTTTATAAATAAAGTATAAATAATTTCTGTCAAGAAGCACGAAAAAGCGACATCGTTATATGGTTGATATTCCGAAAACACGTACTAAACGCTTTGGCTCCACTTTCATTGTACGTACCGCCAAACTGTGGAATGCGCTTCCTGAATGGGTCTTTCTGACTGGATATAATCTAGGTGTCTTCAATCGCGAGTGAATAGGTTTCTTCTAGGCAAGCGCGCTCCATCGTAGACCGTAACTGTCGCTTAACACCAGGTGAGTTGACGGTCAAGCGCAAGCCTATTTTCGAATAAAAAAATAAAAATAAAAAAGGACTTATTTATATGTAACCATTTATTATTTGAGTGGGACAGAAGCGGAACGGGACATATAAGCAGGGAGGCAGTTGCTATTTGAACAGGAGTAAGACAGGAGTGGGTTGAGAAAGAGACAGGAGTTTCCTTATTATTGGACCGACAGAAACAGAGTTTGCAACAGCTCCGGACCCGCACCCATTGCGCTCCTAACTCGCATCTGTCCCACTCCTGTCTTATCCCCACGTAACTCTCTGGATTAGACATGAGAGCGCAGGACAGAAGCGGTGCAGGCAGATACTCATACTCATACTCATATTCTTTATTGCCACTAAGTGTAAATTAATGTAGATGGAATTACATGCATTTTACAGTACTTAAAACTTAGTCGCCCTTTTCAGGCATTGCAACTTGCGAGGGCGCTTGTTCTAGGGATACAATAATAAAATAAAACTTATTTAATAATAGGTACTTAACATAGGACAATAATTAATGACAGGAAAGTGTTTATGTAGTTTTGTGATTATTACTAAAATATTCGTCCAAAGAATAAAAACTGTTCATTAAAAGAAACTTTTTTAATTTTGTGCAAAAGACTGCGAATTTCCTTTCATTTTGAATGGGTATGGGTAGTTTATTAACATTTTTTATCTATAGTGTTCAGCATTTTTATTCTTGAATAAGGTAAACTTAATTGGTGCGAGGCTTGAGCGCGGTGGAGCCGTAGCAGGTGCGGATTCCTTACGCATACGAAGACACGGGCTAAAGCTAACACTGCTATACTTTGAAAGCAGTATATGTGGTCGCCTGCGATACAGGTTTCATACCTAGTGCAGGGTTCACAAGAACATCTCTCTGTGAACCTAGTCACCAATTTTCCCCTAAATTATTAAATACTTGTAAAGTTGTGCATGTAAGGTTTTCAGTATCTTTCGATTGATAATAATAAACTTTTTGTATTTGTATACTAATTATTCGTATATTTATTTGTAAAAGAGATAATACATATCATACATAGGTATAAGTATTGCACCTATGTATGTGTTATGTACCCGATAAATAATATGAATAAAAGGATTATTATTTTGTTCCCAGAAAATGAGAACAAGACAGCTTTGATGCAGCATCTGCGGAGAAGTGGAATATATACCTACTTAATAAGATAACGTGGCATTGTGTACTGTACTTTCAATGCTTATCAAGTAATTTATGAGTTTCCATAACGAAGCTGTTTAATACAATATAATACAAAAATACTTTATTGACACCATAGTATAATACCATTATGTACATGATTAGGGCGTAAGAAAGGTACAAAACAACAAGATAATAATGAACCACAAATTATAAAGTAATATGTAATGAACAAATACCTTTGTGTTTGATTGTATATGTATGTTTATTAAGCTTATCTATACGTAACAAGTATGATATGTTGAATACGTAATAAGTGTTATTTTTAAGTGTTTTCTCGTGTGTGGCGTCGCCTACTGGTTCCAGCGGAAGACCAGCGCTGGTTGTTTACAACTAGCATTATGCTGAGCTGGGGCCGGATTGTGACAAAAACATAATTTTGTGACCTATTTTGTGTGTATGATTTTTTATTTTCTGTGTGTTTTTGTTACAATAAAATTATGTCTATGTCTATGTCTATGTAAAAGGCAGCCTTATCGCTTAATCTCGTATTTATGTAAACGCTGACGTTTGTTGCTTAATCCACTTTTCAAATAATAATTTATTGGTAAGTATATCGTTCGTATAAAAGTATTTCAACCCCCGACACAAAAAGGTTTTATAATTTTGACGTATGTATCTGTGTATCTGTACCTATATCTGATCTGTGTATATGAGTGTCTGTCTGTGGCAACGTAGCTCTCAAACGGATGGACCGATTTTGATCTAGTTTTTTTAAAAGGATTTCAACGAGAGTGTATGTTTTACGAGCTATGTTTCATCAAAATCAGTTCGGTCTTTTTTTGTCCGGGGGTTATTGAGTTTTCTAAACTTATACTTGTTAACTATAAATCAGTTGTCAAAATAAGAATAATAATAATTTATTAATAATAAACACAAAGTTGAGAACAATTGTAACATTTCCAAGCCTTTGTAAAAGTTTAAAATAACAACTTGGCTTTTGTTCAGTCAGCTAAAGACCACATTAGTTTAGCCAGGCAGGTAGCCGCACAAATAGTTCAGCCCTCCCCTTTAAAAAGGTCAAGTGCAAACCTATATCATATTAAAAAAAATAGATTCAGGCGCCAGGCCCACCCCCAAATTATATTGGCTTAGGTACAGAAAATAGGACACATATTGCTTTCGCACCTATCGTGTATTTTCTCGATAGGTACTGTAAACCAGGTGTGTCTAAGTGACCTGGTTCGTTTATCATATGACGCAATATGCTAATGAAAACCATGCTTAAGTATCTGCAAATTAGAACATGTTAACGACTACTCGCTAGCTAGATACTTAAGTAAAAGACACAGTATGTCACCGGGATATTACGAGTAATTTTAGAAAACTTAAAAAGCACCGACAATTTTGATGAAACTCCGTTGATAAAACCCTCTTTCAAACAAAAAAGAACCCTAGATAAAAATCGGTCCATCCGTTTGAGAGCTATGATGCCACAGATAGATACAATATACCTATATATACAGAAATGTAAACGTCAAACTTATAACACCCCTTTTCAGGGTCGCAAAAAAACAGCAATCGCTAAGCCAGGTCAGAGGCCTTCCGGCGGCTTAGTAACTCTGCCACTATACTTGGATTTTTAATTATACGGAGTAAATTAACAAACTGAAATGTCACTTTTCGAAATAATGATACCAACTCTCAAATCATAGTGCTGGGATTCGAGTCAAAAAAGGTCGGAACACGGAATGAAAATACCTAATAGAAAATTAATAATTACATCTTGAAACGTGTATGTCAGCGAATTGCTTTTATTGTGTCAGCAACAACCTTAGAAGAAGAGGAATGTTTTTTACTGGTTTTTCTGAATAAGCTCAAGAATTAAGAAGTGATTCCATACTGTATCACTACAATATACATTAATATAATATAATTATTACGCTATAACTGTGTCTCCGTATAGTTATAGTGTAATAATTATGAAACATATAAGAAGATCATGGTATGTAATAGTTTAGTTTGAAATCTTTGATATCTATTACTTAACTAGTTACCAAATACTCAATTTAGATTAAAATTTAGTTTTTTAGGAAGATCTAGAATACAACGTAATGAAATAGATCACTTATATGAATTAGTTCATTTTAGTAACTCTTTTTAGCACAGCACTATTTTCATATCATAAAAAAGTGGTAACATTCGATCTGTCAATTTACTCCGTTCAATTAATAATCCAAGCATAGGGCTGGCCACTCATTCTATGCCACGCAGTCTATACAACTTATTACTTAGCTCAGAAGTTAATTCAAATGTCATGTTTAATGCTGAGGTACAGTTGTGATTGTGTGCAGATGATTGCGAGCTCGCTGTGTGCAGATGCGGGTAATTTTGTTAGATTGTGAACAGTGCGCGGGCGCACCCGGGCCGGATGTTGCTCGTAATCCACTCAATGGACGAGCCCCTCCACTCACAGGACGCGCATTAGACGAGCGCTGGAGAACGAGTCAGTCCTAGGGTTAACATGCGTCTTCGATACCAGAGGATGTACTTACCACAAAAAAAAACGATCGATCGAGTCCTGTTTCAAACAAAAAAAAATCAAAATTGGTCTATCCGTATCAGAGCTACGTGCCGCAGACAGACACACAGATACACATGTCAAACTTGTAACACCCCTCTCTTAAGGTCGGGGGTTAAAAGCAAAATTAAATCTGTCTGTTCGTTACGGATGAACCAATCGTTACTAAATTTGTCACAGATATTCTTTAGGACCTAGAGAAGAACATAAGCTACATATTATCGATGTCGCTATTTAAAACTAATTTTTCGTTAGAAATTTTGACTAAAATGCTCAATAAGTTTTTGAATCGCTCGAACGAAACTTCGGAACATTATCAACTAAGTTTTGATAAATGTTTCGTTGATAGAATTAAAATTCAAATGGTTCAGAGAACTGTTGTGTTAGTGAAATATGAATGATTTGCGACTTGTGCAATAAGATTTTATCTTGCGAATGATCGGATATTGTTCGAAAGAAAGTTAGATCCGTCCGTATATATTGTATCATTGTTTGACCACCAACTCGCCTGATGTTAAGTGACGCTGTGGCCGAGGATGAAGCTCGTCGATCTAGAAGATATATATTTAAAAAATGAGCTCCCTAAAATACTTCACTAGTAAAAAAATAAATGTGGTAAGTATAGCTTAGTATCAGCAATGTAATTAAAATATGAGCTAATTTAGAATCGCCGCTAATAAAAACGAATGTAGATGTAAACAGTTAAATAGGTCATTAAACTGCAACTAAAGTTAATAAACGCAAACGATAAAAATACTGGCCTAAGCGACAGTCAACTATATTTTATTATAATTATATTCTACAGCGAATTGCGAAAGGTATCGTTATCAGTTATCGTCGTCAATCGACTGTTATCGGCGACTTGGTGAAGCGAGTTTCGGGAAAGTTCTGCGATGATTTCATTTCTCAAAATATTATTGAGAAAATGTATGAGACTGTACGTGATTGTATGTTTGGTGATGGTCACTTGTTTGTTAGTGAGAGTGTCTCAAATATATCAATGGTAAGTTACCTTTCCCTATCATTAAAAATATCAATTGCGCTTGAAGCATATTAAAGAATTTGTTTTAGGTTATAAGATAGTGCTTCAACGTAGGTACGTCATCCGATGCTTGCTGACGCTAGGACGAGGCGGTCTCTGATTGGACGACGTGTAATCTGCGAAAGCGCAGGCTGTCTTTCTGCCTTGCGTACTTAGTACGTCTGTTTGCGAGACAGGACATCGTCACTTGTTCAAATGCGCTAACGCACTGCTAAAGAGTTATTTAGACTGTACAAGGAATCTTCTATACTTACATGAATAAGACTTAAGATTATTGCTGCTGTCTTTTATGAGTTAGACAGTTTTACATATCTACGATACACATTAAATACGATATAGGCACAAACATAGGAATAATAGGGAAATCTGTGGATATAGTGGGTATTTAAGTTTTTAACTATAATCAAAAACCGGACAAGAGCGAGTCGGACTCGCCCACCGAGGGTTCCGTACGAACTAGTAGATAAAAGGGGGAATTTATATACCTATATATTTTAATATTTTCCTTCATAAATCGAAAAATGTACACCGTAAAAATATTAAAAAAAACCTGTTTTAGCTTGTGCTAATTAATTTCTTTCATATGATACCCCACATGATACGGTTAATTCACTTTAAAATTTCGACCCTTGGACCGACCGAAGGAATGATCCTTGCACAAAGATACTATTTTTTGTGATTAAATTAAAAATGTCCGGTTTTCGGATTTTTGCTTGCTTGCCAAATTTCAGCGTTCTAGGGGGAAGGGGAACGGGGAGTACCCCATAGGTTTTTATTCCTCTGTAAGTGTCGAAATGTGAGTTTTTTACGACATATTCGGCTGTAACTTTTTTTTACGAAAACTAAGAAATTTGATTTTTCTTTTTGCAGCAAGAGACTATGGATCTGCGTATACGGTTTTAATTTCAACACGATACCTTCACGGGTTCCCGAGTTAAAGGTCTTGACACCCGGACAGACGGACAGACAAACAGATAGACAGACAGACGGACAGACGGACAGACGGGCAAACGGACAGACGGACAACAAAGTGATCATATAAGGCTTCCGTTTTTTCCTTTTGAGATACGGAACCCTAAAAAGCAATGATTTTTTCCAAACGAGTTTTCTAAGCATACAAAACCACTGATTGGCGATATTATAAAAATGAGAGATGATTTTGTTTATTTAGAGAGAAATAATTAAAAAGTTTTTCTTCCTTTAAGTTTTTTATTTTTTAAATTTTTCTGTTAATTAAAGTGATCTTTCACTTTTATATATAACTAACTAAATTCAAAAATGAGAAGGTTCTTAATTCGTTTATATTTGTTTTATGTTTGTTACCACATAACTCCGTCATTGATGAACCTATTTGGAATAGTAGATTGTTATACAAGGGGCTAAAACGACCCATTGTAAAGATTTTTAGTAAATAGAAACCGAGTTACAATGGGTTTTTAGCACCGTGTGTTACACTCTACTTTTCACTACGAGTGCGAGAAAATAAAATAATCCAATACAATAATTCAAAGTTTATTCTAAGAAATGAGTACATATTTAACGAGATGTTTGCAAAGAGAATGTAAAAGAGATTATTCTACTTTTGAATAAATACTGTTTCGTGTATGTAGGCTCTTTGGTAACAGATAAAAATAAAAATAAAAAATACTTTATCCCTAGAGCTTAAAATGCTATTTTATCCCCGCTTTACTACGAGTAGTGAAAAAATAATTATTTACCTATATATAATATGGCCTTGAATTCTGTGGTTATTGTTTATTAATTTTTGTAATATTTATTTTTAAAACTTGCAACTAATATTGTAATGTACTTATATATACAGTATACACCAATTAAAAGAAACTTAGTGGCAATAAAAATATGAAAATGGAAATATTCAAATATTCTCAGTATAAGCTGTAAGTGTGATTTTGAAAGGTCCTACCTAGGTGAAATTAGTTTTAAATTCCTCAAAATTTTCATGCCACAAGGCAGGTTAAGGCGGTCGTATCATATAATATTTTTTTTACGCTAGACATATCTACGACTGACCACCAACTCGCATGTGGTCGAGGATGGAGCTCGTCGATCTAGAAGATATCTATTTACTCTAGCCTTGAAAATTCCAAGATTGTTGTTTTTTGAATGTTGTTATGTTTAAAAATATTGTAAATCTTTTTCGCTTTGATTCAACGGACATACACTAATTTATTTGTTTAACACATGTTTACTTCTAATTGCTAATTTCCTTCAAATATTTATTTCCGTTCCGTTCCGACGCAAATCGAAAAAAGCTCTCGAGGAAGAACCGTTCCCACCTCCAAAGTTTTTTTTCTCAAACACATGATGCGTTGACGTCAGACTCTTCAAAATTCATAGCTTTAATACTTTCCACGTATCCATGTATTGTGTACTATAGCTAGGTAGAGTGTTTTTTCTGGGCAGGGCGCGTGCTCTGCCAAGATTTGGCCTCACAGCTGCCTGTGGCACTGACATTGCCCGGCTGAGGCCGCCAAAAATAGGGCAAGGCCAAATACACGCGTCTTCGGCTTATATAATTTGACAGGAATATTGATGAGGGAAAGCGGACAACGACCGATATGAAGGTAACTAAACAATCGAGGTTACGAAATGTTGATCGGTCTGTGTTAAGTCTGCGTGAAGAGCCTTGCAGATGCTTCTTATTTCCAAAAAACACAGAATAGTTACGTACTTATGAATAATTTGAGTTATATACTATGAAGAAAACTCCTTGTCTGAACTTTATGACGCTTTATTATTACTTATAACACTGCACTTATTTCACTGCACTGAGCGGTCTGACGCTAAGACCGCCTATTTTCTACCGAGTTACGCCGCGACTACCTTTTTCGAAGCGCCGCTCGCGCTCGTCCGCCCGCGATATATCCCCTCCCCGGAATTACAACATCACGCCATCATCCGGGGTAGCGTTCATTCTGTTCGATCACCGTTCTCCAGAGTATATAAATTAAGAAAATAGCAGTGCTGCCACTCCGCAACACTGAAAACACCGCACACCACATACAACAAATATTCAAATCATGACACTCGGCCATCCGCTTTTGTGCAACGTCCCGATGCACAACAACTCTCTAAAAGCAATTCTGATTAATCATATCGAACCCTTTGGACTCCTTAAAGATTTGCTGCAAAATAAAATAGTTAAACAGTAATTATTATGCAAATTTTATAAAACTACTTATGGCACACTAAACTTTGTAGTATACGTTGTCGTAACTAGTTATTATTGTAGATACAAGTAATCATGACACTCGAATTCGTTTTTAAATATGACAATTATTTTATGTTTATTCTAGCTGGTCTGGGAACCGGAGGCTTCCTATTCGTGTGTAAATGTACACTATGCAGATAAATCATTGTTGTACAAATATGTTGTACGGATCCAGTATATATTCTGGTATTTCCAGAGGTTTGGTATATTATTAAAAAAAGTACATAAAAACTTATTCAATTCGCATTATTAATTTACTGTCGGTTACTCAATTACTTCCTCCTCTGGCTTAGTGATTGCGAACGGCAGCATCATTATATAAACGTCCCAATGTTGTAGTGGCCACTGAAGTAGCATTCAAACCTTGAAGACTTGGGCTTGTAGACTTTTTCTTTATGAAAAACTCTATAAATATTCCTTTTTGTTCTTCATCCAAACATTAAAATGACCAACGACAAAGCTTGAATAAAATGAAAGCAAATTTCGTCCAAAAATAATTACACATAAATTCAAATATTTAGATCCAACTCAAACCAGCTCCAGTAATAATTTGGTGACACGAGTACGTTAATTTTGTAAGTGCTCTCATAGGAATCAACATTTTAAACTGTATTTCTGTCATTGTCCTGCCATTACCAAATAGCATTTTAAAATTGTGTAACGTATACTCCCCAAATCCGAGTAATAGAAAGAATAAGAGAACGGAAATAATTTTCCAAACCCCCTTTTTTTTTTAGCAAGTCGCTACAACCGCATTAATTTCTGTCAAGCTTGTGGATGATCGGCAAAGCACATGAGCAAAATTTTGTCAGTTTAGAATGTCAGAAGTATTATTATTTTCTAATCACTAAATTTCATTATCATAGGGACAAATTAGTCACGATAAACTACAGGTAGCTGATCCATTGTCAGTCCTTCACCAACCGTTATTTGACTGGTGTATACCTGTTGCTGTTTACCATTAAATTGATGTACTATCAAGTTGAATCACTTCACATCACAGATGCCCTGAGTTGACATCTGTCGGATTTTAATCTGTTGTTTGCCAAATTCTTCTTCTTAATCGTACACTCTAGTCAGAGTGGTCGTGGTTGCAATGGCGGTGGCTCCTCGCCGTCACCGTCACTCTCCAGGCCAGCTGCTCTTCTCGCGATGCTTCTCCATTTCTACCGGTTGCATTGCGAGTACACTCTACTTCGGTGGACTGCGTAGCTTTTCTAATGAGCTCGGTTCAACGTGTTGGTGATCGTCCAGGACTTCGCTTGCCTTCTACACGGCCATGCATATGCTGCGATAGGCTCTCCGTCGAGTGCTCTTTTCTTGAGATCTGCGCAAAGAACTTCAGTATTTGCAATTGCCCAGTCGACGATACTCTATCTCGTATATGAATCTCTTTGAGGATAGGTTTGTTGGTTGTTTGTCAAATACGTCATCACTATTTTGATGACACGTTAGCTAGAAAAAATACTGTACACATTACATACTAACAGTACTCAAACCGAGAATGTGGACATATTTATTTTCCCATCCAATATTTATAGTACTGATGTAACAGTAGAGCAGAAATTACTTGACTAGGTTTTAATAAACTTAATTGTAGGTAAAGACTGAGAATGTTTATACACAGAAGCATACTTAATTCTTTTTAGTGCACACCTGAACTAATACTAAAGCATCAAAAGAGAAGAAGCAGGTAATCACTTCCATAAATAAAATTTGTCTCAATATTTGTCTTACTAATTTCTGTTGTTTTTATTTTAAAGGTCTATATGATGTCGACTAGTCATATCATAACTGCTCTTGCACTGAGTACAAGCCAGTGGTGATTTTGATAGTTGCCGTTTTATTTCAACTAACAATCATATTTCGGAAACGTTACCAGTCCTATCAAATATTGCTTATTTTTAATGATGATATTTTTTTATTTATCGATTAATTTTCGTATGCTGGATCCAATTCTGTTATACGCTTACCAAAATTATACTAGATTTATCAAAATGTTCATATGCACGAACGATATTTAACGATATTGATCTAGAACCTAGAAATACTTGCACGCTTTGACAGCAAAAATAGAGGGCCAAGTGTTATTACTATCATAAGACCACATGTTTGTATACCTATTTTGCAAGAAATAAATTAATTATGAATATTCGGTTTTTATATTTGACTAATTTTTGAACTCATAAACTGTACTTTTACAATAAAACCGCCACCGGTGCAATCTATTTTTGAGGCTACTTTGTTTGAAATATGAAACTGATCAATCAGTTCTCTCTTTGAATAATCTTTAGTTCGTGATAAGAAACTTCGGTCATCGCTTAAATTCAAAGTCAAATTATTTCTTGGGCTTGTAACAAAAGTGTTATATTAGAAAAGCCCTTTTCAAATTAGTATTTTTTGTTATGTTTGTACTCCAAGCTTTTTCTGTTATAAAATACAATTTAACGTAGTTTTTATTAATTTAGATATAATATATTCTATTTATTTATGTCATTTTTATATCCAATAACATAATAAATAATAAAAGGATGTCGTCAAACTTATGTCAATATTCATAATAATGTTCAAAAGGCCAAAATAGAATAATAAAAAATATGCCAATCCACTTATGGAAGAAAGTAGAAAATATGATCCGCTGTTCCATTAGAACGAGAATTCAGCAAGATCTATTTTCATCAACTCATTCAAGGCATAAAATGGGTTTCTCTCAAAGAAACGTTTACTACGTACGTTTACTCTCGACTAATAGTTTTGTAATATTATCGAGTGGTTCATTTAACATACAGATTTGTTTATATATATTTTACGATAATTGTCAACGCTCATAACTGCTTACGTCACTGTTCAGCGGACAATTCAACAAAGTGTAGACACTGCTCTGCAGTTGCGAAAAATAACGTGGGTGTTCAAAACATGACATCTAATTACGTTGGCACATACAGATCGCTGATATCTATATATATTTTTATAATAATCCTTAACCGAATAGTATTTTTCGGAAAATGTCTTAGGCTTACTCATTTATCAATTCATGAATCTTATTGATGGAGTAATTTCCATTCTCTCTATAATATAATAATAATAACCATAATAATTGAGAATCTAATAATTGCAAACAGATTACTCATAAATTTATTCGCTCTAACGCACTTTAATTTTCAGCACTGTCGATACTCTGATATCTTAGCGCGGCTTTAAATTCCGCCTCCATGATTACAAGGCGTCAACGGATAAATATTCGCGACAAGTACACAATGGTACTATTTCTGAGGTTATACATGCCTTTGAAATTCAATTAAGATTTTAAGTCAATCGAACTATGTTATCTCTGTATAGTTCAACTTCATAAACAGACTTCTGTATTAAATATTTACGCAGTGATACTCTGGTAAATCCATCAATATTGTAGCTCTACTCATATAAAATTTCGTTTGACACACTTATGTGGTTCAAGATCTTACAATAGTTACGTCACAAAGTAGTAATAGTGTTGCAGGTGGAGATACAATACCTAAATTTCGCTTCATGGTATAGTATACTTACACGACTAAAGACAGTGCTACTAGTTGTAGTAGACTAGTTGTCGTACTAGAATATTTTACTTGCGGTACTTTATTAACCTTACAGAAAAACGAACACAGTACAACTCGCCCTAAATGGCCGTAACCGTAAAGACAGGATTCCACTAGTGTGCGGCTCTGTACCGCACAGAGTGCAGCATAAATGTATTTCTTGGTGAACTCTTACGGGCAGCACCAGCAAACTGTGCGCGCACTCTATTGGACAAACCGTGAACTTTTGTCGCGCACTCCTCGGTCTCGCGGTGTACCCGCGACGACGCACTCGCACACATGTTTACACACTAAACTGAAAGTAAAGCACATTTCCGAGGTATAAATGTTCGTGTACAAATGTACCGTACAGCACGCATACTAAAGTTACGCACAACTGAGGTGGTGGACACAGGCAATCTACTATTGTGATCAAGTTCGCGCACTGCAAAAGGACTGCACCAAATTTTTATCAACAAGTGTTCTGAATCTGAACACAATTTTAGTGGAGCCCAACCTTAACAGCTAGATAATAAGCTGTTAAGTTTACCATAATATTTTATTTGCAACTTATTTTATTTACTGTTAGCAATATTCTAGAAAAACTACATTTAGAAGCTCGCTTAATTGGCTGTATTGATGTAGCCCAGTTACCGAATTAAAATATTTTACTCGCAGCACTTTACTAGTCTTCTAGAAAAATAACACACTGCTGATTGCTGACACGGCCACAGACCGATATGCCATAGCCATTGTACTATTAAAAACACTACTCTCACCATCACACCAAAAAAATATTACCACGCTATGGTTCCTCTGAATGGCTGCAGCATAATCAAATACAAAAAGTAAAAATGGTTCTCAAACAAGAAAAACATATTTTCGTATACTTGTCTCTCGGGATGTTAACGAAATAATTTACTAATGACTTACTTACAACAGACTTCATTTCGCTTAAATTACGATAAAATTATCGGGGAGTAGCCCCAACCACACTATCAAAATTTCATTAGGTTATAATAAAATCGTCGGATTATAATCTTTAATCGCTGTGCTACAATAAAATAATCTGGGAGTAACTCAGATCACATCTCATTGCAGTATCTTAACAGATTCTGTCTACCCGTATTAAGAATATCCCGTTATAATTATTTTAACACCCTGTTTCAACACTTTTAAGAACCATTTTCTCCAATTCGATATGCGTGACAAATTTTTAACATCAATATTCAATAATCGGAGGGTAAAATATAATCTCGCAGGTGACTCACGATTTTACCGGGCTCGGCTCGCAGGTTGATTGCCACTTCTGATATATGAAGAAAACTCCTTGTCTGAACTTTATGACGCTTTATTATTACTTATAACACTGCACTTATTTCACTGCACTGAGCGGTCTGACGCTAAGACCGCCTATTTTCTACCGAGTTACGCCGCGACTACCTTTTTCGAAGCGCCGCTCGCGCTCGTCCGCCCGCGATATATCCCCTCCCCGGAATTACAACATCACGCCATCATCCGGGGTAGCGTTCATTCTGTTCGATCACCGTTCTCCAGAGTATATAAATTAAGAAAATAGCAGTGCTGCCACTCCGCAACACTGAAAACACCGCACACCACATACAACAAATATTCAAATCATGACAATACATATTATGTTTTACGCAATGTTGCTGACCGGTAAAATTTAAAAAAAAATGGTTTTCTGTAAAGTCGGTTTACGGACGATAGTTTAACGTGACAACGACATAACAAAACATTGATGAAATGATGATGATGTAACGGGACAATGAGTCATCCTTTTTCGTGCGTGCAGCCGGCGTTCATCGATTTATTAGACGTTGTCACGTCAAAAAACAAGTATCTATATTAAAAGAAAAACAAAATACCCGCGACTGCAGAAAAGCAGTACCTATTTGCCGTCTGACTTACGATTTCGTTACTTTTGATACGCTGTTGATTGTATGTTTTCGTGAAAAAGTATAAGTAAAATCGCTGTAAAAAAATTATAAATTCGTATTCTTTAACATAAATCTAGTAAAACCACTTGTTTATTACGAAAAAGTTCGTTGGAGGTTACGAAACACGTTTTTTTTTTGCTAGTGATATATTATTATTATTACAAAAAAAATATAGCATAAGACACCTAAGGGAGTAAAGGCGAATCTAACAACACCTCGCATATCAAAATCGGTCAAGCCGCTTACGAGAAGAGGTTTGAAATTTTTAAGATCTATGAAGTTCTAGAAATATAATGATATATATTATCTACAGCTACACGTTAAAATAATGTTTAATGAAATGGGACCACACGGGAAGCACCACCTTTCAAATAAAAAAAGAATCATCAAAATCGGTTCACCCAATCGAAAGATATGAGGTAGGTAACAAACTTAAAAAAAAAAAAAACAGTCGAATTGATCCTCTTATTTTGAAGTCGGTTGAAAAGTGCTTAACTCCAAAAGGTAACTAATAAAGCAGGTGGCTCGCGTGAAGTGAAGCACGGTAAAGTGAAAGTAACCTTATATTTTTTCAGGCTTCTTTCTAAGCTGTTTAGTCTAGGCAACTACACCTAGCAAAAAATCTTATTCCGAGAGCCGGGCCGGCAGACGTTATTTATATACGGCCTTACCGAAAAACGTTACTTAACTTTAACCATCGTCTTAAATTCTCTGTCTTCTTTCCGCAAGTGTCATTACGTGTCAGCGAAAAGGTGACAAAATATGTATAAGTGCATAGAAACATCCAGACACAGAACAAACATCCAAGCAAGCAAACATACACACGACCTACGTCTTAGCAGGCAGACATACTACGAACTGAGCTGCGAGTACCAATTATTAAACATAACTAATATGTATATATATTATTGAATCCGGTCGATGATGGTAATCATGTGACGGTGGAGACATCGCATGTGACCGACATCTCGCCGGCTCCAGTAAACAAATCACGGACGTTTTACGAGCACATTGTATTGGAAACGCATGAATGACGGTCCACTCTGCTGCTGTTTTTACCCGACTGCCGAAGGAGGATTGTGATTTCATCATCATCATCATCTCAGCCATAAGAAGTCCACTGCTAGGTATAGGCCTCTCCCATGGATTTCCAAAAAATCACGTTTATGCAGTATTATGGTATTTTGATAGACTGACATACTTAATAGTATAAATGCAAAATTATCTTTACAAGATTTTATATCATGGATTATTTTAAGCTACTAATAATAAAAATATCATTACAAAGAAGAAAGAGTGAAAAATATTAAACTTCAGAGAATATGTAAAATTCATCAGTTCATTTTGCGCCAGCTGGGGGTTGTTTTCACGGCTTCCACACTCGAGCACGACCCTCGGCATTCAAGGTCAAGGACTCATCAAGGACGCCCCTCCTTGTTACGTAAACATAAGGCATTTTACACTTTTCAACTACGCCTACCGGTTTATGAATGGAAGCTAAGAATGTATACTTAGCTACTTTTACGTGTAAAAAATACGAGAGTTTTTTTCAAAACCCAGATAATATAGTATTAATTATATAACTTGGAGACCGTCGATCGAATTAATAAAATAATAAAGGCACATAACTGACCACACAATCCATTGATTGAATTTTCTGTAACTCATCGTACCTACTTAGGTGTATTTTCTTATAAAACCTTACTATTTCACCTACCTATTATATTTAGGAATATTTTACTAAGTATTTAGGTCACTCACTTCACAAGAAAGAATGTAACGATACATGAGTTAATTATATACATAATCCAGATGGCAGCAATTGGACATCATTCTAATTTTAATTTTTCCCTCCAATCTTAGCGTGGATTAGTGTTGTACCTAAACTACATGTACACGGTACAATATGTCAATCGATCAATTTTTTAAAATTCTAGATTTTTTTTCATTTATTTCACCGTGACTTTTGATTCCTATCGAACTTCCGGTATTAAAAGTAATTCATTTGACATTTTTACAGTTATAGCATGGTGTATTTGTATTTTGTTTTGTAGGCATGTACTATGTATTTAGGAAGTACAAATACTCTTTGATTTAGGATTGTTTAGGATTATGCACCATACTTTGTTACATAATTATGTATATTCGCTTGATTGAATTGATACAAGTATATTAATCATTAATGCAATCTTGAACCTATCAAAAAGATAATTTCGGATTGCATGATAAGAACAGAAAATTGATATTATCGGTAGGTACTTGCAAAGATAATTTTATGCAATTTTTAACTGCAGGTAAACACAACATTTTATAATAATTCATGCCAAGACAAAATTGATTGACGAACGTGAAGATGATAATAGCTGAATTGAATTGAAGCTGTACCAACGAATGATCTGCCAAGCAAGCAGTACATCAGCAAGGCCAAGGTTGTTAGGGAAGGGGGGCGCGGGGCACCCGCGGGCTTAACGCTCTGCGCTGTCCCGCACCAGCCATTCTGCACCTCGCAGTCGACTCTGACGGTTGTACTAGTGCCAGGTAAGCAGTGGCCACTTTCAATTTTAATCTATCGCTAATACAAATTCACCAATTGTGCTCCAGCGGCGTGGCATCTCAAAAAGTATCGTTTGTGTGACAAGTCAAAGCTATTCAAGATTACTGTGTTTCGATAACGTGGAGTGCTGCTTTTCCGATAAGGTGGTATCGCGTGGAAAGAAGTTGAAGTTGCATTCAAATACCGCGGTGCAGTAAGGTAACCGGTGTGACTCGGAGAAACTTTCCCTCCTAAAAGTTTTGAAGCGGATCTCGAAGGGCGGGAAGCGGATAGTCGCGTGCGTGCTGCGTGGCGCGCATCGATCGAGCCACCCCTCACCCTCGCCACTCCCGGCACTGATACATTCATTCTGACAAAATATCATTCCATCATTGCATTTAGTATTCTGCGCTAATTTTGTTTTTTTGCAGTAGTTTTAAGTGATTTAGTGCATGAATTAGCGGTTAGTTTATAATTTGTGAAAAAAATGGGTGGCTGTGCAACAAAAGAAAATAAGGAAAACAAACCGGCTGAAGATACTGACGGGTGTGTATTATGGCTCCGGTCCGGCCGGCTTCGATATTGCATGCCAGTGCAAAATTACATTACTTGTGGCCTATTATCTTTACTTTAATACACAACATTTTACCATAAATCCTAGAAAACAAACTTTTTATAGTTATTTTATGTATATTTCAATCTCATAATATATTTCGTATAGAATATTGATGTACCTGGTAGGACTAACTGTGACGGCCAGTGAACCTAAACGGAATGTAGCTTATAATATTATACAATTTCCGGCCGCGTGAACTGCGTTTCCATTTGTAATGATAAACTTTTCCTCATATTTCATTTCTTTTCACAGTTAAATTTGTAAGTATTTATTGCTGGTAGTTTTGTCAGTTATCTGATTACAATATTATCACTACAAAAAAAAAAAAAGATTACAGAAACAAAAATATTTACATATTGCATGAAGTTTCAAAGTACCTACATATTTTATTTTTGTTTTAGATATTTTGAAAAATAACACTTGGAATTTTTCAAGCTAACAAAAATGCTTTCTAGAAAACATGATACGAACTGTATTCAAAGATATCGCATATCACCGATTGGTAAGATTCATGGAATAAAGTGGATTCCGTAATCTGACTACCATTAATCGCTGCATTACCGTCTCATAAAGAAATGAATGCAAAGTAACAAGAAACTCGCGATAACACGTTCGTTGGCTGGCCGCGAGTGGGAGGTACGGCTGCGCGGCTCTGAGAAGCACCGGTGCGCAGTGAGCTGACACATCCCCGTTCGACTTGCGCGTGTCGGTCAAGGCGACCTCTGGCTAAATTACGTAATTCCATATAAAATCTAGTAGACTCCTGGGTGTGTTCGGAAAAGACTCCATATCCGCCAGTTCGCGTTTACTCTCTCTTCGATATTGTACTGAAGTCTTAAACTAACGTAACGTAACGGGATTGTTCTTTCGCTATGAATAATAAGCTAAAAGTAACATTAATCCCAGTGGTCGTTTGTGGTGGAGCTGTTCTTGCATATTACCTCATCAGGCGGTTTGTACATTTTGTATTGACGTGTGATGTACCTACCAATAATAATTATTATTTTGCCTTGATGTTTTTGTATAAAGATACTGGTATAAATTAATCAAAGCTTTAATGTTCTCTTGCTCATATGATTTTACCTAATTTAATACTTACTCTCGATAAAAACCAAAAGAAAAGTTCAACCCTCACATAATAATCCAATTAATAAGTATTTTTATGGCATCAATAGGTTTTCGCTACTTCCGCTCGATTCAGGAAACACCGGGTATGTCCCTGCAATATTTCAAATGTAAAAAATCTCGATTAGTTTTTTGTTACATCCGGGCGATTTAGAAAGCTCCCTCCCTAGCTCTACATTTCGAATATAAAAAAAGTAATTGACGTTGAATTAAAATTGAAATAAAAAAATCAAAATCCATTGACGTTTGACGCTGTGTTTTCAGTATTTTAGCACTGGGGTTTTGAATTGAATTTATTTTATTTTCTGCAAATTCTTCGTGAATCTAGAAGAAAATGTGTACTCGAGCAACATGTGCAGCGTTGAAAGCGTTAGAATCGTATTGTTTCTTTATTACTCGTGAGAAAATTGGTGAAATCTCGTGACGTGAAGTTTGCGTTGTTACAGGAAAGCCGCAGCAATGGTGGACGCCGCAACCCTCGAGAAATTGGAGGCTGGATTCAGCAAGCTCGCTGCGTCCGACTCCAAGTCACTGCTTAAGAAGTACCTCACCAGGGAGGTGTTCGACAGCCTAAAGAACAAGAAGACCTCGTTCGGCTCAACCCTCTTGGACTGCATCCAATCTGGTGAGTTTGCAACGTAATTATTGTATGACGCCGTCCATTTTGTATTGGCTTTCGGACACTGAATTTATTTAGGTAATTTAAGAATGCACGAATTTATACCTACGTATTCAATCGGGATATTGTGAAGCTACTTAGCGTAGTCCGCCTAGTTTGAGATGCCTATGTCCAGCTGTAGACTAAGCTGATAATGATAATTTATCTTTCATGTAGGTAGTTACTAGTTATGTAGGGCTTGTAATATTATTATTTGATGGGTAGGTATAGGATGATGGAACATATTTACCTTAACATGCATCATACATATTACGTCATGTTTCGTGCAGCTATACGACGAATTTACCCAAATAGCATTCTGCTTCATGGCAGGTCAGCTTGTATTTACAATTGTTGTACCAGTTTATTTTATAGAGTTAGTTATGAGAATAGTTGTCGCGACAATTTTCGCTAGTAAGTACGTTAATACATGGACGCACCTAGGGGGGCTTAAACCCCCCAAATTCTTAGTCAAAGTAAAATAAGTATTCGCCGATTTTCGAGTGGTCGTGACTAAAACCAACAAGAGAAATTTGCAAAAAAGAAAATTGTAGAGGCATAGCTATTTATATACAGGATAATGTTTAGGGGTAGAACAGCTTTCTCGTGGGTATATCGAAGGGCGAGCTACAAAATGTCTCTTAATTGATTCAGTGAATGAGGGGAGTAGTGAATCACTAGAATTAAACAAATTTTATTTTTTGAAATTAAACAAATTTTATTTTTTGAAATGAAACAAATTTATCGGATTACGCACCTTGCAGCATCCATGGTGATATGCAAAACATTCCCTATGCACGCATAAGGCACTGACATTGTCGACAAGTATCGCAGATCTATGTTGGGGCTGAGATTTCATTAATTTAATGATCCCGTGTAGGTGGTACTTGCGGCAACCTGGTCCTGGTTGGTAACTCGGCCTGTGATCATGGACGCTGCAGTGTTCGGCACCTCAGGTCATATAATTATGTAAAATATACATGATAAATCAAACAGATTTATCATGTGTATTTTACATAATTTTATGTCATCATTGTCATTGTTTCATTACAATGAGTATATTCATCACTGTTAAATTGTATGCATCTTATTCGACATCTTCATATTATATAATAAAATTGGAGGGATCATTATTTCTAATAATGTGAAAATAAAACATGTTAAACAAAAACTTCAACGAAATGTGGAAAGATTAGTAGCTGATTAATTTTATCTGTCTTGCATGATTAACACTGATAATGTGATAATACTTGACAAATAGAAAGTGACTTTAAATATTTATCAGAAACAAGGGGTTCAATAAACTTACGTCACCAGGTATGGAGACTCAAGTTATGTAACATAAAGCTACAAAGTTATAGGTATTATTGTAGGTAAGTTACGAAAGCTGCATATAATGTTACTTATGTTATGTAACTTGTTCCAGGTGTGGAGAACTTGGACTCTGGTGTCGGAATCTACGCGCCCGACGCGGAAGCTTACTCCGTATTCGCTGAGCTTTTCGACCCCATCATCGAAGACTACCACAATGGCTTCAAGCCCACCGACAAGCACCCGCCCAAGAACTGGGGTGATGTAGAGACCCTCGGCAACTTGGACCCCGCTGGCGAGTTCGTAGTCTCCACCCGCGTGCGCTGCGGCCGCTCCATGGAGGGCTACCCCTTCAACCCCTGTCTTACCGAGGCCCAGTACAAGGAGATGGAAGAGAAGGTCGCAACCACTCTCTCCGGCCTCGAGGGTGAACTCAAGGGCACCTTCTACCCCCTCACGGGCATGTCCAAGGAGACCCAGCAGCAGTTGATCGACGACCACTTCCTGTTCAAGGAGGGCGACCGCTTCCTCCAGGCAGCCAACGCGTGCCGCTTCTGGCCCTCCGGACGCGGTATCTACCACAACGAGAACAAGACCTTCCTGGTGTGGTGCAACGAGGAGGACCACCTTAGGCTGATCTCTATGCAGATGGGCGGAGACCTGAAGACCGTGTACAAGCGGCTGGTGACTGCCGTGAACGACATCGAGAAGCGTGTGCCGTTCTCGCACCACGACAGGCTCGGCTTCTTGACCTTCTGCCCGACCAACCTGGGTACGACGGTGAGAGCCTCCGTCCACATCAAGGTGCCCAAACTGGCTGCGGACAAGGCGCGCCTGGAAGAGATCGCCGCCAAATACCACCTGCAGGTGCGCGGCACCCGCGGCGAGCATACAGAGGCAGAGGGCGGCGTCTACGACATCTCCAACAAGCGCCGCATGGGACTCACCGAGTACGAGGCCGTCAAGGAGATGTACGACGGCATCGCCGAACTCATCAAGATCGAGAAGTCGCTGTAAACGGTCACGATCTCGCACTAACAGTATTTTTTGTATTATTTATCGTTTTTGAAAGGTGATGATTGGATGTGGCCGGCTCGGGCTGGCGGGTTACACTAGTCAGCGGCGCCCCGGGCGGGCGCCCGGCCGCCGTCGGCCCGATATTGTATCGTAAAGTATTTTCTATAAGGAAATGGAAAATAAAGACAGCTAGCGTTAAGACCACCTCTGCATTTTTATTCACACATTCTTAACTTTATAGTAATGAACTGCAAACTGCAGCAACATGAAATATTCGGCAGTATGGCAAAACATGCCCTATTTTTATGCGTGCTAGGACAAAATTTACTCTAATGAGATAGGTACATAAATCTTCGTAATCGTGTTATGTGCGCTCACGACAAAGAGTAGAGACAAAAAAATTGCGGTGCGATCGTGCCCGAGGCAAACTAATAAAAAAAAAACAGAAATTTTTACTCTAAGAAGTTTCTTATTTTTAACAAACTTCCAAAAATAAGGAGCATCGATAATGAATTGTTTTTGATGATTATTTTTTGTTTGGTATCTCAGAAATGGTCCCTTATACCGACATTTTATCAAATTCGGTTTTTATAACAAAATAACTGAAAAAATTACATCCAAGTAAAGGAATTGCGTGTTTTGAAGTCGGTTTTTCAGTTTTTTAAACTATAATTGTTGGTTCAATTTTAATTGTAGGAAGTTCTAAATACGTGAAGTACGTTAGTTTAGTGGGGTTTTCCGAGAGTAACCTGCGTGTTTTCAAATCATGAGTGTATAGATAGAATTTTTGGCAAACATGCTCCATCGTGGACAGCAATTTCTCAACATCAGGCGGGCTGGCGTTCAAACGCAATTTTATCACTTAATTAAAAAACCGGGTAAGTGCGAGTCGGACTCGCGCACCGAGGGTTCCATACAAACTTACCTATGTAAATAGATTCTTAAAATAATTATTTATTATATAAAATAATTAATGAAAGCACCGAATATTCCTTTAACGAAAAGATAAACTGTATTAAGGGACAAATTTAACTTTGCCGTTGGAAAACTGTTGTCCCCATACATCGATGTAGTTCGCGGTTAGTTTACCAACTGCAAATAGGTTTATGATCGCAAATTCCTACAGGCGTTCTTGATCCCGATCAGTTATTAATAATTCTTTCTGAGACTATTTTTGTCTTACTAGATCAACTTTCATAAGTTTCATAGATGAGTAAACTATTGAGGTGAAAATTATATCATAACAAAAGAAAAAGACATCCATTTTATTTTTTCAAAGAATCCATTTCCAGTAGGCTTAGTACAAGTGTTGTTACAGTTCACAATGAATTAATCTCATATCCATAAAGTTAATTCGTAGACTATTCGAAAATCGCGCTTAACCTTTAACGTAATTTGGCGCCAAGTGTATTCCGAATTACTTCAACATCGTACCAACGACGTTGACAACTGAACCGATATTTTGTACCGACATCAAAGGGATCGATAGAATTCAACTCAGTTGATGAGACCTATAGAAATAGGCAAATAAATTAGTACAGTGAGTAGTTATTATAGCGTAATAGGATTAATATTATTTTTTTAGTCTTGCGTCACTCGTGGAATGAAAATTGTGAGTAAACCGCGCTAACGGTGTAAGTGGTGTGATTTCAAGCTGCAAATAACCTAATATAATGTCAACGTCAAGTTTGGTAGTATTAACAAATTTGTCACTGTCAAAACAGATTTTGTTTGTTTTGGAGCAATTTTGGAGTGTTGATCGAATGGTGTGTGATTATTTGCAGAATTTAGATTAAAAAAACCTCTTTCAAACAATGTCTACGCCTAAAAATGAAAAGGATTTACATTTACCGTTGTCAAGAGTTAAAACTATAATGAAAAGCTCTCCTGACGTCGAAGCCGTTGGCCCAGAACCGCTCTACTTGGTTACAAAAGTTACTGTAAGTGTTACCGGCATCATAACCTTTTCCAAACTAGCAGGAGTTCTGAAAAACCCATACAATAATCTTTATTGTTAAAATTAGCCTTCATGCTGCTGCTTATACGTTAATTACTCTTATCTCGAGCTTTCCTAATTGTTTGTAAAACAGCTGATTCTTGATCTCTTTACAGGAGATATTTGTGACCGACTTGGCTAAAAGAGCTTTCAAAACTTGCAAATCCAACCATTTAGAGTACAAGCACATTGCGGAAGTGGTACAGCAAGATGATACATTGGATTTTCTTAGAGAAATAATGCCTAGAAAGATAACTGTGAGCCAATACAAAGAGTTAATGGCAAAAAAGGCGGCAAAATCAACGGAGTCGGATGAGTCCAGTGAAGAATCTTCTGAAGAAGAAAGCACAGAAGAATCCTCTAGTAGTAATGAAAAAGATTGATGGGTGCTGTAATTGCTACAAACAATTTATAAAACTGAAATTTTCTAGTGCTCTCCCACATCAATGGAAATTGTGCTATTTTACTATTAACTACTAACTTATTTCAGTATCTATGTTCAGTGTATAATAATAATTATTAACTAAAATATAGTAATTATTATAATGTCTGTAAGATGATTTTATATGAAATGTAACTTGTAAAGTGAAGTATTTTTAGAGTACACTATAGAACATTCACTCCTAAATAAGTGTTTAACTTACAAAATATAAAGATATTTCACTAAAATATGTCTAGGAAGACTCTTGCAGTGTTTCCAGAATTTCAATTAAATATAAGGTGTAGTTATTGCAGTGTATCTAGTTCATCTAAATATTTGAGAATTGTGTAGTTATACCATCTTACTTATAAACTTTGAATAAGCTCATTTTAGTTATGCAGTGTTTTATTCCATTTTTGTGTGTTACAGTTCCTGTCTGACAGTAACAAGTCCTTATTAATAAGTGAATAAGATTTTAACATGCATTTATAAGTGAGAAGGATAAATTATGGCTCTGCTTGTATTCCAAATAAAGAGTTGTTTTTTAATATTGTATAGAATTTATTATAAAGACATAGAGACATCACAGTGGACAGAGATTCAATGAGTGACAATTGCCATGAAACAGGAAGAAACTGTTTTCTATTTCCAATATTATCCGATTGACTGTTTTTAACCTACTTCAAAAATGGAGGAGGTTCTCAATTCGTCTGAACCTTTTTTTTTGTATGTTCTCTGATTACATGAAGACATCTGAAGTTCAAGATGTTCAAGAAATCGGTCAGGAGCTGAACGGATTTGAAAAAATCTTTTTTTGTATGAAAGGTGGTCCCATAGAAATTTTATCAAAATCGGTTCTGTATTTTGGCTTTTATAACAATATAACTGGAAAAATATGTTATCCAAGTAAACTAATTGAACATTTTGAAGTTTTGTTTTTTAGTTTTTTATACAATTGTAAACATAATGAATTGACATCATATTATTGTGTGGCATTAGGCTTTGTTTCTTTATTGATTTTCGAAGTTATAATAATTTGAAAAACATTAATAAAAATAAAAACCATCTGTAAATATAATCACCTGAAGAAAGAATCCTCGAAATTGATGTAAAGAAATCAAAACTTTTCTCATGTATGTACCTATATCGCGCATGATTCATATAGTAGTGACATCTATTAAAACTTTAGTGAACCAGGGTGACGTTGTGAACTTCGTGAAGACTTCATAGTGCAACAAAGTTTCTCTAATTGAAAGGTAACAACAGTAACATTACTACCATGACAACTAGATGGCGTAATGGACGATTGATTTGACAAAACACGACCGGAAACCAATAACAATATTATTAATACATATAAGTATCAAGAAGTAGTGAAGTGAGTACTTTCATAGTCCCCCTAGGAAAGTACCACTATTTTGGCAGCAACATTGTGTAAACATTGTCGTTTAACGAATTGGAGACATTTTCGACAAAATTCTAATATCTCAGAGTGATAAGCGCAGTGTATTGCCACACATGGTTTTAAACTGTTGAACTATAGAGTGTAGGATGGAATTGGACTGATATGGGCAAGAATATATTTTTTCACTCCTCTTGCTCCAAAAGTCATTGCAGCGTATAGTAAAGCGGGGAAAAAATAGCATTTTAAGCTCTAGGGGAAAAAGTTTTTTTTTTTTAATTTTTATCAAAGAGCCTAAAAGGGTTTTGTATGGAGATTATCCTCCTGGGTCCTATGGTAAACACCATAATTCAGTTTCCAAATGATATTTTTCCTACACGGGAGATTAGCTCGCAGTTTCTTAATTCAACAATATATTATTCAATTTAGTATTCCATATTTGTCTTCGTCTCTTTTGCAAAATATTAGGCTTTAAAATGATATTTTTTGTTAGGATCAAGTGTCTCTCCCCCTCTACCAGCTAAATGGTTTTGTCGAATAGGTATGCTGAAAAAAATCCAGCAATTAATTTCCCTAACGAAATTGTAAGGAAAAATATTACAAGTAAGTAGGTTTTGCAAGTTAACGAGTAATAGTCGATCAACTTAGCTTAACTAGAATATTCTTCAAACAACCCTATTGTAAGTTCGCTAATATTGACATAGACATAAATTGTGATATGGAACTACGAAACCCTACATTGCGCGTGGCCCGACATGCACTTGACCGATTTTTAAATATTTTTTTTAGGTAGTACATACCCGAAAACTAATCTTCTAAAAACCAAACAAAAGAGAACTCAAGAAACATAAAGAAAACAATGTAGGTATGCAGTTCATGGAATGGGGTGAATTTTTTTAAATTTGATATTACTCACTATTAATCTTAGAACTTATATTTGATAATGAGGTCATTCAACACTGAAATGATTGTAGATTTTTTTAGCTTTATTTGATTTTTAAGAAATTATTTCATTATCAAAAAATGCAATTAAACTATTTTACTTATTTTCTTATTATTTATAATTAACTTATTTTCACTAAAAAAAATGCAATTAAACTATTTTATTTTTTCCGCTCGCTTGTAGCTCAAAGTTTTTAAATGGCATTTCCCATGAAAATAAACATGATTGAATATGACAAATTAAATTAAATTTCATATATCTATGTTTTTTAGATCAAAAAAGTAAAATAAATCCAACCTGAATTACGTAAATGACCGTTTATGAAGATTTTCCGCTATCGAAATGAACGGGAGTCAATTTTATCCACATTCGCGTTTAACTTTGACAAGCCATTTAAATGCGATTTTATTAAATATTTTCTATACTATATTGGACTTGTTACTTCTTTACTTTAAAATTGACTATCTACGAAAGAACACGCTTAAATAAGTAAAATACTATTAGACTCCTACATTAATACTCTGATATCGTCAAAAATATGAAAAAGTGTGTGTAAAGTTTCCCACGCTGACAGTAATCAAGAAATTGGAATATATCTTAGTACATGGCACTGTCAAATCGCTAATCGCGTAGGTCCAATACAAAAAAGAAACATACATACGCTCGAAAAACATGACCCTTCCTCAGCAGTCGGGAAAAGCGACTAATATTAAAAATAAACTATTGGAGACCGCACGCAGCCTGCGGTATCTTCGTTACCTTCACACGAGTAAAGGTCCACAAACACTCTGTAGTTTACTCTGCACTTGTCACCTCGTTACGTGATACATTCTCACATAATGCACGTAACCTCTGCGGCTTGTTTGCAGTTACGGTAAAGACCTTCACGGTCTGTCTACTTTAGCACAGTTTGGCCAATTTTAACCAAACAATGGGCTTTTAGGGTCGGATTCTCATTCGTTATGCATGAGAGAGTAGGAAGGAATTAAAGTGCTGCCTACTTCCTGTATAAAATTGTTGTTTTGCAGGAAAACTGCAGTTTTGTTTTGAACGTTGTTGCAACCTTTAAAATGATATGTACGTGAGGGAGGGTGAAAAAGTTCGCGGAAAAAGAGTAAGAAGATAAAAAAAAAACTCTCTAAAACAATTAAACCAAAAAAATTGTCCTCTATTCTTCTCTATTCTATTTTTTTTTATTTTTTTTTAAATTGTTGTCTGTAAAGTCGGTTTACGGCATAGAGATAAATAGCATCTCTATGGTTTACGAACGATAATTTTACGTGATAACGATGCGTCACAAACCGAATGCTTATGCCTCTTTATCGCTTGTTCCGCGCCCTCGCTTGCATGCTCGGCTCAGGCGTAACGTGACACTTATTCGTGCGTGCAGCCGGCGTTCATCGATTTATAAGACGTTATCACGTCAAAAATATATAAAATATAATTTTATTGATTATACGTAGAAAGAGGCGAGTAAACATCACTCTACGCATCATTAGACCAATTACCTACATAAGTTTCGACCGATAAATAACGTTTATGCAAATCACTTGTTTATGGACGAGGTGTGTCTCAAGTGGACTTATTTGTTACTAGCTGCCCGCCGCGATTTTGTATGCGTAAGAAAAACATATAATAAGGATCCCTAATTTTTTCTAGTATTAAATATAGCCTATGTTACTCAGGAATAATGTAGTATACGAGTGGTGAAATAATTTTTGATATCAGCCCAGTAGTTTTTGAGTTATTTCATATCAAACATACAAAAATACAAATGTTATATTCTTATTATATTATTAGTGTAGATTAACAATGCAAAATCGTTACTATAAATTGAATGACACAATAAGGATTTCTTCTTCTTCTTTTTTTGGATTGGACCCGCGATTAGCGATTTGCCAGTGTCAAGTATTGAAAAGTTTCTTGAATAATACAAGTTATATTATAGTGTTCTAGTCACAGTCTAAGTCACGTAAACAGTCATTTTCAAATTAAGGTCATGCCTCAGTAAAGTGATGGCAACTTTACTAGAAGCTTCTATGGAGTTTTGCCGATAACGTAAAAACACACGTTTCACTGCTTTATTTCACTTGCCCACACTCACGCACTTGATCGAACACTTAATGAATAAAGCACCACCATTTTTATAGCACTAATGTTCAAAATAACACAAGTTTAGGAAAATAAAACAAAGCAACAACATGGTACTAAGACGTTCCCGCCAAAAAAAAAAAACGAAGGATTTTGATAGCACTGAGATATTCTTATTCGAAGTGGAGGCAATATGTCCTCCACTAACATCCCGCTTGGGATGTATTGTGCATTTCCTCCTACCAGCATTATTACATCTCAGCTCCTTGAAAATATAGGAGCGAGGCTCTAGGCTACTGCTCCAGTGATGAGGGTGTTCGTGATGATGACGATAATAAGGAGGCGCACTGTTGTGATAGTGACAGAAGCGATGATAATATTAATGCTTTTTTTTTAATTTGAAACGGGGGGCAAATGGACTTCGCCAGCCCCGGCTAGCCACTGCGACCTTTTCAAGTTTTTCAGATGTGTTTTTCTTGTCTTGAAGATTGAGGCTAGAGCTCTCACATGCAATCCTGTGGATCTTCTGTGGTCAGCTGTGGTTTCGTAATGCCACAATACGTGTTCCACTAAGATATTAAGTGTAGATAGCCCCCGTCCCGTTACGTAAAAAGAACACTATGCGACAAGTGAATGGAAACGAAACAGCGTTCTTTTTACCCGACTGGTAAGAAGGGCTATGTTTTTGGAGTGTATATAGTATGTATGTATGTTATATATGAGCGCCTACAGCCTAAATGGCTTGACCGATTTTCTTGTGTCGTTAGATTCGTCTTCATTTCTTAAGTATTATAGGCTATATTTTTCTTTAATAATAATAATACATCTCTCAAAATATTATAAAATGCGTTTTCTCATAACCTCCAACGAACCTTTTCGTAACAAAGAAGTGATTTTACTAGAATAATTCTAAGGAATGCACGTTTGTAATCTTTTACATCAATTTTACGAATACTTTCTCATAAAACATACATTCACGTACATTCAACAGCGTATCGAAATCGTAAGTTAGACTGCAAAACCACTCGGTAACTCCCATTAGTTCTATAGAACTGTGACGTCATAGAACTGTTGAATTTTTTTTAAATCCTTTTAGTTCTATGGTAGAACTATTAAAACGAAATCTCTCTTATTTGTTCTATAGAACTAATAATACATAGTAATTTACGTTAGTTCCATAGAACTGTTGCCTCATAGAACTGTTAAAACTTTTTTTATCCTTATAGTACCATGATAGAACTATTGAAACAAAAATTGTGCTATTAGTACTATAGAACTAACAATACCTGATAACTCACGTTAGTTGTATAAATCTGTTACTCCTAATTAGAAATCAATATTTAAGTAATTACTTAAATACCTATCGATTTCTAATGTGATTTACCTAAGTTACACACCGTTCGGACTCTGTCAGATATGGTAGTTAAATATTGTGTAGGTGAAAAGGAGGTAATGCATGAAATATCAAGCCTACGTAATAGGACCGAGGCCCGTTCAAGCGTGAGTTTACTTTGAATAAATCCGGCAAAGTATGAGTTTTACTAGCACATACCGTACTAAGCATGATACAATACATGAACACTTCACCCAAGCAAATTACTCAATAAAATGTGCTTTATTTATATAAGAATAGCAATTTCACAATTATTTTTTAATAAAATATATAAATTCCCCTTTTATCTATTAGTTTGTACGGAACCCTCGGTGGGTGAGTCTGACTCGCACGTGTCCGGTTTTTTCCCTTCTCTCGTGAACATGGACTCACACGTTTAGCATATTTGCTATGTAATTTGACTTATTGAATACTTTCACTGTTTGGTGGTTTTGATCGGTGATTACAACTTCTCGACACATTGATAAATATATAAAACACTAAAATCGTTATAGTATTGAGGTCATTGACCTTTTTGCAAAGCAGTTTAAACAAAAAATATTCATATTTAGTAGGGAACCCTACTTTACGCGTGGCTCGACATGAGCTTGGACACTTATTTGAACTATAATTATGACAAACTCGTGACGACGGTAAGGCCCTTGACTTCATCTCGGACTTACATTCTCGTTACTAGAACTATTATAGTTCTATTGCTTAGTTCTATAGTACTAATAGCACAATTTTTGTTTCAATAGTTCTCTCATAGTACTATAAGGATAAAAAAAGTTTTAATAGTTCTATGTGGCAACAGTTCTATGGAACTAACGTAAATTACCATGTATTATTAGTTCTATAGAACAAATGAGAGAGATTTCGTTTTAATAGTTCTACCATAGAACTAATGGGAGTTACCGAAACCACTTACGGGACACGACACTTCTGCAGTCACGGGATCTGTAAATTAGCTAATAGTGGAACTGGCCCAGACATAATTATCTGCCGTATGCCCGAAGACCTGTGTGCTAAAACCACTACAATGTGGGCACCAGATGCTATAAGATTACGCGGCAGGTCCAAAGCTTGAAGCTTGATTAGTTTCGAAGGACCTATGTACAAACGTCTTTAATATTAATTTCCACGTCTTCTTGAGAAAAAAATGTCTTAACAGACGTACTATTTAGTTTCCATTCTTTCCTTTTAAGTAGGTACTTAACTCTGAAAATAGAATTAGGCATAATAACTGTAATTAAAAAATTAGTACGTTTGTATAGACTGAGTGGCCAGACCTAGTGTCGGAGTTACTAAGCCGCTGGAAGGCATCTGACCTGGCTTGACGATTGTTGTTTTTTTTGAATAAACAACTGTTACTGTATGCTTTATTAGTTGGTTAATACTTGTTACCTACCTGCATTACGTTATCTTATCTAATGGGTAACCGTTCAATAACTATTATATCGGCATATTACGAATTGCATGCGTTGTTTTGTCGCTGGTATTCAAGTCTATTGTACCCATTGCTCTCAGGTTACTGACCGGCCATTACTTGATCTTCTTTTTTTTCAAATTGCATTAAAAGCCCTTGCATAACGTCGTATTTCGGACGTTCGGCGTTCGAATTAATTTTTTTTTTTTCTCTACAGTTGAATTGACTTCCGTAGCAATGTCACAGTGTACAGATCTATTCAGTTGACCAACGAAGTTGCGTAAGTGAGGCGTGAGGGGTAAATGGTATCGCAAAATGTATAGAAATAGATCGTAGGCAGTTGTCAATATACTACGTAATTTGTTAATGATTAATATTCAGTGAAACTAAGATTTAGCAACCTGCAGTCGTAGTTCTACTGATTTCGTAATCTGAAGGGAGGCGACAAAAGAACAGTCAAAGTGGTTTAAGCTTTAACGACTGACATTGGACATTGATAGCAGTGTTTGCGTTAAGACAATTTCAATAAATGTGTTAGACAAGGATTAAAGTGATTTTTTCACTAACCATTACTTGAACGTAGCGATGTTGAATCAGATTTACTTGTAATCAAAACATCAACGTCTCAAGTCAAACAAAAACATCAATAATTAATATTAACATTAACAAAAATCAATCGAAATAATAACAATTTAAAACATAAAAACATATCAATTAATCAAATTAATGTGTCTATAAATGATAACGAAATACATAGGTATCATACAGTTTCTTTCACCTTATCATACGATATCGATATATCAATGTTATTTAATCACGTCTGTCAGCGATATAGCTCCAGATAGTAGACATAAATTACAAAAAAAATATTTTTTATGTAAAGTCGGTTTGCGGACGATAGATTAACGTGACAACGTCATAACAAAACATTGATGAAATGCAAACGTTACAATGAGCGTAACGGGACAATGAGTCATACTTTATCGTGCATGCAGCCGGCGTTCATCGATTTATTAGACGTTGTCACGTCAAAAAACTACTGAGATAATTCCTTAAAAGCTTGTTTGTACAAAACAACGAGTCGCTCTATATCGTAAGTTAGACTACTACTATATTTTTCCACTGTGCCAATGTTGTTCTTCTGGTGATTGCGTTTCTGCAATCTAGTGCAATACGTTTTGTCGAAACTGACCAGATTGCGTGCCAATACTTCCACTTACTTTGGTACGTAAAGCTTTTACACAACCATAGCGATAGCGACAGAATAGCCATAGATGAGATTGGAATTAGAACTACAAATAACTTTGAAATTTTGATTGGTGGTCGAAGATTATAATGACATGATGACATATGACGTCATTTCTCACGATGATCCCTTTTTAACCTCGACCCAGAGAAGTAAGTTATAAATTTGACGTGTGACTATTCCTTCACCTGTGTGTCTGTCTGTGGCATCATACATCACGTGATTAATGGACGACCCCCTCTGCATTACTTTGTAAAATAAGTGCCTATTTATTGATTGCGATGTTGATTGACTACAAGAAATAACGGTTTATTACGGTCGTTACAGACACACATTTACGATGCTTTTACCTACCTCAATATAATATCTATTGGCGTAATTTATGTACGTCCATTCCATATACATGTTTATGTATTGTTGATTGCTTCTGGTCCGCTAGCGAGCAACAGACTTTCGTGACCAATTTCCTTCCGGACTATAATTCTTAAGAGGTCTTTAAAATATCTTACAGGTTACTCACGCTTGTTTTTGAGTCGAAATCTCCGACTATAGTTTCAACCGCATACGGCGGTCTTTTTCAAAAGGAGCAACGCAGACGTCACTTCCGAAGGACGTCTTTGGTACACTACCAGATTAGACGACCTTGGGAAGTGACGCTGCGCTGCTCCTTTTTAAAAAGACCGCCGTATGCGGTTCAAACTATAGTCGGAGATTTCGACTCAGAAATAAACGTGAGTGACCCGTAAGGTACTTATTATTATTTATTAATTTATATTTATCGTCACAAAGTTGTTAGTTTATCGGATTTTTATCGAATACGAATTAATAGCAGTTTAGTGAATACACCGACTGTTAATTTTTGCAAGTAGTTATTTTTTTTCCTAACGCAAATACGATCCACCTAGACCATCAAACAATTCTCCCCTAGATCCAAGTATACTGAGCGTAAAATCCAGACTTACCTACTTGTTATCCGGTTCAAGTAAACCAGTCACTACTTAGAGCCTGGACAAACAAATAATCATACTTTACACGCAAACACATTTAAGTGGTGTCTAAATATTGTGCAATTTTGCATTGAAATGGGTGATTTTAGTAAAACCATAGAATCAACGTCTTTACATATACTCACTCGTACGCAATAGGTAATTTTAACATTACAGAACTAAGTTGGTGCCGTTTCATCCACTATTTGCAGTGCGAAGTGCGAGAATCAATGGTTATTTTAAAGAAAAAAGGTTCGGACGATGTTCACTAGGTGGCGCTTTACATATTGCGAATGTCAAGTCGAACAACTTGTATTGAATTGCGTTAGAAAATGTGTTTTAGTATGTTGTCAAATGAATAAACGGGTGCATATTGAACGTATCATAAATAAATAAAAAACTCAGAATATTTTTTATCTCATCATCATCATCATCATCATCTCAGCCATATGAAGTCCACTGCTGGACATAGGCCTCCCCCATGGATTTCCAAAAAGATCGATTGGAAGCGGCCTGCATCCAGCGTCTTCCCGCCACTTGTATGAAGTCGTCTATCTCATGGCTGGTCTTGCTACGCTGCGTATAGCGAGCGTATCTAATCGAGGAACGTATTTTTTTTCAAATGTATGTCAAAAATACACTAATTAGATTTAGCGTAGCGTAAAGGATCAGTAAAATAGATACAATAAATACAGTCGGACAAGCTTGCGCATTTATAATAGGTGGTAAAGTGGTAATGTTATTTTAAAATAACTGATTGATTGAATTGAGGTTGTAAATTGACTCTTCAATTGGCGACTCTAAGTGCTTTACATATAAATAGCTATTTTGTTGTTGCTAGCGATGCATCGCAGTTTTATAGCGTTTGACTATAACTACGTCTGCCTTTGCCCCCTGTAATACTTCAATTGATTTTATTTAAGTAGTAATAAGGTTACTTTGGAAATAATTAAAATACAGCTCGTTCATTTAGATTCTAGAATATATCTATTTACAGTACGGAAACGCCATGACGCCAAACGAAAGTTTACACCAAATAGATTTATGTATTTATAAAATATGGATCAGAAAACCTACTTTGCTCGGTATATTTTCTATAAAATGTTGCGTATTGGCAAAGTGAACCGCTTGAGTTTACAAGTGACTGATTAGCGATCTGCAACAGTGATTCCATCACGCATCATGGAAGGTTGCACACTGTGATTGATGGTAGTAGCCTTTAGGCTGGGGCAAACGGAGTTGTGAGTCGCGCAAAATGAGTCGCGTAGGTAATTTACGCTGCATTCGGTTTCTTATAGAAGTCCGGTTTGTGTCACACGACGACGCAAATTCTTTTATCAATTCCAATTGGATTCAAATTACGCAACCGATATAATTATAGTTTGAAAAACTGAAACAACCGACTTCGAGATATGTAATTTCGTTTATTTAGATGATGAGATGATATTATTTTCAATTATTTTGTTTTAAACACCAAAGTATTGAACCGATTTTGATAAAATTTATATGGGACCATCTGTAACACCATTTATATGACCTATCAATTAAAAAAGAATCATCAAAATCAATTCGTAATTGGCAAAGTAATCGCATAACAAACATATACGAATTGAGAACCTTCTCCTTTTTTGGAAGTTGGTTAAAAAGCGACTCACAATTAAAAAAATACGCTCGTTTGGCCCCAACTTTACTAAGATTATCGAGCCGTCGGAATAGGCTTCGAAACACTTTGGCTAGACATGGCCTAGATTGCGTTCAGATTCTTCAATCAAGGCTGGATAGAAAAAAAGAAAACAAAAGTATCGTAACATCACTTAGAACCAGTTCTGACTCTAAACTATAGATGCTTGCCGGCTTCAAGTAATATCATCGTCATCTCAGCCACAAGAAGTCCAATATTGAACATAAGCCGTGGATTTCATTCCATGGATTTCCAAAAAGACCGGTTGGAACCAACTTTGTATCCATCGTTCTGTCACTTGTCTTCTTTCCACCTTGTTCCATTTAAGGGTAGTTGCTTTGTCTGGTCTTGATTTAAGGGTAGTTGCTATAATACATAAAAAAGCAAATATCTCAAAAACAGCTGCACTAATTATGATGAAACTAATTCCTTCTATGTAACGAAAAAACGTATGCTGAAAAATTTCGTCCAAGGTAGGCTTCCATACAAATGGCACGCATGGTCGACGTGGACTATTGCGAAATATGCCAAGCTGAGGTCAGGTTTATTTTTATCCGACTGCGTAAGAAGGAGGATTATGTTTTTCGAGTGTATGTATGTATGAATGTATATTTCTTTGACACGCCCTAGAGCCTAAACGGCTTGACCGATTTTGATGTGAGTGGTGTCAATAGATTCGTCTTAAATAAGTTAGGCTGCAAAAACCTCTTTTCTGCAGTCGGGTATTTTGTTTTTCTTTTAACATTGATACTTGTTTTAAAATATAGATTACTTAAACCCTCTAAAAGTGTAGGAAAATGAAAATATTGATAGGTGGTCATTTAATGGTAGCTTTATAGATTTTAAAAAAATCGACACGAAATTTGCCTACAAGAAACGTACCAGGATTTGCGCAGGCAACCCTACATATTCAGTAAGCCACGGTATCACCAGAACTGGGTCTCATCCGATTAGCTTAGCTTTTTGCAAAAAAATAGTACTGAAACTAAATTTCGAAAATCGGTGTGCTTATATAAGTAAATACGTCACTTTTAGGGTCAAGTACGTTTCGCACGTGTTATTTGTTGGAAAAAATGAAGAAATTAAGGTGAGAAATGAAGTAATAATTAATGAAGGGGAACTAACACGTTAAGTCACTCGACAAATAATTGCTCAAATATACTGAGTAAACTCGAAGGAAACGCTTCGAATGAACACTACGAGGGCAGATAAATACTAAAGATCAATAGGTAATTAGAATAAACTTTTTTTTAATACAAGATACATTTACGATTGACCTCCAACTCGCCTGATGTTAAGCGACGGTGTGGCCGAGGATGGAGCTCATCTCGTCTAAACTTGTTTCCGATGTACAATCATTGGAAACAAAACAAATTATTGACAAAAATAATTTGGTCCTAAAACACTCTCCTGAATCAGATCATTTCTGTGTATATATAATTATATATATAATATATAATAATCTCTCTACAGAGAGAGTTAAAAATAAACTTTTTAATATCTACAAAATCTGTACCTGTGTGTCTGTGTGTGTGTGTGTGTGTGTGTGTGTGTGTGTACCGTTTATCGTACCGTTTACTGTTTTACATACAGAATCCTACATTGCACGTGGACCGACACGCACTTTTCCCGTTTTTTATTTTTATTTTTTGTTGACCTTGTTGACCTTTTGCGGTCGAATAGATTTTTTTTAAATAAAAATAGCAGTAAAAAGCATACGGCTCGCCTGATGGTAAGCGATAACCGTCGTCTATGCACAATTGCAACACCAGTGACATCAAAGGTCACGATATCGTTTTTTATGGTTAAATTTTTCGTTTTTTTATCGTTTTTTTTCGTTTTTTATTTTACCTCAAAAGGAAAAAACCCTTATAGAATCACTTTGTTGTCCGTCTGTCCGTCCGTCCGTCGGGGTGTCAAGACCTGTATCTCGGGAACGCCTGAAGGTATCGTGTTGAAATTAATACCATATACGCAGATCCATAGTTTGTTGCTGCAGAAAGAATAATCATTTTTTTCTCAGTTTTCGTGAAAAAAAGTTACAGCCGAATATGTCATAAAAAACGCACATTTCGACACTCACAAGGGAATCAAAACCTATGTGGTACTTCCCGTTGACCTAGAACTGTGAAATTTGGCAAGAAGCATTGTGTTTTTTGTGCATTGTGTACACGTATAGGAAAAAAAAAACGAAAACTGGTAATTTTTAATTTAATCACAAAAAATAGGGTCCTTATGCAAGCAAGGAGGGTCCAAATTTAAAGATCAAATGGGGTATCATATGAAATAGCTTAATTAACACAAGCTAAAACAGGGTTTTAAATATTTTTACGATGTATATTTTTCGATTTATGAAGGAAAATATTAAAAAAATCGGGAAATTATATATTTTTACCTTTTATCTAACCTTTTATCTACTAGTTTGTACGGAACCCTCGGTGGGCGAGTCTGACTCGCTCTTGTCCGGCTTAATTTTTAATATTGGAGGGCATTGCATTTTCACACAACACCATCTAGCCCCAAACTAAGCAAAGCTTGTACTATGGAAACCAGATGGCTGATAGGATACATAAATACTTTTTTAGGGTTCCGTATCCAAATGGCAAAAAACGGAACCCTTATGGATTCGTCATGTCTGTCTTTCTGTCTGTCTGTCTGTCTGTCCGTCCGTATGTCACAGCCACTTTTTTTCCGAAACTATAAGAACTATACTGTTGAAACTTGGTAAGTAGATGTATTCTGTGAACCGCATTAAGATTTTCACACAAAAATAGAAAAAAAACAATCCATTTTGGGGGTTCCCCTTTTTTCATCAAATACGTGTGGGGTATCTATGGGTAGGTCTTCAAAAATGATATTGAGGTTTCTAATATCATTTTTTATCTAAACTGAATAGTTTGCGCAAAAATAGGAGAATCATAAAACTAAAAAAAATATATGATGTACATTACCATACAAACTTCCACCGACAATTGTTTTGAACGAGATCTAGTAAGTAGTTTTTTTTAATACGTCATAAATCGTAAACCGCAATTTACCTTTCATTCAATCAACTCAAATATAAAAAAAAAACATTTATTTTCATAAACATAAACCTTATGCATAAGCCGTGAACCATTATTTTCTAATAATAAATCTGTAATAAGTGCCTAAAGTAAATAATAATTATAATTCGCGCGGGGCGTGGCTTGATCGGTAGCGGGTGCGGAGCGCGCGGGGGGCAGGTTCCCGACTGCGCTTACCTGAGCGGGCAGACACGCTTATGTTTTTTGCAACAACAATATGCCAACATTACTTTTTGGAGACTCCAACTACGCGAGGAGGCACACAAATTGGTAATATTTGTGGAAATATTTCTTGTCAAACTGGAATATATATATAGCTATAACAAGCCTATATGGGCTCGCATATAGTTAGATCTAAATCGCATCATTTAGGTACCTAATTACTTACCAATACCTTACTCACCAATACTTATCAATAACTTTATTAAAAAATAATACACTATTATTAAAACATCGATCAAAGTTACAACGAACTACAAGAACTTTTATGTTATGTTACTTGCTGCTACGGAACCCTTCATGGGCGAGTCCGACTCGCACTTGGCCGCTTTTTCTTTGTAAATACATACATATGCTACATAGAAACACCCAGACTCAGAACAAACATCCATGCTCAGCAGACATTTTACTATGAAAACTAACGTGGTTTTCACACATTTAAAAATAAAAACTACGGGTCGCTCACGTCTGACTAACGTCGATTCAAAACAGACAGGAGTGACAAAAAAACTACGTTTTTTTTTATTATAAACTAGGTCTGCGTTTGACCACAATCTCGCATGATGAGAAGCGATGATGAGGTCGAAGATGTAGCACGCCTGCCTAGGATATACCTATTCACACACCTATTTAAAAAGTTTCAGCAGAAATGTTTGCCCTGGGTGGGGATCGAACCCACAACCTACAACTCAGAAGCCAGGAATGAGGCCTGTCGGAGTCGTGTCGGTAGCGTTATTGTTACCGCTAGTGATTGCGTTTAGTAGTAAATGTAGAGCTGCAAGTCTGGACTTTTCGTATCGAACGAACTCAGTTGATAAGTGGATGTATGTATGTATGTATACACTCAGTATGGACTATAAGTATGGACACAGTCAGATTAATACAGAATAAGTTAGTATTGATTTATTTCAGTGTCATTTATTTATGTTTGTCTAATATAATATACTTAATTACAGTAGATACGTCAGTTGCAACTAGTTCATTCTAGAACAATTACTGTCACAAAAAAATGGCTGACCTCAGACTGAGACCTCGAAAACTGATTGTTTTATTTTCACCATCAATAAACACGTTAAGTGGGTAGATTGTACTCAATACTACTGAGCACAATAGTCTCAAACCGAGTGACAGCCTTTGTAACAAGTCAATTACTAAACAACTTATTCTATCAAGTTAATTTCTTAGCTGCGCTCCGTACTTAGTTACAACCGCGTGCGTGGTGTTGACGAAAAGTAGCATCCCAAGTAGCAAATGTCAACTAGGGTTCATTTGTCGTTTAGTGAAATACTTTTTGTAAAGTTTGTGCGAAACAATTATGTTATGTTTTATGTTATGTTATTAAATTATGTTAGACGCATATATTAGGACACACTAAACTGGTCATACAATATATCTTGAAGACAAAATGAAATATATATATATATAGGTATAGAAACATTCATACATACACTCGAAAAACATAACGCTCATTCTTAAGCAGCGGGTAAAAAGAAAAGGTTGGAAGCATTTTAAAAAAATGTTTTCCCGTCAAAAAGCTACGTTCACCATGCATTTATTACATTAAGATCATCATCTAGTGATCAACAGATAAGTATAAATGCTCGCCTATACATACATATTACTGTATACATGCCTTTATTAGGTGGTACAGTTACAATAATTATTATCTTTTTGCTCTCTATTCATAACTGAAAGTGTTCTTGGGTAACGTTTGTCTATAAATGTTTGGCCTTGGCAAAGGCCAGGTAAATGTACGCACTGAATTATATGTCTAGATGGCTTCATAGACACGTACACAAAAATATGTTCCTTAGTTTGCCCCGCGGTTTCACACGCAACCTGAAAAATGGCGGCGATATTGAAAATCACATCAAAAACATAAAATATGAGAAATTAAAGACTCACTAAAGTAAATAGTTTTATTTTATTGTATTTCATTTCATTTTATTTTATTTATAAAGTTCACCTCCGCATCAGCCGCGTACGTCACCTATATACACTGTGTACATATTCTATACATTGACAATGAAAATTATACAAAGAAAATATAGCATAATGTCACAATAATTACAGGTGAAATCAGCATGCATTAATATTGAGCAAAAAATTTTAGTTTTTAAAAATTAAATAAAGCCAGCCAAGAGCGAGTCGGACTCGCGCACGAAGGGTTCCGTACCATTACCTATAAAAACGACAAAAATATCACGTTTGTTGTATGCCCTTAAATGTTAATTTTATTTTAATTTAACTACTTATTTTTAAAGTGAATAATATAACTCAATATTCAGTGAATATTTTAAGCATCTACCTGTTGCCGTTATCAATATCGAGCAAAAACAAGCAAAAAAATCGCGTTTGTTGTATGGGAGCCCCCTTAAATATTTATTTTATTCAATTTTTTTGTATTTCTTGTTATAGCGGCAACAGAAATACATCATCTGTGAAAATTTCAATTGTCTAACTATCACGGTTCATGAGATGCAGCCTGGTGACAGACGGACGGACGGACAGACAGCGGAGTCTCAGTAATAGGGTACGGAACCCTAAAAATGTGCCATTAAAATACATGTCAATGTCAAAGCTTAAAAAAATAATTTAATAAAACTGAAATAACTAACTTCAAAATACTCAACTTCGTTTATAGTTCCCGTTACGTAAAAAGAAGGCTGGTTTGTTCGCGATAACGAACAAACCAGCCTTCTTTTTACCGCTCCATCCCTATCCGTGTAAATTCATGGCAGGCATGGGCATCCATTTCTTTTAGATCTTTCTCGACCTCATCTTTCCATCTGTACTTAGGACGGCGGCCGACGGGTCTACGACCTTTCGCCAACCCCAAGTAATCCCTTTAAACAGCGCGATCGTTACCCAACCCTTCTAGGTGGACGAGCCAGTGGAGTTTATGGGACCTTATCTCACCAATTATATAGTGTACCTAGAGTGTGTATCAATAAATGAATATGAATATATTGGGCTCCGCCACCAGCACTTCAAGCTCTCATCACTTATTCTTTAAGGGGATTCTGCTCTGATGAGTTCGATCTATTCGACGCGGATCTCCTTCTGGGGAAATGGGTTATGGAATCCTGGTGGACAGATCCATTTGTTGGAAACATACCAGGCGCTTAATTTTTGAGTCGCTCTAAAAGAATTCTTGTGCGAGTTCCCAAAAATATTAATACAATTTTGATATATTTGTTTGTTTATACAATTAAAATTGACGTGAATGATTGCGAACAATCGAGTCCTTGAATATAGCTCGAAAGAGTCATATCCGTATGTGATGTGAGGTCACGTGACCAATCCGCAACAAATGTCAAATCCATACAGTTTGGAGTTAACGTGAGGCGTTAACGCCGTGAGATACGATTTTTGTCTAAGCCTGCAGAGGACACTAAATTCATGTATTTTGTTTTAGACTTTACGTCCACGTGATGGAAACTCATTGGTTGGGCTCTTAAATTATGGTTGAGCAAGTTATATGTATTAGCAACAATATTTTCGTCACGCGAATTTTGTAAATCAATATTTCATCATAGCTATTTAAAATTAGTCGTAATACGATACCAAACAGACATAATTACTTTTACTTCTATAATATTAGTTAGGATGTCTACATAAACTAGTTAAATGTAAAACATTGCTTATCAGAGCGTTGCAGTGGTAAATCCTTTGTGCGAATTTGGTAATAGCGGTTAATAGCCATTTTGGCATTACTTTGCATTATTAGGACAAAATGGTTAAATACTTACGTACTCAAATAAAATATGTAAAGTAATTCATTTAATGCAGTTAATTTCGTATTTTTTTGCGAATTAATTTGTTGAGTAAGGTGTAATATCAAGCTGTAAACATATCCTCCTCTATCAGTACACTGAAGGGTATGCAGTACCTACGACACAAGCTGTACTTAGTGTAGGTAATAATAATATATAAAAAGTAAAAAATAAATATAATAAATAAGGTACGTACTGCACGTCACTATCATGTTCCACATGCTACGCTTTATTATGATATTTGTATTTCTGCGCAATTTGAGATGTACTTGTGATTATGAAATAAATATATTGATTGATTGATTGAATATTTAAGTTTGAAAAAAAACCGGACAAGTGCGAGTCAAACTCGCCCACCGAGGATTCCGTAACTAGTAGATAAAAGGAGGATATCATATATTTTTTTATATTTTTCTTCATAATCCGAAAAATATACATCGTAAAAATATTTAAAACCCTGTTTTAGCTTATGCTAATGAAACTCTTTTATATGATACCCCCACATGATACGGTTAATTCACTTTAAAATTTGAACCCTCATTCCTTGCATAAAGACACTATTTTTTTGTAATTAAATTAAAAATGTCCAGTTTTCGGATTTTTTCCTATGCACAATGCTTATTCCCAAATTTAATAGTTCTAGGTCAACGGGACCCATAGTACCCCATAGGTTCTGATTCCCTTGTGAGTGTCGATTCGACACAGAATATGTGGTAACAAAGGCACATTTCGACACTGTCGAAATGTGCGTTTGTTACCACATATTCGGCTGTAACTTTTTTTACGAAAACTGAGTAATTTGATTTTTCTTTCTGCAGCAAGAGACTATGGATCTGCATATATGGTTTTAATTTCAACTCGATCCCTTCACGCGTTCCCGAGATAAAGGACGGACAGATAGACGGACAGACGGACAACAAAGTGATCCTATAAGGATTCCATTTTATCCTTTTGAGGTACAGAACCCTAAAAATCTATAGTATTCCAGTTCTGGTCACTGGCCTCCTCGATTACCTTCAAAACAGTGCGATCACTTGCCTTTTTTTACTCGAAATAGATCTACGTTTGACCACAACGTCCCTTAGCAACAGAAGAGTTGATGGTCAAACACTGACTTATATTAGTGTTAAGGATTCGCTTAACGCGAGCTATCTCTCTAGCGCATAACAACCTTCTTCTTCTTTTTTGTATTTGACCCCGCGATTAGCGATTTGCCAGTGTCAAGTATTGAAATATTTTAAGAATTTCGAAGTTTCTTGAATAATACAAGTTATATAGTGTTCTAGTCACAGTCTAAGTCACGTAAACAGTCATTTTCAAATTTAAGTCTTGCCTCAGTAAAGTGATGGAGACTTTACGGCTAGAAGCTTCTATGGAGGTTTGCCGACAACGTTAAATCACTCACACGTTTCACTGCTTTATTTCAGTTGCCCACACTCACACACTTGATGAATAAAACACCACTATTTTTATAGCATTAATGTTCAAAATAACACAAGTTTAGGAAAATAAAACAAAGCAACACCATGTTACTAAGACGTTCCCGCCAAAACCCTATAACAACCTTTTTAAACATATAAAATCATTGACTAAGGATATTAGAAAAGTAAGTGGCGATTTTTTTTTCAAATTAATAGACCTTACACAGACCTTAAAAGGAAATCAATTCGGTTGTATTCTTTTTCATTGGTTATATCTTCATAATGGAGGTAAGATATAACAAACATTGCATCCCGCAGGTTGCAAAAGGCGCGAGTAATTAGGTGTGAACTCTGTGAACGCGTGCGCAGGGTGAACTACAAGTTTGACATATCATGCCATATCGGACACGAGTGTGGACTAACAGTCCGAGTTTATTAGCTATGGTTAACTTTACACGGATGAGTATGACGAATCGTTAATGTAAGTGGTCAACGTAGGTAACTTTGAATCCGTGTCAAACATTGTAGTACCTTTTTAGCCTATTTAGCCTTATTCAAAGGTTCTTGATTTCTTTCCGAAGAGATTAGTAGTCAAAATCAAAGGTCAAATTAATTAATTAATTATTACCAGTCGCACTGCTGGTAATTAATTAATATCTAGTCTTTTTTTTTTTTTTTTTTCAAATGTTTATATACTTTGTCTATGTCTATAGTAACTTTAATCATCATTTCAGCCGAAAAATCGATTGGAAGCTTGTATCCAGCATCTTCCTGCCACCTGCATAAGGTCTTCTGCCATCTTGTGGCTAGTCTTCCTACGCTTTGCTTGCTGCTGCGTAGTCTTCACTTCAGGTCTTTACGACCCTATCGGTCAACGGTTTTTTTGTTTTTAATTTTTAGCTCCACAGACACCGGGTTCTGTGACCTTTGTCCATCCTCGGCTACACCGTCGCTTCTTCTCGATCGACGAGCTCCATCCTCGGCCACACCGTCGCTTAACATCAGGCGAGTTAGTGGTCAATCGTAGTTCTATCTTGTATAAAAAAACAACGGGTTGCACTTTGCGGTTGGTTTGGCACTCCCGGAGTGCCGGCAGAAGTGAAAACTAAAATATAAAATAGCAAAAACACTGACTCGTGAAGGATTTGAACCTCCGCCCTCCGATTGACAAATTGAAATTTATATCGGTGCTCTAACCTACTGAGCTAACGAGTCTTATCTTGTCGAAAATAAGCATTCGGTGCAACGAAATGACGTCATGCTAGAAGGACAAACCCCTATAAAGACCCTATTTTTTGTGATTTAATTAAAAATGTACAGTTTTCGGATTTTTTCTTTTATGTGTACTTTAGAACAATGCTTCTTGGCATATTTTATGGTTCTAGGTCAGCGGGAAGTACCCTATAGGTTTTGATTTCTTTGTGAGTGTCGAAATATGCGTTTTTGCGACATATACGGCTATAACTTTTTTACGATAACCAAGAAGTTTGATTTTTTCACAGCTGAAAGGGAATACAGATTTGTGTTTATGGTTTTAATTTAACTCGATAACTCCACACGTTCTTGACAGACGGACAGACGGTTATTCTGAAAAAATCTGGTTATTTAATATGCTTATTAATGCTTCTTGTGAAAAAAAAACAAAACAAACATGTTTTTCTATCAAAAGTTTATGAATACACATTTATGAATAACACGCTCACAATTTGGAAAAGTACCTAGCTCAGTGGTATGGTTCGCTGATTAGAACAATACCGTACCAATGTTGTAAACAATTTTTTTTATGTGGGTGAGGTAATTCAACTAATACGTACGAATGTATGTAGTACTTTGGACCCACTGAACATGTTAAGAAAGGAACATTATTATAGGGCAGGTGGTGTAAAAAATAATCGGACAAGTGGGAGACAGGCTCGCACACCGAGGGTCCCGTAAAAACTAGTAGATAAAAGGGGGAAATCATATTTTTTTTTTATATTTTCCTTCTTATACCGAGAAATATACATCGTAAAAGTATTTAAAAACATGTTTTAACTTATGCTAATTAAGCTCTTTCATATACCCCACATGATACGGTTAAAGAACTTTATAATTTAGACCCTCATTCCTTGCGTAAAGACACTATTTTTGTGATTAAATTAAAAATGTCCAGGTTTCAGATTTTTTCCTATATGTGTACTCTAACACAATGCTTCTTGCCAAATTTCATAGTTCTAGCTTAACGGGAAGTACTCCCATAGGTTTTGATTCCCTTGTGAGTGTCAAAATGTGCGTTTTTTACGATATATTCGGCTGTAACTTTTTTTTACGAAAACTGAGAAATTTCTTTTTTTAGTTTTTTCCTTTTGAGGTACGGAACCCTAATTAATTATTCTCGTATCAATGAATACTAAGAAATTGCGTTAAAATTTTAATAATGTTATCTATACATTTTCAAACCCTCAGAGAAAAATTGATTCTAATACAGATTCTACTAGAAAAAAAACCGCACGTATGTATTCTTATGTATTTTTCACTCCTCTTGCTCAAAAAGTCCGTCATTGTAGCGTACTAAAGCGGGGAAAAAATAGCATTTTAAGCTCTAGGGGATAAAGTATTTTTTTTTTAATTTTTATCTGTTACCAAAGAATACACGAAACAGTCTTTATTCAAAGTAAATAAATCTCTTTGGAATATATTTACATCACAACTAGTTGCCAAGATGCTACTTAGTCTCGAGCGCCACCGTAAAGTAGCATGTCTGTCTATATTCTACAAGATTCAGAGGAGTGTGCGCAAGAGCTTCACGACCTAATTCCAACCTACATTCCCATTCCACTACAGGACTAGCAGAAAGTCAGCGAATTACCACCCATTTCTCGTTGAAATGCCAAAAATCGTTCTTGATGCGTACTGCACAGGAATGGAATTCTTTGCCGTCATCTCTGTTTCCTGAGATCTACAATCTTGAAATTTTCAAGGCTAGCGTGAATATCTTCTAGATCGAGCTCCATCCTCGGCCACCGTCGCTTAACATCAGGTGATCTGGTGGTCAATCGTAGATCTATCTTGTGTAAAAACAAATCTCCTTGAGATAATACTATTCATTTACAAATATTCGCTTGCGATAAATAACTGTCAGGCGACTTGTGCACCTGATAATAACTCACCCACGTCATAATAACGTATAATAGAGGCGAATAGTTGGAACTCAGGATGTATGTCACGATGTGTAGTTAATTGGCCATAAGATGTGATTGCGCCTTAACTGCTCATTGTGGTGACACTCAGCGATACCACAGAATACATATAGTATATTTATAGAAAATTAGTGGTTCCAGCTGTACTTCCCCCGACACAAATCAGACACATTGTCAAGCTGAACATAATGCTTATGCAGTTTTCTGGTTTGTTAATGACATAACTGGTCAATCGATCGCCATAATAATATGTGAATCGAAAAGTGAATACAATAATAGTAGTTTATGCACCAAGGGGATAAAGCAGTGTTTTTGTCACGGGCGACATGTTGAATCCCGAGTGTAGCATAGGATTCTAGGGTTAGGGTTAGGGTTTAATTAAGCCCCAGCGAAGATTATTTATTTAAGACTAGAATCCGGAGTGTAACGAAGGATTCAAGCTCGCCCAAGACTAAACACCTTTATCCCGAGGTACGTACTTTTTACACCAACTGCGAGATAATATAAAGAAATGGTTTTGAATCTACATTATTTTAACAAAACGGAGTGATTTGTAATTTTTTTTATTGTACGAACTTCAAAAATTGCAGGATCCCTACCTGAATGGATTTTCATTGATAATCATTATTATACCTACATTATGTATCTGAACGTTTTAAAATCGCAAGTAAAATAAGGTTCTTCTAGCGCGCTTCATCATCGTATTAATCTAGACACGCGGTAGCGTGTCAAGCCATGTTCAAGCTAACAGAACTGGCGTGTAGCACCGTGTGTATATTTATCTCGAACCATTTGGAGCCACTTTTGACGTTCTCATAACTCAAAACTACTTCACGTAAACATGACAAATTTGGCTCGTATATTGAGACCGGCGAGATACATATGTGCTCCAATTTTCATTAACACACCTCAAACGGTTATTTAGATATTAACGTCCAAAAATCGCCATTTTTATCACTGACTGACCTATAGATCAAAATTCTAACCCAGTCGCAGATGACCTAGAACTTTCAAATTTGGCATCCAGATAGGTAGTTGGGTGAATACAAAGGAAAAAATCCGAAATTAGTAAATTTTTATCATTTTATTATAATTTTTCAATTAATTGATTCCGCGACCGCTTGCGCCTGACAAATATATTGAAGCAAAAAAAGAGTTTGAGTGCCTGATGGACATGGGTGTCTGTCGGCCATCGAATAGCGCCTGGGCGAATCCGATGCATATTGTCAGAAAGAAAGACGGACAACTACGTATTTGCGGCGATTATCGCAAACTAAACGCAATAACGACTCCAGATCGATATTCCATTCCACGAGTTCAAGATTTCACATTTAGACTACACGGAATGATGATTTTTTCAAAATTGATATCAAGAAGGCTTATTACTGGATCCCAATGGCGAGCAAGCAAGATTCTGAGAAAACAGCCGTTACTACTCCATTCGGCTTGTTTGAATTCACTTCAATGACGTTTGGGCTACGTAACGCCGCGCAGATGTTTCAGCGTTTTATGCACCAGGTGCTGAGAGGCCTGGATGATTTCGCCTTCAGCTACATCGACGACATAATTGTATATTCACGAAATGAAGAAGATCATAAACGCGCGTGGGGAGCGGTGCACTAAAAACTTGACGCATACGTGCCTGAACTGCTCGAGTGAGCGGCCGCAGCCGAGCCGCAAGCCGCGCTCATAAGCGCGAGCGCCGTCTTGCTGTCTGGTTGTCTCTCGGTTGGTTGGTTGTTTGCGCGGCCACTCTGTACTTAATCAAAATTCGCCTAAAAAGTTTTGGTTCCCAGCTGAAGTGAAGGGTCTGCAGGGGGCGAAGAATGTGTTAAAAACCTGTTTTAGCTTATGCTAATGAGGCTCTTTCATATGATACCCCACATGATACGGTTATATGATAATTCACTTTAAAATTTGGGCCCTCATTCCTTGCATAGAGACTCTATTTTTTTGTGATTAAATTAAAAATATACAGTTTTCGGATTTTTTCCTATATGTGTACTCTAACACAATGCTTCTTGCCAAATTTCAGAGTTCTAGGTCAACGGGAAGTACCCCATAGGTTTTGATTCCTCTGCGAGTGTCGAAATGTGTGTTTTTTACGACATATTCGGCTGTAACTTTTTTTTACGAAAACTTTGAAATTTTTTTTTTTTTCTGCAGTAAAATACTATGGATTTGCGTATATGGTGTATATGGCGGACAGACGGACAACAGAGTGATTCTATAAGGGTTCCGTTTTTTCCTATTTAGGTACAGAACCCTAAAAAGACAATTATACCCCGTAAACGCAGGAAAATATAGTAGATTAACAAAAATCATTTGATGTTAATTTTATTATGAATAAGTAACCTACTAATAATTTCTGTACAAAAAGTAATGATCCCATCAAAAACATAAATGTGAAATGAGAGCCATGTTCAATATAACAACTAAGGTTATATGATATATAACCTTAGTTGTTGACTTCAACGACAAAAGAAGTGAGATCTAAATGGGTGCCTGGTTCAATGGCCAGTCCTGAAATTTATTTATAGCAACGTAAAATATTTTATAACAACTTCAAATATCATATCTTCTTATAATTTAGGATAATAAATTGAAACCTAAGGTTTGACTTGGCTAGTTCTCATAAACCTATAATTTTTTAACCGACTTCGAAAAAGGAGGAGGTTATCAATTCGTACCGTATATTTTTTTAATGTATGTACACGAATTACTCCGTCATTTGAGAACAAATTTTAATGTTTTTTGAATTGGTGTATAGAGAAAGCTCCCAATTTGGTCCCATAATTATTTTATAAACATCGCTTTATTAGTTTTTGAATACTCTCTAAAAATTTAAATATTTACATTGTATTCCTAAGTAAGTGCGTCAGATTATATAGAATCGCAGAGTTCCGCCTACACGTTTTTCTTTACAAGAGTGTCAAATATTAAGGATTATCGTGTAAACATCTAAACATTTTCTAATCTTCGAAGACGAGCATTTGACATTCAATGACAATCCGCATTCTTGACAAAAGAAAAGAAGAGCGAGTGAAGAGAGGTCTCTTTAAAAAGTTTACAATCGTGAAGTATTTAGTATGTTGCGTTTGAAGTCGGTTTTTTTATAGAATAAAAATATTTAAGAGCTTCTCTTCAAAAATTGCTTTGGATGAAACAACAGCTTTTTAACCACGCATGCATCGTACTACAAAGCCATATTTGTCGTACCAATTTGTGGTACCAATGGCTAAGTCCATTGTACGAAAACCGGCACACCGGAAAGAAGATAAGCCAGTTTACCTATGCTCTGGTTTCTTTTTATCATATGAGTTTCCTTTAAAGGAAATTCCAAAAGAGCGATTACTTGTATTTAAGGTGCAGAGTCGGGTGGTACAGCTGGCTCACTTGCACATGACAACTTTTTACTAGATATAAAATTAATGAATATACTTTTGATTGATTTGCGAACGTAAGTCGCGTGGTAACCGTACTATGTGAGAAATGTAAATAAATGTCCAAATGATTTTATATGTTTGAATAATTATTTCGGATAAAATATCTGATATAAAAATCATAAATACGCATATTTATCAAAGTATATTCAATCATTTTATATCTAATAAAAGTTAAGCGTGCTAGCGAGACAGCTGCCCTATTACTTAGTGCAAATAAAGGTTTCAAACAAGCGAGTATCTATTTAGCAACCCGTAATATCTAAATTGTTCTAAGACAAATAAGGTTAAAAAACTTAAAAACCGCGACATAAACAAATATTTATATTTAAAATATATTAAAAACAGACACATAGATATACACACATCAAACTTATTAACTTATACCACCCCTCTATTTGGGTCGGGATTTGTTTTAAAAACCAAACTACTGAACTGAATTGGATGATTTTTTTATATGTACATTGATATTTTGAAAAACTGCTGCACTTCCTGCAGCAAAAAGTACGGGTGACATCTGTTAAAACAACAATCTGACAGTATAGATAAGGTATGTTAAGATATATTATAGTATAATACAAAGATTGTGTAATAATAAGCTTAAGTAATACTTTAAAAGCATTTGTAGAGTATAGTTATTATTATTGTAGTAGTTTTAGTTATTACATATTATAGATACTCCTACGAGTACTTACTCAATTGTTGCACGCCCGCAATGGGTAAAACTGTTTGGACTAAATATTATATAACACCTATCTGTACACAGTTTAATGCAATAAAAACATTTCTGATTCTGATTCTGAACAGGATTCTGCTAAAATGGTTAATTTATATAACCATTTTAGCAGGTATTTATTTAGGATATTTATTGACAATTTCAAATAATCGTGTCCTGTATTTCTTAGGTTAAGCGAGAGGTTTTAAGTACTTACGGATAATTACAGAGCAAAGCTCAAAGTCCAAAGTCAAACTATTCGAATAAAATTGTGGGATAATAAAATGTTAATTATGTACAAAGAACACAATTTAAACCTTACTTGCATACACGCAGACCTGTTACCTGTTATGTTATACCTAACAAAACAACAAAGTAAGTACATCATATATTTTAACCTGGAAAATCTCGTTAACGTAGTGCTCATAGTCTAGTTAAAATGACTGTGATGTACGGTACGAACAAACAGACAGACAAACGAACTTGCCGAATTTATATGGGTACCTAGTAGGTACCTACGAGGACTAAAAAGATGTTGCGTGCTAGCATCACAGGTGCAACGTCGACGTTATAGCCTTGAAAAGGTCTTGAAACTTACTAGTTTCAATTTCAAGCCAGTTTATTGGTGCGCATTTCTCGTATGCGTGTTTCTGTTCCCCATTTCTACACCGGCAAGTTACAAATCGGATTCCTGCAGAGACACCGCGCCGGTGGTGGCGGGTGCTTTCTCAATCCCTTGTTACGTAAACACTGCGAGTGATTCCTGTTTAGGTTACACGTAACACGCGGACTGGTCACTTTTCAACTAGGTCTTAGAGCTTAGGGAGAGTTTCCATGTGCCAGAAATTGCGAAAAATATAGCAATTATTTAGTTTTTTTTTAAATCATTTTGAACACGATAATTATAGAATCATATTTGCATGTTTTAGTTACGAAATAGATCTACGTTTGATCACCAAATCATCTGATAGTGAGAGACGGTATGGATGATACGAATAAATTATTGATTTACTCTAATCTTGAGAAAATAATACATCAAGTAGGTACATAGACATATTTTTATTTGCGACAAAAACATCCGTATAATATAAACACATAAAAATAAACTAAAGCTACACTATAGTCGTCAAAAGAAGGCTATTCTTGGTGCATACTGTACCTCAATGTTACAGTATGCACCAAGAATATAGAATGAAACCGTTGTAAAGGATTATAGAATTGATAATCTTAAAATCTAGCATCATTCATCAGTTCGGATCTATCAGTTCTGGATATCAAAAGGATATCAGTCAGTTTCTGTTTAGAAATAAAAGTATTTCATCACCAACTGACGCTAGATTTAATAAAATTACAGGTTCTATGTAGAAGTAAATTACAATTTTGTTGATTGATTGACTAAATTAGGAATTTTCGGACGTCAAGTATCTCGCGAACCATTTTAGTTACGATAATTTCAAATTTGAATAACACAAAATTTCAAGTCAAGGTTATTAAGTTATTAATTTTTCAGTTAAGATTTCAGCTATGGACTTCAATAAGGTTGTGGCGAAGAAAATTAAAAAACTTTTTACTAGTTACTGTTTTCAATGAATTTTATTAAATTCTAAGAAAAGATATGGTAAACTATAAGATATACCTATAATATATAAGCTATCTTTACAGTCTACAAAATTTGTCTTTTAGCTCGAGACCGAACTTTTAAGCACGGAGAGACCGGACAAAGTCTGACGGGCTCTATTAATATCTAATAAATAAACGTGCTCGTTCTCAAAGTCCATCTCGAGAGCCGCTCCCTGTGGAAACACCCTCTTACACTTGCTGCTGCTGCATTAGTACATACAGAAAGTACCTGTAACGCACGCCTGTTATGGTCGCTAGCTATCCATGCTGGTGATGAAAGCGACATGCAAGAACTCTTAGCATGAGATCGGATGGGATCAAAGTCCACCTCCTAAAAACTGCTTTGTATTGCTACTACATTCTATCTGGCTGGAAAAATGCATTTAGCAAAAAATAAAGTAGGTACAAACATTTTTTATATTAAAACATATTATATATAATAAACCATTTAGGTATTTGTCAGAAAAATATTATTTAAAAAAAAATATATACATCTACATTTTTGAAGTGAAAACTTCTTTAACGGCGTTGTGCATTTTTGGGCCATGTAAAAAAAATTAAACTCGCGTCAGATCGTAAGACGGACAGTCAGAAACTATTCTAACGTTCTACATTTAAAGTTAATTATTGTATGTACAAGTTTGTCCATCTAGCATGACGTCATTTCGTTGCGCCGAATGCTTATTTTCGACATATGCACGTAAGACTCGTTAGCTCAATAGGACCCACCGATAAAATTTCAATTTGTCAATCGGAGGGCGGAGGTTCAAATCCTTAACGAGTCAGTCTTTTTGCTATTTTATTTTTTAGTTTTCACTTCTGCCGGCACTCCCGGAGTGCAACCCGTTGTTTTTTTTAATGTAGTAAAAGGTTTGTGTTTGGTTTTTAATATATCTATCAGAAATTCCAACTCAGGAAGCGTATGAAATCATACGCTTCCTGAGTTGGTCTTTCCGATAACATTTCTTAAATTTATATAAGTTTAACCCCGTTATTTTTACTTTTTACTCACTGTCATTGGTAAAAGTGCCCCCACTCTATAAGGGATAGCAACCATTCACAGAATTCGTGGCGTAAGTCTTAGGAACCATTAAAAAAATCTATATTTTACCACCAATTCACCTGGTCACAGGTCTTCTTCTTCTTTTTTTGTATTGGACCTGCATTAAAGCATTTGCCAGTGTCAAGTATTAGGACTTTATCAAGTTTCTTGAATAAAACAAGTTCTAAATGTTCTCTAAGTCACAATAGTCACAATCTAAGTCATATACACAGGCAATTTATAAGTCGAGTCCTGTTTCAGTAAAGGGGTAGCGACTTTACTAGAAGCTTCTATGGAGTTTTGCCGACAACGTAAAATCACATGTTTCACTGCTTTATTTCACTTGTCCACACTCACGCACTTGATCGAACACTTATTGAATAAAACACCACCATTTTTATAGCATTAATGTTCAAAATAACACAAGTTTAGGAAAATAAAACAAAGCAAACAACATGTTACTAAGACGTTCCCGCCCAAACAGGAGTTCACAGGAGGTCACAGGTCAGAAACAATATACAATCGATGATAGAATATGTCGAAAGTAAAATCAAATTAGGAATATTTAGTTTAAATAAGGTTTAGTTTAAATTGGGAACTAATTTTTTGAGCTGTTATTTAAATATTCGAGATATTATTATAATCAGTTCAAAAACATATGGAGCAGTTATTTAATTTAATGACGGTTGATTAATTATTGCGACAGTAAAACATGGACAGTAATACAAAATCCATTAGTCGGTTATTTTATCATACAATGTCAATTCTAAAAATAATTGAGCAGTCCAATAACTGAATGAGCGGTAAAAATGATGGAAAGCTATCTAGGTATATATTATTATAGGTAGTATATAGGTATAAACAATAATTTCTTCAGAGATTAGGTTATAGCTTTTTTTTTATACAAATTTATAGATAATAATTTTTACCGCCCATTTAATTATTTTCCTGCTCAATTATATATTCACTGATCCATTTCATTATTTTTAATTCCTCATTTTTGTTTACTTTACTGCTTAGTTTTAACTACTGAACTAGTTATTAAACGTGCCATTTATAATTTTTAACTTACCAACACTGCTATTTACAACTGCCTCTTTAAATCAGTGCCGTTTAAATTAGGTAGATAAGCTACGTAAGTATATATTTAACCGACTTCGAAAGAGAAGGAGGTTATCAATTCATAGCGTATTTACATTTTTTCCTTCTATGTATTTCTTCAAATATTACCTACAAACACAGAATTCGTGACCGTGACATAGGACCTAAGTCTTTGCCTACAAAGCCTACGATACAAAGTTAACTTTTTTTTATAAATTGGATTTGGACCCATAACATTTGCCAGTGTCAAGTATTACGATTTCTTCAAGTTTTTTGAATAAAACAAGTTATAAATGTTCTAATAACAATTAAAGTCACTTAGATAGTCATTTTCAAATTCGAGTTGTGCTTCAGTGAAGTGGTGGCGACTTTACTGAAAGTTTCTATGGAGTTTTGCCGACAACGTTAAAAGACACGTTTAACTGCTTTATTTCACTGGCTCACACTCACGTACTTAATCGAACACTTAATAAACAAAACACCACCATTTTATCCCATTAATATTCGAAATAACACGTCGAACAAAATAAAACAGAGCAATAACATTTGTCTCAAGGACGTTCCCGCCAAAACTCAAACAAAGTTAACTATTTCTGCACTAGTGCCGTAAAATTGTTGTAAAACTTTTGTTTTAATTTGACTGGCCTTGTGGCTCAGTTGGTAGTATGTCTACTTGCTAAGCTGTACGTCGTGGGTTCGATCCCCACCCAGGGCAAGCAATTGTGTGATGAGCATGGATGTTTGTTCTGTGCCTGGGTGTTTCTATGTATCCTAAGTATATATTTACAACAACAAAAGAAAGTATATAGGCAAATATGTAATAGGGCGAATTCTGTGTATATAGGTATGTACTCTATCAGCCGTCTAGTTCCATAGTACAAAGCTTTGCTTAATTTGGGCTAGAGGGTGTTGTGTAAAATGTTCCCAAATATTTATTTATTATTTATTTATTTATTCATTTTTTTTTTAACTTTGGTTGATGGTTGCATCATGCTTGTTCATTTGCTTTTTTTAAATTTATTTCAAACCAGAAGAAGCCCACTGGAAGTTTTATACTTACCTAAATATACTAATCAAAACAAAAATCACTGTTTTTGTCCTCACTAAGCCACTAAATAGTAAAAAAATATATATTAATAAATACCTTAAGCTAAGTAAAGAAATTGTGTTTATTCTAAGGAAGTACATTTAGATAAATTGCTATTAATTACGTTTGCGACTTAAAATTAAAGTAATTCGTTTTAGATTGGAAATTTGACCTTCTTTTCACATATGTATCACAATCAAGAAGTAAGAAAAGTTTTCCGTAAGCCCGTACTAATACTTTATCTAAGAGAAAATTATTATCCAAGACTAAAGTCCTAAGTACGTTAATTAAATAATAAATTTTAAGAACAAGATTCACTATAAAAGCTAACCACTTGACATTTTTCATAAACATTAATTTAGAACGTGTTAGACGCACCAAAATCAAATATAGGATACCATTAGATTCTCCGTCTATTTATATTTACATATATCGCGGAATCTAGTTTTGCAGTTTTTATTAAATCATCAGTATATGCAGTCGGTAGAATGAATCCGCGACTGGAAAATCAAGGTGAACTACTACTGTATAATAGACTCTCAATATCCACTACTCCGATCAAAGGAAAATATAGTCGCGTGCATTCGTGCCTCGAACGTGAAACGAAACGCACCGCACCGCGACTACGCGCCAAGTGCTATTCGAAATTGGAACACTTCCTTTTTAATCAGTGAATGATCGAACCATAGTGTTGCGCATTATTTATTTTCATTCGAATGAATTTAAAATGACGATTTACAGCAAAATCGTTCAGATAATATTGGTCAGTGTGTGATGAATTATTTTGGCAAGGATCCTGAGATTGCAGGTGTGTTTACTTTAAAGGTTAAAATTTAATCCGCAGGTAAACGTATTAATTAATATAACCATGCATTAGTGACATATTTTCCATACGATATAGTTTAAATTGACGTTATTTTTTTTATTTTGAATGAAGTTTGTTCGGTGATTGAAGCTTGCTCGACTTAATAAATAGGTATTTATAAGATAAGTATTTATAACAAGTGCGATTTCTAGTTTACGTAGGTATATGACTGTACTGGTACATTGTCCATTTATGTTATTGTTTTTTTAGCTGTCAATCCTACCGTTGGACAAAAGTCTCCGCCGACATTTAATGTTTTACAAAATATAGCGAAAAAACCTACTTAATAATTTTCAAGACACTGCAAATGAACATCCTTTTCACGTCATGAAGATAATTAATTATTCACTCTTTGTCCGTGGCACTGTTTTTGCGATCATAATGCAGCCATCGCTAGGAAAAACAATAATAAATTACTTAGCTCACGTAAGAACTGGCTTGAAAACCAATTATTTCTAACTACGTGCAAGGATAATTGCTATAAAGTGATTACAGAGCCGGCGGTAGAGCATCGTCCATTTTCTCTTTATTATTAATTATCTCTTCAATTACTATGATCTGCACTGATAAGACTAATTCATTTGCGTTGCAACGCAAATATATTGGTCTTAGATAATAGTTGGGTTAATTAAATGACTGTTATTGTTAAAAATAAAATTGTATGTACTATATTTTAAAAAAATAATTAAATTTAGGAGAAAAAGTTTACTACGTATTCTAACATCATGTTATTTATTCACAAAGACACACGCACAATTTTGATTACTTATAAACTTTTTATTTTTTTATCAGCCCTGTTTGTTCAGCCCTGCTGGGTGCGGGCCATCTTCTCTCATTTGCTGAATTTTAAACTTAATTTAAATTGATTAAAGTAACAGATAATTCAATAATCAAAACGAAATTATTACTTAATGTAAAAAAATTAAAACATTAGTATTCATTTAAATAATTGAATTTATTCTATTATGTGAATTCATTTGACTATTATTATTTGAACTTAAACAATTATATTATTTTTTTAAATCTTGAATATAATTCAACAGCTAATAATTCGTTGTGTGGAATCCCAAAAATGTTAAACCATATAAAAAATTTAAACATTTGTATTCAATAGCAATAATAGCAACACAAATAATCGCTACTAAATTAACTAAATACTAGTTCCGATAAAACAGGTGTTCCAGACCAGTAGTGACCTTATTAGGTGCCTTTTCGCGCATTTGACTCTCACTTTACAAGGTAAAGGTTCACAGACCTTACCACAGGAGTCGATTAGCTATAAACTTCGTAGGACTGGACAATGGAAATGTAATAATATTATGTTGTTTAAACCCGCTATCATATAAATATAAAATATTCGAATCAACACTTACTATTAATTAAATAAATTACTTTTAAGTATTCATATAAGGCACGCAGTTTAAAATTATTTTAAATTATATTAGCAATGACGTTAACAAAGTTATTTAATCGTTTTTTTTTACACATCACTAAAAAAGTTATAAGCTCCAGGCTTAGCCAAGGTAACCCTGTACATTTAGAGACACCTTACTAATGTGTGTCATCCTAGATAGCTCACATCTTACTCGATGAGGGGGTAAATATATACGGCCCGCTTTTATTCTATAGGTATTATGGGCAAAAAGCGCCGCGTAGCCGACGTAGAAACCCGCATTCCACAAAAAAATTATCCAGAATCGATCTGAAATACACGTTTTTGAACACATCAAACCCTAACTTGAATAGTTTAGTTTTTGGAAAGAACAAAAAAAAAACAATTGAGTTATTTAATTTAGGTCATTTGCATAATAATCATCATCATCATTTCAACTCTTATCGATCCACTGCTGGACATAGGCCTCTTCTCTTCTTCACACCATTCACGCCATTCTTTCCGGTCCTCCGCTGATCTCATTCAGCTCTTGCCCTCTTGACTTGTCGATATCGTTTCTCCATCTGTATAATAATATGAGTTATATTGATTATGATTTTTTTTTGTTGCTAAAAAATAGCAACACCAAACTGGTGTCCAATTTTATTACTATTCTAGTACAATTGTGTCATGATCCAGAGAATATTAATTTTCTTTATTATCTGCCTACTACAAAAGATATAACATAAATAGGTAAGTTTAAGAAAATAAAATAATACTGCGCGTTTCTTTATAGTACCCGGCAAAAAAGGATTGATTTCCCAATCAATAATGTTGCCAGTGCCTGTCCCAAGTACGTATAAGTGACGCGCCTTGTCCTTCTGCATTAATTTCCTCTTACTTTACCCTCTCATATTGGTAATTTTATACACGGATTTCCGATTCTAGCCGCACGCAGATTAAATAACTGGTAACTTAGGACCTGACGCTAAGCTCGTTTCCACAAACTATTAATAGGCAGGTATACTAGATTAGATAGTACTTATAGAGATATAAATATTGCTTAATGGATAGATGTAAACGAAGTACCCATAAATAGGACCAAGGTGGTTATTTAAATGTTATATACATTTTTAGTCATTTTCAAATGATTTCAAAAGGGGGTCAATTTTTATTTTTTTTATATTTGCTATTCTCCTCCATACTTGTTTGTTACTCCGTCATTTATGAACCGATTAGGAAAATACTTTTTTATTTGAAAGGATACTTTCAAATTGGCCCCACAGAAATTTTATCAAAATCGGTGTAGTTCTTTGTTTTATAAAATAAAATCACTAAAAAAAGGTCCAAGTAAACGAAATTAAGGATTTTGAAGTCAACCGACTTCAACATTATGTTTTATAAACTATAATATATTTATTGTAAGTAGGTACATTTTGTTCGCTAATAAATATGCAATTCATTGAGTGCTTATGTATGTACTTTGTATTTATAGACAACTTTTTATTTTGTCTGGCTAAATATGAACCAGGCTTATCTTATTAACTTTTATTGTATTTTCTTATAAACCTGTCTCTCTGGAACAGGATTTCTCAAAATAGGTATGCTTACAACTCGGGGTACGCAAAAAGGGTATATATTCAATTTATTTAGTCTTCTGATTTTGGTGGTAAGTTTTTTTAATATTTTTTTAGCAAGATAGATCTACGATTGACCTCCAACTCGCCTGATGTTAAGCGACGGTATACGCGACGGTCGGTCGGACGGTTACTTATGATAAACTTAATTATGATAATATATCATAATTGAGTTTATTTAGAAAAAATACTATCATAGCAAAAAATGGGAACTGACGTCTCGTTAGTCTTGCTAGTCGAACAAAATAATTATATAAGAACAGCAGCGCCCTCTATTCCACATTAGTTCATTTTGCGAACAAACTCTATAACACGTAGCAGAGGAATGAGATGAACAATTGAATCCTCTGGTTTAAAACTTGTTAATTTTCATACCTAATAAATAAAAAATAAAAAAAAATGATTATTATGTATGAAAATTTACTTGGATCAATATGAAAATTATGTCGAAAATTTGTAATATTGTTTTCTAGTGTTTAGTGCGACGATTTTTTTAGAAATTCATTTCGGTCAAAATTTGCAGCGAAATAGCCCTAATACGTATTAATATGCGAGAGCGAGATGGACGATGGTCGAAGATGGCCTAGCATTTATAAAGTAACATTGGCGGAGTTGTGAAATATTTGCACGAAAGACATATTTTTAGCTCATTTTTTGTAAAGTTGAAGACAAATATTGAACAATTCCATTCATGACGAAGGACTAAGTTATAAAATCCTATACTTAACAATGCTTGTTAATTAACCAATCAAGTAGCCGCATGAGAAACAGGACAATTCATTTCATATGCAGTTACCCATAACTGACATACCGCCATCGTATTGCCTGTATTGTTTTAAAGACAATCGCGAAGGCATGCCCCGGCCTTTGTGCCTTTTTGTCACATAACATGACATTTTGACAATTTACATTTCATTTACGTAGATTATTTCCTTCTCTGATACTTGTGTCTTCTGTTTCGTTACAGATCGTTATAGAATACATTCCTTTGGGAACATAAAGTTGAAATCCCAAAATGTATAATTACCCAGAACGTTGTTTTTTTTTAGTTTCGCAAAATGCTAAGTACACGTGCGTAGCGTGTCCGTGCGTAGCAATAGATGAAGCCCTCTAAATTTTTATCCAAAGCAAAGCTAAGCACACGTACGTAGCATGTCCGTGCGTTGCAATAGATTGAACACTCTACATTTTTGAACAAAGCGAAACAAAGCACACGTGCGTAGCATGTCCGCGCGTCGTAAGCCTATGTGGCTCGGCATTTTTTCTAGGCAACAATATATGGTCGTTTTCTTATACTCAAGCCATATAAATCATAAAGTTATTGATCATTAATTATATAAATTATTGTTTTTGTATCAAATATCAAAACTTAGTGAAAAACTCGTTTAGTTAATACTGCTAGAATAAGAACATTTTATTTGATCTATAAATATATCCAATTTTGTAATTCTTCTTTTCTCCTTGATAGTTTTCGAGAGAAATTAATATTTCATCACTAATAGGGTACCACAAAACTGTCGTGATTTACATATTTTTCTATATTTTAATATTTGAAATACATTTTTCTCGTAAAATCCCGTGTTACAGTGAAAAGGCAAACAGTAGCGTAGCGCGCCGCTGTCCCGCTCCCACGCAACAACTCGTTTTTTATATGTAAAAATAAATTATTGAAATTACTCTTTAAAAATATTCGTTTTTGCTTTATGAGAATAATAATAAAATGTATTAACGATAATAGTAATTTTTATATGTATTATTTGACCGTAGGTACCTATGTAGAAAAATAATATTAGGTAATAAATAACATATCCAAACGTAGACATTTTGACGTTACTCCTGTACATAAATAAAATGTAATAACGATAATAGTAATTTCATATGTATTATTTGACCGTAGGTACCTACGATGAATAATAATATTAAGTAATAAATAACATATCCAAACGTTTTGACGTTATTCCTGTCCATAAATTATTGATTCGAGTATTATCATCTAACTTCATAAAGTATGTATTCATATATATAAAAGTTCATTGACTGACATTTCTGTTGATCACGCGTCATTAATTTGTGGTTAGTGAATACCAACGCAAAAACGCCTTTGGCTCTTTTGTACGGATGACTTATCTATTAAGTTGAATTCATATTTATTTTTAGCTCTATTGTGCCTTATAACTTTGACCTTTTAATACCAGTTGGTATACTTATTGATATTTTTATATAAACCGTAAGTATGTCTATACGATCAAAGGTATGTATTTCCGGGACTATAAATTTTTTACATCGTAGATTGCAAATTAAGCTTCCTGGAAATAATTGGTGCATAGACTAAACATCCGTAGGTAAAATTGAGTTGTAGGTATGTGAATCAAGTACAAAGTCCAAGATGATAGATACAAGTATTTGTATAACAAAAAATTAAGAATATTGAAAGCATGATGACGATACAATGCATACTATTAGGAGTTGCTAATAACGACTAGAAAATAAAACCGGCCAAGTGCGAGTCGTACTCGCGCACGAAGTGTTCCTTACCATTATCTATAAAAACGGCAAAAAATCACGTTTGTTGTATGGGAGCCCCCCCTAAAACATTAATTTTATTTTAATTTAATTATTATTTATTTTTAAAGTGAATAATATAACTCAATATTCTGTGAATATTTCAAGCGTCTACCTGTTGCCGTTATCAATATCGAGCAAAAACGAGCAAAAAAATTACGTTTGTTGTATGAGATTAAATAATAATTTTACTATATTTTTTTGTATTTGTTGTTATAGCGGCAACAGAAATACATCATCTGTGAGATTTCAACAAATTTCAACTGTCTAACTATCACGGTTCATGAGATACAGCCTAGTGACAGACGGACGGACGGACGGACGGGCATACAGCGGAGTCTCAGTAATAGGGTCCCGTTTCTTTTAATTTATTAAAATCATAGCACCAAGCTCATATTCGTGATATTACATAATTAACGAAAGCGTTAAATTTCTTGATGGGTGATGGTCAGGGTCGGAGTTGCAATAAGTTTAAAGGCAGTTATGGAAATGTTGCCATTGGAGCAATCACGACTTTGAACTTGAGTTCAATTATACGCATGCATTATATAACTAGCTGTCTCTCTAGTTGCATAATAATTATATAACTATAATCATTATGCGAAAGAATATGTATATATGTATATACATATTATATATATATATATAATCTTAGATACTATTATTATTGCAAGAACTGTGATATTCATGTTATATAAATATTCAAAAGGATATTATTTATATTGTTGGCCGATGTAAGGAAAATATCAAACTCCTGACAAAAGTCGTTATACGTGCTACATAAGCGGTTGATCGGTGAATTTTGAGCATAGTTTGTTCGACAATTAGGCACACCGAAAGATTTCACTTGTCGACGTGGGGCAAAAGACCGATGAACCGTAAAGTTTATTTTTAACCCCCGACCCAAAAACGACGGGGTGTTATAAGTTTGACATCTCTGCGTGTCTGTCTGTGGCATCGTAGCCCCCGAACGGATGAACCAATTTTGATTTTGTTTGAAAGGTGAATTAGTCGAGAGTGTTTCATCAAAATCGATTCAGCCGTTTTTTTTTGTCAGGGGGTTTTGAGTTTTCTAAACGTATACTTGTTTGAGTCGGGGCCATCAATTTTGCCATGAACAAGAAATATAGTCAAAACTGCTGATTCTTAATTACTCCTCTCACTCCATATTTGGCGCACTATTACTCACTCCGTACATCTCCATATTTGTTTTATTTAATTAGACACTTTACATTACTTGACATTGTATAATTGCACTTGCTCGTTTTAAATCTTTTAAAATGGTACTTATAGTAACCTCACGTTCAATGTTATCTTTTATGTTCAAAATTAAACTGCTGAGACAATAAACATGTTATCTAACGTGTAATAAACGTAAAATGACTGCTGGTCAAGAAATGTCACCGTCCATGACACTCTATTTAGGTGTTACGAAGTACGCTTAAGGCCCGGCTAGTCCGCAAAAGCAGTAAAACAAAGCTTTTTGAAAATTTACAAAAAATACTTGTATTATTAGTTCAAGCTCAAATTTTTTGTATGTAAAATTTTGATCTGTTGGCTAGGGTTCGCTAGAAACAAAAACACGATTGCTGAAAAAAATCTCGATAGCTTTATTTTTTGAAAAATATGCCATTTTATTTATTTTTCCCATTTATCTCCAAAGTGTTTAAAGCCATCAAAACCAAATTTACCATGTTAAGTAGCTATTACATTTTTTTAGTGTTCTCTAGACTTACATTTTTGATACGTTTAGTGCATTATTTTATAGTAATTTATTTTACAATAATTTTGCTCGCGAGCAACCGTCCCGCCGCCTTGCTTCAGCTGTTCACCCGCGCCAGTCTGTCGGTGACCACTGTCAGCGACGGTACTGTGTCGGATTGCATCGCGCGCCAAATAAAACAAATTACTATGGGAAATCATAGAACAAAGAAACCAAAAAATAAGCGAACGCGTAAGCGCCAAATTTTGGCTCATATAGAAATGATGCGATCCCGAAAAAGGTAAATACCCAGTTGCAAGTTATTATTTCCTAGAAATATACATGTAGCAAGCATGTAAGTATTTATATAGACCACTCGCACTCGCAGTTCATAAACCTATGAGTTCTATTCATACTCGTATAAAGAAAATGTACTTACTCTTACCTGATGTTCAAATATTTCAGTTATGAAAGATGTGTGAAGTCTGCCAACCCGCATTTGGCCAGCGTGGTAGATTATGGCCTTACCCTTCTTATAATGAGAAGATGGCCCGCGCCCAGCAGTGGGACAGTTTGTACAAACAGGGCTCATAAAAAATAAATGTATACATAAACATACATACACATGCTAGCTGCATCCCGCGGTTTCACCCGCGTAGTGATGAAAAATGGTGATAATAATATATATATATATATATATATATATATTATATATTCTGTCTTTCTCCAGGTCCTAAAGAATCTCTGTTCCAAATTTCATAATTATTGGTTCAGCCGTTTAGCCGTTTAGGTAACAAACAGACAGAGAGACAGACGACAGACAATGTCGCTTTTAAAATATTATATGATTCATACATTTGAAAAACATAACCCACCTTTTTGCACAGTCCGGTAAAAATACACCGCGGTCGCGGCAGGCGGAATATGGCGCGGCATCTTTGAACGCGTCACAGACTTTGAGAGTACCTATATAGGTATACCGCCGTCTGTCGCGCGCCGCCCGCGCCGCGCGTAGGTAGGTAATTTTTACCCGATTGCGTAAGGAGGGTTGTTTATCGAGTATATGTATGTTTGTATTTATGTATGTAAGGGTGTATGTGGGTGTATATCTATGTATGTACTATGCATATTTTTAGATTACCTCCTACAGCCTAAACAGCTTGACCGATTTTGATGTGCTAGGTGTCGTTAGATTCGTCTTTACTCCCTGAATATCATATGCTATATTATATTTTTTGTAACGCATTTTTTGTACTCTTGCAAAAATAAAATAAAATGTTTTTTCATAACCTAGAACTTCTTCGTGATAACTAAGAAATAAGTAATTTTACTGGAATAAATAATACACACACAACTTTTTACAGCGATTTTACGTATACATATATTACGTATTTGAGTATAAAATATTTTAGATAGGTAGTTTCATAACATTTATATTTCCACCACAAATACAGGGTGTTAGGTTAGGCTAGGTTAGTTAGGTACATTTATCAGTGATCGACCTTGTTAGCATTATTCTTGTATATTGCAGATCAAAGAAGCATCTTGAAGTAATCAACGAGTCTTTGATAACATTAGAGCCAGTTGATTTGAATACTTCTAGGATTGAGTGAGCACTACAACCTTATTTATTTTACAAAAAATGAGGTTTATGCACATATATTTTTGTAACTGCAAATTTGTATGAATTGGTAGGTAGACCAGCAATTTATGTGAAAACCTCACGCAAAAAAGTAAAATAAATTATAATGCACCTGTTTGTATAATTTAAATATATCTTATGTGCATTAGCCTCGTTGTAATGATAAAATGTGTGGTTGCTACAACGTTTACTTTGATATTACAGAACGACCGTCAATGAAAACTCGCATAATCTGTCCCGTACTCCACCATGTGAGAGTAATAACATCGACATGTGAGTTGTGATATAGTTGTGAGAATAGAACATAAAAAAGAAATAAAACAGGCACGAATACTGCAACCAAAGAAGATGAAATATGCTACAACTGAAAGATCTGTTAATTTTTTGATATTGTACTACGGTTGTTTTTTATATTTTTGTTATGGGAAACTTTAGCTTGACCACCGATCCCGCTAGTTTTGAACGACGTTTACGGTCTACGATGGAGCGAGTTTGCTTAGAAAAACTCTATTTTAATTGCGATTGCGACGTTCTGTTACATAATGTAGGTATAATAATGTGAATCAAAGAAAATCCGTTCAGGTAGCGTATGCTGAAATTTTTCAAGGCTGTACATTAAAAATAACAACAAAGCGCTCTGTTTTGTTAAATAATGTAGATTCAAACCCATTTCTTTCTATAATCACGCATTAGGTGTAAAAAGTAGAGTATGCACTTCGGGGATAAAGGTGTTTTTGTCTTGGGCGAGCTTGAATCCCTCGTTACACTCCGGATTCTAAATTTGTAACTCTGTAAATATGTGAATCTATAAATCTGTAAATATGTAAATATGTAAATCTGTAAATCTGCAAATCTGTAAATATGTAAATCTGTTAATCAATAAACAAACAAAATAGACAACTTATTTTTTATAATTTTTGCAGGAAACTCTCTCAGGATCTTTTTAAAACCTACAATAATTGTAATTGTATTTTGTTATAAAAATCCAAAGTACTAGACCGATATTGTTAAAATTTATATGGGACCACTTCTGAAATCACTTACCAAAGAAAAAATAATCTTCAAAATCGATTCACAATTGGTGGAGTAATCGGTGAACAAACATAAAAAAAACATAGTCAAATTGAAAACCTCCTTCTTTTTGGAAGTCGGTTAATACTATTAGGTATTGCAATATAATTTTAATATTAACCTTGTTGTGTCTGCTTGTGTTTATTACCTAACATCCTGTATAGACCTTTACATTATTATCAAAGATATTTACGTGATATATTTGACCTGTAATATGTAATTCTAACCAATATTTATGAAATTTGGCAAGGAGATTCTTCAAGACCTGGAGAAGGACAAAGGCTATATTTTATTATAATCATCATCGTTTTTCATCACTACGCAGGTTACACCGCAGGGGCATAGCTATTATTTTATAAATGTGATAATTTTGTGTTTTATGTGAGTTAGTGAGTTGGTTGTTGAATGGAGATAGATATACCCACATAATATGACATACTTAGGCTTTTATCCCGGAAAAATGAACGAGTACGAGTAGTAAATTATTATTTCATAGATTTTCAAGAAATAAGCTTATAGATTGATATCAGTATATCACAACTTACTTGCCACTACAATGTAATGAAGATGTGGCTCAGACGAGTCGCGCGCCGCGCGGCAAGACTCGCGCGCGGTACGGCGCGCGGCGGATCGGTATCGCACTAAACGTACGCCACGTTTTGTGCGGACGTCGCGCTCTCATAAAACGCGGAACTATGCCGTAAACTGAGGTAGCGTAAAATACCTAAATTTCTGGACAAGCCTCGCCTTAAGGTACGAAATGACTATATTAAAACTGTGCAGATCATCATCAACCAAAATTAAATCACCATACCAACTCTCTCTGTGGAGTTTTTGGCGGGAACGTCTTAGTAACGTGTTGTTGCTTGGTTTTATTTTTCTAAACTTGTGTTATTTTGAACATTAATCCTATAAAAAATGGTGGTGTTTTATTCATTAAGTGTTCGATAAAGTGCGTGAGTGTGGGCAAGTGAAATAAAGCAGTGAAACGTGTGATTTTACGTTGTCGGTAAAACTCCATAGAAGCTTCTAGTAAAGTCGCCACCACTTTACTGAAGCAGGACTCGACTTATAAATTGACTGTATACGTGAATAGAACATTTACAACTTGTTTTATTCAAGAAACTTGAAAAAAGCCTAAAACTAGACACTGGCAAATGCAATAATGCGGGTCCAATACATAAAAGAAGAAGAAGAAGGTTGTAGGAGTTTTGGCGGGAACGTCTTATTATCATATTGTTGCTTTGTTTTATTTTCCTAAACTTGTGTTATTTTGAACATTAATGCTATAAAAATTGTGGCGTTTTATTCATTAAGTGTTCGATAAAGTGTGTGAGTGTACACTAGAACATTTACAACTTGTTTTATTCAAGAAACTTGAAAAAAGCCTAAAACTAGACACTGGCAAATGCAATAATGCGGGTCCAATACATAAAAGAAGAAGAAGAAGGTTGTAGGAGTTTTGGCGGGAACGTCTTATTATCATATTGTTGCTTTGTTTTATTTTCCTAAACTTGTGTTATTTTGAACATTAATGCTATAAAAATTGTGGCGTTTTATTCATTAAGTGTTCGATAAAGTGTGTGAGTGTAGGCAAGTGAAATAAAGCAGTAAAACGTGTGATTTTATGTTGTTGGCAAAACTCCGTAGAAGCTTCTAGTAAGTCACCACCACTTTACTGAAGCAAGACTCGACTTATAAATTGACTTTATACGTGACTTAGATTGTGACTAGAACATTTACAACTTGTTTATTTCAAGAAACTTGAAAAAATCCTAATACTTGACACTGGCAAATGCTTTAATGCGGGTCCAATACAAAAAAGAAGAAGAAGATGGTTGTACTACGTGACATTGGCGGAGTCGTTAATACGAAGAGCTACAAGCTAAAAGTTGAAGTTGACTATCGAATATAGTGCGACGGACCATATTTGAACCAACGCGACAAAGATCAATCATAAAATATACAGATAAATTAGCTGAACCCGCGATGACTCCCGCGTAGTGATGAAAAACGTTGATGATGATGATAAAATATGCCTAAGTCTTCTCCAGATCCAATAATCTCAGTGCAAAATTTTATTACGATTGGTTCAGCCGTTTGGCCGCGAAAAAGACAGATGGCAGTTACTTTCGCTATTATATAGTTTCTTAGTAGTAGGAGCTCTTATTTCCCGAAGACGGCATCCTTCAAATTTCGACAGAAAAAACGGCTGAACCTATTTTAGTGAAACATTGCTAAGAAAAGAAAATCCTCGATGATATCTTCTTTCAAATAAAGTAAAACTAGATCAAAATCGTCTATCCGTTTGAGAGCTACGATGCCACAGAAAACTTACAACACACTTTTTGGGTCGGGAGTTAAAATACATTGTAATTCGCACCACATTCGGACGTCTGTCACACGTTTCAGCACTTAAGTTTATCTTTTATGATTTACCGGCAAAAGTATAAACTTAATTCTTTTGTAACTTCGTGACAACAAACCGCAGTATTCATTTAAGCCACAGATATAAGAAATAAATATGATGACAATTATTTTATAATTTCGTCAACTGGAGGAGCCTTAGTATTTTTGTGATGACGACAATTTGTTATGGATTTTGTGACGTGGAAAAAATTTCTTAATTGTATATGGGTTTATTGGTAAATCAATCTCTTCTAAGAAATCGTACTCCATCGTAGACTACCACGGACAAACACCATGTGAATTAGTGTCATTCATACGAATTTCAATTATGCGAAAGTTATTATGTTTAAAAAGTTTAAGTTTAAATTTATGAATTTAAAAAAATACCTATGTTACTCAGGAAGTAAAGACTAATCTAACTACACTTCTCGCACATCAAGAACAAGCTGTTTGGGCTATAGGCGTTAATATAGAAACATACATACATACATACATAAATGCATACATCCGCAAAAACAGTAAACATTCTCTCGTACAAAAGACATCAACGCGCTGCACGTCATATCCATAGCGCAAAAAATTAGGGCTTTAACAAAACAAACATAACTTGTAAGATTACAAACCTTATAAACCTCCATCTTAAACGCTTTCACCGATTTCGATGAAACATATTTATGAATATTCTCGATTATATCCTCTACCAAACAATAAAAAAACTAGAACTGTCCATACGTTTGAGAGTTACGATTCCACAGACACGCAAATACAAGGATATATTACGCATAGACTTCTTTAGATACCCCAAGTGTATGTACCTAGCGTGTCAAAACGCGCGTGTCAAGTACCTACGATAAAAAATCGCAGTTGACGACCAAGATTTATTTAATTTCAGGTGATATATACTTCCGATTCGATATTTTGACTAGTTCTAGCGTACAAGCGTGCGGATGAATTGGGTTGAATAGATTTCGCGCGAATGGAACATTCCATCATAAAATCTTTTATGTGACGCCACAGTCGGTACCAAAAATGTGGCACGCAAGGTTTTCATATAAATGAAGTCGCATGCTACATCTACTATGTCTGTGGATATTAATAGTTATAAAAGGTTAAGGCCGTAATTAAAAACGTAATTTAAGGATTTAAATAATTATCAGATCTAGATTATCCTTATTTTTCTTATATTTGGAAGTGATGCGACTAGCTCCTAACACTCAGGCAAAGTAAACAATAGATGAAGAAAATCATTTTTTTTTTTTTTTTTTTTTTTTTCAAATTCAAATTGATTTACACAAAACATGGGTGCAGCAAGATATAATACAATGTATTTGCTTTTAGGTTAAACCGCCATGTTTTAACCTATTTATAGGTATGTGCAATTTAATTTAACAGTTGGCACATATAATAATAATCAAACAACATTAAACTAACACATAATACATACGAAAAAAGGAATAATAATTAGCATGTCAAATTTATTAAATTTATTATTTATTTATTAAACATTATTACAATATGAATATTACATTATTACAATATGAAAATGTCAATTATTTCAAGTCAACTATGATTCTAACACGTAGTTCTCTAATTTGTCTGTAATTCTAACGTCGAAATTATTATGTTAAAAAAATGTCTTTATCTTTTAAATATTCATCGATAGAATAATAAGCCTTTTCAGTAAGAAAATTCTTTAGCTTATATTTGAAAATATGGTAATTCTCTAAATCTTTTAACATTGATGGTAGCTTGTTGTATATTGCTACCCTCATCACGAATGTACTCTTACTATAAAGAGCTAGTCTGCGTTTAGGAGCACGTAGTATATTTTTATGCCTCTTGGACGTTAAAGTATCAAAATCGTTTAAATTTTTCCTAACGTAAAGGGCAGATTCATAAATATATAACGAAGGAAGAGTCAATAATTTTAATTTTTGAAAGTGCAGCTTACACGTGTCCCTTTGTTTTAGCCCACAAATGGCTCGAATACATTTCTTTTGGGCTTTGAATGCAGAATCTTTTTCTGTGGAGTTTGCCCAAAATAGAACTCCATACCTTAATATCGATCCAGCATAGGCATGGTAGGCACTTAATAGTGCTTTATCACTGGTTACTTTACGTAACATGTATAACGCATATGCAAACTGATTTAGCTTTGTTCGTACATGTTCAATCTGAGTTTCCCATGATAGATTAGAGTCTAAGTATATGCCTAAGAATTTTGTCTTATCTATTTTGTCAATTGGTGTGCCATTATAATTGATATTAAGAATGTCAAATTTTGTATTAATATTATTGAATGTCATGATATATGTCTTATTTAAATTAATTTTTAGGTTGTTATTCTGCAACCAGTCAATTATCAACTTTATTGAATTATTTATATCTTTTTCATGTTCCCCAGTTCTATCATCTGTAAAAATAGCGGTGCTGTCATCCGCAAACATAGTCATCGGATGACAAATACTGAGAGGAAGATCATTGATATAGATGATGAATAATAGAGGACCTAGAATGCTACCTTGTGGAACTCCATAGTTTACCATGCGGCTATCTGACCTGTACGTTTTCTCTACTTTGCTTGCCAGATTTAGCCTAGTGATCTCTGTATATTGCCGTCTATTCGAGAGATATGATGTGACTAGTTTTAATGCATTGCCTCTAATACCATAGTGCTCCAATTTCTTAACTAAGATGCGATGGTCTACGTGATCGAAAGCTTTGGTCATATCCATATAGAGCGCTGTGACCCTTTTTCTGTTCTCGAGACCACCATACACTTTCTCCAAAAAGTTCATAATTGCCATATTTATACATTTCCCTTTGCGAAAACCAACTTGTTCTGTTGCAAAAATGTTATTGCTTTCAAAATAATCATTGAAACGTTTGTGAATTACTTTTTCAAATACTTTTGAGAGTACGGGTATTAAGGCAATAGGTCTGTAAAAAGACATATCTTCTTTGTTTTCTTTTTTAAAGAGAGGTACAATAATTGATGTCTTAAGCTTATCGGGAAAAACACCTTCTTCAATGCAGCTATTTATAACGTGTGCAAGAACAGGCGCTATTATTTTAGTAGACGATTTCAGTATTTTGGTGCAAATACCATCATAGCCAGTACTGTTAGTGTTTTTCAGTGATGATATAATTTTTTCTATTTCATGGTTATCTGTTGGAGATAGAAAACAAGAATTTGGTTTATTATGACCTAATGTACCCTTTGCGTTAGTGTTGTTGGGTTGTTTTTCTACTTCGTCTATGAAAAAATTATTAAAGCATTGAGCAATTTCTGTGGGATTTGATATAACAGTTCCATTTACTATAATGTGCTTGATTTCATCTCTGATATTACGTTGTTTGTATTTGTTTATGATATTCCATAGCGCTTTTGATTTATTGCTCGATTGCTCAATATAATAATTATTTTGTGCTTTTTGCGTCTGCTTTATAACTCTTTTTAGCCTAGCAGAATATTGTTTAAAGATACGTTTATCTTCCTTAGCCAGGGAATGTCTATATTTCCATAATAAATTACGTTTTCTTTTCGTGCACCGCTTTATTCCTTTGCTCAGCCATCTAGGTCGTTTATTAAATGGAACCCTAACTTTTACGAAAGGAAAGCACAAGTCATAGAAAAGCAAAAAGATATCAATAAATTCGTTATAAGCTTCATTAGCATTTTTGGCTTTGTAAATATTACTAAAACTTAAATTACTGAGGCATTCAATAAATTTATTAGTGTTACATTGAGTGTCAAGATATATATAATAGTATATAATAATTTAGATAGTTTCGTTTTAAAACATACAGTTCCTTTTAATCGTTCAAAAACTGTTAAGATTAATTTTTGCAATTATAATTAAATAAAACCAACAGATTTGACAGTTTGGCCCATTTTCATAACTGTTTTTTATAAATAGCTACGAAAGAAGAATTTTCTGTCACTATTTCATAACTAGTTATTAAAAAGGAATGTTTAATCCAACGCTATGCTTGTAACACCACTTTTTTGGGTCGGGGTTAAAAAGATTCATTGAATACGAATGTTCGAAGCTAAAAAACAACTTTCTCCTATTGAATAGAAAAAAAATACAATACAAATACAAATAATTTATTAGTAACACCACAGTTACAGGTCAAAACTTATCAATATAGGTATACATAACATGTAGGTACGTGAATTGTAAAATAAAATGTCAATAATTATTTTATTACAATTACAACGTAATTGTGTACAACGTAATTATAAATTATACTAAAACTAATAGACAAAGACAAATAATTATTATTTGTAAAGCTGAGTGATTGGAGATTATTTAAAATATCTATAGGCAACAAAGCATAAGGGTACTTAGTTCAAACAATCTCCAGTTTCAGGCAAAGTGCCCAGAATCTTAAATTGAAATGAATTGATTGAAAATAATATTAACTATTACTATTAATATTACTATAAATTATCGGGTACTTGGGCGTTTCGCACCGCAAGTCACTATCGCAAAATTCATGACATAATATTCAAAACTATCTTTCTATAAATTATTATATGTACACTAAAATTTCTGGTTCATTGAAGACATCATTGTCATAAAATAATTGCTCCATACCTACATAAATGTATATGTGCATATATAGGTAAGTTAAATATAAGACCAATTCGGTACAAAAAATTCCACGATACTAAAAATAGACACGGAAAGCCTACGAACGTGTTTGTTACCTTCGCCTGTTACTTTTACAACAGTGTACTTAAAACTTGGCAAAAAATTATATTGTCACGGCTAAAACTGTTGTTGATGAAATCTAAAATTGACGATTTAGAAATGGCTTGATATTTGACGGGATCTAAATAACTAAGATTCCATCATTTGCCATTCCATTATTTGCTAAGATTCCATTGCAGGCAGCGTGCTAAAGGATGTGCGCGCTAACCAAAACAAAAAATTGGCCAAGTGCGTGTCGGGTCGCGCGCAAGGTAGAGTTCCGTAGTTTCACTTCGCTATGTGCAAATTTAGAATAGAGCTACTTGTATGATACTATGATCATATTGATCGGTTTACCGATTTCAATGGAATTTGTATGAAATTTGCCGCTCCGAGTACATTTTGTAAGATGATTTGATTGATGATTGTATGTAAAGTTACAGAATATTCATAGTCTCTATTGGTCCCTATCTCTTTTTTTCCTTTGTTTTAATTTAACATTTGACCTAAGCCTATAGAATATCTAAAATGTGTTTTCTCATGTAATGTATACATGCTTTGGACTATAGTCAGGTTCTGGTCGATTGTCACGTGTTATCTAGTAACACGTAAGACTATATTCTGTTTTGTATACCTAAATAAATGAGTGTGAACAAATGAAATAAAGCAGTGAAACGTATCACTTTACGTTTTCGGCAAAGTTCTATAGAAGCTTCTAGCAAAGTCTCCATCACTTTACTGAGGCAAGACTCAAAGTTGAAAATGACTGTTACCGTGACTTAGACTGTGACTAGAACACTATATGTATAACTTGTATTATTCAAGAAACTTGAAGCTATCTTCTATCCTTTTCTATTCTATTCTTCTATTTTACACTGGCAAATTACTAATCGTGTAGGTCCAATACAAAAAAAAAAGAAGAAGAACCTTCCAGGCTTACTTCCAGGCTTCCACGCACGCTGTACTAACTTCTGCATACACTGCATCAGCCGCCACAATTCCTGAACTCATTTTATACACCAACAAACACGTCCAAACCAGTTATGTTGCTTATCTTATCTGAAGTGTAATACTCATGTTATTGCAGGATAGTATCAGTATTTCTTATAAAACAACATGTCTTTTGATGTAACATTGTCAACCGAGGGCCAAGGCCGTCCCAAGGTTGCGTCACTTTAAGCCAGTTTCCAAGCCGTGTTTGCTTGATTTCTAAATTGTCTAAACAATATTTGCTCTTTTTACAAATTCGTGTTTACCTATTGTGCTCTTAGCTTTAGGTAAGTACTTGTTTTTTTTTTGCGGCTTGTCCAATATCATCATTCTTATGACTATTTCAGTATTATAGGTTTAAAAAATGGTAAGAACCCGTTAGTCATGAGTACCGATGATTATCTTTGTCGGCCCAATGTATGATAATCCAAACTCACAGTGAAACTTATGTACTCTAGGATCTTATAAGGGGATATTCGACTTAACGGGTCTTAAGAACTGGTTTATCTTCTTATACGGCTTGAAATAAGCTTGGATAGAAGCTGTACTCCTGGGAATGTTAATACTTGAACATATACTTGGAAATAATACTTGGAATTTTCAAGGCTAGAGTGAATAGATATCTTCTAGATCGACGAGCTCCATCCTCGGCCACACCGTCGCTTAATATGAGGTGAGTCATCAGGTCAATCGTAGATCTACCTTGGATAAAAAAACTTTATCAAAGTTGACGTGACCTTCAATTACTTTCATTCATATCAAAGGTCAAATAAATAAATAAATCCGATAAAATTTGTTTCATTTCAATATAATAATTACATATGTTCGTAACACTACAACCAAAGTATCTACAAGTTTCGCAGAACATGATGACATATGCCGGAAATACATTATCTTCCTATATCTACGTCAAATTAGCATTAAAACCCAATAAATAATAAGCTTTGTCGCTAGTTTCGATCACATTCGCGCGGTCATTGGCAGAGCAAGTTGCGTAGCATTAGAATTATAGGTAAGTACCAACAATTTTAACGCTACGCTTTTTGCTCTGCTTCCGAATGTAATGTCACTCAAGCCGCAAGTTAATTAGACGCGGGAATTTCCATTGCGTTTATTGGACTTCCACCGACGTTTGCTCAGTCCAGTTGGTGATCAAACTTAGATCTATTTCGTGTAATAAAACGGAAATTAGAGGACAGCTCTGACGTCCACCACTTATATATAATGTCGTAACCTAGGTTTGAGATATCAGCAAAAAATCTCGTTAGAATAAGTATATAAATATGAATTGATGCTACTTTAAAACTGTGAACTACGCGTGACTTCCTCAATATGATAGCCTGTTAACATGAATACAATATCATATTTGTTAGCAAAAACATAGATATATACCGTCTTACTTATAAACGCATGTTAAAGTCCTGAATAAGGACTTGTCACGTTCTGTAAGAGAGGAACTGTCACGTGCGAAAACGGAACAAAATACTGTTTAACTAAAATTAGCTTATAAGTAAGACGGTTTTACATTAGATGATAATAAATAAAGTCGATTGATTAGGTACGTCTGCACTTATGGCTAAATAGGCCATAAGGAAACGACCTGTGGAAATGATCGATACGCGATACTTTTTTTACGACGGAAGTGGCTGTTAATTCTTTTAGATAGAGAGATAAACTCTTTATTGCACACATTTTAGAAGTTACAATCAAGAGAATTTATTTTAAAGCTAGTGTAACAACAGGCGGCATTATCGCTAATAGCGATCTCTTCCAGGCAACCTCAGGATGGGGAAGAACGAAACGAAAATAATATGACGGGGTTTAGTGTTGTTGCTTGACTGACAGTTTATGAAGTAGTAATTCTAGTAGCATAACAATACATCGGCGCTGAATGGAGGAAATTGACCAGTGATATGGTCAATTTTCTCCATTCAGCGCCGTCTTCTAATATGAATTTCCAACCGTTTACTCCCTAAGCCCAAAAACTTTTGCCTGCTCTCAATTCCAATGTTGAAACCAAATATATCACGCTTGATATCTTATTTCATCTCTTTCTCTAATTTTTTTTTTTTTTTTTAATACGCGTATATTAAAATTGAAGCATTTATCAATAAATAAGTAAATAAACGCTAGTTTCTAATGTTTCACCTTCGCTCGGTCATTGCCAGAACAAGTTGCGTCGCGGTAATGTACTGTAGGTTTTTTTTGCTCGGCTTCCGATTGAGACATAAAGCCACAATGTAAATGTAGACGCGGGAAATTCCCGTGGGTTTATTGGGCTTCTACGAAGATTGGATGGTAGATCGTTGAATCATTGTAAAGCAAAACAAGTAATCATTTAAAAAATTAAAAAACCGACTTCAAAATACGCAATTCGTTTACTTGGATGACATAATTTTTCCAGTTATTTTGTTATAAAAACCAAAATAATGAACCGATTTTGATAAAATTTCTATAACCTGAGAAGCCGAACAAAAAAAAAACAAATCGGTCCAGGTGTCTCCGACTAATCGGGGCACATAGATAAAAACCTACCGATCGGCGGTCAGCTACCGGTTCCAGTGGAATACCAGGGGGGCAATTCAGTTATTCAAAACCGATCCGTAACTGAACCTTTTGCGAAGCATTTCCTGTCGGCCGCTATCATTTTTTGATTTAGTCACGAGCGAAGGACGTGTTACGTTTCATCAAATATGTCAATTGTATGACATAAAAGTGACTGCATCAAAAAAAACTATGGCGGCCGACGGGAAACGTTCCACATATGGTTCGGCTATGCGGTCTTGAATAACTGAATTAGGCACCAGCTCTGGTTATTTACAACTAGCATTATGCTGAGCTGGGGCCGGTTTGTGACAAAAACATTATTTTGTTACAAATTTTTCCTATGTAAATAGAGCCACGAATTTTGTGCCGATTTTGTATGATTTTTTATTTTCTGTTGTATGTATTTGTTAAATTTATGACTATGTCTATGTCTAAAAAAAAGATTCCGGCAAATTGAGAACCTCCGCCTTTTTGGAAGTCGGTTATAAAAATAATATTGTGTATGCGACAGAAGTGAAAACTTCATCAGGGAGACGTTAATAATACGAAATAGCAATATAGCAATGACGCGTTGACTATATCTCTCTCGCTCCCTTAGTCGACTCGAGCCGACTTTATCCGAACGAGTATTACATAGCCCAGCGTGACTATTCAGTCTTATTCCATATTCATCACTAAATAAAGTAGCGCGCCTAAAAAAATCGTTGTCTGTAAAGTCGGTTTACGGACGATAAATTTTACGTGATAACGATGCGTCACAAGCCTAACGCTTTGATCGATCGTGCCTCTCTATCGCTTGTTCCGCGCTCTAGCTTGCACGCTCGGCTCAGGCGGAACATGACAATGAGTTATGCTTTTTCGTGCGTGCAGCCGGCGTTCATCGATTTATAAGACGTAATCACGTCAAACCGTTTTTGCTTCAAAAAGTTACTCCGAAAATGTTCAAATACAAATCGAAAATTTTGCCGTCTAGCGCCAAATATACAAGCAGGTTATTATGCCACGGCTAAGCTCGATCGCTGCCGGACAGCGTTCAAGATACAAATTCAAGCAATATAGCTTGTAGGTAGTTTGTTTCGAACACATCTCTTATTAATATAATCGTTACGTGAATTAACGTAGGTACTTATTTCGTCCTTGTAGAAGTTCAGACGCAGACGGTGGCGCGGACGCTCATACAAAAGACATCAACGGGCTGCAGGTATTTTTGCAGGGAAACAAAAAAATTGCTACGACTTCACTTCTTCAAAGTATTAACTTTGACTATTAAGTTACAACTCAAATATATCATATTTGTCAACTACCTAAAAACAGGGGTAATGTTTTTCATGTATATTTAATTGTGTATACATATATGTATTTTAACCGACCCCAAAAAAGGAGGTGGTTCTATGTACGAGTCTTTAAACTGGTGTCAAAGTGGATGTCGGACAATTGCACCTGGCTAGTATTATGGCCAGGTGCAATTGTCAGGCTTCCAACATGTGAAAGAGGGTTTTGTTTCAGCAGCAATGTCAGAGGCGGCCGAGACAGGCGGGTCGATTGCATGGCGCTTGCTGGCGACGTTGGAAGGTGGCTCCTTGCTGCTTGCTGCGTCAGCGCTACTCGCGTACACGGGCCGAGCCAAGCCGCACACTGAGCCGCCTCGGAATATTGCGGTGAGTACCAGTTGATAAACACTGAAGACGACGCCAACAGGAGTATTCTTACCTTAAGTCTGACTGGCCTTGCAGCTCAGTTGGAAGTTTACCTTCCAAGCATAGGTTGTGGGTTCGATCCCCACTTAGTACAATCATTTGTGTGATGAGCATGGATAATTAATTTAAGTCTGGATGTTTCTATCTATCTTAAGTATGTATGTATTAAAAAAAAAGGATATCCATATTCTATCAGCTATCTAACTCCCATATACTCGTAGTACAATTTTTGCTTAGTTAGAGACTTAATTTTTTTTCTCATTCGACTTTAGGCTTACTACTTAACTTAGAACTTAGAGAAGTACAAAAAATAAAATTTCGTGCTAAAAGTCGTATATTCATAGTATCCCCAATCCCCATTTTAAGTTCACATAAACTATTTCTCTAAATTCTAAGTTAGTAAGCCTATCGTCGAATAAAAAAAAAAAAAATTGTAAGTATAGTAATACGGAGCCCTACTTTGCGCGTGGCACGACACGCACTTGGCATCTTATTCTCTCTTCTAAACATAACCCTCCTAGGCATTCAAACAAACGTTGACCAGCTCAGCCGTTCAATTGTCAAAAAAATAAACCTAACCTAACCACCAAATATTAACTTATAACGTAAATATAATAATAACCGACAGGAGAAACCGACAACTAAAGTAGCACATCAAATAAAATGCCTACAAAGTATATTTTATCATCATGGCCACCAGGATGCCAAGTTGCGAATATGTCGTACACGCAACATCAACATAGCATCGTCTATGTATAAGTGGGTGGCGAAACAAAAACGAACGCCTTTGCTAAAAATCCGGTAAGTCAGATTCAAAGGATACAAAAAAGTGTTATCGGATTCGATGAACTGTCATAATAAATACAATCGATTACAAGCTTAAGGATTCGCTCAACGCGCGCAGCTATCTTTCTCGCACATCACAGCCTTTTTAAACATATAAAATCATTATTAATAGGGATATTAGAAAAGCGTGAGCTAAATTTGTTTATTTAGACATGAGAAATATTTAAAAACAAGTTTTTCTTCGATATCTTTTAAATTGGCTGAGAAATAAGAAAATATATGTTTTTTCTGATTCCGTCGCCAGTATAATGTTTCTCCTCTCTAAATTAACTAATTTAGCTCTAACTTTTCTAATATCCCTACTCAATGATTTTATATATTTAAAAATGTTGTGATGCGCGAGAGAGATAGCTTCGCGCTTTAATCTCGACCTTAACAGACATACGCCAATTTTATTTAAATTCGTATTTTAATTAAAATGTTTGTTTTTTTTTCAGGTAACGGACGCATCCAGTGAGTTAGGAAAAGCATTGAAGAAGCGGCTCGATGCGCGCGGCTGTGTCGTGAGCACAGTGACGAGCGAAGCGACAAGCGAAGCGGAAAGCTATCTCTACGATGCTTTGGTGGTTGTTGGTTCGGAGCCCAAGTCAAATGGCTTGGACGGGATCTCGGATTTGGTGTCGGAAGATGTTTTTAGCAATATAAAGGTAACAAAAATAATTTATTTTCGGATAATTATTGTGATTGTTTATGTATATATTCATACTCATATATTTATAACAATCATAGTGCTAACACACTATATTGTATAAACATTATAATATCTATACATTACATAGTACTTATGGGTCATTTCTGGCACTGCGAAAATAAAAGAGGAAGATTATCTTGTACTTGATGCTTTCAATATCTTTGTTTATTTACTTCTAATCTTAAATCAACCTAAAGTATATTATAGTATATATAAAGTATATTAAAGTATATTATATTAATAAAATATTCTCATTGAAATTAAACAATTTAAACGGATTTTTCGCGTATATTTTATATAATTTTATGTAAATATGGCGTTTCAAACAGGTGGTCACAGGTACGAGTATATCTAGATAACAATGGTTTAATTTCAACGAGCGACAATCGCGAAATCCTTAGAAATCGTTATAAAATATTCTGTTATTTTATAAAACGCTTTAAGCTGTTATAAGACAAGTCCATACGGTACTTAACTACTGTAAATATACCGGTATATAGAGCTGAGATTTATTTACATAATTACGAAAAGAGGATTATGTAAGAATGAGCATTTATAATCTTTTACGGCGATTTTACGCATAATTTCTCATAATAAACGCACACTCAACATCGTATCAAGCGTAATTAAATCGTTAGACTGCAAATACTGCTTTTTTGCAGTCGGGTATTTAGATTATCATTTAATTTATATACTTGTATTTTTGCATGATTTTATTATACCTATAACCTTAGACCTATAACAAATTATATAAAAAATATTTCTTAAATTGATAGATATAATGCTAAATTATTTTACCTGCATCTCCATACCTAGAATTTATTGCTTTGATATGGTAATAAGCATCTACCAGCTTAAGTTTATTTTGCATTTGGTCTTAATTTCACCTTTACTCGGTATTGCAAATTATTTTCAAGAACAGGGGATTACGCTCAACTCTTATAGCGATACAAAGTTAGATCGCGTTCATTTTTTCCTTGATTTTTCTACAATGAGTGAGATAAAAGCTCCAATGAGACTACGTTGACTTGTGATATTTTTAACAGTCGCGACAACTATAAAAACGGGCGCGAGCCAATTTTGCATCGTTATAATGAGCGTAACCCTCAGGTCTTAGCAACAGAGTATACTCCTTGTAAAGTTACGTGCAAAGAATAGAAATTCCGCTGTCAGATCTATGAACCTACTTTGAAAAATATATTTTTGTGGTTACGAATACGAAAAAATACTTCTCCGATCTACACCATTATTGTACCAAGAATGTTTAGTTTTATGTTTGATGTTTAGTTCGAAACTAGTTACGTACACGGCCGAAGCGAAAATAAAATCGGGTCCGTAAGGGGCGTCGAACTAGATAAAACTAACCCACATTACATTTACATCGTTTTGACTCTCATTTCTCATCATCATCATCATCTCAGCCATAAGAAGTCCACTGCTGGACATAGGCCTCCCCCATGGATTTCCAAAAATACCGATTGGAAGCGGCTTGCATCCAGCGTCTTCCCACCACTTGTATTAGGTCATCTGTCCGGCTGGTCTTCCTACGCTGCGCTTGCCGGTACGTGGTCTTTACTCGAGAACCTTTCGGCCCCATCGGCCATCAGTTTTCCTTGCTATGTGCCCTGCCCACTGCCACTTCAACTTGCTAATCCGCTGTGCTATATCGGTGACTTTTGTACGTCTACGTATCTCTTCATTTCTGATTCGATCTCGTAGAGAGACTCCGAGCATAGCCCTCTCCATAGCTCGTTGCGTGACCTTGAGCTTCCTTATAAGGCCCATAGTTAGGGACCACGTTTCAGTGCCGTATGTCATCACTGGTAACACACACTGGTTGTAAACTTTCTACTTGAGGGACTGCGGAATATTGGACGAGAAGACGCTTTTAAGTTTCCCGAACGCTGCCCATTCACTGACTCTAAGCTCAACTAATACTCAACCGTATCTATTCATTTATCCATTATTTCCAGTTACTAGAGAGGCTCGCCGCCCGCGTGAACCGCGGCGGATATTTGGCATGGGCGTGCGCAGGAGCGGACAGACCGCTCGGCGCGTTCGACACCACGGCCGCTGCCTTCGACGCTCTACTGCAAGCCAGTCTTGAACATGTAGCACAAGTGTACGTATCATTACAATCTAATTTATTTATTTAATTTCTAATTTTCTTTTACAATAATAAAAAATAACATAAATATTGTAAAAAACTTAAAACTAGGGTGCCGCCGGGAGCGGGGCAAGACTCAATCTGTCGAAAGTAAAGGCTACTGAGGAATCTCCTGACAATGCGAGCCGTGTCTAGGATTACAATTATAATTATCCCTAAGCGATTTATATATAAGTACATTGAATTCTTTGTTATCCCTTTATTTAAATGTATACACGGATCTAATGTAGACCCGTGTACCCGATGGAATGACATCGTTTCCATGGTGCCGTGAAAGGCCACTGGTTTGGGAAGCCACTTGCGTTGACACCGCTAGCGGCTTCCAACGTATCCTCAACAGCTGCAGCGGTTACCACTAAATCCAACAAAAGGCGGAAATATGAATTTCTTAGTGATGGTTACATATTTATGCCTTTTAGAGTGGAAACTTTAGATCCCTGGGAACCAAATGCTTGGTTGCTTTTTAATTAAATATTAGGCACCAGAAAAAACAAATAGCAATGGGCTGGACTAACCTCGCTCAGCGGGTCAGCATTGCTATCTAACGAGATAATGTCTCCAGCCTTTTAGAAGCTTTGTCCGCGGACCTGAGTTCGTATATATAAGTTACTCTATGACTCCACCTCTATATGGACTCCACCCTTGCCTGACGTCTACCTACTATAAATGCTTCAAGCGTGACTTACCGCTGTATTGATCTGTAGTTAAGACTAAGAATTTTTTCGCTGGTCTATATGTTGCGCATGTGTAACATATAGGTAAGGCTAGCTCTGCACTCGGTTCCACCAGCAAGGGGCTTAAAAAGTTGTAGTTGATGATGACGAAATGCCTATAGGTACTTTCTTCAGGGTTTCAGCTATCTTAACATCAAGGCAACAAGATTCAATCAGCCATGATTAACAAACAGACAGAGAAACACAATTACTTGTTGATAACAAAGATAACATTACATCTTACCCTTTCATTCCCCCTAACCCTCTAACCAGGTCAAATGTGGCTTCAAACGGCCTTACGGCTTTTGAGCTCTGCCTACCCTGGAAAGGAAATTAGGTGTGATCTTTATGTATATGTATCATAACAAATGGTGTGCCTAATAACGGTCTATCGGCCATGATGTCCGTAGCTTCCAGTGCGTGCCTGTGTGGGTGGGGAGGAGCGAGGGTTCAGAGCGCGCTGCCGACAGACTTGTCCACGCTCTCTTCTCGCAGGGGTCACATAACAACAGATTCTCTATAAGGTACAAAACATAATGGTCGGCCTAATAGTTCAGTTGGTAATATATATCTGCTTTCTAAGCTGTAGATCGTGGATTCGATCCCCACCCAGGTGACTCAGGGCAAATATTTGTGTGATGACTATGGATGGACGTTTGTTCTATGTGGGAGTGTTAATTCTGTGTACCATAAGTTTGTATTTACATATATACAATATAATTATTCTACATCAACTATCTGGTTCTAATAGAACTACACTATCTGAAAATATGTATATGTTATTGATATAATATATGGAATACTTTGTTAAAGTATCATGGAATTGCTCCAAACTGCTTCGTATTTAACTTCCATATTTGATCATTTCTTTGAAAAAAAAAAAAAATGTATAAAAAAATTACGAAGATAGAGCGATTTCACGATACGCAAAAACGGAGCGCAAATGAGGTGAAAAGAACGAATAGTCGTACGATTGTGACGTATTTATCCTCTCGCTCATTCAAGTGTCATTTAATGTATACTATGCTCACACACACATACCTACCCATGTAGTGTGAGTGAGTGTGCTGTCTCGGGCTTCAAGACTGCTAATTGAACATCACTTTTGTTCGCCGCTCGCTGATACAATTCATTCAACGACGACTTTCATAAATTATTAGTCTATAAAGCAGTTTAGTAGTAGACTTGCAAATCTCAAAATAGTCGTTTAATCTAATCACCTAGTGACAAGCGAGTAATGTTCAAATAGCAGCCTTGAGTCCCCCCCGTTCCGACGTCACAGACCAGAACCGCATGGCGATCGCATTGGAAACGAGGAAAAAAGAAAAATAATACTTAATCATTTCATCCAAATTTGATTATCATCCAAAACAATAAAATAGTCTAAAAGCCCTAATGCACGCGCCAATATACCGACCGAGTTGAGTTGACAGCGGATTAGCAATTTGAAGTGGCAGTGGGCAAGGCACCTAGCACGTAGAACTGATGGCCGATGGGGCCGAAAAGTTTTCGGATGGAGACCACGAACCGTCAAGCGCAGCGTAGGAAGACCAGCCACAAGGTGGACAGAAGATATCATACAAGTGGCACGAAGACGCTGGATGCAGGCCGCTTTCAACCGGTCTTTCTGGTAATCCATGGAGGGGGCCTATGTCCAGCAGTGGACTTGTTGTGGCTGATGATGATGAGCTGAGTGATGAGAACTGTCGCTCTCTAATAATGTTAATATTTTGATGATTACAGAAATGCAGCTCATACCGTCGGCGAGTATCTGTACAGATGGCTGAAAATAATCACGTGAAGATATTGCTTCAAACACGGGACCTTTGTAACACAATATATAATAGATATAAGAACACAGTTTGTTCGGTATATATTTTTATTTCCACTAAACTTCGGCATCGGAGAAGTCTTAAATACGCATTTTTGGTGGTAGTACATTACATACAGCATATATATATATATATATATATATATATATGTACCTACATGTATAAAAAGAGGGTGACTCTCGTCTCCTAAAGCGATACAAAGTTGGGTTGCGCTCGTTTCTTGCTTTTACTGCTATTAAAATTAGAGAACAGAGACAAGAGTTGAAATTAACGAACTTAGAATTGTGATATTTTTAATAACCAAAATAGCAACCCGAGTCAACTTTGCCCTACCATAAGAGATGAGAGTAAGGTAGCACAGAAAACATAATAGTACCAGGGGGTTGTTACGATCAACTTTTATAGCGATGCTAACTTGGGTCGCACTCGTTTTTATCTTGGAGTATGAGCAGAGGCGGATTACCCTAAAGGCCGAAAAGGCCCGGGCCCTTAGATTTTAGGGGCGCCTGGCGATCAATGGCGAAAAAAAATACACTTGTATGTCGGCCTTGTGGCTCAGTTGGTAGTGTGTTTACGTCTACCTGCTGAACTGAAAGGCCGTGGGTTCGATCCCCACCCAGGGCAAACATTTGTGTGATGAGCATGGATGTTTGTTCTGTGTCTGGGTGTTTCTATGTATCATATATATAAATTTACAAAATATTTTAATCATTTATTATTAAATAAAAAACAGAAATACTCTCTCGCTGGCTTGTGGTGCACATGTTTGCAGAGGCGGATTACCCCTAAGGCCTTATGGCGCATCGCATTATATAGTATTGTAGCATCCTACATCACGAACAACCCCCCGTTGATAATAAGATCATCAGTGCTGAAATGGGGACGCTGGCGCTTGCCATTTTACTGGGCCTAGGGCGGCTAAGACTGCTAGTCCGCCTCTGAGTTTGGGACAAAACTTCAAAGGAGCCTACTATGAATTTTGATATTTTTAGTCTTCAACTTTCGTACCAAAGCAAGATAAAAACGGGCGCGTGCCTACTTTGTATCGCTATAAGAGTTGAGCGTAACGCCTGCAGGTACAAAAAGTATACTCCGCAAAAATTCAACCCTGGTGAAGGCGTAATAAATTTGATATTGGTTAGGTACAGGACCCATAATTAATAAAAAGCCTTGCCTTAAATAGTTCGCGCAGCGGGCAGGGGAGACAACTACGATTAATTGTCTTCCCTGTCCTCCCCCCCCCCCCCCCCCCCTCATACAGCTCCGCGGCGTGTCACTCCCCTCGCCAAACAGACCCGAAAGATGACTTCTACAATTTCAAGGTCGTTTTTTATTCGTGACAGGAGTTACAAACATGGTAGGAACCTATGCTTGTTTAACAATTAACAGGTACCAAAATGTACAAGGTGATATGAAGCTGTGTAATTAGACAATTAGATAGGTTACTATTTTACTTGTGATATTATTCTCATAAGTGTTAAAAATTTAAAACTAATAAATATTTTCTAAGTAACCTGTTCTTTCTCTCTATCCCTACAAAATAAATATGGCGCAGAATACAGAATTCGTGGCCTTATTTACATAGGGTTGGTGCAGAACATCTAGCTGTATCGCACTTTCGAGTTTCACTATTTTTTTTATTTTTTGTTTTATATCCAAAGGATAACTAACAGCTTTTTTGTTTTAAAAGTAAAAGTAGGACCCAAGCAATCAGGTTCTGCTTTTTCTTCGTTTCAACCCACGAATCTACAAGATAGTTATTTCGGATGAAGAAAAAATGGGAATTAACGTTTCGATTGAATAAAATAACGAAATAAGGTTGGCAGCCTCAATGCCACATTAATTCTCTATCCGAACAAGCTATCTTGCTAATCTATAATTATTTTCCATATTTTTTTTAACGTTAAAACATCTATGTGAAAATTCAGAATCCTGCTTCGATTTTAAGTATGTTTTTTTTTTCTTTTCTCTTTCTACAGTTGAGAGGACAAAGATCAAAGTAATATTGAAATAAGACTGCTATTTTAATGATGAATTTTGAAAGAATGATAACCAACAGCCCTAATTTGTAACCGACTTCCAAAGGTCCTCGATCAGACTTGTTTTTTTAGTGCTTAACTTTACTGAAGTATGCCTTGAATTTGAAAATGACTTAGATTGCGACTAGAACATTAATTTATAACTTGTTTTATTCAAGTATTAACTTGACACTGGCAAATGCTAAAAAGCGGGTCAAATTTCAATTAATAAAAAAAAACAGGAAGAGTTGGATGCAAGCCGCTTCCAATCGGTCTTTCTAGAAATCCATGGTGGAGGCCTATGTCCAGCAGTGGACTTCTTATGGCTGAGATGATGATGATGAATAAAAAACAGTAATATGCTTTACACTAAGAAGTTTATTAATTCACACGCACACTGCAGTGCTATTAAAACGCCGGCAATGGAAAATACTGTATCGTCCCATTCCGGGGTTACACAGTAAAATATTGCCGGCGACACGTCTTCGATTGACGCAACATAAAATATTCCTATATTAATTAAAATTTACATCTTTGCCAAGAATTCCCTCGCCTCTTGCTGTACCTTTTCCACTTTCTTCGTCAGCTTTGAATTCATATTTTTATTTCGGTGCAGCATCACAATGCACGGGTGGATCTTACGCATCAGTTGGACCATCTCAGTTTTCGAATTCTGAGGGCAAGCGCCGGAATTTCGTAAGGAAGTTAATTTTTTGGTGAAAGACATCAGATCTCGTAAGCATCTGTCATTTTTGACAGTATTTGTTACGTTCTGGCTCACGCACTTCTGGTTCGCAGAGTTCTGTTTCACAGAGTTCTGTTTCTGAGGTGGGGGTACATTCTCCCCCAGATCGTTATCATCGGATGGAATGCTTTCTTTAACGTCCGAATTCGGCGCTTGCATGCCCGCATTGCGCTTCCTCACTCTTTTAGCGAGTTTCCCGTAGGTTCCTTTAAAACCGCCAATGTAATACTTAGTCATTAACTCCAAGTAGTCATCTCTCATGCAAGAGGAGAATATACTATCGTAATGTTCTCTAATTTCTTTTCGTACAGGCAACCCTATAATTTTTTTCTTGGAGTTGAGTAGCTTTTCCTTGAAGGTGACAAGTTCGTTCAAGTGTTCCGTGCCGTCAGCGAGTCCCGCTTGTCCGATCAGTATGATGTTCAACTTCTTTAGCAGATTGTTGATTTGAGTCCGACTATGCATCAGTTGCTTAGTGCTAATATTTTTCTGTTTCAAAAGCTTCCTGTGTCTCCTTTGGGAGTTCATAAACTCCGTGTATAGAGCTCTCGGGTCTCCCAATCGCACGTTCAATAATTTTAAAGCGCTGTTAATATGTCGTATTAGTTTACATCTCTTTTTGGGCGGCAAATTCACATTTATAGATTTTTCGGCGTTTTCGTCGTCGCCGCTCTTGTGTCCGGGTTTGCTGTTTTGCACCCATTCTCTGAGCTCCGTTTGGAACACCTCTTGGTCGGGGAGTTTGCCCGTTATACTCAAGAAGGAATTGACGTCGGTCGAGCCTACTGTCACGTTAAATTTCTCCATCGTTGTATTCAACCATTCCTCCCCTTCTTTCGCCTTGAGCTTTTCGATAATATCATTAGTGACGTAGATCCGCGAAGAAGTGACCACATCGCTCGTATCTGACACTTCGTTGTCTTGAATCACGTGCCCTTTCTTGTCATGGTTAGAAGAATTCACAGGAATGAAATCCGGTGCTTTTTCCGTCGCCGTCACAGAATCTAGACTCTTGTTGACATTTTTGTTTTTATTCTTCTGCGCATTATCGACTTCTTTATTATTTTTTTGCGCGGGAGCGGGGCTTTGATCGTTAATACTGAAGTTTGTATCAACAGATACATTTCTCTTCTTATTGAGGTGAGTTTCGTGCACGATGGGTGATTTTGACATACGTTTAGCCGATTTTTCAGGGTTTTGTATGTCTCCTGAGAAACTCTTGCTCCGCGGTTGTTTGTTGGGTGTGGATGTATATATGGGCCGGTATAGTTGCACATGCGGTGAGTTGATGGGGAGTCCAGAGAAAGGTAGCGTAATGCGGCAGCTGTGTACGAGGTGACCTCGTTTCGCACATCCACTGCAGTACAGTTGGTGAGACTTCTTTGTCTGGGAGCACATCTCCAAGGACATGTCTGTGCTGATCTGTGGACGAAGAAAACACTGTGTAATTATAAAATTGATAAAAAAAATCGATTGTGATGATGCGTAATGCGTTAAGGCACGGTAGTTAGTAAATCATGTCTCGCTCACGCATAGCAACATCTCCAACAGCGCCTTAATGATGTCTTCACGTCTTGTAAATAGAGAAAACTGCACTAACTGGCAAGTAACAACGCCAGATAGAAACAGATGGCAAGAAAGCCAATTCTGTTATACATCCGCCATATTTCAATATATCTAATTAAATTTCAATTAATAAAAGTACAAGATGGCCATATAAAATTTCTTTAATTGTTCTATAAGTGAAAACTAGTTATAGCTTTTTTGTGTCCCAGCTGTTTGTTTTCCGAAAAGCATTAATTAAATAAATAAATAAATTAAATTGAAATACTGTCTGTTAATTATTATTATTATTTAAAATGCTGAAAATGCTATAAGGAAGATGCTGGATGCAAACCACTTCCTTCATCTTTTTGAAATCCATGGGGGAGGCCTATGTCCAGCAGCGGACTTCTGTCTAAGATGATGAAGGCAAGGTAGAGTGTGGTGTATATTTACCGTGTTGTGATACCGGCGCCAGACGTCGGGGCAGTGCGAGGCGGGGTGTCCGAACTGGCCACACTCCACGCACTTGATCCGAGGCCACATGCTGCAATTTCGGCACATCGTCGAGTACATAAAGTTGGGCGCACCACACTGCAATCATAAAACATATTCGAAATTATACAGCACTGCTTTTTTGCCTTTTGAGTACGAGTCTCGGATACCTTTTGAGTTTGAGACGGATCTGGATTCTTTGTACAGTAAAGTTGATAGACTAGGTTTGCAAAACAATGCTCTGCGCTCATCACTCTGAGTTAATAGATGTTAAATCTCATCCTCCCAGAAATTTTGATGATAGGTGACAGGTAAAGGTTCCTTTTTCCCCTGGGTTTGGAAAAAAAAGATCTTTACCAATTACATGTTTACAAAAAAGGGTCTATAACACTGTGCCTTGCTGAAAAGTAGGCATAGATGTTTGACTAAAAACTATGAATGTGGTCAAGTGCGCATGCTCACATTGACGCAGATCTTGGTGGGGCAGCGCGGCTCGTAGTGCCCCGTGTTGCCGCACATGTAGCACACGGGCGGCTTTTGGCGGCACGTGTCGTCTCGGTGGCCCACTCGATTGCAGTAGTTGCATCTGAATAATACATAATTTAGAGTCAGTGAACCAACGAGCTATGAGGCTAATCTGTGACGTTAAACTAGTTGCCAAGAAGCTACTTGGTCTAGAGCACCGCCGTAAATTAGCATGTCTGTCTATATTCTACAGGATTCATTTCGAGGAGTGTGCAAGAGCTTATTCAATCCTCCTCATTTTACTACAGGACTAACAGAAAGTCTCGTTAAAATGCCAAAAATCCATACTCAGCTATATCGGACCACATTCTTGATGCATACTGCACAGGATTGAAATTCTTTGTATAAGAAGCTTTATTCTAGTTGTGACGTTTGACATTTTCTGTGGATAATTCCATGTTATTTTGTTCTGTTTTCATGAGGTGTTTTAGAATTAATTTGTTTTTTCAGTTTTATGTAATTTGTATGATTATAAATGTGAGTCAAAACGTGTTATGCACATACTATATAATGTCTATGTAAGTGCCCGTCTAAATTAGTTACCGTTAATCTTGTAGTAGCTGTAATTTATTATAATTTGCTCGCTGAAAGGCAGAATATGGAGAACCACATAAAGAATTTTCCAACTTGTACTTATCCATATACGCAATAAATATTTATGAATTATGAAAATGAAATCATTGAATGCAGATAATGCAGCCAATAATATTGCTTACAAAAATTTCCCTTTCCTGGTATAGTCGGGTATCATAAGTCATTTCTTTTAAAACTGTGAAGATTCAATAATATTGTTCACTAAAAATTTCTCTTTCCTAGGATAATCAGGTATTATATTTCTTGTACTCAACACTGAAAGTTGACTATTTAGATGGACCCAAAATAGGTGCAACAATTTTTGTCATAATACAACTAATAATGTTTATTAACTAATTTCTAATTTTAGTTGGGGGCGATAAGACCTACACCGACAACCCACTTGGGGTGTATTGTGCATTTCCAAACAGCCTATCCAAACAATCCGAGCTCCTTGACATAACGGAGCACAGCCTTGGGTCACTGGCACAACTGTTCCACTTCTCTTGCGTCACTTGTCATGATGTTCACTCACCTTACTTTCCTCTGGGCAAATGACTGCATTTTATCTTTTGGATCGATGGCCCAAAGACTCTTGTCACCTAGAACATAAAGTATGTACCATATCAAGAGAACAATAATATATTCAAATCAAATTTATAATTCCTGTAAAAGGACCTATTCATCACTATGTAAAAGTATGAATTTATTTTTGTGTTATATCATTGTCATTAGACATAATTTATAGTTTAAAAAACAGAAAATACCAATTACTAAATACGCAATTTCGTTAATTGGAAGACAATTTTTCCAGTTATTTTGTTATAAGAACCAAAGTACTGAACCTAAAATTATATGGGACCCATTCTGAAGTATGACAAAATAAGAATTATCGAAATCAGTTCATAATTGGTGAAGCAATCACTAAACAATCATACAAAAATATATACCTATAGTTGAATTGAGAACTTCCTTCTTTTTGGAAGTTGGTTAAAAAATACAGCCTCACATATTAAAATCGGTCAAGCTGTAAGATGTAATATTGACATACAAACTTATATACACCTGAAAAACCTACCTTTCTTTCGCAATAATATTGTATCATCATAATAAGAATATTTCATCATTTGGTAATGTTGAAATATTTTCAGCAAAACAACAATTTTCAAATCCAGTGTCATTAAATAATCAACGCCTTTAAACATTAAATAATTATTACACATCAACATCGATATCAATCTAATTACATGAATAAAATAATGTCTTTAAACATTAAATAATCATTTGGCATCAATCTTGATTGCAACATTATGTTATGACTCATAACAATATGAATTCTTTTTCACTTTCATCTGTATATTAATGGATGAAAAATAGCAATGGAGACCACAAAAATAATGATAGTTATGTCCTTCTCTAAAATTCGAATGCTTGATCTGTAATGTCTAAAATTACAATACAAAGACAGGCAAACAGTAAGAGCTGATTTAAAAACAAAAACTCTTGTTGGTTGTCAGTCTGACATAACTGTTTAAATTGTTATACAATTACGAGAATACGTATTACATACATTAATGTGAAACTTCACCAAAAAAAATATTAGTGGTTAAAAATACATACATATATTATAGTTTAAGAAAACCCCAGAGTTTGTGGAGCTTAATTTTGTCAAAAAAATATTTAGTAGAAAGCAGCAACTTACGAGACATATTTTTCTGAATCTCCTTATGGTTAAAATCCTCTCCACCCCAGCTCTCATTGTAGAATTTTTCCATTTCTGCTCGCAGAGTTGTGAGAGAGTACCGTCGCTTCTTACAAATCTTCTCGTTACCTTTTAAATTATCAAAATCTAGATTGTCATTTAGTATCGAGGGCACTTTGCTTGACACATACTTAGATATATCGCCTTTGGGTGCAGTATCCTCTTCACCATAATCCATAGATTCTGTAAAACCTGTGATGTTGCCTATTACTATGCTGTCACAGATTCCAGTGTCATTGATCATAGTATAGCTATCATTTCCAGTTAAGTCAACAGTCTGGGATGTGACAGGCAGTGTAACATTCCTCTTAAAGACAATTGAAGCCTCTGCAGGTCTATCATCATTGCTATCTGAGCTGTCATCTTCAACTACATATTTATCGTTAGATTGGTCCGTGTTGGTTACTTTCACTATTTCTGATTGATTAGAATCTGATTCATATACATCTGCACTTGGTAAACTGGTTTCTGTTACTATATAAGGATTTTTACCTTTGTTTATGTCTGCAGTAGAAAGATTACTATCAGAATCAAAAATATCAGAGTTTGGTATAGATTTTTTAGTGAAATGTTTGCTTCTTTGTTTCTTATCTTTTGCTTTACTTTTTGGTGTAGCAAAACATGCATCCGCATTGCCAGGCTTATCAGCTGTAACAATGGGAGTGGATGTTGTAGCTTGTTTATTTTTCTTTCTTTTCTTTTTCTTTGATGATGCATTAGTTTGAACGAGTAAATCAGATCCATGAAGGCTGAAATCAAAGCTGTGTTTGTCGGGATGACGGGAAGAAATATTTAGTGCTATACAGTCACCACGGATAAATTCATCAGAAACAGATGAGACAACAGATGGAACAGGGCTAGCCGAGACTGCTCTATTGCCAGAGTTAGATTTAGGATCAGGTTTTTGTGGTGAATTTTCATTCAAAACATGAAGTTCTTCTTCATCTGAGCTCTCAATGGTAATGGTTGGTTTAGGCGGTAAAGCTACTTCCACAACCTCATCTTCATCACTTGATTCCAATAATACTGGATTTTCTTCCTCATGATCCAGAAATTCGATTATTTTCTTAACATTTTGTGGTACAGGGGACTGAAATAAGGACAAATCTACAGGAGATGGTGGCTTAGGAGGACTTTCTTCTTCTTTTGGGGTGGTTTTAGTAGGTGGAGCTAGGTCTTTAGTGGTTTTGGTAGCAGGTACGAAATCTTTAGTCACATTTGACTTCTGATGATTGGTGTCGGATCCTGTGCGCCAGTAACGGCGCAAGGTGCTGCGCGGTCGGTTCTCAATAAACTGTTCAGCATCGAATTTGTTTTGGCTGCTGTCAATCAAGTTATTCTGTGTCTGGTCCACATGATGAATCATAGCATATAGCCTTTCTTCCAAATCATGCTCGTTAAGTTCCTGAAACAACAATCAATTGCGTAAAGAGAAATGATGCTGTTTTGGTTGTGACACAAAGTATGGTGTGCATTATAACCTACCTCTTCCATGTTTCAGCAACAAATTTGAACTAAAAAACAATTCACACAAAGCGAACATAATCGTAAATAATTTTTGGATAACTGCTAAAGTGCTGAGAGCATTTCAAGTAAATAATAAAAAAGGAATTTGTTATCTCGGACACGTTCAATTCTCCATTTCTAGGTGACAGCTAAAAAAATGACAGCAAAGATGAATTTGAGTTAATTTTTGACATTGATAACGTTCAATTATGTACTATTTTTTTTTATTTCATCTAGTCTTCTTCTTTTTTTTTGTATTGGACCCGCATTAAAGCATTTTCCAGTGTCAAGTATTAGGATTTTTTCAAGTTTCTTGAATAAAACAAGTTGTCAATGTTCTAGTCACGTATACAGTCAATTTATAAGTCGACTCCTGCTTCAGTAAAGTGGGGGTGACTTTACTAGAAGCTTCTATGGAGTTTTGCCGACAACGTAAAATCAAACGTTTTACTGCTTTATTTCACTTGCCCACACTCACGCACTTTATCGAAGACTTAATGAATAAAACACCACCATTTTTATAGCATTAATGTTCAAAATAACACAAGTTTAGGAAACCACGAAAAAAAACACGAATGTGTGAAAACCACGCTAATTACCATAGTAAAGTTTAGGAAAATAAAAAAAAGCAACACCACGTTACTAAGACGTTCCCGCCAAAACTCTTCATCTAGTCTTATTCTTTTTTGTATTGGACCCGCAATAAAACACCACCATTTTTATAGCGTTAATGTTCAAAATAACACAAGTTTAGGAAAATAAAACAAAGCAACAACACGTTACTAAGACGTTCCCGCCAAAACCCCTCATTGAGATAGCCATGTAATAGGGCGAATTCTGTGGAGATAGCATAAATACGACAAGGCAGTATGACCAAACTGTCTTAGTCTGCCCGTAGAGCAAAAACAAAAATAAACATGAATATAAGTTACTACCTATATGATAAATGCTTACTCAGATCTAAAACGATGTCACGCAATGACGTATTATGTTTTATCAATGTTACTTTTATATTTTTGAATTATTCCTTTCTTTCTAACTAAATAACGACTGTGATCGTATGAATGAAAAAAATAAAGGATTTATGTTCTTTATAACTTTCATAGGTTAACACTAAATTGGTTCCTACGATCCAAGATTGTTAGAAAGAGTAAATTGACCATAATACTATATATTATTATCATCATCTCAGCCATAAAAGTCCACTGCTGGACATAAGTTTCCTCTATAGACTTCCAAAAAGATTGATTGGAAGCGGTTTGCATCCAGCGTTTTTCCGTCACTTGCAAGAATTTTCGGCCCTATCATAACCATTACAATACATCAAACTTGTGTCGTAAGTATCTGTATAGAAAGAAAAACAAAATAGCTGTCTGCAGAAGAGCATTTTTTAGTGTAATTTACGATTTCGTCGTGTGTGATACGCTGTTGAGTGTACGTTTTTTGTGAAAAAAATAAAGAGAAAAAGCGCAGTTTTTTAATTTATGCGAGACTTCTATTAAAAGTATGTTACAGTAACATATTTTTTTATGGTGTATAAGAGAAAAAATGTGTTAGAGTAGAGTAATATGTGGAATCGTTTTAGAAAAAAAAATGCAACTAATCAATCCAACCCAACCCAACCAGTTTAGAAACCAACTTTCATAGAGTTTTATGTGTCTGTCACGTTAGGAGTGACATCTATCGGCAATTTTCATTTGATGCCTCTTTAAAATGGTGATGACGTCATAGCGTGACAGAATGATATCTCAGAGGACCATGCAAGTACTGTTGTGCCATTCATGACATAGACCAAGGACGATAGACGTCACATAGAAATGTTCCTTGGACGTCACAAAAAACGACATATTTTTCAGTGCTGCCAGATGCACTGTAATTACAGCAGATCTGCTGTACTTTTGCGCCATCTGCTGGACACTGTATTTTTTTCTACCAATAATATTTGAAGTATTTTGTAAAAAATAACACGATTAACAAATGCTTCAAATTTTTTAACTTTCCCCTGGTTGTCACTGTCAAACAACGGAATAATATGCGAACTAAGTAACTTTTCATTCATAATGCGATGGCAGCGCACTGTCTGGTGAGAACATAAACAAACACGTTGACATACAAATGACACGAATAAGGTATATGTACGCAAATCTTAAACGGCGATCTTATCTATACGGCGAATAAGTCATGTCAAAATTATAGGTAAAATGTAATATAAAATTTTATGGTTTTGACGTAACTAGGTTTTAATATAAAATTTTACATAGTAGTAGTTTTTTTACGTAGGTAGTTATGTAAATACACCAAATATGAGTACATACCTACTTATAATTTAGTAGTTAATACGTGAGACGATTAAACTATTTGTACGTAAATACCATTATTTTCTTACTTAACCGACTATATAATTCTACTGTAAATTATGCTGCATTTTTTTAGTTCTTCTGTATTTTTCTTGTAAATACTGTAAAATACAGGTCAGCGCTACGTCAACTGTATTTTCACAATTTCGATCTGGCAACACTGTAATTTTATCAAATTATACTTGTTGATTAAAATTGATAAAAAGCAGTCGGATCAATAGTAAAAACAAAGTTCACGTGTTAATAATTAATAAGCTTCAAAATGAAATTAACTCCCGAAATTCGAATACCGAATTTAGAATTATTCATACTGTGTTTATGTATGTTAAATTGTATTTCTGGCAGAAGGGTAAGTCCCTGAATTATGTACACACCTTTAAATGATTTACTTAATTTTTTAAACTTAAAACCCTATTTTATTCAATTTGAACAGTTTGACCCGAACTACTATCCTCAAGAATTTTACGAAGGACAACAGAAAATAAAAACAGCTCTATCCAAACTAGAACATGGTTTGTAAAACAATTTTTACTCAATTTGCTTATGTCCCTACAAATAATAATTTAAGGTTTTTATATTCATTGGAATTGCTAAATTAAATACTAATCTATGTTGACATAAGTAAGTTTAAGAATGTGAAAATGTTAAATTGTTCTTTAACCATTTTTTTTAAACATTTTTAGCACCACAATGGGTCTCTAACTGGCCCAATCCAGACATTAAGTTGGGCCAAGTATCAGGATTGGCGTTGGATAACTCTGGCCAACTGTTGGTGTTCCATCGAGCAACCAACACTTGGGATGAGAACACATTCAATGATAGAAATGTTTACCAGGATATAGGGAAGCCGGCCATACCTTATCCAACAGTTCTAGTCTTAAATGATACTGGAGAGCTGGTCGATCAGTGGGGAGAGAACTTGTAAGTAACTTTTTAACCAATTTCCAAAAAGAAGTAGGTTCGCAATTTGACTCTACCAGTTATTAATTATTTTTGATGATTCTCGTTTTGTTTGGTGTATTACCTCAGAAGTCCCATATTAATGTTATCAAAATCGGTTCAGTACTTTGGTTTATATAAAAAATATTTTACATATTTTGAATTTGGTTTTTTTAAACTATAATAATTATGTTGCATTAAGTTTTCTTTTGCCTATCAACATTTTCGAAAACACAAAATCCCACAAAGATTAGACATGTGTTAGGATGACATCTTATGTCATGAACATCAAGCTAATGGAGTTTGTGCACAGTTTTTAGGGTTCCGTACCTCATAAGGAAAAAAACAGAACCCTTATAGGATCACTTTGTTGTCCGTCTGTCCATCTGTCCGTCTGTCCGGGTGTCAAGACCTTTATCTCGGGAATGCGTGAAGGTATCAAGTTGAAATTAAAACCATATATGCAAATCCATAGTATCTTGCTGCAGAAAGAAAAATAAAATTTCTCAGTTTACATAAAAAAAAGTTATTGCTATCTATAAATTGCTACTATATGTACAATGCATTAAAATTTTAATGCTCACATATTTATGTACATGGGCGTTTCTCTGTAAACTGGGCAACTCATTGTCCCAGGCTAATTTTGTTTAATAAAATAAAAGATCGCAAATATTTCGTAGATAATTTAAAAAATTAATACCTTAATCTACCGCTGCTCAACATTAAAAATCCATTAAAATAAACTTTATTATATTAAAAACGTTTTTAAAGTCCTTAAAAACCAGTCCCCTGGCATGTCACCAAAGCAGTATAGTTACTTCAGACTAACTTAATCGAGACAGTATCTATTGGAATGAGTCGAATTGTTATATTATTAAACCAATATTGTTTGATTGTTGATGAGACCCATTTATTTTACATAAATATTATTTTATAATTTAAAAAAAGGCAATGAAACTTTGTCTTCGCATTTAGTGAACAGTCCCCCTGTCTATATTTTAAATTACATGTCACGTAGCCGAAAGGTTAAAAAACGCCTTTTATGCGTGTAACGAAATGCAACAAGTCTGAAGTTTATGCTGTTGCTGCCAAAACGGCTCGGACGCCATCTCATTTAGTAGTGTGCGAGCGTCCTTCCGTGGAAGCCGCGTTGTAACCTGACGGCCAACAGTCCTCTGGTAAGAATTATTTTACTTCTATTTATGTATTTTAATGATTCCTTGAAATGTTTAAATTGTTACAAAAGATACATATTTCCTATGTGCAGCAAAATAGCATGGATCAATTACATTTTGTACTACTCATCAATGAAATCAAATTAAACAGTCCCCTGTCTCTCTACAATTCAGGGGACTGTTTCCGTATCCAGGGCACTGGCAAATTATATTTGTTATTGTTTTAGATTTGTTATGAGAATGGAGCCAAAGAAAAAAGCAGCCACTATGGAAGTTACGCAGTTGACCAGTTACGCAGTACAGAAACAAAACCATGTTTTACATTGTGACTATGAAAAATTTGAGCTGTTTTTGCGACAATGATTGTTGTATGCACTTTAATATCGGAAAACTAATTTATGAAGACAAGCCAAAACATAATGTAGAAGATGTGTACACTGATTCAGAACCTCATCATCATCATCTCAGCCATAAGAAGTCCACTGCTGGACATAGGCCTCCCCCATGGATTTCCAAAAAGACCGATTGGAAGCGGCTTGCATCCAGCGTCTTCCCGCCACTTGTATGAGGTCATCTGTCCATCTCGTGGCTGGTCTTCCTACGCTGCGCTTGCCGGTACGTGGTTTCCACTCGAGAACCTTTCGGCCCCAGCGGCCATCAGTTCTACGTGCTATGTGCCGTGCCCACTGCCACTTCAACTTGCTAATCCGCTGTGCTGTATCGGTGACTCCTGTACGTCTACGTATCTCTTCATTTCTAATTCGATATCGTAGAGAGACTCCGAGCATAGGCCTCTCCATAGCTCGTTGCGCGACCTTGAGCTTCCTTATAAGGACCATAGTTAGGGACCACGTTTCAGTGCCGTATGTCATCACTGGTAACACACACTGGTTATAAACTTTCGACTTGAGGGACTGGGGTATATTGGATTCAGAACCTGATAATGATATAATATAGTACAAGCATTCAAAACTGGAGATTGTTGTGAAATTGCTTGGCAAACAAATATGGAATATAGATGTGTGAGCGTAATTGACAAGATTGATGAAGAAGATGGCGAAATCCGGGTTAAATTCTTAAAGCTCTGTGATAATAAAGGCCAATTATTTAGATACGATCATGATGATGTGGCAGACGTCCATGTTACAATGGACCAAGTGGAACAGAAGCTGTCTAATCCAAATATAGTTTTAAAAGGCAATATAATGTTTTACAAGTTTGGTTTGCCTGTAGATGTTTTCAAGAAAAAATAAGACTCAAAATACTAATTTTTAGGGTTCCGTACCTCAAAAGGAAAAAACGGAACCCTTATAGGATCACTTTGTTATCCGTCTGTCTCGTCTGTCTGTCCGTCCGTCCGGGTGTCAAGACCTTTATCTCGGGAACTCGTGAAGGTATCGTGTTGAAATTAAAACCAAATACGCAGATCCATAGTATCTTGCTGTAGAAAGAAAAATAAAATTGCTCAGTTTTCGTAAAAAAAGTTACAGTCGAATATGTCGTAAGAAACGCACATTTCAGCACTCACAAGGGAATCAAAACCTATGGGGTACTTCCCGTTGACCTAGAACTACGAAATTTGGCAAGAAGCATTGTGTTACACATATAGGAAAAAAACCGAGAACTGGACATTTTTAATTTAATCACAAAAAAATACTGTCTTTGTGCAAGGAATGAGGGGCCAAATCTTAAAGTGAATTAACCATATCATGTGGGGTATCATATGGAAGAGCTTCATTAGCATAAGCTAAAACAGGTTTTTAAATATTTTTACGATACATATTTTTCGGTTTATGACGGAAAATATAAAAAAATATGATTTTCCTCTTTTATCTACTAGTTTGTACGGAACCCTCAGTGGGCGAGTCTGACTCGCACTTGTCCGGTTCTTTTTACCTATTTTTGCTATATTTTAGAAATAACTAATTATTTTCCGAAACTGATTCTGTAGTGTTTGTTTCAAAGTACTGAAAGTCCTATCAATATATGTGATTTTAATTAATTATAAGTAAATATTAAGATTACAGTGCTAAGTACAATATTATATACAGATAGTTGATTTTTTTTATTTTTTTTATTGTTCAGTTACTTAATTTTTAAGCTCCAAAGTTAATGGTATTAAAAAACATTTAATTTTAGTACAAAAATTGTATTTTTTATTCAAGTTTACAGTCCCCTGGCTTTGGCAACAGTCCCCTGTATACATTTTTCAGAAAATGCTTAATATTTTCTAAAATAATGGGAATATTTGTGGTTCATCTGCCGTATATTAATAAACAGACGGATACTTGTTCCCTAAATAAAATTTATTATATTATGAGCAAAAAAGTTGCCTAGACAGTTTTCTTAGAACGAGTTGCCCAGTTTACAGAGAAACGCCCACATATGTAAAATGTCATAGAACCCGCCAATAACAAGAAATTATAAAATAGTTCATTGTAATAAAATATAAATTTGATGAAATTCGTTTATATCTCCTATTATTACTCAACTCACTTCAAATCTTAATGTTTCTCAAATGGATTCCTAAATTGTAAAATGTTTTTTTGATTACCTATCCAATGATACCCCACATGATGGGGTAGATGAGAAAAAAAAATCTCTACTTTACATGAAGGGGGATAATTACCCTTAATTTTTTTTTTTCAAGATTTTGTTCTTTCTGTGTAACTAACATACATACATAACATCCATGTCGAATTACAGCTTTCTAGTACTAATAGTGAGTAAAGCCGAGGACAGACAAACGGACATAGCGAAAGTATAAGAATGAATGATATTCATTGTCAAAAAGTCACTCACAAAATTTTATAAATAGGTATAAAATAATATGATTGCTTCTGAATAGACTCCTTATAATAAGGGGTCCTTATTTACTTCGGTGCCCTAAAAAGGACGGCGGGCCACCAGGGTATACCAGGTTCCATCAGAGGCGGACTAGCAGTCTTAGCCGCCCCTAGCCCAGTAAAATCAAGCGCCCCCTTTTCAGCACTGATGTTAAGCGACGGTGTGCCCGTGGATGGAGCTCGTCGATATAGAAGATATCTATTCACTCTAGCCTTGAAAATTCCAGGATTGTAGGTCTCAGGAAACAGAGATGGCGGCAAAGAATTCCATTCTTGTGCAGAACGCAACAGGAATGTTTCGCACAAATTAAACTCACGCAATAAACACGAACTATATTCCAGGCAACAAAAAAAAAATACAATCGTCGTCTGGCTGCTTCTGTGCTAATATTAGAAATGTCTAAAAAAGATCTACGATTGTCCACCAACTCGCCTAACAATAAGCGACGGTGTGGCCGAGGATGGAGCTCGTCGATCTAGAAGATATCTATACACTCTATAGCTTTGTAAATTCCAAGATATTTCTCAGAAACTTATAGAGAGACGAGAATGTACCATATTCATATTTCAGGTTCCACATCCCTCACGGCATCACTGTGGACACCAAGGGGAATGTGTTTGTGACGGACGTGGCTCTGCATCAGGTCTTCAGGTTCACTGCAGGGAATTGGAAACAACCGGAGCTGGTGTTAGGAGAAAAGTAAGTTTTTGGTTTTAAGGTCGGACACACAGCGCGCAGCTATCTCTTTCGCGCATCACAACATTTTTTTGCCGGCTGCTTAAGAAGGAGGGCTGTTTCGAGTGTATGTATGTTTGTTGTTCTGGACACGCATTGTTGGTGGACACAGGAGGTTCCTCAGCCTGTAGCCCCCACCGCCAGCAGTTGGAGCCCTGCCCCGCTGCCGGCGGCATCCTAGCTTTAAGTTTTTTATAATATGTATATTTTATATTTATATTGTAAAAACTTAGACACTTGAAATTGAATAAATAAAGAGAATAATAATAATATAACTCTCGCAAAAAATGCGTTTTTTGCAACCTCCAACGAACTTTTTTGTAATAAAAAAGTGAATTTACTAGAATTATTATAAAGAATGCGCATTTATAATCTTTTACAGCAATTTTACGCATACTTTCTCACAAAAAACGTACACTCAACAGCTTGTCAAGCGTAACGAAATCGTAAGTTAAACTGATAATACTGCTATTATGCAGTCGGGTATTTTGTGTTTCTTATAATATAGATACTGCTAAACATAAAAAAAAATATCACATAGTAGGGGCAATCAGGGAGTGAAGACAAATCTAGCGACCATCAAAATCGATCGAGCCGTTTAGGCTGTAGCCAATCAGAAACATATGTACATACATACACTCGTAAAACATAACCCTCCTTCTTACGCAGTCGGGTGACAACAGTTGCTTGTTGGGAATCTTGTAATACGTTGCGTTCCAGGTTTATCCCCGGCGAAGATTTCAACCACTTCTGCAAGCCGAGCGCCGTGGCGGTGCTGCCCACGGGAGAGTTCTTTGTCGCGGACGGGTACTGCAACCATCGCATACTCAAGATGGCGCCCGACGGGACCATCATATTGCATTGGGGTACCGGTCAGTATAATTTATACACAACAAAGTTACAGGGGGGTCGAAATTGCTCCGAGATTGTCTCCGAGAAAAGGATGGTAAGTAAATTCGGTTCGATTTCAGCCTTTTTGGCTCTTGGACCAGAAGTGTACCTTTCCACAACTGTGCTGTCATCTGCATACTCTAAGATTCCAGGTTTCAGCAGGTCATTAATATGCAGCAGGAAGAGAGTAGCGGAGAGTACAGACCCTTGAGGTACGCCGTTTATTGCCATTTGATCGGACGAGCACCCGTCAACAACCACTCGAATCGATCGTTCTCTCAAGAAGTCTTTCATCCAAGAGCAGAAGGAGGCAAGTAGTCCATAATATGGGAGCTTGTTATGGAGTGTAGACAGAGTTATAGACATCATTTTACTTCGAAACTTTAAATAATATAGGTTTGAAATAGATCTACCAAAGGCGAACAAGGCGATAGCGGGACTTTTTATACAGATGGGTAACAAGTTAGTTACAAATGTTTAAAATAATCTGAAAGGAGTTATAAAATGTCAACATTGATTTGTTATGGAAATATCTCGTATTCGTATACAGTGTTAATGTAATTTGAATGGCCGTTGTGGAACCGATCAATTATCTTGCAAGTGATTATTTAATTACCAAGACTGTAGTTAATTTCATATGTTGTGATGTATCGTTGGTTATACATAACTGTATGTATAACAATTCAACGACTTAGGTATATTACTAGTTGCGCCCTGCGGTTTCACACGTTGTCTACGTATACCGTTCATTATTTCGGGATACAAGTATATAGTTTAAACAAGTACCTATATTAAAGAAAAACAAAATACCCGACTACAGAAATCAAGTTTTGCAATCTATCGTACGATTACGTTACGCTTGATACGCTGTTCAGTGTACGTTTTTTTTGTGAAAAAGTATGCGTAAAATCGCTGTAATAGGTAGATTATAAATACGCATTATTTAGAATAATTCTAGTAAAATAATTTGTTTATTACGAAAAAGTTCGTTGGAGATTACAAAAATCGCATTTATTTTATTTTTGCGAGTAATGTGTTATTATTATTACAAAAAAAATATCCCAAGCCTATGGACACTCAGGGAGTAAAGGCGAATCTAACGACACCTCGCACATCAAAGTCGGTCTAGCCATTTAAGCTATAGGCAATCATATAGAAACATACATACATACATATATTACAAACATACATACACTCGAAAAACATAACCCTCCTTCTTACGCAGTCGAGTAAAAACCGTAATAAAAGTAATTTAAAAAATTAAACCGATTTTAAAACAATCTAATTATTTGAAAAGGGTGAAATAACACGAAAACAATCAAAACTGGGCGTCTACCTAAGTAGGTACGTAAACAAACTATTTTTGAGGTCGGGTTAAAATGGATTAAAAAGAGCAAACCGTAAAGGCACAGTTCGACAGTTTTCTCCATTTTGTATGGAAGAGCTCGCAACAACGTTTCTATTAAGAGAGGCAATTGTTTCGTATATTATTTAGTAATTCGTTGCTTAGCAAAATGTTACGCAAAATTGTCACGGTATGTGAAAACAAAAGAGGAGGTACTATTATTTACAGTAGTCATTTGGGTCAACCCGTCATACTCGTATGCCTAACAATAGAAGTGTGGGAAGTAGTATTGGTAGATGAAAAAATATTGCAAGCCAAATTGGGCCTTGTCACGTTGATATAAGACTAAAGTATAGCTTATTGATATTTTACACATATACATATGTATCTAACATTCATATTTATGCATAACAGACAATATGTTACATGTCAAAGGTACTAAGAAGTATCTATGTAAAAAATATTTAATTCATTGCTTCAAGCAATATTACAATAGTTAAATGTGTCTCTCTAATAGCGGTTGCCAATTTTATGCCAATTACTTTTGCTACTTTTTTACTTTTTCTTGGTTTTTGTTTCTGGCAAGCGTAGCCACGAGATGGACAGATGACCTCATACAAGTGGCGGGAAGACGCTGGATGCAAGCCGCTTCCGATCAGTCTTTGAAAATCCATGGGGGAGGCCTATGCCCAGTAGTGGACTTCTTATGCCTGAGATGATGGTTATGATAATGACTTTTGCTACTTAAGAATATAATTGGAATATTAAAAGAGATGTACTTTAAGATGACTTATTACGGAAAGTCACAGTCTATATCAGTCACAAATTGTTAACAAAGTGAGCTATGCTAAATCTGTTATATTAAATTAATGTAAATTACATATAAATACCTATTATACACATATAAGGTAAATTAAATTGCAATATTGAGGCTCATATACGGTATAGATATTTTAATTCTAAACCATGCCTATATAGGCCGTGTGAACGGGGATTTTAAGACAATTTTATGCTTATGAATGAGTGTGATCCGTTAAGAAATATCGAAGTTATTGAATTTTTCTATTTGTTCTCTATTAAAACGCGACTTCTTTGCGGTTATGTTACGTCAGAACATGAAAGAAACCTCACTATTTAAATAAGTATCGTGTGTGAGCACAGAATATATAAACAGTATAATTATACTGAGTGAGCGAGCGAGAAGATAACTACGTCACAAACCACATGATTGCAGTCTCTTTCTTCTCGTTTTTGGCGTATCTGTACACACAGATATCGCTGTCTTCGTCATTTTTCATTCCATTTTTTTTTACAAATGTTATTGGATTGTCAATTTCTACAAATTGCATAATAATTTAAAAAAAATGTACATGAGTTCCCTTTATAACTAGTACGGAACCAGTGGAACAGACATGTATGTTTCTTATATACCTATAAAATATTTTCGTTCAGGGTCACAAAGTCCACTGGTCAAAACAAAAGGTCTAGTGGGCCGAAATTTGTATTTAATTGTATCAAGCCCTATCCTGTGCAGCTCTCTTCCATATATATTCTCGCCGTCTTTCGTAGGTCATCCTCCCATCGTGGGTTTGGATTTAGACGTCCCTTCTTACCAAAGGTGAACCTTATGTCTGATCAAATGACTGGTCTCGCAGCTCAGTTGGACAAACACGGTTGTATGTACTTTGAAGCAAAGAGGTTACAAATACAGAAGTACACATATTTTACCGAAACGTCCAGTACAAAGAATAATTATGTTTACCACGTAACCAGTTACGTAACAAACGCCGTGATTACGTATAGGGAAAAAAACTTCTTCGTACGATACTAGTATCATACGAAGAATAATTATGTTTCGTACGTAACTAGTTAAGGAACAACAGTTACGTACGCGGCCGAAGCGGTAGAACATGGGTGTTTGTTCTGTGTCTCGGTGTTTCTATGTATCTTATGTATGTATTTACAACAAAAAAAGTATATATGTATTCTATCAGCTATCTAGCTTTGCTTAGTTTGGGCTAGATGGTGTTGTGTGAAATGTACACAAATATTTATTTATTTAAATCAATCAATAAATTTGTTTGATCAAATCGTCCATATGTTCCAGCCCACGGCGACTCCCCGTTCAGTTTCAACGTGCCGCACGCACTAACACTGGCCGACGACCGCGACCTGGTCTGCGTCGCCGACCGCGAGCACGGCCGCGTCGAGTGCTTCCGGACAGACAACGGGACTTTCGTCGATAGCTATAGCAGCTGGCTGATTGGCGGACGGCTGTTCAGCGTTGCGTACGCGCCGATTCATGGTGAGTGACCTCACTCTTACTCTAGTGCAACTGTTCACAAACTGTTTAGGCAACAAAACTCTTTCGGAAAATTAAATATTTCACGGGATCCTACAATGAAATGCTATATTTTTGTTTTATGCATTGTCACGCGCTTTGGCGAACAGCTGTAAACGTGACAGTCATAATATGATAAATAAATAATTAAATACTGCATGATATTGTTCCATGTAGCACATTTTTACTGACTTCGAAAAGAAGAAGGTTAACAATTCGGTGGTATTTTTTTTGTTTGTAACCTCATACTTATTAAAATACCACAAATACTTACTTATTAAATTGATAGAATAACATCATGAATTTCTACACTTTGCAATGAAATAATGTGATAAATGTGTATAAAAATATTTATTCTGCAGTTTCTATTGACATTATGGTAATCAACATTTGAACAAAAATTGCAAAAAATAATAAGAATAATGTTGTTTCTGTAGACGAAATCTTAAAAAACTAGTTTGATGTTTGCCTTTATCACTATTTTTTTCCACCCACGTGATGCGCTTTTGAATTGAACTTTTCGCTCCAAAACTTCGAAGTTCAATATAATTGCTGAGATAAAATTCCATAGACTCTCGCTAAAGTTACATCTCTGGCTCGGACACCTGAAAAGAATGGGTGATGATTGGGCCGTTAAAAGGGTTTACTCATCCATTGATGGATGGCGAGGCCAAGACACATTTTGTGACACTGTGCTGCGCCAACATAGTTATAGAAAAAATGTCTTAGTCTATGTAATGTTATGTCTATATACGTCTATGTGTTTATACATACAGATTAAAAATATTTAAAAAGTCGCGCCATGCTAGTTTTACATCAACACAACCGCCAGTCGTGAAGTTTTGAATGAGTCATATCGACACCGATAAGGACATTGCCCTGTACAATATTTTCGCCGCCTCAGTCATCGGGGATATAGCTCAGTGGTAGAGCATTCGACTGCAGATCGAGAGGTCCCCGGTTCAAACCCGGGTGTCCCCTGACAATCTTTTTGTATTTTTTCTTTAAATTGAAATGTTTAGTCGGAAGAACGTCTTAGGGGTCTATGTAAATAAATTTTAGCTGAAATAATCGTTATAAAACACATTATTTAATGTATTCGTTTGATGATAAAAGTAGATGTAATGAAATAAAAAAATGTGATATAGATGCACATTTTTACGAAGGTTATGCAATCAAGATACGTCCGGTCACGTCGACATCTTTATTTTTATTTGACGCGACCTTTGATAAATATCATACTTGATATTATAAAATCTCATGACACCTAGCATATCAATTTTGGTCAGTCAATAAGTTACTAAAAGTAATATAGAAACACTAAACACTAGCAGTGACCCGCAGTTCCACCCGCGTAGTGATGAAAAACGCCGATGTTGGTGATGATTTTCATTCATACAAACCTTTATCTGACAACTACAAACATAACAAAAAAAAAATTTCAAGTTCAAATCTGTCAAGCTATAAATATTGTAAATATTATAAATATATATTGGAGGATATTTTCACACAACATCTTCTAGCCCCAAACTAAGTAAAGCTTGTACTGTGGGAACAAGATACCTGATAGAATAACACTTTTTTTGTAAATACATATATACGATACATATAAACACCTAGACACAGAACAAACATCCATGCTCAGCAGAAATGTTTGCCCTGGGTGGTGATCGAACCCACGACTTAAAGCTCAGAAGGCAGACGATACTACCAATGAGCTATGAGGCTTTTTTATTATTTTTTATTTAGTGGATTGTATGTAAAATGTGTTTAAGATGGGAGGGTTGGTGGAGAGGAGGTTGTTGGCGGGGAACGGAATGTGCTAATGGTATACTCGCTACCGTTCCCCGCCTGAGGGAGTATGTGTTCTTTTTAAGAGGGATGGAAGGAGTGAGGAGTGTAGGGTTGAGAGAAATAAAGAGGGAGGGTAGTAAGTTTGTTGGAGCTATGAGGCTTGTCAAACATGTCTTATGTCCATGCATTTCCAAAAAGACCGATTGGAAGCGGCTTGCATCCAGCGTTACTTTGGGTTTAACAGAAGTGTATTGTTGTGTTCGTCAGGCGGTCGCCTGTACATAGTGAACGGCCCCGCGCGCGACATGGTCCCGGTGCGAGGCTACGTGGTCGACCTCACCTCGGGCCGGCTGATCGCGACCTTCGCGCCAGACCTCGGTCTCTCCAACCCGCACGACGTCATCGTCTCGCCAGACGGATCTAAGGTATACTACGAGTAATAGCACAGGAGATATTAAGAGCAGCCAACCCGCTGTACTTTCGATACAAGAGCTCGTACGTCTTAATGACGTAATAACAAAACTTTATTCGTATTTTTCTTTATAATAGTTATCTTGTGCCTTAGATCTAGGTCTCTATTAAAGTAAAAATATAAAACAATGAGGTACAAATCCAGAAAAGGCTCCAAACGTCCGCTTTTTTTACACAAACTTACGTCGCTTATAACATGGTCAGAAATTATAGCCAGCTATCATGTTTACTTGTAGTCCGCATGTTGTAGGTGTATGTGGCAGAGCTGGACCCGCACTATTGTATCCTAGCTATCATCTTTACGTGTAGTCCGCATGTTGTAGGTATATGTGGCAGAGCTGGACCCGCACTATTGTATCCTAGCTATCATCTTTACTTGTAGTCCGTATGTTGTAGGTGTATGTGGCAGAGCTGGACCCGCACTATTGTATCCTAGCTATCATCTTTACTTGTAGTCCGTATGTTGTAGGTGTATGTGGCAGAGCTGGACCCGCACTATTGTATCCTAGCTATCATCTTTACTTGTAGTCCGTATGTTGTAGGTGTATGTGTCAGAGCTGGACCCGCACTATTGTATCCTAGCTATCATCTTTACGTGTAGTCCGCATGTTGTAGGTATATGTGGCAGAGCTGGACCCGCACTATTGTATCCTAGCTATCATCTTTACTTGTAGTCCGTATATTATAGGTGTATGTGGCAGAGCTGGACCCGCACTATTGTATCCTAGCTATCATCTTTACGTGTAGTCCGCATGTTGTAGGTATATGTGGCAGAGCTGGACCCGCACTATTGTATCCTAGCTATCATCTTTACTTGTAGTCCGTATGTTGAAGGTGTATGTGGCAGAGCTGGACCCGCACTATTGTATCCTAGCTATCATCTTTACGTGTAGTCCGCATGTTGTAGGTATATGTGGCAGAGCTGGACCCGCACTATTGTATCCTAGCTATCATCTTTACTTGTAGTTCGTATGTTGTAGGTGTATGTGGCAGAGCTGGACCCGCACCGAGTGCACAAGTTCTTCGACGCGTCGCTCCACAACGAGAGCCGCGCGGCGACCGCGGCCGCGGCGCAGCCGTCAGCACGCAACAACACCGTGCGAGCCAAGCCCACTGCCACCGTCGGTGAGTAGGTTTGTGTCGTCACTTATGTTTCCTTTGCTGGTTCTGTTTATATGCCTGTTTGCGCACAATGGAGCTTTGCACATTATTTATTTACTATACACATTTGTAGTGGTAGATCGCCCTATCCGTGGAAGACAACCACAGTGTCCTGATAGAGTTTTTTTAATTTGGATTCTTACAATGCATTTCACATTACATCTATCCACGTCGACAGAAAAAAGAAACACCCTTAATTTAACTAAAAAAAATGTTGTTTTTTTTTAAAGCGCCACTTAATAATGTCCGTCGAATAGAGACACTGTTGCCGTTGCGTCCGATTTTCGCTATCGCAAAAGGCCACTAACGCCTACGCGCGTTAAAATTGCTGCAAGGGACTCGCTGTTGACGTTGAATAAGGTCGTAACGTCTATTAAATCCAAGCGTGTACCGCTGCGGAAAAGAGCCCTATTGGTGATTAAATTCATGTGAACGTAATAAAACTTCGCGGAATATAGTCGTAAAGAGACTAAATATATACAAATAAAAACCGGACAAGTGCGAGTCAGAGTCGCCCGCCGAGGGTTCCGTACAAACTAAATAAAAGGGGGAAATCATTTTTTTTTTATTTTCCTTCATAAACCGAAAAATATACAACGTAAAAATATTTAACACATTCCTTGCTCATCACTCGGATCCGAGTGGAGCAGGGCTATAGTAGCAGCGCCTCCCACTCGGATCCGGTCGAGCGTCCCATTCATTTTGTAGTAGTCAGTAAACCGCCGGCGTTTGAGGCAGTCAATGTTGCTTTGCGCGGCCACTCTGTACTTAATCAAAATTCGCCTAAAAAGTTTTGGTTCCGAGCTGAAGTGAAGGGTATGAGGCTCTTTCATATGATACCCCACATGATACGGTTAATTCACTTTAAAATTTGGGCCCTAATTCCTTGCATAGAGACCTCATTCCTTGAATTAAGAAGATACAGCGACATCAGTGTAACATGCGCAAAACAGGAAAGAAGACGGCAGTCGTATGATTTATGACGTGTCATCCTCTCGCTAACTCACCTGTGTATACTGTTATAATGTATTCTATGTTCATACACGCATGCCTTAAGTAGGCGTGCGTGTGTGAGTGAGTGTGCTGTCATGTTCATGAACTCACTGACCGTAGCCGCAAAGCGGTCGCGTTTTAAAAGAGCCAAAAACTTCAATAACTACGTTCTTTATAATTTCTTAAAGAACACACTTCACTACTTTACAGTCATCCAAAAGAATAAAATAGCCTAAAATCCTAGTTCATACGCTTATATCAGATTTCAAATATCTCTCGCGTGCATGTAACTCATTCTATGAATAATTTCAAAACATTTTCAATGCGTGTTACGCTGACGTCGATCGCTACCTGTGAGCGTTACTCGTCAGCAACCGATGTCAGCGGAAAACCATAGTGGTAAACATCTTGAGTAATGTTTCATCATGCCCACTCTTTTGTTTTCAACCTACAATTTTTCCTAACAAAGGGCCGGATTAGGTTTAGGCTGGAGTTTTTTTTTTTTAATATTTTTTAAAAACTGCTTTTTTGATTTTTTTGTTATAACTGTAAAAAATAATCTTAGAAGACTGAATAAGATTAAAGTATTAGTTAAAAAAATATTATTTTGTATTAATGTGTCAAAATTTCATTTGAATGAAATTTGCTATTAATCTCTTTTTTATTCTTTCCTATTTTCTTCAACAAACATGATTTGCCGCCAATAAAGTCCTATTAAAGGTAACCAAAAATACTTCATTGTAAAACTATATGAGTATAGTTTTACAATGAAGTATTTTTGGTTGAGTTTCAACCATAATTGGTAAAAACACTTTTGTATGAAAATCGTAATACCTTAATACGAAAATAATTTTCTGTGGCACGGCTTTCATTGCTAAATCAGCGATAAGGTCAGCGACCAGACGTCAGCGTCACAAGAATTCAAAATTCGAAGCTAAATAAAAGAATATGAATTGCCAGAGGTGAGCGGTCCCGCGGCGGCGGGCGGCGGGTGGGAGTGGTGGTGGGGCGCGGCAGGAGGCGCGGGAGGCGCGGCGGCTGCAGCGCTGCTGGCGCTAGCCGCCGCCGCACTGCGTCAGGCTCGCAACAAAGGTGAGTCGGTGGAAGCTGAGCCGCTCGTCTCGTAGACTGCACGCGGTGCTCGCACTACACTCACTCACAACTCGACACTACCGCAAACTTATCTGACCCGATGCTGAATGGTGCTGACGCTTGACACATCTGTCAAACTTGCAGTAGGACAAGTCTACACAATTAACAGTTTGACGATACGTATGATACGAACGAAAAAAAACTGATAACGTTTACAACTATAATTAAAATCATAGTTATTTATTGATAAAACAATTCAAAATACTGTACAAAATATGTTATTACAAATGCAAGTCTCTGCATGTGAGGGAACTTAAATATTTTTTCCTAGTAAAACTTCGTCTCTGATTCGGTTCAATCGTGAAATCGATACAGCGCTGTCGCTATCCGGGTCACATAAGTTTGAAAAGTGAGTGACGACTGAAGTTCGCGCCTTGTATCGTGCCTAAGTTCACAGCCGTCAAATAGTTTACGTCGCATAAGAACTGTTATTAAGTTAATTAACTTAAGAGAACTGTTATCGCGCGGTCCTTCAACATTATGCGTTTTTCTTACAACAGGACTATTTGTATGGGAGATCGTGCGACAACATTTCTCTTAAAAGTTTTGCCTTATTGTCAGTAGTACCATTGATTTGTACCATTGATGGTACAATTGACACAACGTTGTATCCTTAGTACCATTAAAAAGTTTTGTGACCGGTTCGTGCCGATTCAGCTTCGAAAGTGAAGTTATTCTCTAAATCTATTAGTTAGAAATCGGGAGTGAAGTTACTCCCTAATAAAGTAAGTAAGTTCGTATAGACTGAGTGGCCAGCCCTATTGTCAGAGCTATTAAGCCGCCGAAAGGCCTCTGACTTGGCTTGACGATTGCTGAACAACCGGGACCTACAATTTAACGTGTCATCCGACCCACGGTAGCGCTCAGAAAGAAATGCCACTCACGGTCACCCATCCGAACACCGACCGGTCCGTCCGTTGCTTAACATTGTCCTAGTTCTAACTTGCACACATCTGAATGAATTGAAAAGATGTGATATATAAAATCTACGTAAAAAAGAAATCGTGTATTTTAAAAACCTATGTAATTCGTGTCGAATTAATATACTTATGTACTTAATACAAAGAATTTATATACATAATAAGACGAGGATTATACCTTGTCCTTGCAAAATCTAGCAACGATCTATTACGATATGTCACAATATAATTTACTAATTCAAAAGGGAAGTTTCCAAGTAGGCATTTATTTAGTTACTATAATTTATGTTTTTTTGCATAATAATATAATTATGACTTACAATAGATCTGACGAGATTCTGAGTAATATTAAGACCATTCCTTCGGATAATTTATTAAGTTATTTATCGTTTAATGTTTGGTGATATACATATAACTTAAATTAACAACAAGTATCAATGTTAAAAGAAAACCAAAATACCCGACTGCAGAAAAGAGGTTTTTGCAGCCTAAAATATGTTTTTTTTTTTAATTTTGATGTACCCTGTGTCACTCTCACAACTAAGACGAATCTATTGACACCACTCACATCAAAATCGGTCAAGCCGTTTAGGCTCTAGGGCGTGTCAAAGAAATATACATACATACACTCGAAAAACATAACCCTCCTTCTTACGCAGTCGGGTAAAAATACGTGACGGTTAACAACGTAATCTAGTACTTACGACTATTAGATCTTTATGTAAGATCTGCACCTAGTGTAATTATTATTGTATACGCATTTATTTATTCTTATTTTGTTAAAGTAGCTTATGTGAACGTATTATGATTTGTATTATTTTGATCTGATATTTTATTTTGTAGTTCAATGTTTCGCACTGAATATCGTCAAAGTCGTCGAACAAAGACGGATTTTTAAAAACCGTCGTTGCTAAAAAAAACTTCGATCTTTAAAAAAAGTTATTTCGAAATAGTTCGACGAAAAAAAATTAGTTTCATGTTTAGAAAAAAAAAACATTACATAACTGTCGAACTTAATTTTTTTTTATTAATAATAATATAATTAAAAATATGAATATTATTTGTTCTGCATCAACGACCAAAAATACTTAGGTAAAACATGTTACTGATTTGCGCAATCGTCGTCGTTCCACGACTATGAAGAAATGTAGTGTTCTGTATTTCCTCCATTTTAAGAATTGAAATCTTCCTACGGTGTGCGATGAAAAAGAATCATCCGAATAGGATGATGTTTAGGGGTGGAAAACAGTTTTGTCATATTATTTGTATGGAAGAGCTTTCTCGAGTTTCGAAGTTTCTCTTAATGATGTGAAAATGAAGTGCAGGAAAACAGAATAACTCATTTTATAATATTTTATGATGAGATCTTATTTATGAAGATCTTATTCACTGTTTTGTGATTTTAGTTTTTATTGTATTTAGGTATCTCATTTGTTTACATTCCTCTTTTAATTATATAAATTTTAATGCACAATCTCATCATACTGCACTCGAAAAAGTTTTGCTGTTTTTCATTATGAATACAAATAAAAAGAATTGCATTTATACCAAACTGTATAACTGGCGGCCTTGTCACAATGAAGATTTATATAAAATATCGTAACACATTGCAATGAAAAAACAGTAATACTTTTTTGATAGCACTTATGTATTTAATTATTTTGTTTGATGCTTTATTGTTGTTGTAGAGATGATGTACATATACATATATTATTTGAATATATTCTTATTGGAAGCAGCTTAGTTATTTTTCTTTTCATTACCCTCGCACCCATTAGTTTCTTAGTAAGTTTGCTTGAATATTGCACCTATACAGACGTGTCATAAGAAAGAAGGCGGCATATGTGATAAAAAAAAACTAAATGTTTTTTTGGTGACATTAAAATCAGGAAAATACTCTTTCTCTATGTTTATAAAAGTAATGTTGTAATTATGATTTCAGTAATTATATATTGGTTAAATACATTTCAAGAATGCGGCATATGTAGAATAAAAAGGCGGTGTTTTTTTTTCTCTTCTCTTTTCTCGTATACACCATTTTTCAAACTTTGTCGTGTATTTTTCGTGTCAGTCAACTGTCAACCCTCACTTGTCTAATTTTGTACACGAAACTAATACAGAATTACAGATAAAGATGAACATGGCAAAATCAGATCAGGGGCCGCCCAAGCAGTCTTATTTCAATAGTACTTTGACTTTTGTCTCGCTCTTTTTACAGTTGAGAGAGCAAGATAAAGGTCTAAGTAAATATTAAAATAAGATTGCTATTATGATTGTGGTAACCCTCCAAACGGCTTAATACATAAAGTTCTCTTAATCAGTAATTTTTTTTAATCAGTCACCTTTCTAAAAATTCGTTATACTTATTTTGAAAAACTTAAAAACACTTTCCGACAAAACTGACGCAACATCGGATCCTCGTCACCATCTCCAAATCCAATCATGTAAATGTATTTTTTTATCTAAAAAACTGTAGATGTCGCCATATTTCTTACGACGGCAATACGTACCTGTTTGTTTGTAACCGCTCGCATGGGGTAAGTGTATTCCAGTATTTATTTTCAACCGACTTCAAAAAAGCAGTTTCTCAATCCGGTTAAGTAATTTATTTTTTATGTTTGTTGCCTCCATATTGCCTCATAACTTCGTCATTTATAATTAGATTTGAAAAATATTTTTCTTTTTATTTGATCTTCTATCTTTAAATACAACAACACTTACAGATTAATCCCATAGGAACACCAAAATCGGTGTAGCAGAAATTGCATATTTTGGTAAATGGAATTTACATTTTATTTTTAATTTATCGTAATATCGAACAATACTTATTTAAAATTGCGTCATTTTAATTTGTAATAATTTCGTCGACAAGTTTATATATATTTAAAAGAAAAACGAAATACCCGACTGCAGAAAAGCAATTTTTGCAGTCTAACTTACGATGTCGTTACGCGTGATCGGTGATACGCTGTTGAATGTACGTTTTTTGTGCGCTTAATCCAAACTAAGTCACTGTATATAATAAGGTTATAAATGAGCATTCTTTAGAATAACTCCAGTAAAATCATATATTTTTTTACGAAAAACTTAGTTGGATTTTACGAAAAAGCGCTTTTGTTTTATTTTTACGAGAGTTGTATTATTGTTATTATTGGAAAAAAATATAACCTATGATACTCAGGGAGTGAACACGAATCTAACTACACCTTACACATCAAAATCGGTCTAGCCATTTAGGCTGTAAGGGCTCATATAGAACAATACATAAATATATACCCACATACATATAAACATGCATTCACTTAAAAACATAACCCTTCTTCTTGCGCAGTCGGGTAAAAACTTAGTCATCTATTTTTAGGTCGCTGTAAGTCCGAGGAATACACTGATTCATACAGACAGTATAGATACTGCCGGTTAACACAAAGGGAGTTAACTGCCCACTTATTCGTATGTTAGATCTTGAATTAACAGAATATAAAGTACGAACTGGCCTTGTGGCTCAGTTGGTAGTATGTCTGCCTGCTGATCTGTAGGTCTTGGGTTCGATCCCAACCCAGAGCAAATATTTGTATGATGAGCATGGATGTTTGTTCTGTGTCTGAGTGTTTCTATGTATTATAGTATATATTTACAAAAAAGTATATATCTATTCTATCAGCCATCTAGTTCCATAGTACAAGTTTGTTTGTTACACGACAAATCAACATAATATGGAGGGCAAAAGATAAAGTGATACTAACTCACTTTGTACTAAGAGATTTGCAGTCTTAACTTGCATTACGATTTCGATAGATGCTCTTAACCCGATGACGTTGTAGGTCGGAAGAGCGTATCTAGACGCCGCTGGGAGTACGGGCAGGGAGAGTTCAAGCTACGGCGGCTGTTGGAGCGGCGACGCTTCACCCGCGTGCACTCCGAGGACTCCGACGAAGAACCTGCGCCAATGTTGCCCCACCCACCAGCTAACGCTTGATGCACTTTTTTTTATTTTTTTATTAACAAATTTATTCTACACAGACTCCAGGGTCCGTGCCTTTTATGAACTAATATGTATTATGCATTTATAACTACTTACATATTTGTTTGAAGTTATGCAAGAGGAAGACAAAATTTTAATTTACACTTAACTAACATGCATGCGTGTATACGCCGAGCAGTCCAGCTGCCGCAAGCAGCACCCGTTCACGAGTTGACGCATGTGCCAGCCCGAGCCGAGTCAACCATGTTTGAGGGAAGAGGGCGACCCGCCACACACAGCCGCCGCAAGAAGAAGCTTGATGCACTTCGAACGTTGTAAGGAGGAGGACATATGATTGCTTTTCCTTTAACAGCTCTCCATGGAAAAATATTTATTTTCTGTAATTTTCTGCAGTGGATTTAAAGATATATAGATATGTATTATGAATACATGTTGAGCGCGTTGGCCTAAGCTTACTTATAAACGCATGTTAAAATCTTACTCACTGAATAAGGACTTGTCTCTTTTTGTCAGACGGGAACTGTCACGCGCGAAAACGGAACAAAACTCTGTTTAACTAAAATACCCTTATTCATCGTTTATAAGTAAGACGGTCAAATGTATAATGGTATAAGCTACTTACAGGGATTTCAAGATTCTGTTAAATTCAGTTTGTCCTTACGATTTCGCTACCGATAACTTGTACGGAATGAAAATGTTGTATAAAGCCAAGCAATGGTTAGTAAAAAAGGGTTACTCTGGTTTTTCCATAATATTGTTATACACTAGGCATTTGAAACTTCTACGGATCGCAACTTCGTTTGCGATCAGAATACGCCGTCACACCTATCAATTAATTGAAAAAAAAACAGTTCTCGCTCGTGCCCATTATAAGAAATATTCACTAAAATTAAATTATCAAAAGTATGTTCTAAGTTGGTTCGTACTATTCTGTGGTTAAAGATAGACTCCACATCGAAGGTATGCCAAGTCACCTTTATTAGAGTCCTTAAAATAGTAAATTCTTGTTCAGCAGCGTATATTAAACAAAAATTGTGGATTGGCCACCATGTTAAAAAAATTACAAACATATGTAATTTTATCAACAAACAGATAAAGAACTAATCATTAGTTTTACATGAAATATCTTTTTGTTCACGATTTTTTTTCCTTTTACTTTGCAAGGGCCTACCTCATTTTTAGCGCAATTTTTTGTATTGTATGTATAAATAGGTATAAGAAATTCAACCATATAGTCTCAAACTCAACGTCAGGGTGCAAGTCTGGACACTTATAATGCGGACGACAAACCAAACTAATAATACTGTATGTAGGTACACTGCAATTCGATATTAAACCGACAGTGTCCATACTGTTTGTATGATTCAGGTATCTTTATTTGAAACTGAGAAGTATTTAAAGCAGCGTATTTCAATATTTTTGCATTTGATATATGTAGTTTTATTTTTTTGGTAATTTTTCAAAGTTTTGTAATGGGGACCGCCGTGACATCACCAGCTTCTAGTCAAAGGACTACTACGCTACTACTAAGGCGACTAATGATTCCGACTAGCAAACGCAGGATTTCGTTGGTTTTTACAACATTAAGAAGATGAACATCTCGCTAGAGAAGTATCAGCGACACTATTCCATAAGGACGACGGTTATCGCTTACTATCAGACGAAACACCTGCCATTTCGCTGCTCTTTCTTTACAAAATATGGTAGCTAGAACACACATATCTTTGAAATTGATGTAAATTCTAGATAGAGAAACACATTGTACATAGTATAAAAATATTTATTGTCATTCCAGTGTACTTAATGTAAATAAACTAGTGGTCTCTTATCTCCTCGCCGTCATGATATGGTTTCTGGGCGATAGCTTCGGATCGAAAACTGGTCTAATTTCGCACGACATTCCTGAAAACGAAAGCCTTGTGTTAAAAGAGAGGTTTTCAAGAATTATTCTTTATAAGTATAAAATAGTTTTAAGAACGCTTCAATGCATATGAGATCTGATTGTGTAACACGAATTTTTCTCTAGTATAACGTAAATTTTTTTCATACAATAGGAGAAAACTGGGATATCCATAAAAATAACTTCGCAGTTATAATAAATCTAATGGCAAAAAAAACAATCGTGATGAAACTAGATAATGTTTAGGAGTAAAACAGTTCTCACCTGCATGGAAATTTGTGATGTTGTTTACACAAAATTTGTGCGCTACACAAATTATTGAAAATTTACGATTGAGATAATGAACATTACTTTCATTCCTCTTCAAGTGTTTCTTAATCATCCGTGGTTTATAGCAGTGTATATTGCTACCCCGCTCGAGCAATGTATTACTGGTAGGTAACCATTATTTTTAAATTTAAATGTTAATGACGAATTGATAAAATGACGTATGTATTGTTTATATCCATTTAATTATTTAAACAAAATAAAATCCCTCCAAAAATATTAATAAATTTTAAAAAATCACAAAGATCACGCACTAGTGGAAATCTCTACAACACTTACGATACCATCGATAAGTATGCACCAGCTCGATAGGCTTGTATAATATACACGTCTATTTGACATTAGAAATGCTATCAATTAATACAAATGAGTTTGTATTTATTTTTATCTGCTCTACATTTTAATATTTTGGTTTATTATAATTTTATTACCAGGTTATGGAGAAAGAACGGAGATAAGCCGAAAACAACTCATTCTGTATAAGGTACCAGTGTCCATACTGTTTGTATGAATCGCCTTATCTATTGTATCGTTAATGTGGAGACTTCCACCACTTACTGGTTTTTCTAGTGCAGGGTTCATAGTGTTTGTGTTTGCGCAAATGGTTTGTTAATAAAGATATTTGTATTTGTACAAATAAAGATCACAGTATTAACTAAAATTCCAACTTTAAAATAATTTAATTTGAACTGTATATTATGTTTAAAAATCAATAGACTCCTAAAATTATTATCTAAGAATTAAAATAATTGTCACTACGTAAGTATTATTGTTTGTAAAGTGCCAAAATATTTAATTATTATATAAGTAAGACCATTGTTGAAAGTTATTTAATTAAAAGTTGTTTTGCTTTAATTTAGTTAGTTGTAGTCATGTCAAATGCAATGTTGTAAAATTTGTGTTTAATTTAATTAAGTATAAAATCCTAAACGTAAGTAATATTGCTTAAGTTCAATTATGTGACGTCAATGCATTGTATTGTTTAGCATTTATATTGTTATACATTTTTAAATGTTTTAGTATATATATATATGTACAAATGAAATGTGTGATGTTGTCAATAAATGTGAGCTCATATAATTGAAATGTATATCATTTTTATTACAAGCTTTTTTTATCTGCAGCCATACTCTCAACTTTTATAGCGAAGCAAAGTTCACTCAGCGCTTGTCTTGCTTATCATACTCATCGTAATTCGTATTATCTAATTGGCTTCTTTCACTAACCATTTTGAATAGCAAATAGCACTCGATCCAGCAATATAACGGTCTCTACGAGCGGCGCGAGCGCGAGTCGCAGAGTATACACTGTGACTACGCGCCGCCACTGGGCCACCTGGTCTTCACCCCGGGACCACACCTCGGGGCTCGTTGGTAACGTGATGTCCAATTTCTCTAACGCTTGTCTGCAGTATCTGGAATGATGGAGACAGTTTATAGCCAATTTTCAGCATAAATCGCAAAAAAGCAAATATTGTAATTTATCCTTGTGGTGTAAAAAATACCAAGCTGACAATCAAGTGAAAATGGTAAAAGAAAATCAAAATATCCGAATGCTTACTGCCGACACGATACTTCGCACATCAAAATGGGTCAAGCCATTAATGACAGCAAAAACATTAATGCTGTAGCAGGTAATATATAAAAATACATAACATACCCTTCTTTTTGCACAGTTAATTATAATATAAAATGTAGAAATAAGGTGATTAAAAAATTTTTTTTTTTTTATTCATCGGACTTTTGCTAATTTAATAGTCCGTAGACCAGCCATCGTCCGTCTCGCTCGCACATACGTTTTTGAAGATATAATTATCTATAATGACTGCATTAACTCGTTGCAAAATCGTCGTTTGTAAAACAAAATCACAAATATTCGACAAAAATCTCAATTTGATCAAGGTCAATTTTCATTTAAAAAAAAAAAAATTGCGTAAATAATTTCTAAATATGATTTTTATGTATGAAAATTAACTTGGATCAAATTTAACATTTTGTAAATATTTGTGATGTTATAGAGTTTTACAAACGACTATTTTTTTTTATAAATTCATGCAGTCATTTTATATCTTTAACAATTCGGGTATGAGCGAGCAGGATGGACGAAGGTCGGACTACGGGTTCTTAACATTATTCACAATAGAAATGGAAGTTTCCCCTATTCTAAGATACCTTTCAAAAGTCATGGAGTCAGTATGCTTAATGCTTCTAACAGGCGCATGTTTCAATCCCTTGTCCATATTCACAAGCATGCTTTCAAGAGCTGCCCTGTATGCATGCACCTAGAACCACAGAAAGATATTTCATTAGTAAATGTCAGAGCAACTCAACCACCCATTATAATCTGCCTCAGATTATTCTCTGCACAGGAATGGAATTCTCTGCCGCCATTTCTGTTTCCAAAGAACTACAATCTTGGAATTTTCAAGGCTAGAGTGAATAGATATCTTCTAGAATTCTAGATCGACGAGCTCCATCCTCAGCCACACCATATCGCTTCGCATCAGGCGAGTTGATGGTCAATCGTAGATATTGCGTAAAAAATATAGGCTGTTTAAAATCTAGCAATATTCAAGGACATTAGTGGCCATATGAAACATATAATGAAATAAAACCGAAACAAATTCTAAAAAAAAAAAGAAAACCTCAGTTAAAGTTTTCCTAAGTTTTCGGAATAGATTTTTATTAGACAAGATTTTGACGTGACAACGTAGACGTTGTCGATAAATCGATGAACGCCGGCTGCACGCACGAAAAAGGATGACTCATTGTCCCGTTACATGGCTAAATAGGTCAATAATTGTAATAGTGATCTTACAAATCTAAAAAGAGAATATTTATCAAAAGTAAGTTCAATGTCTAAAAAACGTGTGCGTGCGAGTGTGAAAGCGGCGCGGCGGGCGCAGCGCCACCCTTCACGTTTCCAAACATATTTAGATGTTTGAAAGTCTTGTTTGGGATGTAAAGTACAAGTATCTAGAGTATAAGCCGATTAATAGGAGTAGATGGTATTTTATTAAGATATCATTCATTTTCATCAATAATTTAAGATCATTAATTATTTTATTTAATAATAATTTTTTTTATCATTAATTTTAGTTTAAGAAAAGTTTTGTCGTGCTAACTCCCATACAAAGAGGATTAAACTGTTTTCTACCCTAAACATTAACCAATTGCGATTATTTTTTTAACTGATTGAAACCATGAATATCTATGCCTCTACAGTTTGATTTTTTTCAAATTTCATTATAATTCTGAAGTGAAAAGATTAAATTTTGAAAAAGCAATCTGTAGAGGCAATGCCCTTAACAGTTCTAATTATACAGAAAAATAATTATCGAAATTGAATAATATTTAGGGATAAAATACAGTTTTCTCCTGTTGTATGAAAAACATGTAATTTGCTGGTAAAAGATCATGTGACAACATTTCTCTTAATTCTTACCTTCAAATCTTCATATTTCCCCTCCATAAGCCTTTCAGTGTAGCTCTCTATTGCATGACACGATATTTCTCTACTTACATAAGATAACTGGCTATCCAGACTTTTTACATAGTCGCTCATGGGATAAGCAGCACTGGTCAGCTTCATAAAGCAACACCCAACTAAGCAGATAAATTTAACTCTGTCAGTGTCTACAAAATGTTTGAGCAGCAACGGACCCAAGTCCCCACATGGATGAAGGCCAATTAAACCATAGGAGTTCATGGTGTCAGGTAATTCAAGTTCAGACAACTGTTCTATGTTTGTTAAGGTCACATTGAAATGTATTGGTCGATGTAACTTTAACATAGTTTCTGGAGATAGATGCTTGCTTGCAGTATATTCCAATTCTAAATCAAGTTTTCTAAAAACAAAAAGATATATATTAAATATAGGATCTAGGTCAATGATATAAAAAGATTATATTATTTCATACATACCAATAGTACAGACCTAGCCTCTTCACTCAGTTGTGTTTGGCGCTCAATGCCTGCTGCATACATATCATATTTGTACCCGAGCATTCTTACTAAATGCCCCAAGCCCGAGCCAAAGTCAATGACAGCATTGCAATAGCAGTTTTTTGCTACATCATTAACAACATCTGCCATTAAACTGATCTCATGTCTCTTTTTCAACTTCACATGCTTTAGAAATAGATTCTTAAGCCTGGGGTGGCTTCCACATTTATCCATGGAACCATCAGAGGTTTTTGATGATGTGTTATGGGAGCTTTTTCTAGAAATGGTTAAGGTTTTGACTGTTTGTATCAGAGCTAAAAAAGATAGTGGAAACATATGGGTTGTTGGCTTGTCAGATAATATAAAGCCGAATTCTTGAGGGTTTATGTTCTCAAAGCCTTCTCTCCAGCCAGCTGGGAGTTTATCCCAGTGGTTATCCACGAAGAAGTCCTGGGGAGATGACAAATAAATTGTTTTAAGTAATTGATATGGAAAGTTTTTTTGGTTAAGTTATGTAAATAAGGTAACTTACCAACACAAACATATCAAGTAACCAGTCATACATTCGAATCAATTTCAGAGACATTCTTAATTGATATTTTATTATTTCTTCTCGTTCTCGTTCGCACATGATTTATTTATCAAATCAAAATTAAATTCTCAACACAGATTTTCAACAAGTTTTCTCTTTTTTTTTTTTTTTTTTTTTTTTCTCCTCATCTGAGGAATTTGGCGTCGCACATTTGTGCACTTGCCAGTGTCAAGTATTTTTTTTCTAATATCAGCTATTTTTTCAATTCTTCATTTGTGTATTTCTGCTTTATCTTGTATAGCGAAGATGGTCTTCAAAATGCTCTTCTTGTTGTGGGTTTAGGTTAGGTATTAGGAAATTAACCTTTGCTTTGTCTTTGTGTTTGTCACAGACAAGTTAGAAGATACTTGGTGTTTGTGCAATGTGCATAGCTTAGTGATGGGGGCGAATATCACAGACGAATCAGTGGTGAATAATCTTATGAATGATTCATTCAAACAGGCAGGTATTACAATTTGTAATTTACAAATAAAAGATTTTTATGGCACAACTGTTTCCATTGCAATAAATCAAATTAAATGCTATATATGTAAATAAAAGCAAGTTAAAAGTATTAAAAACCGCGCTGGGTAATCTACCTAGACCTGTAGGACTATTCACAACTTGTCGGATTTGGAATCGGCACGGCAACTATATCTCCATCTCTATAATTTTGATACAGAATGACAGAGATAGAGATATAGTTTCCAACCCGCTTTCGAATTCGACAAGTTGTGAATAGAAGCACTGGACTAGGATCTTTGAGGCTAGGACTAAGAAATTAGGAAACGTATATTAATTCTATATTTTCATTCGAATGAATTATTTCGGTCAGAACTCAAAAATCAGTCAAAAATATACTGAATATTGAATTAATTTGAATTTCCATTCGAATGATTTATTTATTTTCGAATGTCGAATAAAATTTCGAATACCGCGTATTGAATCAGTCGAATAATTTGATTGTTAAATTTTGGAACAATCGGCATCACTAAGTCATCACAACACAAAGAAAGAGGTAGGGCGAGGGGGGTGCAACAAAATCACAGAAGAAGTAAATAGAAATGGTATGTAGGCGGTTCCCGACCACCACAGTTACGGCCAGCAGCTTTGAACCGGAACCAGTTGAGCTCGTAATTCGACTGAGTCAGTACGTACGTCAGTACTTCAAAGTGGACGTGTAACAATTTAATAATGCCATACTGTGCCATTTTAGAACCCAAAAATAGTAGCAGTACAAAAAAATTATCAGATGGAGGTATTTCATTTTACAGGTAAGTGTTATTTTATTATTATTTTACGAAATAAAACAATTTCGGGAGGATCACAAATTAATTCTATTGTTACAGTCAAAAGACAACTAAATCCTTATCGTAATAAAGTATAATTTGCACTAATTGGGTTAGCGCTACTCAACTCAACATGAAGTTGCGTTAGGTAATTTTCGACTTTAGCACTAAGAACTTAAGAACTTTATCAGTTAAAATTAATTTAGACGACATCTAGCGTGCAATGCAGAACTAGTTTGTCTATGTCTATTTTCAAATGAGCTGTATTTGACTATTGTGCTTATTAAACTGAACTATAAAATGCCAATGTGCTAATAATTACATTTGTAGTGCAAAATACGATAGCCTTGCCTTGCCTTGCCTCTTTATTTGCGCAGACTATACGCAGACGAGTACTGGTTTCTAAATGTCAATCTTAGTTTAAAAACATTAAAATACACGAAAATTAAGCTACGGACAAACGTATAACTGTAAATAAAGTGTATAAGTAACGTCGGTAACATTAACATTATTAATTCATATTATACTAGATAATATGATTTCACCCGTTTTAATTAGTTTAAAGAGCGCTCAACATTTGCATGATCCAAGTAAACAAATCATAGGTAATAAGTATGCGCGATCGAAGCGAGCGCGAAAATTGTTGTAGTGTTTTTATAGTAACATGATTTATTTCTCGTATTAGTGAGCCCACAGTACTTCCATGGTAAAATAGTAATAATGCGCGAGCGAAGCGAGCGCGAAAATTTTTAAGGTTTTTAAAATGAAATCTTGGAAGTGATTTGATTCATTGATCGTGTTAGCGAGCCTAGGTGTTTGTGGCCCAGATGAACCAAACAAGTATATTAATGTGTTAAAAGAAAAAATGGAATACCCGACTGAATAAGAGTGACTTTTACGCTATCAAAAATTATATATACAACCATTTGAATGCATTGATTGCCAGTTTATTATTCCTAAATTTAAACATATGATTTTATAGAAAATTACAAACATACCTACGCGGTACTCCCTTGCAGGTGGAAAATATTTTTTGGTTAGTGATTATTTTTTGGTGAAGTATTTGCTTGTATTAGCACAGCATGTTAAGAGTTGTTCGATTTTATTAACGAAAAAATAATTTTTATATAAAATTGGCTTGGATCGAATTGAAATTTTTGTGGAATATTTGTGTTTTTGTTTACATAAGATATATCTACGACTGATTGCCAACTCGCCTGATGTTTAACGATGTTATTTTTTAGTTTTACGAAGGACGTTTTTTTATGAGTTTATTCAGTCATTTCATATCTTTAAAATGTGGCCATGCGCGAGCGAAGCGAGCGCGAAAAATTTTGAAGCATATTAATGCTTCAAAAACATACTTAAACAATGTAAGTTTTTTGTAAGAATAAAAATGCGTAAAATCACTGTAAAAGATTACAAATGCACATTCTGTATAATAATTAAAAAAAAAACAATTGTTTATTACGAAATAATTCGTTAGAGGTTACGAAAAAACGTTTTTTAATTTTTGCAAGAGATATATTATTATTATTACAAAAATTATAGCCTGTGACATTCTGGAAGCGAAGACAAATCTAATAACACCTCGCACATCAAAATCGGACAAGCCGTTCAGGCTGTAGGCTGTCATATAGAATCATACAAACATACTCGTACATACACTCGAAAAACATTACCCTCCTTCTTATGCAGTCGAGTAAAAATATATAGTTTCGATTTGTTATGCGCGTTTGTAGTATGCGCGGGCGAAGGATGGACTAAGGTCATACTGCATCTCTAGCAAAACTGTCGTTATGACAACCGCGCATCAGGTGTTTATCTATTATTTTGTAACATCCGTGCCATCCGCGATAATCCGGCATTATGATAGCACATAATTATTTTTTTCGGCCAATGCCATGGGGGGGTCCGGACCCCCTGGACCCCCCCCTTATATACGCCCATGTCAAGAGTATCATCAATCCATCGAAAGTTAGTATTATTAGAATGGACGTAAAAGGTATTATTTTACGCTCTGTGATAAAAGTATAGATAATAGCTGGATCCATCATATTCTAATATCGAGTACAAAACAAGCGAGTCAATAGCACTTGATTTGAATGGCGCTGCATTATCTTTAATGTCATTGTCATGTCACTATTATCATCTGTGTCAATGTTAAAAATTCAAAATCGTCTCCCTCCTCACTCCTCGCCCCTCGATGTTCGCAAAAAGAAAAAAATAGAAGAAAGGAAATGGGAAATCTCAATTAGTTCGTAAAATATGTGTTCAAAATTATTTTAAAATATAGCGCAGTGGTGTAAAGACATCGAAAAAAAGACATGTTCCTTAAAACAAATATATTCAAAGCAATTTCATTTAGAAATTCAGTAAAATTACCATTATCCTATTGGCTATTTGTATGTCTCCGATTTTTACTTACAATTATACCGCAACGGGGCTACATACACCCTGATGAGTTCTTTCAGAATATTGAAGTTATCGCAGGTAAAGTTCTATTTATGTCATTTTATTTAATAAAGATATACTTACAATATTCTGTGATAAAAGTAACCTATCGGTGTTCTTTGCAGGAGACATTCTTACCGTTGATGTTGCTAGGACCTGGGAGTTTAATCCTAAATTCCCTATTAGAAATATCTTTGTTCCTAAAATGATCCTCGGCCCACCCTTGCTTTTCATCCGCATATTGAATCCATACTGCAAACACTACCTAAATATTGACTTGAAAACGCCGTACTATCTTCTCGTTATACCGCGCCTCTTTATTTCTCTCCTCTCTCTCATAAATGACTATTGTTTGTACAGAATATGTGTCATATATGGCCAAAACTTCAGGAATCGTCTTAAAATATTTGCAAGCTCCTATGTTGTCCTGGTTTACTGCTGTAGAAGTTTCTCAAACTCCTTTGAAATGATATTTTTCTCTGTTCTGCTTCTCCTAGTCGCTGAATGCATGCATAGATCTGATAAAATAATATACCATGATGAGTTTCTTAGAGAAAAATACCAACAAGCAACAACTGCAGTGGAGAGAGTGAAACTATTCAAACTAAAGACTCACTTACCGGCACATTCCTTGAACCATGTCATTGTCATAGCCACTATTGTGGCTGTAGGTATATTTAACCGTCCAACATTTGTAGGGTTTGCATTCTCACCAATATTTTTCTGGCTTCACCGTGGATTAGGTTCTAAAGTTGTGGGATTTAAAGATTTTCATGTTAGAATATTTATGTTCATACTCTGTGCCATTCCTACAGTTCTATTGCTTATATTGGTTGATTCTGGTTATTATGGCTATCTGACGATAGCTGAATTAGAGACGCTGAAGATCTCTTGGGACAACTGGGTGGTGACACCATTGAATTTCTTGAGATATAACTCAAATATGAAGAATCTCACTCAGCACGGATTGCATCCGAGATGGCTTCACATAGCTGTGAATGTGCCGCTTCTGTTCAATATCTTAGGCATACTTGCTGTGATTACACTCACTATCAACACATACAGGTGAGTTTGAAATATTTAAATACATATAGAATATTTGTCTCTAAACTGTTAATATAAAAGTGAAAGAAACATTATATCTTTGTAACCTCTTCATGACTACACGAAAAATTGGTATTAAGACAGATGAGAGAGAGGTTAATTAATATAAATGCTACATTTAATTGTAATTGTCTTCAATTCAAGCACAGAATATAGTAAATAAGTGTGAATCAACAAAAAAAAACCTACTGTACTAACTTCTGTTTAGTTAATGTTATAGAAAGTAGGCAATTTATGAACATTTAAAAATTCTCAGAGTCAAATACCCTTATTCACAAGATGTTTAATCTCATTATGTAAGTGTTTTAATTAAATTTACTGTTTCTTTTTGTTCAGCATACACATTTTCTGTTGCTTCTGTATCAAAGCCGCATAGAAATCCTGTGTGATTTGACTTTACTGTTTGTTTATGTTCCATTTTCCCACATTTCAGATTCATCCGTGGCCAGTACAGCAAACTGCCAAGAATACAAAGCATCACTGGGCTTATGCTGTTCTCTCTAGTCATACCAGTGGCAGTTTTGTCACTATTTCCGCACCAGGAAGCCCGGTTTATCATCCCCGTACTTGTACCTTTGGTGTATCTTTACGGTAACCATTTATACTCAAATGAAAGTGATGGACCAAAGATTCGAAAATTTAAGACATTGCTTCTTTATCTGTGGTACACTCTTAATACATTATTGACTATTTTCTTTGGTTTTGTACATCAAGGTGGAATCATACCTTTTGCTAACAGTCTTCACTATGAAATTAAAAGCATTTACGGAGCACATACACATATTATAACAACTCACAGTTACAGCATTCCAACATTTTTACTGCAGTTGGAGAGTACTAATAAGATATGGAAGGATAGAACAACAGGACAGTCATATAGACTTGCTCCAACAACATTTATCCATAAATACGGTTCACTTCCAATGAATGACTTATTCACTTTAGCCGATGAAGTTTTAACTAATGCAGAGATGTTACTGCACAAACAAAAGAAACAGTATAGGTTTTATATCGCGTCCCCATGCTCCTTAGAGAGAGATATACGAAATGCTGCAAGGAAATATCATTATATTGACATAGTTGAAGATTATTCATACTTTCCTCATTTCTGTACAGAAGCTTTTCCAAAGTTTCCTAGTCATAGAGACCAGTTTTGTATTGAAGATAACCTCATACGGCAAAATGAGTCTGTTGTTATAGATCTGAATATGTTACAAAGAATCTCCTGTTTTGTGAAGAGATTTTGTCTAAGAATATATAGAGTGAAAGCTTTAAGTACAAAAATATAAATAATATGTTTACGTAAGAAGTGGCCTATTTTGTTGGTTTTTGGAGAGAACATGTACCTTATAGATTTTGTACTGTAAATATATTTTAAGATGCAAGGTGACGCTGTTGTTCTATGCACGCGAGTAACATTTTTCTAGATATCAAGTTAATAAATGTTATTTATCATTATTATTGTTGATAATATGCAAACCATTTCTCGTTGAAATGCCAAAATACCGTACTCAGCGATATCGATCCACATTCCTGTTGCGTACTGCACAAGAATGGAATTCGTTGCCGCCGTCTCTGTTTCCTGAGACGTACAATCTTGGAACTTTCAAGGCTAGAGTGAATAGATATTAGATCGACGAGCTCCATCCTCGGCCACACCGTCGCTTAACATCAAGCGAGTTGGTGGTCAGTCGTAGATCTCTAGTGTATAAAAAAAAAAAAAAAAAAAAAAACAGCATCATGAAAACAGTTTCACAATGTACTCAGAATAATATTTTATTTTGAGTGAAATGACCAGCCAAACAATTTTTTTAAATGTTTGGATGTTTATTTATTTATATCTATTATTGTCATTGAATAGGATATTTATTTTATTCTTTTATTTGAAATGTTGTAATGTAAGAAAATTTCAGTATTTTCGTGATTGATATAGTTTTTATACTCATAAATTTAAATATATATAATTTTCTATTTTCTTGAAATAGTACAAATATTCAAATAAACGCTTGTAATAAATTACATACACCATTGTCAGTTTAGAATTTTAGATGTTTTTTCGAATCAGCAAAAAGGCCACAAGTAAATTTGATTCATTTCTGAAAGCAATCTCATACATATAATCATATTTTAGGTATCTATTAAGTTTAAGCAATTTGACCCTCCGCCTACATATTAAGCTCAACATTCCAATATTTTTTTTCTATTGCCTTAAGTTTATTTTAAAATAATGATAATGTATTTTAACTAGGTAAGAAGCACTTTTTTACAAGGTGTTAAATTTTAGGGTTCTGTATTATATTACGACAATGTGTTCTGTTTATTAGGAAAACTTTATAAGCATTATCAGTTCTTCAAATTATATACAAAAATTAGGTACTTAACTCATATTGATTCAAATATTCTGATGGGAGCTTTTTAGGGTTCCATAGTACTATATGGAGGCCTTGGCTTATTGTTTCTTTCTTTTCAAGGTACAGATTCACTGTTTTACAAAATTATCTTAACAAACAATGATTCTTGAGAGGTTTTCTTTTTAATGGAATAAAAAGTATAAACAATACGATTATAACAATTTTCAGATGATAATATATTTCCATTTATATTTAAACACCTATTTCTGAACTGTGACCATGAACGCGATTATATTTTAAATTCGGAACTCAACTATAATCGTGTCACGACATGTTTTTTACTTGTTATATCTTTGTTGGTATATGAATAATTTAAAATTGACATTCCCCTAGTTAGATATACTAGATAGTGGCGATTTATGTCAATGAATGTGTATTGTAATTTTAATATTGTTTCTATATATATATGTTTAAATAAATCATTTGGCAACTTAAATTGTCTGAAACATCTTGTGATAGAAAAGCAGCTTATTTATGTTAAAGTTACGCATCCACATATACGCATAGTGGAATTTTGAAAAATCAATACTACATTATATTTAACTATCTGTGACCATAGATTTAAATATAATGGAGTACAGACAGATTTATGTCTGTGACAATCGTTGATACAAGTAATTTGCGACTGGCGAGTATCGATTTTTCAAAATAAGTTTGCGTGCCGTCCGTACGATGCGTGTTTGTAAAGTACGGACGCCGAGCAGGAAGAATTTCGTACATTGACCTATGATTACCTATCTCTGTCACTCCCGCGTGATTATATTGCTATCGCGCTCGCACAGGTGCCGGTCGTTGTACCTGTGCGAGCGCGATAGCAATGTAATCATAGGTCAACGTACGGAATTCTTCCTGCTCGGCGTCCGTACTTTAGCGTACAATACGCGCAATCTTTTTGAGGGCTCTGCAAGATATGCGCGAGCGTGTGAATAGTGTATCAAAATAACTCACCTTACAGTAGGGCCAATCTAATATGTCCCATTTGACATTGAATATATTTTAGTACCCATATTTAAATAACGGATTCGTTTAAAAAAAATGACTTTTCTCTCAGTCAATCCTCATATAAATTAAAGAGATAGAATCAATCGAGAATCGTGAATATCAGGAAATGTCAAAAATTCTGACATCATTTTCTGAGGGCTATTCTCTGTCGGATGTAAATTCGACAGTCCTCATAAAAGTATAACTGACAGAGAAAAATAATTTTCGAGACGAATTCGATATCGAACTATTATGAATATGATTAATGAAATATATTGTTGGCCATACCGTAACATGCGGTGTTGGCAGACGAGCGCGGGGAGCGGTGAAGGGCGAGGGGGCGGCGGCTCTCCCCATCGCGTCGCTCCCTCATGCTTTAATATGCGTATTGCTACTTGAGCTTAAATAGGTTTCAAAAAATGTGTACTCTTTGATAAGATTTTCTTGCATGCTTGTGTTTGACTTGCATTTTGACTGTAGTATATAAGCATCACGTGTTCTCGTCATTATAAGATCTCTTGAATATATGAATACACACAAACAATATTTTTTTATTGAATCTTTGAAATTGATGGTTTCATTCATTCCATGGTACGGAAGCATCTCCTGACAAGCACGCCTACCTTGCCTGTTGTACCAGACTGCGTAAGAAGGGTTATTTTTCGAATGTATATGGGTATGTATGTACGTTTCTGTATTACATCCTACAGCCTAAACGGCTTGAAGGATCGCGCACAGATGTGGTTAGATTCGTATTTACTCCCTGAGTGTCATAGGCTACATTTTTTTTGTAGTAACTTGTGGGATGCTCGAAATTTATGATTTTTTTTATGTATGTTGTAGGGAATGTCATTAAAAAGCAATATTGCCAGACGCTTACCGTGGCCCCTAATTTCTGCCAGACGCTTCAAAGTGAGCCACAGCGGGTTTCTACGGTGAGCGAAAAATAAAACACCACAGTTAACATGATAGTTATATTATTTCAGTTTCATTAGATACAATGAGCAATTCCTATATTTGGCACATGATATTCCAAATACTGATATGCCATAATATTCATGTGCGTGTGTTAGTGTACTTAGTGATTTAATGTACTTTACGGTTTTAATCTTTAGTTATTTTAACATTTGTGCGTATTATTATCTAAATTTACAATAGAAGAAAACTGTTCTTTGCATCTACATAATTATTTGTTTGTTCTGTGTCTGGGTGTTTCTATGTATATATGATACATTAACATTTCATTTTAAATGTTATTATTGAATAACTGATGAGGGTAGATTTATAATAGCTAACTATTATTTGATCAATATCTTCGCGCAATTGTGTATCAGTAATAAATTAATGTCGATTTCTTTTCTATTCTAAAATTATTAAAAAAACATTAATAGCAAAAATAAAATTTCTAATAATAGCTTAAAATAAATACCTTAGTAAGTTTACATACCACATACCTAAAAGTTTGAAAGGAATATGCAAGATATATCTCGTATAGAAATAAGCTTTCACATTTTGGTATTAAGTTAACCAAGCTAATTTACATTAAGAGAAATAAAAATCAATTGCAATCCCCTTGAATATAGTACACAAGGCACGACACTGCTGTTAAAATAACTAAGGCTACTAACATTATAGTAACTAGATCTGTAGTTATAACAAGTTCACACCGGCTATCTTGTTCCGGGCCATCCTGGTCCGGCTTACAGTTCTCCATTCTATTGTATTATCTAAAAAAATATTCTACATTAATGGCCATTATAAATACAAAAATATTTGTCCCAAATCATTAAATAAGAAAATAAATATTAAATATTGGAAAATACACAAAGTATTTTAAGTTATTTACATGTCATATACAATAGCTTAAAAATAAACGGGAATGGCCGATTTCTTGTACTATAGAATTAAAAAAAACTGTAATGTTTTACTGGCCATACGTTAGTATTAAAGAAAATGTGCTACAATTGTATTAAATAAAGATTAATTTATAAATAAATTACTAGTCAAATTTGTATAACAATTATTAAAAAATAACTATAAAATATAGTGAAAATGTCTGTGAGCATAGCAACATTAGTTTTACTATAAATAAGCAGAAGGCACTATTATTTATGAGTTACTAAATTAAACCTAGTAAGTATGTAACTTTTTTATATCAAACAAAAAAATATCAGCCATAGACAAGCCCAATTCAAGCGTAATTTAGACTTTTTTTTTCAAGTTGTCAATTTCTTTATCATCAATACAAAACTTCAAAATTTCAGTTTACAATTTTTAGCTTCGTAATTTTTCCATCTATATTTCATAATCTATACCATAAAATTTCAGGGTTGTACAATTTTTTACATTTACTTTTTTATGAATTTCGTTTATTTTTTATTTATAAATACTGATAATTTTTTGTACCGCATAATTTCGATATTATTATTATAAAAGAGTTAGTGCAATGTTATGGTGTTATCTTGCGCGTAGCACCAGGGCATATCTTCGCCGAACTTGCGTCTGTGCGCGTTATTTTTCGCGTCGTACAGCAGTGCGTTGTCTACATACGCGTCACACACGTTGCACCAAACGGAGAGGTCTGTCAGAGAGAGCACGAGCGCATGCTCCGTGGAGGAGCAATGGGCTTGCATGTGACCGTTGATGCTTCTAGCGCAGGCCGTCTGGAAAATAACAAGTAATTACAAATTTATCGAATCAGAAACGAAGAGGTTCGTAGACGTACGAAAATCACCGAGATAACACAGCGGATTAGAAAGACAATTATTACAAAAATATAAATCCAGGGAGTGAAGACGAATCTAACTACACCTCGCACATCAAAATCGGTCAAGCCCTTTAGGCTATAGGCGATCATATAGAAACATACAAACATAAACTCGATAAACATAACCCTTTTTAAACAGTCGTGTAAATACGAGCTTTTCGGATATTTCTTGGCAAGGCATCTCACTCCATCCTGTCTTTTGCTTGGTGGATATTCCAAAAATCCGAACGACGTATTCTGATTTCATTTTTATTATATTTTTATCATATGAACATTTAGTTATATAACCATAATGTATTTAGAATGATAAATATATACAGTAGGGCCAATTTCATAGATCACATTTGACACTAACAATATTTTTCAGTACCCATATTCACAATCAATCGGTATCCGATTCATCTCGAAAATTATACTTTTGTCTCTGTCAGTTCTCATGTAAATGACAGAGATCGAATTTACATCCGACAGGTTGGAATAGCCCTCATGAAACGTCAAAAATTCCAACATCATTCTCTGAGGGCTATACACCTATCGGAGGTAAATTCGATCTCTGTCATTTCTACGAGGACTGACAAAGAGAAAAGTATAATTTTAGAGGAGAATCTGATATCGACCGATTGTGAATACGGGTACGGAAAAGTGTCAAATGTGACCTATTAAATTAGCCCTACTTTAGTTATTATAGTTAAAAAAACTGAAACAACAGACTTCAAAATATACAATTTTGTTTTAAAAACCAAAGTACTGAACCGATTTTTATGAAATGTTTATGGGACCAATATGAAACTATATCCAAAAACTTAAATCTAACTTTTATATCTAGTGTAAACACACTAGATATATAAGTTAGATTTAAGTTTTTGAACATGTAACACCTGATTAAATAAATTATCTGAAACTATATCCTTTGTAACAAAAAAGTTCCAAATCGGTTTGTAAATGAAGGAGTCAGCAGTAAAAAACATAAAAAAATATAAAAATATAAAATCGAGAAAATGTGATGTAATTTATCGCGTTTAAGCTCCGAACATACAAGTAATTACTAAAATACTCACAATGTAACAATGCAGACACACCCAATTCTCGACCGTATGGTCACAGTCCACACACTTGACTCCCTGGTCGAAGCTCACTTCGCTCGGGATTGCGTACAAGGTGTCGAGATGCGGACACCATGGCAGGGGAATCACCGCAAACATCTCACCGTCCACAATAGCATGCATGTTCTCCCCCAAGTAGTCTACTAACGTCTTCTTTTCCTCTCCAGAAGATCCCTGCTCGCTCGCCGTTTCCTTGGAATTAGAACTCCCTTGCACTTTTACATCTTTCGAATTTTCGCACTTATTTTCAGCAGGTTTAGATTGCTTTTTCGATTCGTCTTCATCATCCGTTCCGCAGTGAACGCCATCGGAGCATTTCTTCAAACTTAAATTCGCCAAATTCTCTTCCAAGGAATGTAAAGTTTTCGAGGAATCGTCCAAACTGGATAAGGAAGTTTCCGTTTTGTCTTGACTGTCAATCAGACCTCTGGAAGGTAGAGGAGGTTCCAGAACATCTTCGGAAGGCAATGCCACGTGGAATTTCAAGCTTTTCCAGTATTTTTGGTGTGTTCTGATGACGTCATTGATGGATTCGACCGCTGACCAATGGCAGGTCGTTTTCGGTTCGGTTTGGTGCGGGATAGGGTCGCCTAATAGTGCTTTAGTGCACATAGTCATGGCGTATGAGATGCTGGTGACGTTATAACCACCTTCTAAGCACAGGATGACGCGACCGGCCGCGAGGCCTCGTAAGAATTGAGTCATACGTCCGTAGCACTCCGGCGTAACTTTGCAACCTGGAACAATACAGTTACAGCTACAGCTAAGGAATGCAATCCTGATGATCTTGTGTAATTTTTCGGGATCAATCCCGAAGCACAATAATTACATATTGCTCGAGATTGACGGGATTTTGGGTACATAGCGACTGACATAGGAATCGCTTTATCAGACAGAATCCTCAATGCTCCTTGTTTTTCAACAAGCTATTTCGAAAAATCACGCCTAGAACTAGACTTTTTCCGCATTTTACTGACAGTGTTATTTTATCGTTTTGATTTCCAAAAAATACGGGTAATTATATGGTAAATTATGTTATAAATTGTGTTATGTTAAGTTTTTTTTAAATTAATATTTTATCTTAATTAACCTCATGATCACAAGTTTACAATCAAGCAGTTTTCATCGCTTTTTAGTCATTCGAATTTAACAATCTTTTTTTGAATGATTATAGTTTAAAAAACTGAAAAACCGACTTCAAAATATCAACGCAATTCCTTTACTTGGACGAAATTTTTTCAGTTATTATGTTATAAAAACCAAAGTACTGAACCGATTTTGATAACATTTTTATGGAACTACCTCCATTATCTATCAAACAAAAGAAGAATCATCAGAAACAATTCATAATTGACGGAGTAATCGCTGAACAAACATACAAAAAATACATAGTCATATTGAAAACCTTTCTTTTCGGAAGTTTATTAAAAATATTCGAAATCTCAAAAATGCCACGATCTCGGTGAGATCAGAAAATCATTTTCGAGACATTTTTTTAACCCCTCAGCGGGTAGGGGTTAAAAACTTTTCACCATGGATCACCAGAAGGGCTATTCACAACTTGTCGGAATCGGGTCGGAAACTGTGTCTCCATCTCTGTCATTCCGAGATATAGTTTCCGACCCAATTTTAAATCCGAATGATTTTGAATAGAGGTACTGAGGGGTATTGGTGATGCACGGTGAAAAGTAGACAAGACGGTATCCAGTGGTCGAGCGTGGTTCAGTGTGGCTGAGGCGAGGGTGTAGTGTACCTCCGAGCGGGTCCCCGAGGCACGCGTCGAACCCCGCGGAGACCAGCACCAGCTCCGGGCTGTACTCGTAAGCTATCGGCAGCACGACCTGAGTGAAGGCAGACAGGTACTCCGCGTCACCCATGCCACGCTGCAACACACACAACACATACCGTACTCAGCGATATCGGTCTACGTTCTTGATGTGTACTGCACAGGAATGGAATTCTTTGCCGCCATCTCTGTTTCCTGAGAACTACAATCTTGGATTTTTCATGGCTAGATTGAATAGATATCTTCTAGATCGACTAGGACTTCTTCAGCCACACCGTCATTCAACATCAGGCGAGTTGGTGGTCAATCGTTGATCTATCTTGCGTAAAAAAACAATGTTTCTACTCCGCGAACTGCCGTTCTTCTTCTTTTTTATATTGGACCACGCGATTAGCGATTTGCCAGTGTCAAGTATTGAATAATACAAGTTATAGTGTTCTAGTCACAGCAGCGTTCGTAGCAGCGTTGCGATCTAAAAACGCTAGTTTGGTTAGTTTGAGCGCGGGGAGCGGGCGAGGAACTCGATATTGGCGAGAGGCGGAGAGTGACCGTTTTTGTATGTAGTACTGTTAAGGTGGAGTTCAACGCACGCAGCTATCTCTCTCGCGCACCACGACCCTTTTAATCATATAAAATCATTGGTTAGGGATAGGAGAAAAGTGAGAAATGATTTGTTTGTTTAGATAGAAGAAATCCTAATCCTAACTAATATTATAGCTAATATAAAAGTGAAAGTAACTCTGTCTGTCGTCTGTCTGTCTGTTTGTTACCTCTTCACGGCTAAACGGCTGAGCCAATCATTATAATTATAACTTGACACGGATTAAATTTGATATTATAATTATTGTAACTTGACATGGATTAAATTTGACATTGTATAATTGAAATGATAACTTCATATTTTTGACTTTTTTTTTCTGTAATAATAGTTTTTTTTTGGAATGTCAAATTTTAAAATTACTCGGTGAGCCCACTTCCAGTATTGCATGCCTGCTGGAGAGGCAAGTTTGTATAGGGAAAATCTAGAATTGGGTATGTAAAGAAAAATGTAACATATGCTGATTCCAAAACCATTTCGAGATTTTATGTCTATAAACCATATTTTTTTATTTAGGGCACATAAAATGATGAGATCGCGCAAATTTTTGCGAAAATATAAAAAATATTTGACCTTCAGTCGACCTCTAAAATGTAGTAAAATAAAATGTAGTTTAGTTAGTAAAAAAAGATGAAACTGATAGTATTGGCATTGACAAGAGAGACAATATCTCTATGACAACTGTCATACCAAAATAAATAAACAAAGAAAATAATTATTTTGTGTGTTTGGTGCTCTGCTACTCTATTCATTTGTATTAAATTAATTCTGTTCATTATCTTTACGACGACCTTGCTTTCCTACCGTTTTGATTGATACTGCATTTACGTTGACCACTGCTTTGTTGTAAGAAACTGTTTGCCTACTGATTGGATAAATTATGGATAATTTTGTACGTGCCGACTCTGCTAACTTAGCTAAGGTTGGGAATCTTATCATTCTGGAGTTCATCTCAACTAGCGGCAAGAACAACATCGCAAAAATCCGAGGAGCTAAAGAGCTAAAACTTATGAACAATGCCAGGATATGAAATAAAAGTGATTGACAGTACATAACTTCTTTTTTGAAATGATTTTATTGTGTTTAATTATATACCAATTTCATTGTAATTATTTAAGAGATTATTTTATTTACATTTATACATTATTTATTTTATTCTGGTTCCTTTTTCTGGTTCATTGTACTGCAGTATCAATGCTCCGCCCAGGAACTTAGTCTACGTTAACTTGTTCACACCAGTCTTTTAAAGGTTTCCTTTACTTGAGAAAAACAGTTTATTAGGATTTTTGGCACGAAAGTCGAAACATTTCACAGTTGTAGTTTCTGAATAATATTGTGAATTTGTTTCATTTCAATGCGCAAACACAATCGCGAAGACCTTAGAAAACATTAATTAATTACAACGAGCTCAATATTATTTATTAATTATTCTTTTTTTCATTCTTTATGTTTACACAACGTATTTGTTTTTTCAAAACACAACAAAAACCGATGATCTCTTGTATCAGTCAGAGACAAAAACGAATATAGGTACATGTCACTGTCAAGTTGACGTATATGTATTTTTTAGTTCATGTTGGCTATCACAACATCTTATTCAGTAGGTACGATGACGTCATCTTTCCTACGGACGATTTTATCTTTAAAAAAATATTAAAAAATAAGTACTGAACAGAATAAAAAAATATTGAAATTAGTTTTTCTAAATGATCCATTCTATCATATAAAAATATAAAAAAAATACCAAAAAAAAAACTTTACATACCCAATTGTTATAATTCCATATTAAGATCCTTAATGTACCTACAAACTGCAATAAAATTATTTGTATTTGTATTTATAAAATTTGGCATAGAGATTCTTTAGAACCTGGAGAAGGATATAGGCTATATTTCATCATTATGCGAGTAACCGCAACTATCTTAGACCGTAACTGTCGCTTAACACCAGGTGAGTTGACGGTCAAGCGCAAGCCTATCGACGAATAAAAAAAAAAAAAAACACCGTGGGGCGCAGCTAGTATTTTAATTAAAAATTATGTTATTCAGATAGCATCACTTATACTGGCGATGGCGACAGATTATTGAAAAACATATATTTTCCTACTCCTTTCAAAGAAAAACTTTTTATAAATATCTCCTCTATCAAAATAATTCATTTCTCACTTTTCTTACCCTTACTCAATAATTTTATATGTTTAAAAGTATTGTGATGCACGAGAGAGAGAGAGAGAGAAGAGAGATAGCCGCGCGCATTGAGCTCATTCTTAAAGTATTCTGTGGTCGTAGTCTAATACATACATACGAGTATCTAACCAACTGTGGTCACTTGTGTGTGTTTGTGCATGCGTGTGTTTGTCAATTTCTATTTTTCTTTCTGTCAGTATAAAAAACGACGAATCATACCCAAAATAGAGTCCATGTGGATTTTATAGGTACGTTGTTAAAAAATATTTATTATTTTTATAAATGCAGAGCTTTTAGAGCGTTTTAATGTGAAAAATGTATACCTTATTCCAGGGAATATTAACGTTGTACCCCTCCCCCCGGCCGGCGCCTACCGCGGTGTAGTCGGCGTCCTTCGAGTGAGGGAAAAACGCGCCTTGGTCGTACCGGTGAATGGATATGTACAGTATCTGTGGAATTAAATCTGTTATATATGCTGGCTAAATATCAAACAAGTGTCAGGTAAATTGTTATAATTAAAAAAACTGAAACAATAGACGCAAACGCAATTAGGAGGGAAACCACACCAACTATTAAAAATCGCCAACGGCAAAAAAACATCCATAGAGTCTATACGCCAAGTTTCATCAAAGTTGGTTCAAAATTACGGCTTGTACGCGAGTACGAACATACAAACAAACTGACAGACGAAAGAAAATTTGGCCAGTTGATGCAGAGACGCTTCGCTCGCTCGGTCAATTATTTTCCAAATCGGTTTATAAAACTAAATAAGGGAGTTATAATAACGTCTCAGGGCGTTCTACGCTACGCTTTCCTGTACAGTTATAGCATTATTGTCGAGACCAAACGAAGATGAATGCGTATTTTGAAGATGTTTTTTTTTCTTTCGTTTTTTTACAACTATAATTCTCTTTCTTAATCTTATTCCTATTTTTGTCTTGCAAGTATGTATCAGTGTCTTAGCCACCTCTACAGTCCACTACTTAAAACAATACCAGCCCCAGTTTTTTTTTAGATAGTCCATGAATAAAAATGTCACCATAATTATTATCTTTATTATTCTGTACCTTTACCACCACTATTTAGGAGCTCATCGTAGACATCAAATGTTTCAATGAGAAATAATAATGTAATAATGAGGGTGATAGTGTGCAAACTTTCCGCTAATCCTGTAGTTACATCCAATAATACTCACCCTATCATCCTCGTAAGTGATCCTCTGCGTCCCGTTCCCGTGATGCACATCCCAGTCGACGATGAGGACACGTTTGAGCCCGTGGTTTTGTATGGCGTATCGCGCCGCGATCCCCACGTTGTTCAGCAGACAGAACCCGGACGGCGTGTCCTCGTCCGCGTGGTGGCCGGGCGGACGTATCACGCACACGGCCGCGTTCGACTGACGCGACAACACCGAGTCTACTGCCTGGAGAACAAGGATCAATTTAGCTTGGCTATATATAAATAAATAAATATTTGTGGACATTTCACACAACACCATCTAGCCCAAACTAAGCAAAGCTTGTACTATGGAACTAGATGGCTGATAGAATACATATATACTTTTTTTGTTGTAAATATATACATATGATACATAGAAACACCCAGACACAGAACAAACATCCATGCTCATCACACAAATGTTTGCCCTGGGTGGGGATCGAACCCACGAACTACGGCACAGCAGGCAGAGATACTACCAACTGAGCCACAAGGCCAGTCGAAACATTTTTATAGGCCCCGACATAAAAAAGAAGAAAAAGAAGTTGTAAGTTTGACTTGTACGATCTGTGTGGCATCGGAGCTTCCAAACGGATCTCTATCTCTCTCTCTTTCTCTCTTCCTAGCTTTTCATCCCATATGGTAGTGGGGTCAGCTTTTCCACTTTTGTTTTTACACTTCACTCGATCTTCGACGTCGTTGTCGGTCAACTCGCATTCTCTCATGTCTTTTAGCACTACAGCTTTCAAAGTAGTTTAGATCTTTGACCAGGGTTGAAAAGTTGTAGTGTCAAACGGATGTACCGTCATTAAGTTTTTTTTTGTTTGATAAAGGATTTGATCGAGTGTTCTTAGCTATGTTTCATCAAAATTAGTTCAGCCGTTTTTTAACGAGGTTTTTTGAGTTTAAATTTTTTACTTGTATTATTACCTCATTTCAGGCTTTTAAACAGATTGAAGACGGGGTATTTTGTTTACAGGCCTCATGACTCAGTGGTAGTACGATTACCTTCTGAGCTGTAGGTCGTGGGTTCGATCCCCACCCAAGGCAAACATTTGTGTGTTGATTAAGGATGTTTGTTCTGTGTGTGAGTGTTTCTATGTATCATAAAATACATTTACAAAAAAAAAGTATGAACATTATGCATTCTATCAGCCATCTAGTTCCCATAGTACAAACTTTACTTAGTTTGGGCTAGATGGTGTTGTGTGAAAAGTCCAGCAATATTTGTAAACGAAATAAATGTATTTCTATTTATTTTTTTAATTTATTCGTAGCCGTGGACACGTGCCCATTGGCCGAAAAACTGAAGGTGGGAGTTATTTATTTCAGTGTTACCTGTAATACACAGCCTGCCGCAACAGAAGCGCTCTCTAGCGAGTCCGGGTGGAAGTAGACGGAGTCGTAAAGCTCCTTCTGACTGTTCAAATCGCGCAACTTCGTCGTTGCCAGCTCTTTTAACCTGGTCATCATAGAGAAGAACTCAAATAAGTATTACATATTAAAACACATAATACATAATCTAATGCATTCAATTAATTGAATTGCTGAGTTTTATACGACATAATGTAGAAGAAGAAACTTAAAAATTATACATATATTAAAACATTAACATAGTGTATAATCTAACGCATCCGAGAAATCAAACTGTTTCCCGTAATAATTTGTAAATTTGTAATTTTGCCAAAGGTCTCAGATCCTGTGTCTTTGGAGTGGAAAATTTAATAATTTTTTTCAATCAGCCCTGTTTGTACAAACTGTCCCACTGCTGGGCGCGGGTCATCTTCTCATTATGAGAACGGCAAGGCCATAGTCTACCACACTGGCCAAGTGCGGGTTGGCAGACTTCACACATCTTCAAGATCATTGAGAACTCCCAGACATGTAGGTTTCCTCACGATGTTTTCCTTCACCGTTTTGAAGTTGGCGGCAATCAACAATACAAAAAAAAATAATTTAAATTTAAAAAAAATTGCTAATCATGTTTTCGGAAATAATTATAGTTAAATTTTCAGTTATTTTGTTATAAAAACCAAAGTACTGAACCGATTTAGATAAAATTTATATGGGAAATATATCTCCTTCTTTTAGAAGTCGGTTAAGAAAGATTTTTAGAGCAGGCGCAGTTTCCTTGCCGCCGCTGCCTTCCCACCTATCGAGGTGTTTCTCCGTGTGCACGGCGAGTATCTCGCGCGCGGCGCGCCGGCCCGCGAGCCTGCGCATGCGCTGCAGGAGCCCGTAGTCGCGGTGTCGCTCGTGTATCCTCATTATCCTCTCCGGACACTCCGGGTGCCCGCTGCAAATTAACCGATTTTAGATTTTAATTACCGATTAAAGAGTCCGTAGTCCAACTATCGCCCGTTTCGCTCGCGCGTATCCACATTTTTTGAAGATATACAATGACTGAATGCACTTATAAAATAAATCGTCGTTTGTAAAACTAGATAAAAATGTAACAAATATTCGTCAAAAAAATTTAATTATATCCAAGTTAATTTTCATACTTAAAAATCATTTTTAGAATTTTTTTACGCAAAAATGATTTTTATGTACGAAAATTCACTTTGATCAAATTGAAATTTTTGTCGAATATTTGTGTGATGTTATTTTCTAGTTTTACAAACGACGATTATAACTTCATTCAGCCATTTTATATCTTCAAAAATGTGGGTATACGCGAGCTAGACGGACGATGGTAGGACTACAGATTCCAATATTATAGTTCATTAAAGTTACTTCAATCAGTAAGCACCTGAATAAAATTTTTATGTAAGAGATCATCCATCAATCGCGTGTGGCTTCAAAAGGAGGGGAAGGGGGAGAAAAATCACGAAATATGAATACCACACAGGCAGGGAGAAGAGGTGTAGAGAGATATCACGTATAAAAAAAAACACGTGACCTATAATTGGAACAAAATGATTTAAAAAGTACAGATGGATACAATTTAGAAGTCTCATCGGTGAAATTTGTACAGCCGATTACTTCCGAGCTGTGGCTGAAATTTCCGAATTAAGCCTAAGCAGCGCAAAAAATAGTCTATTATTCCATATATGAGGTACATCAATGTGATTTCTGACTTTTGTTCTTGACTGTATGTCAATAAAAAATTTTAATTGCGTCTTATTGTACATAGTTGTCGAAAAAAAAGGTTAGACAGACATAAATTTATTAGGATGTTGTAATATTACCATTAGTGAAAAGCAGGTATTCAATAACTTACGGTTCGCAAATATTCTTGTGTTTCAGCATGGCCTCGTCGTACACGTAACTAACGGTGTGTTCGGGAACACTCAAATCTGTCACTGAAATAAAATAGGATGAATATATTTGTGATGATGTCCATCATTACGGACTACGTAGAGTAAGGTACTCTATTTAAAATGAATGAAAGATGAATTTCTGTTTGAAATGAATGAATGATGAACGGCTATATGAAATGAATGAATGATGAATGTCTATTTAAAATGAATGAATGTTGAATGTATATTTGAAATGAATGATTAAACGATATTAAATTTCAAATAGTGGTGGTTGAGGATTAAAATTGAACTGCAATTCCCTTACCGATCCTCAAATGGTTGAGTCGCTCCAGTATCCGGCGCTTAGTTGCATCATCCTGCAGCGGGTAGCAGTCTCTGGTAGCGAACCTGTCCGGCCGAGTCTCGTCTCCCTCCCACCTGCAACGTGCTGGATTTAAGTTTTTAATTGAAACTGCCTCGTTGCCGAATGACACTCGATAATTTTTGACTTTAGGCGCGCTGAAATTTTATTTTATGGATTTTGAATGAGACCGATGATGATGATTGATGATTGGGCCGTCGCGCTCGGCTATGTAACGCTCGTTCGGGTAAAGCCAGCTCAAGTTGACTAAGGGATAAGATAATTAGTCAACGTCATTGCTATTTGATGAAGTTATCACTTCTGTCGTGTAGTTTAAGCACACACTTTTTGTATATAAAAATGTGCGTATCCACTTAGGTTCGTACTACGACTGTACTCCACTTATCTATTTTTAAACCAGTGGATATGGTACAAGATCACACTGCGCTTCGCTTTTTGTTTGCGCGAAACGTTGCAACGGTGTGTTTGTGTGTGCGTGTGTAACAGATTTATCGCTTTTAATCTAGTTTTCTTTTTATTTTATAGAGGTTTTTGGTGAACTTAGTTGTCTTTAATATCAAACATGGCGTTTTTATCAACTTTCCTACATATGTATAGTGTAAAAATAATTATTATTTAGAGTTTATTCTTAAGTCATGGAGTAATGAGAGAAATATAGTCTACTATTGTAATGATTTTTCAAAAGTGCGCATATGAAATAGGATAGGGTCATAAAAACATCATAAAGAATGAAAAACCATTACAAGAAATACCTGTTTAGGAAGTGTTGAAATTAAAACTTGACAAGATGAATGAATCAATTTGAATTAATGGGTTTCTTTTGGGTAAAAAGCGCTCCATCGCAGACCGCAACTTCGCTTAACATCAAGGTCTATCCATGTATAAAAAATGTATGAATACACGAGATCCTTAGATTTAATAATTTCTATGAAGTTTACCTCACCGAGACGACATGTTTCTTCTTCCCCGCGTCGCACACGTTAGGCGCACCCATGCTGGTATAAGTCGGCTGGTAGTTGAAACACGACCAGTGCTTCTTTTGTGCGTAGATGCAATTCAGAATGGTCTCTCGGATTCTGTGGGTTTCAGAGTAATGCCTTTTATACTGCGGCCACATTTGCGGGAAATAGCAACGTCCATCATCGCGATAATTATCACAGACATACGCAAGTGTGGCCGCTTCAACGCAATAATTATCGCGTTTGATGTGTCAAAAATACCGACCGAGTTTTGGTAAAGTTAGCGTCAACGCCAAACGTTATTGTTATTGCCGTTGGTGAATAGGAAATATGCACGATTTATTTTTATTTGGTCACAAAATACTTAACCACAAATAGATCCATTCTACAAAAACAAAATTAAAATACCTTCAAAAATAAGAGTTACATTTTAATTTCATGTTAAACATAGCACACGATTGCGAATGATGACGTCATGGTTCATGTTTTCCGTACAAATTCAATACAAACTGTTGTTTCGCGAGAGAGGGATAGACAACAACACAAACACGACACAATGTACTAACCTACTTTACCTTATCTAGCTAGGCATACATAATTTTAGGATGCGATACAGCTTATTAATATGTATTTGAATTGTGTACTTTCCCCTATTGCATTCTGTCGTGTATGTTATTGAATAAAGAATAAAGATCATCCCTCCCCTAAAACCAAATGTTTATATCTCGGAAGTCTATTGACCGATTGAAATATTTTTAATATATGTATTATGTTATCAATGGGGTATGTAAAGTATCTTTTCGTTAGATTAGTTAGATATATTTTATCAAAATCGGTTCAGTACTATAGTTTTTATAACAAAATAACTGGTAAAATATCATCTAAGTAAACAAATTGCGTATTTTGAAGTCAGTTTTTTCAGTTTTGTAAACTATAATTATGTAGTTAGGAAGTTAGGATGACGGGTAGGGAAGCCTAGGCTAATTTTTGTTCATACTCATCACATGGCTCCCCCAGTTGCAGGGCGGGCGGCGCATGCCCCAGCAGGGCCCGCAGCGTGTGGGCGGCGCCCTCCGCCAGCGAGGGCAGGCAGTACCCGCCCTCCAGCACTACGCAGACACTGCTGGACACTGCTGTCAGCATGTGGAGCAGGGTCGCGTAGCACGCCGGACTTAGCTCCATCTCACCCTGTCATGTTCACACAGGGTACAGGGTTTATCATCATCGACATTATTTTACTGCTAATAAATACTAGATAATAGACACAGACACTACTGAGCATGGGCCTTTTTAACAGACTTCCAAAAGGAGGTTCTCAATTCAACTGTATGTTTTTTCAACCGACTTCAAAAAAGGAGGAGGTTCTCAATTCGACTGTATTTTTTTTTATTATTTATTACCTCGTTTTCGATTGGGCGAACCGATTATGATGATTCTTTTTTATTTGAAAGCTGGTGCTTCCCGTGTGGTCCCATTTCAATTTGGTCCAGTTCTGACAATGGCATCCATGAGAAGTCGGTTGCTTCAGTTTTTTAAACTATAATTGTTTGTATGTTTGTTCAGTGATTAGTCCGCTAACTATGAATTGTTTTTGATGATTTTATTTTTGTTTTGTAGGTAATATCTCAGAGATGGTCCCATATATAATTTTATCAAAATAGGTTTAGTACTTTAGTTTCAAAAACAAAATATTTTGAAGTCAGGCATTTTTTTCAGTTTTTTAAACTATAATTAGTGATTACAAAAACTTCTTGTTTGGTCTAGATTAATTATTCATGTGATGATGACCATAGACATTACGATGTATGAGCGTGACTGCGTCCTTCGCTGGAGAATTAGTGATAGTAACTGAAGGGTACAGGCAAAGAACAGGGAATGTCCTCATTAATTGACTTGAATTCTAATGATTGGAATTTAATATACCATAGACAAAGATATGATTCCAACAAAAAAAAAAATTGTGACATTCCATGTTATTTGCCTGTACCCTTCAACTATTACACCCCTTTGTGCCTTTAAATGTGTCATAGTCAGTAACAAATACGAGAAAAGGTATGATGACATGACATAAATGGCATAGTAATAAAGTGGTGTTTCGGGACTTCCAGAGTGTGCCGACGTAGAAACCAGCGTTCCATAATAATCTTATCCAGAATCGGGTTGAAATCAGGTTTTTGAAGAAACCCTAACTTAACTAATAGGTTCGCTATTGGAAACAAAAAAATAAATAATGTCATTTGTCTTACTAATAATTATAATAATTATTAGATCGTAGATCGGTCTCAACGCCGGGCAGTGCTCGTCGACATCACCATCCCACATGATGAGAATCTCGTGAAGGCTGAGAAGGACAAGCTCAGCAAGTACCTTGACTTGGCTCACGAGATAACCGCCATGTGGGATGTTGACTCGACGATCATTGTCCCGATAGTCGTTTCGGTGAACGGTGTCATAGCGAAGAGCCTCGACCAACATCTCAAGAGACTCTCGCTCGATGGTTGGGTCAAGGGTCAGATACAGAAGGCAGTCATCCTGGACACGGCACGTATTGTCAGGAGGTTTCTCTCTCTGTAGCCCCTACCACCGGCAGCTTGAGCCCCGCCCCGCTGCCGGCGGCACCCTAGTTTTAAGTTTTTTACAATATTTATGTTTATTTTTTATAAGTTTATATATGTGTTGTACAAAATTTAGAATTAAGATTGTATATAAATAAATGAGATAATAATTAATTAATTTTCCTGATTTTTTGTTTCGTTGCTAAAGTTGACAACAACCAAGCTGGTTTCCAATTTTTATTACTATGCCTGATTTTCTTACGTCGTAGGTAGCAGTTGATGTTACTGAAGTAGTCTGCTCTAAGCTACTAAAGCAAATAGACGTTTGTTAAAAACTATAAAGTATTCAATTATTTTCATCCCCTTCTGTCACGTTAGTAGAAAAACTACATGTGTATTAATTGATAGTTAGAGCGCGGTATTTGTATGGAGACCTAATCCAGTGTTCGGGATATGGCTTCAAGTAAGCAACTTGCTCGTCAGACTCCAAAGCCCAAAGCAAAACACACCGATCTCATTTCTACCTTCTCATCTCCTAAAGCGGCGTCGAATCCTGCCGACACAAGGATGAGTTGAGGCGAGTACTGATAGAGACAGAAATATACAGATACTGTGTAAGAAAGGGATGCAGTACCTCGGGACAGCCGATCGCAGCGTCGTATCCCGCCGAGATAATGATGAGCTGCGGCTGGTACTGCAGGAAACAATACAATAATTAATTAACAATATTGTTATTTCGATATTTTGATTAGTATTTTTCAAAAAAAAATATTTAAATAAGTATTAATTTACAAAATTTGTAGCCAGTTCAAAAATATTACATTACATGGGAGCCTTTACCAATTCAACCACGGGTATATCACATGAAACTTGTGCTTGATTAGTATAACCAAAAAGACTGTTTTTTTATTTTTTATTTATTTATACATAAATTAATACACTTTGTTATAAAATCATCTAAAAACCTAGATAAGGTTGGTCTAGATGACCTGTTCTCGTAATATTACATTTAATTACAATATAATGTACACAAACAACACAACTTGACTAAATGTTGTGCGCGATCACGCAATAAGACAGCTGATGTAGGCATGTAAGGTAGGTACTAAGTGCCCATTTCCAGGAACTGTAATATAAAGAAATATTCGTAATTGTTTACTTGCACCCTACTCCAGCCGTTGCCGTCACCACTCAACGCACACCTCTCAATACTAACAATCTCGCAATAATGATTGGAATATGCGAGTTCAAGTCTCGTCGAATGTGATATTTTTGAACCATATACGAAAGTAATACCATTATTTCGTTAGCATCTAAGATTTGAAACACAAACAGTTTAAAATAAATATTTGAAAAGTTTAGCCTTGATTAAAAAAGGTAGTCCCAATATTTCTTTTATAAAAACCTTAGTTACATTATGCGGTGGCAAAACGTAGCCAAGGCTGCGTTATAATTTTGGGTGCAGCAGAGCTAGCATGGAATTTAGATAAATTGTCTTTCCACCGTTTTGTCCAGTGGAAATAAAATACATACTGATGGTGACAAGACATGACATTAGTTTCCCAAGTCTGACATTCTCACTCCATGATTCCCTAAGCCCATAGGCTCCATTTTTATTGACTTTTCAACTGGATTGGATTAGATACTGAAACTGTATTCGACCTCTACTTCATAGTATCTGGGGGTAGCCGAGTAATCCACGCCAAGGACAGTAACATCTGGTACCATATAGCGATATAATCTTGGTCTTGTTTAAGGGTATGTTGCAGGTATAATCTCGCGTCCGTGTAACTATATTTCACCTCGAAATTAGGCTTGAATGCCGTGGGTAGTAACAGCTATAACAGTTCAGTATAGAGATATAGTCTTGATCTTGCATGTCGATCTTGTTCATTTAAGTTCATATACATTGCAGGTATAACTCTACATCCGTGTAACTTTATCTATCGTACCTCACCTCGAATGCCATGGGTAGATGGGTAGTAACAGCTGGTGCCATATAGCGTTATAGTCTTAGTCTTGCATGCCGGTCTTGTTCAGGGGTACGTTACAGGTATACCGCACGGACTTGTAACTATTATCTACCAAATCTCACCTCGAAAGCCATGGGCAGTAACAGCTGATGCCATATAGCGATATAGTCTTGGTCCTGCATGCCGGTCTTGTTCAGGGGTACGTTGCAGGTAAAGCCCGCGCCTCGCCCCACACCCGTGTAATTAAAGTTAGACTGCCGCAACTGAGGCCAGAATGATCCGTGATCATATCGGTGGATTGAGAAATAAAGCACCCTGCGTACAAAAGAAAATTTTGATACAAATTCAAACTAATATGACATATAAAAACCAAAGTAATTCTGTCCTGAGAACCTTGAGACGGAAATAATCTACATTTTATCATCATCAAATAGTTTTCATTTTTTTTTTATCATTTCAATCTAGTTTCCATACAACAAGGTGTACAAGCTTTGCTTAGTTTGGGCTAGATGGCGTTGTGTGAAATGTCCACAAATATTTATTTATTTATTTATCATCATCAACATTCACTATCACCATAGTTTCTCAACACTACGCGGGTGAAACCGCGGATCAGAGCTAGTTGTCACATTATTTAAATTAAAGAAATGTGTGCTGGCCAAGGCCAACACGAAGCAAGTTGAAAGTAAGAAAAATAAGGGTGGGAAAATGGAATCAGAAAATTGGCTTACTGGTTGATGTGTGCTGACGGTGAAGTACTGGGACGACCATAGGTCAGTCCCGGGATAATGACTCTCGTCAAGATAAGAAAGATTGTAATCCGGCTTGAAGGAAAATATGTACTGTATGGTGTGATATGGCGGAAAGGATATAAGGGACGTTACCGTTATTTTAATTTGTAACTGTTTAACATACCTGGGATCGTCGTAAAACATCTGTTGTGTAGCTTGCCCGTGATGAACATCCCAATCCACTATTAATATCCTGGCAAAATAAAAAATAGCATGGTGAAATGAAATAAGGTGCTATGTATGCTTTGTATATGATTATAGCACACAATCCACGTAAGATATTCTTATTGCTCGAATTCAGGTTTCTAAATTACCTTCTACAGACTAAAACAACTTGACTGATTTCGATTTGCGAGATATGATTAAATTCGTTTTCTACCTGAGTGTTTTAAGTAAAATTTTCTTAAATAACAGTACTTTGGGTATCAAATGAAACAGTTTGTTGAGGAGAATACGAAAAGCTTGTTTTAAACGATTTTTTTACTAACAAAAAATAACGACCCGTGTAGGACGACCATAGCCACAAGGTAGACTAGGACTTCATACAAATGGCAGGAAAACATTAGATACGAGCCAGTTCCTATAAGTCTTTTTTGGAAATCCATGGGGGAGAGACCTATGTCCAGTGGACTTCTTGTTGCTGAGATGACGATTATGAAGAATAATTTTATTTTAATATGTAAATGCATAATTTTCGATTGTTGATACTAACCGGCTGAGTTCTCTCTTATCAATGGCGTGTTTGGCCGCCAGCGCCACGTTGTTATAGAAGCAGTAGCCGCAGGGCTCCGCGCGCATCGCGTGGTGTCCCGGCGGCCGCACGAACGCCGCCCCATTCTGCACCTCTCCTAACACGATGCGGTCTACCATGTCGATCGTCGACCCTGCAGCTAGGAGGGCCAACTCGTGGGTACTCTGGGAATAGGTATATAAATACTCTGTATTGTACACACAAGGAAAATTAGTTTTAAACCTATAACTGGCAGCCGAATCCTTGCCTAAAAGGTAACCTTAAATAAATATAAATATTTGTGGACATTTTACCATCTAGCCCAAACTAAGCAGAGCTTGTACTATGGAACTAGATGGCTGATAGAATACATATGCATGTAGTTTTTTTGTAAATATATACATATATGATACATAGTAACACCCAGACACAGAACAAACATCCATGCTCATCACAAAAATGTATGCCCTGGGTGGGGATCGAACCCACGACCTAGGTGGGTAGCTAGCTAGCATCTAGCTCAGCAGGTAGACATACTACCAACTGGCAAGTCAGTCATACAAAGGCCAGTCAAAGCCTTACAGCCTATACAGACTCACGCCGAGAAAGCCCGAGAAGCGTGAATGTGAGAGGTTTCTCTACGTCTCTTTCTCGGGCTTGCCTGTTCTCCGATCGGTGTCGGTATTTTTGCCCGCTACAAAGGGTGTCTCGGGCGAGAAAAGAGAAGACTATTACATTCTTTTTCGGTCTCAGTGCGAACTAGGAAGCGAAATCAAGTATACCTAAGTGTTTATCCGTTTATAATATATCCGTTATCATCGTCTGGGTCTTATTTTTTCTTTGCTTTTTGTTTAGTTTTAACAAAGTTATAATAGGCTATTGCACAAATTACCAAGGTTGCTGCACAGACATCCATAGCGGGTGGGAGCGAGAACAGTAAGTGAGAGCATAGTGAGTGTGGACAGTTTTTTAAGTCTCGGTAGAAGTATATAGTAGGTTTTATCGTATACATTTCGGTGAGTGTGCGTCTGCTTTGCATGATCTCATTCCCCCGTGCCCATTTTTCTATCGGACCGCAAGAAGCACGAAAAAGCGACATCTTTATATGGTTGATATTCCGAAAACACGTACGAAACGCTTTGGCTCCACTTTCATTGTACGAACCGCCAAACTGTGGAATGCGCTTCCTGAATGGGTCTTTCTGACTGGATATAATCTAGGTGTCTTCAAATCGCGAGTGAATAGGTTTCTTCTAGGCAAGCGCGCTCCATCGTAGACCGTAACTGTCGCTTAACACCAGGTGAGTTGACGGTCAAGCGCAAGCCTATTATCGAATAAAAAGTCTCGACGAGACTTCTTGCGGATACTTCTCTCTGTGAGTCTGTACGGGGCTTTAGGACGGATGGGATCTAAAATAAAGACTATATACAGCACGCCCCAACATGTTAGGTGTGCAGTAATGTTTTTCTATTTCTAAAAACAAACTTAATTAAGGTCTCTGACAAAATCCGACAAATATTTTGATAATTATAGTTTGTTTTTACTTTCTTTGCCCGCTATTTTTAGGCTTCCGTACTAAGGGTGCGAGAGAGAGCCTATTCGTGAGGCAACGGCGTCTGTCTGTCTATCCTACACTTAACCGGCTGTATCTTTTAGACAATAGACAATGTTTTTATTGTGACAAAAACTTATATATTTACATGACTTACACCTAAAAACTAAAACTAAGTTTTTGCCACAAACCGGCTCCAGCTCAGCATGGTGCCGGTTGTTGCCAACCGGCGCGGGTCTTCCGCTGGATCCTGCAGGACCCAGCCCTACCCTAATAGGTAGGAAGTTGATATTTTTACAGAATATACTTCTATAAATAATGTAACTAAACTCACGAGTAAGTAACTAACCACTGTTAAAAGTAGTAAAATCTAACCACTGTTTTTAGTGAAACTCACCCAGGTACTAAATAGTAACCGGAGAATGTGCAATATGTTCATTTTCGGCGTATCTCAACAAATAAATAGATCGACGTACTCCATCCTCAGGCACGCTGTACCTTACCATCAGGCGAGTTGGTGGTCAATACTAAAAAGGTATTAAAAAATCCAAGTGTGAGGCATTATTTAAGTATATATCGTATACTCACAGGATGTATATAAATGGCATCATATTTGGAAGAGATCTCCTCCAAGTGCTCGACATCCCGGTTGTTGTGAGTGGTCTCCAGCATCCAGTAGACGGAGGGCGAGTGTAACACGGATAGTTCCTCCTCAGTGGCCGCTCGAGGCTCGTACTGTTTGCATTCATCTATCAGCTTCAGTTCATTGCACCTGGAATAAAAAATAAGTCTTGTAAAATCTACTATAGACGGTTAGTAAAATATTGTGTAGTCACCGACATAGCACAGCGGATTAGCAAGTTGAAGTGCCATTGAGCAGGGCAAATATAGCACATAGAACTGATGGCTGATGGGGGTTCTCGAAAAGTTCTCGAGTGGAGACCACGCAGCGGCATGCGCAGTACAGGAAGACCAGCCACAAGGTGGATAGAAGACCTCATACAAGTGTCAGGAAGACGTTGGATGCAAGCAACGTCTTCCATTGAACGCCAGTCAGCCTAAGCTTCCTGTTTCTAGTCACAGTGCCAACTGCATTCCATGTAAAGTCACTCCATCGTATCTCAGGACGTCCACTACGTTTGCCGACACACGGTCTCCACTCAAGAACGCGTTTCGCCCAGCAGTAATTGGTATTATGAAAAATATGGCCGGCCCACAGCCAGCTCAACTTGCTAATCCGCTCTAGCAGCTGTTACACTAGCTCTAAGTTAATTTCTCTTGATTGTAAATTTTATGGTGTGTGCAATAAGGTGTTTATCTATCTATCTAATACGTTGTAATGTGTATTAACAAGTGGATAACTCTCGTTTTCTGACGAATTTCTTCGTTTCGGATACGATCCCTAAGAGAAACACCGAGCACAGCTCTTTCCATAGCTCGCTGAGCGACTTTCAATTTGTGACCGTGCCAACTGTGAGTGCCCACGTTTCGGCACCGTATGTCATGACAGGTAGGACGCACCGATTGAAGACCTTCGTCTTGAGACTTTCCCGGATGGGTGGTGTTTTTCATCACTACACCAGTAAAACCGCAGGGCGCAGCTAGTATACCATATATCAGCACAGACAGGCTTTTATCTTTATGGATTCCATTCATATCGTGTATTTACTGAGATAACTGGAATCTTACGTGCATAACAAAGTTTTAGTAAATAGGCAAACAGTAGGAGTACATATAAATACACAATACTACGAGTATATAACCATAATTACATATGTAATTTTTACAAGGAAATTGGAAATAGTGAACAATACAGGCATAACCATAGCATAGCATTCTTGTTTCCAATCAGATGAAAAAGGATCATACAAATCAAATAATATTTACGTGTAGAAAACGGTTTTCTATTTTTAATCGGCTTCCAAAAAGAAGGAGGTTATCAATTCGGTTTGCATGGTTTTTTTTATAGGCAAATCTGTTGGACCGATTCTTGTAGAATAGCGACTAAACCGCAGAGCTTAGTATATATTAGTCAAGTAACATGTTACATACGCGCATATACTAGTAAACTAACATATTGCAAACATAGATAATATACGATTGACCACCAACTCGCCTGATGTTAAACGACGGTATAGCCGAGGATGGAGCTCGTCGATCTAAAATATATTTATTCACTAAAGATGGCGACAAAGAATTTCATTCCTGTGCAATACGCATCAAGAACATGGACCAATATCGCTGAGTACAGACTTTCGGCATTTCAATGAGAAAGAAATGGGTGGTTATGTGCCGACTTTTGCTAGTCCTGTAGTGAAATAGGGAAGGTGAAATGAGGTCGTGAAGCTCTTGCGCACTCTCCGAAATTAAAACGAAATGATCCTATAGAATATATGTAGACAGAGAAGCTATTTTACGGCGGTGCACGAGACTAAGTAGCTTCTTGGCAATCAGTATCGTCACCGATCGCCGGTCAACCGACTCTAAAGCTACCAGCTGACAGTTGGCTGATCCACCAAAAAGGTGGCAGCAGTACAGTACATTACCTGTCGATGACTCTAATAAGCCTCTCGGGGCACTCCGGATAGTTGTCATCCCAGAGACACTGGTGCTCTGCCATGCGTGGCTCAGTTACGAACCCAGTGGGGCCTTTCACTTTTGACTTGGAGTCGATCGCCTAGAAAAAAAGCATGTATTTCAAAATAATATTAAAGAGTTTTTACTAGATATCAAAATCAAACTGCTACTTTAATTTAGTGTCGATAGAAAGAAAAATATATAATTATTTGTACAAAGCAAGATCATGTCATTAAAAAATTATCAGAGATTTCGGATTCCGTGCCAAAGATATTGATCAATCTAACTTTTCTAACTACACCTGGAACATCAACCTGTCAAGCCATTTAAGGGGTCTCTTCACGGCGAGCGGCTCTCGCACATATCGTCTTTTTTATGGGGCTTCAATAATTATAGTTTATAAAACTGATAAAACCGACTTCAAAATACGCAATTCGTTTACTTGGTCGCCATTTTGTTCAGTTTTTAGGGTTCCGTACCTCAAAAGGAAAATACGGAACCCTTAGGTATAGGATCACTTTGTTAACCGTCTGTCCGTCCGTCCGTCTGTCAAGACTTGTATTTCGGGGACGCGTAACTTACTTCTACACGTTTACGTTTACGCGTTACTTCTCAGTTGTCATAAAAAAAAGTTACAGCCGAATATTGTCGCAAAAAACGCATATTTCAACACTCACAATGGGGTACATCCCGTTGTGAAATTTGGCAAGAAGCATTGTCATATAGTACACATTAAGAAAAAAACTGTAAATTTTCAATTTAATCACAAAATATAGTGTCTTTACGCAGGGAGGAGGGTCCAAATTTTAAAGTGCTTTAATCGTATCATGTGGGGTATCATATGAAAGAGCTTCACTACATGAAACAGGTTTTTAAATATTTTTACGATGTATTCACAGTTTTCCTTCACCGTTTGAAACTGGCGGCAATCAACAATACGTACATAACTTCGAAAAGACGAGAGTTGCGTGCCCTAAATTTGGTTGCGATATATGGGACCACCTCGGAGGTGTTAGATAACAAGCAAAAAAAGAATCATCAAAAACAACCAATAGTCTAGTAAAAATAAATCCGTTTGTATGGAGCAGATCGCAGTATTTGCAACTGGGGGGATTCTTTGAAATTATGATTGGAAAATAGCTAAAAATCATAGATCAACAATAATCCCCCTATTTACAGACTAGCTGCGTTCCGCGGTTTCACTTGCCTAGTTATGAAAAACGGTGATCATTATCATATCATCATTAGATAAGTAGCTTATGTCCTTCTCCAGGTCCAAAGCTATCTCTATACTAATTTTCATAACGATCGGTTCAGCCGTTTAAGCGTGTAAAGGTAACAAAATTAGCGTTTATAATATAACTAGCGGACCCGGCGAACTTCGTTTCGTCTAGCAGTCGAATGTCAAATCATCGTCAATAGTCACAAAACCGACCAAGAGAGAGTCGGAGAGTTCTGAACAAAATTTCGTCAATCAAGTACATATAATTGTCAAGAGTGCTGCTACCTAGAGACATCATTTTATTTTTTCCTGTAAAGTTTACGTAAACGTCTATCATGTCAAATTATTTTAGATAGTTGACCCGGTGATATTGTGTAGTCACCAAAAGTTACCAAAAATCGATATGAAGTGAAGTGAACTTACCGTGATTAACAAACACTTATTAGCAAACAAAAAACTACTTAGTCTTTAAAACAAAACGAACTTTATCAAAAACATATAAAATTATTATTAACGCGGTTATGTGTTGTCACAGATTACCACAGATTCTTTTGTTTTAATTGAATGACGTTGACATTCGTTACGCGCGTTTTTTAAAATATGCAAAATTAAATGTATATTTTTCAATCTTTCTGAGAGATTTTCTTAATATTTGTTTCCGTAAGAACCTTGTACAGAGTATTAGAAAACTACAAAAAAAAAATAAGCCAAATCGGTCAAGCCGTTTTCATGTTATGTCGTGACAACGGAAAACGGGTTTCATTTTTATATATATAGATTATGAAATTGTGTCAAATGTATTTCAAAACACCAGTACATTCATTTAAATAACAATATACTTAGGTGCCTTTTATGTTGTCTAAAATTTTATTTTTACTAGACTACAATATAATTTGACAGAGTAATCGCAGACCAAACATACAAAAAAAAAAAATACGGTCAAATTGAGAACCTCCTTCTTTTTGAAAGTCGGTTAAAAATGAAGAAGTTTATCAATTAATTAGTAGCGTATTTTTAACCGACTTTTAAAAAGAAAGAGGTCCTCAATTCGACTCTATGTTTGTTCAGATATTACTCCGCAAAATAGAAATAAATAATAATAATAATAAATATTGGTGGACATTTCACACAACGCCATCTAGCCTAAACTAAGCAAAGCTTGTACTATGGAAACTAGATGGTTGATAGAATACATAGATACAGACACAGAACAAACATCCATGTTCATCACACAAATGTTTGCCCTGGGATATATACTCAATATATATACACAATATACTCACTGTTTGATAAGGATCTCTCAGCTCCATGTTAAATGAAGTTTTTTTCTTCTGTTGCGCTTTCTTCTTAGCAGCGAGGACTGACTGTGACGGCTGCAACAAACACAATGATTTAATTTTACAATTCACTTGAAAACACTTATCGCTAATTACACAATAATAACATTCCCTCTGTCTGATAATACCACAAGAAAAGATATAAAAGATTCATTATAAATGTTCAAAACACGATTACAGAAAATTACTATGGCAATAGAGAAAGATTAAATGACAGGCCAAGTTCGAGTTTCGTCACGCGCAGTGTAGGGTTCCATAGTTGCACATTACAATAATTATGTTGATTTAAAATAGGGCCTCTTGTTGACAAGTTATGAACACATGAATTGAGATATAAAAATAACAATTACTGTTGAGGCATTGTAATAGTGTTATCATGACGCTAAAATACGCATATCAAAAGTATATTCAACAATTTTATATCTACAATAAGTGATCGAGACCCGTATATAGTAGGGTTCCGTAGCTAATGCTGTAATTTAAGAGATCTACTTGGTGAGCATTTTTCGTAACTTGGTGAAACTTTTTCGTGATAAATAAGTAATTTTACGAGAATGATTTTAAGAAAGCCTTTTTTAAATAAAATAAATCTTTTACAGCGATTTTACGCATACTTTCTCACAAAAAACGTACTAAACAGTGCAATAAACGTAACAAAGTCGTAAGGTAGAGTGCAAAAACTGCTTTTGTGCAGTCTGGTACTTTGTTTTTATTTTATTATAGATACTTGTTAAATTACTCATACAACAACACCCTTACACCATGGGGTGGATGAGTAAGAAAAATCTTATCCCCAATTATGTTGTGTAGGGGAGGTACCCTAAAAACATTTTATTTTTCAACTTGTTAGCGTGACTAATATGTATAGCTAAATTACAGGTTTCTCAGCTTTCTAGTACTTAGAATCCTTGAGCTAAACCATGGAAAGTCATGGTGGAACCAGAGGGTTCCTTGTTTATTATGGAACCCTAAAAATGGTTTTTAAGAAAACTGAAGAATCAATGAAATCTATTTTTTTAAATACTTGTGGACATTTCACGCAATACCATTTAGCCCAAACTAAGCAAATTTTGTACTATGGAACTAGATGACTGATAAAATATATATATACTTTTTTTTGTAAACATATACATATGATACATAAAACACCCAGACACAGAACAAACATCCATGATCATCACACAAATGTTTGCCCTGGGTGGGGATCGAACCCACGTCCTACATCTCAGCAAGCAGATATAATACCAACTGAGCCACAAGGCCAGTGATTATCATTACGGGACTATTCCTGAGTATCCTCAGGGGTAGTTTCATAAAAATGTTTCTGTCATTTCTAGCAAAAAATAATCATTGTTGCTATTAAATAGCAAAGTAAATAGTAAATGAAAAGTTATTTATGTAATTAATTTTGTAAACTCTCTTTTGTTAGTGAGTAAAAAAACTGTAGACACTGGTTTTATAATACCTGTACTGTTTTTGTCTCAAAAAGATTTTATTATAGAATTTGATATTTCTATTATTTGTTACTTTAATACAAAAACATATTCTTTGTATTTCAACGTGGTAATCCTGATTCCAAGAAATTTTGGTTTATAACAGATTATATCAAAAAATATATTTATCTACATATATAAAAACATTACAGCTAAAAGAATTTAATTCATGCTAAAACATATTATTTACAAGATAAGTGGTGAAATAGGTTTTAGATAGATAGATATTATTTTGTTGTTTTATGTTCAAGGACAGACTGCTAAATTGTGGAATTGTGTGGCGGCGCGGCGGCGCGGCGGCGCGACGCCGGCAGCGTGGGATTATTAATAATTTTCGCAAAGAAATTGAGATACAATGTTAAAAAGAAATCTATCTTTAGCTGTAATTTTAAGACCAGCGGAACGGAAAACACTTTTTTACTTGCTATTTTAATAATATAAATGCATAGTACTAGTTTTTAAGTAGAGATTGCAACCCGGTATGTTTCCCAACCCGGCCGGGTTGGCGGGTTGATGTGTTAGTGATGAAACCGTTAAAGTATTTTATGAAAATTTGCTATATAAGAATGGAAAAGGACAATGATTCAAGGTTACGAATGAATATTTATTTCAAACTAGCAAATCAACAATAATCAGTCTCACTCTAAAGTCTCAAAATCTCTGATTTAATACAGAATTGATTACTTTTAGTTATGGACGGAATAGTAACATTAGTATTAGTAATGATTAATTTTTATTAGTTTATGCAAGCAGCTTTCTCTTTACTCGTTCTAGTGTCCATTTGAAACATAGTATTAGAATAAGAAACTAATAAAGCTTAAAGCACTAAACTTGTCATAACAACTTAGATTAGATAGATAGATACACTTTGGTAGCTTTGGTAATATTTGGTATAAGCAAAACAAATTCTTATTGGCGCGTCAGAACGGCAATGTGGCAGCTCGCAGCGGTTGTCATGCGAATTTTCTAGGATTTCGCGCTCCCTCCCGCGCCGCGGTTTCATACCGGGTCTGGTAACCGGGCCGGTAAGCATGGCCGGACCGGGACCGGGTGGGTCCAGCCCGGCCGGGCCCGGTTTGCAATCTCTAGTTTTATGGCATCCCACCAAATACATGCGAGTAATCTGAGCGGTACGGGAATGCGTAGTGAAGCTGTGCGACGGTATTCAGATACGGATCAGCTTCAGAATCTAAAGATACAGAGGCTGGGTCGACGTAATTGTCAAAAAACTATCTGTTGCAACTATTAAGCGAGTTCTAAGAGGCCGAGCTGGCTAGAGTGAACGTCGCCACTCTTCCCGAGTCCGGCGCCTGATTGCATGCCTTGCCATCTCCACACATAGGCACGCTGCTAGACGACGACTTACTGAGAGTGGCTTCGCCTCTCCGGCTCGATTGCAATGTTTGCGAATCTCATACTTGTATTAGTGGTGCGAATAGCGACGCCAACGGCCACCACGGCTTGGCTTGCATGCGATGCACTGGTCGTAGACCATAGCATCATGAGATTAACAATATAATTAGGCCAGTGTTGGTGTCTGCTGATTTGCCTTGGGTTTTGGAGCCCCCTGGTTTTTGCAGTTAAGACGGTAAGCGAAGCGGCCTGACGGTCTCGTTTTGATTCCATTGCAAATGTCACTGCCTCCTTTGGGATGCGACGTGCGTAAGTACATTCGCTTCTTGCCATCTCGCCGCCACGCAGCAGTCAGTTGGTGCAGGAGCAGAGGCAGCGGCCAGATGTAAACACCTTAAATACGCCTGCTTAGCGTAGATGTACGATTTTGTGCCGTTTGCCGTTAAATGGCCGGACCGTGGTGTTCCTAAACCATGCAATTCGTGCGCGAGTTGGAGGGACGACTCAAGGAAAAAAGCCGTGACCCACGGTCGTCTTTGAGTTTCTTTATTACTCAGCACATTTCCTTAGCCATCCAAAGAGGGGACGCCGCCGTCAGCATTATGGGCACATTTCGACAAGGTGCAACATGTGGCTTTTTGACTAAGGCTTTGTTTTCAAATTTGTTCAGTGGATTTTTTAAATTTTAAATTAAATATGTTAGTTATTATTATAATAGTTATTTAAGTAGCTTTCTTTGTTTATTTAATTATTTAGTTACTTTTTTTTATGTTGCAACTACTTTGTCTTTTGTTAACATTTTACGATGTTGGTGGATGTTTTGCCATTTGTTAGGCCTTTTGGGGGTCCCCCCCAAAAGGGGGGGTGCGAAAACCCAAGGCAAAGTGAAAAACACCCTTGAAAAACACACCAAAAACACCAAAATCTGAGAAGGACTTTAGAACAAGTATACGAATATTTTGGCTTCAATTTTTTTCTGACAAATAAATTAATGAATTTATAATTTTTATCACCATTTTTTCAAATCGTTTTGAAGTTAAGTACAAAAACATATTATTTAGCGCTTCGCCGGCCGCTGCCGCAGTACGCTCGCTACGCTCGCTTAACTCGCGCGATTTGTTTTAATGTTCTAACATAACCTAACCTACTTGCTGGGCCACTATATTATTTACAGAGGATTTTTACTGCTAAAATCTTAATTTGTGGCTACAATTCTTATAGGATTTGCCAAACAACCAAAATATTTAAAAAAGTATTTCTTCAAAACCATTAATATTCTAGCGTTAAAACTTTAACTGAAGACTTCTTATAAAGTAAGCTTTCTCTACAAAAAAAACAGTCCCCAACTCAGCGGCAGGTAAAGTACAGTTGAGCCGATAGGTTTGCACTTGACCACCAACTCACATGATGTAAAGCAGTTAAGTTCTTTAATTTAAATAAGAATCGGTTGCCTGAAGATGTTGTTATGGCAAAGTAAATTAACTTTTTTTTAAAGACATTCACTAAACAGCACTGCAGGATGTAGGAACATCAGCTTCTGCTGTTTGCCTACCATCAAATGAATAAATAAATTATCATGAAAAAAAGATGCCAAGACTGTGTCCACACACAGTCCTGTCCTTTTTGGTCAGAATAATGGTCAAATGACTAGTCATTTGACTATTATTCTGACCAAAAAGTATGTGATAACAACATATTTTCATATTTATACTAAGTTGTTAACCTTAACGCCGGCTGACATGGCCCGAGTTTGGATCTTGGCCTTGCGGGCACCATTCCTGGTGACAATGCTAGAAGACGGAGGCGTCACTTTCTTGGAGTCTCCAGCAGACCTCCGCGACGGCTGAGGGGGTGGGGTAGACTGGAACCGAGTTTCATACTATAGAAATCGTTTAAATCAGCTCGTAATCATAAAATAATTGTTCAATGAGAGGCTTACCATGGCTAAATCACACGCACGATTTTCACCGGCACATACATTTACACAAACAATATAAATTAGTGCCTAACGTTACTTTGTGAGACCATTGTTGCTGTTGTGGATGTGGAATAAGGTCATTACACAGTAAATCTCAAACACATTGCAGCCCACATTGTGGAATAATTTTAAAAACAATTTTCAATTTCGAAAAAAAAGTATTTGTTATTTTGACGTATTTGACATTGACAATTAACTCAGATTTTAGCCATAATCTTAACAAGGTAACTTTGAACACGGCTCGGCTTGTTATCTTTCTTGAGGGTTTTTCCGCACGATCAAGACACAAGACACTTGGTAATTGCACATCATTGGAGAGTGTGGATGGATGTCAGTCAGAGGTTTTACAAAAATCTTTCTCTCTCCGTTTATTCTGCGATTTATGTTGATGGCAGTTTGAATAGATTGGACAGAGCCAGTGAAAAAAAAATGTTGGTAGTAGTTTTTTGTGTCATTATTGCTGTCAGTGTCAATTTTGTGTCATCAAATTGTGATTTGTAGTTGTTGAAGAAAAAATATAATTTTATTATTTTTTTAAAATTATTTTAAAGAATAAAGTAGTATTATCAGAAAAACATTAACGTAACTAAAATAAAAGACCCTTATAATCGGACAGAACTTATACGTAAATTTATTCTGAGATTAATTTCTCCGTTTCTGAGCCAGCACCTATAACTTTTAGCACCCAAATAAATTGGAGTTTGCCTTTACACCAAAGCTCTTTGTTCATGTTCGACAACTTTACGTATACCCTTATAAAAGTGTTAATTTGAGCTGTAGAAATCCAGGACTCCTTGCGTTGCATAACTGTTCGCACATTGTCTTAGGTTCATCATGAAATTGTTAAAGCCTCTTTGGGTGCTGCGGCAGAGCGCGCGGAAGAAACTTGGCCACAGTGTTAGCACTTGGTCTCCGTTAGCCACAGCTTTTAATACTCGGCCCAGCTCTAGGCCTATTTTTGATAATCTGAGAGAGAGAACAGTAAGTATTTCAATCAACTTTGATCCACACCATGTACTCAAAATATTCAAAAAACTATATCTAGATTAAATTATGCTTTAAAACAATAACTGCTAAAGTATTTTTTTTATCCTTGTAAGTCACTGCGTGTTTTATCGCACTGTTGTAAAGAAACTTGGGCCAACACGCCTGGTGTATGTAGCCGCTGAGTGGGAATAGAAAAAAACAATGTTGGTGTGTGTTATCGTCAGTTATTGTGTTAAAACATATTCTTTGTTTCTGGGAACATTATACATAGACAAATAAAACATTAAGTAAATGCAGGCCGCTTCCAACCGGTCGTTTTGGGGAGAGGCATGGGGGAGGCCTATGTCCAGCAGTGGACTTCTTGTGGCTGAAATGATGATGATGATGAAATAAAAAAGTACTTTATGATGTAATCTACTGTAACCACAAACTTAGCTTTTGCCTTAAAAAATGTATAACTTATTTAATATGATGTGCATAATACTTGCTGAAGTACATATATTCCAACTGTGAATGTGTTTAAATTGAATTTTTTGTTAATGACTAAGATTTAATATTATGTAGTTAGTTATTTATATATCATGAAATCAGTTGTTTTCAGGTCTATAATTTTTATCTAGTAAATAATATAATGTATTTCTATTTTTCAGGGTCTCTTCAATAAACCTGAACTGATATCATTTGAAGGGTTCCATGTTCTACAAGAGCAGGCTATATCAGCTACAGACAGGCTTATAGAAGAAGCTACTTCAAACCCCACACGGCCAATGGTGGAGATATTTGATGAGCTTTCAGACACTCTGTGCAAGGTGGCAGACTTGGCTGAGTTTGTGAGGATTGCTCATCCACAGTCACACTTTGCTAGCGCAGCTGAGGAAGCTTGCATCACTGTCAGTGGAGTAGTTGAAAAGTATGATTTAATCTCATTATTATTCTCATTACAACTAAGGGGTTATTTATTAACCACATGGTGTTTCTTTAGCAACTTTATAAGTCCTCTCCCTTTCCCTTTGGTGATATGTGCTGAGGTTTTAGATTAACCCCCTTCCATACACAAATTCATATGTTTTTTTTGTACCCATGTTAAAAAAAATATGTCATGGCTATGTGGTTGAGGTCAAGGTCACATGCCGCGTTGCAGTTTACACATTGTGTGTTCAATGTGTTACAAAAATAAATCATAATACATGTGATGTATATCTCACTACACCCTTCATCTTCTAAGCCTCATTTGATTAATAACCACATCATCAAAAATTCATATTAGAAATCTAAAAATCTACTCCAGAGTATATTAGACATGCAGTATACTGTTTTCTTTGCCCTTTCTACTATCACATGGATAGAATCATGAACTAGTAAATTAATTTCATTGTGGATTCTGATAAACCCAAATGAAATGCTTTAATTCCACTTGTTGTGCATACTGATAAAATATGGTTTATGGTTTCTGAATGGAACTTTATAAAAAAAAAATGGTTGTTTATAAATTGAGAGTGAATCTGTTTCGGCAAACTTTCATTCATAGACCGCAATGGTAATAACTTAGTAGTCAAGTGCAAACCTATCCATGAATTAAAATCTTATTATTTAGATACCAGTTATAAATTGTAAAGAAGTGCATTTTCAGTCTATACTTCCATTCATATTACATTTTCAGATTGAATACCCACAAAGGCCTATATGAAGCCCTAAAAGAATCCGTGAGACGTGGGACATCGGGAGACCAGCATTTAGCCGAGCTCTTCCTATTTGACTTTGAGCAAAGTGGTATACATCTACCAGAGGGTCCGAGAAGGAAGGTGGTGGCATTGAATGATGTAATCCTACAGACAGGACAGAGGTTCATGGCTGGGGCTGCTAAACCAAGGAGAGTGAAGAGAACAGCTGTACCACAAAATGTCAGACAGTTGTAAGTGAAAAAACCTTAGCTTTTCAGGGTTTTAATAACTAATGAGAGTGATATGGTCGTGAAAATGTAAGAGAAGTGCAAGCCTATTGTCGAATAAAAAAATACTGATAAAGACACCCTCTCAGTCATAATACTGTTTAGACACATTAAACATTTCAGTACGAAATTGACTAATATTGGTCTGAGTGTTTCTATGTATCGTATATATGTATTTACAAATAAAAAGTATATATGTATTCTATCAGCCATCTAGTTCCATAGTACTTAGTGCTTTGCTTAGTTTGGGCTAGATGGTGTTGTGTGAAACGTCTGCTAATATTATTTTTATTTAGTGTTTATTTTTTCTGTGTTTTATTTATTATTTATCTTCATTGCAAATCTAAAATCCAGGAGATTTTACTTTTTTTAAAAATGTTTTTTATAGGTTTTTAGGGTTCCTTGTTGCCTCATTGCATGTTTTGAAGTCTGTTTTTTCAGTTTTTAATCAAATTCATTAAAAAGGAGATTTTCAATCTGATATGTAATGTTGTTAGAATCACACTATTTTCACTATGTTAGTCACATTTTATAAGGATCTGGTATACTTTTGATTATACCAAAAATAGGTTTAACTATAGTAGTGTGTATTATTAAGTGTATTTAAAAATTAAATGAATTTACCCAGTCAAGAATGGTGAATCAAATGTTTAGTTTCGAATAAAACATGTAAATACCAATAAAAACAAACAAATAAAAGTAATTTAAAATAAATTAATCAGTTCATTGAATAGTTTTGAAGTCGATTTAATTTTCCAAATTACATTTATTTTAATTTAATTTTATAAATTACATTTATTCAAATTTAATTTTATGAATTACATTTATTTTAATTTTATTTTATTTTATATTGTACCAGTTTCAGCACAGAAGGCGAGGATATAATAGTGAGCGGCGTGTACGCGGAGTGCGGCGAGGCGGCGGCGCGCGAGGCGGCCTACAGGCTCTACCTGGCGCCGGACGCGCAGCAGGACAGGCTGCTCACGGGCACGCTCGACGCCAGGCACGAGATGGCTACACTCACTGGCTTTAACTGCTACGCTGACAGGTAAGAAGACCTTTTGGCGGTCGTCGCGGGAGCTTACGATGTAATCACAACAATGCCTGCCAAATGTGCCTGGAAGAAATCACTTTTAGCGATAAGACCGCCTGTTGTTTCACTAGCATGTGACACAGGTCACTCTTTAACCCCTGTCTCAAAAAGAGGGGTGTTATAAGTTTAACGTGTGTATTTGTGTCATGCCTGTGCCATCGTAGCTCTCGAATGGATGGGGTTTAAGTCAGGAATTTTTGAGTTTCCTAAACTCACTTGTTAACACTATGTTATTTGTGTTTTTGTTAAGGTGTTAAAAACAAAAAGTTAATAACAGAAGATTAATAGATAACATATAGATCGAACACTCCGCCTCCCACCAATCTCGGGTTCCTCACCCGCTCCCCGCTCTCGCCCTGTTGTTTGCCGGAGTTTGCAGCGCAGTCGTTAGTCGAGACAAGCGTAGCTGGCTTCTTGTGTTCTAATTGCAATTAAAGTCACGAGCGAGCGGCAATCAGGCTATAATCAAAACTTCATACAAGTCTTTTATATACAGGCGTTAACTATTGTATGTATCGCTCATTAGCGTACCGTTGTATGGAGTGTCAAACGTATTATGTAAAGGTGAGCGCGTTAAAGTCGGTTCGGATCTTATTCATATTCGTTTATTGAGATAAAAACTGAAAAAGACCAATTACAATTATTTCACAATATTCAAAAATTATTCTTAAACAATTCATGTCTTAACATTAAGTAATATTCATTATATAAATACAAGCATGTGGCTTATGTGGCATCGAGGGTGCTGCTGTACTTATTTCATTATTTTGTTCGAGAACAAGGGAGCTACTGGCCTTTTTGATCTTTCGAGACTGTGTGAATGACTGTGGATCCCAATATTCTGTAAAATACAGTTTACTTCTACCATTTTATTTAATATTTTACTGAATACAATGAATAATGGTTAGGAGCCGGGTGAGTTAGAGTAAAGTGAATAAATTTTAATTTTTAAATTTCCCCTTCTCACAATGAGAAGATGGCCCGCGCCCAGCAGTGGGACAGTTTGTATAAACAGGGCTGAAAAAAAAAATCACAGAATATGGGGATCCATTGAAATGTAAGTAATTTATTCTCGAAATAAATACAATCTCGGGTATTTAACTATACTGGGGACCAAAGAAAGATTGTAATTTTGAAAATAGGAACTCTCTTCATTATGGTTTAACATTAGAAGACGTGTAGATAAAACACTGACACATTATTTTTTTCAGAGCAATAAAAGCCAGCACAATGGAGACAGCGACAAACGTCCAACAATTCCTCGACATACTCTCGGACAACCTCTATGACCGAGCGAAGGTGGACTTTGACGCCATGATGAAAATGAAAAAACAAGAAACGACGTATCAAAACAGTCTCATGTGTTGGGATACCCCGTACTTCACACATAAAGCGAAGACGCATCTACTGGATGTCAAGAATTCAGACTTCAGCCCGTATTTTTCGTTAGGAGGTTGCATGGAAGGCCTCAACATGCTGTGTCAAGAGCTGTACGGCATAAGCTTAAAGTCGGAAGAAATGTTGCCAGGTAATTGATAATGGTATAGAAACTAACGTAGTTTTTGAATAAAAACTATGGGTCACTCACATCTGTTTTGAGTCGAAACTATAGTCGGATATTTCGACTTAAAACAGACGTGAGTGACGTGATCAGTCCCAAAATTATTGAATTGCTTACTTAGAACACTACAAAGTTTCAGATAAAAGCGTAACTAAAATATATTCCTAAAAAATTAAACCACAATTATTACCAACAGGATATTTACCGTGGTTCGCGTTAATTTTGAGCGTTTAAATTGAAATTGAATTATGAATTAATTTGAAATTAACGCGAACCACGGTGAATATCCCGTTGGTAATAATAGTGCTTTATTGAATTGAATGACATTGATGATGAGTTTAAAAAAGTATTCCTAAAAAATTGTTTACATCCCCCATTGAAATATTGCAATATAATAATATGTACATATATTTACCTTAGATACTGATCCATATTCAGGCCAAGGTCTCTTTACTCCTTTGACCATAGTGATAATATATTTTTAATCCAGAAATTAATACTATTTTAAAATGCATTAATTGTTTTTGCCACAAAATAAATAGTTATTATTGTGTTATGTTTATCTCATCAAAATTAGAATTAAACAGAAATGCTTATTAATCAAAAAGATCAAATTACTTAAAAACAACGGTTGCACACTTTTTCACCGATATCAACACTGCAAATGACTCGCGCTGTTTATAACAAGCGATTGAGATTCGGTAAGACGTCCGTTCCCTGCGAGCGCGAGGAATCAACTGATTGTGGTGATGATGCGGTCGGTATATAAAGGAGGATCGGTGATTCAGGGGTGAAAGTTGCTAACAGTACTGGATTACTACATATGTACTACCTAGTGGATCTGCGACCGACCTTTCAAAAGGTATGACGTACCTGCGTCATATTTTTTTTAAAAGTAATATACTTAATGATTAAAATTTGCATCTTATAAAAAGCTGTTTAATTTCAATAAACACCTTTTTAACCGATTTCCAAAAAGGAGGAGGTTCTCATTTCGTCTCAATCTTTTTTTTCATGTATGTTCCCCGATTACTGGAAGACCCTTGGACCGATTTGAAAAAATATTATTTGTTTGCAAGGGTATATACTTTGTGGCCCCATGGAAATTTTATCAAAATCGGTTCATTATTTTGGTTTTTATAACAAAATAACTGGAAAAAATATGATATTCAAATAAACAAATTGCGTATTTTGAAATCGTTTTTTTTTAGTTTTTTAAACGATTACTTGTAAAATACATACATACTATAATCTGAACGCCTGATTAATCCGAACAGGGTGAACATTTTGTGTGTTCGGATTATCGAGTAGTGGTTTATTATTATTGTCGTTGTCGTCCAGGCGAGTCGTGGTCGCCGGACGTGTACAAACTAGCGGTGGTTCACGAGAGCGAGGGTCTACTGGGACACATGTACTGCGACCTGTACGAGCGTCCCGGCAAGCCTCACCAGGACTGCCACTTCACCATACAGGGTGGCAAGATGCTGCCTGACGGAACCTATCAGGTACACGACACTTTAACTTCCAGCCGAGGCGTGCTCACCTAGTCACCTATACTATATAGGTTTTATCTGATGTATATGCTACTGTCATCATTGTCATCTCAGTTACAAAAAGTCCAGTGCTGGACATAGGCCTCCCTCGTGGAGTTTTTAAAAAACCTGTATTTTTTGTGTTCGTTCTCCAGAACCCGATCGTGGTAGTGATGCTATCTCTGGGTGGCGGTCACCGGTCGGGTCCGGCGCTGCTGGGCGCTGGCGCGGTCGACAACCTGTTCCACGAGTTCGGTCACGCGCTGCACTCCATGCTGGGTCGAGCGCGCTACCAGCACGTCGCCGGCACCAGGTGCCCCACCGACCTCGCCGAAGTGCCCTCCGTCCTCATGGAGTGCTTCGCGCAGAGCCCGCAGGTTCTTCTTTTTTGTATTGGACCCGCATTAAAGCATTTGCCAGTGTCAAGTATTAGGATTTTTTCAAGTTTCTTGAATAAAACAAGTTGTAAATTTTCTAGTCACAAATAAATCACTAAATCACGTATACAGTCAATTTCTAAGTCGAGTCCTGCTTCAGTAAAGTGATGGCGACTTTACTAGAAGCTTCTATGGAGTTTTGCCGACAACGTAAAATCACACGTTTCACTGCTTTATTTCACTTGCCCACACTCACGCACTTAATCGAACACTTAATGAATAAAACACCGCCATTTTTATAGCATTAATGTTCAAAATAACACAAGTTTAGGAATATAAAACAAAGCAACAACATGTTACTTAGACGTTCCCGCCAAAACTTCAGCCCGCAGGTTACAAACTGTTAACACTCTGTACCAAAGAGAAAAAGAGAATATCTACGCTGATAATAAGAGCGGGATCTTTCATAGAGAAAAATGAAGATATTTCAAATATTGATTTGAGTTGAAATGTATGAAATGGATGCGAAATTCTGTTCGCATTAGACAATTCGATATTACATCAGTTATCATTGTCAACTAGATTTTTTTTATTCACCCTACGAGCAGGCTGAAACTGTTAGGTTCATACTGCCTGTAGTAGCTAAAATCATTCAATTTCATGTCCATCTTTTCAATTTAGCTTAGCAGGCAGACATACTACCAACTGATATAGATAGATAAATAGATAAACTCTTTATTGTACTCTTCTTCTTTTTTTCTTTGTTTTTTTTACTCTTTGTTGTGAGGCCAGTCATTATCCTCAAGCATGTTCCAAATTGACATCTTCCTTGTTCTCTGAGAGATGCAATACGATTCTAGATAAACTAAAATCGGTGCGATATATTTACATTTGTAAATCATTGCGATATGTTTACTTAAGTATATCAAAACTAAAATTTGCAACTAATAAAAATCCACTTCGGAATTCATTCGTCATTTTGCTTTGTGTAGTGGCGCGTGCGTTTCGATTTATAGCAATCGCAGTATCGATTTATAATCGATGTCGACATTTGAATATTCAAAACTAATTTATTTAAGGTTAATTATATCCATAGAATAATACAGTCATATTAAAATCATACAGTCAAATCACAATAATATAATTAATCAAATTGTATTAATCCAATCAAACATGTCAATAATAAAGTAAACAATTTAAAAATATGTATTTCATAAAATTATCATGTTATCTTATCATGCCATCATTATCATGTTACGTAAGTATATGTAATATGAGTATGGCTAATGTGAAGCATGTTATGTTTAGGTGGTCCGCCGGTTCGCGCGGCACTTCCAGACCCGCGAGCCGATGCCAGAAGACATGCTGCGTCGGCTGTGCGCCTCCAAGCATCTCTTCGGAGCCAGCGAGATGCAACTACAGGTCAGTCATTTTATATTTCACAATCATACATTTATGAAGTTTTATTTACAATACAAAAATAACATACATACTCGTATATGTAGATAATTGATAAACTCTTTATTGTACACGCCTTAGAACTTACAATCAAGAGAAATTATTTAAAAACTAGTGTAAGAAATGGCGGCCTTATCGCTAATAGCGATCTCTTCCAAGCAACCATAGGATGGAGAGGAACGAAACTAAAGTAATTTGAAGGGGCGTGCAGTAATAGAGAGGGGAGGAAAAATAAATAAGTTAACCTTCATCTTCTTAACTAACTTGAAAAAGGATGCTCTGAATTCGGTTGTATTATTTTTATGTTTGTTACTGTATAACTTTGTTATTTTCTCCATCTACCGATTTGAAAAATTCCCATTTGGTTTTGAAACAAAATAACTGGAATAATATGTCATCCAAATAATAAAATTACGTATTTTTGAAGTTTGTTGTTCCAGTTTATTTAAACTATACCTAATAACTATATCAAGTGCATAACTCTTTAATAACTGATGATGTTGTTTTTTAACTTCGTGCTTTTCTGCAAGAGGAAGACGCTATAGAAAAATAAGTAGAATCTTTTATGTTAAAATTGGAATTAGAAAGAAAAAATATCTCGAATACATATATATGTATTTTTTTTTGTTTTATTTAATTCAATGCTTTTTTGGCAGTTTAAAAATAATTACTACAAAAACCTAGAATATTGAAAAAAAAAGGATTTTAGACGCCGCGCACTGCCGCACAGAGCGAGCGCAAGTCACAAACTAGTATAGGCACGTCACATACGAGTAACTACGTAGGTACGTTGCGCAGTGAAGCATAACATAAACTTAATATGAGAACAAAGCTATCCGAATAATTATTGCAAATGCTTGCTAGGTTGCATACCAACTCATTTATCGTTTGTTGCTCCATTTAAATATGAATTACGTAAGATATTTTTTGTTACTCATACTCTGAAAGTAGGTCTGAAGTTGCCTGAGGAGCGGGTTGAAAGTAATACTTTCAGCCCTAGGGAGAATCGCTTTCAACTGCCAGCTGTCAAATAAAAAAAAAAACTAGTTCTATTTTCACGTTTCTATTGAGCCATGTCCAATTTTCTTTAAAGCCACTCAATTACAGCGCGATGTAAAATTGAAATAACATAAAGATAAGTATTGATTAAAGAATATATATTTTTTAAATAACTATTATAATTTAGTTTCAACAATTTCTTTAAAATAACATAGATTTGGACAAAATATTTACCATTTTTAATGATGAAAATGAAAAATATTGGCTGAATAGATTGCCGGCCACATGTATGTAAAATAAAATTTACTCATTTTTTCTGTAGCTAATTCGTGTTTTTATTTTTACTTTCCTTGTATTCGTAATGAAAAGCACAGTGTTTACCTCGGGTCAAAGACTTATTTAGTCCCTCGAACTATTGGACCCCGTCTCGTGACTGAATAAGTTACTTTCACCCCTAGGGTAACAATGTACTATTGCGCAGGTGTTCTACTCAGCGCTAGACCAGCAGTACCATGGGCGCAGCGCGGCGCGCACACCGAACACTACGGAAGTGTTGAAGCAAGTACAGAAACAGTACTACGGACTGCCGTACGTTGAGAACACGGTATGAACAACATTGATTTTTACCTCACCTTTTGAGATTAAAAGTCATAGACACAAAATAGAAAACTAAATATAAAAAATAATTAATTTCCTTTTTTTAAAAGTTAAATATTCCACTTGTACCCTGAAATGCATGAGTATCTAAGATAAAACAAAAATGGTTCTTACTAATTAGGTTACGATTATCTCTTACAGATATAGCAGTATATGTATGAAACATTCATGACGTAGCTCATTTGCATAATGATCTTAACGAACAAAGGTCGTTAAGGGGTCTTAGTTTTGTCAATTTTATGGTATTGGACTACCAATTATTAACCGACTTCGAAAAAGAAGGAGGTCTCAATTCGACTGTTTTTTTTGTATGTTTGTTCAGCGATTACTTCGCCAATTATAAATTGTTTTTGACGATTCTCTTTGTTTGGTAGGTAATACCTCAGAAATTTTATCAAAATCGGTTTTTTAAAAACGAATTGCGTATTTTGAAGTAGTTTTTTTTTCAGTTTTTTAACGATAATCATCATAATCCTTATTGCGCATATTGAAATCGGATTTTAAGTTTTTTCTTTATTACAATTATAGGCGTGGCAGCACCGTTTCAGCCACCTAATCGGTTACGGCGCCAAGTACTACTCGTATCTGATCTCTCGAGGCATCGCATGGAGCGTCTGGAACAGGCACTTCGAGCGCGAGCCGCTGGCGCGCGCCGCCGGCGACGGCTTCCGGCGCGGCCTGCTGCGCCACGGCGGGGCCGTCCCACCACAGGTAAACTCACTAACCACGCCTTAGCCTTCCCACGATTTACTTTTTTTCGTTACGTTTCCTATGTTAAAAATTAAAAGTTTATACTAAAAAAAAAAACAAGCCGTAGAGGCATGAAGTATCAACGGGATGTAGCGTCAGTCCCCAAAAACGTCCGAGCTCAATGAGGTCTAATTAGACCCCTTACACGATTAAAATAATTTCGATTTTCAAAATAATTCGAAGCGACAAATTAAATGTCTCTAGATTTCTCAATCTAAATTAGGTTTTAGCGTGGCGACATAGAATCTTTATATCAAAATCTTTAAGTTCGTCATTGTTGGTATATGAGTATCGGTCAACCCAGGACACTATATTCGTGAATTTTGTTTTAAACTTATGGAAAGTCATTGGCCATTAATAGGTTAGGTTCCTACATATCCTCATAGCTTCCAACCATATGAAAAAATAATAATCAAAAACGGATAATATTAATAGATAACGGCATTCTCTTGATGTATGAAAAACGCGTAATTTGATGGTAAAGTTGCCGCGACTTAAGATCATAGCGCTCTTAAGTTACAGTTACGATTAAACGTTACATAGCCGAGCGTGACGGCTCAGTCTCATTTAATACCCACAAAATAAAGTGCCCAGCGCGCCTTACTTAAAAACACTTGCGATATTTGACAAAGAAAAACTTTGTTTGAAATTTAATTTTTTTTTGATATTTTATGAGTTGTCCACAATTAAGTATCTATAAATTTATAGACAGTTAAAAAAATTCACACACCCAACGTGACTTGAACCCGCATATCCAAATTTGTACTTGGGAGCCTTTACCACAGAAGTGTCCATTTTGGCTATGAAAGTGGACACTTCCATGGTCAAAATGGTAAAGGCTCCCAAGTACAGATTAGGATATGGATATGCGGGTTCAAGTCCCGTCTTTGTTTGAAATTTTTATTCGGTCTATAAATTTGTAAGTGTAAAATTGTTCTAATTGCAGAAACTACTCCGTGAGTACCTGGATACAGAAATCACTCCGCAGACGCTAGCGATGGCCCTCATCGAAGAGCTTGACTACCACAAGGACCACATCGACACAGTCTTCAAAATAGCCAACAAATGAACTTGGACAGAACCTAGACGCTAATTTAACACTACAAGTGTAGATAATTCACTTATGAACTGAATCTGTGACTTACAATTTTCTATTTTTTGTAATTATTACTATTAATAGGTTTGCGCTTGACCGCCGACTTTCCTGGCGTCGATCGACGCTGCAGAATGTTGGAGTGCTCTTGCTTTGAAGAAACTTAGTTATACGCAATTTAATATCCAGATTTTTCCTAACAAGGAAACTCACTCGGGTTGCGTATTTTTTTATGGCGGATAAGTCTACTTTGACCACAAACTCGCCAGTTGATAAGCGACGATGTGGTTTAAGACGCAGCACATAGAAAATCTGATGATGAAAATCTGAAAATCTGATCTAGCACTATCCGTTTGCTAGGACTTTTCGAGACAGTTCACCCAATGTTAAGTGATAGTAAGGTTGAAAATTATTATCACTAAAAAAAGAGTAATCTTAGAATAGAAATTTGATATCAAGTGACCGTGTTAGATACTTAACTACGTTTTTTTTAAAGATATTACTTTATTTTACATATCTCATCGGGATCTGAGCCACTATCTAGTAGCGAAAATAAGAAGGTATGGGTTTTTTTTGCATTTACAATTTGTCTGTACTAATATTATAGAAAAGGCTTATAGACATAATAATCTGCAGTGACCAACTGGGGGCTCCATTTTTCTTGAACCCACTCGTGGGTTCAGGAAAAGTGGACCCCCCAATAATTCACCTCGCCCAACTAATATACTGAGTCCATTCCATCTGAATACATGGGCGATTGCAATCACCAATCTTATTCATAGGAAATGAGTAATTGTCCCTCCAGTTACTAAAAGCTGTGGGGTAACAGTTAGGCATCCAACTTCTTGACGAACTTATTTTATTTAGGTTATTTTTAGCTAGTGTTTAGCAAATCTGTATTATATTTATAGAACATTTAAATTTAACTGAAAACAATAAGATACATATCCGTTTGCTTAGAATACATGAGTACTGTGAAATGATTCTAAATGGGATATCTTCCTTTAGTTTTTTTGTTGTTGTGTTTAAAAAAAACTTGTTTGTAAATATTGTACATGATAATGTAAATAATAATTTTAGCCTCTGATAATTTTATTTATTTTCTAATTATTACATGTAGTCTAGTCCACTATACCTGTCTCATAATGAATGATCAATCGATAAACTTTGACCAATGAGAACTAGTGATTAAAAAAAATAAAAGCTCTTATTGATCACCAGTCCGTTCATTATTGAACAAGCATGGAGGGTCTAACTAAACAAATGACAAGATTTACCATAAATCTATTGTGACAGAAGAAAAAACTTGCAGTTTATGTTTAATAGCAGATATTTTGTTAAAAAAATAATTTTATGTTAAAAATAAAACAAAGTTGTAAAATTATAAATAGTTTAATTAGTGATCCCTCCTGAAACATACATATAGTAAGTTTGCGACACAATATAAAATAATACATTATAATTTAAGACTTGCAAGAAGCCTTGTCAAGTTTACTGGTCAAGCATCCCTGTCTTAAAACGAATGAACAATAAACGGACTGCCGACCAATGACATCTCATAATTCCGATAATCAAAGCTTTCTTTGACCACTAGTTCGTTCACTGTTCATACATTTTAAGATAATAATGGCTACTCAAAGAAGTGCTATTATAATATACCTACTAATATATGAACATTCGTACCGTATATACAATCAGGGAAAGGTCCCCTTTGCTGGTGTTTTTTTCTAATTATCATCTCCATTGCTTATTGATTGATCTATGTCTCTACTCATTCTACTCTATGCTTTATTATCACTGTGGCTTTATTTATCTTAGTGAAGGTTTTAGTCACTACCCGAAAATCGGCGCACAACCGCATTGTCACTGCATTTCTCATTACGCTGACTTCGGTTATGCGTAAAGGTGCTTCGCAAAGCGGAAAATAAGTTTACGGCAACGTATGGCTACAACATAGTGGAGTTAAATTGCCAGTAATAATAGACAGACTATACTGAAATATGATGAATACACTGAAATATTTAGTGTGGCCCACGGCAGCGTATATATATATACGCTGGTACATATTTATGCAACCTGGGTATTTTCAAGGCAAGAGTGAATGGGCGTCTTATGGGTAAGCGTACTCTATCTTCGACCGCATCGTCGCTTTCAAAAGTTGGCCCATGCAGTTAAAAAAACCGGTAGGTCGCAGGACGTTGTTGTATCCCATATAAAAGACAAAATTTATCCATAAATTGTAAATTTTTCAGACACTGATTTAACGTCGAAGTTATAAATGTAAAGATATATTACAAGATTCAAGTGAAGACACTTAATCAGAAAGGAAGGAACAGACTGTGAACCAAAGCAGTCATAGAATGGTACCGCGAGACGGACAGCGAATACCTGGCAGACCTCTAACCCGTTGATCAAATGACATCGACAAGGCAGGAGTGGACAACAGTGGATATAATTAGTTAGAAACAACCGACTACGACTTTAAAATACACAATTTCATTTACTTGGACTTATTTTATTTAAAAACCAAATTACTAAACCCATTTTGGTGAAATGTATATGGGCCACCTCTGAAGTATGACCTATATCAAAAAAAAAAAAAAAAGAATCGTCAAAATCAATTCATAATTGGCGAATCGCGTAACAAGTACGAAAAAAAACATACAGTCGAATTGAACAATTCCTCTTTTGGAAGTCTGTTAAAAAGTGGCATAGGACGGAAAAGGTGGCCTTTCTATAGGATATGAGCGCTGAGAATATACGCAGTGGGTGGATAATAGTGATGAAGACATTTAATTTTATTTTTTAACCGACTTTATAAAAGAACGAGGTTCTCAATTCAACTATGTTATTATTTTTTTGTATGTTGTTTAACAATTTTTTTGATGATTATGTTTTTATTTGTTAGGTAATAGTTCAAAGGTGGTCCCATACAGATTTAATCAAAATCGGTTCAGTATTTTGGATTTTAATAACAAAATAACTTTAAAACTATTATGCAAGTAAACAAATTGCTTATTTTGAAGTCGGTTTTTTCAGTTTAAAAAACTATAATAAATAACGATATTGTAGCCACAAATAGAAGTAAAAATACTCTCCGTTATGAAGCAATACAATTGTATGTACATATGATGCGCATGTATAGATGATGTGACGTCAGCGCTAAAGGAATTTAACGTTCTGTCCTTACGACATTTTCATCTGTAATATCAAAGTGCGTAAAATTGGACCATTTGTCCAAATCTAATATAATCATCCTCAGTTTATACAAATGGACAAAATTGATTTCTGTCCCGAAACAGTAATTTTTTTAGCAATAGGAACTTTAAAAGGTTGATTTTATTACATTTACAACTGAATTCAAAAAATCCTACATTCAAATAAAAAAAAAAAAAATGCAATTCGAACTACGAGTACTTGTTTATAAATATATGAAATAATGAATGAATAATGGACGAACAGGGCGACCAATGAATGGTTTGCTTTTCAGAATTATGAACGCTCATTGGTTACCAATGGTCTGTACTGTATTCATTCATTATAAGTAATTCGTGGCTCAGTTATTGTTCCATCCAGTTCATTATTAATAAATAAAATCCGAAATTAATTATTATGGTTAGATTTTTTTCATGTAAACGAACTTGCTTAGTTTTTAAATTATCGTGAGTCAAAAATATGCGTTTAGAGGAGGGGTACACAATCGTCTAATATCACACCGTTACATATCTAAGGTTTAGTTAAGTAATTCTTATTAGCTTATTCGCGAAATCTCCATTGACTGTTGAAGTGGTGATTTCTATTTTATTCCAGATACTCACTCATTCTGTACTTACAGTGAATCGTTTATCACTTAAATCTAGCAAACATATTGATAAACATTTTAACCAAAATATACGTCTGTCATAGGCTCAGCAAAGCGTTGCCATGGCAATTATTAATTTATGTTAATTTCAGGTTTTCCCTACCAATTTTGGCATAGATGCGAATACTTACTATTTGGTCAATTTTAAATGGCAGAGAAAGCAGTTAAGAGTGGGTTTCTAAAAGGTTCCGCGTATGGGAATGTTGACAGCGCCAATCAACTCATCGTATTGATTTCAGCTATAGAAATAACCAGACTTCGCCCTTCATTCTAGACAGATACAATTTTCTATTCAACAGTGGTTTCAATTTAATTTTAATGTGCAGGTACTGAATAAAAAGTGTGTTTTGAAAATAAAATATATTTTTATCGAAAAAACTATTTACAAGAAAGTCCAGAGATACGTCAGATGGTAAAAAAGAACAAACATTTGGAAAAAAACTATTGAGCAAACTTGAAAGTGTCTAACATTTTTTTATTAGGCTTATTAGTTCTGTAAATATACTTCGTTCAACGCCTATTCGAATCATGTTAGCTTTGAAAGTAACACCGCAAGAATCATCTGATATCCATTCCATTGTTTAGTATTATTTAATAATACAATCAGATGCAAGGTGAACCTGATATTAACTCACAGCATTCAATCAAACGAAGCTTGAAATGTATTCATTCCTTTCATGAACGAAAGTTCTTTATTTGAAGCAAATGGATTCGTACCTACATATTCCTTCAATGAACAATTCCGTTCTATATACGAAGCAGTTATTGAATGAACTTATTCTTCATTCCGTCTTCTGCAATTCAGAAATCAGTATTTAGACAGAGGCAGAGGTGTAGAGTTGTAGTTTGGAGGCGTGACGTTTAATCACGATAAGTCGCATATAAAATCACGCTAGTAACAGTTAGTCTGAGGAAATTTACGGCTATTACGGTTACGGTTTCTATATTTGGCATTATAGAAACCGATTACGGTTTCTATCAGTTTAATTATTTTATTAATTATTAATTAAGATTAATTAATTTATTAATTAAGATTAATTAATTTATTAATTAAGATTAATTAATTTATTAATTAAGATTAATTAATTTATTAATTAAGATTAATTAATTTATTAATTAAGATTAATTAATTTATTAATTAAGATTAATTAATTTATTAATTAAGATTAATTAATTTATTAATTAAGATTAATTAATTTATTAATTAAGATTAATTATTTTATTAATTAATTTATTAATTAATTTATTAATTAAGATTAATTAATTTATTAATTAAGATTAATTAATTTATTAATTAAGATTAATTAATTAATTTATTTATTAATTGAGATTAATTAATTTATTAATTAATATTAATTAATTTGTCCATCAGGACAAATGGAAAAGCCTGAAACCCTGTTAACAAAATAGAGAGCGGGTCCATTGTGCAAAACCGCGAAATTTCCAAACAACACATTCCAAACACGAAGTAAAGAAACTTTTTGCAACTCCTTTATTCGAAGCCGAACTCGAATCTACCATTGAAAGAAACCATTCACTATTCTAAGGACGAACACATTCTACATTCGAATTGATTAATTTTCGTTTGATTGAACGGCCAGTATAGTCCAATTCAAGACACGAAGCACAATATGAGTCGCGAGCGGAGGCGCAGGCGCAGGGTGTGCGAGGGCGGGGGCGGGGAGGGGGCGCGGCGTTACGCCACGTAGTTGTACTGATTGGGGTTGTCCTTGTCGCGCTCCATGTAGTCACGGTCGATGAGAGACTCGATACGCTTCTTCAGATCTGCCGGCTGGAATAAACAATTGATAAATGTACAGTCTAAGTCGTAAAATGTAACTTCATCCTTTAGCTCTGTGGTATGCGCTATATATATATATATATGAGGTATAGGTCCCGTCACGTAAAAAGAAGACGGCAACTATATATCTAATTGTACGTATAATTTCTTCTGAATGATGTCGTATCCATAATAATCCATACCATGTTACCATATCTATATATATCATAATTTTTAGTGCCTTAAACAAACCTTTTTAGCCCCTTAAACAAAAAGTTGAAATGTATTTCTGCCTAATGATTTTGGATAATACATGGTAACATTAAGGTATGAAATCATTACTGTGGATAAAAATGAATTGCCTCAAGTATTACAAGTATAAACTGTCATTGTGAGTGTCATCTTGTAACCTGATATCACTTTTCAGATCACAGATCATGTTTAGAATAACGTCAACAATCTGTACTTAGGATTAAGGAAGGTTGTGTGCATTTGTGCAACTAATATTTATGCAAGTTGAGCGGCAGCGTTAAATCAGAGTTACCAATTATAACTGGTAACTCTGATTTAAGGCTACCGCTTAACTTGCATAAATGAACGTGCCGTGCCGTGTCACGGCGGCGGCGCCGTGCCGTTTTACGGTGACGGTGCCGTACCTGTGGTGATGGGGCCGCGGCCTAATTTTGAAATCGGTAACAAAATAAGTAACACTCATACATAATTGAAGTCTCTCAAGTTGAAAGTTTACGACCAGTGTGTGCTACCAGTGATGACGGCACTGAAACGTGCTCACTTACTATGGGCCTTATAAGGAAGCTCAAAGTCACGAAACGAGCTATGGAGAGGGCTATGCCCGGGGTCTGCGATATCTTAACAGAAATGAAGAGGTCCGTAGACGTACAAAAGTTACCGACATAGGACAGCGGATTAGCAAGTTGAAGTGGCAGTGAGCAGAGCACATAGCACGTAGAACTGGTGGCCGATAGGACCGAAAAGTTCTCGAGTGGAGACCACGCACCGGCAAGCGCAGCGTAGGAAGACCAGCCACAAAAAAATTATAAGCCAGAAGATATACAAGTGGCAGGAAGACGCTGGACGCAGGCCGCTTCCAACCTGTCTTTTTGGAAATCCATGGGGGAGGCCTATGTCCAACAGTGGAGTCCTTGTGGTTGAGATGATGATGATGATACATATCAGACAGTTGTCTCACCTTGACGGGGAATTTGAGTTGGTTATAGAGTTCCGAGATGAGCAGGTTGTGTGAGAGCGCCTTCCTCATCTTCATGACGCGCACGACGGCCGCGTCGATCTGGTACTGTCTGTCTTGGAACACGCGCTCCTCTGTCGCCTTCTGCTCCTCGCTCTGCGGAATAGAACAACAAGAGTCAACTAACAAATTATCCCGGTTTTAGCGCTCTTACCACACGCGACGAAAGTAAAATAAAAATAAAAATAAATCTGGCAACTTACGAATTTTGAATTTATATGAAAAAAAAGGATGAAAAATTACGAAGATACAATGATATCATCTACTTTGATTTGTTTCTAAGTTCCGCATGTATTTTCGCGAAATTTCATTATGCTGCGAAAACCTGCATGTCCAAGTCACCTCTTCGAGGGAGCTAAGAAGAGACCACGGACTCGTCTACTCTCCAGATGGTTTAGACAAGTGGTTTACTGATTTCGTGAAAGTGGAATAATAGAAAAGTAAATGGATTGACATTAGTTAACGGAATGTCACGTGACGGCACGTCACAGTTTCTTAGCATTTCAAATCGTAAGCGTTTGTAGAAACAGAAACGTTTACCACTTGTCTAAGCCTGCTATCTGTCGAGTCTTTAAGTTAAATGCCATTTAAATTTTTCAAGCTGAAACTGCAGAGAAATGTCAAAAGATCGAGTGACTATAAGTAGGTAGCCGCCAATTCTATTTTCGACTCTATATTTTGATATTATATACAGTAATAAGAGAAATAAAAGTTCACTTTGGGCATCACTTCACTTGTGCGGTCACTTAGTTTAGAGAAAGAGGCCCTAAATGAATTTAAATTTTTCAAGCTGAAACTGCAGAGAAATGTCAAAATATCGAGTGACCATTAGTAGGTAGCTGCCGATTCCATTTTCGATTTTATATTTTTATATTATATACAGTAATAAATAAGAAAAATACAAGTTCACTTTGGGCATCACTTCACTTGTGCGGTCACTTAGTTTAATGAGATTGATGCACATTGTATATTGTAGTTGAGTACTGACCGTCTCCTTCATCTGTATCTGGTTGATCTTGATCCGGAACAGCTTGTTGGTGAAGTCTCCGTTGAACGCGAAGTGGTCCGCGTCCGCGACCTCGCGGCCGCGCGGCGTCTTCGTCAGCACGCGCGCCTTGCCGCACGCCAGCGACTGCAGCGTGCGACGGAGTTCACCCTCCTAACAATACATTTGTACACTATTACATAGGTACTATTATAAAGAATAGGAATACAGCTACCTCCGACACAAGGAAATTTCTTGAGTAGTACGACGTACGTCTCGCTTGCTAAAATATGGGCATACCCATATTTTAGCAAGCGAGACGTATAAAGAATAAAATGAATGTTTGAAGATATAAAATGACTGCATGAACTTATAAAAAAATTGTCGTTTGTAAAACTAGATAACAACATCACAAATATTCGACAAAAATTTCAATTTGATCCATACATGAAAATGATTTTCATGTATGAAATTTAACTTGGATCAAATTGAAATTTTTGTTGAATATTTGTTATTTTCAAATTCAAATTCAAAATTCAAAATCTTTTTATTTCCTTAATAACTATATTGATTTCTAGTTTTACAAACGACGAATTTTTTTAAAGTACATTCAGTCATTTTATATTTTCAAAAATGTGAGTATGCGCGAGCGGGACGGACGATAGTCGGACTACTGTCACTAACGGCCTTACCGAAAAACGTTACTTAACTTTAAGCATAGCTTAACATATTTTGTCAACTTCTAGCTGACACGTAATGACACTTGACAAAAAAAGACAGATAATTTAAGATGATGGTTAAAGTTAAGTAACGTTTTTCGGTAAGGCCATAAATGTAGGTACTGCACGGCACCGAAATATGGTATACAAGACCACTGTCAATGCAATTTTAACTCTTATGTTTAACATTGTACGTAGCCTTTTTAGAAGGTTCTTGATTTTTCACCGAAAAGATTAGTAGTCAAATAACTTGGTTAATAAATTTACAGTTGTTTTGGCTACTAATTTATTGGGAGAAAAAATCAAGTACTCTCAGAAAAGGACATATTTGACACGGAGTCAAAGGTGTACGTGAACAGTGCACAATTTTATTATTGTTAAATAATTTTCAGTGTTCTAATTCAGCTGTACGTATCTACAAACTTGGGGATATTGAACGAACCTCTATATTGGTGGCAGCCTTGATGTCTTCGAAAGGGAGGCTGTCTCCGTCATTGAACAGTAACAGTACGAGAGCTTGGAATAGTGATACCTGTAATTCTTTGTTACCCTGGAAACAAACATAATGACACATTATATATATATAACTTAATATATATATATATATATATAGATCTACGATTGACCACCAACTCGCCTGATGTTAAGCGACAGTGTGGCCGAGAATGGAGCTCATTACTCTAGAAGGTCTCTCACTTATAATAAAATGAATAGATAAAGTGAGTAAGTTTGTATAGACTGAATGGCCAGCCCTAGTGTCAGAGTTAGTCCGCCGAAAGGCCTCTGACCTGGCTTGACGATTGACAAGAAGTGAAAATATTACTATTGCTAATCTTTCAATAGGCGGCCTTATCGCATAGAGCGATTTCTTCCAGGCGGATTTCTTTCATATACGGAACAAAATAGATAGCACAGATAGCATATTGTCTGAGACAAATTGAACGAACGAGTACGGAATCGTAATCTGGGTGTTTATATGTGTCATATATATATTTACAAAAAAAGGTATATATATATATATATATGTATTCTATCAGCAATCTGGTTCCCATAGAACTAACTTTGCTTAGTTTCGGGCAGGATGGTGTTGTGCAAAAATGTCCTCCAATTTATTTATAGTCATGTCACCTGTGAGAAGTGTGCCCGCAGCACGCAGTGTCCGAGCGTGGGCTGCCACTGCAGCTTGCGGCCCGAGTGCTTCCCGAGGTAGAACTTGGCGAAGTGTTCCTGTTGACGCGTCAGCTCACTCGGCAGCCGCACGTCCACCGCGGCGTACGTCGGCCAGAACCCGGCCGTCAGTATGTATACTGACAGCTCCAGGGAACTGCCTTCCGTCGATGCTGACAGATGCTGCGACAAAGGGACAATTGTAAAGATAAGAAAGTCTTACAGTAACTATACAGTGTTACTAGCAGTTTAACAAACGTTGGGGTGTTACTGATAACATGCAACGGTAGGGTGTTACAACAGTTTAACATGCTTCGTTGGGTTGTTACTAATAGTTCAACATGCATCGTTGAGATGCTACTAACAGTTTAACATGCATCGTTGGGATCTAACAGTTTAACATGCATCGTTGGGTTGTTACTAACATTTTAACATGCATCGTTGGGGTGTTACTAAAAGTTTAACATGCATCGTTGAAGTGTTACTAACAGTTTAACATGCATCGTTGGGGTGTTACTAACATTTTAACATGTATCGTTGAGGTGTTACTAACATTTTAACATGTATCGTTGAGGTGTTACTAACATTTTAACATGTATCGTTGAGGTGTTACTAACAGTTTAACATGCATCGTTGGGCTTTTACTAACAGTTTAACATGCATCGTTGGGGTGTTACTAACAGTTTAGCACGCATCGTTGCCTGCTTGTGAAAGAAAGTGAAAATATAGATCCCGTCACATAAATAGAACAATGAGCGACAAGTAGGTAAACACAATTATTTTTACGTGACGGGATCTATACACGTATAGAATTTAGAATGCTCAAAAAATGTTAGCAGTGAAAAAAAAAATGACAACACCACTAAAATGTCAACACCACTAAAATCAGTCACTGTGGATCATGAGGAGGGAGTGCGGGTATAGTGAGATGTGGTATTTATTTTTAGGGTGCCGTACCTCAATAGGAAAAAACGGAACCCTTATATCACTTTGTTGTCCGTCTGTCCTTTATCTCGGGAACGCGTGAAGGTATCGAGTTGAAATTAAAATTATATACGCAGATCTATAGTATCTTGCTGCAGAAAGAAAAATAAAGTTTCTAAGTTTTCGTAACAAAAAAAATACAGCCGAATATATCGTAAAAAACGCACATTTGAACACTCACAAGGGAATTAAAACCTATGGGGTACTTCCCGTTGACTTAGAATAATGAAATTTGGCAAGAAGTACACACGTAGTACACACATAGGACAAGTATAGTACACATATAGGAAAAAATCCGAAAACTAGAAATTTTTAATTTAAACACAAAAAAATTGTGTCTTTACGCAAGGAATGAGGGTCCAAATTTAAATTTCTTTAACCGTATCATGTGGGGTATCATATGAAAGAGCTTAATAAGTTAAAACAGATTCTTAAAATTATTTACGATGTATACTTTTCGGTATAAGATGGAAAATATAAGATTTCCCCCTTTTATATTCTAGTTTGTACGGAACCCTCGGTGGGCGAGTCTGACTCGCACTTGTCCGGTTTTTTTTAACGTGCGAGTCAAAGTCACGCACTTTGACTCGCCGTTGCCAGGCAAAGATTTCCCCTCCCACCGTGACGAAAATTTAAGACACTTTTTACAACACATTTTTTTTTAAATACACATAATGTTGGGTATGAAGGGGAGCGGTGGGGTCTTAGTGTAAAACCTCACCATGTATCACCAGGGAGTAGAGAGGAGTTAAAAAGATGCTAAAAAACATTACGTGATTAATGGACGAGCCCGTTAGCGATGCATTTATTTATTTATTTTATATAATTAACAAAAACGGGATTTATCAGTACATTAGCTAATAAATATATATATTTTACAAATGCCAATAAACATATTATCAATAAAAATAAAAACATCAAAACTAAAATCGTAATTAAAACGTAAAAAATGACAAGAATCCAAAATCAAAATGCATGGATGCTCTGCTTCACTAGAAACAGCCTAAGGAGCTAAGATTCGGTTTTTTAAAAGCAGTCCGTACCTGTTTGTAAGTGATATTAATGTCTTTGGAGAGCTCCATGTCCTTGAACATGCCTTCCAGCTTGCAGGTGAAGCCGCCACCGCACTCCTGCTTCAGTTTGCTCAACATCGATTTCTCGGCGTCCACGGACGCAGACTTTCCCACCAGCAGACGTTTCGCCAGGTCCTGGAATACAGTGGTAATATTGATTTGTGCTGGTGTGATGTTTGTATGTATATTTTACAGAGTGTTTATGTGTAAATTTTTGTTAACTGTCTTGCCTAGTATAGCTGGTAAGTTAAAATGCCAATAAATTATTCTGATCTGATATAGTGACATATTATTATTTTTTTGTCTTTATATTATAGTATTTTTATTTTATTTTCATTTAATTCAAATGCTTGCTGTGCTTACAGCAGAACCAAAGCGCACAGAAGTCAATAATTACAATTATACTTAAGAAGTAGCCAAGAAACGAATACAAATATCTAGCATTACACTAAACACTTTTAGGGTTTCGTACTAAACAAGGAACCCTTATAGTTTAGCCATGTCCGTCTGTGTCCCCCCCCCCCCCCCTTTACCGGCTAAACGGTTAACTTTGGAGTTATGAAAAAATTCATGCTAGTAGAATATATGATAAAATTAAAAGGAAAACTACCACGGCTAATTAGGCTTTACAATTTATCGAGTTATAGTCGATCAACTTAAAATAATTACTTAGACAAGTACAAAATGAATATTTCATTCAAATAAACATAAGTTGACTCATATTATGTTCGTAGTATGAAACAAGAGATCCTGTTTTGAGATCACATAAATTATAATATGTAACTACGGAACCATTCATTGCGCGTTGCACGACACGCACTTGGCTATTTAATTGTATGTACCTTCTTATAAAATGCTTCAAAGACATCCTTCCCGTGTATAAATCGGAACAGCACCATGATTTTATCGAGCAACCTCTCCAGTTCCTCCTCTGTCGCTTCCTTGTTGCCCGCGCGCAATTTCACGTCGACAAATTTGGCTGGAAAAAAAATGCTTGTTACAAAGATCCGGTTTTCGGGAGCTTTCGGGATTTTGATACAGTGTCTTATGAAAAAATAAATTTAGTTTTCGAGGAAATTATTATCGGTATTTCGCTTCGGATTACAGATAGGTAATCTGTTTGATCGAGTTGGTGGTCTGACGGTAAACGACGGTATGGCCGAGGATGGAACACGTCGATCTAGAAGATATCTTTCACTCTAGGCACGAAAATTCCAGGATTATCATTATCACTGACTTATTTGTCACTGGGGGACTTATATGTATTTTTGTTTTTGTGATAATACCTAATACAACTGTATTAGGTATTATTGTTACAAAAAAATAAATAAACTAACACTGATAATATAAAAACATACATAAATACAGCTAAAAAATATTATCCTCTTTTTTTGAGATCAGGTAAAAATTAAGGAAAACTTAGAAAAATATTTGTGGAAAGTAAACGATTGTTATAAATGTTAGACTGGTTTACCTATAAGTTCCGCTGGTTTGTTCTGCCTTTGATTGATGAAATATTCAAACGCTTCTCGCATGGAATACAGGAACTTGTCGTTTCGTTGGAAACATGTGGTAACCACGTGGTCCAGTTGCTCCTTAAAGTCGAGCAGCTCGCTAACCATGGTCTTATCTCGCTCTGGCTCTATTACTATTGTTCTACCTTTTTTCTGAAAGAGACAGACAGAAATATTTTGGATAGACTGTAAAATACAAATCTCAAACTTCAAAACATCTGAAAGAGAAATACGAAACGCTATGGCTCCACTTTCATTGTACGTACTGCCAAACTGTGGAATGCGCTTCCTGAATGGGTCTTTCCGACTGGATATAATCTAGGTGTCTTCAAATCGCGAGTGAATAGGTTTCTTCTAGGCAAGCGCGCTCCATCGTAGACCGTAACTGCCGTTTAACACCAGGTGAGTTGACGGTCAAGCGCAAGCCTATTTTCGAATTAAAAAAAAGAGAATAATTTATGCATTGCCTTTTTTTAAGTATAAGTTTGTAAAATATGGAAATAGAATACTCCAATGGCATGGCAACAGTAGATACTGTTGCCATGCCATTACATATTTATTCCAAATAAATAAGTGATATATTATATAACCTAAATAACATGATGCAACAAATATTTGAGTACTGAGTAAAGATTATCTTGATAGAATATGGCTTGAATAATAGATGTTTCTAACTTTCTGTGTTATAAATTCATACAGGTGTTTGGTATCTCAGTGCAGTCTTGAAACACTGACAGCTGCGAGGTTAAACAAGTGGTTTTCTGTTCGCGAACGTGACTAGAAAAGGAATTGCGCTTCGACGCATCGTACAATATTTGCAAGCGACTAGTTATAAAAAATAATCATAAAGAAATCTGAAACTAGTACTCGATACGCGAAAAACCTAGACTTTTTAGATATACACTTTTTTCGCGAAAGTCTAGAAATCTATCTCGCGTGCGAGCGAGACAGCTGCGGCACCCGAGTCTATGCCTTAAGAGAACTGTTGTCGCGCGAGTTCTCATAGAATACGAGATTTTTCCACAGAAAATTGTTTTCTACCCCTAAATATTAACCAATTTCGATGATTCCTTTTCTATCTGTTTAAAATCATAATTAATAAATATGCATCTATTGTTATATTTTATCAATTTTCATTAGATATAATTTCGAAGTTCAAAAATTGTAAGTCTGAATAATGAAAACAGCAAACGATAGAGGCATAGCCATTAATAGTTCCAACCATATTAAAAAAAAAAAAGAATAATCGAAATCGAATAATATACGCGTAAAAAGTAAAAACAGTTTTCCCCTGTTGTATGACAAAGGCATAATAGGAAATATGCATGATTTTTTATTTGTTGGCTTTGGTAGTGTTACGGGAAGTGGGTATAGGGATTGGAAGGAAACAACGATGTTATTCAAGCCCGTATAATTCGTTGACACGTGGTGCCTTCCACAGAGCACTCACAGTCTATAACACAAACACCGACAATAGTTACAGAATCGACGCGCTACAAACACACAGAGTATGTGTTCCGACCAACACACTACTACTATAACGTCTCTTCACTATACTGTTCACTTCAACACTTCACTTTCACTTGTAACTTTTCTTCTTTCCTGTATGCTACTCGTATCTGAACTGCCCTCTGTCCGCGACTGAAGCTCCTTATATACCCCGCAGAACCTTCTAGAAGCTTTTATTTCGATAGTCATTTCGTTCGTCATTTGTTTCGTTCCAGAATGTTCAATTTCGATCGTCTTTTCGCTCGTCTTTTGTTTTTATCATTTGTTTCGAACTTTCTAGAATGTTGACGAGATTCTTTATTTAAATAGTCGAGGAGCATTTCCTTCTAGAAATATCACCATCATCATCATCATCGTTACACTACCCCCTCCTTAGACATGCTCGTCTCGAGCATTATTAGAGCCGTAGTATTGTGCTAACCTATCCACATGCACAACTTTCGCAGGACTTCGTGACGTTTTCCGAATTCTGTAAGTTACGTCGTTGAGCTTTGTAATAACTTGATACGGTCCCTCCCAGCTTGGCTGTAACTTCGGTGATTTACCTAGCTTTCGCACAGGGTTGTGTAGCCAAACTAAAGAACCTTCTTCAAATCATCTTGAGTTAACATTTCTGTCATATCGCGTTTTCATCCGATCGCTGGCACGCAAATTGGCTTCCCTCATGTGTTGATGTACGTCTTCCATGCGCTTTCTTAGTTCATCTGCATATTCTGTGACATATCTTGGTGCATCCGGAGGACACCCTGCCAAAAGCGTTGCTGGAAGTCGAAGCTCTCTGCCAAAGTTCGCTCGAGCTGGCGTAGTACAAGTACTTTCATGAACAGCCGTTCTATATGACAAAAGAAACAGAGGAATATACTCGTCCCAATTTCTCTGATGTGAATCAACCACTTTTGCCAGATGCTGCTCCAAAGTTCGATTAAAACGCTCCACCATTCCGTCGGATTGTGGGTGATATGGTGTAGTTCGCGTTTTATGTATCCCCATTAACTTACAGATTTCCTGGAACACATGCGATTCGAAATTTCTTCCCTGGTCACTATGAATTTCAAGTGGTAACCCAAATCGACAGAAGACCTCGTTCACCAATTTTCTCGCTACAGTGACAGCTTCCTGATTAGGTAACGCAAACGCTTCAGGCCATTTCGTGAAATAGTCCATAACCACGAGAATATAACGATTTCCATTATTGGACAAGGGAAATGGACCGGCAACGTCTATTGCTATCCGTTCCCAAGGAGCTCCGACGTTATACAACCGTAACGCCCCTCGACTCCGTGTATGGGGTCCGTTAACCGCAGAACATCGTTCACATTTCCTGCACCAGTCCTCGATATCTTCCTTGCAATGTAACCAATAATAACGTTGCCGTATTTTCATAAGTGTCCTTTTTACTCCGAGATGCCCACCCGATGTTCCGTCATGGTAAACTCTTAGTACTTCCGAAATTTTTGCTTTCGGTACAATAGTTTGTAGATGGGTGTCGTTTCCAGACACATTTTCCCATTTTCGATGCAAAACTCCATCACAGAGGACCAAACTATTCCACTGTGCCCAATAACTTTTAGTGATTGCGCTCATACCAGATATCTCACTCCACCCGGGACGAGGAGTTCCACTTGTCATCCAATCCAGAATTGGTTTCAAATTTTCATCCTCATTTTGAGCTCTACGCATAGCATCGTTGCTAAAGTCATCATCAAGGGCATCTGTTCTAATCAGTCGGACTGTAACTTCATCTCTTGCTTCCTGTCTTCCACAATGCTTACAATTCTCAGAGCAGGGCCGTCTTGACAAAGCATCAGCGTTTCTATGGGAACTTCCACTACGATGCTCTACCTCAAAATCGAATTCTTGTAGTTGCTCAATCCAACGTGCAACCTGACCTTCCGGATTTTTGAACTGCAGTAACCACTTCAACGCCGCGTGGTCTGTTCTGACGTGAAACTTCCGCCCTAGCAAATACTTCTTGAAGTGTTGTAACGTTTTTACTACAGCTAGTAGTTCTCTTCTCGTCACACAATAGTTCCTTTCAGGTTTAGACAACGATTTACTGAAGTAGGCTATGACCACTTCCCCGTCCTGTGTCTTCTGTGACAATGTTCCTCCGATGCCTACATTGCTCGCATCGGTGTCAACTATAAAATCACCATTCGCATCAGGATATCCGAGAATTGGAGTTTCACATAGCCGATCTTTCAATTCATTAAAAGCTGCCTCACATTCTTGGTCCCAAACAAATGGCCGTTTTTCTTCTGTGAGTCTATGCAGTGGTTTGGCAATATCGGAAAAATTCTTTACGAAACGACGATAATACGAGCATAGTCCCATAAATACTCTTACTTGAGTTTTATCGGTTGGAGTAGGCCAATCTTTCACTGCGGAAATCTTTGCTGGATCAGTTTCCACGCCCTCTTCAGATATAACATGCCCCAGATATTCAACTTGGCGTTTGAAGAAAGAGCACTTCTTTAAGTTTAATTTCAAGCCTGCTCCTCTTATTTTGTTGAACACGCTCTCCAACTTCTTCAGATGGTCGTCGAAGTTCCGTCCGATTATTATTATGTCATCGAGGTACACCAGACAAGCTTCCCCTAACAGGCCGGCTAGTATACGCTCCATTAATCTCTCAAAAGTGGCTGGAGCATTACATAATCCAAATGGCATCACCTTGAACTGCCAAAGTCCTTTCCCTGTGGAGAATGCCGTCTTTTCCTTGTCACTGGTATCCATTTCCACCTGCCAGTAGCCACTTTTGAGATCAAGCGTGGAGAACCATCTCATGTCATTTAAAGTGTCCAGCGTGTCGTCTATCCTTGGTAGTGGATAGCTATCTTTCTTTGTCACATTATTTAATCGCCGATAATCGATGCAGAACCTGGTAGACCCGTCTTTCTTCTTAACTAGGACAACTGGAGAACACCAAGGGCTAGAAGATGGTTCAATGACTCCATTACCTTCCATCTCTTTTAGCATGTCCTCAACTTCCTTTTCTCTAGCGAACGGTATCCGCCGAGGCCGTTGGCGGATTGGTTGCTCGTTCCCGGTGTTGATCCGATGTCGAAATAGCCCTGTTCTTCCAATGTCCGCGTCCCCTCTGGAGAAAATGTCGCCGAAGTGTCGCAGTAAATTTTTCGCTTTTGTCAGCTCCACTGTGCTTAAATCCCCCTTGCAGTTATCTAGGACGTTACTAAAATCAACCGCATTTGAGTGAGTTTTCTTCACTTCGTCGCAATTTCGAAGCCAGACTATTTCTTCGCTCTCACCGATCAGACACCCCTTCTTCAGTATTTGAGGATCATCACTCACATTCAAGACCGGTACCGCCATCTTTTGTGTCGTTCCAACAACCGTTCTAGCCGGTAACCATGCGTTTTCTCCTTTGACTCTCTCTATAACCAAACAATTTTGTCGATCAGTGCTTACATTTTCGGCTAACTTTATCGGTACCAAAGTCTGAGTTCGTGGTGGTAGCTTAGTGTCCTTAAGGCAGTAGACTTTACCTCCCCTGGCTCCCTTCATTGGAACCTCAATCGATCCACACTTAAGGATTCCGGATTCAATATCAAGTTTGCACTGATGTTCTTTCAGAAAATCCAAACCGATGATGCAGTCATCCACAATTTCAGCTATCACCGCCCAATGCCAGTAAAGCTTGTCACCAACCTTAATCGCCACCTTCTGCTCCCCTCTTACAGGTATGCGCTGGCCGGTAGCCGTTTTCAACTGCACAGTCTCTCTGCAGGAATATAATTTTCTACTATTCCGTGTCATCTGCACCCCCACTACCGTACGCGAAGCTCCTGTGTCCAAAGTCAGTTGGCATGCAGTTCCATTTATTCTTCCATCGACGGTTAAGCTGTTCCCATCTGAGCTTTGATAGATCATAAAATTTGGGGTTCCCTGATTACCGGCCAGCGCCCACCCCGTAGCTCTGGCCTGTTTTAGTTTTCCGAATTCTCCGACGCTTGTGTTCCAGCGTCGGTTCGCCTTACCGAGCTACGATTGGGGCAACCATATCTCAAATGCCCACGCTCTCCACACCGGTAACAACGCGGAGCAAAGGTCCGCCGTGGTATTTCCCGCTCTTCTGTTGAAACAACTTTACGCACAGAGCCGCTCTTGGGATCCCGACGTACCGCCTCCACCTCGAGAGCGTGTGCCACCGCTTCTTTGATGTTTTCATGGTGTGCTAAGCGTACTGTTGCCCTCACTTCTTTGTCGTTGATTCCATCGACAAACGTCTGCAACAGCATACTGTCGACTAGGTTCGCTGGTGAAGATTGATATGCCTTTCTCACCAGTTTCTCCACTTCTAGAGACCACTGTTGCAGATTTTCGTTGGATTTCTGGGATCGATCACGAAGCTGGGCCCGGTAGGCATGTTCTAGATGCGAGTCGCCATACCGGGACTCCAAAGCATCCACCAACTCCTGGTACGAGGCATTAGGTTCTACAGCCTCAAGTACCGACGTGGCTTGTTCACGCAATGCCAAAGTGAGAGCTGTCTTTGCTTTTTCCTCGCTCCAGTTGTTTAGTTCCACAACAGCCAAAAGCTGTCGCTTATATGCAGCCCATGAAGAGGTCCCATCAAATGTGGGAATTTTGAAACTGTCACCCAAAGCAGCTGTGACTGCAGTTGCTGGAGTTGGACCACCGCCTACTTCAAGCCTCCGAAGACGCTCTTCCGATGATTCGAAACGGGCTTCGTGCTCGTTTACTCGATCTTCAAGCAGCTCCACATTCTTCCGTATTTCCGCGACTTTCACTGCCCCTTCGGAGATGGCCGTAAGGATACGGTCTTGCATAGCGCATTGCTCCTCTCGATTAACACGCAGCTGCTCCTCTTGCATAGCGCGCAGTTGTTCCTCCTGGCGGCGTGCCTGTTCCTCCTGGCGGCGTGCCTGTTCCTCCTGGTGGCGCTGACGTTCCTCCTCACGGCGTGCCTGCTCCTCCTGCAAGGCACGCAGCTGTTCCTCTTGGCGACGTGCCTGTTCCTCTTGGTGGCGCTGACGTTCCTCCTCACGGCGTGCCTGCTCCTCTTGCAAGGCACGCAGCTGTTCCTCTTGGCGACGTGCCTGTTCCTCCTGGTGGCGCTGACGTTCCTCCTCACGGCGTGCCTGCTCCTCCTGCAAGGCACGCAGCTGTTCCTCTTGGCGACGTGCCTGCTCCTCTTGCATGGCACGCATTTGTTGTAATAGCACACCAAGGTCCACTGGAGAAACTGGAGCACTTACAGTGGCACTGGCAGAGGTTCCTTCATGAGGGTTCATTGGAGAAACCGGAGTACTCACAGTGTCACCGCCGGAAGTCCCCTCACCGGCTTCCTCACGTGTCCGAGGATTTCCCGTACTAGCGGCTTCCTGGTCTCCGCCGCTTTGTTGCTGAGCGGCTCCCCTTGAGCGGGTGTTTGGGCCATCTCTAGGCATGATAGGCATCCTTCCTTCCAATCCCACTTCTGACACCAAATGTTACGGGAAGTGGGTATAGGGATTGGAAGGAAACAACGATGTTATTCAAGCCCGTATAATTCGTTGACACGTGGTGCCTTCCACAGAGCACTCACAGTCTATAACACAAACACCGACAATAGTTACAGAATCGACGCGCTACAAACACACAGAGTATGTGTTCCGACCAACACACTACTACTATAACGTCTCTTCACTATACTGTTCACTTCAACACTTCACTTTCACTTGTAACTTTTCTTCTTTCCTGTATGCTACTCGTATCTGAACTGCCCTCTGTCCGCGACTGAAGCTCCTTATATACCCCGCAGAACCTTCTAGAAGCTTTTATTTCGATAGTCATTTCGTTCGTCATTTGTTTCGTTCCAGAATGTTCAATTTCGATCGTCTTTTCGCTCGTCTTTTGTTTTTATCATTTGTTTCGAACTTTCTAGAATGTTGACGAGATTCTTTATTTAAATAGTCGAGGAGCATTTCCTTCTAGAAATATCACCATCATCATCATCATCGTTACAGTAGTATTTAAAAGCTAACAACAAATAGATCCATTCTACAAATACAAAATATCTTCAAAAATACAGACATACGAATTGAGAACCTCCTTCTTTTTGGAAGTCGGTTAAAAAGATCGTGCGACGACAATTCTCTTATGAGTCCGTAGTACGACCGTTATCCGTCTCGCTCGTGCATACCCACATTTTTGAAGATATAAAATGACTGCATGAACTTATAAAGAAATCGTCGTTTGAAAAACTAGAAAACAACATCACAAATATTCGACAATTTCAATTGGATCCAAGTCATTTTATATCTTCAAAAAGTATTTTTTGTGAGTGTTGTATGGTAATACCTTGATATAACTATTGAAGTGTGTACAAAGCTCGGTGAGTCCGTCCTTGACCCGGCTGAAGAGGTTGTATAGAGTGGAGAGGTCCGCGAGCCGCGGCCCGTCCATCAGCGCCTCGAGACCTTTACCCAGGATGCCGGCCAGGTGCTCGCTCAGCAGCTGCCGCTCTATCGTGTGGATTAGTTGCCATCTGTCGACAACACCAGAGCTCAGCTCGAGTACAGGGGCCTCTGGACTCGTGGGTGGTCACATGTGAAGATCTGACAATCTGCCTTTTTACGCTTCCGTACTAACGGCCTTACCGAAAAACGTTACTTAACTTTAAGCATTGCTTAACATATTTTGTCAACTTCTCGCTGAGACATAATGACACTTGTGGAAAGAAGACAGAGAATTTAAGACGATGGTTAAAGTTAAGTAGGTAACGTTTTTCGGTAAGGCCATTTGAGTGCGGGAGCCTATTCGTGAGACTACGGTGTAACTGTTCGACGTGTAACTCGGGAGTTATCAATAAATTGATTTGATGTCTGTCCGTCATACACTTAAACGGCTGTATTATATACAAAGGTACTCTTTTTTTGGACCGATTAAGTGTTTTTTCCGGCTAATTAAACGATATATACAAGTCTCAAAATTGGCAAGATTGTAGAGTTTACTTTCATGTAAATCTACTAATACTAAAAACTGGTCAAGTGCGGGACAGAAACCGAAAGGCGCTCATAGCAAAGCAGCGCGTAGTCGCTCCGTGGCTTGAATGCAATATACGTACTTAGTAGAAGGATCGAGGTAGTGCAACAGTCGTTCGTTCTCTTCCTTGAGCCGTTTCTCTACGTGAGCCAGGTACTGCGGCACCGGCAGCTCCCGCATCAAGCGCTGGCCCTCCGCCGCGTACAGACGCTCTGTCGCCTGAAGGAATCTGAACATACAGAACAATAAGAAACATGCATGAATTTTATTTCATAGTATTAATAATTTTAATTGATAACATACTAAAATATATCAATATGAAAAAAAATAAAAAAAAAAAATATTTCAATCTGTCAATCTGCGAAACAACAGTTTGTATTGAATTTGTACGGTGAATACGAACCATGACATCCTCATTCGCTATCATGTGCTCTCTGTCTAACATCAAATTAAAATGTTTGTAACTTTCTTATTTTTAAAGGTATTTTAATTTTGTTTTTGTGGAATGGGTCTATTTGTGGCAAACTTTTTCATGACCAAATAAAAAAGAATCATGTATATTCCCTATTAGTAAAAAAAAAACAGATTTACTCATAATCCTACTATACTATACATACCATATAATATTATGTAAAATAATAATGATCATTGTTTATAAAACTGAAACAACCAACTATACAAACATTATTAACAAGATATTTTTACAGTGGTTTGTATTTATAGTTATATTTAGAGTTATATATATTATATATTTCGACGCAGTTTAATGCGCTATGTTCACGGATAACAAGATTGCAGTTTAAGTTTAAGATCAGACATATCAGTCTACCCTCTTTCGTCTCCTTTTTTTGAACTCAAAATAATTACTTATCACGGTAACTATCCCACTTAATAATGATTATAATGTAGTGATTATCACCTCATTCTTAGAAAAATACCCTGAATGTGACATTTTTTATGATAAATGGGCCGTTGTTCTAAGGCCTCTAATGAGTTTCTGTGAGAAACATTTTGTTTGACGATATATTTAATAATATTAACATTTAAGTTAAGGACTTGACATTGACTAAGCTATCAATAATTAATAATTATAATTGTATTTTAAGTAATTTGATAATAATTGTAATTGGCCGTAAGCCGTTATTATTATAATAATAAATAAATAAATAAATTAACCGGGATAGTTTAAAAAAGTTCTTTTTTTTTATGTAGAAATAGGTTCGCGCTTGACCGCCAACTCGCCTGATGTTAAGCGACGTTTGCGGTCTACGATGAAGCGCGCTAGAAGAAACCAATTCACTCGCGATTTAAAGACACCCAGATTATATCTATCGATTTTATATGTATTAAGTGTAAAACAACCAACTTCAAAATACACAAAATTGTTTGTGACACATTTTTTCCAGTTATTTTGATTTAAAAACCAAAGTACTGAATCGATTTAAATGAAATATCTATGGGACCAATCTGAGAGTATATTTTTACATTTTATTTTTTTATTTGGAAATAAAAAAATATTTTCAAATAAAAATTTTGAAAATAAAAAATTATGTGATAGATGGTAACCCAAAATTCTGGTTCTGGGGGAGGGAGCATCGTCCATTCTTTGGTATGCCTGGCCCACCTGGTACGTCTTTATATACGCCCATGCTCACTTGTGTTCGAACGCGTCCTGATATATCTGCAGGTCGGACAGCATCCTGAGCAAGGACTTGAGTAGCGAGATGTCGACGGCGTCGCCACCGCGCTCCCGCTCGATCAGTAGCAGCAGCCCGTCCACGGTGCGAGTCTGGACGAGCGTGTTCATTGCTATGTGGTGACGGAACAGGTCCAGGCCCATGTCCCTGCAGCCAGAAAAGTATTGATTGGTTCATACACGCTAGATATATTCGAATTCTAAGGGCTTTACCGAAAAACGTTACTTAACTTTAACCAACGTCTTAAATTCTCAGTTTTCATTCATCAGGTATCATTACGCGGCAGCGAGAAGTTGACAAAATATGTTAAGCATTGCTTAAAGTTAAGTAACGTTTTTCGGTAAGGCCCTAAGTATACAGGCGTGTGAACTGGGGTTTTTAGACTTTTTTTATTCTTTTGGACGCGTGTAATCCGTTAGAAATAGTGTAGTAGTTGAAGTTTTCTTTTAGTTTAGTTTAAGACACAACCGCTTCAACAGTTATGATCAGTAATGTCATATGATAGCACACTCGCTCATTACGTAAGTAGGTATGTAGTGAGTGCACACATAATACATTACCAGTATATACGAGTGAGCGAGAGGATGATTGTCACAAACTATATGATTGTCTCTTTTTTCCCGTTTTTGCATTATGGTACACTGATATCACTGTATTTTTGTAGTTTTCCATCGAATTTTAATAAAAAAGTTAGAAATTCTTGGATTTTCAATCACTACAAATCTACATAATAAGTCAGTCAGTTATTAGTTGTCGAAATAACAGAATAAAGACTACAAACAAAGATAAAGTAGATAATAAAATCCTCTGTATTAACCAACAGTACCCATACTGTCTGTATGAAACAGCATATATCATTTGTATCAATAACATCACAAATATCTAGACTTGCAGTCCATTAGAGGTGTTTATGAATGAAGCTCAGAATTTTCCATCACCAAACATCAGTTGAAGTCACGTGGGCTGTCCTATATGTTGTGTAAGTCTTTGTTTTTAGGTATAACAACAGTGTGATACCAGCTTAATCTGGCATACGCTCATTCGCAAGGCCACTTTGTCGGAGAGTCACATACTAAGCATATCATACATGCATAATATATGTGTCACGAAAAACAACAACTAAATATCAAACAACGTGACTTCAAACTACTAATTACTTCAAATTAGGGGTCAAAACAGTCTCTTCAGAGATTTTGGTGCTATAAATTATCACAAACTCATGTAATCATATATATGTGAATGTTTGTGTATACATATGTGTGTACTTGTTACTTGCTATTCAGTTCATTGCAATCAAATTAAATTTGGAATGGAGATAGCCTACAGTCTGGAACAACATAAGCTATTTTCATAGTGAAAATACTATTCCTGCAGACAGTGAAACACAGGGCATAACTGGTAATATTTTAAGTGCAATAAATTGTACATTTTTACAGCTTTTAGTGGTTAACGTAAATTGCTAAAACTATAAATTAACACTTCAAGTACTTCTGGTCCCGAAAAATAAATGTTTTCTGTGGGATGGTGAATAAAGCAGAGCAGAGTGTATTGGTATTTAATATGTTGGCATTGATTAAACACTTACCAAATAGAATGTATACTAGGGTTCTGCAGCACATAAGTCCTGTCGAGATATAGGAAGATGCTACGTATCATGATCATCTGGCGGCAGTGCGCTCTCCAGCAGTCATCCATGCGCTTTAGGAATACTTGCCGGTCCATGCTCTCTGATAGGAATTGCTCTATATTTGCTTTTACGTGTGCCTCAACTAGGTTTGTCAGATTTACATATAGTTGGGATGCCATCTGTGGACAAGATATTACTGTACTCTTACAATTTTAACACAGAGAAACAACATCAGCATGGGTGGTTATGGGTGTGGAGAGATGTGCAATGTTAGGTGTTTATGGTCAATTATAATTATTTAAAATACAAATGGGAGTAATTTTATACTAATGTATATGACAAATTTACAAGGTCGCTGAAACCAGCACCACACTGCCAAATTAAAATCAGTGGTCACTGACACATAGAACTGGTGCTTGACTGATGTCCACTACTAACTTCGGAGGAGATCAAGCCCATAATGTTACTGAGATACCTAACAATTAAAAATCTGTGTAAAAAGGGCAATTTTTTTTTTTTTTTTTTTATTTATTTACTTACATGCTATTACATAGATTCAAACAAATATTGTGTCGAATAACCACACTAGATTTGTCTTGACACTCAGATTCGCACTGAGCTGTCGAAAAACATAATGGATAATATAACAACTTTTAAACAGACTTATGCATAAACAAGTACACAAAGGTAAAAAATACATAGTAGCAGGCATGTGATGGCCACAGACCAGTTCTAGTAAAGTAGAATTTGTTTTAGTCAGTGTGTGGTTGGATACACAGCACGCACTACAACCGTGTTGGTATTCTACCACTTGGTATTCTTAAATGCGTTCACTCAAGTATATAACTATTTTGTTATATATTTTTTACTAATTTTGTTTGTTTTCTTATTAAATTTATGTGTAAATTATCAGAAGATTCACCTGATAGAAAGTACTTGGATATGTACATACATAGTCCTACAGGAATGCTGTAAATATTTTAACATTTTGTTTTATTATAGCTAAGTAATAATTGTTATAGATCTATTTTGCCATATTATATACAATTGTATTTATGTGGAATAAAGGTGAAATATGATCAAAATATAATGTCATTTTATTTCCCAACTTCAAAAAGAAAGAGGTTAACAATTTGGCTGATTTTTTTTTGGTTGTTACTGCATAATTCCATCAAACTTTGAAAGTATTTTTTTTTTCAAGGATATACTTTCAGACTGATCCCATAGAAATTTCATCAAAATCAGTTCAGTAGTTTGGTTTTTAAAACAAAATTGGATATTTTAAAGTTAGTTTTTCAGTTTTTTTAACTATAATTATTTTTAGAATCAGACTCACTATTTGGACGTAGAACAGACATTGAACTGATTCAAGACCAATATCATGATTTGCATACAGTTATAACAATGTTATCAGCTTATTGTAATAACAAAGATGTGAACGAGACCAATATATCCGATCTTCAGCATTGATCAATATAAGAAACAAAAAAATCCTAATACCTATATGACATTTCTGAAGAAATCTAGAATGTTCTGTTTGATTCTCACTGATGCACTGTAGTGCAACAGCAATTATGATGAATCGTTTAGATACTACACACTATTTGTGCATATATTTTAATTATCAAAACAATGAATAATAATTACTGTATGTATTAATTAATTATATATATACAATGTGTAAGCATTATAATTTTCTCAAAATTTCTTCTAATTGTGTAAATCATTACAATGACCACTATAGTTTACACAACAATTATAGTATTTATTACCACATTAATTTACCAATCAAGTTACCATAATTAATTTAGCAAATAAAATAAATGTTACAACCACATACCTTGTGGCTGCACATATTCTCGACAGCCTGGTACAGCTCTTCGAGCGAATAGTCGATAGATTTGGAGGTCTGGATAGCGATTACCGCCTCGCGTAGCTTGCACCATGTCGTCTCCTGGTAATTCTCCGGCAAGTTCGGTTTACCTGCAAAATCGCACACTTGTCACACCGTCACACGAGGTTACATACACACGACAGGTCGTAAACATACTTTTGAAATTCTTTATAATAATCTTCTTCGTCGTAGCCCCGGGCTTGTTCATTGCCGACGAAGTCAGCTTCACGGTCCCGTTAGAGGTTGGATTGATTAAGGAGAAGTTAGATTTCTTCTCGTTGGCACTCATCTCGTCGGATTTTACTCTTTTGCTGCTCTGTTCGTTGGTGTGAAGGCTGCGTTTTCTACACTGATTACCACCTTCCTCTGCCAAAACTGATGTTTTAGCTAAAGCCGACATATGATAGCATGATATGGCCGCAGCCACGGCACTGTTAATACGATTAACGTTGAATACTTATAATAATTAGTACAAAATAAAAGCGATCAATCAGTCAATGCTCAATCCACCATTACGATCACATCACAAATTAAATTTAGCTGTCAAACGTTTTCTTTTTCTTTTTCCGTACAAGCAGCAGAGTAGTGTGTGCCTGTGTGGTATACAGAGAAATCGATTATTCGATTCATTTAATCAGTTTCGTAATTGTACTAGTGAAACATTACGATTTTAACAAACTAGTTTTTAAGGTATGTATTAAGTAAAAAAAATAACACCTGTATGTGGTACAAATTAGCTGAGCTTTGGTTACTGAATTATTAAACATTACTGTTCTAAATGAATTTATTAATAAATAATAAAGTATTCAATACATTGTCCATAAGTAACCGCTGAATAAGCTCATTTTAGCTAAACAGTCTTTTGTTCCGTTTTCGCGCGTGACAGTTCCTGTCTGACAGAAAGTGACAAGTGAGTCTCTTAGTCTTATGTATCTAGAGATTTTTCATATGTAGGTAAATATTAGTAATTATATACTACATAAGAAATTATTATATAGTACATATCGTCGGCTTAGTGCTTGTGTAACACAACCGCCACATTTATCGAAAATCACTTTTAAATGCAGTCTTGTTAAGGATTAAATTTCAGTTCTGTTGGTTAAAAGTAAACAAAAACTTTTTGCTTTTAAAACAACAAAAATATAGTCTAAAATTTCTTTGTTTCACGGCAACGTAATGAAAATTTCGTGCTTGTTAAACACAAGTGCAACGCTTAAGGCATCCACCACCATCGAAACAAAAATTTTGTGCTTGAGTAACACAAGTGCACTCATCGACCAATCACAGTTCACGACGCGATGTCCACCATTTTGATTATTTCGTCACTCTGGCTTGAGTACGTGCGTAAAGCTTGTGTCGCTGCAGCTAAATATTTATAAAACAAACAATTTAATAGTGTATTAGTGTTAAAATTATATCAAAATAAAAGAAAATAATGTCTACAAGTAGTTATAAAAGGTTTCAAAAGAAAACACAGCCGCAAACTGAGCAGTAAGTACTTTATAATTCACACTCCATTCCGTAATGAGTTTTAATCAGGGTGTTGTTTTTAATGAATCGTCAACTTAAGCCCAAGAGTAAGTTTATTATTATTATTAGGTATAATTGATTTAAGTTTGTCAAGTTTAGAAAATTTCTTAATCCATTAAAGCTTAATAGTAGAGTGGCACCGCTGTCTTGCTGGCAAAATTATTGAAATTATTTTTGATAAATAGGTATACTTCCTTCAGATTCATAAGAACACTATTAATTTTTTTTAACAAAAGCTGTTGTTTTGACCGAAATAAACGTATAAACGTCAATTTTTTCCCGGAAAATTTGTCTTTTATACGTTTATTACGGTCAAAATAACAGATATAAAAGTAAAAGGTACTCCTCCTTCTGTTACCACGTGACCATTTGGTTTTTATTTTTCTGGTTATAACTTAAATCGGAGCACTTTAGACCACTTTTTAGACATTTTAATTGCAGAGCGGCACAAAAACAATGTGGTTTGGGCGACGGACCGACACTAATCTATATCGATAGTCTTGGAAGTCAACATCAGGCCAATATAGGTAACGAATTCTCCAAAAACATCTCACCTTTCTCTCACCATCTCAACTAAGAAAACCTCAGTCCGGTCAGTCTTCGGATGGGTGACCGTGAATGGTATTTCTTTCTGAGCGCTACCGTGGGTCGGTTGACACGTTATAGATCCCGGTTGCTTGTTCTTAAAAAATAATTATAGTTTGAAAAACTGAAGCAATCTACTTCTCATGGATGCCATTATCAGAACTGTACCAAATTGGAAATGGGACCACACGGGAAGTACCAGCTTTCAAATAAAAAAAAACATCAAAATCAGTTCACCTAGTTGAAAGTTCTGAGGTAACAAACATTAAAAAAACAGTCGAATTGAGAACCTCCTCCTTTTTTGAAGTCGGTTGATAACCGTCAAGTGCGAGTCTGACTCGTCTATCGATGGTTCCATACAAACTAGTAGATAAAAGGGGGAAATTATATAGTATTTTTATATTTTCCTTCATAAACTGAAAAATATACATCGTAATAATATTTAATAATTATAGTTTAATAAACTGAAGCAACCGACTTCTCATGGATGCCATTGTCAGAACTGGACCAAATTGAAATGGGACCACACGAGAAGCACCAGCTTTCAAATATAAAAAGAGTCATCAAAATCGGTTCACCCAGTCGAAAGTTATGAAATAACAAACATTAAAAAAAAACAGTCGAATTAAGAACCTCCTACTTTTTGGAAGGCGGTTGAAAACCTGTTTTAGCTTGTGCTAATGAAGCTCTTTCATATGATACCCCACATGATACGGTTCCTCCTTTCTTGCATAAAGACCCTAAAGACATATTTTTGTGAATAAATAAAAACTGTACAATTACATTGGAAATTCCATTCCAGATCGGCTCACTTTATCTATTTGTTCTAAGTAGTTCAAAATTGAGAAAAATATTACCTTAATAGAACCTGTATATACATTTAGCACTTGTGTCATACAAGCACGAAAAAAAAATCAGTCACAGATAAGACATCTGCAATGTGGTTAGCCACAACTCCACATTGGAAATTATTTTTGTGCACATGCGCATGCGTGCATGCGTGCATGTTTTTATATGGATAAAAATTGTAAGATAAGGTACAATTCATTACCATCTATAGAAAAAAATTATTACAATCGATTTGTATCTAGCTCATGTATAAAAAAAGACTTTCAAGCCTTAAAAATATAGCTTTTTAAATAAAATAGAACAAAAAACTATTCTCCTGTAAAATTTTACCAATGGTAGTTGTGTTAAACAAGCACTAAATTGACGATATATGAACTTAACATTGCACGCCCGCAATGGGTAAACTGTTGAAACTAATATTTTTTTAAAGAACTCTGTACACAGATAAGAGCAATAGAATTTATTTGATTTGATTTGATATTACTATGCAATATATTGTATGTATTTCAGTCGTTAATCAATCTAGCGTGAATGGCAATTGTGTAAACAAAATGCTGCTATTGAGCAACATTTTGTTATTCTCGTAATATTGATTGTTGTAGATGTTTTCAGCCTGAAGTATCCCACTGCTGGGTAAAGACCTCCCGTGGCTTTTCTAGTTGTTAAGATTGATAAAGATTGTAATAGCAGTATCGACGCATATTCATCGTTATAGTGTGATGCAGTGTGCGGAGTGCTATGCGGTGGTGTAGATTTTATCAATTGTTATCGATTGAAGTGGGTTTCTTCGATTAACAAACAGGTTGTGGCCATCCCTATATTTAATGTCAAGAATTGCTGTCACTGTCAGTTAACAGATTAGTTTCTTTCCTCTCTACTGGACTCAAACTATTACTGCATTAGCCATTACATTAGATTCGTTATCACATGAATAGCTGAATAAACACGAATTAACAAAAAAAAAAAAAAAACAAAGCAATAACAGGAAAAATGATGTTCGGCAGATGTAGATAGGTAAAAAATAATAATTTTAGTTTAAAAAACTGAAATTACCGATTTCAAAATACGTAATTTAGTTTAGGTACTTGGATATGTTTAATGAAGTTTTCGCGATTGTTACTCATTGAAATTAAACAATTTTAAAATAACAGGCGGTAGTAGTTACAATTTTCTAGCAAAAAACACAACTGTCATCTAGTACACAGACAAATTTAAAAAGGTACCTACTCTTTGAACGAATTAGAGAACTAGAATTTTATTATTTAGTCTCACCCTGGTACGTACGTGGTCAATTGGTCATACCAAATGTTCGAAAACCCAGGTCATAAAATTATGTAAAATATACTTGATAAATCCGTTAAAATTTGTTTAATTAAAAAAATAAGGTTTGTTTAAAAACTTACCCTAATAAATAAAAAAAATTACATTTAGAAAATGTGTTTAAAAACGCAGTTGCAAAGAAACAGTTTGATTCTATCTTCTTAGATACTTTTATTTTATTTGTTCGACGATAGATCACCTAGCTTAGCGTAGTTGTAGTACACATTACTGTAGATAACATGTCATAAGGCCATACTTGTCTTCCGCGAAATACTGCCAATAAGTTCCAACGATCAGGTAACAAACAATAGGTACATCGATTGTTTTGTGTTGACATACCTAATATCTAGGATCTAGGTGTATTCTATGTAGTTGCCCTAATTAGTGTTACCCAGCGGTCAGTGTATTGGAGCAGAAGCGGCCAACGGTGCAAGGTCGATTAGATATTGACCTCATTTTCATGATTATTTTTTCTATATACTTAGTCGATAATTATAGTTTAGAAAACTGAAAACAGATCCCAAAACACGCATTTTATTAAATCAAACTACTGAACCGATTTTGATAAAAATTTGGGATCAATCTGAAAGTACAAATATCTTTTCAAACAATTAAGAATTTTTCAAATCGGTTTTTAAGTGATGGAGCTAAGTATGTGGTAACAAAAAAAATACAGCCAATATTTTTTTTTACATCCTGCTTTTTGACATCGGTAATAAGTAAACTCATAAGAGCCTGTTGACATTGTTTGAAAGTCAACCATAACGCAGGCGTGGGGTAAAGTCTTACTTCATTTTATGACGATGATACTATACTTCACTCTAACAACAAGTATCTATAGTAAAAGAAAAACAAAATACCCGACTGCAGAAGAAAGATTTTGCAGTCTAACTTGCGACTTCGTTACGCTTAGTAGGTACGTTGTTGAGTATACGCTTTTTGTGAGAAAGTATGAGTAAAGTTGCTGTAAAAATTATAAATGCGTATTTTTTAAAATTATTCTAGTAAAATTTCTTATTTATTACGAAAACGTTCGTTGGAGGTTACGTAAAACGCATTTTTCTTATTTTTTCGAGAGTTGTATTATTATACACTTTATTCAATTTAAATCTTAAATCTAAGTTTTTTAGAATAGAAATACAAAAATATAAATATTATAAAAAACTTAAACCTAGGGTGCCGCCGGCAGCGGGGCGGGGCTCAAGCTGCCGGTGGTAGGGCTACAGAGAGAGGAACCTCCTGACAATACGTGCCGTGTCCAGGATGACTGCTTTCTGTATCTGACCCTTGACCCAACCATCGAGCGAGAGCCTCTTGAGATGTTGGTCGAGGCTCTTCGCTATGACACCGTTCACCGTTCGTATTATTATTATTATTACAAAAAATAAAGCCTATGACATGAGTGAAGACTAATCTAACGAAACCTTGTTCATCAAAATCGACCGAGTCGTTTAGGCTGTAGGCGATCATTTAGAAAAATACATACCCACATACATACATACAAACATATATACACTCGAAAAACATAACCCTCTTTCTTACGCAGTCGGGTAAAAAACAAGATAAAAACAAGCGCTGAGCGAACTTGGCATCGCTTTCGTCATTCTAATTATTAAAGAAATAAAGATGTTTATTAACGTTACGGTCACTACAAAAGTTGTTAGTTAACTAATTAGGTCTCAATTTCTTACAAAATAGTTGGATAAATACTCCCAGAGATACCTAGTACTTAATTAAATAACCGACTTGGTTTTACACTAGATCTTACAACTTTTTGTGGTAAAAGAGCTGCGAGACTTGGCTTTTTGTACATTTTTATGTTTTTGATGGGATTTATACTTATACACTGTGTGAACAGTGGTTATATGTATATCACACCAGTTCATCTTCGCATTCATTCGATGCCCATTACCGTTCCATGTGGTCATCCGATTAAAAAATAATAAACAACAAAAAACATCTGTATGCAAAACTTGGCGGGATCCAATTAAACGTTATTGTAAAAGCGGTGCAAAGTGCCGAACTGCCGATTTGATTACAACCCTCTTCCATAGATTACTGCATAGTGCCTATGTTGGGGTAGAAACAGAATAAGTGGTAGGTAGAATAGTACGTTGAAAGTGCAGACACAGAATGTTTTCTAGTTAGTTTGTGGGGGTGCAGGGTGCAGGCACAGAATAGGTGTCAGTGTTGTCAGTGCAGGTCCCTGCATTGTGGGCGGAGTAACAAGTGTCCCGGGCACAGCGCCCCGCGCCATTCAGTCATCTGGCTCCTCCACTGCCATTCATTCAGACGCGCGCGTAGCGGGCGTTCGTTGCGCGAATCGTCAATCTTTTCCCGAGTACCTTTCGCGCGCGATCCGAAACATGTGGACAGTTTGAATTAGTTTTTTCTCGTGTACGTCGTTTGATTTTTGTGCAAAAAAGTGCTTCGCTTGGCTTTTTTTTCGTAAAGTGTGTTTGTTGACTCTGAAAAAATATGTTGCAGTAGTTTTTTTTTTCATTGAAAATGGGGGAGGCATCGCTAAACATTTCCGATGAGAACTTAGAACAGCACATATTGACTTTGTTTGAGAAGTTAGAGTCTATGCGTAAAGAGGCGAAGGCTTCTGGTAACTGTGAGGATTTGTCGGGAAGGGTTCCGGCGCGTCTGGAGTTGAGGACTCTGTCGTTGTGGAAGGCGGTGGTGGCGGAATGTGCTGCTTCGTTCCTGTATGTGTTCATAGTGTGCGGCGCGGCTGGCGGCGCGGGGGTGGGTGCATCAGCGTCAGCCGTGCTGCTGACTACAGCTCTTGCTTCCGGTTGCGCTATCGCCACACTGTCTATGTGCTTCGCTAAGATTTCTGGTAAGATTCGTAAAAATAGTTTGGTAAATTACGTTAAAACAGTAATTTTTATGTTTACAAATACTTGCTGTTTGGCTATTAACATTTTGTAAAAATATTTACGCTCGGGGTACATAATGTAGAGTTCGTCTACTATCAAGTGACGTTGCGGTCCAGGATGGAGCACAGTTACCATAATGAAACCTATTCAATAGAGAAAATACCTAGATTACCAAAATATATCTGAGAATGAGAAGGCTCAGCATATTCCACCTTTTACTATGATCAACTTTTATTATGAAAACCAATCTAAAATTTCAATCGTTTCACACGTTTTTTCAAAGTCAACTTAATAATGAATATAATGACCCCTTTTAAAATATTATGCCTATTTTGGCGTAAAGGCCATCCTATTTATCGTGCCCTGTCGCCAGGGACAACGTAGTGTAATAAAAGACAGGGTTCTGATTTGGTACCGAAGTCCATACATACAGTCTCCAAGTCCATACTCCCCAGACAGGGACTCAATTGACAGGGTCCGAGAAATTGGGAGGTGTAATACACATTTTATTATGCTCGTTTTATTTATATTTAGCTACCTCCTCATATTTTATAACTATTGTGTTATTAGTTATTGAGATAGCTGAATGCATTTCTTTAATAAATAATAAAAAAATAATCTCAATAATTATTAATAATAATTCTATTAAATAGGTATTTGTAAATATAAACCTGCTAATTTTCTTAAAATAAATTTTAACTTTTTAAAATGTTAGCAAAAAAAAAAAAAAGTAAATAAGTAAATAAAAATACATAGATTTTATCTTGTATAGACGATGTTTTCACAGGTTGGCCTTAATCAAAAGCCTACACCTCAATTTCAAGTACGGTATAACATAATAGTCCTAAAATAGCACTCTGGTGGCTTCGAAAACGAAAATAAAAGTCCATTACTATCAGAACTCTCAACATCCCATAATATGGACGAAGGAAGTAAAGCCCCTTCCTCTATGCCCATACAGAACTTTAAGGAATGAGCAATAAAAAGTATGCGGTCGTCCACAAGTTTACTTGCTTTTTAGGGTTCCGTACCCAAAGGGTAAAAACGGGACCCTATTACTAAGACTTCGCTGTCTGTCTGTCTGTCTGTCTCCAGGCTGTATCTCATAAACCGTGATAGCTACAAAGCTGAAATTTTCACAAATAATGTATTTTCGTTGCCGCTATAACAACAAATACTAAAAATTAAAAAAAAAAAAATATTAAGGGGGTCCCCATACAATAAACGTGTTTTTTTCGTATTTTTTTGCTCAATATTAAAAACGGTAACGGGTAGACGCCTCAAATTTTCACAGAATATTTACTTGTATATTACCTTTCAAAATAAATAATTAAATAACAATAAAGTAAATATTAAAGGGGGGTTCCCATACAACAAACGTAATTTTTAAGCAATTTTTACTCGATCTTAATTAACAGGTAGAAACTTGAATATTTGTAAGTAAATGTTTAGAAATATATTAACTATAAAAATAAATACCTAATCTAATACATAAAAACTCACAAAATGAAAATAATCCGTGTAACATCACGGAGCGAGCCATAGCCGCGCGTATTCGCGCGAGCGTCGTCATGCTGCCCGGATGTGTATCGAAAACCTACATATAAGTTTGCAATTTACTACATGGAATTTCGTTGATTTCTCGTTATTTTATAAACAGAACTAAACTTTGTAGTATTATAGATGATAGTACGGAACCCTTCGTGCGCGAGTCCGACTCGCACTTGGCCGATTATTTTATAGCCTCTCTGTAGACTGGCTGAATGAATAGACACATCTAATAGATGCCGTAATGTCGCCACGAGGTTAACATACATATGCTCGAAAGCCTGAGACTGAATAAATCCCTAGTAAAAATACTTTGCTTAGTTTACTTGTTCAGTTTGATGAATTTCACGCCCTTGTTGCAAGCAAAGGTTGCAAGTTTGTCCAAATGGTTTTTTTTTATGATATACTTTGGCCTAGTTCTCCAATAGTATTGTGCCAACATCCGGTTCCTATCCCGATCACTTCCGGCGGACCGGCCGCGGCGGCGGCCGCCGTAGATGTAATGAGGCGCATTAGGAGGCGTCCCGGGTACGGTGGGTAGTTTCGGAACGCAATTATACCCTTGTTTCTGCTTACAACGCGGAACATATTTTGAGATATATCTTTGGTAATTTATATCTGCTCAGTTTGCTGCGTATATCAAAATAAACAAGACGTATAAATACATAAATATATGGATAGGGTATTAAGCCGATTTCCATATTTATTGCTCGAGATGCAGGATCAATTTACAGTTTTGATGGCATTCCGAGAGATAATGCATCTAATTTTAAAGTTATTGACATTGCATGCAAATCTGGAAAAAATATAAAAAATTTCCGGAAAATTATGAAGACGTCTTTTTAAGACCAAAGTAAGTAAGTACCTCTTTAATGAGTATATTGAATAAGCGTCGCTTTCCATCAGGCGTGCTGGTAATCTATATAAAAAAAAATGAGCTTTTACTTTTTAACATTTACTACCCTGTAAAAAATTACTTAACCGTCATCGACTCCTAATCCCAAACAAACTTACAAATTAATTGGCAACTCTAACCCACTCATGGCAGACAGAGGCGAAATGAGGCAAAGACTGCCATCCGAATAGTTTCACCCAGTTAATCTACAGTTCTACGAGTTCATACGTGCCAGGGGGCGATATACCCCCACCTACCTACTGTCTTGTTATTTATCGCCCTGCGTCGCGCTTATGGCGGTCTCTGTGTGCAGATGTTCGTAATTATCTGCCTTTTGTAACGCTACCGCTGAGACATGCTGAGATGGAAAAGTACGTCTTTTGGTTTCTCATTTATGTGTTATGTTTGTATGTGTTTAGTTCTTTAAATAACAATTATCTTAGTTAGTTTTTATTATCGCGTGTGTGTGTTTAGAATACTTAAAGTCCTGTAGCCATATCTATGTTTATTACTTATTTTTATACGCTACAGAAGAGAACAGTTTTACTAGCCTTGTTCATAGGTCGTCGTTTCTTCAAATGTTAATAATGATTAATATTGAGCTGGAAAGGAAAACATAAGGGAACCATGGCATTTTAGTAAAATGATATTTTTGGTGGTCATTTGTACTTGTAAATTCACCACAAAGTAACTAACGGTGTGCTCCAACAGATTCAGCTGCGATTGGAAGCCAGTTCCTATTCCAGCTTAGGACAATCTATACGAACTCCATCACTTAACATCAGCTGAGATGAGTGAGCAATAGTGAGCATCCAATAAAATAAGTAATGATACATCTATAGCATTATAAATTATATGCATTTAAATGATTAAAACATACCATCTATCAGATAATTTGTGTGTAGCGTGTATTTAATAAATAAATAAATATTGGTGGACATTAACACTACCAAACCAAAACTAAGCCAAGCTTGTACTATATAACTAGATGACCGATAAAACAAATATTATATACTTTTTATAATATATATATTTGCCCTGTTGAGGATCAAACCCACAAACTACGGATTGTGAGGCCGACTGAGTTGTGAGGCCAGTAAAAGGCCTTTTAAATATGTAATATGTAAGTAGATATCTACTTTATGCAATGACAATATTATATTATCACATTTCTATATATCGTGATATCTCAATTAATCTCTTTCGCTCTCCATCTCTTTGTTACATTTGGCATATAACTGAGAACCTGGAAACCAAAATAGTCTACATTTCATCATCATCATCACTAAAACAACAGGTAATTAATAAAAGGATACAAATAGCCATCCCTTCATTTGCAAAGCCATCCACCGCGTCCGACCCAGGTGGCGCTCACTCCCAGCTTATCGACTCAATCTATTATTCGACGAGATTAGCAGACCGTTACGAAGACGGAGCTATAAAAAACTTAGAATATTACATCGAAATCGATACAACACGTGCTTTCACCCTTCACCCATCTCCCCTAACTTTACGAACACTGACATTTAAAATTATATCATACTCTAATAATAAGTTATGGAGCAGATATGAAAGTGTTACTTGACAATGGGGCCTAATTCTCAGCGAGATAGCCGTGATGAATTTTAAAGTGTGTCGACTCTGCGCCCTAATTTTGCTAATAGCAGTTCGGGCCCTATTTCGAGATGGACTAATGTGGTATGTAGCAGTTATCGATCTCCGAGTGTGGATGTTGGAAGCGTTCTATTTTAACTCTTTTCGAAGCTAAAGCCTTGGTATTTTTATTACCTGAATATGAGTTTTTTTTCGGATGTTCGTATGTCAACAACGACGACGACACTTGAGCTCGATTCTAATAAAAACATGGTTGTCTGTAAAGTCGGTTTACGGACGATAATTTTACGTGATAACGATGCGTCACAAGCCGAACGCTTAGGCCGATCGTGCCTCTCTATCGATTGTTCCGCGCTCTCGCTTGCAGGCTCAGGATCACGCACAGGCAGAACGTGACAGTTTTTCGTGCGTGCAGCCGGCGTTCATCGATTTATAAGACGTTATCACGTCAAAAAACGTTTCCACGTTTCCATAAGTTAAGTAAGTAGTAATATGTTATATAAGTTAGTAAGTTAGTTTTTTCAATGATTATTGTAAAGCTTTATATTTTATGTTAGTATGTCTTAAAAATATCTTTTGTTTATTTAATAAAGTACGATATTTTTCCATTCCAATAAAAAGAAAATAGACTATTTCTTTTTTCAAATATTTTCATCAACTTATGATGTATAATTATGACAACGAAAGGTTACATATCGTAAAAGCTTACATCGTATTGGAAGCTCCCAGGGTCCCACGTTTTATTTGAGAGGAAACGTTCAACTCGATACAAAATGGTATTTCCTTTGCAGTTCGCACACAAAGGAACGCATTAGCTCACTCTGAACTGACTCTGTAGCTCTCACTGTGATGCATTTTAATCAAGGACCGTTACGAGTTTTTTTTTAATCAAACTGGTAGCCAGTGGAACTGGTATTCAGTTGCCAGTACTTACTGGATGTTCTTTATAAATGTATTTATATTTTTTATGTAGGTAGTAAGCCTTCCTTGTAGAAAGTACCCCATAGGTTTTGATTCCCTTGCGAGTGTCGAAATATGCGTTTTTTGCGACATATTCGGCTGTAACTTTTCTTTATGAAAATTGAGAAGTTTGATTGTTCTCTCTGCTGCAAGAGATTAAAGATCTGCGTATATGGTTTTAATTTCAACTCGATACCTTCACGTATTCCCGAGATATAGGTCTCGATAGACGGACAGACGGACAACAAAGTGATCCTATAAGGGATCCTATAAGGCCTATGTCCAGCTTCTTGTGACTGAGATGATGATGATGAACTGTCTACAAAATATATATATCCATAAGTGTTGAAAAACATTTAAAATATCGATTAGATCTACCTATTTCTAATTTCTTATGAGTAAGTACCATGTGCTTCATCGCTCAGGTAATAGCGTTGAATGTGATAGCAGCTTTTTTTACTGCGCCGTGGAATAGCCGCAAATCGGGCTTCGCTACATAAAGCCCGGTTATTTTTCTCGCAGTCGACCTTCGCATAGTAATTGATATGGGTTCAGCTTGGGTTCATTTTGATAAAAATATGAACCCTTATGAAATATTATGTGTTTACGTAGGGCCTTCGAGGGATCTAAGCAAATCTTTCATTTTGGTATTAGATTTTTCTCTTTTGATACGTTTTCTAGAAGATATACCTAAAATCCTTACGAGAATTCGGCTCCATATTCGATTTTATTCTCAATGTTTTCCAGTTTACCGATTCAAGAACCTAAACACAACATTCTAAATTCGTATATATTTTACTAGTTTCGAAAAAATATCCGGGGCTGGAGAATTTCGATACATTATGTACAATATTATGTACATTATGTATATAGGTATACATATTTATTAGATATTATATAATAAATACTAATATATTTGCGAAATGTTTCCGCACGCTCTTCAGTACAATAAATAGTCTAGTGTACGTGTCGTGTCACGTGTAAAGTAGGTTCCGTAGACTGTATGTTTTTTTTTTTTTTGTATGTTTGTTCACCGATTACTTCGCCAATTTTGAATTGATTTTGATCATTTAATTTTGCTTGGTAGGTAATAATAGTTCATTGGTGGTACCATATAAATTTTATCAAAATCGGTCCAGTACTTTGGTTTTTATACAAAATTAAATAACTGGAAAAATGTCATCCAAGTAAACGAAATGAAATTGTTTTTTTTTTTTTGTTTTTAAACGATTACTTGTTCCTGAATATGATTAAAAGGTTGCTACAGTTTTTTTTAACTATAATAATTATTTAAAAAAAATATACTGAATCAGGCGTTACTTTGCGGAAATTCATGTTCAAAAATTTAAATCTAACTTATATAACTAGTGTGTTTCCGCTTCGAGGAAGCTGGTCCTTTTGCCTACTTCGAATTCTTCGAAGTCTTCAAGCTAGTACTCTTCTGCTTCAGTGTCTTCTAGCTGGTACTCTAGACGGCTTCCACTATGTTATAGATCTGGATAACCTGCATCAAGCAGTAAGTTAACACTATTTATTCGCCCGAGGTTTATTCTGGTCACGCGGCCGATCCAGGTGGCATACTAAGCAGGTCCATGCACAGATTGTATCTTACAGGTTTTGTTATTCTGGAAAGTAGGTGAGCACGGAAGTGTAGGTTTATGTATCGGAGTTCCTAGCCCAGAGGTGGGGCTCAAAGTGCGCATTTATCTCTCTCGTGCAACAACATTTTTAAACATAAAGGTAACAACACTTAGTGGGGGACAATATGGAAATACCTCTGAAGTATGACCTACCAAACAAAAAATAATCATCAAAAAGAAGTATTCGCTGAACAAACATGCAAAAAAACATAGTCGAATTGAGAACCTCCTCCTTTTTGGAATTTCAGTAGGTTAAAAATATATCAATTAACTCTACCTCCAGGTACCAATTCCAGCTATAGGTAGGTTTCGGTGTGGAAGGGATTTAATCTAGACAAATGATTGAACTTTCTGCACCATCTGCCCAGTCCCGACTTCGCACGAATCCGGTTTGGTAGGAAAAAACTCTGAACGGTTTTACTTACGTTTTTTATGTTTTACCAATTCTGAGGCGCCAGCTGTCTGTTGAATAAAAGAGTTTTAGGATTATTTGTGGAGAAACAGAGGTTCGTAATTTAATTAGTTCCACATGGACGGAATAGATGCAATAGTACTGAACCAGATGCACTGATTTTATCAATAAAGTACCTATAATTGTAGAATTTTTTATTGTAGCCTTCTTTAACACATGACCCCTCATAAGGTATAGACAAAAACAAAAAACTTTTATTAATATATCACTTAAACTGTATACGGAGTAGTGAAAAACCTATGTGAAAAACATATATTTTCCTATTCCTCAGCTAATTTGAAAGATATTAAAGAAAAGCATTTTTAAAAATATTTCTCCTTTCTAATTTCTCACTTTTCTAACCTAACCTAACCAATGTTTTTTATGTTTAAATGTAATTTATGTGATGATCGAGAGAGATAGCTGCATGTGTACATTCTTAAACTCTATGTCACCGCGCTCAAGCCTAATTTACTCGTAGATTGAAAAGCTTAGAGACATCTATTTTGCCGAGTTTTGGCGGGAACGTCTTAGTAACGTGTTGTTGCCACAGAATTCGCCCTATTACATAGGTTGTTGCCTTGTTTTATTTTCCTAAACTTGTGTTATTTTGAACAAAGGTGGTGTTTTATTCATTAAGTGTCTTTTCACGTTGTCGGCAAAACTCCATAGAAGCGTCTAGTAAAGTCGCCACCACTTTACTGAAGCAGGACTCGACTTATAAATTGACTGTATACGTGACTTAGATTGTGACTAGAACATTTACAACTTGTTTTATTCAAGAAACTTGAAAAAATCCTAATACTTGATACTGGCAATTGCTTTAATGCGGGTCCAATACAAAAAAGAAGAAGATCTATTTTGCCGCTTCAAATTACCTATTTTGAAAATCGAAGTTATTTCAATCGTGTAAATGGCCTAAAGGTAGCTCGTTAGATGTCATTGAGTTCGGATGTTTTTGAGAGCTGACCCGAAATTCTTGTCGGTATAATACCATTACATTGACGATATTAATATTTGATTGGCACTTGCAAAATAGATTCTTATCATACTATTACTTATTCAGTGGCTTAGCCGAGTCGTTCGTGAGACTTTATTACTGTAACGCGCTAGCATAAAACATAATAGAGGCAGTGAAGCAGTAAAATTTTACGAGAGAGACAGTTTGCTTTCAGGAACCTGCGACCGCCGCCCGCAAACTACCGCTTCTAGATAAACAATAGAAAGTTATGGGGTGCTTCTGATGGGGATCACTTCAACTGTCCTTCATGGCGATTGTTTGTTATTGTTTGACTGCCACGTGTTTACCACGCGTTAACATACTTTTTTTTTTCTCAATAAAATGCTAATAATCAATCATCTAACAAAACAAAATGGAATTCGTTGCCGCCATCTCTGTTTCCTGAGATCTACAATCTTGGAATTTTCAAGGCTAGAGTGAATAGATATCTTCTAGATCGACGAGCTCCATCCTCGACCACACCGTCGCTTAACATCAGGCGAGTTGGTGGTCAATCGTAGATCTATCTACTTAAAAAAAAAAAAAAAAAAAAAAACTAAGCTCAATGACGATTAGTACTCAATGATTTTATATTAAGTATTATGTTTAAAAATGTTGTGATGTGCGATATACATACCTTACGCCAAAGACTATGTAATAGAGCGAATTCAGTGCCTTACGCAGTGGGGTAAGAAGTGAAGTACAATCTCTGAGCAACGAAATGAGCAGCAGTCAAAAGTATATCTACGGGGAAGTGAATGTATCTCCAGGGAATGAATTGTTGTTTGTTATTTAAAATCCGTAGGTACTGCATCTGAATTTACATATACAAACCTATAAATATGAGGGTACGGTTCATGCTGCGGAAATTCAGAGACGATTGCTTTGATTTCAAATGATAATTAGGACACCACGGACTTTCGTGCTTTAAGAGTGCCGGTCGCCAATATCGTAATGGGCTATTAACGATTTAGTTCGGCGGGCACTCTCTACACCATCCGTGCCGTCGACATTGGAACTGAGTGGAATGGTAAGGGATGATGGAAAGCGTCCAGACGGTGCCACCTTGATCCCTTGGTGTCTCGGCCGGGCTCTGGTCTGGGACGCCACGTGCGTAGACACGTGCGTGGCACCGTCCCACGACATCAGCTCGGCTCGCAGTGTCGGCGCCGCGGCTCAGCGGGTCAAAAGGTAAAAGAGATCTCCTTCAACTTAGGAACGGTATTTATACCACTCGTTTTTCACAATTTCGCTCCTAATAAGGAGCGTTAATCTATTTACGAGAAAGCTAAAAATAGAAACGTGTATTTGCGTCATGGAAAATTTATACATTTTTTCTCATAGCCCTTGCGCAGTCGTTTGGCACTGACGATCGATCAAGCGATATGTCAGTTTGTTTTTTTTCTTCTAAAGGGACACACGGCTTCTATTTGCCATTGCTTTTGTACTCACGGCTTCTATTAGCCGCGTGTTAAAATTAAAAAGTGTTACAATCTTCTGCGTATTTCTCGCATATTGCCAACAATTTACGCATTGCTGATATTGAGGGCGCCAGAAGCACCATGTCGTCGGCATATGAGGGTCTAAAAATCCGACGAATCTCTTCAAGAAAAGATAGTCCAGGACGTACCCGCTGGCTCACACGGTGGGTGCTCGGCCGTGCCCCCAGATTCACGCGCGGTAGCACGCCACGGCAAGTTTCATCGTAAGTAAACGGCATACGAGTACAACTGCCGCGCTACCGTCTCGGCGTGAGAGTGACCAGTTACTCTGACGCTAAAGCGAAATACATCACATTATTTTGTAATAATATACGTATAATAATTATAACCCACATAAACTAGTACGACAGAAAGTTTTTCCGATAAAATCATTACAATTATTAATTTACAAATGAGCTGGACTTACTTAAGAATGTTATCTATAGAACTGTCTGACACCTATACTAGTAATTAAACTGTGCAACTGGTGCCAGAGTCTTCCATAGGTGAGAGAACACTATGAGAGAACAGTTGGTTTACATGGAGCAAATAATTATATTAAAAATTAAAATAATATAAGTATATGTAATATGTTTGGACTGTCATGGTTAACTTTCAATTTATTGTCTTATTAGAGACTTGAATTATATGCACTATGCATTTGCGTATAAAGCCTGTTTTTTTATTATTACATATTTTACCCTTAATATCGTAATTATGCATATTTTTCCCTAAATAAAATTAAAAGAAAAGGCTACGTTATGCTGCTCCATGCACATTGCACACCAAAACAGGAAGGAAGATGTGTGCAATGTACAGTCACATTGTTATGTTAACAAAAACTTGAATAATTATTGTTAATTATCGAATTTGCCACTATTTTACGCAACTATTTATTGATCTTATTGTTGATATTGCAATGCAATATCAATACATCTTTTGTAATAATAAACATTTTTTAATTATTACTTAGTCTGGCCATAAATACTGTTACAGTTAAAAATAAGAAAGATATTACATTTGAATTTGGAATCTGTCATTTTTATACGATTGTTCATTGATTTTTTAAATTTTGGCGCAAATACATTGTACAATATTTTGCGATATTAAAATGGAGTGGGGTGATAAAGAGAACCGAATCGCTGTGATTGCATTACACAAAGTTGGTATGGAGCCAAATGCAATTTTTAAAACTCTCCATACGCTTGGTATTAGTCAAATGTTTGTGTACCGGGCTATTAATAGGTACAATGAGACCTCCTCTGTTTGTGACAGAAAAAGATCTGGCCGTCCACGTAGTGTTCGTACGAAAAAGGTGGTCAAAGCAGTAAGGGAAAGAATTCGAAGAAATCCTGTCCGAAAGCAAAAGATTTTATCTCGGGAGATGAACATAGCACCCAGAACCATGTCGCGTATTTTAAAAGATGACCTAGGACTTGCAGCCTATAAGAGACGCACTGGTCATTTTTTAACTAATAATTTAAAAAAGAATAGGGTGGTAAAATCGAAACAACTACTGAAGCGGTACGCAAAGGGAGGTCACAGAAAAATTTTGTTTACGGATGAGAAAATCTTTACAATTGAGCAACATTTTAACAAACAAAATGACCGTATTTATGCTCAAAGCTCTAAGGAAGCTTCCCAATTAGTCGACAGAGTGCAACGTGGGCATTATCCAACTTCAGTGATGGTTTGGTGGGGTGTTAGCTATGAAGGAGTGACTGAGCCATATTTTTGTGAAAAAGGTATCAAAACATCGGCACAAGTGTATCAAAATACCATTCTTGAGAAGGTAGTTAAGCCCCTTAACAACACCATGTTCAATAACCTAGTATGGTCCTTCCAACAAGACTCGGCGCCAGGTCATAAAGCTCGGTCCACGCAGTCTTGGTTGGAAGTGAACGTTTCGGACTTCATCAGAGCTGAAGACTGGCCGTCGTCTAGTCCTGATCTTAATCCGCTGGATTATGATTTATGGTCAGTTTTAGAGAGTATGACTTGCTCTAAACGCCATGATAATTTGGAGTCCCTAAAACAATCCATACGATTGGCAGTGAAGAATTTTCCCATGGAAAGAGTGCGTGCTTCTATTGATAACTGGCCTCAACGTGTAAAGGACTGTATTGCAGCCAATGGAGACCACTTCGAATAAGCTTTTATATTTTAAATTGTTTTATATTTATGTATTAAACTAACACACTGTAAAAGTATTAAATATTATTTGCAATAAAAAAATAATTTTTTTCTTCGTGACAATATGTATGGCAAGACTAGGTATTTACAGTTGCATGTTTTGCCACTTATTAATTTACATGTATATTTGTGATGCAAATAGTTCGGTGTCTACTTACCAAGAATACACTTCCTCCCTTGCTACACACATACTTACCATGGAATGAAGTGTTTGTGTTCGTTGCAGGTGCTCACGTGAACCCAGCGGTGTCAATAGCACTGTGCGTGCGTCGACTGGTGTCGCCACTGCGCACAGCACTCTATATCATGGCGCAGTGCGGTGGGGGCATCGCTGGCGCAGCAGCTATATATGGGTAAGTATTTACTAGTTTACGTAGGTGCCCACGAATAATATATCAATTTTAACATGAACTTTATGCCATTTGCGGTAGTGTGATCGCCAAGTTTTTGATAGGTAAAGCAGTTTCTAGACCTATCGATAAGGAGAGATCCATCTAAGAATCCCAGACCAATACATTTCGTTCTTGATCTGAACTAAGAATATAAACTTTAGACTAATCCCAATCTTATCAAATCCAGATCAACCTTACGATTGTACTAGGCATAGCAAAACGCGATGTCATAAGATTAGTATTGCAAGCAAAGGTTTAGTTACCTACGTGGTATGGGTAATTTTTTTTTTTTTTTTTTGTTAGAACAATGGAATCTACAAACGCAGATATTTTGAAAGGTTACTTTTTTACGACAAACTAGGCCTGCGTTTACTTACCAAAAGGTTACAAGCTTATGTAATTTTATACATAGGTACGAGTTTTATATATAGTCCTCCTCATCGATTTCGATGACAGCGACCCCGGACTATGATTTCCTAGCATGAGCCCTGATGTGATTCGCTAGGCCAAACTTGGTCTTAAAGATTCTATCGCAAGTGCTGCAATACAGTTGACCCGCAGAATTGTACGTATATGCATAGGACTTGGGTCTGTCATACATATATAGATACATAGGTATACTTATGTAAGCTACATTTATTTTCATGGAAATGTATCGTGTATCTGTCATTGTACATTGTAAATGTACGTCGGATTTCCCAATTGTATCTAAATTCATTTCGGCAAAGGCGTTTCGTTATTTTAAGTCCCTTTTGGTTCATTCATTTCAACATTCAATACGTTGTGAGGTAATACTTGGGATTACCAAAGGGATTTGGGTTAATAACATGATCTTATTAGGTTCGCAACATATCTCGATCTCATTTCGTTTTTCTCTGTGGTTCCTTTTCTACATGCGGCCATAAAATCTTCCTACGTGTATCTTTTGTTACCTTTACATAATGTCATGCAAAAATATCTTGATAAAACTAAGTTTAAATGTACTTAAATATGGATAAGTATAGGTTTTACCAAAGGAAATAAAGTGTTAAAAAAAATAGTTTACCAATTTAAGTTAAGTGGTTTAAGTTTATGGCTGAGATGATGATGATGATGATGAAGTTTACCAAAAATGTGTTATAATATTTCGCTAATATAAACAAAAGAACATGTATATCTCATACTCATACATTTATTGCGTCATATGTACATTACAAATGTCTATATTATAAATATCATATTGAAAATACATATGGCCCTATATAGGCACGGCAACATGAGATTTAAAAAAAAACATGAGATTCGGAGCGCTCTATTCTGATATTTGCAAAATGTATCTAAATGTCACGTGTACATAAATTATAAGTATGATTCCGATATATTTTGAAATTTTAGGATAATTAAATTTATGTAATTCGCATACGTAAGTACAATGTTTGTTTCTTGTTTTTTACCAACTGTGTCCTTTCAAGTTATCCTGTAAAATTCACCGCACGTTTTAACAAACAACAATAAACAACGTTGGTTACTCAATTTTCAATTTCAAAATATCTTTATATTAAACATCGCACGTCTCTAGTGTACATTATAAATCCTAGAGGGTACAAGAAATATTAAACATTTCTGTTATCAAGCTAAACACTTATACAAACTTATAGCTGGTCAAAAGATTATATAATTTAGATCATTGTGTTGGTGGTAATAAAAAATTAATAACTTTTTATGCAACCTTTAGTTGAGTATTACATTTTAGCAGGATTTTGAACACATTTTTTTGTTACTATTGTTAACATAATATAAGGGTGGGTTACAGCAAAAAAAAATGCAAAAATATAAAACAATAGTGTTGAAACGCATTTAATCTATCAAAACCTTCTCTGTGAAAATGTTTTAATTCCACTGTTACGCTCGATATGTTTTCGCGGTTCACAGTCCAATTTATTATTTTTTACTATCGGCTGAAATGAGATATTTTTTTATCTCATATTTCACGTTGGTAATCCAATGTGAGTACAATTATTTTTAACGAATGCTGCCCCAACAGATTCATCCAATCCGCAAAACTTTTCATAAATGAAGCGCTCGACTTCATTTAATATGTATGTAGGTATGTAGGTACATGAATCCTGTTATAACAACAAATTACATTTTTAACAAGATTTATTACTTTCACCAAGGAAAGTATTGCACAAAAAAAAACTGTTTTCAATGTTTTCATTCAAATTCAAACATTTTGTACATTTTCTTAATATCAATCGATTGTGTAGTGAATTTTCTTACCAGAAGGCGCGAGGTCAAATCCTAACAATCAATGAAAAAAGCTCTCGGCGGAAGAAAACATCGATAATGAAATCACAGCAAGGTGGTAATAGTTATTTGTTATACAAGAGTGCAAAGTGGCTTTTTAACTGCGTGCTCAATTTTGATGACCGAGCAAGCGAAGGATCCTAAAATTGAATCCCGAGCGCAGCGAGTGATTCAAAAATTAGCTAGCGAGGGAATCAAAAGAGCACGAGGTGAAAAATCTTTGCATTCGAGTGCAACACGTAACTGTCATCCCACCTCAGCGAGGAAATGACTAAATGCAAAAAAAAAAACATTTACAATCACAAGATACTTTTATTTCAGTTTAGGTATTAACTACTACATTATGATAGGCAAGTATTACAGAATAATCTTTAAATTATAACAAATAACACTTCGGTATAATGGTTGATGACACTAGATGAGGCTTTTTTTTTTTAATACCTAGTGGTATTTAAAAAAAGGATAATTTATTAAGGATAGGTGTAGATGTATGTATTTTTTCATCTTTATTGTTGCTTTTAGCATTGAATACGTACTCCATAGAGTGCTTGATTTCTTGGTCTCTGATAATTCAATAAAATATGTCAGCAAAACGTTTTCCTAGAAAGTTTTGGCTCCTTTAGCTAGTCACCACTTGTTATAAATATCGTACTGTTTCAAAATACTTCTCGCGAGATTGGAGAAAGCTTATTTGCGCATTATTAACAGTTTCAGTCAATTCTGTTGGCGTCAAATAAACTTCTTCGTCGCTAGAATCACTCATTTTAGGTTTACCACATGTTTTCCAATTTCTTGTTTTTAACCTAAGATTTTAACAATATGTCGTGATAATAAAATGGCGCACGCAAAGCAAATAAAAAAAAGTACACCAAGAAGAAATATTAATAAATTATATATTGATTTGATAAATTCGGCACCATGGAGGTAGAAGTAAATAGGTTTAATGATGTTTTTAATTCACAAACTCGGTGCACACGGTGTTCTAAATTTGAATTTACTTTATTCTCTAGAGGATAAAAACGGCTTTTGCACTCAGATATCGAAGAGCAAAAATATTCTTTCCGAGATGGGGGGATGAAAATTATATTTTATAGTCTTTAGCAACGTCTCTATACTCGTAAGTGGAATATCTGTCACTAAGCACCGATCGATGTTTTTAACAGCCTCACTTCAGAGCCAGTTTCTATTCCAAGTTAAACATGCTTACCATCTTAGATATATGTTATGTGGTCAAATGCTTGTCGACTATAAAAAATGTCTCACAAACACACGATAACAACACTATGTAATACGGAAAATGACGTCTCTCGACTTTACAGCCCAACAAAAAATAGTTTATCAAAAGCTTCGATAACAAGAAATAACCGAGAAATGAATAAATCAATCTTCTATCTCAGTAAGAGCAAACATAACCTAGTTTATCTGTTGGTTAACCCGTCAAATACTCCATTTGACAGGGTGACGTGTTTACCCAAACGGCGATGTTTCTAGAAAGTTCATAAGATATATTGATACAGTTTCTCTAGCGACACTCGGGGGTAGTGTTTGCCTTCATAACTGGTAAGTTTGGAGCTCTGTAATAGCAAAGTTTATTAGTTATCGCGAACTGTGGCCTCAGGAGTTGCAGAGCGCAGATTTTAGCTGGAATGTGGAGTGTTCAGTAATTGTTAGGAACTAGTTATTTGGCATGAAACTACACTACGTGAATTCTGCTGAATATTGCTTTACTGAACGACAAAGATTAATATAAGAACTTAATGCTTATATGTACAGCTAAATAGTAACAAATATTTGACTGTACAAAGTTAACTATATTGTCTTAGGCAACTTCTTCCAAGTAACCTGTGGTAGGACAAAACTGAAAAAATATTAAATAAATAAATATTTGTGGACATTTCATACAAAATCATTTAGTTCAAGCTAAGCAAAGCTTATACTATAGGAACTAGATGGTTTATAGAAGAGTAGTGCGTGTATAGAGACGGTAAATCTATGTAGGTACTAGGTTACAAAATAAAGTGACATCAACATTAGTCAAGCCTTTAGGTTCCAAGAGGTAAACATGAAATTTGACAAATGTAAGCCTTCCTTTTTTGTGCACACGGAGTCCGTAGTTCGACCGTTGTCCGTGTGGGTACTTGAAAAATGTGGGTATGCGCGAGTGAGAGGGACGATGGTCGGACTATGGACTCTTAAATTCACTAAATGCATTTGGTTGACATTTTGAATACATGGGGATGTATTAAAAATGACAACTGAAAGCGGTTTCAGAACTTTTAATTAACTCGGTCACATGTTCACAAGGGCCAGCTTATGTAATTAATTATTAATGAATTTCACAACTTGGATACATGTTTTGTACCGTCTGAATGGGATTTAAATAATAAGAGTATTGAAACATTCAATAAATACACATGCTCGAAGGATGTAAGTAAGTCACTTTCGTCTTGGCAGTCTATTTAACTACCATCTGACTTATATCGTCAATAGGTGGCCAAGCCAAGATCGTGTCGAAATACGCTTATGTAAATACAGTTATTATTACAAAGAAGCTTTACAAAAAAAAGTTAGTATCTAGACATACTATAACATCTCAAATATTCTATGTTTATTGTTATCTGGATAAATTTTAGAATGTTCAAATAATTTTCATTAAAACTTTTAGCGTGGTTCTATTATTATAGTTTTATAGTTAATTATAAATAAGATGTTTATAGAAATGTCTAGTTTAGAAATGCACAGTGAACACATTTTTTCACTTTTGCCAACTATAGAAAAAAAATAACTTAGAAGAAAATTAAGTATTGAACTTATTAATTAAAATATCAACTAAACAGGAATAATAATCTCTCAAATATCTCATATAAGATGGTAAAGTTTAAGAATGTTATTTTTTTACCTGAAGCAACCCTTGATTTTGTTATAGTTTTTGTAAAATTTTGGAGCATATTTTATTAATATTTTAATTAATTTCGTAATATGTCATATTAAGTTAATATTTCAAGTTAATATTATGGAGGATGAGAAAAATATGAATTGTAGGCAATTGCACGGCCTTAGGACTTTGATTGCTTTGCAGTTGGCTATTTTTTTTTAAATTCTCTAGAGGCCCCTCCTTGCCCCCCCCCCCCTTGGCGACGCCCTTGCTGATAGACAACCTGAAAAAAAAAACAGCGGGAACAAAATCGACATTAAAAGTATTTATTTTCCTTCTTGCTTTTGATCTGCTGTCAATATGCCACCGGAGCTTACGATGCTTCTGATCAAACATCGTAATAATAGCATCGGATATCGTGCTGATACAATTTTCACAATGTAAAAGTGTGCTTATTTTTGTAACAAAGAAATTCCTGAGTATGTGTGGAGCAGAATTTCTACCTGGTGCCAATGGAGAAAAAAAAGGTTAATAACAACGCGACCCCAAGTTGCAGGTGGCTTACAATAATTTAGAAATAGAATAGGGTGGCTTCGCTAACAGAAATTTGGGCAGATCTTATTCTTTTAGTTGGAACGTAATTTATTGCCTTTACCTGGATAAAATAGTGGCACTCCATGTTTCCTGGATACTTTTATGTTTTTCTCTTGCTATTTGGCTGTTTTTTTTGCAAAATCCAATAATTTTGTATCTGGCTGAATATATGACTTACCTTGACATGTTTTCTTATTTTGATTTCATTTTAAGTTTAACATACTTGATTTTATGAAATGAGGATTTTTGTATTTGTTCTGAAATCAACTGCACCTGTAGCGCTCGTGGCGTAGCTTGACTACTAGGTGTTCTCGATCGATCACCAATGTCAAGCAATGGAGGGACCGGTCAGTCTTCGGATAGGTGACCGTGAGTGGCATTTCTTTCTGAGCGCTACCGTGAGTCGGATGACACGTTAAATGGTAGGTCCCGGTTGTTTGTTCTTAAAAAACAGCAATCGTCAAGTCAGGTCAGAGGCCTCTCGGCGGCTTAATAACTCTGACAATAGGGCTGACCACTCGGTCTATACGAACTTATTTATTTACTAGCTGTGCACTGTGGTTTTGATTGCGCCTTGTGTTACGATGTAAAACGGTGATGAATATGATAATATGTAGCCTATTTCCGTTTCTAGATTTTTAGCTATCTGTGTACCATATTTCATAACTATCGGTTCAGCATTTTGATTGTGAAACGGTAATACACACAGTTATTTTTAGTGACTTCCAACTAAAATTATAGAGGTAAAAGTAAAATAAAACCAGTAACTTTCTCTGTATAAGTATTTGTAAATTTTTCACAACGAAATTGTCTAAATAGCTAAAGGGTCATGGAATTAAGCTAAGAAGTAGAAGACCAATCATCATCATTATAACCATCACTACACCGTTGATACCCCTCCAGTCGCGGCACATACTTTATCAACTTCTTAAGCTGGGTACTCACTTAGCAGTGTATAAATGTATCAGATACGGTATCAAGTGAGTACGTAGGTACGAGCCCGCTAAGAGCCGCTCGCGCGTGGAGTGCTGTAAGCTCGCAGTGATACCGCCACTCGGCGGAACACAAAGGCGGCTCGCAGGATCCGGCAGCTCGTAGTAGTTAGATACGCGGTGGACCGTGGACGAGCCGTACCCACTTGCAGGTTGATACAGTATCTGATACGTTACATGCAACACTGCTAAGTGAGTGCCCAGCTTAAGAGGTATAGGCGCAGTTTTCTCAAATCTCAAAATGCCATTTAGTCTAAAAAGGACTAATTCTACAAATGACTAATTCTCAAGGTGAGTAGCAAAAAATGTGTGTGCTTAAAACCACATAACAGAAGTAAAAACTTCATCAACTTTCTCTCTCACTCCCTCAGTCATCTCGAGCCAACTTTACTAGAATGAGCGTTACATATCCAAATGCGACGGCTCAGTCTCATTCGATACCACAAACTAAAATGCAAATGGCATACATAATTAATTAATTATACACATTATAATTTGAGCATTTGGATTGTCTGTAGACCTTTATCGGTCTGGGGTAATCGATATGCTTTTTGTGTAGTAGTTTAGTTAGTTGTGTTTGTATATTGTTTTGTTGTAGTTAATAAAGGCTCTTGCCCGTAAAAAAAAATTATTATACACTCTGCATCATAAAATTGTTTAGGAGGGTGTATGAGAGTGAAGTTTAGCTAACTGACCACAACATAATTGTTTTGTTCTTTATTGCCCATTTTCAAAATAGGCATTTGCAGAATTAGTCTTAATCATTTGTCTGTGCATATACGAGTATCCCGTCCAACAAAATATCTTCAATTTAAGTAAACAAATACTTGGTCGACATTAAATTTCGTCATAAAGAAACAAGTTATCTTAAAATGGTCTCTTCGTAAGTGGTAGTGCAGTGAACCCGGGGCAGATGTTCCGTGCACGTGCAGCCGTGCAACGCACGTGGTGACGCATCTTACAGCTGACACGCACACCAATCAAAACTATACTCTAATCATCTATCATATGGTTCAAAATGGTTAAAAAAAATTTAGAGGTGAAGGTGTTTTTTAAGCAAGGTAAGGAAGTAGTCATCTTGCATGCAGTGCTTATAATGAGAGGGTGACGATAAAATGGGGGTTTATTGGGAGAAGCATCCTCAGAGTAGGGAAAGGGAATTGCTTACCAATTAATATTTTAGAATGATATAGATTTTATCATAAGTTCTTTGCCATTTCGTCCACTCATAAAAAATTGTCGCAACAACATTTAATTTCGCTTCAATTCAACTAACTCTAGATTGAGATACGCTGTTTAAACGGGTTTTCGTGATTCGTGTTTTGACAATTACATACCTAAATGTATATTGACAATACATAATATGTATGTATACAACATGGGTATAAAATTCAAAGTCAATCTATAAACATTCTGACATTTTATTGAAACAATTAGGTATGGAAATAACAAAAATGAAAATGTATGATAATGTTTTTTGGGAATGAAATGAAGAAGTAGCACAAATCATGATCAATGCTCAAAATTATCTTGTCAACTTCTCGCTGACCCGTAACAATGAAACTTGCGGAAATATGACAGACAATTTGAGACATTGAATAATTACTTATAGATTCAACCGACTTCAAAATACGCAATTTCGTTTACTTGGATGCCATTTTGATAGGTCAAAATTATCCAAATACACAATTTAATCTATCTTTCCTGTTTAGCTTGACTTACAACTTTCGAGTATTGGCGTGCCCCCAAAAAATAAGTGACAAAAAAGGCCTGGATATAGGTTTATCTATTTGTAACCTACCGTGAATAAGATTCTAAGCAAAGATAAAATCTCATTTTTGTGCAAATCCTTATTGTTCAGATGTGGAAGGTTTTCAGACACAGCTTTGGGTAACTTTTTGCCAATAATTCATATGCAAATGTATTTCGGGATACTAAAGATACTCGGCTTTGGAAATGCGGAGCATCCGTGATCGATTGGAAATCTGGAGCATAATGTTGGCATTTTGTAGGCACAATGCAATGTTACCATACCCGTACGTATGTCTAGCCTTATTATTGAATTATGCCTATAGAAGGCTTTGCCCTAAGACATAGACAATATAACCTAAGTCACTCGTCCTAAAGACATGACATAGAAATATTTTTATTTGCGACTAAAACAATCACAACATATAAAAGCATAAAATATACAAAACAGTGATTACAAATTACAACATTTACGACGTTGTAGCTCAAAGATAAATTACTTTTACAAAGTCCATCAGTAAGCGTTTTACGCTTTTAACTAATTATTTGCACGAACTTCATTGAAGTCGTATTTGACTCTCCGAATTCTATTTTTTCTGAAGCTTCTCCGGAGTCTCACGCGTTTTCAGTTCTACATCTACAATCAATTTCCCCAACAAATATTAATGAATATTTTAACGCAAACAACTAAATTATTCCAAGTTCTAAGAAAGGCCTTGTTACTTATTGAATCATGTATGTTAGGGACGTGTATGGCAAGCTGATTGGGTCACACCTCCTTAGGCTACCTGCATTATATTTACGCCTCCCCAAGGGTCCATGAATGGGCCCAATTTTGTTAATGCTGCTATTAAATAAGCGATTAGTGTGAACGGGATTTTGTGATTATTTTCTTAAGACAATTTTCTATTACGAGGGCAATTTTTTTTATTTCTGTATGTGTAATAAATAGACTGAAACGTGGTCCCTAACTATGGGCCTTTTATGGAAGCTCAAGGTCACGCAACGAGCTATGGAGAGGGCTATGCTCGGAGTCTCTCTACGAGATCGAATCAGAAATGAAGAGATACGTAGACATACAAAAGTCACCGATATAGCACAGCGGATTAGCAAGTTGAAGTGGCAGTGGGCAGGGCACATAGCACGTAGAACTGATGGTCGATGGGGCCGAAAGGTTCTCGAGTGGAGCCACGTACCGGCAAGCGCAGCGTAGGAAGACCAGCCACGAGATGGACAGATGACCTCATATAAGTGGCGGGAAGACGCTGGATGCAAGCAGCTTCTAATCGGTCTTTTTGGAAATCCATGGGGGAGGCCTATGCAGTGGACTTCTTATGGCTGAGATGATGATGATGAATAAATATATGAAATAAATGTGAGTAAAATTTGTAATCATTCCAAAAGCAAAATATATATTTTCTTTTGATTTACAGCTAATAATATAATGCTGCGTAAAGGTCAGAATACAGACAGGCGTTGAACTCCAATCAACCACAAAACCGAACATATCTAAGTAGCCAAAACCACGGAGTATAATACTGTTTTTAACCGACTTCAAAAATGGAGGAGGTTATCTATTCGGTTGTATTTTCTTGTTTGTTGCCTCATAAAGTGATAATATAACTCCGTCATTTGAGAATAATTTTTTTAACCGATTTCGAAAAAGAAAGTGGTTATAAATTCGGTCTGTATGTTTCTTTGTGTATGTTTCTTCACCGATTACTTAGCCAATTGTTCATTGATTTTGGTGATTCTTTTTGTATTTGGTAGGTTATAGTTCAGGGACCACCACCATATACATTTTATCAAAATCGATGCAGTAATTTGGTTTTTATAACAAACAAATTGGTAAAATATCATCCAAGTGCCTGAAAAAAAAGTGAACAACAAAAAAAAAAAAATATTGGATATGCTTTCAGATTCTATCAAAATCGGTTCAGAAGTTTGGTTTTTAAAACGAAATAATAAAAAAACGCACTTGGCCAGCGTGACAGACTATGGTCTTCTTCCCTTCTCACAATGAGAAGATAGCCCGCGCCCAGTAGTGGGACAGTTTGTTCAAACAGGGCTGATAAAAAAAAACATTGCCATCCAAATAAACTAAATATCGAAATTGTAGTCGGTTGTTTTAGTTTTGAAACTATAATAATAATTGCAAGAACAATTATTAGTAGTTGTGTGAGCAGTGGCCACATCAGTTCAGACATTCATTATGTCTTCAACAATAAACTTTTCATGGTATCCTGGATTAGGTAGGGACCTACCTATACCCTGCTACGTGCAAGACTATACGTTCTTATTCATTTTTTTATGAAAACGGCGCAAAAGACCTTCGCAACCCCTTGAAAAGTCGAATGTTTCTCTCATTTAGCGTCGTAAAAACCTAAAAAATATGCTTATTTACAGCTGTTTTCCATTAGAGTCACGTAGTACAGCTGTTATTTGCTTGAATTTGCAGGGGTACGGCGTCATTACTTTTCACAGTAATTGCGGACTGGAATATGCAGGCCTCAGAAATGAGGGTAGGTACGTATTTTACCTACCTAGGTACTCATGCTGAATGTATGTCCGTCCGTACTTAAAATTAATCGGCACGCTTGTGGTACTACCTAACTTACTGACTGTATTGCTTGTTACCCAACGTGGATTGTATTGAATTACATACATTTATACCGTGGATTAGATTGAATTACATACAGTTATTTATACACAAGCCTTTTTTTGTCACTTATTTTTTGGGGGCATTTTTACTAGGAGGGTTTATTCGGATGCGTGAATGCGAAAGGTAAATGTGGCAAAACTAGATAACACTAATTTTATCTAAGCAAGTATAACAATCATTGCTTAGCAAACAGTCATATTAAATTAATTATACATGTTAATGATAAGATCTGACGGTACTCACGTACCGAGATATATTCCACACGGTACGTGAATATACGAGTGGAGAAGGGGGTAGAGTGTGGGTGGAGAGTGGAGGCTGAAGCCTGCATTTACACGATACAGATGGCTCGCGGATGGAATACTAATGGCTTACAGCGTGCTGCTGTGGAACTGTTAAATAACTGTTAATTATATCTAGCTAAACTGTAACTCGCGACTTCATGTGTTGAAAGAAATTCTACACACGTTCCGCTCTTGTATCGTTGTCGCGTTTTTTTTTACCGACTGCGTAAGGTGGGTTATGTTTTTCAAGTATATGTTTGCTTGTATGTATGTATATGTGTACGTATTCATTTATGTATGTTTCTTTATGAACGGTTGTTTTATTACCTATTCGTCGACACCCTACATATTTTCTAGTACTAATAGACTTTGAGTAAAGGCGCGGACAGACAGATAGACATGGCGAAACTATAAGGGTTCCTTTTTCAATACGGAACCCTAAAAACGTATACTCAACAGCGTACTAAGCGTAACGAAGTCGTAAGTTAGACTGCAAAAGCCGCTTTTTTGCAGTCGGGTATGTTGTTTTTGTTTTGTTTGTTTGTAAAGATAGTTGTTTTAAATATAGAATAGGTTACGGTTAGAATACGTTTGACCACCGGCTCCCCTGATGAAAAGCGACGCTGCAGCCGAATGTAGCACGTAGACCTAGAAGGTAAGTAATTATTCATTCTAGACCTCAAGATATCCAGGTTATAGTTATAGGTAAGGCATTCTATTCGCAAACATTTCGCATTAGGAAGGCGGAAGCGATCCGCTTAGTTCGAGCTGATGCATATCTAGATCTAACATGAAAGGATGGTATTGTTGCGTTTTGTTTTACGGCTTGTTCCGTTGCGGAAAGGAGAAGCTGGGGTCAAGTCGTGTAACTCGTATTTTGATTTGATATACCTACTTCAAACCTACTTTTCAGGATTTCGTAATGCTACGAAGAACGCTTGTACTTCGTCTTATTTGTTTATAAAAAATATAGTTTATTAGGTTTACGCCATGGGAGGCAGGCCTTTTTTGGGGGCACGCTAATTCTCGAAAGTTGTAAGTCAAGATAGTATGATGATCAAGATGTATTTGGATAATTTTTACCTATTCAAAAAATAACTTTTTTTTTGTAAAGGTTACCAAAATTGTTTTTTTCAATTTTTTTCAAATTCTTTAATTTTTTCTGTTTTTATGGCAATGTTTCGATCTTTTCAAAACCTTAGGGGCACAAAACCCCACGTACCCCCAAAAAAAAGTCCTGATGGGAGGTATTATTATTTCCTTACCTGCAAACTCAAATGCATACATACAAACATACACCCGTAAAATATTACTTTCTAAACAATAATAAAACAAGGATTAATGAATAAAACAAGGATTAATGAGATAACATTGGACAAACATTCGTGCAAACATTACTTCATTATAAATTGTAGCGTAGACTTGTCTATGCACCTTTGACCTTAGTGTCAAGAGACGGTCAAATAGAACGTTCTCGGTAAATAAATACCGCTGCAAATGTCATTTTAATTAAAATCGAGGTTTCAGATGTTGTCTAAAGAATCTGTATCTGAATTCAAAGGAAGTTTCTGCGAAATATTGCGCTTTTAATGTTCATACTGTAGAAAGTTTGAAAAATATTAGAGGAATGTCAAATGAATAATGCATTGTAATGGAAATTCAACTGTAACATGGATAAGTAACTGCGAATCTAAGAATAAGTTATCTTATATTTCAAAATTTGTAAAGCGTATAAATAAGTATGCGCAAAATCGTTGTAAAATATTATAAATGCGCATTCTTTAGAATAATTCTAGTAAAATCATATATTTATTATGAAAAAGTTCGTATGAGGTTACAAAAAACGCATTATTTTTATTTTTACGAGAGATGTATTATTATTATTACAAAAAATACAGTCTATGACATTCAGAAAGCGATGACGAATCCAACGACTCCTTGCACGTCAAAAAGGTCAAACCGTTTAGGCTGTAGGCTGTCACAAAGAAACATACTTATATACAAACACACATACTCACATACATATGTATATACATACAAACACTCGAAAAACATAACCTTCCTTCTTACGCAGTCGGGTAACAACAACCCTTAAAAGCGTCTTGGTAATTAAAACTTATACTTTAAAAACTTTACTTTCCCGACTACAACGTAATAAAAGCGAAATGTCGATTTAAAAATTCATTCGCAAAAAATCGTATCCCTTAAGTCTAAATTACTTTATTTTTCATTCACAAGCTTTTCCGTCGCAAAACCACCCAACAGAATAACACTTCCCGCTTGTAAAATACCTATAAATATTCAACAGTTGAATTTCGTTCGCAAACCTACTTATCTGCAAGCTACGCAGAATAGCTCTGCGTTACGCGGAAGTCATTAAAAATAAACCAAAATAATAAATAAATAATAAAAGATATTGTAAGCATAGAAATCTCAGTGGAGCTTATTATTTATGCTGGTGGTAGGAACGTAAATGAGCTCCTTTGTTTTGTTTGTCATTTCATGCAGTAGGCGCAATTATGTAATATTATACAGTACTTCAACTTCAGACTATCCATGAAGATATCAAAAAAACTACTCTTACGTTATCTAATACATGCATACATTATTTTTTCTATTTTATATATTATTTTGAATGTGTAGTATTATATTATTAAGAAACAAATGTATGATAGTTTAAGATTCATTAATAGAATGAAGCCACTGGCGTCCGAAATACAGTTTATAACTAGTTCGGAGTCAGTGGAACTTATATTATTGTACCTTATTTATACACTAATAAATACATTTTTAATTTGAATATATCATGTACATATAGTTTTAATTTAAGTTGTTTTTTGACGTGATAACGTCTTATAAATCGATGAACGCCGGCTGCACGCACGAAAAAGCATGACTCATTGTCAAGTTCCGCCTGAGCCGAGCGCGCAAGCGACAGCGCGGAACAAGCGATAGAGAGGCACGATCGGCCTAAGCGTTCGGCTTGTGACGCATCTATCACGTAAAATTATCGTCTGTAAACAGACTTTACAGACAATCACTTTTTTTATGGGCCTTTATTAACTGCAACAAAACAATATACAAACTCAACTAAACTACTACACAAAAAACATATCGATTACCCCAAACTGATAAAGGTCTAAAGACAATCCAAATGCTCCAAATGATTGGGTTAGATCTGATAATTATCTGCAACAAATGAACATAAAATCTGCATATAACTACTACAAAAAAAGCAATCAAGTTACTCCAGGCCGTTGAAGGTACAATCTATTTAAATCCAGGTAGGGTGGGAAGGGAAGCCATAAGGGCATCCCCGTGATTGCGATCTTTGTGGATCTATTTAATTGTAACATCTTTCCTACTGGTTACACATCCCCAGGCCCAAGCATAACATGAATTTCACCAGAGATTTAGGGGTCTGAGGCTTTCATGTCTCAGGAAGGACCGGTTCTCCAAGGAACTGGTTGCTTTGGTGATGGAGTGCTTCACACGCGAAGAGGACATTAAAAGCTGTCTCATCCTCTTCATGGCAAAACGTGTATTCTGGGTTCTCACTTCAACTTCTGGGTTACTAGCAATGGTATACAATTTTCAGGTACGGATTGTAGATTCATTTTCACTTGTGTTTGGAAGTTTAATAGCATTAAGTTGTATAGAAGAGATTGCTTTTATAAGACTACTCTTGTGAGTTGACTAATGTCTTCTCAAGAACATAATTTATATACTATAGGTGTCCTACCATGTCCTACGTAGATTTATATTTAAAGAGATTTGTTTCTATTCATATGAAAGTAGAGCTATCTGACTGTCTTGTCTTCTAGGATAATACTTGGATTGCAATGAATCACGCTTCCGACGCAACAAGAGACGTTGAAATGCTTTTTGTCTCTCTTTTATCCGTTCCGGACGCCATCGTAACCAAAACCCGCAACTAGTTGCGATGTAAGAATTATACGCTTATCTACCCACGGTAACAAGTCTTACTGGCACACAAGATTCCTCTTCTGTGAATAGACGATTCTTTTGAAATGATAAGCCAGAATGATTTCGCATTTTTTGGAGATTGAAATTAAAATATATTGAAGGCTTTTTTGACTCAAACATGTTTTCACTCAGAAAATTAATTTAAGTACTTTTTTATTTTTTGTTCAATATTTGTATGTAGGTAAGTATATGAATTAGATATTTTTTTAGAATAATTCTATTAAAATCTCTTATTTCTCATGAAAAAGCGTTTTTTTTAATTCTGCGAGAGTTTAACTTTTATTATTACAAAAAAAAAAATTCTTAGACACTCGGGGTGTATAGACGAATCTAACGATACCTCTCACATCAAAATCAGTCAAGCCGTTAAGGCTGTAACTGTTGAAGGTAATAATATAAAATACATTTTTATATGATACTGACTTACACAAACAAACATACATACACCCGGAAAACATAAAGCTCCTTGCACCAACTCTGATAGTAAGGCGTAAAATAGGGTAAAAAGCTGGATAGTTGCCTCGGACGGATACATGCCCCGGTTTTTAATACACTATGTTAGGTACATAATTTGTGGCGGCGCTTTACTACATTAAGTAGTGTTATAATTATAGGCGTTATAATTATATTGGTAAGTAATTTCTATTGAATATTTTTATTACTGATCGTGGTTTCAGTCAACTTTTGTTTCTTTGCATGCATTAGAGTTTGAAATACATTGTTTATTATGTTTTATTGCTAAATAAGTTTTATTTATTTCGCAAATAAAAAGGGTAAGTATCCGCATCAAAAAGGATAGTCACCCTACTTACTTTCGCGGTTCGCGGATAGTTGCCCCTAGAGTGACTAAACATTTTGTAACAAGCAAAGACGGATTACATTTTTTTGTTTTTTCGAATCTAACTTATTGTAAATAAAATAAATATCTATTTAACTGTTTTATATTTATTCTAGATAAGCAAAATGCCTCGCAAATATAAGCGAAAACCAGGCGTGGTGCCACGCAACATCGCAACTGGACAGAAGATAGCTTAGCACTTGCCTTCGAAGAATTGAGACAAAAAAAAAGGTATCAATAAAATTTCTCGAACATACGGAATATCATCTCGAACTCGAGGTTACTATCCCCGCACGAGGCAAGTATCCCCCGGAGCATTTTCCACGCTAGGCTGCTATCCGCCATAGTAGGCAACTATCCCTTTTCTGAGAGGTGAATTAAAACAGTATTTATTCAAAACTATTGTTAATTATGTATACAACAATAGGCTATTATAGAAGATAAAAGACCTATGTTTTGAGATACATACTGAATAATTTTCAGCAAGTTCATATTTTTAAGAAATAAAGCTTTATCAAAAAGTGGGGCAACTATCCGGCTTTTACCCTACATACACCCAAACTTCACGTTATAATACGAGTATATCAAGGGAGAGCTCTTGTTCGTGATTGAATTCCTTCGTCAGGTGTTGAAACTATTGTGTACACTTTGATTGCAATATCGTCGTCCGTTCGCAGCCGAAACTGACGGTTGCAGGTGGTGAATTTGGGGAGGGATCGATAGAGAACTTCCATTGTTCTCCCAGTTTTGAGGGCTGGTCAAATTTCGACAAAAATGCAATGTATTAGTTGCAACAATTTTGTTGCTGACAATATGGGTATGTGAACTCAACTTGGTATTTATTTTATTCAATCTTGGTTTGCGATTGACTCCAACTCACATGATGTAAAGTGATGTTGCGGTCTACAAAAGAAAACGCTTTATTATAAAAGAATTACTTATTTCACTGATTTGACGACATAGGTTATGTTTGTCTGGATTACCCACATTTTAGTAATACGCATGATAAAATAAAGCGAAGAAGAAGAAGAAGCGCTTCGATCCAGATCGCTCACAAAAACGTAAGTTAGACTGCAAATACCTATTTTCTGCAGTCGGGTATTATGTTTTTCTTTTGGATGTACATACTTGTCTGTATACGATAGAAACCGATAGGGAGCCGATACCTACGAGTACAAACAGTAGTCAAAGCCATCGGGGTTGTATGGGGCGCTGTCGCTATACATCACACTATGTATTGACTCATTGTCAACCCGTAATTCCACTAGCACCAGGCACCTATACACCTTTAACCTCCTGTTTTTGAATTACATAGCTATCTCACGAAATTATATAATTATTACATTAGAGTATAAGTATTATAAGTATAAGTATTAGTTTATGAGTAAATGTAGATAAAATAAAAGTGAGTGAAAATATACCTTAAAAATACGTTTTCTTTTAAAATTTTGAATGATGAGTGAGGCAGAAGACTTAGTACAGCACTTTAAGTATGTTGTAACAGTACCTATATAGACTTTAGATTATTCTAGATGTACAGAGCAGTAAAAACCTCAACCTCGATAGTCGGCATTAAATCACACAATAACTGTAACGCGTACAAATTTGATTTCAGTAGATTTCATTCATTATTTAAAGCGTCTCTTGTCGGCTTTGTCAGACGATTAATTTCTGGTTTTCTGGTTTAATGTTCAGTAGGCTACCCCCGGGCTTTAAACACCCACGTTGAACAAATACTTAATGATTTCGTACAAACATAATATCTATGACAATTTTCTATTATTCTTTATTTCTGGTGAAATTATATAATTTCGTTAGATTAAAACGATATTCTATAGATAAGGATTTCGCGTCGGTGCGGCGCTCAAAAAAGTCCAAGCTCAATGAGCTTTAAATCGGTAATAATAACCACTTATCGTTTTAAATAATTTTGATTTTCAAAATAATTCGAAGCGGCAAAATAGTCTAAGCTTCTTTATCTAACCTAAATTAGGCTTTAGCGCGGCGACATAGAGTTTAAATCAAAATCTTCAGGTTCAGCATTATTGGTATATGAGGGTCGGTCCACTCAGGAGACTTTTTTCCATAATTTTGTTTTAGACTTTACGTCCATGTGGTACTAACGATTACGTCATTGGGTTTAATGGTAATCCTAATCCTAAAAAGCGAAAGTAATTTAGTAGTAGTACCGCTTGATCGATGTGACGACGTGTGTTCAAAATGCTGGTGCGTATCAGTTATCTGGGTCTAATTCTTGTGGGCGTTCCGCGTTACATTGCCGTCACGCTCGTAATGTAACGCCCGTTCGGGTAATGTACTAATGTCAGATCAAGTCTACTAAGAGATCTAGAGAGAGAGAGAATCAATGCGCCATTACGATACTGCTATTGCGTATTGTTAGAGTCGCTTCGACGAAATTTTCACTTCTGTCGCCCAATTATTTTTTTAAATGTTGCTGTAATTTACAGCAGTTTATTTGACGTGCAAATCGTCAGTTGATACTGTAACCTGTGGAGCGGCAGTGACCACCGCCCGCCCCAGGGGCCGTGTAGCGCCCGCCGCAGCGCCGGAAGCTAGGGTTGGCACAGCGGCCAACTTTCGCGCACGTTCTCTACACAAATAGAGCAACAGCTGGCTGCCTCATCAATTACACTTTAACTTTACTTATATTACTCCGTCGCTGAGTTTAATTGTCGAAAGTTTTCGACTCTAAACATTTATACATACATTATAGCTTTTACATACCTTAAAGCTTCTAAACGATGCTCTCCCTATTTTTTTGTCTAGAAAACCAAATACCTACCCTGCATAAGAGCGACTTCCTTTACATTGCGCATGATATGGTGTTGAATGTACATCTTTTTGAATATTTTATGTAAAATCACTTACTTGTTACGCAAAAGTTCATTGTAGGCTACGAAAAAGGGCATTTTTTTTTCTATTTTTGAGAGAGTTTTATTACTATTACAAAAACATGTAACTTATGACAATCAGGGAATAATGACGAATCTTACGACACCATGCACATCAAAATTGGTTAAGCTGTTTAGGTTATAGGAGGTAATTTAGAAAAATAAGTACATATGTACATACTATGTATAATCATCATTACATACATAGAAATATATGAGAGAAATATGATCGTGGAATTTTCAAAGCTAGAGTGAATAGATATTTTCTAGATCGACGAGCTCCATCCTCAGCCACACCGTCGCTTAGCATCAGGCGAGTTGGTGGTCAACAGTAGATCTATCTAACATAAAAAAGTACTAGTATTATTAAGTAATATGCGATAAAAGCCTACGTGAGCCAACTCTGAATTGCAATGAAAGCTCATAATACGCGTACTGAAATGAACACGACTTGGAAACTTGAAAAGCCGTGTGGAAATGCAACACACGAGTCTGAATTCATACGTTTGTATGCAGCGGCACGTGCAGCTAATTGCTACGGCCTGAAATTAAGAAATAATTAGTTTGCTATTTCAAATTAATAACTGTTTGGCTCAGTGGAGAGCTTCGGGACGTGCTAAAGAGGCGTGTCGCTCGAACAGCAAATATTTTTGAAGATATATAAATACATAGGTCAAACTTATAACACCCCTAGGATGGTTTTGGGTAGGGGCTAAAAAGCACTATAACGAAAATTCAACAAAAGTTTAATTTCTTTTTTGTCAGTATGTTGGGCTGCCAATTGCTAATCCAATTGCTCAACAATTGGATTATCTTTAGACCTTCATTGTTCTAGGGTACCTAATCTATTTACTTTTTTGTGAAGTAGTTTCGTCAGTTCGCCCAAAAGTATTTTTTGGAGATTTTTTAAAGTCATGAGCGGAAACGTACTTTGATTTGATTATTTGCATGCCGAAAGGCAGATATGGCGATCTAATTCCTACCTACTACCTACGAATATATGTTATGTACCCTTACATAGTTAAAATAATGTAATTGCGTAGTGAAAAGGGCTTAAATGCTACTGAAACAACAGGCGGCCTTATCGCTAATAGCGATCTCTTCCAGGCAACCTTGAAAGTTATCTTGATAGTTAGTAACCCTGAAGTTTATTTTTAAATCATATGGGCCCGGAACAGTTAAAATTAAGTGATAAATAACCTTGATTTTCTATGGAACTTGGAGGAAACTTTAAAATTTGGAGACACGTTGATGACGGACAGGACATCTGGCAACACTAATAAAGAATCCAGAGGCATTAAACAATTTAGGAAAAAAAAACTCTCATTCTAATGTTGAAGGTGAGTTTCCGGTAATTGCATAATATCTTGCAACGAACATCATGAATCATGACGCGCAGCACCACCCCCCATTAACTATCCAAATTACCCTGCAACTCAAATTTAATCTCATTTGAAGAACGCGGGTAATTTGCAGACTTTTATTACACCCCCAGAGGGGTCGGAAGGGGTACTTCCAGCCGAAGGGGTCTCTTGATTCTAGCATGATTGATGTCGCGTTTTATCGCTGGAAATTAAACTGTGGAGCGAAAAACAGGGTGTTTGATCTCGGTAGGTACTTGGTGGGCTTGAACGAAGAAAACGGACGAATCGTGTGATTCCCGTCACGTCGCGCGTCGCCGCATGAACAGTGATTGACGTTTAATTTGCTCTGCGTCTTAGCAATGAGAACTTTTATAGGCTGCGAATAATACCTATTATCAGTAATATCTATATTAAATTATATTAAATAAAAAAAATGGTTGTCTGTAAAGTCGGTTTACGGATGACAATTGTACGTGATAACGATGCGTCACAAGCCGAACGCTTAGGCCGATTGTGCCTCTCTATCGCTTGTTCCGCGCTCTCGCTTGCACGCTCGGTTCAGGCGTAACGTGACAATGAGTCATGCTTTTTCGTGCGTGCAGACGGCGTTCATCGATTTATTTTTGACGTGATAACGTAACTAAATATGTTTAGGAAATACTTCGGTCGGGAATAATCTAACTCGTGTGCGTGTTTTTAAAATGACCACTTCTTTAGGCGCGCTGAGTATTTTATTTTGTGTGAGTCACCCATTACGCTTGCAATGTAACATCATATTGTAGAGGCAACTGAGCGAGACAAGCAAGTCACTCGAGCTACACAGTAGTACACACTTGCCTATAATAATCTAGTAAGTTTCTTATTATTTGCCAGAGCGGACCCTAATCACCTTTTTCAAGCAAGATCCCTATACTGTTAATTACTGCTTACAAACCTTTTTCTAGTACTTCATCCCGGTCTAGATTAAATTTAGTGCATTTCTGATTTGATTCCACGTTTTTGTCAGACGTCGCTAATAAATTATTTTCTAGTTGCTGGCTGACTATATACGAGTAGCTACCAAGCTCAAGTTGAAAATCTGTTGCCATACTAATTCAGGGGTGGTAGAGTTGCATAACGAAATTCATAAACTCATATTTATCTAATAACCTATTCATGAAACCTATTCACTCGCGATTTGAAGACACCTAGATCTATTCGTAAAGACCCATTGAAGCGCATTCCACATTCTGGCGGTACGCACAATGAAAGTGGAGCCAAAGCGTTTCGTACGGGTTTTCGGACTATCAACGATGTCGCTTTTTCGTGATTCTTGCTGACCAATAGAAAAAAGAGCATGGGGGAATGAGATCATGCAAATCAGACGCACACTCACCGACATGTATGCGATAAAAAACCGATAAACTTAGCAACTTTGCGCCCATGCTCCAGACTAAACATTTAGCATATTTATACGTCCATACTAGGTATTTTAAAATTATTGTTTCCAATCCAGCTTTATTACGTATCTATCTAAAACACAGATTTAAAACGTTTTCTTACTGCAAAACCAAAAGTTTGTCGAAAAAAAAAGATGGTTCTATCAAAAATGGATAACAAGCAAAATTGTAAACGCCTTATCATACCATCGTTAACCATTGCTCACACTCGCCTAACAAACAAATTTACAAGCCAGTAATTGTACACCCAGCGTACGAAACATAATTTCAACCCGTAAAACACACATGTTATATTGTAAACACGTACGTCTAAATGAAAGCAAACATCGTATGTATTCAGAAATTGGGCGAGCAGCGTTGATTGATTCCACATACAACGCCCTACGGTCCCACGGTCCTGCGAACACACAGTATACACACTAGTTACTATCACTAAGTAACCTAACTAAGCAAATATGTATATGCCTACTCGTCCATTGCGAGTAGAGTGTTGGATAGTCTGTGGACCTGTTTAGACTTCTCATGGATACAGGCTGCACTTAATAAGTTCACATGAGTGGGATTTAGTTTGTTTGAAAAGAGAACTAATGTGGCATCGAGGCCGCTGCTGTTTTGTTTCGTTATTTTTGAAGTGAAAACTTCTTTAGCGGCGTTGTGCACTTTTGGGATGGGTAAAAAATGTTAAACTCGCGTCAGGACACGTGACTTGATTGAATATTCGTAAGGCGAGTTTTCACTTCTGCCGGCACTCCCGGAGTGCAACCCGTTGTTTTTTTTTACCGACTTCGAAAAAGGAGGAGGTTATCAATTCATACCGTATATATTTTTTATGTATGCACACGAATTACTCCGTCATTCGTGAACCAATTTTTATATTTCTTAAATTGATGTATAGAGAAACCTCCCAAGTTGGTCCCATAATTATTTTAGAAACATTGCTTTAGAATAATCTCTAAAAGTAAAAATATTTTCATTGTATTCCTGAGTGAGTGCGTCAGATTATAGAATCGCAGAGTTCCACTGACACGTTTTCTTTGCAAAAGTGTCAAATGTTGAGGTTTTCGTATAAACATCTGCACATTTTCTAATCTGCGACGAACAAGCATTTGACATTCAATGACAAATGTAATTCTTGAAAAAAAAACGAGCGGGTGAATAGAGTTCTTTTAAAAAGTTTAAAATCGTGAGCGATTTATTGAGCTTGAAAAGTAAAACCTACTTACTCCTCATCCAATGTGTATAAGGAGAAAATAGAGTTACTTCAACGCTTGAGCGCCTTGTTTAATTATTATCCTTACATATATGTATTACAAGTAAACGAAATAACGTACTTTGAAGTCGGTTGTTTAAGTTTTTTTAAATTATGTATTAGCAACACGATCAAGACGTCATTTCCCATTTTTTCCCACGATAATTCTCATTTCAAACAGACTTTAACATTACCACTATTATCATCTCAGCCACGAGAAGTCCACTGCTATAGGCATCCCTTATGGATTTCCGAAAAGAGCGATTGGAAGCGGCTTGCATCCAGCGTTTTCCTGCCACTTGGATAAGGTCATTAAATTTTCTCGTGGCTGGTCTCCCTACGCAGTGCTTGCCTGTGCGTGGTCTCCACTCGAGAACTTTTCGGTCCCATCGGTCATCAGTTCCAATTCAGCCGCGCGCGTAACTTTAGTTTCGAAACTAGTTTAGAAATAAACATAAACGTATAATGACACTAGATTTACGTTATCTTGATCACCTGTATTCTAGGTTATTATAATCACAAAGGTCAGTACATAATTATAGCTTGAGGGTCTGTGCCAGCGAGCGAGTCAGTTTCCCATCCGACGTGGTCTGAGCAACCTTATTTACCTTCGTCAAAACCAGCCCTAGCCGGCTAAGTGTAAAGTTATAAAATCTAAAACAATCGTGATAAAGGCAAACAACTAAACCTAGTACATGATCTTTCTGACAGAATTATCCAACGCTAAACTGTATAACTAAGATTCCATGTGCCCAAAAAAAAAAAAGATATTGATTTTACTATATAGTGATTCTACAAGTTGTAGACCTCGCTCAGCGATCTATTCAAAAATTAAATGGAAACTCCTCGATGTTAGGGGAATTTTCTGAAAAAAATAACCACAATAACACAGGACAAACGGTCTATTTCGCACGTTAATTTTAACCGACTTCCAAAAAGGAGGAGGTACAAAATTCGTCGGAATCTTTTTTTTATGTATGTTCCCCGATCACTGGTAGACACCTGGACCGATTTGAAAAATAGATTTTTTTTGTTTGAAAACCCATGTGGTCCCATAATTTTTTTATCAAAATTGGTTAAGTATTTTGGTTTTTATGACAAAATAACTGGAAAATATGTCATCCACGCAAAACGAATTGCGTGTTTTGAAGCCGGTTTTTTTTTTGTTTTTTAAACGATTACTTGTATAGTTACCAACAGCAGTTACATAGTAAGCACCAACATCGCTTAACATCAGGCGAGTTGACGGTCAAGTCCAAACCTATGTTTTATGTTAAAAACGTTAGAATCAAATATCGAAAACGTTCAATGAGCTAGAAGTATGAGCAGGCACGCAGAAACAGCCACCAAGCGGAATGTTCTAAAAATGCTCACTCCGCGCTCTCACAAATTGGACGATTCAGGCTTCATGCATCGCTAAGCTTACTGTGGCAGATACCTATAGGGGTACCACACTACCACTGGCTACCGCTGGCTGGCTTTTGCATTACAATTATCGTATTAGTACTATAACTTTGGTGTTTTGTACGATATTCAAAGTTGCTATAAGTACGATAATCTTCGGAAAGATACAAATAAATTTTTATACGATTTCCTGATCATCATACAAAATATATACAGGGCTAATTGCTCAAGAAAATGTGTATTATATCTAAGAATATTTGTAACTTCACCTATTTTCTACAGTAGGAATAATCTGAAATGAAAGGCGTTCGTATGCAACTTCAAGTTCAAATAACTTACTTGGCCTTACTGACCTATTTTTTTTATCTAAAGAGATTTTAACACAACTGTTTACTCTATTTTAAATGTATGTCACATGACACCAACTATCGATGAAACTCTCAGTTGTCATTTTTCATTTCTTTTTAGTTGAATCAACAAGGAGGGTTTATCTCGCAGTTATCGCACAATAATTTCCCTTTTTTTTTTCAAAAATTATTACACTAGCTTGCCTCGCACTTGACCAGTTTTTAGTATTTGTTGATTTACATCAAATTAAACCCCACAATCTTTACAATTGTATCTATTACCGTTCATAGGTACAGCCGTTTGTTTAAGTGTAGGACATACAGACAGACAGACACTGTAGCCTCACGAATAGGCTCCCGTACTCTTATTACGAAAGGCTAAAAGCTTACTATTATATTGTTTATAAGCTATACTTTGTAGGGCGCCTTGATTCGGGATAAAAATCATAGACTACACAAAGAGTAAGTAAGTAGTTCATATATTTCAATCCGAGGTATTGTAGCTATTTCTATTTCAAATAACATTAAAACCCGTACAGTATCAAGGAGTAACAAGTAAGAAGTAACATGTTCATTCTTATAAAAACTTACACAGGTTATGAATTCTAAATCGGTATACCTAAGTCTCCATTCATAAAATCTCTTAAATAAATAACACCTACTTACTCTACTAAATCTACGTAGGTACGATATTTATCTAAGCCCTGAGTCCAACCCTGGCACAAGCTTCAATTTTATTTATTGGATTTTGTCTCTTCAAAATTTTCACGATTTGTTGCCAGCAAAATGTTCGTTCAGGATTTCAGTTTCACAAGTTTTGAAAGTTGCTCGGAAATTAGTTATGTTAACATATATTATCCTATTTATTTCATATTGTGTTATTTTCACTACACACGTACTTTTTAGTCCGTTTTGGCCCACTTCAGTTTCCGACTGATCAGAAATTTTGCATGCACATGGAAATTGGATGACAATGTAATATTATCAACAGGGAGGGAATAGGGATGTAGGGATGGGAGATTTGAAATGGAAAGTGCTATGATAGTCATGGTTAGGCTCATTAGCTATGTTGTTCTGGGTCTATTACACATGATAACGAGCATCTGAAGAGATTCGAGAGATCCACTCCCTCTTCATACTGGGTTGGATTTTAATTTAGTTTCCCTATTGACTCATAAAAAATAAATGAAATCATATTCTAAGTGGGTTTACTGAGACGTTTTATGAGGCCCAACCATGAAATGACTACCAAATTGTGTAATAAAATATAATTCGAGTGCGGCTCCGTCAGTCCGTACTTAGCGACTCTGCAGGGTGCAGGGTGTCTTATCCCGGCTTAAGTGAAGACAGTCCCATTAGTTATTAATACACCTTCATAGCGACAGAAGGTCTATATTATAAACATAAATCCAAATCCATAATCATGTATTATTTATCGTATAGTAATTATATAATTATATGACTAGTAGTAGCTATAGGTACAGCTGTGTATTATTTAATTAAATAAATATAAATAAATATTTGTGGACATTTTACACAACACCATCTAGCCCAAACTAAGCAAAGCTTGTATTATGGAACTAGATGGCTGATAGAATACATAAATACTTTTTTTTGTAAATACATATGATACATAGAAACACCCAGACACAGAACAAACATCCATGCTCATCACACAAATGTTTGCCCTGAGTGGGGATTGAACCCACGATCTTTCAGTTCAGCAGGTAGACGTAAACACACTACCAACTAACTGGCCACAAGGCCAGTCAATTTATGCATTAATTTATATATGTATGTATATATTATATGAATACATATACATATTTATCTGAGCGCCTGATAAATGAGACGCGTGATCAAAATGCTGGTGCGTATCTGACCCAACGGATAAGCATTGCCATTCAACGTGGCAATGCAGGTAGCATGCTGGGTACAATGACAACTGATAGTGGGTTTGAGCATAAAAAAGTGTTTTTTCGTAATTTTCAACGAACTTTTTTATAATAAACAAGTGATTCTACTAGAATAAGTGTAAAGTAAAGTATTCGCAGTTATAAACTTTTGCGGCGATTTTACGTATACTTTCTCACAAAAAAGAAAATTCAACAGTGTATCAAGCGTATCGAAATCGTAGTTAGACTGCAAATACTGCTTTTCTGCAGTCGGGTATTTTGTTTTTCTTGTTTACTTGTATCTTTTTGACTCCTAATTCCCTACTATTATTGTCTTCTCCATAGAACGTAATAATATAACCACCGTATGGTGGAAAGCTTAGATCGAAAGATTTCTTGGTAACTATTTACTAAGAAATCTTTCGATCTATATCTATATCTATATCTATATCTATATCTATATCTATATCTATATCTAATCTTTCCATACACAAGTTCCTCGAATGATTTAGGATTTGGTGAACTGTTCCTTCAATAAGACCACCATTGTTAGTGATCAAAGTAAGTAAATTTCGCTAGTGAGCTAAAATGGAAGTGAATCATGCGATTGTGAAGATCAAAGGGATTCTCGACACGTGCCGCGCCGCCTTCCCACGGTTACATGATCTGATGAAGCCTATATTTATATTACATGTTAGAAAGGAAGTAGGTATAAATAATAGTCCCATGTATGTTTAAAACCTACGCGTTATTATTTACTCATTGAAATAAAACGGCCAAGAGCGTGTCGAGGCAAGCTTGCCATATAGCCTTCCTCGACACGCACTTGGCCGGTTTTGGTTTTGGGTTCGGTAGCTAACACTGTAATTTTAAAGAAAATCATTTTGCGAATATTGTTTGAGAAGATCATATTACATAAAAGCTAATCGACAATAAATCATTCTAGCTAGGTTTAATTTCTAAAGAACCCGGGTTTGCTCGTAGTTTCAATCAAATCAGGAGCTCGGTCGCTTAAGTAATTTATTTGCACAGTAATGACTGAATTGTTTTACATATGTATGTAACTATCGCTATATCATCATCATCATCATCTCAGCCATAAGAAGTCCACTGCTGGACATAGGCCGCCCCCATGGATTTCCAAAAAGACCGATTGGAAGCGGTTTGCATCCAGCGTCTTCCCGCCACTTGTATGTCATCTGCCCATCTCGTGGCTGGTCTTCCTACGCTGCGCTTGCCGGTGCGTGGTCTCCACTCCATATCGATATCGCTATATGCTAAAATGTAATGCTAGAATATTCTAAATTATTTTCATTGAAAGTATATAGTCTATTAGTATAGTTAATCATGAAATTTCTGTGCCTAATAGTTTAGAAATGCCACACGGCCCTAACAGACTAGATACTATGTATTTTAGGTACGAGTACCTTAATACACGTATGCACTAAATTTAGGTAGAATTCTATATTTTTTTCCTTTTGAAAAAGACCGCCTTATACGGTTGAAACCATAGTCGTAGAATTTGGCTCAAAAATAGAAGTGAGTGATCCGTTTGTTCAATTAAAAAAATCTATAAGTAAAAACATACAACCTTGACTGGACACGTAGCTAATATACAAATATTTGTCAACAGTTTATTTCATATTTTTTTAAATATTTTTTATTAATATGATTACCTATCAAACGATACCCCACACGATGGGGTAGTTGAGAAAAAATAATTCATCCCCACTTTACATGCAGGCGAGAACATAAAAAAAAACAACATTTTTTTTCAACATTTTATTCTACGACTTTTTTGTCATTAGCAATTTGTACATAATTATGTTTACGTCAAATTTAAGCTAGTACTAATAGTGTTTGAGCAAAGCCGCAAACAGACAGACAGAGAGACAGATATAGTGAAATTTTAAGGGTTCTTTGTTTGCTACGGAACTCTAAAAAAGTGTTGCGTGCGTGCGAAACAGTGGCGACAGCTAACTCTGAGCCGTAAACGTGCTTGCGTAATGAGTCTTCTATTCTCGTACTATTCAGTATTCTATGGCCCTAGCTTGTTATTTTAAGTTCTAACAGCTATTAATTTTAATCGTTATTGAAATATTAAACAAGCGACGCCAGCGATTCAGAAGTCGCTAAACATTTTCCCAACATCCATTAGTTTCCCTTCGAAAGAGGGTAGTTCTAATGAATAATTGCCAAGTCGACGCCGCGGTCTTTTGTTCCAGCAGAGGAGTTTTTCAATTTCAATTAGTTTTCAGTTTTTGTTTGCACCACTTGGGATATAATGGCGTCTTATATTAACGTATTAGTGTAGGTCCAACCTACCTTTGATCGAAAAAACGTTTATTTGATCTTAAATGCCCTAATCTGTTGTATAGAGCTGTCTGATACCAGATGTTTTACTTGACACGTGTTTCTGATTTCATTTGTTAGCCATAAGTTTTATTTGTCAGAACAATGACTAGGTTACATTCGTTTGTTTTCTGTTTTATTATATCCAGAGATCTTATTATTTACAAAGGTTTAATTATCACGTATAACAGTTATTAGGTTAGGTTAGCTAAGTTTCTGTTTACAGTTTATTATACACAGAAGTTGTAATAACAAAGGTTCATTTATTAGATGACTTGTCAAATGAAACGGGCTTTTAATAAAGCGTCTTTTGAAAAAAAAAACAACGGGTTGCACTCCAGAAGTGCCGGCAGAAGTGAAAACTAAAAAATAAAATAGCAAAAAGACTCGTGAAGGCTTTGAACCTCCACCCTCCGATCGACAAATTGGTAATTTATATCGGTGCTCTAACCTACTGAGCTAACGAGTCTTATGTGCATGTGTCGAAAATAAGCATTCGGCGCAACGAAATGACGTCATGCTAGAAGGACAAATTTGTACTTACAATAATGAACTTTAAATGCAGAATGTTAGAAAAGGTTTCTGACTAAAATAATGACGTCATGCTAGAAGGACAAACTTGTAGATATACAATAATGAACTTTAAATGTAGAACGGTAGAATAGGTTTCTGACTAAAATAATTCGCCCGTCTTACGAATTTTCGTATTACGAATTTTCATCTGACGGTCTGACGTGAGTTTAACATTTTTACTCATCCAAAAAATGCATAACGCCGCTAAAGAGGTTTTCACTTCAAAAAAACGATTTCGGGAAAACGATATTCGATGTTTCGTAAATCTAATTATAGAATAGGTAAGTATTAGTAACGCATTTCATTGTAGTATTATAAATTAACAGGAAAATCATCACGGCTAAGAAAGTAAGTATATCTCTCTCGTGCATCACAACCTTTTTAAACATATAAAATCATTGGTTAGGGATATTAGAAAAGTGAGAAATGAATTTGTTTATTAAGATAGAAATATTATTAAAAAAAATGTTTTATTTAGATACTGGCAAGGAGAACTGAAAAAGCATCTTTTCAGCCAATTTAAAAGATATCACGAAAAACTTTTTTAAATATTTCTCTTCAAAATAAACAAATTCATTATTTTCTTACTTTTCTAATAACTCAATGATTATATATCACTTAAAATGTGTTGCGCGTGAGATAACTGCGTTCATCATGTCGCGTTGTTTATTGAACCTACATAAATGTAGTAGTTTGTCGGGTAGTTGTGAGTAATTTATCGGCGGCCCGTTGGTAAGCCGCTTGGGTTATTAAACCGCACCAAATGTTTTGCTCTTCTAATCAAACTTTGTTTTGGAGTTATTTACAAATACTTGCTCACTCGCTTCTCACTAATTAGCAAACTATTTAAAATTGGCCGCTTTTACTGGGCAGGTTTTTCAATAGGATCTTGCGCAGGTTCGTGAGAAATTAAGAATGAGAAAAGTCATCGTTCTATTTTATTTTCCTACATGTGCGTTGTCTTTTTAACCGACTTCCAAAAAGAGGGAAATTACTAAGAAAATTACTCCGCCAATTATGACTCATCATTATGTGATTTATGTGATCTCATACAAGTGGCGGGAAGACGCTGGATGCAAGCCGCTTCCAATCGGTCTTTTTGGAAATCCATGGAGGAGGCCTATGTCCAGCAGTGGACTTCTTATGGCTGAGATGATGATGATGATGATGAATTATGACTTGATTTTGATTTTATTTTTGTTTGGTAGGTAAATATTTCACAGGTGGTCCCATATAAATTTTATCAAAAACGGTATAAGTAATACTTTGGTTTTTATAACAAAATAACTGGAAAATGTCATCCAAGTAAACAAAATTGCGTATTATAAAGTCGGTTGATTCAGTTTTTTAAACTATAGGTAATTATTATTCTAAAAAGCAAACGAAAAATGTCCGTTCGCAAAACAGCATTACACATGAATTTAATAATAACAACGCACTTACGTTTTTACTGCCACATTTACTGTTTCGTTGCTGTAATTTTCAGCAGAAGCTTTTAAATATCTGCGCAATATTTTTACTGTTGCGTATAGTGGTTGTCTATTTATCTCGATTTCTCGTGAAGTAGCTACACGATTGAACAGGTAGACGTGGCGGACAAAGCGCTCGAAGGCACGGTCTCTTTGTGAAGAGAGGACAAAGCGCCATCGCGACGCTCCGTCTGCGTGGTTGACACTCGGTTTCCTGTCGTATGGTTTTCGGAGTTTGAATGCTTTGTCATCAGTCTTCTGAACCGAGCTGGGAATGTCGGAGTTGAGATGAGCTCGGATAAATACCTGTCACAGACGTTAAGACTTACAATTGGATAGATCGCTTCACATGGGCTCTAGTTGGAAACCGCGGTTTCACGCGTAGTGATGAATAAATCGGCCAAGTGCGTGTCGAGTCACGCACAGATTAGATTTCCTGTACTGTACATCATAATTCCACCAAAAACATTTCATGTAAAATTGGTTGCCGTGTCTCGCATTGTCATGCCACTTTCACTGACAAAAAAGTTATCAGATGAGATCCGACTGAGTTCCGAAGAGCCAAGCCGCTAACTCTACAAAGTCTAACACTACAATCCTTATATGTTGCTTGGCTTGAATAAGATTTAAAGCTCAACGTTATTCAATCTACTTAGAAATATCATATAACGAAGTACGTAAGGTCGCAGGTTACTTGTTCACAAGTAGGTAATATGAACGGGATGTACTAGATGAGCTTATTAATTTTTATTAGGTGTTTCGGCCTGTAACAGCCCGTAAGTATCTGATTCGCCATCTTCCACGCCTAAATAAACACCAAACACTAATATAAAATTTATCTTTAAAATTACTGTTCCAACGATTATTATTACCGAGTACGATTTCGCGTTAGCGCTCCAAAACGTCCGAACTCAATGAGGTTTAAAACGGCAAGCTTAGACCACTTACTTACACGATCAAAATAGTTTCGATTTTCAAAATTCAAAGTGACAAAATAGACGTCTCTAAACTTCTAGGTTTTAGCGCGGTGACAAAAAGCTTAAATCAAAATGTTTAAGTTCGTCATTGTTGGTATACGAGTATCGGTCAACTCAGGACAGTTAATTCGTGAATTTTGTTTTAGACTTTATGTCCATGTGATAATAACGTAATTGACTGTTGCCGTAAAATCATTTATCGTTTAAAAAAAACCTTTTTGTGGATGGTTTTGAAAGAGGTTGTAAGAATATTAATATGTATGTTATTCAATATACTGTTCCGTCCATAGTTGCAAATCGTTAGAATAAAACAAAATCGATAAAGTCCTAAATTAAATGGTTCGTTTCATGCGAGCTTAAACACACTTTTTAACCGACTTCTAAAAAGAAGGAGGTTATCAATTCTAAAAGAAGGAGGTTATCAATTTTTTTGTATGTTTGTTCACCGATCGCTTAGCCAATAGGCTAGTTGCCTAAATTTGAAAACTTGGTTAATTATATACTTTAATATCTATTTTATCCCAAAAAACCTATATTTTCAAGAAAAATATTTACATTACGTATTTTGTATAAAAAAAACCAATTTAGATTTCCCTTAAAACGATGAATAGTGTCATGGCGTCTTGAATGACGTCACAGTTTGCGAAATCCATGCGAAATCAAACAGCGACATCTCTGTCAAGTGTCAAACAATACGGAGTAACCATAGTAACCTGCTAGGAAAACGTCAACAACAAATTACAGACCATGTTTCAGGTCCTAGTCCAACCTTTTCCATGGCATAGACAAAATAAAATAATTATTATACATGCGATAAAATGGTAGAATGAACTCAATTTATTATGTAAAATAAAATATGGAGTATGTTAATGACGGCGTAATTTAATTCACAAACAACTCTCAAATTGACATTATTTATTTATTTATTCAAAGTTTATTCGGAGTGCGATTTCATTAAAGGTTCTATTTTGAATTTCGTTTTTTCGGTTGAATAATAAATGTACTGTAATTTTGGTATCAATTAAAAATATCATATCAACAAAAAATTTATGGCCAAAAAGTCCAAACTTAATCCGGAATAATGCCTCCTGTTTCATACTCTCTCCCACGCTTAACTTCGCTGCATACTTGGAGTTTAGTAAACGTATAGAGCTATTCTGTATAATAACAAAAAAATCAAATATGCAAGTAACAAAAACGTAACTGTATGTGAAGTATCAAAATATGTTAAGCCCTCTTTCATCGGGGTTATATATACGATCAGCGATATTATATCGACAAGGATTTCGCGTTAGCGATATAAAACGTCCGATTTCAATGAAGTCTAAAGTGGAAACATTTAAGACCACTTACAAGATAGGCTTAAACTGTATTGTACCTGTACACACCAAAACGTCCAAAACTCAATTACTCTATCACATAAAGCTTACTAATAAATTAGTTAGTCAAATTTTATATTCAGATAAAAAAAAAACTGCGAAGCAGCTTTTATTTCAGAATCTAGGTATCGTAAATTATGGTTTAAAAAAAATTTCGTTCCCACAATTATGACCTCCATAACCCCGGGGGTGGCATATTGAATTTTTAATAACAGCTCCCTACTACGAGTTCACAGACTCCAAGTTTTGTATTATTTAAGGTTAAGTATATCACCTAAAATGCATTTTATATATTTTGATAGAAGATATAACAGTGACTGAATTGAAGTGAATTAAAATGAGTAGCATTTATATGAGCGGATGTAGTATATTAAGTTTGAGGGAATAAATAATACTAAATGTGTAAAAAGGGTGAACAACTATAAATCATAAATAGGCGATTTGATTTATCCTAAGCACAGAATTCGCCCTATTACATAGGACCCAGAAGGATAATCTCCATACAAAACGCCTTTTAAATTCGGGCCAATTTTATTTTTTCAATTTGACACTTCATTTTTTTATAAATTTATTTTTAACCGTAGATACACATCCATTTGCCAAATTTATCTACAAAGTTGCCTTTGAAAAGGATATCTCCCGATTTGATCGGGTAATCATGATTAAAGTCAGAATGGTCCATGGGAGATTCATACAATCATATAACTGAAATAATAGTAACTTTGAAGTCTGTTGTTTCAGTTTTTTAAACTATAAAATTATTATATTTGTTATTTTGACCGAAATTTAGATATAAACGTGAAAATTTTGTCGGTTACACGTTTATCACGGTCAAAATATCACATATAAAATAACAGCTACTGTTAATACATTGTAATAGTGTTCTTATGACTCTGAAAGAAAATCTGAAATCAGTAATTTAAATAATTTTATATCTATGGGTGCCGTGTGCGAGCGAAACAGGCAGCGGCGCCATTTTCATCACTTTATAAAAGAATCTAATGTATTTTTATTTTGTAAATAAAAAATACAGTTCATGATGATAGTATTTACTAAATAAGTTTATACATGCTATTTACAAATTGTGACGTCATATAACTGATGTCACAACGGCAATGAATCGACTAATACCTCATTCATAAAAAAATAACTCAGTAGCTCAGTAGAAGTCATTCGCAGTTATTTTTTCCAATAAACTTCATTTCATTTCAATTTGACTCTGATATGTCATATTTTATTTTAGTAAACTTTAAGCCGGCCTTAACACGGACTTTGAGTTGCACGATCTGTTGAGAAGAATAAGAGTCAAAGTAATTGTGACTGGAAAGACTATATTTTTATGCTACGGCGAAACATACGTGTGTGTGTTTGTGTGTGATAAATGTGTACATAATGTAGGTTAAGATCACGAAGGTTCTTTTTGCTTTCGCATCAGTTGACAGTCAGGTAAACATATATTACGTTTTTTTTTGTTGGTGTGCACGCCCAGCTGTACACGCAGCTCAGGTAAACATATATTACGTTTTTTTTTGTTGGAGTCCACGCCCAGCTATTTCATTCGGAACTTCATTTTTGAAAATAGGATTAAACAGCAAATGTTTATTTTATTATAGCAGAGTTCCTACATTGTGGTTAACGTAGCACTATTTTTTGTCCTCCGTATTCATTAACACATTACTGCCTCTCGAGATCTAATGGATTTATCACAATACTTAGGTATGTATGTCAATGGTTAATTCGTAGCACCAGTAATGGACCAAATTAATTTGTTTAAATTCTACTGAATAAATAAATTTTCACACCTATTTACAAACAATATAGTATAGGTAAATACAAATGATACAGGGAAATTGAGAAAACATATACTGGCAATACTGAAATAGATAAAAAAAAACCTAATGACAGACCAACCAGAGATAGACCAAGAGGTATTAAAGTATCGATATCGATAAGTAATTATAGGTACCAATTTTTTATTTTGATTTTTTTTTGTAATGTTTCAAGAAACATCGTTTTATTAGGGTTCCGTAGTAACTACGGGAAACCCTTATAATTCCGTCATGTCCGTCTGTCTGTCTGTCCGTAATAGTCCGTATGTCACAGTCATTTTACTCGGAGACTATTAACCCTATAAAAACAAATTTTTATACATAATTGTGTTTTGTGAGCCGCTACAAAATTCCGTAGTAAAATTTTCAAAAAGATTAAAAATAGAGATTGGGTTTTTCATATATACAATAAAGACTGGATCATTTTTTTAACCCCCCCACCCTATCGTGTCTCAGATGTGATATGTGCGAGATATAGCTTGCTAAAGTTAAAAAGTTGGGGGGGAGGGGTCCCCCCCCCCCCTCCCCCTACATTTCAACTAAGACCAAAAAAATCATTATTAACCATAATAGTAGACCATATTAAATACTTTCAATGAAAATTATTTTGAACATTCTGTGATTCCAACTTCTCTATGGGACTATAAATTTAAATTTGAATAAATGTTATTAATGTCATGATTTTATAATTCAAAGTAAACTTTGAAGGTATTGCTCAATGTTGTAAACGCTGGCGCCCTGTTTTTGTTATATATTTACATTTATTGTGGAAATTCACTGAACAAAGTGTTAAGCGAGAATTCGGTTTCCACCAAGGATCATTTTGACTTCGCCTTACTATATCTGCCCAATGTTCTGCTTGTACAGCATCAACTAGAAAATCTAAACAGAATAGTTAGCATGGTGCTGTGTTAGTTTGAGAATAAAAAAAAATAAACATTTATCGTAAATCAAATACCATGTTTCACGTACAAAGGTTAGCGACACAGCACAGCTGATTAGCAAGTTGAAGTGGCAGTGAACGTAGAAATGATGGCCAATGGGGCTGAAAAGTTCTCGAGTGGACACCACGCCCCGGCAAGCGTAGCGTAGGAAGACCAGCCACGAGATGGACAGATGAACTTATACAAGTGGCAGGAAGATGTTGAATACAAGCCGCTTCCAATCGGCTTTTATAGAAATCCATGGGGGAGGCCTATATCCAGTAGTGGACTTCTTATGACTGAGATGATTCACATATCATAATTATTATAGTTTACAAAACTAGAATAACCGACTTCAAAATTCGCAATTTTGTTTTAAAAACCAAACTACTGACTGATTTTGAGATTTGAAACGAATTTTAAATCAATTTAAATGACGAAATCATGCGGGCAACACATAAGAAAAATATAAACTAACTGATAATCTCGTTTTTGAAGTCCGTAAAAATAATTGTTATCGATAACTTATATTACATCGACCCATCTCTAATTCTTTGCAGTAATTTGTATTAATAATAAAATCAATTTATGAAATGAAATACTTAAATGCTTTTTATACTAATATTCGCGATTGTTATTTATTGAAATGAAATAAATTTCAACGATTTCATCGCGTATATTTCACATAATTTAAGACCCGATTTTTCAAACACTGGACCATCCGTGGTCATAGGTGAGATACGAACATACGCTACAAATACGTAAAAATTTGTTTCATTTCACTTTTTATACTGTTAGATTTATATTTTTGCTACTTAGAGATGGAAGGTGATAATGTTTTCCGTAGTTTTTTAAAGAAGTTTGTAATTTTTACAAGATTGTTTAACACAGTTCACCATCTTGGCACCGTAAGATTGAGAAGTGATTGCGATGAGATGACGTTTAAGATTAAATGACGTTTGTGACCTGTCATTAGCAAACACCTGATTTTGGTGTTAAGTTTTTGGAACAATATTTTGTATCGCATTAGGAGTCTTGTAAGTCTTTGATCCTAAGTTTTTTTTCTCGATCTATAAAAAAAGTTTAATCTACCACGGTTCTGCTAACCAAAGGTGCTTAGACAAGTCGCATTAAACTTAATTCCGGGAACGCTATTAGTAGTAAGTAGTAATAGAAATAAGAAATAATAAGTACCTAGTAGTAATAGAAAAGTAAATGTATGGGATTGACATTAGCTAACGAAATGTCACGTGATGGCACGTCATAGTTTCTTAGAATTTCGAAAAAAAAAAATAGAAACATTTGTCACATGTCTGAGCATGTTGGAGTACGTCAGATTTTCATAAAAACATACCAATATTAAGACAAGAATGGTTGACGAGACTAAAGATTCTATTATACAAATATGAAGGTATATATCGCAAATGTCACATCTAATCTGCTCCATCTTATGACATTATTTATAAGGAAACATATTAAAAGCCTGTTAAAATTTTCTCTTGCAGCAAAAACGTGTTTTTCAGAGAAATTCGTTTTTCAAAGCGATCTCAAAATGTTTTTCTGTGAATCGGAAATTAGTAGGAATGAACGCATTTGTCGAGAACAGTTTGGAAACGAGAGGCGAGTATCAAATATTCAACAGCTCTATACATTAAAATATCTGTATGTATGTGGCGCGCTGTCGGATCTGATTTCAAGTATAATGTGACTTGGGTTTGAATCTCTATTAATAAATTATGATCAAACGAACTTTGAACGAACAAATTAAGTTAGATCGTGAGTGAACCTGGTTTAATAGTACCTAAAAATTAAGAGACGAAATATCGCAGTAATTCTTAATTGCTATGAATCTAACATAAGTAGTAAATAAATAAAACAAATATTTGTGGATAATTCACACAACATCATTTAGCCCAAACTAAGCAAAGCTTCTACTATGGAGCTAGATGGCTGATAGAATCCTTTTTTTGTAAACATAACATATGTTACATAGAAACACCTAGACACAAAACAAACATCCATGCTCATCACACAAATGTTTGCCCTGGGTGGGGATCGAACCCATGACCTACAGCTCAGCAGTAGTTGCATCTGTCATTATGTGTAATTTTAATTATAACTTAGAATACGCTCGACTTAGGGCCTCACCTCGATTGTGACCCGAAATGACATTTTCTTCATCCAGTAAAAGATATCGACATAGGTCTAGTTGTGTGAAACTTTATATACAAGAATACGGATGCTTGATTTCCTTATAGTGATGAAATGTAGGTAACACAATCATTTAATGCAAAATTAACATTTCCTTAATAGTTATGCTACTTTTAAATATATAATACTGGTATCTATCAGTCCAAATCTACCTACATTATTTTTAACGTCTCCTTTCCCTCATAGCCGATTAAGTAGGTACATTTATATCTTTATCAGTTATCTTCCAAAACAAACTATGGTTTTATCACGGGCAAGTATAAAAGTTCCCATGAGAACTTTTAACAAGCTAACAAAATTGAATAATCGAGTATAAAGTGGTTGTATAAAAAACGGATATATAAATACAATATCGATATTTATGTGTACTACAATGGTTTCTTTACTGGGAGGAAACTGGAAGGTTGCGTGGAACCACGCGCCTAAAAAAATATATATATATCTATTATAAAGATGAGGGCATCTTTAAAATAGGAATATATATATATATATTTTGTGAATAGTAATTATGTAACTATAATTTCCTTATTTTGGAATAAAAACGATATACTTACTTTTTTATTCGACTCACTGCACAGCTCAGTAGTGTTAGCTAAGCTGTAGGTTGTGCGTTCATTTCCTACACAGAACAAATATGTGTAGTTAAATGAGTACGAATGTTTGTTCTGTGTAAGTTTTCTATCTATTAATATAAAAAAAACGAAGTTTGTATTCGTACAGCTACCTGTTTTTTCGAAGCACATACTAAGGCTAAATAGCGCTGTGTAAAAAATGACAAAAAAGTTTATTTTAGCCAACTTCCAAATAGAAGGAGGATACGAGTACATACATTAATTCGACTGTATATATATATATATATGTATATTTTTTCTGTATGTTTGTTCAGCGGTTACTCCGTAAATATTTTTTTTGTTTGATAGGTAATATCTCAGAGGTGGTCCCATATAAATTTTACCAAAATCTGTTCAGTACTTTAGGTTTTGATAACAAAATAAAAGAAAAAATAACATCCAAGTAAACGAATTGCGTATTTTGAAATCCGTTTTTGCAGTTTTTAAACTAGAATTATATATTTTATTAATGCATGTTATGTCCTCTGACAAACTTTCTTAATTGCTCTGAAGTTATGTCACGTTGGTTGATTTTCACGCATATATTAAGCATTTTGTGTATATTTCTAAACATATCTATTAAGTAGCTCTATAAATAAATAAATAAATAAATATTTGTGGACATTTCACACAACACCATCTAGCCCAAACTAAGCAAAGCTTGTACTATGGAACTAGATGGCTAATAGAATACATATATACTTTTTTTTTGTAAATATATACATATGATACATAGAAACACCCAGACACAGAACAAACATCCATGCTCATCACACAAATGTTTGCCCTGGGTGGGGATTGAACCCACGACCTTTCAGTTCAGCAGATAGACGTAAACACACTACCAACTGAGCCACAAGGCCAGGTTTCATAAGTCTGTCTCACATACACCATTCATTATTCAAAGCCCTTCAATTCACTGTATATACTTGTTCCTTATTGCTGCAATTATCTCCATCAGAAACTTTATAATTCGATTGAATAAATATTACGTTAGTGAGCACGAAGTTTCGTAATTAAACTTCGCCTCTTGTTATCAAATTAGATGCTGTTATTCCGAGTCATGTGCACTGCATTAGGGGACACGTAAACACAATAACTTATAACTCATTTCGCAAATACTTTAATTAAATGACGACTATCTACGACACAATAAAGCGCAAATCAGCGAGGCGCCAAGTACCTCATCTCAACCACAAGAAGTCCACTGCTGGACATATGCTTCGTATGGATTTCCAAAAGATTGGTCCATTGGCTTGCATCCAGCGTCCTCCTGCTATTAGTATGATGTCTTCTGTCCATCTTGTGGCTGGTCTTTCCTGCTTTTCCCGGTGCGTGGTCTCCACTCGTGAACTTTTTGGCCCCATCGGCAATCAGTTAAACGTGTTATCATTTCAACACTTACTAATCCACTGTACTATTCTCTGACTTTCGACCAAAGTATCTATTACCAGCTTTTATTTAGTTTCACCTGCCCCTGTGTTTGCAATCAAATCTTACAAGTTAAATTTTATCCACTTTTCGGTTACCGATTAAGCTGAAATTTTGCGTCGTATGTAAATCTGATGAAATGACATTATTTATAAGCCTCCGAGTTGTAGAGTCCTGGAGAAGTAAGTACCTGGGCTAAACAAGGGCGTCGCCAGCCCATGGGCCAGGGGGGGGGGGGGCAAGTTAATATTATGGAGGATGAGAAAAAAATGAATTGTAGGTACAGGTACAATTGCACGGCCTTAGGACTTTGGTTGCTTTGCAGTTGGCTACAATTTTTAAATCTCTAGGTGGGGGGGGGGGGGGGGGGGGGCAGCTGCCCCCCTGCCCCCCCCCCTTGGCGACGTGTGTTTAACTGTGGTTTTTAACGAAATTTCTGTGTACAATCTCAGTATGTTAAGCGCAGTGCATTACCCTCTAAAGTTTTGAACTGTTGCAAGCCACAGTTTTGTGTGGTGACTGTTTTGAGCTAGCATGGCGCTTGACATTAGGACGTCTTGCTTGTTCGTCGAAAAGTACTTGCTTTTATACGAAAAAACAGTCAGAATTGTTTCCCGAACTTAGTAAATTGTTTACGATCCCTTCACCACAAATTCAATACGAGTATAAGTGAATGCCGGGTCAGTGATTTCGAGGGCGTCTTGCTCGTCCTGTCATTTACTCGTAGTTGTATGGAAAGTACTTGCTTTTATACGAAAAACCAGTCTGAATTGTTTCCCGAACTTAGTAAATTGTTTATACCGTCACGTCACCACAGATTCAATATAAGTGAATGTCGAGTCAGTGATTACGAGTTAACAAAGTTACTTCCATTCAATTTGCATCAAGTTATTTACACACATCTTCAGAAAGTTAGCGTGTGGGTCGAACTTCAAAGGAACAGCTGAAATTACGTCCTCGAGCCCTCTTCTCTTTTAATTGAACCCGAACTCTTCTAAACTAAGTAACTATTTGAGATAAAATGTAGTGGCTATTCCAATGTGAATACATAATTTAATGTGACGTCGAACAAATGTCAAGGTCAGATAATTTTTATTTACATTTACATAATTTTCAATAAGTCTATTTAATAATAAGATTAAAGATATACATAAAATACGTATTACGGATAAAAAAACAGAACTCAGATCACAGTCCCAACGTTCGGCAACGGCAACGTTCCCAAAAGGCTGGCGACATTGCCTCGTTGGATAGCAATGCTAATCCGCTGACCGAGGTAAGCGCCAGCCCTTTAGTCATTTGTTCTCTCTATAAGTCGCATAGATTTTTTTTCATTAATTCCATGGAGCCGGAAGGCCTCTAGTTTGGGATGCCACTTGCGTTGACACGCTATCGGCGTCCCACACTAATTGCAAGGTTTTACACACACTACCACACTCTGCTTGCAAGGCTGCAGGAGCGGCGGCGGCAACTGCTGATTCCAACAAAAGGCGGAAATATGAATCTCTGGCGATGGTTACTTGAATATATCTGTCTTATAGGTGTGGAAACTTTAGGTCCATGGGGTCCAAGTGCTTGGCAGCTTTTTAAGGCCAGATAATAAGAAAAATCTAGAATAGAAATGTATAATGAATGATTGTAAGGCTCTGCAGCATAATATCAATATTATAAATGAATGGTGTAGAAGTAACAACATGTATCTGAACATAAAAAAATGTCAATGTATTACTTTCACGAAAAAAAAGAACTTTATACACTATGATTACGCCATTGATGGCATCAGACTTGACAGAGTCGATTTCGTGCGAGACTTAGACTTAGGTATATGGTTCGATACATCACTAACTTTTAAGCTTCATTATAAAACTATAGTTGCTAAAGCAAGTAGAATGTTGGGTTTTGTCATGCGCACAGCAAAGCTATTTAAGCAAATTAATTCGTTTAGAATTTTATATACATCATTAGTCAGATCTCAACTAGAATACTGTTCCTCCGTTTGGGCACCGATCTATAATGTTGATAAAGACAAAGTTGAGTCGATCCAGCGACGATTTTTAAGACACTTGAGTTCTAAACTGGGTTTAAGGAAAAAACTGCCTGACTATGAAGACCGACTTCACCATTTCAAGTTTCACAGTCTCATTCAACGACGTAAAACTTCCGATTTATGCTTACTCCATAAAATTTCGAATGGTTTGATTAGTGAGGAATTACTTATGAATTTAGAGTTTGTTACACGGAAAAGGTCTAAACGCAGACCCCAAACGCTTTTTAATATTCCACCGACTCATAATAATGTAGGACGTAATAATCCACTTCATCGTATGTGTGAAAATTACAACGAAATCTGCTCCGAACTTGACATATTTCAACTGAACTTGTATAGCTTTAAAATAGTACTTCACAAAATGTATAATATCACCATTTAGTCTGATGTTGTTATTTTAACGTCATAATACCTATGGTTAAAAGCTGTGTACAATATTTAGATTAACAAATTTATAGTGTTTTTATAAGGATTCGTTTTTTTAAGTTAATAAGTTTGGTTTGTTAATTGCTTTTGTACCTAAATAAAATAAAATAAAATAAAATAAAATAAAATAAGAGAAATAGTAGTTTTTCCCAGTAGATAGATAGAAGATAATCTTGGTGTCTTTTATATTACTGAAGAATTGTTTTTTTTCTAGATAAGCGTACTCTATCGTGGACCAGTTATATTAGGTCAGTTTTAATTCAAAATTAAGTTTCGATTAGCGATCTTATCGTATTAAAAATCTGTTCCAGGCAACGATGCGTTTTTTAACTGAAAATTAGTTGACATGAAACAAATTTAAACGGATTTTAACGTAACAATCGCGAAAATCTTAAAAAACATTAAATTAAAGTAAAGTTTATTTCCTCATAACGATATTACACAATCATTTTGCAGTGGGTCCTAAACTCGGCTAAGCCGGTATCTTGGGAACCCTGTGGCAGAAATACCTAATAGGTATTTCTTACGCGCTGGAGATATTAAATACCTATCTATGCATTACAATTATGATGAAATACAATTTAAAGACTTTGCAAATTAATCATAAAACTGAACAATATTAATACGGAATGAATAAGTACAATATATTAAAATTAAGTTTGGTGCTTTGAAACAGGTAAACTATAAGATAATAAGTCATATGTACGTATTATGAAAATAAGTTTATTTTTCAGCGCACATTTTCTTCCTACAAGATGTAAATGGAAGCAAAATAAATAATTACTCATTTAATCACTTTATTACTGGACGTTTTGAAGTTACACGACGAGGCAACAATTTCTTTTTGGAGATAAAAAATAAAACAAGTCTCTCTCTTAAACTAATTTGTGTAAAAGTTCGCCGGCAACAATGTCGGGTAAACCTTCACGTCACGATTCCACTTGGGATAAGTACTTGACAAAAAGATGAAACCACATCACATTAGGGCAATAGCTTTAAAGTCGTTATAGTTCAGTTAGTTACTCATTGGTCTTTCTCACCGGATGACGAGGAATTGTATTCTATCGCTAAGCTTGGACTTTTGATATAGGAAAACATCGTCAGGTAAATTGGCAGAGTGCGCGAAGCGAACAAGGGTTTCTGCATCAACAGCCAACATTTTATTTCATCTGTCTAGATGTTTGTTTGTTGGTACTCACGTATATGTCGTATTTTCCAACTATATTTGCGACACGTGCTACAGTTTTATAGAGTTTTATTCTCGTCGAGGAGGTAATACGATTTCCATACAAAAGTGTTTTTACCAATTTTGTTCGAAACGAGCATAGTTTTCATCATCATCATCATCACAGCCATAAGAAGTCCACTGCTGGACATAGGCCTCCCCCATGGATTTCCAAAAAGACCGATTGGAAGCGGCTTGCATCCAGCGTCTTCCCGCCACTTGTATGAGGTCATCTGCCCATCTCGTGGCTGGTCTTGCCTACGCTACGCTTGCCGGTACGTGGTCTCCACTCGAGAACCTTTCGACCCCATCGGCCATCAGTTCTACGTGCTATGTGCCCTGCCCACTGCCACTTCAACTTGCTAATCCACTGTGCTATATCGGTGACTCCTGTACGTCTACGTATCTCTTCATTCATTCGATCTCGTAGAGAGACTCCGAGCATAGCCCTCTCCATAGCCCGTTGCTTGACTATGAGCTTAGTTTTATATATAAAGTAATTGTGGGTAGCTCTAATATCGGTCTTTAATGGCGATAGATAGCAATGATGTCTATTAAATATTTATCTATATCTATACATATAATAAGACTGTAACGGGTCAAAATTTGTACATTAAATATTTTTGAAAAACTATGATCGGAGTATGCATTCCTATCGATACAGAAGCCAAAACAGTAATTTTAAAAATTTTTGTCTGTCTGTCTGTACGGTGTGTCCAATGGACGACGAAACCACTGGATGGACTTGGACGAAATTTGGCAGGATTACTACTTATACTATGTAGAAGGATCTGGCATACTTTTTATCCCAAAAAAATCGACGGTTCCTGTGGGTTCAGTAAACAATAACAATATAATCGGCCAACACGCGGGTGAAACCGCGCGGCGCAGCTAGTTAAGTTAATAAATGTGTATACCCGCACTAAAATACAATTATCTAGTATTTCTATAGTCTTTTTGAGCTAAGCCGCGGACGGATGGAAATATAAGGGTTCGTAGTTGACTACGGAACCCTGAAAAAGGAGCAAGAGGTTCTCAGTACAAATAATTTTATTTTAAAAAAGAAGTTTGCTACAAGGCCACTTGCTGTATTTTTTTATTTTTTTTATCAGCCCTGTTTGTACAAACTGTCCCACTGCTGGGAACGGGCCATCTTCTCATTGTGAGAAGGGACTTGCTGTATAATTTCGATAATATTTGGCATAAACATTCGTTACTCAATTCTTAACAAGAATAATTATATAAAATGAGCAGTAGACCTCGCGGGCACAGAATTTTGTCATCAAGTATTGTTGCATAAAGTTATAAGTATTACAATTTCGATTTTGCCTATATTTTAAATTTTATAACATCTAAAGCATTCAATAAAATCCCAAAAAACCTCGAGCATTTTCAGTAGTAAATTATGAAAATAGGATAAGCTGAAATATATGAAAATTGGGCGCTGTTTTTTCTCTGTTAATGGCAATAAACGGTTCTTGGCTAATCTTAGCTTTGTAGTCTTATATTACAGTACAATGTTTCTTCTTTGTAACTTCAGCCTAATATCGAGTTGGTAAAATTCACAAAAAGGACAATGTTCCAGCGCTGTATGAACTGATTGCCAAAGTTATAGGTTTTTTTTCACCTTGTAACATAAATCTCGTAGAGCCGCTACGGTTACGTAGTATCACTATTTATTCTCAGCTACGGCGTAGCGAGCTACAAACTTTTTTAGTTTTACAGAATAATTTATTCTTATCCTACTTTTGCGAAAAAATAACTAGGTTTTAGTGCTTTTAGTCGAAGACAGAGTTATACTTATTGAATATTGACTATGCTTGTTGAGTTGTGGTGAAACGCATAATTTCTCAAATTCTAATATGAAAAAAAAACATTCAAGCTATCTGTTTACTTACTATCTTTGCGTTATTTTATTCAATTCATTTGAATAATAGTATATTATGGTACAAGTGTGCTAAGTTGGTCATTACAGTCGAGGCGGAATTGCAGCCCGAGCCGAAAGGGCGTAATAGAGCCGAGAGTGTAATGACCATAATGCACACGCGTTTCATACGACATTTTTCAACACACTTGCGAGGAAGAAAACACCCGTTTATAACTGAAATATTTAATTAAGTAAGTTAAGTAAAAACTCTTTGTTGAAATTAAAAAAAAAACTGTAAAGTAAAGACACTAGTGCGTAATAGAAAAGTCAAAAGCACGCGTGTCATATAGGATACTTTTCGGCCATAAAAACGGTTGAATAAGGGCCACTTTACGAGCAAGTGTGTTGAAAAATAAAATTTATATTATAAGTAATTAACTTTTATTTACCAGTAGCATACTGTCTATCTGTATTTATCTCTCATCATCTAAAATGTTAGAATTTATTTGCGATATTTTTTTAGTTCATCGTGTTTAGCTTTCTACTCCTGACCGCTCTCTTTTCTTGTATACGTCTATCACAGTCTTGTGCCTTTTATCTAGAATCAATCTATAATCTGGGGGCACGGCAGTGGCCCCGGCCAAGTCGAGCAGCAAGGCCACGCCGTACCATCCTTTTTTCGAAGCCACTTTCAATTATAACTATGTATACATGTAGTCGACGAGTCGGTCGCCACCTTGGTGGCTCTGTCTAGCAACATACCATGAACGACTCCATTGATACTCCACACAAAATTCATAACTCCCATATTTGTAATTCCAGAAGCTCAAACTACAATAAAACCAAGCAGAATCACGAACATCGTAGTAAATTATTGATACGCAAACTCAAAACAAACGGTTCAGATTTCACGCCACAATGGGCGCAAACTGTTAGGCCCTCTTTGTTCTACTGTTTCGTCGAATTCGTTTCGACATTTTATTCAACAATTCCCAAATCTAGTCGGCTCTGTTTCCATTTATGTATTCCCAACTTAGTATTGGTTTTAGTTCAGTTAAAATATTGATTCTTTTATTCCCATGTCCAATTTAACTTCGAATCGTAGCGTAGGTAGCAAAGTGCCTACGATTCGATGTGAGTGAATATAAATGGGCAGTATAATATCTAGGTAATGGCTACTGCATAAATTGCACTGTAAGAGTGAATGATAGAGATATTTAAAAGTTTAATTGTACTAAATCATTATGTAATACTTTAACAGTGGGACAAATCCTAAAATTGCGAAAAAGTCAACTGTTTCAACAAAAAAATTAGTGAAATATGTGTGAAAGATCTGATTATACTTTACGATTTCAGGTTTAGTTTCATAAATAATCGGCCAAGTGCGAGTCGGACTCGCGCAAGAAGGGTTCCGTACTATCATCTATAGTAGAAAATCGTATAAAATAACGAGAAATCAACGAAATTCCAAGTAGTAAATTGCAAACTTATAGTTAGGTTTTCGATACACATCCGGGCAGCATGACGACGCTCGCGTGAATACGCGCGCCTATGGCTCGCTCCGTGATGTTACCTCCCCCGCTACCCGCGCGGCCGTTGCTTAGCAACCGCCTTGCGCTCGCGCCACCACCACACCGCGGCGCGGTGTTACCTATTCATGGCTAAACGGTTGAACCAATCGTTATGAAATTTGGCATAGTTTTTTAGGAATTGGAGAAGAACATAGGCAAAATTTTATCACCATCATCACCGTTTTTCATCACTACGTTGGTGACAATGCGGGACGCAGCTCCATATATAAATAAGTCTAACGAAGTAAAATATTGAAATGATGTCACCAATCATTAAAATTGCCGAGTTTCGTGTTCTAATTGGCACTTTCTCTGCGAAGTTTATTCATTTAACATGAAACTTAAAATAACGACTAATTAAAATATTTGATGTATTTAGCTAAATATTCTGTGATAGAAGTGACGTTTTTTATGGACACATAGAAAAAGAAGGGCAGAGGAAAGGAAACAGAAGGCTGGAATTTCTTAACTTCTTTAGGAATATGGCAAAGTTTCCGAAATACCTATTCGACTTTTTTAAATAAAAATTTGTTTTATTAGAAAATTGCTTAATTTATTGCTTGATAATATCAAAATTCTTTGCGTGTATGCGTTTTAAAAAGTAGGTACTTAACTTCCGCACTCTCGATTGATTACCTACTCTGGTGACACCAAAGTGTCGACCAAACGGAGCTGTCGTTTACTTTTACAATACATTTACTACAAAATCTTCAAACGCCTTTAATTTTCCATCTCTCATCTATCTCTTCTCTCACTCTTGATAATGTTCTACGTTCATTCAACGGCGCCCCAAAGGCTAAATATACACATCCCATGTTTGCAAATCCGCGGTTTGTACGCGAGAACACAAACAACTCACACTTGAACAGTTTCACTTGAAGTTGATTAATTACAATCAACTCCACGCCACTCCTTCACAAAGAGATAACTCACCCGCATCTGCACACTCGTTTCATTAAGTTTCAAGAGGGTCTAGATTGGTAAAAGTATATCTGTGTTTTATTAGATTTACGGATGAGGATTAGTCGTAAATATGATCAGTTGGCGTGTTGCTATGGAAAGGAGCAGGAAGCAAGCGGATAGCTCGCTCGATGGTAAGAGATAATTGTCTATGAATAATTGCAACACTTTCTAGTGCTGCAATTATTCATAGACAATTATTTTTTACAATTATTAAGGAAGAAGACAAACAAGTATTGTTTGGAAAACTCAAAAACCCCCAACAAACAAAAACGACTAAGCCGATTTTGATAGAATATAGCTAAAACCTAAAACCCTCTCGATTAATCCTCTTTCAACCAAAAAAAACTATAAATTTGTAGATTTATATTTACTGTTTACTTATTTTTTTTTGTTACTATTAATTATTCTATGATACTAGTAGCTAAAGTACAACGACGTTTCGGGAACTGAAAATGTCTCCACTATTTTTTTACGACCATTTTCCGGCCCACGTAATTATTTTATGTGAACAGGTTCTGAAACAGCTTGAACTTGGCAATTACCTTCCTTAATTAGTTCAACAGTTTGAGATGTAGATTTTAATAAGATTTATTCACTTACGTACCTTAATTGCCTCCCACAGACATTTCATGAAGTTCATTGTAAAGATGTCTTTTACGTCATCATTTTATTAATAAATGTGTATAAATAGTTGTGTAGATAAATAATTCCTCTGATCAAAGACATTAAATTGACTTGCGAGAAGATTGATACTTTGATAATGATAACGTACTTACGTAAATGTGTTGATTTTAAAGCTATTAGAGTCAATGGGGTCAATTCTGTTAAACGCTCACTAAAATTTAGACTAAATTGATCGTATTAAAAGTCGTGCCTAATTTTAAATACTAATGCAGTTAAATAAAGCCCGTTTTCCACCGCGAGCGGAGCGAGCCCATTAATGACTCCGTTTACCTCGTAATACAAAAATGCATAAATCTGTTTCCACCAACAAAGAGTCGAGCGAAAATGGCAAAGAGGGCAAAAAAGTAATAATGATTTCGCTCATTTGTAGAGATGGGAGCGAACTCATTAATGAGTCCTTTCAACACGCAATCGAATTTTACATAGTAGTGTTTCCACCGAGAAAGAGGTGAGCAAAAATGACGAAAGAGTAAAAATGTGTCCGCTGCGTCGCAGTCTTCAAGTGAGCTCGTACGCTGTGGAAATCAAAATTCATTTTTCATTTCTCATTTTCAGTTCATCTCGCTCAGCTCTTTTCTTTCGCTCATTCCTCTTTGGCGGTGGAAATCAAACTCCCGAACTCTTTCTCGGTGGAAAAGCAATCCTATTTTATGTAAACGAAGACCGCTCCGCTAGACATCCCTAGCTCATTCCTCTTTGTCGGTAGAATACGGGCTTAAGTAAAAGAAAATGCGTTTTGTATTTTCAATTTAGTATTACTGAGTATGTATCAGAATTGGCACCAAGAAGATGCAAATAGGTAAGTACTTAATACAATAATATCTCATCTCTCAACAAGAACAGCTGGGATTGTTAAAAAAAATCAGAAACTAAGTGTACAGAAACTAAAGTGTTTTGAGCTTTGCTATGATCTGCGCTTGTTATTTAGACATCTCAACTAACTTATAATGGCCGTAGATAAACAAATAGACAAGTACACTCTGTTTTCTAAAAAAAAATAGGAATATTATGTAATTTTGTAAGAAAAGATGTAGAGCGACTTAGTCTGCCTTTATATTACATTTTCAACTAGCAGTAAGTAGGTCTACTTTGTGACGACTACTGTTTTGCCCACTAGCTGGACTGAAATCAGAATAGCTTTTATCTGTTGATTATATAGCAACGTCTGATATTATTATTTCCCCTATTTTTTCTTCTGATAATTTGATAGAATCAGGCATGCCAACATGAAAAAAACAGGAAACGGATGGAAACTGCGACCAACCGAAAGGAAAGGAAAAAAAAACAAAGGGTGTCCTTAGTTTCCCTAACAGAGTAATAGTCAGAGGATAATGACTTTGACAAGTTATTACTTCTTTTTGTATTTTTGATGCACCCATTATTATGTATATACGGAAAGATTAAGAAATAAATATTCTACATATTGGCGGTACGCACAACAATATTGGAAAAAGAAAGAATTTTGTTAGGTTTTGGAATACTCACCGTGAAAATTTGATTTTTATTTATTCACGCATATCTCGACCTCAAGCTTATTACGCTCCATTTTGAATAGCCGCGAAATAATTTATAATAATTTATATGTAGTTTAAAAAACGTAGTATAATGGGGTTAATTATTAAACGACTAAAGTGTAGATTATGATTTTTTTACGGCATTTCCTCTCGTATATTATTATCTTTCTAATAAAAAGCGTCATCGCGAAAAAGCAAAATTGGTTTCGAATAGGCGAAGATAACTGTGAATATACACAGTTTTTTTTTTAATAATTATATTTAAAAAAAGTGAAACAACAGATTTCAAATTGCGCAATTTTGTTATTAAAATCCAAAATATTTTTTGAACCGATTTTCATATTATATTTCTATGAGACCAACCGATTTTCATATCATATGAGACCAGTCTCAATTATATCTTTTCAATCAAAAAACAATTTTCAAAATCGGTTTATAAATAAAGGTTTAATGCGGTAATAAACATTAAAAAAAATACTAAGTACTGAATTGAGAACCTCCTTTTATGAACCCTGAAATCTGTTGAATGAACAATGCTTTTGTAAAGTCGGTTGAAAAGGATTAGATAAGCACTAAATTTACAGCACTGTGATATGTAAGCCGAGCTTAAACTAAACTCCTATTATCTTTAAACTTTGTCGATGTTAGGCGTACTATCTTTTCTGTGACAAGTTGTATCGTTGAACATGAGTTTTAACTCTGTAAGTGACAATGAAAAGGATCATATCCGTCGAGTGACACTAACTTGTGAGGATAGACGAGCGAACATTAAAGAAACCTTTGTAAAATTACATGGACAGTTAAACACTGGACTCGGTCTGGTAGAACAATTTGCGTAGGATGTCGACGCTTTGTCGTTTGATAAATTTAGTTTCACATCACTTGCCTCTTCATATCTTACCCAATACGAATGGTGTATTTACGAAGGCTCCAGCTAACATGCTGGTCAAGATTTTGGATACCCCATATGACCAATGGATGTGGCCAAATTGGTATGAGCAAGAGGCATCGCAAACACTGTTTAGAAGTTGCTAAATCGTTGGATGTTGAAGAATGGAGGATTAAACTCACTGGAACTCTTTCGTTGTTCTAATTAATAGGCAACTTGACGATATAATCGATTATCTAGATACAATTAGCTGAGCTCTTCAGTTTTGCCTGCCATCAATCTGAAACTGTAATTTTTACACGACTTCAAAAAGGAAAAGTTTCTCTATTCGATGTATGTTATTTTATGTTTGTCAAACGATTATTTCGCCAATTATGAATTGGTTTTATTTTTATTAATTTTTTATTCGGTAGGTTGTCCCATAATTTATTAATTAATTTATTTGTTAATTATTATTTATTTATTAATTTATTTTTTAATTTTTGTTCGGTAGGTTGTCATGTGATATATATTATATTATATTATTTCATGTGATTTTTTTGGAGATATGATGCGACAGAAAGACACGTAAAATATTTTTTTAAATTTTCCTAATTATTTACTAAAGAACGAAACTTGCTAAAGTAGTCCACTTCAGTTCGGCCCACGGCCGCTACACTGATGGTACGAGTGTTATATCATCTAGCCGCGAGCTTCATTCGTTATTTTTATCGTAGCCTGCGATTACGCTGTCACTGTCGCTGACATCGCCTCTGTGTTACACTGTGCCGCAAGTGATAAGAGCACGCGGTTTGAATCTAAAGGTGTCGTTACACATGCTCATTATTAGCACAAAAGCATGCCATTAAAAAAAAAAAAAAAAAAAAACCGTTGACACGAAAAGAAGAAGATTGAGCAATTGCTACATAGTAGCATATGTGTCGAAGCATTGCTAGAATACTTAGGCAAGCTAATTTAAAAGGTGCTTGTCTTACGTATGCTAATAAGCATACTCTTTTAATAGCAAATGTATCAGTACCTCTCATCTGCAATTAATCTGTTTCGAATTTCAAATTTTGTTTGGATACAGAATTGTTAATTTAACCATATTAATTATCTATCCCAACCGACTACTTTCTGTGAATATTGGAACTGGTGTCTAATCGAGGTGGTCAATATTCAAAACCGGATTAAAACGGTCTGTTTACTAACCACTGATTTCACGGGATGCTAATTTAATATTGTTATTTCATGCAACCACCATGTTTTTTGGATAAGATAATGTTTATTGCTGAAACTACTCGTATGTACATAATATAGATGTTACATAATATTTTTTGGACACAACAGTTTATCCTAACGGGCATGCAATATTTTTTTTTTTATTAATCTATCTGACCTATAAGAAAACAACACCAATATTAACAACATGTTTGGATATTTTATAATCACATATCGCTTATCTACACATTTAACACTATTCAATTCATTTTGGTGAATGTGTTAAATGTGCATTATTTGGTTTGGTAGACTTTTTAAAAACCTGTTCCACTATTATTGTGCGTAGGTACTATCAAAATGTGTATGTTTCGTGAGTGCGTACTCACGCACGAAGCATACACATTTGATACTCACTCAGTTTTCAGATACAATCTGGGTGTCATTACTTGTAAAAAAATTAAGCGAATCGGTTTAATTTCTAATTAAGTTTGCTCCATCGAAGAGCGCTGCATCGCTAACATTAGGTTGCTTTTAATTTTATTATATATTTGTTAAATGTATGATATTTAACTACTATGATTTGAAAAAATAATACGCATATTATATGATATTATATTATTTTCCAAAAAGCTATGGAAGAAATTTTTTGACTTGTCCCACACCGCATAGCTTTTGATACAGTCTACGTGATAAATAGAAGTGCTGCGCAAGAATACTTCAAGTAGACAGACTATTCCGTACATCTTCACTCAAACCAACCAGCCGAGGAAATATAACCTACAGTTACAAATATGAGAGACGCCAGGGTAAATGTTACAAGCTTTTTATCGTAGTTAAGGATGCGCACAACACGCGCAGATGTCTCTCTCGCGCATCTGAACATTTTTAAACATATAAAACTAGCACTTCTACGAACGGTAGACCTCGAGAGAGAGCTTATTTACAGCTCACCTTGGGTCATCTGTACATAATACCTACATAAAGTTGGCTTAGCACATCCACTCGCCCTCACTTTTACACGTAATCTCAATCTCAATCTCGACAACCACTTGACCAATTCTATTCATTTTTACCAGAAGTTGTAATAATTGTGTACTTTATGTACTTACCAAATTATCAGTAAAATCGGTTGGTAATTAGCGCCGCAATAAACTTCCCCTTTTTATAGGAACCAAAACGACAAAACAATTTAAATAATCCATAGAACACACATCAAGTTTCATCAAAATTAGTTCAAAATTACGCCCTGTACGCGAGTACGAACATACAAACAAACTGACAGACGAAAGAAAATTTGGCCAGTTGATGCAGAGACGCTTCGCTCGCTCGGTCAATCATTGAATAGGGATATTAGAAAAGTAAAAAATGAATAAGCTATTGACAATATCTCTAGAATAATTTATGAGCGCAGCAAAAAAAAATAGTCTAAGCAATACTCGTATCTAGACAAGTTTGACGGAACCGAATAAGATTGCTCTTCTCGAGTTATTTGTTCAAAAATCTGTGCGAACTCAGAGACGCATAAGAATGACAATAAAGATTTCGTTAATGTTACGTTTAAAGCGACATATCGTGGTTCATTGGGTGCCATTATAAGGGATGGAGTGTTCCTGTTATACTTCCGCCCCAGCGCTTGTTTTATAAGGAGCCATTCCGTTTCGAAATCGTTACCGCGCCCTGCTTACGGATATACAGGGTGATTAGCTTAATGCAGCGGCCGATAAACATCACCTCAAATATACCTCCAACGTATAGGTATAAGGCTTTGTCCTGAATGACTGACTGACTACCAGACCATGTACATTGTACAACCTAATCTGCTGGCTCTAAAGACATGCAATTTGGAGGGTACCTACTTTGTGAAGGCATTGTAGGTGTATAATAGAAAAGCGGAAATGTAAGGATGCTATTAATATTATAGATGTGCCCCGCAGTTTCAGATGAGTAGTGATAAAAAAAACTGTGATGAAAATTTTGATGACTCTGACGTTATCAATAAAAATTGAATTGATTTGATGAGATGTAGCCTGTATATATACGTGTTTCGAATCTCAGCTATCTCTCTCATATTTCATTACGAGCGTTTCAGCCGTTTGATAGTGAAAAGACAATACACAACAGTTACTTTTGCTTTTGTGTTGATAATTTCATTCATAGAATACACACCACGCGCCACGCAAGGTCATTATTACTACCTGCACTAAGCCAAAAGGACGTCAAAAGGAGAACAACCGTTGTCGTGAAAAAAAAAACAATGTTCTATATATTTTTGTCTCTGATATACTTACCTGTTTTTATTTCCAATTTTAGAGTTACGCCGACAGTAAAAATTGTTCATAACCATAAATATACAATAACTTTCTTTTCAGTTTAGTACATGTTACTGTAAAGGCCGCTAAAATCTTTTTTTTTAGCTTTGGCATCGTCGGGTAAAATTTTTAAAACAGTAGGTATCCTATTTACTTATTATTATAAAAGCGAATGTTGTTTCCTTTTCTGTTGGTCATAGGGCTGAAGCGATCGTTCTGTTTGTTAAAAGTCCGTACTCCGACCATCGTCCGTCTCGCTCGCGCATACTCACATTTTTGTAGATATAAAATGACTGAATGAACTTATAAAAAAATTATCGTTTGTATAACTAGAAAACAACATCACAAATATTCGATAAAAAATTCAATTTGATCCAAGTTAATTTTAATACATAAAAATAATTTTTGCGTTAATAATTTCTAATTAATAGTAAATCGAAATATAATGAATAAATTATTTTTATGTTTGAATTTCTTGTCGAATATTTGTGATGTTGTTTTCTAGTCTTACAAGTAACGATTCTTGGTATAATTGTTCATTCAGTCATTTCATATCTTCAAAAATGTAGGGATGCGCCAGCGAGACAGACGATGATCGGACCACGGACTCTTGATGCTCTTGAAGCTGGATTCATTTCCTTATCATTCAAGCTTTTTATCAGTGCGCGGGTGAAATTGCAGGGCACAGCTAGTGTTTTATATTACAACAACAGCAGGTATAACAACACCATAACAAACGTAACAAACACTCTTTGTGTATATTTCTTTTTGTCTAAAATATTAACCACAATGAACACAAAATAAGCTTCCGTGGAAATAAAAACTCCCAAAGCACCTACACTTTCAAGTTACAATGTTTTGGTTTGACAAAAAGTTTTATAGACTTGGCGATTGACAAAACTGATTTGGAGCAACATCGTTATTCGTAAAATAAGTCAAAAACTTAGTTATTAACGGAATTCAAGTTTTGTTTCCGGCAGCCTAGTCGGGAGACCGTCTGACTTGCGTCCTGGGTTCGAATCTCGCTCTACGCACCGCTGTCTTTTCAAAGTTATGTGCGTATTGTTGATTGCCGCCTATTTCAAACGGCGAAGGTAAACTACGTGAGGAAATCTACATATCTGAGAGTTCTCAATGATCTTGAAGATGTGTGAAGTCTGCCAACCCGCACTTGGCCAGCGTGGGAGACTATGGCCTTACCCTTCTCACAATGAGAAGATGGCCCGCGCCCAGCAGTGGGCAGTTTGTACAAACAGGGCTGATAAAAAAAGTGTTTTATTAAATTATTTTTGATACAGCTAACATCCTGTACCTATCGTGCATTAAGCTTTACCTTTAAATAGCGGTTCGGAATGCGAGGAAAAAGGTTACGAGGGGCCACCTGCACCACGAAAAAACCGTAGATTATGCGAAGATTACGGTAGAAATACCAGTGTGGTGCATCAAATTTAGCCTAATGATGATATTCTACAAAACCAAAATATATCAATCTAATTTTGACCTATATAATTAGGTCGATATTTTTTTAATTTTGTGATTTATCTGAGACTATAGAATAGTGTTAGGTATAACTATTTGTTTTGAGGTAATTTAATGATTTTAAATCCTTTTGGAGTGTGATTTTTTTTTATTTAGTAATAGGTTTGCGCTTGACTGGTACCTCAACTGTTTTAAACAGAAACAACGTTGCGGTCCACGATGAAGCGTTAAGTGACCGTTTCACATTTGTTCTATAAATATTGACCTTTACACTGACGGATAAATGAAAGTAGTTAAAAAATACAACAATTAATATTTTATGAGTCAGTGCAAAACCTGTTTTTCTTTATACTCGACTTCCAAAAATAAGTAGGTTCTCATTCAACTGTTTTTTTTTGTTTCTTACGTGATTACTCCGCTAATTATGTTATTTTTTGTGTGATAGGTAAATACTTCAGAGGTATTCTCATATACATTTTATCAAAATCGGTTCAGTACTTTGGGTTTTATAACAAAATAACTGAAAACATTTTATCCAAGTAAACTATTTGCGTATTTTGAAGTCGGTTTTAAAATTTTTAAACTATAATTTATACACTATTTACTCGCGTCAAATTCAAATTCAAAATTATTTATTGACAATAAAATAATACAGACAAATGTAATGTAATGTATGACAATATGAATATAGAATGCACTAGTAAATATATGATGAACTAATAATTATATGTTAATAATTTAACAAATAATTATGACTAAATTGTAAGAGGATGACTAGAACTGGGTGACATTACGTGACTATTAAAAAGAGCTACAGGTTGAATAAATGTTGAGCCTCAATCCTCTGAGCTAAGCGAAGCTTGTATTTCAGAGAAATGCGCTCCCTATGCAGTGCTGTAAATAGCCTTTTCGGCGCCCTGTGCGAGCTTCTATAATTGCGCCCTTGTTTTTTTTAGATATTATAGGTACCCTAGCTAGTGCAATGTACGTATGTGTTGAATCGAGCACTAGGGGCGTAGCGGAAAATTATCAGGAGCAAACCGAAAAAATAATAGTCCTGCCATATAAATAGTTTTCTATCTCTATGAGTCCTGCCTGGTCTGGCCATTCTTGCGCCCCCCAGAGTCTACGCCCTGTGCCTGGGCACCGGTGGCACCACTGGCACCACCCTATTTACGGCACTGTCCCCATTTCTGGTGACAATATAGATAAGGCTATATAAAAAGCTTAGTTTAATGTAGTAATTAGGATTAATTTTGATAATATCTGACAAAAATTAAAATCTAAATTAAATATCAAATTCTGTACAAATAAAACAACTATACTCGTATGTAGACGACACGCAAGCCGCAAGAGAAATTACACCTGCGATATATTCACGAAACAAGTTAGCCAATAATTCGGCAGGTGCCATCTCCGAGTGAGTTGTGAATATCATTTGCGCAGGTGTTGGAGAAAAAATAATAAACATAAAACATTTCCCCAAACGATTCGATAACAATATTGGAAAATGTGAATAGAAACTCTGTTAGGGAAGATTTCCACATCGTCGCGTGTTACAAATTATTGTGTATTGTTCGTAATACGTTACCGCCGTGCTACGGTTTCCATGTGTTGTATTTCGTTTTAAACGACTACCAAAAAAAGAGGAAGTTCTCAACTCGACTGTACGTTTTTTTTGTATTTGTTACGCAATTACTTCGACTATTTTGAATTGATTTTGATGATTATTTTTTTGTTTGGTAGGCTTTCATAATTGTTGGTAGGTAATAAAAATAATACTTTAAAGGTGTTCCCACACAAATTTCATCAAAATCGGTTCAGTACTTCCGCAAACCGTAAACCAAACCGTGGAGGTAAAGAAATTTATCAATTTTATCAGACAAAAAAATCATCGAAATTGGTTAATGTTTAGGAATAGTTTTCTCCTATTTGTATTGAGATCGTGCGACAATTATCTTAAGAAAAATCGCTCCCTGAGCGCTCTGTCAGAGATCTCCAAGAAAGTATTGTGGGACCTTCAGTAGATTGTGATACGGGCTGATGAATGGCTTGTCTTGATTGCCAACGCTTTGTGTTGTACGGGGATGAAACTAATTTACCGAACAAAATGCGATACAAGTATCATTTATTACCGAACGAGCGCAATACTCGATCGATCTCAATCTATTTTGCCAAATGCTATTACCCAGATCTTTGCATCTTAAGGCTAAGGCCGCACTACGGTTAAACCGCAGCGGTTTTTAACCGCGTGAGTTTATGAAACAGGAAAACGAATACAAGCGGCCGCACTTGCGGTTTTTCCCCGCGATTGATTTAGTACCGTCTCGAGCGGTTTCGCGGTTTATAGCGGTTACCGCTCGCGGGAAAAAACCGTAGTGCGGCCTAGGCCTAAAGCGTAACGGAATTTTGCTCTACGATGTTTTGTTAAAGAAATATGTTATTTTATGAGTCGAAATAAAGATAATTTTAAATTAACAATCGAGTAAAAAAATAATTTCGAAATATATATTTATATATAAAAAATATATATATTTTAAATATTTATTTGAAATTTGAAATTGAAATTTTGAATTTTTTATTTGAAATATATATATTTTTTGTGTATAAAACTGATATTTTAGTCCTTCTGCGTATTTACTTAGGTAGGTACGCTTTTTTAAATTTTATTTTTATTTATATAGACACACCAGTATTCTTCCGATTTGGTGTCAGAGATCTTTTACATCGTAAGTATACATGTTTTGAATACAGACTATCTTTGGTAATTACAAGTTCTTATAAAAACAAGTAACAGTATTTTCCAATTTCTTAAATATATTTTTTAACAGATTTAAGTTTCCGGCAGCCTAGTGGTGAGACCGTCTGACTTGCGATCCGCAGGTCCTGGGTTCGAATCCCACGGCACGCACCTCTGTCTTTTCGAAGTTATGCGCGTATTGTTGATTGCCGCCAACTTGAATGAACGGTGAATGAAAACATCGTGAGGAAACCTACATGTCTGAGAGTTCTCAATGATCTTGAGGATGTGTGAAGTCTGCCAACCCGCACTTGGCCAGCGTGGCAGACTATGGCCTAACCCTAACCTAACCTAACCTAACCCTTCTCACAATGAGAAGATGGCCCGTTCCCAGCAGTGAGACAGTTTGTACAAACAGGGCTGTTAAAAAAAAAAACAGTATTTTGGAAAAGGGTTTGACAATGTTGAGTAAATTATCTACTAATTTTTACATTTATGTTGAAATAGTATATAATAACATATAGGCTTTCCAGCATATTTATTTATCTGTTTTATTTCTTTTTATCACTATTTTGGCTATGTTTACAGAGAATTCCACAAACTTTTCCGAAGGTAGATAGCTATTACTTCTATAGACTGCCACAGTTAATTAATAAAAGTTGTCTAGTTAAACTTCACGCATTATTCTAAAAATGTACCGTCTGGGATGAAATAGTTTCGCAAAATTAATTAAATAAGGGTCTCAAATTCTGACCCCTTATTCTTACATGCACCTTACCTCAGCATTCCTTTAAAGAAATAGATTTACGTTTGGCCACCAGTCTGTCTGTAAGTGAAACACGGTAAGGCCGTGGAACATGTTGATCTGGATGATCTTGACGAGTCCAAGATTGTAGTCCTCAAGATTTCCGCAGGCGGAAATAAAATCCACTTCAGTGCAGTGAAGTATGAAGAATGTGGAGCGAATTCGTTTTGTACAATTTATGGCACTTTTTTTCAAATATGTAGGTAGTATTTTGGTTTCTGCATTTCATTTCTTGGCTCAATCTTGTAATAGTGTTATTACATAGATATATATTTATTCGTATTCTTATTTTTATTTTATTTTTTGTTTTTATTATTTTTTTGTAGGTATATTTTTATCATTATCATCATGTCAACCACAAGAAGTCAATTGCTGCACATAGGCCTCTCCAATAGATTTCCAATAATATTGGTGGGAAGGTATACTTTTATAACAGATTAAAAATAATATATCAGACTACGAAAATTAAATGTTAACTAAATGTATAGTAAGGTATACCAATGTTGATATAGAGCCAAATCTAACAACAACTTGGATACAAAAATCTATTACACACAAGATAAATTACGTATATGTAGAGTTGCAACTGCATTGCTTCCTTATTTTTTGTCCATTGCAAAAAAGTTATTATAAATTACAAGATAGATTTAAAGACATTAATCCAAGCATATTTGAGGTCAAGTCGAGGCGAGGAAATCATTTGTTACTAAGAATACAGGAAAGTTTCAGCGGCAGATAAGGCGCAGCGCTCGTAATATTTAACAAAAAGTTTGTTAAGTTGTGAAGGCAAATTGTTGGGAGAGTAGAAAACTGTTGGATGTTTTTACTGGCTTTAGTTACTTACAACGTAGGAGTTTTTCACAAAAAGTTTAGCCAGCTGGGAATCAATACGAAGAGGACAATGTTTGTGTCCATGTTTGGAATAAATATTTGTTTAGGTTTTTTTTTTTATAATAATAATTATACATCTCTCGCAATATTTTTGCGAGAAAATATCCACATATATATACATACACTCAAAAAACATAACCCTCCCTCTGGCGCAGTCCGGTAAAAATATATGATGATTACATTAAATCAGTCTTTAGACCTTTATCGTTCTGGGGTAATCGATATGCTTTTTGTGTAGTAGTTTAGTTAGTTGAGTCTGTATATTGTTTTTAAAGGCACTTGCCCGTTTTTAGCTGAACTAAATTAAGTTTGATTAGGTATTACCTACGTTTTACCATTTATTTTTCTCGTCACTTCGAAAAGAAAAAGTTTCGAATTGGAAAGATTTATCGGATGGACTTTTGTTACAAGACTTTCTTCGCGAATTTAAAAAGTTCCAAGAACAAAGGATTTCGCTGAATTCAGTAGATTAATCTAATCCATTGTAGAGTTATTTACTCACTGGATATTTACTTCGGTATTGTTTTCTTGAGTTGATCAATTGATATTGTTTTCTTGATTTGTCGTATTTTTATGGGCATATATTAAACCGAGATTTTTTTGTTGCCTCGTCATTTTACAGGCATACATTTAATCAAGGAGGTCGGCAATTCCATTTTTTTCTTTTGTTTACTCGTATTTTTAACCCCCGACCCAAAAAGAGGGGTCTGGTCTAGTTTTTTATTTGTTTGAAAGAGGATTTTAGCGTGTTCTTAGCTATGTTTCATAAAAATCGGTTCAGCCGTTTTATTTAGTCGGGGTTTTTGATTTTTCTCAACTTATATTTGTTGCATACATGTAACCATAGGAGGTATGCAATTTCATTATTTTTTAGATAGACAGACAGAAATTTTATTTATTATATTATTGTAACAAAAAAAACATACAATAGAGAATAAAAATCATTAACACAAAATAAATAATTAAGTAAATCGTTATCAATTAATTTTCACCATAGTGTTACTTGTAAATCCATTTTGACGAATTAAAACTTCGATAACGATGCAGAAGGCCGGGATAATAAACATGAAATTGCCTTCTAGGCCTCAACAATAACAGTTTGGAAACTCGATTAACAATAGGCGGGGTAACTTTGGACGGCACATCACAAGTGCATTAGCGTGGGCTAAACGGAACGTGCCCCCGATATGTCATATACAGGAAACTGGTGCAAACTGCAGGAAACTGGTGCAAACTGCTTCATTATATTTCGCACAATGTTGCCACGTGATATACACAAGCCAAACACACAAATTTGAATCAATTATCTGTCCATATAAAAGGAGATTTGTACACCTAAAAATTATCCGATTTGGTGAGGTTAGTCTTAGGTCTTTTTTACCCGACTGTGTAAGATGGAGGGTTATGGTTTTCGAGTGTATGTATGTATATGGTAAGAATATATGGTTGGAACTTTTAATAAAGTATCGGTTGGAAACATTAGGTATAATGGCTATGCCTCCGTGTTTTTTTTATTTAACATTTTTAATTTTATATCTGAAGTAAAATTAAATTTGAAAAAACCAGTATCACATAAACAAATTCTCCTAACTGTATGGGAGACCACACAACAACATTCCTCTGAATTCAAATATAGAACGAAAATTGTATGGTAATTTCGTATTAAGTACATAAGTACTTTACTAATACAACAGTAAATTTATCTAATAAGGTACTTAGTATTTTAATATTTCCAGTAGAATAATTGAATTTGAACTGAGTATAAACAGAACGGAAAGTTTTCTGGAGATAATCCAATCTAATGGATTAACAGAACCTCCCTTACACAAACAATTCGCTTAGGGAAAAATTCGAGAACAAATTCTATACGAAGGTCAGCAAAATATAAAAATCTTTTTTGCGTATTATGCCACTTTAAAAGTTATAAAAATAAGCGACCATTGGCCGCGTAATGTCCTGTTGTTTTCGTTAAAAATTAGACTTCGAGATTTCATTAGTATAATTTTAAATAAAGACTGTTTTCTTACGTAGGCCTCCACCATGGTTTTTCATAAACTACCGACTGGAAGCGGCCAATGCATAAAAAAATTGATCCGCCATCTTTAAGAGCTTTATTGGATTTATAATGTGAAACAATGCATTATCATTTAGAGTGAATAGATAGATCGACTTCTAGATCGACGAGCTCCATCTTCGGCCACATTATCAGGCGAATCGGTGGTCAATCGTAGATCTATGTTGCGTAAAAAAAAAACTAAACCAAACATGTATGCAAAATTTCATCTTCACTTAGCAACAAGTAAGTTAAGTATATTAACAATAAGTATCAATGTTAAAAGAAAAACAAAATACCCGGCTGCAGAAAAGAGGTTTTTGCAGCCTAACTTATGATTTTTTTAAATTTTGATGTGTCACTCTCACAACTGAGACGAATCTATTGACACCACTCATATCAAAATCAGTCAAGCCGCTTAGGCTATAGGGCGTGTCAAAGAAATATACATACATACATACACTCGAAAAACATAACCCTCCTTCTTACGAAGTCAGGTAATAAACCTTATAAAATCACTCAAATTTTATTTTGTATCCATTAAATCATGCTGATAGCCGGGTATAAATAACCGTGTGAAAATTACAGCTCTGGTAGAGATGTATGTTTCGAATGAATATTCATCAATGAACCAGAGCCCGCCAGGATATTTCAATTAAGCTGATTTCAGTATTTCAAGTCATTATGTTGCATGCGGGCAAGGGCTGGGTTATTGGTTCATTCTTTTTCAATTAGCCTTGTTTGTTCTTTAAACAACCGGACAAGTGCGAGTCAGACTCGCCCACCGAGGGTTCCGTACAAACTAGTAGTAGATAAAAGGTTTTTTTTTTTATATTTTCCTTCATAATCCGAAAAATATACATTCATACAGGTCTTGGCACCCGGACGGGCGGACAAACAGACAACAAAGTGATCCTCTATGGGTTCCGTTTTTCCTTTTGAGGTACGGAGCCCGAAAAAACAGCAATCGTCAAGCCAGGGCAGAGGCCTTTCGGCGGCTTAACAACTCTGTCATTAGGGCTGGCCACTCAGTGTACACGAACTTACTTTTTAATTAGCATTGGGATTATTCTTAGACTAGTTTGTTTATATTAGTAATGTTACAAAATTAAGTACTCGACGGCATAAGAGCGATTTTCGTAGTGTTTTTTTATTATTTTTTATTTACGCATAATATGAGATATAGAGCACAGATCATAAAACAAATGATCTGTAATATAGAGTGATAATTTCGCCGTCGTAGATTAATAATATTTTTTGTAACTTTTTTATATAAAATCAATCGCTCACTTGTCAGTGGAGGCAACGTTAAAGTATAGTACTAAAACCAAAACGTTTTGATCTCTGTTAATATCGTAGATTTTTCTATCTGGCAATTTCTTATTAGTAGGTTAGTCAGGTATAAAGTCCATTGTTATCGCCTCTAGGGGAAAGTAATCATCTCCAGTATATTTCTCATACATTTTACTCCAACGCACATTATTTTTTTTTGCATGACTTAAGTGTCATTTTTATAGGAAGGTGGATCCCAGAACTGCCATAAAATTGGGACCTTTCGCGGCTCTTCGGGATTCATATCAGCGCGATATACCTATAAGGGAATAGATTTCGGGATCCTTATCGAAGTATTTTATAGATTTTTTCCTAAGGTGATACCCAAAACCATCGGATAGACCCAAATACTCGTAATTTTGTTATGTGTGTCAAAGAATGAGTAGTAACTAGGTACCTATTGTTAATACTGCACAAATGGATTTATGAATAATCTAACGCAGATCTCTTGTTTGGACGGAATCAAATGCGCCTAGAATAAAGTACGATACATTGTTTACGCAAGTTATGTTTCTCAAAGCAGCTTCCACTTATTTTAATTTAAAAAATAAATTACAAATACTGAACTGATTTTAATGAAATTCTAAGGGACTATTATGAAATTATAATAAAAAAAAGCTTTCCAAATCGATTTGTAAATAACAAAATAAAAATATGACCGAATTTATAACGTCTTCCATTTTTTAAGTCTGGTAAAATAATTAGATCAAAGACAAATCAAATCAAATATAATTTATTTATGACACAGAAAGTAAAAGTGGAAAGTGTGACAACACATTTAATATAGCGTACCCAAAGGCTCCAAAACTAGTTTATAGCTGTTCTGATTCACTGATAAACACCCACAGGCACAGAATAAACATCCATGCTCAGTAGAAAATGTTTGCCCTGGGTAGGGATCAAACCCACGACCTACAGCTCAGTAGACGCACTACCACTGAGCCATGAGGTCATCATGTTATCTAATCTATTATTTGACACTTATGCGCCTTATCTGTAACCATATTGTGACTCCGCGAAGTTATCTGTAGGTACCCTTGAGACCAAGTTTTCTACACTCTCGGCACGTGAACAGAACGGATAGTATCCAAAAAGTAAAGCTCTTTCTACAGACGCAAATAAGGTAAATTGAGCTAGTATTGCTCCGGGGAAAGCTTTTAAGACTATTCAGACAGTTTTACTGAGACTATGGAGCCTATTGTTCTTATTTATGTTGGTTTTCCTTTTTGCTCTAACTTCTTGGTTTCCTTTTTCTGTTAGTTCCTGCAAGCGTTACTCCCCTTGCTGGGAATTTATTTGCTAAGCTTTATTTTGGCCATTAGTATTGTGGTAATGTAGCTCTTTATTGGGGTATTCTAAAACTTTGATTGATGCTTTATTGAGAAACCTAAAACATAACTACTTATAAAGCTGCCGGGTTGTCTTTGACCTGCTTTAGTAGGACGGTTCAACTTATAATGGGAAAGGCTAAGCAAATTAGTTTTCCTATTTTCAAGTAAATCAAGTAAATCGTAAGGTTTAGAAAAATACATATTTACATACAATACATAATAATCAATATACATAATGATCAAAAAACATCATCTCTATCTTTGGAGGTCGGGTAGTTAGAGACACAATTTATTCGATATGTACTTTATAAGTCTAAACAGGTTCTTTAGACTCATAAATTAATCTTCAACAACACTATTTGGCTTACCAAGAGGCGTGTTGTTCTCAAATTCTACAATTTACAAATATTTTTATAAAAATATTTGTTTCAATAAACATTACATTACTAACTTGGGTGAGTATTTATTGGTAAGTATGGACACCGGCGCATCCTGGGTACAAGCATTCGTAAAGCTGTCTATAACAAGCTACCAGCAGACTCTCGGGAAATCTCTACCTGTAGCTCGAAGGCAGCATCATATTTATCAATTGAGAAGAGCAATACACTCCCACACAAGCCCCGAGCTACAGCAAAATCATAACATACGCAAATGGCAACATATGCGGGATTCTAACAATCCAACTAACCGCAGACATTCGCAATAAAAACTCCATTCGGGACACAATAAACGCAAAAATACATTCCCCCCGAAAAATATCGCGACTTATTAAATGTTGGTGCTTTATTACTCGCCAGTAAAGATTAAAATGGTACGCCGGAGACGTCATTGTTAAGTTGTATTTATGGTACAATGGTTGGTTTCCGCAAGCCCGTGTCGACATGTGCGCGAAAGGGTTATCTGAGGGTTAGGACACCGCTGTTTTCTTTATGGTTTTACAAAACAAAAGGGCAGAGGGCAAGGGTAACAAGTTCGCGCCTACCGCCCGCTGAGTTCGCGCTGCGCTTTTTTGCCCAAAAAGCGGATTATGTCATGATAATCGACGCTTTTGATATCTCCATTTATGGAAAGGGTTTATTTTTATGATCATAAACAGAAAATAATTCTGTGTGTGAATTTTGTTTAGTTATTATTTTCTTTTCCCTACTGGGAATGTTGATCGTACGTAAACATAGTGCGCATTTCCCATTTTCATGTGATATTTTTTTTTACCTAACGTGAATCAAGTTACAGTCACATTCATAGTTTAATATAATTAAAATAATCCTTAGGTCAAATCCTATTTTGGTGACTTTTGGTTTTGCCGATAAGACTTTTTACCCGTGGTCCACCTACGTGGTTCACGTAGGTGTCAAGTTACAAAATAAAACCTTTTTTTTTATCTATATGTTTCTCAATATTCTTCCATCACGCATTTATATTTTTTCACTAACAAGTGAGTAGATATGTAATGTCAAATCTTCCCGAAAAACACTTTTTACATCAAAAATGGCAATAAAAATAGAATAGGTATTTTTTATTATTATTTTCAATGCTTGCAACCGTGCACTTGTTCATCCATATCTATTTCACATTGGATTAGATTCAATTTTAATTCCACTTCACAAATTTCGACAAGTTCTTATGCTCACGAGATAGAGTTGTTTTTTTTTTTATTTCAGATAATGTTGCCAGATTAAAGCACTCGAAATTCGGCTGACAAGTGGCACTTACGACAATAGAATTTTAGAAATAGTTCATGATATCCCCTCGCTGTATGTTTTTTAACAAATGTCGCGGTGGATTATCCGAACGTTAATGATAGCGGTTTCACGAGCGTGGCTCACGCCATATTGGGACACTTTAAAAAACTCATTCGTAAATTAAATGTAATTGTTCGCTTGTTAACTAAATCGAGGGGTGGCTCGCGGGAACGTTTTTTATTTTTATTTGATGCGTTTGGAATATGCATCCTGATTTCTAACAAACGGTGGGATGGTTTTGTTAGATAACGTAATATGTGCTCAGGGGTATAATTATTTAATTTTAGCAATGGGTTAGTAAGTAGACACAAACTATTTATTAACTGATACTCTTTCTCTCTCTCTCTGTTTGTTCTATCTTATCTTTTCAAGCACAATCGGCTGAACCAATTGTTATGCATTTTGGTACATAGACAGCTAAGAACTTGGAGATAGACATTCTAACTAATATTATAAAAACGTAATTGTAACTCTGTCTGTTTGTTTCGTATTCATGCATAATCGGCTGAACCGATAGATCACCAACTATATTGTAAATATACACTGCAAACAAATTATTTTGAATTTGTAATATTAGTGAAAAGTTTTTGAAGTGAAAACTTCTTTAGCGGCGTTGTGCATTTTTGGGATGGGTAAAAAATGTTAAACTCGCGTCAGATCGTGAGATCGTAAGATGAACATTCAGAAATCTATTCTAACGTTCTGCATTTAAAGTTCATTATTGTATGTACATGTTTGTCCTTCTAGCATGACGTCATTTCGTTGTGCCGAATGCTTATTTTCGACAATTTATTTCCTTGTTCCTTCCTCCTTGGTCAATTTAGAAGATATAAAAAAAAACAACGGGTTGCACTTCGGGAGTGCCGGCAGAAGTGAAAACTAAAAAATAAAATTGCAAAAAGACTGACTCGTGAAGGATTTGAACCTCCGCTCTCCGATTGACAAATTGAAATTTATATCGGTGCTCTAACCTATTGAGCTAACAAGTCTAACGTGCATGTGACGAAAATAAGCATTCGACGCATAGAAATGACGTCATGCTAGAAGGACAAACTCGTACCTACAATAATGAACTTTAAATGCAGAACGTTAGAATAGGTTTCTGACTGTCTTACGATCTGACGAGAGTTTATTTTTTTTTTACCCATCCCAAAAATGCACAACGCCGCTAAAGAAGTTTTCACTTCAATAAGAAGTAAACAAATTGCATATTTGGAAGTCCGTTTTTTTCAGTTTTTAAACTATCATTATATATGTTTAAAAATATGTAGATGCGCGAGCGCTCTATCTGTTTCGCATTGATCACAGCCACAGATCACAGCCTTAAATAACGTAGTTAGTCAGTAAATCGGTTTCTTCTAGACAGACATACGCTCCATTGTATACCGAAACGTCGTATCTATAAAAATACTAGCTGCGCCCCACGATGTCAGCCACGTAGTGATGAAAAACGGTGATGACGATGATGATAAATATAGCCTACGTCCTTCCCCAGGTCCTAAACAAATTCTGTACCAAATTTGATGACAATTGGTTCAGCCATTTAAGCATGGACATGTAACAAACAGACAGACAGAGAAATAGACAAAGAAAACAGAACAGACAAAGAGACACGACATGCAGAGTTACTTTATCGCTGTTACGAGTATAACGTTAGGAAGATAGGATAGTTAGAATATTATACACGCATCGTTGCTCGTATGACTAACTGTCCTATCTCATTTTTGAAATAGTAAAAACAGGTATTTATAATGCAAACAAGTAATGCAAATAAGTATCAATGTGAAATTAAAATGTAACTAACCTCTTTAAAAGCATAGAAAACATTAGATTTTTAATACTTTTGACAAATACAATCTAATCTCAGAACCGAAAAACGTTTATCCTAAACAAATGACTGAAATGAGATAGGACAGTTAGTCATGCGAGCGACGATATGTACACATATGTATATAGATGCGTCCAGTGCATTTTTAACAATGTTATAGAAGTGACACAAGTGAATTACAACTAATACTAGTGATGATAGATAATGCATGGCACAGCACAAAGCGTGTTGTTGGAAGTGGTCCGTAGTTCGACCGCACCGCTCGCGCTGCAACGCCCTAGTTCACTCAAAGCTATTGAGCTCTGGGGCCGTACCACAAGCGTTCAAGCAGTCTTATTTCAATATTACTTTGACTCATGTCCCGCTCTTTCTACATTTAATAGAGCAAGACAAATGACAATGTAATATTGGAATAAAAGTGCTATTAAAAGTTGTATCATAATAAGCGTTTCTTACGATTGCGTAACAGAGGGTTATGTTTTTCGAGTGTATGTATGATTTATGTATTAAGGTATGTATGTTTCTACATTATTTCATACTGCCTAAACGGCTTGACCTATAATTGCGAGGTGTCGTTAGATTTGTCTTCATTTCCTGAGCGTCATAGGCATGGGCGTACCCAGGGGGGGCAGGGGGGGGGCAGCTGCCCCCCCCTGGAAACCTCGGAGAAAATGTATGAACTCGCCTAATTACTAATCAAAGTGTAAACGGGGCCTTATACTACCTTTTACTTTACTTATGCTAACTTTTAAATAAACCGCGCAGGAGACACTGGCAAAATGCAGGGTGCAATTATTATTGCCATAAAAAAAACCGCGCAGTGAGCAAGCTCTACAGTCGCTAGTCGCCAGCCACCGCCGCGGCGACGATGGCGGACGAAGATTACCGAATCTAACTGAGCGTTCGTATTCTTGGCGGTAGGGAGTTGCGAGCGACTAGCATTTATTTTATTTGACATGTTATGCTAAGGCTTTGAATCTTGAGAGCTGCGTCTTCCAAGGACAGCAAGCCGCCAATAATATAGGGCAAATTAACCAGCTGGTTCGTTAAGCGATTATTTTCGCCGATCGTTCAAAGTTATTTAATGTCTTTTGTATTTTGAGCCATGTCAGTACTGTCACAACATTAACAGCAAATCAGCATACGAATACCTAAAATTTGATAAAAAGTTTCGAGAAAATTCGCGCTCGCTTCGCTCGCGCATGATTATTTTCTATTATTTTTAGCCGACTGTGTAAGAAGGAGGGTTATGATTTTCAAGTGTATGTATGTATGTATGTATATGGGTATGTTTCTATATGATCGCCTACAAGCCTAAACGGCTTGACAGATTCTGATGTGCGAGGTGTCGTTAGAACTCCAACGTAACGTACTTTTCGTATTAAATAAGTGATTTCACTAGAATTATTCTAAATAATGCGCATTTATATTCTTTTACAGAGGTACTTTGTCATAAAAACGTATGTTTGTAATTTTCTATAAAGTCATGTTTTTTAATTAGGAATAGTAAATTTGCAATCAATGCATTCAAATGGTTGTATTTATAATTTTTGATAACGTAAATTTTAAATTTATGTTTAAATTTAATCAGGAATAATAAATTTGCAATCAATAAATTCAAATGGTTATATTTATATTTTTTTATAGCGTAAAAGTCGTTCTTATCCAGTCGGTTATTTCATTTTTCTTTTAACATAAATACTCGTTTGGTTCATCTGTGACACAAAACGTAGGACACGCTAACAAGATCAATGAATCAAATTATTTCCAAGATTTAATATTAAAAACCTTCTAAAATTTCGCGCTCACTTCGCTCGCGTTTTTACTACTTGAATATAGAAATACTGTGGGCTCACTAATATGAGAAATAAAGCATATTACTTTAAAAATACAATTAAAATTTCAAAAAAGTTTAAAAAAAATTCCAACCCATAACCAACCGCATAAGAAGGAGGGTTAAGTTTATTCGAGTAAATGTATGTATGTATGTGGGTATAATAATAATAAATATAATATTTGTGGACATTTCACACAATGTTTGTTTGTAAAAGTATGTTTAAAGTATGTTTCTATAAGATCGCCTACAAGCCTAAACGGAAAGCCTAAGCTAGAATTATTCTAAATAATGCGCATTTATAGTTTTTACAGCGGTTCTGCGACTTGACAACATATTAAGCGTAGCAAAATCGTAAGTTACACGTCGGGTTTTTAGTTTTTCTTTTAATATATATACTTGTTTATTTGTATTAATTATTAAAGTGCTGTGAACTTTCTAATACAATCAAATAATTCACAAATTTTAATTTTAATAACCTTTTCAATTTTCGCGTTTAACATATAAAACATTACAAAAAATTTCGCGCTCGCTTCGCTCGCGCTATTACCTATATTTTATTACCAACCAAAATATTGTTAAAAAGCTATGTTTCATGTAGGTGTTTTTGTGTAGTGTGTATGACAAAACAGCCGCGGACGATCTGACCTAAAAAATCTGACTTGCCCCCCCCCCCTAGACCAGAAGCTGGGTACGTCCATGGTCATAGGCTTATCTTCTTTTGTCGTTATAAATAGTACGACTCCAAAAAAATTTAAAATGCGCGTTTTCGTAATAAATAGGCGATTCTACTAGATTTTTTTAAAGAATGCGCGTTTATAAACTTTCACAGAGATTTTGTACATACTTTTTCACAAAAAAAACGTGCACTTAATAGCGTATGAAGTGTAAAAAAACGTGTCTAACTTACGTTGCAAAAACTGTTTTTCTGCAGTCGGGTATTTTGTTTTTTTTTTAATATAGATAATTGTTAGGTCTGTATGGGTTAGCCTTTATATGGCGACCCATGGACGAGTTGCGTAGAATACGAATTCTACGCAACAAATATGTATCTAATAAACTCGACAAATAGCAAATGTACAAGCATGATGCCAACATCAACCAAATAAAAAAAACAAATATATATCATTAGCGGTGATAAAAATATGTGAGTTTTCTTATCGACAATAGATCAAAGACAGTACGGTAAAAAGAATATATAGGTAATATATATTCTAATTTGTCTTACATTTCTTGTTTAATATTTTCTTCGCTCGTCTGCCTTTGATCGCTCGAAAATGTAAATGTAGATCACTAATAGTCGTTCAAAAAAGTAGATAAGTATATAACACATTTGGGAATAAAAATAATCCACAACAGAAGTGTCAATCTGTATCACCCATGATTATGCATAATTTATGCAGATGCGGGGTCAAGTGGGGTAAGTGCGGTCCGTGGGGTAGCATCTTTTATCTGCGTTACTGAATGGCCAGCAAATTGGGCCATTGGCACCTTATGTCATGACTGGACTGTGGCAAAAAACCCTTGTGTCGTCGCGTGCGGATTATGCCCTTATTTGCTTATCATTGCAGAACAATGAACTTGTGATGGAGAGATGTATGGACAATATTATATATATATATATATTTATTATTTGTGATGCTTGCAACGAAGAACTTTTTACCCGTTTTTTTTTTTTTGTAATGTAATTTGCAATATACATATATATGGTGTATGTGCTCTTAAAACGGGAGTAAAGTTTTTAAAGTATATGTTATGGTGTGTACAAATAAAAATAGTATGTAAATCTATTTTTTCCTAGAATTTTTTTTATGTGTAAAACATTATCTGCATAAAAATTGAATTTTATGTGAAACGCGTGTATAGAATCAGTTCCCATAGAGCACTAACGTAGTATTGAGTGTTGCTGCCCTTATTTCACTACTTTTGCCACTAATTTTCTAATCAAACAACAAACCTATTTAGGTACACCTTTTTTATACGCTCTGATTGAGCTTACGAAAATGATCTGCCTGACATTTCAAAATGAAAACAGTCTTAATGCCTGTAATTTTACATACAAATAAACATACACACACTACAGCTACTCGGCTACAGCTGCCCAGGTTTCCCCTACAGAAGGCAGTTCATTATGCTCCACCAGTCATTATCGCGATATGAAAGAAAGATTGCGGCTAACAGGTTAGCTTTTTTAATTAAAATAGGGCATAGGCACAGAAAAATAGCCGACGACTCTCGTTTGTACTAAAATAATGAGGTTAGCCCATTAGACATACACCATTTTGTAAGCACATATTATTTATGTATACATAATAGTGAAATATACATATTTCACTAGCATTATGATTACATTTATATGTACCCGACTTCGTAAGAAGGAGGGTTATATTTTTCGAGTGTATGTATGTATATATTCATGTATGTGGGTGTGTATGTATGTGCTTATGTCTTTTCTAGAATGGCTTCTATAGTACAAAATAATAGTCGGTGTTTCCTAAATACAACCTGGGTGTCTTCAAGACAATAGTGAATAAATAGACATGGGCATAGATATATATTATATCTATTTGAATCTATTATTGAAGTCTGGGATGTAGTTCGGTATGTACATGTCATCCTTTGAGTGACTAATTCTCACGTTTCGTTACAAAGTTTTGACCATCACGCGTGACACCTCTGTGGCCAAAATGGTAAAGACTCCCAAGTACAGATCGGGATATGCGCGCTCAATTACAGATCGGGATATGCGCGCTCAATTACCGTTGGACGTGTGTGATATTTGAACTGTCTATTCTGTAGATTCTTCAGTGTGTTACTCGTAAACACAAAAAAATATAGAATAGGATATTTTGTTGTTTTATTTGTTCATAATATTACATGTTACTTGTTATGGATAGTTATGTTTTACAGGCTCTTTACGTTGGTAGGGTAGTTTTGCACCTGTGCGATATTAGAAGACCCTAACATCATTAGATAAACAAATCCTAACGTTTTTCTAATGCTCTTTGATGAGATTACGACCCCTAACATTTAGATCAGTATGCACGATTGACTTCGTAGGTAAGTACGCATTTTAAATAGGTCTATTTTTGGGGGGAAATCCGAGATTTATGTGATAAAAACTAATCGCATTGATTGATGCTGAATGGTAAAAAAGAAATGTTTTTAACCGCAGTACTCTAGCAGTTGTTTAACAACCTTATGTATTGATAAAAATAATCTGTCTGTTTGCATAACACTTTGATTTAGGCGCATAATATGTATATCGTGCCGTTTTCAAAAAAAAAATACGTATTGCAAAAAAAAACCATTCTCAGAATATATCTATTCTTCAATCTTACTTCTGTGTAAAAGGCGTTATTAAGTAATATTATAATTTATAAAATTGAAAAACCGACTCCAAAATGCATAATTCAGTTTTAAAGACGAACCATTGAACCGATTTCGATGAAATTTCTATTGGGTCCGATCTGATAATAAATCCTTTCAAACAAAAAAATATATTGAAATCGGTTTATAAAATACGGAGTTATTATATGAGGCTACAAACATTAAAGAAAAGAAAAAAAGTACTTATTAGATATCTATAACAAGTATGTATATTAAAAGAAAGACAAAATACCTGACTGCAGAAAAGAGGTTTTTGCAGTCTAATTTACGATTTCGTTATGCTTGATACGCAGTAGACTGTACATTTTTTGTGAGCAAGTATGCGGAAGTTCGTAGCAAAAGATTATTTAATGTGCATTTTCTAGAATAATTCCAGTAAATTCACTAGCTTATCACGAAAAAGTTTGTTGAAAGTTTTGAAAAAAGAAAGTATTGATAAGTGAAGACTAATCTAACGACACCTCGCAAATCAAGATCGGTCAAGACGTTTAGGCTGAAGGCGCTGATATAGAAACATACATACATACCCACACATACCTACATATGTACATACATACACTCGTAATACATAACCCATAACCGTCCTTCTTGCGCAGTCGGGTAAAAATAGCTTTACCTAGTTGAAAATTATATTAAGAGGTGAATGATATGCCGGAGGCTGGAGGGTTGATGATAATGAGACACATGCTGGTAACGGTCTAATTTATTGTAACAAATAACCTAGCTTATATACTAAGTACTACGTGCTAGAGGCCTCCTATCTATATCAGTCATACTCTTATTATCTACATAATTATAATCACGCATCACGAACACTAAACTATGTGGCTACAAATGATATTCGTTGGAAGTAGCCTAGGTCAGCAGTTAGGCTAAAATAACTGGTTACAAACCTTAATTAGTAAAGATAAAATGAGTACAGTAATTTATACAATAATATCATTATTATGTTAATATTTTACCCAAACTATACATATACAGACCTCTGACAGTAATTTCTCGCCCACTACAGAATACAGGAGAAGGCGGCGCTCGGCGCGGCGTAGGAGTTAGGTGTCAACTTCCCTTGGGAGATGGTATTTTTAGGATTGGAGGATAAAGGTCACGAACGAAAATTGAGAAGTAATGCCCATTAACTTCCAATAACAAGTTCCAAAATTAATAATGAGAAAATAAACTTTTTTTTTAAATATAATATAGGCTTGCGCTTGACCGCCAATTCAGCGATGTTGGGGCCTACGATGGAGCGCGCTTAGAAGAAACCGATTCACTCGCGATTTAAAGACACCCAGATTGTATCCATCGGGGTAGATCCACTTAGGAAGCGTATTTCCACAATTTAGCGGGCCGTACGATAAATGTAGAATTCAAACGATTTTTTTTTGCTGGAACTTTTTGGTAATAATTCTAGTAAAAGTGTTTTTACTAGAATTATTCTAAAGAAGGCGCATTTATAATCTGTTACAGCGATTTTACGCATACTTTCTCACAAAAAAAAACGTACAAACAACAGCGTGTCAAGCGTAACGAAATTGTAAGCTAGAATTCAAAAACTGCTTTTCTACACATTGAGCAATCTTTCTACATTCGGGTATTTTATTTTTCTTTAAATATAGATACTTGTTTTATGGAATAAACATGCAAGTTTTATCTCGCATTTTTCGCATAATAATTTCCAAAAATTATTTACTGAAGCTTGTCTTTGTATTTTTTATTTACATCAAAGTAAACCCTACTAACTTGCCAATTTTAAAACTTGTATCTATTGCTGTTCAAAAGATACAGCCTTAGACAGACAAACAGACACCGGTAGCCTCTCGAATAAGCTCCGGGAGCCTATTCGAGCCCTTTGTACAGAAGCCTAGAAAGTATATTTGTGTGTTTCAGTGTGAGCGTGCCGGGGTACGCGGGCGGTCTAGCGGCGTCGCTACCGGGCGGCGGCGCCGCTGCGTGGGAGCGACTCGGCGCCGAGCTGGTGCTGACGGCGCTGGTAGCGGCGGCGCACGGCGCGGCGCGCGACCGACGCTGGACGGGCGCCGCGCCCGCGCTGCTCGGAGCCGCATACACTGCCGCTTCTTTCGTCTCGGTCAGTACATCAAGTAGAACTACTTATATATAGATCCCGCACTTAAAGAGAACGCTACGAAGAATCGCGTTTGTGAACAAATTAGTGTTCTTTTTAACCGACTTCCAAAAATGATTAGGCTCTCAATTCGACTGTGTGTGTTTTTTTTTATATATGTAACGCGATTTTTTTGCCAATTATGAACCAATTATTATGATATTTTTTTGTTTGGTAGGTCATACTTCAGAGGTACCATATAAATGTTATCAAAATCGGTTAGGTTTTTTAATTTTTATAACAAAGTAACTGGAAAAAGTTTTTAAAACTATAATTATTACGTGACGCGATATATAGTAAAAAAGTCCTAAAAAAGTCGTCCTAGTCGTTTTTTGCTGAGCTGTTAAATTCATGAAAAGGGACAATCGGTCATCAGAGGACAAAAGGTAACATAAGACTTTTAAGAAGTTGACTAGATTTAGGGCAACAGTAATGTCAGTGATGTTGCAGTTGTCCATAGGCGACGGTTATCGCTTACCATCAGGCGAGCCGTCTGCCTTTTTGCTTCTCCTATTTTATATAAAAAATAAAAAAAGGGAAATACACTTGTCATTCATATTGAAAATAGTATCCCACAGGCAAGAAACTTTGCTAGTGGAGATTAACTCAGCCAGACTCACCAGATCTATAGAAAATTGTCCTTGTTATCAAATCATCTCTGCTTCCTGAAAGAATCTTGGAATTTTCAAGGCTAGAGTGAATATACATCTATATATCTTGAGTGAATATATATATATATATATCTTCTAGATCGACGAGCTCCATCCTCCGCTACACCGTCGCTTAACATCATGAGGGTTGGTGGTCAATCGTAGATCTGACAAAAAAAAATATGGGAGGGTCAGTTTATATAAGTATTAAATGGATAGAATGAAGATTTGAGTCTCATTATTCATTTAATTTATTCACCTAGTAGGTATGAATGATGAACCAAAAGCGAATGGGATGGCGTATAATACAGTTCCTGGGGTATTATGGCTCTTCACGCCGTTCATTCCTTATTGTATTGCTTGTATAGACAACTTTTACCTGCTTTTGTACGTCGAGACAGCTGCCGCCTCCATTTGTAGGTACAATTTTGTACGCGATTTCAGACAAAAAATATCCGCCAACGCAATTTTATAAGATCTTGAAACCATCTGTCTGTCCATGCGATGCGAGGCTATAGAATATAATCTAAACTATGTCAGCAAAAAAAGTACCTACCTACCTTATTTGTTCGAATTCCTTTTATTTCGTGATGGTGTCAAGGTGGTATCTTATAAGTTATATTTTGCACCTTTAGTACGTGCATTGATGTGTCGATATAATATCGTAGTTTAGATGTGTTATTTTTCTATGTATCGTATAGTAGTTACATGCACATAATCTCAGATACCAGCCTATTTAATTTTCACTGCTGAACGTAGCCTTCTCCTAAAGAACACTACTTAGCACATTTTCTGCTTTACGCTTGATATTTTCTAATATTAAATGACGATGTAATCAGATCGTCTTATTTATAACCGGTGAATAACAGCATTTTAGTTAAACAGTGTTTTGTTCCGTTTTCTCGTGTCAGCTTCCCGTCTGACAGAAAGTGACAATTCCTTAGTCAGTGAAGAAGATTTTAACATGCGTTTATAAGTAAGTCTCAACAATGAGATTTTATCTTTGAATATGAAGTAAAAGCATGGCAAGTCTCAGTTCTCAGCACTTTCGATGATAAGACCACATCCTTAAGGTCTTTTATTATCTTGGCCTTATATATCTTGGTGTTGCACTTTCTAAACACACATAATGAAATTGTCACCAAATCACGATACGCGTCTAACAGCGTTGCCCGACGTGTCGCAACTGAAAGTAAGTCGGGCGATTACCTTACTTGTCTCAATGTATTTTCCAGATGCCGTCGCTAAACCCGGCGCGGTCCCTGGGCCCATCATTCGTGCTGTCCCGGTGGGAAGCTCACTGGGTATGCTGGGTGGGTGGCCTAGGCGGCGGCGCGCTGGCCGGACTGGCGCGCGAGTGGTGCGGCCGACGCGCCACGTCCCGCGCCTCGTCCGCACGCGACTTGGACGACCTGGACAAGCCGCCGTTCTCGGCGCATCACTACCGGCCCACGTACTGTACTGCACCTCGTCCCGACACCGCTGAACCGCTGTACTCGGGCACCAAGTCGCTGTACTGCCGCTCGCCCCCACCAGCCAGACATCACACGCTTCATAGGTATGTATCGCTCGTGGTGTAGCTTGGCTAGGTGTTCTCGAACGATCACCAATGTCATGCAACGGACGGACCGGCCAGTCTTCGGATGGGTGACCGTAAGTGGCATTTCTTTCTGAGCGCTACCGTGGGTCGGATAACACGTTAAATTGTACACGTGTTTGTTCTTCAAAAAACAGCAATCGTATTATATCAGTATTGGAACATGCGCGGGGGGATCACCAAGTTGGTGATAACAAATTTTTGGGTAGTAATATGTTTTTTTTTTGTGTTAATAGAAAAATTTAATACCCAACAGGGACAAGAACAACTTTTACGTTATCAAAAATTATAAATACAACCATTTGAATGCATTGATTGCAAATTTATTATTCCTAATAAAAAAACATGTGACTTTATAGAAAATTACTTGATGGGGTTTGAACACCCAAACCCCCCCCCCCCCCCCCCCTGCCTACGGCCTTGCCTACAGACGTTTAGCAAGTGGCATGATGATATATTTAATGTATTGCAAATTAATTGTCACCGTTTTCCTCGCAAATTCCAGATCCCAGTCGGTGTACAGCAAGGGTAGCACCGTGACGACAAGCGGCGCGGGCACAAGCCAGATCGGAAGCGGAGTAGCGCCGGCGCAGTCGTTGGTGTTGCGGCCGCACGTACACACTCACACTCTAGCACACGCGCAGAACACACACAATGCGCAGCGCGACCCTCCCTACGGCAACGCTAACGGCGTACGCCCAGGACCAGCTGGTCAGTATAATCTGAGCCACCATATACCTATGTCTTATAACAAATAAACAGTAGTACGGCAGTAGCACATAATATTTCTTGCCATAACTAATACAGCTACGTGTTGTGTGACAGGCGCGGCGGTGAGCGAGAGACGCGAGTCTGTGTACAGCGCGAGCGCGAGCGCGGGCGGGGGTGCGGGAGGGGGTCCCGCCGTACGCCGGATGCCTGAAGACGCGTACGGCACGTACTCGCGCGCACCACCCTACCGGCCGCACGCGCAAGAACACTACTAGCGACGCGCCTCGCAGCACAACATTGCGCTGCTCTTCGATGTATAAATTTTACCAAAATCGATGAATAAGACTGCCCTTTGCGGAATTAAATAGACTTTCGTCAGTTGACTGTAAAAAAACTTTATATGATAATAAATCTGACATGGACGATGTGCACGGACGGTGTTGTTTACGCAGATTTGGCTACAATTAAACAAAAATCCGTGTGCTTCTGTGTTTAAAAAAATGTCAATGACTTCTTCATCAGTCAGTAGGTACAATATGTTAAGCAGGATTTTCGTAAGACATTTTAGCGTTTTAGCCAAATAAAATACAACGATCCTTTAGCCATAAGTATTATTATGTCGTAGTAAATAAGTAACATTACGATTCCTTATAATCATAATAGTACTTATCTATTCTATCATTATACTATGACTATTGTATAATAGTCATAGTATAATTAGCTATTGTTATAGTTAGATTATTATATGTAATTATAACAATAGCTTATTATCATAACTCGGAATTACGGACAGGTCCTACAATTATAAAATCAATATTTCCTCAATACGATACAATCATAGTGTGCGATACAATCACGTGTAATTTTATACTTTTAAACGCTAATCGCTCCGCTTATGTAAATGATCTAGGCCTGATTGGAGTTCTATTTCAACGTGTTTAATAATAACTCTGTCAATATTTCCTATTTAAAAGTATTTATGAATGATAAGTGTCAAAATAGCCCTAAACTATATAAAAATATCTATTCAATTGATAGATCTATTATAAAAAGATCTATCAATTAAATAGATATGGATAAATAGTTAACGTAATTCAGAGAAAAATAAAATAACACTATATGATAACATAATTTATTTATTGTATAAAAAGTACTTACAAAAACAATAATTATAAATTACAGATAAACATTTTTTGTTTGGCTTTACGTGGACCAAATAATTGCCAAAGTAGCAAGTACCTAATTATAATTTACAATAATTTAGTTTAATAATTAAAAAACTTACTTGATATGTTACGATACTGATGATAACATAATTTCATATGTAAGTTGTGTAAAAGTATAACACCCTTTCCGATAGTTGAGTATAAAAACTAAGGGTTCCGTTATAGTAACTACGAGGAACTATTATAAATTCGCCATGACCGAATGTCATAAACGAAATTTGCCAGGAGGTAGATGAGTATGGTGAATCGCTACAAAATGTAGAGAAATTTAAAAAGTGAAATTTATGGGTATCAGTCTCTAACATCTGTAGGGTATTTTTAGGGTACCGTAGTAACCATTTGTATATATGTATTTATTATTTATATACATATGTAAGTACCTATAACAGCAAAGAAGGAATGTTTTTTTTTCTACGCCACCTCATCGGTAACCAAGGAAAAAGTTTAGACTCCTAGGCTTAAAGGATTTTAAAATTTAAAATTAACATCTAATGTCTCCGAGTGACGAGCACTATAATTATTGTGTGGCAATGCAATGCATTGCCACACAATTATTTAAAACAAAGACTACAACTATTTGATTAATGAAGTCCGTAAAGACGACAAGTTGAGGTAAATACAAAAAATAATTGTTATATACAATAATAAAAGTATGTAGGTAGGTACATAATATACAATGTAACATGATATCAGTATATAATATTACTACATACGTAAATAACATATATATATACATAACATATAAAATGTAACATTCAAGGCCATTATTCCATATAAGCATCGGTTGCGTTATGTGAACTTGACGTGGGTGCGTTGACAATGAAAATTACACTCCAAGTGTAAACTCTAAAGTCTAATTTTCATTGTCACACATCCACGTCAATTTCACGTAACGCGGCCGATGGTGATACGCAATCAGAGCCCAGATTTAATGATAATCTGTATTACATGTCATCTCCAGAATCCTCCACAACTTCATTTCTTGATCCGTTTTCTTCATCGTCATCGTCATCATCATCTTCATTCAACGAACTGATCAATCTAGGTAAAAAAAAGAGAAAAGTACGACTTTGCCCCCGTTAGTTGAAAACTCGCATTTAACATATTCGAAATTGAGTAGGTTCGTATAGACTGAGTGGCCAGCCCTAGTGTCAGAGTTATTAAGCCGCCGAAAGGCCTCTGACTTGGCTTGACGATTGCTGAACAACCGGGACCTACAATTTAACGTGTCATCCGACCCACGGTAGCGCTAAGAAAGAAATGCCACTCACGGTCACCCATCCGAAGACTGACCGGTCCGTCCGTTGCTTAACATTGGTGATCGTTCGGGAACACCTAGTCAAGCTACGCCACAAGCGCTACATCCTATAATATCTACTCTTAAAATTTCGTTTATTAAAATTTAGCTATTTTATTTTTTCAATCCCTACAGTAAATAACTAAAGAATAAAACAGACAAATCTTAATATCAATATTTTAATATGTAATTAGGCTACTGTGCCATATCTACATTCCTTATACAAATGTAAATAATTTAAAAAATACGTCTAGATTTATAAATTTCGACGAAACTTCATTATGCTGTCAAAATCTTAAAATTAATGTTAAGATCTAATTGTAAATATCTTACGCTAAGACTGTAAAGTTCTATTAAGATTTTGTCGTTAATCTATGAATGTAAGATATATACTTTACACCACACATTCTTAAATATTACAAAGTTTCAAAAATAATATCTGTTATATTAAAACCATCACCAAAAAATTATATACTTACTAGGTATACTAAAGAGAGAGTAATTTATATAGTAATTGCAATCACGAGAGCGTACGAGCCTAGCCTACCCTCATTGAGTACAAATTATATGCATACCATGCCTAACCTATACAGGTATAGTTCCCGTCACGTAAAAAGAACGCTGGTTTGTTCGCGCTTACGAACAAATCAGCGTTCTTTTTACGTGACGGGAACTATAACTACCGTGTTGACACACATACAAGTTTTATTATGAAAACTAACATGGTTGTTACACATTTTTATTTTGAACAAACGGGTTACTCACGTCTATTTGTGAGCTGAATTCTCCGACTATAGTTTCAACCGCATACGGCGGTCTTTTCCAAAAGGAGCAGCGCAGACATCACTCCGAAGAACGTCTCGTCTCGTACCAATTTCAGTTATTCTATGTACCTGCATACTGCGAGCTAAAGCTCGCGCCCCGCGTGACGTCATCGGTTGCATGACACATACAAGTGCACACGTTGTGTTAGTATGGGTGCCGATGGAGCGAATACAAATAAATAAAGACCGCGCGGTATTGTGATTTGCAAGCACTATGCCTAAATAATACATACAAATAGTTTCCTTTTATAGATATCTAATTTTAAAAAGGGATGTTATAAACATTGAATAACTTCGAAATATGTACATGAATGTATTAAATTTTGTTTGAGTTACCTATTTAAAATTATTTGTATTTCACTATCACTGGTTGCTTATAGGTACAAAATCTGGTTTATAAAGGAATAAAGTTTATATAATAATATCTTGTCATGATTTTTTAGTACGTTTATTTTTGTCCATTGAATTATCAACCCCATAGACAAACGTAGGGTACACACTTGTATAGATATCCTGATAAATATGTTAAATAAATGAATTGTAATTATTGAACGTATTTTATTTAATACCTTCCATCACTTACGCAAACTTATTTAAAATAAAAATATAATTTAGGATTGACAAATAAATAATTATTATGCTTTAATTATTACAGTAACTATACTGCATTGGGTAAAGTGAAAAATAATAATATTTTATTTTAAGACTCTCTACAGACTGGGGTTCATGTTTTTCATAACTTAAATAACAAGTCATTATCTAAGGTGGAAATCAACGAGCGTATAGCTGTCTCTCTCGCGCATCACACCTTTTAAAGCATATAAAATCATTGGTTAGGGATATTAGAAAACTAAGAAAGAAATTTGTTTATTTTGATGGGATTTTTTTTAATACAAAAAAAAATCATTGATATCTTTTAAATTGGCTGAGGAGTAGGAAATATATGTTTTTCCACTACTCCGTCGCCAGTATAAGTGAAATCTGAATAAAACTTTTCTTTAAAATGTTTCTCCTATGTAAATAAACAAATTTATTTCTCGCTTTTCTAATATCCCTACTCAATGATTTTATATGTTTAAATATGTTGTAATGCGCGAAAGAGATAGATGCGCGCGTCGAGCGAATCCTTAACTTTAAACAATTTTACATGAGGAAGACATACAAAAGACACATATTGCACATGTATCAAACAAGCTTCTATATATATGTTACGGGATTATTTTTTGGATACATACAAAAAAATCTTAAATAGCAGTAGGAAAAGTATGAATGTACAGGATTTCCGTGTTGTAATAAAAATAGCCTAACTTATCAATTGATCCGTCTCAGGTGCATGGACACAGGATTTCCACATTTCCGATTAATATTTAGGAAATGTATAGATATCCTAGATAGGTATATATATTACTACTATCGTTAGGAATTGTACTTGTACATATCCTATGAGTTCTATAGAATGACGTATTCTTTCTTGGACGTAGCCAGGTTTTAATTTAAGACGGGGTTTTAGAAAATAAAACAACAAAACTGCAGTCGCGAATCCAACACTCAAAAAAGATTTTGGACACGGGCACCCGAAAATCGGTGAATTTCATGCTTTCACTAAGAATTTCTAGCTACGCCCATGAATACAATACATTTCTAATGACATACAAAACACCAAGCTTACGAATAATAAAAGTCTATACCAGCCCTTACCGTCTACCCGCAAACATCATAGTAGCACCCATCGCAATTGCGCCCACGGCCGTTGTAGTAAAACTAGTCGCAATCTTGAACTTTATCCAGGAAAAACTCTTCTCTATTTTCTATAACAAGAGTAAATAAGTGTCATAAAATGTATATTACAAATATAAATGTTTAGGTATTCAGCTTACTTTGTTTTTAAATTCTGGTACAAGTTTGTGCTTGACCGCCAACTCAGTAGATCGCACTCTACAAAGGAACGCTCTTATCTAGGAGAAATCGATTCACTCTATATTTAAAAACCCAGTAACTCTATTCATTTAGATTCGGATTCGGCTTGGAAATCATATCTCCGTCTCTATCATTCTGTATGGAAATGACAGAGATGGAGATATTTCCATCGGTATCGATTCCGAATTCGACTAGTTGTGAATAGCCCTACATAGTATATCTATTGACGAAGGCCACTCAGGAAGCAAATAAATACATACTTATACTTAGGAATGTATTTATCACAGATGCTTCAAGAAGGACATATCCTTATTTTTTATCGCTCTACCACCTATCCTCATTGAGCTCCTTCTTTCTTCTTTTACAAATCAAGTGAATTAGCAAGCGCAAATCTAACACAGTAAAAAATTACTATAGTATAAAAATCTGACACAACCGACTTAACCGACACGAAATACGTAATTTCGTATCCTTGTATAACATTTTTGCAAGTTATAAAAGCAAAGCAATAAAGCATAACATGGTTCATGTACTGACTAATAAGCAAATGTGTTTATGCTGATAATTTGATTTAATATTAATTTAATTTAATGTAATTTAACAACTTTATTTGTAATTTGTAATGCTTATGGTCGAAATAAATGGTATTTGAATTTTTTGAAAATCTATGAGACCTAAGTATCTGAATCTTTAAAAAAAATAATTTCCCAAATCGGTTGATAAATGACAGAGTTATGCGGTAATAAACATAAATAATTACAGTTTAAAAAACTAAAAAACACGCACAATAATTTTGTGGTCAAAGTTCATTACAAGACTTTTCTAACAAATCCAAACACAGCTATGATACGATGTTCCATCATGAAGTTCTATTTCATATCTTCCGGCTCCATCATCAGATCAGTTCGACAGTACCATATTATTGTATTGTCATCAGAACTACATACAGCTGCCAATTTTCATGATGCTACGATCCTTGGAAGATGATTAAATTAGTTACCTTAGATTTCATTACATAGTTAGTTACATACAGGTTGACCTAATAAAAGAGTGTTAAAAATACAATCGAATTGAAAACTTCTTATCCTGGTCATCTATCTTATCATGTAATCACCTTGACCAGGTCGTCGAGATAGTAATCTTGGATGGATTGGGTAGCACGACGTTTCCTTTTGAACTGGTCTATTGCCTCTTCCTTAACCCTGGGGTGTCGGTTTAAAACGGCTGTGTCTGGGGGCCCCAGAAGGTCCAATACTCCATTACCGCTGCCAGCAGGGTTGATGCAGCGTAAATAGTGCTCGTGGGCTTCCTTCACCGCCTCCTTGTTGCGCGTCTCGTTACGTAGCTCTTTTGTGAAGTAGAACGGTATCACACCCTAATATGATAAAAAGAAGTGATATTATCGAATTATGAATAGATAGGTACGAAGTAGATGGATGATACGTTGATAGGTTTCCCCTGGCTCTGTGTAGAAAGCCTCAATTAAGGTAATCACCCGACTCGTACTCAGACGCGACACGTTAGGCAACGTTGTTAGAGATGTGTCGTGACGTGTGAACAATGACAATGCCATCATGTGTGTTTGAAAGGATTTAGAAAATAAAATATCAAAAATGCAGTCGTGGATCCAAGTCTCAAAAAATGGTTTTAGTCACGGCCACCCAAAAATCGACGAATTTAATACTTTGAGGTCTGAGCTAGTGTTGGTCTTCCACGGAAGGTAGTTACCCTATGGACTCTAGTCAAGTAGATGTCGGGAGGTAGGCCCCGGGAGGAGGCGTCGCGGCGGTTGAGGAAGTGCTCCTCTGCAGCCTCCTCTGCGAGCTGGTGCTCCCTCTTCAAGTCGGACGGATGCAGGAACAGTGGACCTGATGATACAACACAGCACTATACAGCCCAGTAAATAATTATCGTCTACGTATTCTATCGAAAAGAGCCACTTAAAGCGAAATCGAATTGTTTTTTAAAGATTTCAAATACAAAAATTAAAGATATAGGTACTACAAATTACGTTTAACAAATATATTCGCCTCTTTGCTTCAAGAATGTGGTAAATCCGACAAATCATTTTTTAACTATTTCACAATTCAAAACCGTCGCATTCGATTTTATTTATCAAAAAAGGTGCTACTTTTACGCGTGAATTAGCGAAGCTGAAAATGATAGCACTGCTGTGTTAGTTCGAGAGCTTTGTTTCAAGGCGAAAAATTATTTATATATGATTTCAAGATAACACACTATCGAAGCAAAGAGGCGATTATGTGTTAAAAAAAAAAAACAAAATACCCGACTGAAATGACAAAAAAAATAACATTTACCTTTAAGTCAGACATGATTGATAAATAAATAAATCATACCGTCACAGATTTCGGACATATTATTCTTGTAGACATTTAAAGCTTCTTCTAGAATTACTTCGTTATTGCCATTGTTATTTGCCTCGAATTCGGAGTATTTTTCTTCCATATACTGGAAAAAAACATGAAAAATAATAAATTCAAATACGAAATACAGCTCATGTCCGTGTAACGTTGATTACAAATAATTAAGCCATTACATACGGTAAGGAGATATGGGAGTTTAAATGTAAGTATTATGTAATATGAACTACATATATAATAAATTTATCTTGAATAATTCAATGACTATTTTTTTTAATAATAATAACAATATTTTTTGGCGTGACAACGTCTAATAAATCGATGAACGCCGTTTGCACGCACGAAAAAGGATGACTTATTGTCCCGTTACATCATCATCATCATCATTTCATCAATGTTTTGTTATCACGTTGTCACGTTAAACTATCGTCCGTAAACCGACTTTACAGACAATTTATAATATTGGATTTCAGCGTGAAGGAGTAACAAACATTCACTCTTCACTTACTTATAATAATACTAGCTGTGCCCCGTGAATTCACCCGAATGGTAAAGACAAACGATGATGATGCTGAAATGTGGCCTATGTTCTTTTCCAGTATCTCAGCTATCTCTGTACCAAATTTCATGATGATCTGTTCAGCCATTTAGCTATGAAATGATTTTAAACATTACCGAGAAGGAGAGGCATAGATAAACAAAGTATTTTTATAGTTATAGAGTTAGTTTATAGGAACAAGGTGGAGAAAAGTTTCAATTTGGCTGTTCCAAAGTAAACTTACAACTTAGATTTACATCAAATAAATAAAATAATGCCTCACAGTGGACAATTCTTCCTTGAGTTGTTGAGGCACGGTGTCCGCGTCATGCCAGACGCGCAGAAACTGTTCCGCGACTGCCTCGACAGCGGCCTCGTGCAGCGCGCGCAGGGAGCTCGGGTGCAGGCAGGGCGCTGAGCTGACGGCCTCGCGCATGCGCGCCGTGTACGTATCGTGAGCGGACTCCTGCGCAGCCGTGACCCGCGCTACGTTCCGCTCGCGATGCAACGGCAATAACTCCGCTAGATCCTGTGTGTTAAACACACGATTTATCTTTAGAAAATTCTAATCATCAATTCCTAAAATTACAAATAACTCTTGTTGTATTGAAATGTTGTCGTCGATACCTAAATATGAGTAAAAACTAGTAGGTTAAAACATTTTTTTTTTTTTTAATTTTTAAATTTAAATTATTTTTTTTTTTAACTTCGCTTACCTTATCCAATGTCTTCCAATCTTCATTATCATCTTCGACTTGCACGCCATTTTCTTCATGACTCAAACTATCATCATCGTCTTCTTCGCTATCTATATGTCCGTTAACACCATTGCTAATGATAACATCTTCATTACTACAGTTATTTCTTCCTTCACTTTTATTATCATGGTCAATATTGCATTCGCCTGTATCTTCATCTGATCGCATAAACTCAGCATGGAAACGTTTCTTCACGGCTGCAACGGCAGTATTATGCCATTTTGTCAATTCGTCATCCGTGAGGCACTCGTCTGTCTGCATTCTCTCCTCGTACATCGCCTTGCAACGCGCTGCTGCCTCTAGGATTCGCCCGCTGTTTATTGCTTCATAGTCGGCCAGTAATAAGTCCAAGTCCTGAAAATAATGTTTTTCACACCACCTGTCCAATAATGTTCCTTTTTACATCATGTATAGAGGGTCCAAAGTACTACATTTACGCCCTAGGGCTGATGTTGTATGGGATTTCAATATATCACACTGTGATATAATGTGAATTGAATTTAGAACCTTATCCTACTAGATTGTCAGAGACCAATCAGAGATGAATACTTATACCAATACCGGCCCGATAATAAAAAGAATTCACTCGAAACTCGAACTGGCAACCGAGAATAGAACATAAAAAGAAATAAAACAGGCACGAATACTGCAACCAAAGAGAATGAAATAATATGTATGCTACAACTGTACAATCTGTTGATATTGTACTACGGTTGTTTTTGTATTTTTATTATGGGAAACTTTAATTTGACCACCGATCCCGCTTGTTTTGAATGACGTTTACGGTCTACGATGGAACGCGCTTGTCTAGAAAAACTCTATTTTACTTGCGATTGTGACGTCCTGATATATAATGTAGGTTTAATAATGTCAATCAATGAAAATCCATTCAGGTAGCGTATGCAGCAAGTTTTGAAGTTCGTGAGTTAAAAATAACAAAGCGCTCTGTTTTGTTAAATAATGTAGATTTAAAACCATTTCTTTCTATTATCACGCAGTAGGTGTGAAAAGTAGAGTATGTACCACGGGGATAAAGGTGTTTTTGTCTTGGGCGACCTTGAATCCCTCGTTACACTTCGAAATCTAGTCTTAAATCCTACGTTACACTCGGGATTCAATATGTCGCCCGTGACATAAAACACTACTTTATCCCCTTGGTGCATAATCTACTATTAAACTGAAAAATTAAAGTTATGTATAAATTAAAGCTAGTTTCTTTATCTTTTCTTCATTTTCATCTACTTTATAAAATACTCTTTATTCCTTTACTTAAGGAAAGACAATATTATTATGTTTAATGTCTAGAATCTCTATATTATAATGTTATCATTGTATGTTCGTGATGGACAAAACTGTTGATACAAACTGTGAATTTAACATATACCTGTACACGGTTTATGCAATAAATATTTTCAGATTCTGATTTTGAATAGGTATAATGCCTTCACAAAGATTGCATATTGCTTAGGCTATTGTTATAAACTCTCGCCATACCCGAAATGGCCACATAAATGTCAATTTCAACTGCGGGGACAACTACTACATGGCCATTGTATTAGGAATAGCATAAGGGTTCATTAATTATGGATGAGTATTGAATATTTCTATAGTTTGGCACGCTAGGTACCTCCAGCAAGGTATGCAGGCGTGCGGCTGCCACCGCGGGTGCGGCGAGCGTGCGACGCGCGGAGAAGGCGTGTCGCGCAGCGGCCAGCGCGGCGGCGTGGTGGCTCGCCAGTGCATGGCGCGGCACACAGCTCGCGCCGCCTGCGCTGCGCTCCATCTGAGACACATACTCCTCGCGGCACGCGCTCAGGGCCGCCTCCAAGTTCGCAGCGCTCGTCGCCTATAACAACAATAATTGTCAAGATTATGATAAATCAACATCTAGATAGACATAGACATTTTTATTTGCGACAAAAACAACTGTCGTTTTGTCACAAGCCGGTTACAACTCAGAATAAAGATAACTCGGATACTAACTCGGCAACCTATTCTAGGTGAATATATAAAGTTATTTTGTATGTGCAATATTTCTTCACAATATATTATGTTCCTATTCCATCCTCTTCTTATACCTAACAAACAAAATAATAATATAGGGAGTATGAGAAAAATATGAATTGTAGGTACAGGTACAATTACACGGCCTTAGGACTTTGATTGCTTTGCAGTTGGCTACATTTTTTTAATCTCTAGGGAGGCAGCTGCCCCTCTTGCCCCCCCCCCCTTGGCGATGCCCTTGAGTCGGCACACGAAACTGAAATATCAAAAGTCCATTCGTATGATTTGCCTCTTCTTTCTTCTTTATATTTCTTTAGAAAAGAAAAATTTCCTTATTTCCTAAAAACTACAGCACTTGTATTTCTTCTAGATTATAAATGCGTGATCTAATATGTTTATTATGAAAACTGGCTACTATTTTTCTCATACCTGAAACACAGTTACAGGCGTTGGAAGAGTGTCACTATTGAATATCTCGACGTAAGTCTTGCAATAATGTGCGAAATCATGTAATGTCAGCGCCTGGCCGTTGATATGTTTGATTTTCAAGTTCTCCGGTGCAAATAATGCAGGTACCAACTCCAGCAATGCATTCTTGAACTCAGTAGAAATATCTGCGTAAATGACAAAAAGATGAGAAGAAATAAGTCATAGAGGTTGAGCAATGCCAAATAAAATCAATAAAGTGATGTTAGAAACGGTGTTATGAATAGATTTGATGGAACAGGCGATAGCAAGACAATTAAAAACGATACCCTTGAGGCAGCCAGTGAAGGTGGGGCTGGCGGCGACAGTGAGGCCAGGGTGAGGCATCAAAAAACCTCGCACACGTTCAAAAGCACCACGGACCTGTGACCGGATCTCGCGCAGTTCGTTCGCCTGCTCTGCACGTATCTGCACAAAGAACAGACCTATCATACAAATTAAAGATGTGACAAAATCGATATCCTATTTTAAACCCTGTTCAATGTTTCAAGTAAAAACTACGGGTCACTCAAGTCTGTTTTAAGTCAAAAGATCCTTTTATTTTTACTTGTTGTTACGTTACTATTTTTTTATCTATAAGAAAGATAGTAAACGTTTTTAACTTTTTTGGGCAATTAATAGAAAAAAATATTCAAAGCTTCATGTTACTTGCCTCCAGCCTCTTGTCTAGCAACTGTTGTCCTCCTTCTGCACCAAAGGGATGGTCGTAAGCGAAACACCAGTCGCGGATTAGAAACCAAAGCTCTTGGAACGGCGTCTCAGCTCCCTCATCGCGAGCTAGCTTTCCGTACTCCGTGAACAGCTGTAATAGGAGGAACAAGTAATAAATGCGGTCGATTTTCATCCTACAAAACGGTGGTTCAAAATCCAACAAAATGCTTAAAGACTTAACTGCAATATATATACATACATATATATATATATATATATATATATATATATATATATATATATATATATATATATATATATATATATATATATATATATATATATATATATATATATATATATATATATATATAGAATATGAATATAATATACATGCCGTAGAAACGGCGGGACCGTGGGGCTCGGAGGCAAAGAAGTTTGTCTCTGACCTGGCGCAACGGCTTAAGGAAAGAGGGTGCGATCCTCGGGCGGGCCATTTCTTGGCCCAAAACATCTCCCTGGCCATACAGCGCGGGAACGCTGCCAGCGTAATGGGCACTTTTGGCCGAGGAAAGATGAACACCACGGTACCTGATTTGGGGCACTAGCTATTTTTATTGACAATATATTGTAGTATTTTTATTTTATGTTAATTGGAAGGTGTGACTGTGAAATTTATTTTAAGTGACTAATTTAAATTGTAATAAATGATTAAATTAAAAATGATATATATATATATATTATAACATATGTATCTGACATACCTGTAGGTAGTGTAGATCGTCCTCCTTGATGTTCTGCGAGAGGTTGTAGATCTGCACTGAGGAGAGCAGCGTTGAGAGCGCAAACACGGTAGAAGAGTCGCGCATTGTACTACTGCTGTCGAAAGAACCTTGCGTGTCTAGCAGCACCACCGCTACCTAAGAAAAAACATGTTACATCAATCTTCAATTCTAAACTCAAGATGCTAAGAACCATACGAGCACCGGATACTGGATACCGGATGTGCGGTATTAGAATACCGCACATCCGGCTCGAAGGACTACATATCAAACAGTCGACCCTGTAGGGTCTACCCTAGTTGAATTTGTTGTGGAATAATCTCTACTTGTAGCTGTTGTTATAATATTCAGTTAATGTTAGGTAAGTTATTTAATTGTTATAACTCATCATAAATCAAGTCGAGATCTTTTTCCAGGCCTATCAACAGCTATAGCAAAAGTTTATACCTATTTCTGCAATAAATTTGATACTGTCGTGTTGTGTCATTCATGATCATTATACCTATTTAATGATGAAGTGATCCATATGGTAAGGGAAGGTCTGCTTCAGGAAACAAAATAATAAAATAAAATAACATTTACTATTACAGTCTACGTGGGTAACTTTGACTCTGCGTCAAACATTGACCATAGCCTTTTTAGAAGGTTGTCAATTTTTTTCCCAACAGATTAGTAGTCAAATTACTTGATTAATTAATTTACAGTCGTTTTGACTACTAATCTCTTGAAAAAATAATCGAGAACCTTCTTAAAAGGCCACAGTCAATGTTTGACGCGGAGTCAAAGCTACCCACGTTGACAGTACCATAGTTAAGTTAAGAGTTATTAGCACTGTGCTATTACTCACTCGTAAAATATGTTACCTTTTCATTTTTTCCCTCTGCTCCTAGAGTAATAATGATGGGCTCCGACCAGACTAGGATTCCCTCGGTATGTCTCTCGCAGCCGCCGCGCCAACTGAACCCTGTGAGCGGCTCATCGTCCACGCCGAGCCATGCACCGCTCCGGCGTGCCGCCTCCTGTAACGCGCGACCGGGGTGAGCAAGGATGTACGTATATAACGGAGGTTGGAGCAGAGCGAGCAGAGGTACGCACCGGTGCTCGCAAGTAGCGCAGGAAGAAGTCGAGCAGGAAGGACTTGCCGCCGCGCGTGGCACCCGCCACGCTCACCACGGCCACGGGCAGCGCACGCGCCGCGCTGCCGCCACACGACGTCACGCGCCGTAACGCGTCCTCCTCGCATCTGTATCCGCCCTCCTCCATAACAGACAACACCCGCACTCCTTCACTCGACGCCATTGTTTTCTGCTCAACAAATAAATAATCACGTTACCAGCTCGAATTCATATATTTTCAGCAGGTACAGGTCCCGTTACGAATAATAAGCGTTCGGCGTATATAACAGAGATATTTGCGATGCGGGGAGAGGGAAAGACATATTTTTACCCGACTGCGTAACAAGGAGGGTTATGTTTTCCCCGTGTATGTATGTATGTAAGTTTCTATATGAGCGCCTACAGCCTACAGCCTAAACGCGGCTTGAATGATTTTGATGTGCGAGGTGTCATTAGATTCATCTTCACTCCCTTGAGTGTCATAGGCTATATTTTTTGTAATAATAATAATACATAAAAAATACACAAATACAAAATTGCGTTTTTCCTAAACTCCAACGAACTTTTTCGTGATAAACAAATGATTTTACTAGAATTAATTTAAAGAATGCATATATTTAAACGTTTACACGACACGTCGAACGTATAATATTATAAATTCGCAAAGTACCAGATACGCATTCGACCAGTTGCTCAATTCACGCAAAATACCATCATTATTTTTAACTGTTCTGGGTCACAAGGTCCAATCACCCAAAAGGTCCAGTGACTCAAAATGACTAGTACCAAAAGGTCCAAAAATCTGTTACGACATAGAATCACACGTTAATGTTCGAATTCTAATTACCTATTCGGTAACGATCGTATTTGCTCAGAATATAACAAATACTTAGTTGTAGAAGTCTTTCTACCATGCCAGCATCAACTGACACAAGTAGGTTATTGGACACGCGAGAGAAAGAAACTTGCCATGAAAATATTGAAGGCGTTAAGAGAGTACAAAAATAGCATATTCGTACTTTAAGTACCTTTAAGATATCCTAGTTACGAGGTACTAATTAGAATTATTATGGATAGAATTATTATTTTAGGAACCCATTAAGTACTTACATTTATTACAGCATAATTTGAAATTCAATAAGTGCCTACTATATTTCAATTCATACAACTATCAATAAAATGTATTGATCCTGAGTCATTTATGATATTTAATATCATATATGACTCAGGATACCAATATGGGATACAAACATAAATGAGCACCATATTGTAAGCTTTAGTGAGAAATTATAAATAAACAACTGCGAGTAAAGACCTTGAAGTAATGTAATAACTCACCGTTTTTGTACAACGTTAAACTGAGTGTACTGCAGCACTAAAAATAATATGTTAAAAATACTTATTTCAGTTTGCTATCTGCGCGCTATCTGTATCTGATAATATCAATGTAAAATAAAAATAAAAATGTAAGTAGGTATATAGAATTCGCATATTCACAGCTTAAAATAATTTGTCATTGTCCACTGGCACACAATAAATAATTAATATTGCTTTAGCATTAGGTACCCTACCTACTTATAACACGGGTGCTACCATCTACCATGACCCAAGTAGACAGGCCTGTGCTGAAGTGATATTTCGGGAAAATTTGTGACGTCACTCACAGATGGCTCTCAAACTTTAAAAATGGGGGGGTTCTTGAATTGCAGTGTAACTTTTAATTTATTTATTTGTAACATTTTCATAATATCATCATAAATTAAGTCGATAAAAATTACTTCACTAACGCTAAGTAACTAATATTATTACAACATTTAAAGAATAATATGATAAAAGTGAAGTTTATGTTATTATTTTTTGTTCCCTTTTTACAAGCATAACAAGTATAACTGTTATTGTTTTGGAAGGAACAAAGGTAGTTTGAAATCTGGAGAAAGATATAGGCTTTAATTTATCATTTTCATTCGTGCACGCCTGTGAGGGCCAACTGTTGTAACATATTTTTAAGTTAAACACTTTGTAATACACAGTTTCTCAATAAAATATATTCTGATTCTGACTCGTTTTTCAGTCATGACACTAATTACAAACAAGTTATCCATACTCAATAAAAACTTTGAACGCGTCAAATATAATTATTATGGTTGAATAAATAATCATATCTGCGCAGTTTACAACTCACAAATACATTTATCGAAGTATATAATATAGGTAAGGCTATGCGTGCACGCGCCACACATAAGGGTAAGGGAGTAGAGATGACGTGGTGGGGACGTCATGGCATGTAAGAGCGTCATGCCATTTTTTGACACGGCATACCAGTTGGTTTTACTGCTAAGACGTACCAAGAGATTTTTTACATTTAAAAAACGACACAATAACCAGTGCATCCTTTATTTAGAAGCATTTGACTAGAGGCAACATAAATTGTAGTACAGTAGTTGCTTGGTACTTTAATATTGTACAATAAAACATAGAAATGTTAAAATAGCACAAAAGAATATACAAATTAAAAGGCTCTCTACCAGTTAGTGCAAACTATATACCATAATGATGTCTGGCAAACTAAATATTTGGTGCAACATTAATACGCCAAAATAACAAGATACAATATTAATAATAACAAAGCACTCAGAACCAGCGTCAGACTGGGGCCCAAGGGGCCCAGGATGCTATTGTAATTAGGGGCCCGCATTTACTCGATAGAATCTGGCCAGAAACTTTCAGGTTTATCATCATCATCATCATTATTGTTTTGCCCTTTTCCCACTACGTAGGGTCGACATAGCACATTTTCTTTCGCCACTTCACTCTGTCAGACGTCATCTCTACACTCACACTTTTCAAACGCATAGAATGTAAAATAAACCTTAATGGATAGTCTTTCGCACACAATATCGCAACCACTTTTCGGCGAGTGCTATATTCTTCGGAATGCGAAAAACCCTTGTCGCACCACCTTTTACATTTTTATTTTTGCAATTCTTTTAACACTCAACCATTTTTAACATAACAGCCACATGAAGTCGAATTCACAGCTCGAATTAACATTTGATATATATGTTTGAGAATACTTGGACACTCGCGCGTGAAAGCGAGAACTAAATACCTTAATTCGTACAGGTGCGATAGAGAGCATCGATACTCGACAAAGTGGGGATTTCCAAACGAGACAGTAGCTTCCTGAGTTACTAGTTACACAAAATCATAGTTCCCGACTTCAATATAATTATTAGCTGAGCAAATCGCAAAAAGTTCATGAAATGTCTAACTTGAGTCGCTTCACTTGTGGAAATAATCAGACGAGACAATTAAGATGTTCAATTGTTTTTTTTTTATTAGTATTAATAACAAGTTTCCTGAATTTCTGTTTCGTTGTAGAAATAATAGTAACACCTAACTGGTGTTTACCTTTTATTACAAGGCCTGTCTACTTGGGTCATGTGTGCTACCGAAAAACTATCATGCATGAAGCAGAACATAGACATTGTATTGATACTCCGAGCTTGACTCGCCCTGACGTCACTTATGGCTTCAATACGGGTATTGAATCTTTGTTCGAGTGATTCCTCGAAGTCGCAATGAAGTTCACCAACGGTGAATGCTTCCTGACATCTGTCAATGAATATAAATTGAACCTACGGAAATGTTAAGCCACCTGTTGTTTGAAGTTAGAAAACCATAAGTTTTGTTTCTAATTTTTAATAATATTTTCAAAGAACATAATTGTTACCTACACGAGACCATTTTCAACTTCTGACTATAATAGTAAAAAACGTTTCTAAAACATATTCCCGATTTTTTTTTATTTTGAAAATAGCTTGTGGTGAAAACGTCATATCGGGTCTCCACGTTTTTAAAAAAATATTATGCCTTTGAATGTGGCAGTGGTCTGTCTCATCTGTCTGAATCTCACGTAGTTATTATCTTATGGAGAGGGGATAGTGAGCATGTTCTCTTCGGGGATTCCCCAACCATCAGCTTATATGGACTAAAATACCCGATTGCGTAAGAAAGAGAATAAGGTTTTTCGAGTGTATGTAGGTATATATGTGTCAATATATATAGTGTATTTATTTTTGTGGCAAGCGCCTTTATTAACTACAACACAACAATATACAGACTCAACTATCTAAACTACTACACAAGAAGCACATCGATCACCCCAGACCGATAAAGGTCTAAAGATAATCCAAATGCTCAAACTCTATAGTGTATATATTATATCATTGCTAAAATGATATCCTTCACAATATGGTCGACGCCAGGAGAAAGAAGAAAAATGTGTTATCAGAGTAGATTACGTCATTGTTCCATTCTACCATCAATTAATGTTGCCGATCGACGATCGAATTATTAGTACGGCAGCCAGGAACTATCGGTCGACTTCAATATCATTTATTTGCTTGAATATAGGTTTATTAGTATAGATCTTATATATTAAAACACCAGTAGCACTATATATATTCAGGCCCATAAGGAGCATGCAAAATCATTTCTAATAATACAGTGTATAAATATGAACAATAATACTTTATTGTTATCTTTAAACATGCAATTTTACCTTTCGATTATTCTATTCAACCTTCGGCCAATGCTTTCAATCGATGATCTATCAATTGGTGTGGTAAGAAAAACAACCTATCTAAAATAGCTGCGCCCCGCGGTTTCACCCGCGAAACTGCAGGACCCTTTCATTTTTTCAAATACAAATATAACATACCAAATTTGCCGCCATCTCGGTTTCCTGAGGACTACAATCTTGGAATTTTCAAGGCTAGAGTGAATAGATATCTTCTAGATCGACGTACTCCTTCCTCGGCCACACGGCGCTTAACATCAGGCAAGTTGGTGGCCAACTGTAGATCTATATTGCGTAAAAAAATCATGTGAATCGGTCCAATCGTTGTTGTTAAATGGTCTAATCTAACTTGATTTTGTTGCATATATGCACTAGGTATTACCAAAAACACTGCAGTTTTTTTTTATTTCTTCGGTAACAAATGAAACAAGCATATTTTCATCAAATTTTAATGAGGTTCATAAAAAAAAAATATTTTAGTGTATATTTTAGTGCTAAACACATAAACTAACATTACATAAATTAAACTAAATTTATACTTAAAAAAATATCCATTACATTTCCATTCCATTTTTTTATATTTTAGTACATATTTGAACGAAACTTAATTGAGTTCATAAAATATATGTTTATTACCTATACTTACAATAATAAACGAAACAGATTTGAACAATTACGCAAAAAACGCATTATGCTATTGTATAGGGCATACATCCCACTACATCATTATGACGTCCCCACCTTATCTACAATCCCAAGGTATGGTAATGGTATCTACAATACCAAGGTATTTTAGGGCGGAGTTTTACCGTCTACCCGCAAATATCATTCCACCCATCGCAAGCGCACCAACAGCTGTCGCAGTAAAACTGGCAGCAAACTTGAACTGGAGCCAGGTATAACTTTTTTCGATTTTCTGCAACAGAGATAATAAAACAGTTTTCAAACTAACCCATTGAGCTGTATATGTACATACTAACTAACTAACCACGATTATTCATTACAATAATTATAATACTATCCTTATCAGTACAAAGCTAGGCACCAGGGAGGTTAGACAAGTGACATTCTAATTTCGTTAAACCAGTAGAATAGAAAATAAATTTATGGTATTGACAATTAGTTAACTAAATGTCACGTGACGGCACGTCACAGTTCCATAACATTTCGAAGCGTAAGCGTTTGTAGAAATTATAAACGTTTACCACTTGTCTAAGCCTGCGGAGCCTACTGGTTTGAGCTGGAGATCCATTGGATTGTATGTGAGAACTTCAGCTTCAACCTCAAACTCACTTGACACTCCTTGTCGCTTAACTAGAAAAGCCCCCTCTATATTTCTACGTCTAGCAGTTTACGCTCGTCGATAATCACTCCGGAAAAAGCCTTTTAAGCAAAAAGGCTTTTTCCGGAGTGATTATCGACAAAAAAAAAACAAAACAAAAAATATGCACAAAGCATGACAGCGTATTTGCCTAGATGCACCTACGCTAATTTATTTTGTCGGGCCTTCGATAGAGTTCACAAACCTACTGATGATATCGATGTCCGTAGCATAATATAGGATCCAAATCCTTCAGTCAATAAAACGTTAAAATGAATTCAAGACATTTGAAGACAATATTTGACAACTCTGAGTGAGTGAATGAGTTTTGAATAAAGCATTACTCAGTTGAACCACTGCATACGAAAGTAATGACTTGAAATGATATATAATATATGCGTAGCATAATCACCTTGTTCAGATCGTCAAGGTAGGTATCTGTAACATAACTCATATCCGGAACACGACGTTTCATCCTGAACTGGTCTATTGCCTCCTGTTTAACCCGCGGGTGTCGATCGAACACGGCTGTGTCTGGGGGCCCCAGCAGATCCATCAATCCGTCCGCGGCTCCGGCAGGGTTAATACGCATCAAGTAGTACTCGTGCGCTTCCTTTACTCCCATCTCATTGCGCGTCTTGTTGCGTTTCTCAAACATCGCATATATTGGTGTCAAGCTCTAAAGAGAAACAATAATGTGTAAACTTCGCATAGCAGTGTTTCTTTATAGCGTAAGGATTTTTTAAATGTTTAAAATCTAGGCATTAAACCACAGCTCATGCATCCAATGTTAACTGAAGTGTTCGTATGATGTTCGCGAAGTTCGTATATAGGTATAAGTTTGTCGAATAGGATTGGTACACTGACAGATTAAATCATAAATTTACGTCATACAATTTCTAGTTAGCCAGTCAGCCATTCACTGGAAGGCAGTAAAGTTTCCTCAAGATATTTTCCTATACGTATAATTTTCTTCGGACAATATCTACCTACTTTATTAAGAAATAAAACCGGACGAGTCAGACTCGCCCACCGAGGGTTCCGTACAAACTAGACAAATGAACTACAAGGCGAAGCTAGTCATTCATAACAGGGGAAAATTATATATTATTTTTAAATTTGTTGTCACAATCCGAAAATTACACATCGTAAAAATAATTAAAAACCAGTTTCAGGTTGTGCTAATAAAGCTCTTTCATATGATACCCGACATGATACGGTTAACTTACTTTAAAATTTGGACTCTCTTTTTTTTTTATTTGAAAAATTCGAGCACCAGGGTGACAGACTCCAGGGTCCATGCCTTTTATAAACTACTACATTTTTTTTTTTAGCTAACTTAAAAAAAAACAAATGACTTTTTTTTGGACTCTCATTTCTTGCGTCTCTCATTTTTTTGTGATTAAATAAAAAATATATTATTTTCGGTTTTTTTCCTCCATATGTGCTATAAGACAATGCTTCTTGCCAAATTTCAAAGTCCTAGGAGAACACGGGAAGTACCCAATAGGTTTTAACTCTTATGTGAGTTTCGAAATATGCGATTTTATGCGACATATAAGGTACGGCTGCAACTTTTTTTACGGCAACCAAGAAATTTCATTTTTCCACAGCTGCTATATACGAGTATCTGCATATAATAAATGGTTTTCATTTCAACTCGATACCTCCACATGTTCCCGGTCTTGACAGGCGGACAGACGGACAACAAAATGATCCTATAAGGGTTCCGTTTTTTTCTTTTGAAGTACGGAACCCTAAAAAACAACGTTTACAACATTTTGTACACAATGCCCAATTCTAGAGATAAAAGTGAATTATGTTTTAATCGCATTCACAGATTAAAGAATGTGTGATCGCATTGTAAAAATTATTACCCAGGGAAGTTGCGTTAAGTGGCTATCAGGAGGTAAGTCCCGAGAGGCGTCGTCACGCTGGTTAAGGAAATAAGCTTTAGCAATCTCTTCGGCACGTTGGTGCTCTGCTTCCAAGTCTGTCGGGTGCAGGAACCGATGACCTAATGACATAACAAAAGCAAATAATCAGTGTGTCATCACTTATCACCATACAGGCTTATCCTCATTCCACTGCTAGGTATAGGCCACTCTCTTTAAACAGCCGTCTGCCACGGCCTTGTACTGATCAAGATAACCATTCGACCCGCGACTGTAACAATGTCGTCGACTCAACACACTTACCTCGGTCTTGCCTCGGTCACACTTATATCAGAATCTTACTCCATATTATGTGTCCATCCTTAATCCTTATCAACCCTGACCAATTCCACTTCCTTTCAGTACTTCAATATCGAAGTCCTTTCGTCTCGTACTTGTGGTTTTCGCTTTTAATATTAAGTGAAGTTAATCTTAGAGTACGATCACTCGGTTCTTTCTTGCAGATTAAAATAAGTGGCAAAGACCATCTTGAGACACGCGTATTTATAGGGTTCCGTATTCCGTAGCTAATCTAAAAGACAATCACTTGTCGAGTATTATCTGTTAGAACTACTTTGTCAATGCCCTCTTTTACATAGCTATCGCTCACATTCTGTATATTTGAATATAATTATCATTGAATGTTTTTGTTATGGTTAAAAAAAATATAAAAAAATCATAGGTCTACAGACCTATGTTTTTTTTTGTTTGCAATTTAACACTACATCATTTTGTGGCGGTTTACTGAACAAATACCTGCCAAATTTCATTTATGTGGTCAAAGACTTACGTCTTACGTCTTTACTTAGGTCCTATGTAATAGGGCGAATTCTGTGTATGTGGTGCTAATAGTCTCTGAGGAAAATGGCTGTGATATATGGACAGAGAGAGAGACATGGCAAAATTATCTATCTATAGGACAAAAAAATTTAGTCATTGACATGAGATACTTGAGTACTAACAAAACATACCGTCACAGACTTCTGACATCGTATCTTTGTAGACGTTTATCGCCTCTTTTAGCGCTGTTTCGTTATTGGCGTTGTTCGTGGCATCGAACTCGGAATATTTCTCTTCTATGTACTGCAAACAAAACAAGTAATGTTATACATATAATAAACAATCAAATTTCCGACAACGAAACGTATTTTCCAAACATACCTATCTACAAATGCAATTATGATGATCATCGTAAATAAAGACAAATCTAAAAAACCAGCCAAGTGCGAGTCGTATTTGCGCTCGGAGATTTCCGTACCATTAAAACGGCAAAAAATCACGTTTGTTGTATGGGAGACCCCTTAATTTTTTTTTTTTTTTTTGTATTTGTTGTTACCTATAGCGGCAACAGAAATACATCATCTGTGAAAATTTCAACTGTCTAACTATCACGGTTCATGAGATACAGCCTGGTGACAGACGGACAGATAGCGGAGTCTTAGTATAGGGTCCCGTTTTACCCTTTGGGTACGGAACCCTAAAAATGCAAATACGCTGAAATAACAAATAATTGCTTGTTTTCAACCCTCGACGCAAAAACGACGGGGTGTTATAAGTTTGACGTGTCTGTGTGTGTGTCTGTCTGTGGCATCGTAGCTCCCGAACGGATGAACCGATTTTAATTTTGTTTGAAAGGTGAATTAGTTGGAAGTGTTCTTAGCTATTTTTCATCAAAATCGGTTCAACCGTTTTTTTTGTCGGGGATTTTTGAGTTTTCTATTTATACTTATACTTGTTATTTTACTTTCTTTCTTTAGTTAAAAAAGAGAGAATACATTGGGATGTCAAACGCAAGTGTACAAGTTAGAGTAACAGCAAATAAATAATTACAGTGCATAGTTCTTTCACAAGTTGTTGAGGCACGGTGTGCGCGTCATGCCAGGCGCGCATAAACTGTTCCGCGACTGCATCGACAGCGGCCTCGTACAGCGCGCGCAGGGAGCTCGGGTGCAGGCAGGGCGCTGAGCTGACGGCCTCACGCATGCGCGCCGTGTAAGTCTCGCGAACGGACTCCTGCGCAGCCGCGACTCGCGCTACGTTCCGCTCGCGGTGCAACGGCAATAACTCCGCTAGCTCCTGTGTTTTAGGCATAAGGTTTTATCTTTCAAAAAATCTAATCCACAATTCAACTCGTTCTATATTGAAATGTACTCGTTCTATAGTGAACTATAGTCGGATATTTCGGCTCAAAACAGACGTGAGTGACCCGTAGTTTTTATTAAAAATGTGTGAAAACCACGTTAATTTCCATAGTAAAATATTGAAATGTTGTTTTAGATATGTGTAATATGTGCAAGAACACTAAATAAGCCATTCACGTGTCCACCCAAGTCTAAATGCATAACCAAACGCGCTTACCCTTTCCAATGTCTTCCAATCTTCATTATCGTCTTCGAATTTCACGCGGTTTCTTTCATGATTACATGATGATACTGCAGTATCGTTGTTTTCTTCGCTTTCGTTAATACCATTACTACTAATGATATTGTTTTCATTACTACCGATGTTGGTTCCTTCACTTATATCATCATGCTCGTATCCGCGAGTATCATCATCTGATCGCATAAACTCAGCATGGAAATCTTTCTTCACGGCTGCAACGGCAGTGTTGTGCCGTTCTGTCAGTTCGTTACACGTGAGGCACTCGTCTGTCTGCATTTTCTCCTCGTACATCGCCTTGCAACGTGCTGCTGCCTCTAGGATTCGCCCGCTGTTTATTGCCTCATAGTCGGCCAGTAACGAGTCCAACTCCTGAAAATAACGTTTTGAATACGATAACAAATAAAATTAATTTAAAGTAAAAAAAATAAATTAAACCGGACAAGTGCGAGTCGCCCACCGAGGGTTCCGTACAATCTAGTAGAAAAATCATATTTTTTTATATTTTCCTTCATAAACCGAAAAAAATACATCGTAGAAATATTTAAAAACCTGTTTTAGCTTATGCTAATAAAGCTCGTTCATATGATACGGTTAATTCACTTAAAAATTTTGACCCTCATTCCTTTCCTTGCATAAAGACACTATTTTTTTGTGATTAAATTAAAAATGTCCAGTTTTCTGAATTTTTCCTATATGTGTACACAATGCTTCTTGCCAAATTTCAAAGTTCTAGGTGAACGGGAAGTACCCCATAGGTTTTGATTCACTTATGACTGTCGAACTGTGCGTTTTTTACGACATATTCCGCTGTAACCATTTTCTTACGAAAACTGAGAAATTTGATTTTTCTTTCTGCATCAAGAGACTATGGATCTGCGTATATGGTTTTAATTTCAACACGATACCTTCACGCGTTCCCGAGATAAAGGTCTTGACACCCGGACGGACGGACAGACGGACAACAAAGTGATCCTATATGGGTTCCGTTTTTTTCTTTTGAGGTACGGAACCGTAAAAATTAAATCGACCTGTGGACTGTGGACTGTGGAATGTGGACTTTTTTTATTTTTAAATATGAGCGTTTCAAGGACGCTACACAAACTACTGGGCGGATTTGAACGAAATTCGGTAGGTTTATCACTCATACTATGTAAAAGGATCTGACATACTTTATAACGCAAAAAATTGGTGTTACAATAGTAGGTAGTAGGTACCTCCATCAAGGTATGCAGGCGTGTGGCCGCCACCGCGGGTGCGACGAGCGTGCGACGCGCGGCGAAGGCGTGTCGCGCAGCGGCCAGCGCGGCGGCGTGGTGGCTCGCCAGTGCATGGCGCGGCACACAGCTCGCGCCGCCTGCGCTGCGCTCCATCTGAGACACATACTCCTTGCGGCACGCGCTCAGAGCCGCCTCCAGGTTCGCAGCACTCGTCGCCTATGACAACAATCATGATAAAGATGTTCTAAATATTAATTTTGTGGTAGACAACATTTACATACTCCAAGATGTCTATGAAATTATTCAGCGCATGTGTCTCTCTGCCTCCTTTCACTACAAGCCAAGACAACATCCAACACATGGAATTAAAATACCAAAATCCATACGCATCGATTTCCTACTCTACTGAACGGAGAAGTCTTTCTTGCTTCCTCTTCTACACCCTATACCCTTAAAATTTTATATTGCTCACTTAGGCGCGTCGCTCACTAGTAAGTCGAGGCGCGGTCGCGGCGGCGTCGCGGCACAGTCGAGGCGTGGCGTTTTTGTTAGAGTCGAGGCGCGGGCGGCTATGCTTCCTTCATACACTACAGTGTAAACACGTCTACGCACGAAACAAAATAACAAAATGGCGATGAAGTCGCGGCGCGGTCGCGCACTGCACCCCTGCCGCGACGCCGCCGCGACCGCGCCTCGACTCCACGTCGCCTGCGACGCGACTCTAGTGTGTGGGCGCACTGCCATTTGAACCTGAAGGAAATGTAGAAGCGGCGCGCCGCTTGTGCGCCCGTGCCTCGACGCCGCCTCGACTCCAGAACGTGTGGGCGATGCGCCTTATATTCCTTCTAGATCACGAAATAGTTGTCAAACGCATATTTCGAAAGCTGCTCACTATTTTGTACATACCTGAAAAACAGTTACCGGCGTCGGAAGAGTTTCACTATTGAATATTTCAACGTAAGTCTTGAAATATTGTTCGAAGTCATGTAGGGTCAGCGGCTGACCGTTGATATGTTTAATTTTCAGGTTTTCTGGTGCAAACAGTGCAGGCACTAGCTGCAGCAGTGCGTTCTTGAACTCGGCAGAAATGTCTGCACACACGAAATACAAAAGTGAGAAAAAAAAACATGAGGGTATAGTGACACTAAATGCCTTACCGAAAAACGTTACTTAACTTTAACCATCGTCTTAAATTCTCTGTCTTCTTTCCGCAAGTGTCATTACCTGTAAGCTAAAAGTTGACAAAATATGTTAAGCATTGCTTAAAGTTAAGTAACGTTTTTCGGTAAGGCCGTAAGTGATACAAATGAGATCAAGGGAAACGTTGTGATATTACAATAATGGGACAGGCGTATAGATAGCAAGAACATTAGACACAATACCCTTGAGACAGCCAGTGAAGGTGGGGCTGGCGGCGACAGTGAGGCCAGGGTGAGGCATCAGGAAGCCACGCACATGTTCAAAGGCGCCACGGACCTGTGACCGGATCTCGCGCAGTTCGCTCGCCTGCTCTGGACGTATCTACAGAGGGAACAGACATTACACGTAAATTATACAAGTACGCTACGAAGTAAGATAATTGTTGATGAAAAGTTAGTTGAAATTAAATTGTCCAAATTTGTCAATCAATTTATCAAACACGATATGCGATTGTGAAATTACTTTGTTGTTAAGGGATACAAAAATTTTTATATACTTATAATATCCACCTGTAAGATGTAACTGAGTCAAGGCTTCATGATACTTACCTCAAGTCTCTTGTCAAGCAGCTGTTGTCCTCCTTCTGCACCCAAGGGGTGGTCGTACGCGAAACACCAGTCGCGGATTAGAAACCAGAGCTCTTGAAATGCCGTCTCAGTTCCTTCGTCGCGGGCCAGCTTTCCATACTCTGTGAATAGCTGTAATAGGAGGGATAATTAAGTAAGTGCGATGGTTTAAAATCATTCAGGATAAGAGAAACATTGTCGAGAAACTGTACATTGATTGTAGGATTATGTTTTAGTGTTTGATGAGAATGTCATTGAATTTAGTAAACTAAAATACGAGAGCGTCATCACGCAAGTACTGAAATATAGATTATGAAACGGACCGCTAAACAAAATGGAGACCACCACCATACTGCCATTATGAATACGATTAATTTAAAGGCATTTCTGACGTACCTGCAGGTAGTGTAGATCATCTTCCTTGATATTCTGCGAGAGATTGTAGATCTGCACTGAAGAGAGCAGCGTCGAGAGCGCGAAAACGGTGGAGGAGTCACGCATGGTGCTGGTGCTGTCGAAGGAGCCTTGCGTATCCAGCAACACCACTGCCACCTAAGAAAAACATTATATCAACCTAATCCCTATCATAGAAATTATAGTATAGTAAAAGTCTCCTATAACGCACGACGCAAACGCTAAGAACATACGAAAGTTGTTATATTTTTTTTTTATTTGTGGATATTTCACACAACACCATCTAGCCCAAACTAAGCAAAGCTTGTACTATGAAACTAGATGGCTGATAGAATACATATATACTTTTTTTGTAAATATATACATATGATACATAGAAACACCCAGACACAGAACAAACATTCATGGCCATCACACAAATGTTACCTGGGTGGGGATCGAACCCACGACCTACAACTCAGCAGGCAGACATACCACCAACTAAGCCACAAGGCCTGTCGAATACCGCAGATCCGGCTCAAAGGACCAAATGTAAAACAGTCAGCTCTTTAAGTTAATGTATAATGTGAGTCTGGAATAACATTTACTTGCAGCTAATATAGTCTAGTAAAAATAAGATTTGTGACAACATAAAAGACAATATATTGTTATTTAAATGAATATACTGGTGTTTTGAAATACATTTGACACAATTTTATAATGATATTATAAAAGCTAATTTTGTTACCTTTACACGCTCAAACGGCTGAACCGATCGTTATGAAAATTAGTATAGAGATAGCTTTGGACTTGAAGACGGACATAAGCTACTTATCATCATCATAATCATCACCGTTTTTCATAACTACGCGAGTGAAACCGCGGAACGCAGCTAGTCTATAAATCGGGGATTATTGTCTTATCTATGATTTTTTGTTATTTTCTATCATAATTTGAAAGAATCCCCTCAGTTGCAAATACTGTGATGTGCTCCATACAAACGGGTTTATTTTTACTAGACTAATATTTTACTATTCAAGTTTATTGTTACAATGCACAATAAATCATTGACAGGCCTCATTTAATATATTTTGTGAATAAATGAATTGAAATGAAAAAAAAAATACATTTTAAATAATTTTGAATTCATTTTAATTAATTATGGTTTTGACGTATTGATATAATGTTTATATAATGTAATGTATAATGACGTATCATTAGTGTAATTCGCTTCAAAATTCAAAAAAATTCAAAATTCAAAATCATTTATTTGCAGAGACACGGGTAAAAATGCAGATGTAAAAATATGTACATAATAGTGACCACCATGCTCTAGCACTATGGCATGCAAAATATATAGATAATAACCACCGGTGCTAATTGAATAAATAAATAAATAAATGACTCAGTGGTAGTACAACTTCCTCTTCAGCTGTAGGTTGTGGGTTCGATCCCCACCCAGGGCAAAAATTTGTGTGATGAGCACGGACGTTTGTTTTGTGTCTGGATGTTTATATGTATCATAAGTATGTATGTATTAACAAAAAAGTATATATGTATTTTTATCATCCATCTAGTTTCCATAGTACAACCTTTGCCTAATTTGGGCTAGATGGTGTTGGGTGACATATCCACCAATATTTATTTAAAATCAAGACGAAATATTTTTTCCAGAACTATCGGGGCCTACAGCAAAGGTACCTTTGCTGTAGGTTATAAACATAAATATATATATTTATGTTTCACGAATTGTTACTGAAATAAATTTGACGTATAGTGTCATTCATTATTATCAATGGTTAATATGAAGTGACACAGGTTGTAAAGGAAACCCGTTAACTTTTTCAGGAAGCAAAATCATATAAGAATTTTTACATCTGTAAGTCGCTCGTAAGGAAGGTTTTACCTTCTCATTTTTTCCTTCTAGATCATGAGTAATAACGATGGGGTCCGACCAGACTAGGATTCCCTCGGTATGTCTCTCGCAGCCGCCGCGCCAACTGAACCCTGTGAGCGGCTCATCGTCCGCGCCGAGCCATGCACCGCTCCGGCGTGCCGCCTCCTGTAACGCGCGATCGGGGTCAACAGGGGTGTATGTGTATAACGGAGGTTGGAGCAGAGCGAGCAGAGTTACGCACTGGTGCTCGCAAGTAGCGCAGGAAGAAGTCGAGCAGAAAGGACTTGCCGCCGCGCGTGGCGCCCGCCACGCTCACCACGGCCACAGGCAGCGCACGCGCCGCGCCGCCGCCACACGACGTCACGCGCCGTAACGCGTCCTCCTCGCACCGGTATCCGCCCTCCTCCATAACGGACAACACCCGCACTCCTTCACTCGATACCATTGTTCCCTGCACAAAAACTACGTTGTCACCTAACCAACTCAGAAATACTGCTTTCTTTCGTTTAGAAAACTTCATTGAAAATTCGTTTATATATTTATTTACCCGACTACGGTGTAGAAAAAAGGAGAGTTACGTTTTTGACCGGTATGTGTGTATGAATGTATGTTCATCTGTTCCCTCATAACTTCTAAATAACTTATCATAATTTGACAAATTTTAATGAGGTGTATATTTGGAAGCGCGTCTTGTGTGCATATGCGTAGCTAGGGGGGGGGGGCAGGGTGGACCAGGCCCACTCTAGAAAAATACCCTTCCTCATACATCCTCAATTACCGAAACCGAAAACCGTCTTCAAACAAAAAGCTAAAATAATTACCTACGCCGCCGCGGAGTCACTTGAGCTAGCTTCGCTCTAGCTTCTAGCTCGCTCGCCAACCTGCGATCCACACACACTAACGAACAATCTGCATATACCTAATTGTTACAATACACGCATGATCTATTGTCCCGCTTTCATTGACATCTTTTTTTACTTAGAATAGTGTCTAAAATGCAATGATACGCACGGGTGGGCGCTGGTCCCGATGTGGTTCCCATACCGTACCGAGGTGAATAAGGTGACTGGCGCGGGCGCAAGAGTCGGCGCGTGGAATCATAAAAATAATAGGTCCAGGCCGTAGGCAAGGGGGGGGGGGGGTGATTTGGGGGTTCACCCCCCCCCCCCCCCCCACGAAATATCATGGCCTTTATCAAAAATCCTTCTATAGCGCCCTCTATGAGCCACGAAATCAAAACATAATTATTTTTTTCGCCCCATCCCATCATTTAACAAGGATTTTAAAATAAAGGTAGGGCGTAGTACATCATATTTTTGTCAAGCGTACCGTTTGCGAAAGATATTATCTCGTCAAAGTCATGAAAATAAAAATAGGTATATAGGTACCTATCTAAGATAAAAATATTTTTTTGCTGACTACTCGGCGTCGCAAAGAAGCAAAAGGGAGGGCTATGTGTTTGTTGATCGGTATGTACCTATATATGTATATGTATGTATGCATTTATGTTCATTTGTTCTCTCATAACTTCTATAATGTAAAACAATAAACCTAAACAGAAAACAATATTATGTGGCTCTGCAAAAACCCTAAAATAGGTACTTAGAATAAAAAATAAATTCAAAAACTACAAACCCGAATACTAAAAAATCACGCATTAAAACGTATGAAATAAGAAAATATTCCAATCTGAAATTATTATGTACAAATTATTCATACTTATCTATTATAAGTATTAAAGAAACGAAGTTCTAACTTTGGTAGGTACACCATGATAAATCTACAACTCCATAAAATAAATATTCAAGTAATGAAACTCACGGTTTTAAATCCACTTTCTGAAAATACTTCTTCACTGTATCACTGTATTATCTGCGCACTATCTGTATCTGATATCGATGTAAAAAATATTATTTTGCACACTAGATCAGACTCAAAGCCGCGCGAGCAAATCAAAAGTAAATTGTAAATTGAATGAGCATAGCATACGCAATAAACGCATAGCTTTGTCTGAATTGATTGTCTGTGGTTTCAAATGTTACATCTACAGAGGAGAAGTGATAATAATGTCCGGTGCGTCATTCGGTGATTCCCCAACTTTTACAAAGCGAGGTCTATACTCTTTATTATGTTTGGAAGACCTTATTTCAAGGCCTTATAGTTTATAGTGTTGCAGAACCAAAGTGACAGGTAAGTAGGCTAAGTGACTGTTTGATTGTACACAAAGTTATGTATAATAAGTGGAATAGCAATATACTTAGGTATATTTCGGGACTAACAGGACATACCTACCTACCCATAATTCGCTTCAATAAAAAGCGGAGTATGACCTTGATGCTAGAAACTGTAAATATCATTGTTAACACAATAAAATTCTGTGAAAAATAAATAGTCTGTTCGGATTGTAAACTAATGTGGCATGGAGAGCGCCATTATTTTGTTCTGTCCTTATTTCATTACACTGGTCTACAGTGGTTTTGTTGCCCTAGATATAAGATTGATTCTGGATATTTTTATGCTCACAATTCATGAAACTATCAATGATTTTGTAAGATTTAATCTAATTTTTTTAAATCATTATTTTTATTTTTCATTACAAATACTTATCGAAAAACAAGAAACACAACAATATAAGATAATTATGTAAAAATCATAAAAAAAACAATAAAATAGAGCACATTCAGTACATTCATGAATAAATTCGTAATCTGGGCACTTGAAAACATAAAAATTTGCAAAGATATCTAGGGCAACAAAAAATAATTTTTTTTGTAGAGCTGTGTTATTTTGTTCAGTCGAAACGTTAGTTCCTATATTTTACCACAATAGATAGTTATTCAAAGACTAATTATTGTGAGGTTGAAGATTTATCTCCATTAGTACCGCGAGCATTTTTCTGTAAACTAATCGTACATGAATGATTTCTGTACTTATTTCGGTTTCCTTAATGGTGTCTGTATTTTTTTTGTATTTAGTTATAATAAATAACTAACATTTTTGACGCAGCGAGCCAAAAATGTGTCTTGGCCATCTCCGTCTAAATAAGTTACTTTGGTCTTAGCCTTCCATACGAGAAGGCGTCACTCTTCTCTATTTTATGGAATTAGGGCATCATAATTGAGGCGTTCATTTATTTCATAAAAGTTTTGATAAGACACCTCTATAATCTCATATTTAAGTTTGACTTTGACGTTATATTATAATCATACAGGATCAACAGGATGTTCGGTTGAAAAGAAAAAATGCTGATATTCGATGCGTCAAACAAGTGTCTAATTTAGCGTCTAATTAGGTACCTATATTAAAAGAAAAACCAAATACCGTTTTTTGTGAGAAAGTCTGCGTCACATCGCTGTAAAAAGTTATAAATGCGCATTTTCTAGAATACTTAATTCGAATAATTCTTTTAAAAATACTTATGTTGGAGGTTGCGAAAAGCGCAGTTTTTTTAGTTATACGAGAGTTGTGTTATTTATTACACAAAAAAATATAGCCTATGACACTCAGGGAGTGAAGAAAAATTTAACGACACCTCGCACATCAAAATCGGTTAAACCGTTTACGCTATAGGAGATAAATATACATAATTATATACCTACATACCCACATACATACGTACATACTAACATACATACACTCGAAAACATAACGCTCCTTCCGGTAAATACCTAGGTAGTAGACAGTCAAACAATTTTCAGTTATTATGAAGTCATGAATGGTATTTTTCGATCGTTTTAAAATTCTTGTTTAGAATTGAGCTTCAAACGTTTTTAGCTTATCTTGCCTATCTAAATCGGTCAGTGCATAGCCCAGGCGCAAACTTTCCCTTTTTAGGGGAAATACCTACCTGATAACATAAAATCCCCGATCACTAAAATCTATAAACTTGTAAAACCCGTATATGTACCTAGGTTAGGTACCAAGTTTCGTCAAAATTTGTTGAAAAATACGACCTTACGTTAGGTACCTACCAATAAACTTCCGGACAGACGAAAGAAAATTTTGCCAGAGTTCATTGATCGCTTCGCTCACTCGATCAAAAAGTTTAGGTAAAATTAATTCCCGACAAGACGAATTCTCATAACATGGACTCTCGATTTAAAATGTGTGTTACATAAAATCAGATTTTATTAGATTATCACAGCAAATGCCCGATACAAGTCATAATTATTTATTACGTTGGTAGATTATTTTATATACAAATAAATACCTACTTACCTACGCTACCATATATTTTATAAGGTAAGTAAATAAAGTAGCCCCCATTCTAGTATTTAATACTATTTGCTTAATCCGTTCACGTCAGCGTTACAAATAAAATCCATATTATTATCACTAATATTTTATTATAATTTATTAGATAACCATTAAAAAAAACTGAAACAACCGACTTCAAAATACACAATTTCGCTTACTTGATGTTTGTAAGTTTACATCACGTTTTAACACGTCGTTTATTTAAAGAATTTTTTAGGAACATGTTTATAAAATCGATTTAATAAAACTTTAAACATCTGTCAACTTTCCAAGGCCGAGGTATATTTCTGTGCCTCCTGTGAAAGGTGATACAAGCCGATAATCGTCATTTTACAGGAGAGCGAAAATAAGGTTTAAAAATTTCTAGTTCATAAACCAAGAGAGCTAAAATTGAGCCGAGCACTTCTTTTTATAGATAAGAACATGGTCTTTAAACGTGCATTTAATGTCTTTTGGTAAATGTTATAAAATAAGAGAAAATCGCGAGAAATCAGTGAGTTGTATCTACTGATATGTCAAATACTAAAAAAAAATATGTGTTAAATGATACAAGTTCAGTTATATTATAGTGCACCATCGGAGCACTCATCGTCTGTCTTGGTGAAAACTGTTATACATGAACTTTGAAAATCCTATAACTCCGCGGGATATATTCCTAGCACAATGTTGCTCGAAGTAAAGTAGAAGACAAAACTCTGAAAAATAGATTTTTTAACTTTGTAACACGTTACAATTAAAAATTCCCTAACTTATATCAGTTTGCGAAAATCCTAGCCTTGTAAAAAATGTGTTATAAGATACAAGTCAAGTTATATCCCTTGCTAATATCAATATTTTTTGTGTAAATAAATACAAGTCTTAGAAAAATAATCATCGTTTATTATACTTCTTCAAAATGAATAATTAACTTACATTTAAGGCACATATTCATTATTATTGTTAATAAAGGTAAACAGAGATCTTATAAATATATTTTTTAGGATAAGAATTAAGCTCAACTTATATCTAGAGGAACTTAAAGTTTCACAATACTTGTACGAAAATTGAGGTAGGTTATTTAAAAACTATGAAATGGCACGGTTTAATACGTGCTATTTAACTTATTAATTTATAAAACAGTGTCACTAGCATTGTCTGAATCATAAAAATCTAACAAACTTCTGGAATTCCAAAAAAGTATATAAGTAGTACACAACAAAGTAGCAGCTTTACTTAGCCTATACGAATAACTTTCATATACAGAGATCAAAAAATTACCAACTAGGTAGGTAACTAATAATTCAATAAGAATGAAATATAAAAAATATAGCTGTGGTGAACGGTTAACGTACGTTCAACGTCAGGTTAAAAAAGTAGCAGTCTTAATCAGTCATATATGTTAGAACTCATCATCGGAATCATCATCAAGGTCTGGAGCAGTGTCTTTGGCGTCAATTTTGCAGCTCAGACTTCTATAAAACTCGTGCGCACTCTCATGAATAAAGCACAGCAAATTTAATAAATCCTTTTTCTTCTCTGTTGAAATTGCAATCTTGGAGGAGTAGGCTTTAGGCTCCATATTTGTTGTTATCATATCGTAACATTTTCCACGTTTAGAACAATCCATTTTAAGGTAATCAGCATCCTTGAATTATTTTTTGTACATAAAACAGGAAACGTTTTCTTTGGTGTACAAAACAGTTCGAACTTCGACCCACAGGAACTTTCCATTGGCTGTATTTGACTTTCTCAGAGTCAGACTTTGTTTTAGAAAATTGTTGAAATCATAAAACTTATTATTAGTCATCTCAATAACAGTAAATTTTGCTATTTTGTTCGAAGCTGTGCGCACTAATTGATACCAATATCTTGGTAGATGAATATCCATACTAGTGTGTTTTTTTACGCTCAATCAACGCATGGTCAGTGTCGGCCTCCATGTGTGTGTGGCCAGGTAAGAGAAATTTATGTTCAATGGAATGTAATTGTGGAGATAGCTTAGCAACCAGCATCAGCATAGTTGTGACAATGGAATTTTTGTTTTGTCCAGGGCAACTATCTGAGAGAGTAGTGACTGGACATTCGATGTGCTTTTCTGGGTGCGATTCTTCAATTTGTCCTGTCACATTGGATCCGGTGCCATATTCATGGGTATTATCATCTGTTTCTTCCATATCTGCCTCAACATTATCTTGAGACGTCGTGTTTGCCGTATGATAAGTAGCTAAATCCATAATTTTAGCAGTCCGGGATTTTGGAAATGATACCTTAAACAAAACATGCAAGAATAATTTTATAGTTATTTATGAAAGTTGTCGGTAATAAGCAGTACATAATAAAGTAGGATAAGTAGTACCTACTTAATTGTAAGTAGTGTAGTTATAGTGTATCCTCGTTAAGAAAATAGTAATTTAGTAGATAGTCGGAAAAGATCATAGTTAACTTTTTTTGTAAGCTTACTGAGCAGTAGATTATGCCAGAATAAGGTAAATAGGTACTCAAAACTATCATAACACGGACACAATTTCTAAGAGGCTAAATTGACACTTTTTGTCAAATAGGCTTACAAAAATCAAATGCAAAAAATATCGCTACCTTGACTGCTTCATAACAATATGTCGTGCAAAGTGATATATTTCAATACATAAAGAGAAAAAATAAATATTATGTAATTTCGTGTAAAATGATACAACTATAAACTTACCCGTCGATCCATAGTGAATTCTGACGTGACCACACCTGGTTGTAGCCGCAGCGACACTAAAAGGAACAGGTCCCGCGCACCCCCGAACCAGCGCAACTGCACCCCGCGCACCCCCGCTCACACTTGCCACCGGTTTTATGTTCGACGTGTAAGGTTCAACTATATTTTTGACAAAACAAAGTCTACTACCCACAAAAATAAAAATAAAACAAAATAATAGTGATACAGGTCTTTAAAAATGGCTCGACACACAGGAGGTTGATTCATTCTGTCGGCAGCAGTGCAACGAATAACTTGTGCTGGACGTGTGTTATTTATTAAGTCAAGTATTAGTCCTAAAAATATTAGTCGCAATAAACTGTGTTTATCAAGAGTTTGGCGTTTCCTTTGGTTGGATTACAATTCAGAAGTGGTCGAGCTCGCAAACTGCGTAAGTACATACCATACATTCTAAACGTATGTAATTAAAATCTGTTGAAGGTACAAATTAATCTGGATGTTACACATAGATTAAAATACCTTCTACCATATCGCAAAATAATCTATTTGTTTTCGTCTATAACTACAATTTATTTATTTTCGAAAGAATAGCTATCGAATAAAAACAAGTCTCACTACCCTCCTCAGTTTACATAAAAGTTCTGTAGGGTTATTCCTACAAACATAATAATATAATTTCATACACTTATTACAATATATAGGTTAGTAGATCAACCAAGGTGCTAAATATCAGTGTTTTGTTAGCATTGAGTTACACATATCCTCTTCTACACCATGTATAATAAAATAAGCTTGAGATTAACGCTTAGAATGGTTGTGAGTTGCAGATATGGATGAGCCTGAGAATCGTGATGTCGGCCGACGACAGCTGGCTAGCCCGCGGGGTGAGCGGATTGAAGCTGGGTGCACACAGACGGGCAGCCGCAACCGCAGTCGCAACCATAGCCGCAGTGGGCACAGCCGCAGCCGCAGCAACCTCAGAAGGCGAAGCCGCAGCCGCAGCCACAGCCATAGCAGACGTCTGCGTGAACGAGATCAAGAGCTGGAACGTGAGCGACAGCGAGTTCGTCACCTGGAGCAGGCGCTCCAAAAAGAGCGTGACCTAGAAAACCGGCCGAGGCGTAGGGAACGTCTCCATCATTCACCGCGCCCTGAGGCGCGAGAGGCACGCAACGAGCATCGGGATCAACGCATCGGGAGCCAACTACGCGGGCGCAGTGCCAACTTCAAGCGTCGTGAGGACTCCAGCTCGCCGCCGCCGCAGGTACAGCGCCAAGACGAGCGGGATCGACGGAGCCGCGACGCTAGCACCAGACGCCGTTCAAGGTCATGTAGTCCTACTTTCTCAGCTAGAGATATTTCTAAGATACTCCAATCTCTTAAGTGTATTAATCCATCGTCACAGCCATCTGGACCGAGCGCACAATCTACTAGTAAACTCGATTATAAAAATATTTTACCGGATTTTGACCCGTCTACTAAAAATCAACGTATGGATGTGTGGCTTCGAAAAGTAAACGAATGTGCCTCTGTTTATGGCTGGGACGAGAAGACTACCATCCATTTTTCCATGCAGCGATTACAAGGACTGGCCAAAATATGGTACCAAAGCTTAACCTCTATTCGCTACACGTGGGGTGAATGGCAAGAAAAATTGCTCAGAGCGTTTCCTTGTGAACAAAATTATGGCCAGTCCTTGGAAGAGATGCTTAGACGAAAAAGTAGGTTTAACGAACCGATTGAAAAGTACTTTTATGAAAAACTTGCCCTGATCAATCAATGCGAGATCACGGGTAAAAAGGCGGTTGACTGCATTATCCATGGTCTCGCTGACAGAACCGTGAAGGCTAGTGCCTTGGCTCTGCGGTGTTCCGAACCCGATGAACTTTTACAGTTCTTGTTAAGTTCATTGTCTTACGTGCCACTACAAAGCAAGGGACCTGAACATTCAAATGTAAACGAAAACCGACCTGTTAATAAATATATCACCAAACCAAATGCCAACTCCACATTGTTTTGCTATAACTGCAAGGAAAAGGGACACCCTTACCTTAAATGCAGTAAGCCTCTTGTAAAATGCAGCAGGTGTCACAAAATAGGGCATAACGCAGACAATTGTCGGGAAGGCCAGCCCTCAAAGGATAATAATGTACCAAAGGCCATGTGTATATCAAGTTTGAACCCAAATAATAAATATATTAAAAACGTATCTGTAGACGGGATACAACTAGAAGCCTTTGTAGATTTTGGGAGCGAAGTCACTCTAATAACAGAATCAAGCTTTGACAAACTAGATATTACACATGATGGGACACCAACGGTTATGAAAGGCTTTGGGAATGGATTCGTCCAAGCCTTGGGTTCAGTGAATCTGACCTTGACAATAGATGGGGTATCAGCCTTAGTGACATGTAGGGTTGTGCAGGATGGTTTACTTGACAAACCAGTACTTGTTGGTCAAACATACACAGAGCAACCCCACATAGTGGTTTTCAAAGATGTATCTACACTACAATTTCTTGATGTTGGTAAAGAGATTCCTGCGTACTGTTTCAATGAAGACGAAAGCTCTACCTTGCGAATAAACGTACAGGGTCAAACCACGTTGTATGGTGCAGCTACTATTAGAGCGGCAACAGAAACTCGGTTCAGTGGGAATCTTTTACTAGACACAAAGATAGTAGGAAGACCAAACCAGCAATGTGTCGTATTAGGTGGAATTCATCAGGTTAAGGATGGTCACCTAGACGTCACTATGACTCCATGTTCCATTCCCTGCGTGCTTCAGAATAATTTTGTATTTTCAAGAGCTGAAGTGGTGAAGGTTGTCAATAGGTTGGTTTCATCTTTAACAAACCCCATTATAGAAGCAAATCAAAAGATAGTCAATAAAATTAATGAGGATCAAGTAGAATTAGGCGATGCTGTATCTGGTGAAGATAGAACCAAACTGATTGACTTGCTTCAACGTTACGAGCATTGTTTTGCCTTCGAACTGAAGGACTTGGGGTGCACGGATGTTACTGAGATGAAGATAGAACTCAACAGTGATCGCCCAGTTGTATATAGACCTTATAGACTCTCTCACAATGAGCGAGAGAAAGTCCGGGATATGGTAGACGAAATGATGGAAGCTGGAATTATTAAAGAGTCAGTATCGAATTATGCTAGCCCTATTATCCTAGTACGGAAGAAAGATGGAAAGGTGCGTATGTGTATTGATTACAGAATGCTCAATTCGATCACTACTAAAGAACGATACCCAATGCCAATAATTGAGGATGAGATATCTCGATTAGCTGGTCAGGCGTGGTTCATAACTCTTGATCTGATGTCGGGCTATTACCAAGTGCCAATTGCCGAACAACACAAGCATTTGACTGCGTTTGTCACGCCTGATGGACAGTACGAATTTAATCGTGTACCGTTTGGACTGGCAAATGCTCCTGCCGTCTTTCAGAGGATGATGAATCACGTTTTGGGGCCGGCACGATTCGATAAAGCCACGGTATACATAGATGACGTTCTTGTTTATGGAAAGGATCCAGACGAAGCTATTGCGAGGCTTGAAGAAGTGTTACAGCTATTAGACGGCGCTAACCTGAAGCTAAATTTGTCAAAATGTCGATTTCTGCAAAATCAAATTAACTATTTGGGATTTGAAATAAGTTCAGCAGGAATGCGACCAGGACAAGCGAAAGTCCAATGTGTGTCCGACTTCCCAACGCCAGAAAATGTTCATGCTGTGCGCCAATTTCTGGGACTAGCAAGCTACTTCAGAAAATTTATCCAGGGCTTTGCGGAATTAGCTTCTCCTCTCACGAAGCTGCTTAAAAAGGACGTAAAGTGGGAATGGGCCAGTGAACAAGAGAAGGCCTTTGAAACACTCAAAACTCGACTAGTCAGCAGACCGGTTCTAGCCATTTACGATTACTCAGCTGAAACTGAACTCCATACTGACGCCAGCAGAATAGGGGTAGGGGCGATTTTATTGCAACGTCCACTTGAAACTGATGGTGCGATGAAACCAGTGGCTTACTATAGCCGGCAAACAACCCCTGAAGAAAAGAATTTCCACTCTTACGAGTTGGAAACCCTGGCAGTGGTATGTGCGTTAAAAAATTCAGAGTTTTCCTTCTAGGAAAAGAATTTAAGATTGTCACCGATTGCAGTGCCCTCAGATCAACGTTTCAGAAACGTGATCTTATACCTCGCATAGCACGATGGTGGCTGGTATTACAAGAATTTAATTGTACAGTGGAATATAGGCCAGGTACAAAAATGGCTCATGCAGATGCACTTTCGAGGAACCCACCCACCGTGGAGGCACATAATACTTCACAGTGCCCAAAAGTACTAGCCATTAGTGATGAAAATTGGCTACTCACCTTACAATTGGGTGATACTGAGCTCAGCAGGATTCGCAACATCCTGGGATCTGATCTGGATTCAAAGGGTCTCGAGTACATCAAGGAAAATTACTTGATGCGGGAAGACAAATTATTCAGACGGTTAAATGGCGATGAGAACAATATAAGATGGGTTGTCCCTAAAGGAGCAAGGTGGCAGGTGTGCAAGATGAATCACGATGATATCGGTCATCTCGGGTATGAAAAGACGCTTAAAAGGATGAAGAAGAATTACTGGTTCTCCAAGATGACGCGGTTTGTGAAAAAGTATGTTAGCTCATGTATCGAGTGCGCATACGCGAAGAAAGCCACGACAACTCGAGAAGGATATCTACATCCTATACCAAAGGTAGAAGCACCTTTTCATACCCTGCACGTAGACCACTTAGGTCCTTTCGTTAGGTCCAAGAAGGGCAATACTCACATATTGGTTGTTGTCGACTCATTCACAAAGTTTGTGTTTATAAAAGCCGTTCGGAACACAAAAACTGTGAATGTAATCAAAGTGTTAGAAGATATTTACGACACGTTTAGAAATCCTGATAGACTTATAAGCGATCGCGGTAGCTGTTTCACAGCACACGCCTTCAAAAGATTCTGCCTTGATCGTGGTGTCAAACATATTCTGAATGCTGTTGCAAGCCCAAGATCCAATGGACAGGTGGAACGGTACAATCGGACAATTTTAGACTCTCTGACAGCACAGAATCTTAAACACGGTGAAAGAGAATGGGATAACAAGCTAGGACGTATACAATGGGGCTTGAATAATTCCATACAAAAGACAATAGGAAGAGCACCAGCAGAAGTGATGTTTGGCACGACAATGAATAGCGAAAGCAATGGTATGTTAAATGAAATAGCAGAGATGTCACGGGAGCCGTGCGACCTGAACCAAGTGCGTGAAGAAGTAAAGGAGAGGATCGACGAAGAGCAGCAAAAGCAAAAACGATATTATGACAAAGGCCGAAAACCGTCCCGAAAATATAAAAAGGGAGATTTAGTCAAAATTTCAAAATCAAGTTATCAAAACGATGGTAAAAGTACTAAATTGTTACCTACCTATTAAGGTAGTGAATGTACTAGGTAATGATCGCTACAAGGTGGCCCCAATTCCTGGGTTTAAAGGAATGCGGAACAAGCGCAAGACCACAGTTGCCTCCGATCGGATGCAACCTTGGATTCACCTAGTATCATTAGAGCTTGACAATGATAACGATGGGTTGGAGTCTCCCGATGATGATAGTGATAATGAAGGGACGGATTAAAATTATTACCTTTACCCCAAAATTGAGTTACTTAAGTGTTGTTGAATTTTGATTGTTCAGCTATTTAGTGGTATATAAATTGTTTCAGATCGGAAGCGAGAATGGATCAGTTCGCTGCCTAGCTAGATGGTTGCTGTGGCTGATTGATTTAGTGTCGGGAGCGAGAATGGATGGGTTCGTTACCCGACATAAATCAGATTAGTCATAGCCAAACCTCGAGAATGGATGGGTTCGAGGTAAATAGATGATTGTATGTTTCCAAGAATGGATGGGTTTGGGAATTGCAATTAACTATTCTAGTTGTTAAATCTACATGACTGTTAAGACTAATAATCAGGTTATAAATCTCAAGAATGGATGGGTTCGAGAGTTATTAGTTAATGATGATCTCGAGAATGGATAGGTTCGAGATAAGTAGGTAATTGTATATTTCTAAGAATAGATGGGTTTAGAGATTACAATTAAGTATTCACACGTTAAACTAAAGTTAAATTAACTATTCCAACTTATTACCTAATGTTGCTCAGTGCTGTTGTTTATTTAATGCTAATTATATTAATGGGGTTCGAGGTAAAATATAAATAGATATATACTTCGAAGAATAAATTGATTTGAGGACTACGATTTCCTATGATAGATATTTGTAATGCTGATGGATAACTTTGTTAATGCTAATGTCATTGTTTAGAATGATAAGATTTGATTTATGTTAAGATTGATGTAAATAATTTTAGTTTCATTTAAATTAATAATTCATGTAAACAATGTGAACATTGTATTCATCTGGATTTATCAACCATGTAAAATTACATCAACAAAATTTTGATCTATATTTGAATTTACGTAACTTTAGATTGGTATTAGTATTTAATCACTACTGAATGTATAAACTACCTATAGCCAAGGTATCATCATGGTACTATCCTAAATTCCATTGTATTTATAGGAATGGATCAACCTGCTGAGTGTCCGAGTGTAAGGTTTTCAACAGAGGCGTGTATGAGGTCATACACGTTATCAGGATGGTCGAGTGTAAGGTTCAACTATATTTTTGACAAAACAAAGTCTACTACCCACAAAAATAAAAATAAAACAAAATAATAGTGATACAGGTCTTTAAAAATGGCTCGACACACAGGAGGTTGATTCATTCTGTCGGCAGCAGTGCAACGAATAACTTGTACTGGACGTGTGTTATTTATTAAGTCAAGTATTAGTCCTAAAAATATTAGTCGCAATAAACTGTGTTTATCAAGAGTTTGGCGTTTCCTTTGGTTGGATTACAGACGTTGTATCGCTTAGCAAAATTTTTAGTTATTAAATATTTTATAGGAATACTATGATTTTTAGATACAATTCAACTTGTATTACTTTACACAAAAATTATTTTCTGTGTTAAGTGATACATCTCGAGATGTATCACTTATCACAAAGAAATACATCAAACTGGTTTTGGATTGGTAGGTACATGTTGACTTGTATCCTTGCCTGCTTTTAGAAAAGTTGGTTCAAAGTGATATAACTCTAGTTATATCAATATTCGCAAAAAAAATACCGAAAAATAATATGTGAAATTTAGTTCAATTCCACTTATACTTTGAAGCACGAAAAATTGCTTTTGGATCAATTACATAATGGGGTTATAACTCGAAATATAGCAATATGCACGTTTTCTTGGATGCTAGTAACTAAAATAATGATAGTTGTATCACTTTTCACAAAATTATCTCCGAAATTATAGCAGATAGAAGAACGTGAGTTAAACCAAAAAATTCGTAGTTTTTTTCTGATCTTCCTACATAAAAAAATTCAAAGAGGGTATAAGTCAATTTGTATCACCTTTCACAGGAGGCACAGATTTATATTTATACAAGGTCACAAAACATCTTAAAACTATAGATTATGAGGAAACAGAAAATCTTTTCAGAGTCGTACAATAAAATACAAATGCACTCACCCTCTTTCCTTCCTTTTTGTGTATGTGTGTGTGTGTGTGTATGTACACATACAAACACACACACACACACATACACACACACCAAACATACACTTACACCAACACGAGAGGTACAAATTACACTAACAAGTTTGTATAGTTCTTTTTCTTTTTTCACATACCTATGTACTAAAGCTTTTATTAAAATATGTCTGCAACTATTGTTTAAAGTTGTATTTTTTTTTTATTTAGTTCAATGGGAGAAACTGTGTGCCGAAATACAGGCATAAGCCTAGCTTAGCTGCGGTTGATCAATTAATTTCCAAGTTATTTTGTTTTAAATCTAATATACTGAACCGATCTCAATGAAATTTTTATAGTAAGTGCCTACAAATGTAAAAGTATGCCTATCCTTTTGAACAAAATATATTAAATCGGTTTATAAATTACGGAGTTGTGAAGTAACAAAGTTAAAAAAAAACACACTGGGAATCCCAAACTCAACAGAGCTACCGAGCCACCACAAGCGCAAGCGTTATTTCAATATTACTTTGACTTTTGTCTCACTCTCTCTACAGTTAAGAGAGCAAGACAAACGTAAAAGTACCTAATATTGAAATAAGACTGCTATTAAGATTGTGGTAACCGCTCTGTATCTTGAGGTCCACTGTATGCCACACACAATGCCTATCAGCGTCAGATTCAGCGATGATAGGAATGAGTATTTTTGATCCCAAAATGTATAAGATATTGTGTAATATTTATTTATATTAAATGTCATATTTACAAAATACATATTATAAGTACATTTCTTAATATTAAATTTCTTGATATTGCACATATTATATGTATGCACATAATAAATAATACCTACAATTATACAATTCAATTGTTTTCCTAATGTATATTACTGATTTTCCCTATTGTTTAGATGGCGTATGATGCCATGCCCATAATATTGCGGTTTGCATAATGGTCAGACAGTGAATCAGACACTAAAATACTGGTAGACTGATCGCATAACAGAATATGTATGCGCACAGGAACACCACACATTGATAATAACAGGACGTTTTCTGTATTTGTTTATAATAGCAATCTCAGAATACAGAAAGTATTCTGAGTTAGGAGTAGGTTAATACGTAGATAGGTTGTCTCCGGCTCTCCGTGGTAAGCCTCAAGTAGGGTAATTGCCCGACCTGCCTTCAGTCGCGACACGGCGGGCAACGCTGTCAGACGTTACTCTTGACTCGGCGTCACAGGTTCTTATTGGTGATTAGCTATGTTTATCCCTTTCTGGTAACAATAATTCGCAATAGGTATCTCTGGTTCTTTTCAAAATTCGCTGTGAATCCAGTTTACTTTTGACGTCACAGGTTATTATTGGTGGTCAGCAGACTATGTTTAACCCTTTAGGATTCGTATATCTATGCAATAAATGTCGCTGGAGAGTCTGCACTAAAGCTGTATATAGGTAAAGCATGATTCGCCATGTATTAACTTCTAATTCAATGAGTGTATGGTGATTGGGTTGTGGTGATGGGAGTGATACACTGAATTGATGTAAACTTGTCTATATTCTAATAATTATTTATTATTATAGAAATGCGTTATGTGTAGGAAAGTAGCCTACAAGTATAACCTCTCTATAGTTTGGAATCTCTTTGGGTAGGTATATCAGCATCTATTTTTAAATTCGCGAAAGATAATGCGATGGATTCTCGGAACGCTTTACATTAGGACTTAGGAGCCTCAGCTGCAGACAGCTGTAGTGGAGCTTGCGCACCGAGCGTCGGCGCGCGCGCAGCTACGACGCGTTTTAAATAAAATACAATTAAAGCGACCTTGAAAATACAGACGTGACTCAGGTTCCAAAACAGAAAAGTAATCTCATGTTAGCAGTTTGTGATAAATACTCAGATATTATTGTGCATTTTAATCTTTTATGTTTATGCTTCTTATTAATATAGGTATTTTATTATTCAATATAAATCGTGGAATTGGACAGTGATACTCGAAATAATTTTAAATTAATTCATAAAACATATCTAATCTTTAGACAGGCACAAAAAATAGCGTAAGTAGATGTACATAATGTACTTTATATTGAAATTGAAATTGAAATATTCTTTATTTAGAACTAATATAAAGGGTTACAATAACAGTAAGGGCACGATAGAAAGCAAACAGTAAAACTGTGTCGCGGGGAACATCGCCCACCTCCGGGGTAATATTACATTTTATATTACAGTTTAATTTACAATTTAATCAACAATTTAATTAAATATTACTTTAAATTCAATGAATTGAAAGTATATATTTAATTAAATAACTAGGATTTAGATCGAAACATAAAATTTTTACGAATTTTAGATTTACAGAAAATTAAATAAATATTACAAAATAAATATACAAACGCAACATTGTGGGTGGGAGAGTTTGTGAGTGATGATATGTGTGCGTGAGGGTGTGTAAGTGTGTAAGTGTGGATGTGTGTGTGGAGTAATGAGTATGTGGTGTGAGTGTATACATGCCATTTTAAATATGTTCTATCTCAAGTAACAACTTTAATTAAGTTCTCAGTTTCTACATATGATAGGGATTGGAGCCAACCAACATATTTTGATTTACATTTATATAAGGGAAGAGGATAAATATATAAATCTTTATTTACTCTGTTATATAATAACGAGCTGATAAAATGATAATGTCGGCTAGCAGTAGCCGTACGACAACGAGTAATGCTACATACCAACGAGTTAATATGTAACAGGTGTACTTTACGCGTGTTTTATTCTTTCAATACCTAGGTATTGAACGCGTAAAGCACGTCATTTAATCTTTAGTTGCAATATGTACGTTTACGGTGTAGGTACACTTATATGTAAAGATCTATTTGTTCACGATATGATAGCCCAATGTTAATATTTGCAACATCGATAACAAATAAATAATATTTAGTTAGGTAAATAAAAGAAGTGGCGAGCACCGTGTCTTGACACGCATATGTGGCAGGGTTCCGTAGCTAAGCTGTACAAATACAAATACAAATCTAATCTAAAAGAAAACTACATGGCGACTTTTTACAATGTTGTCTTCTTTGGACCACATTGTAAAAAGTTAATTGATCTCTGTACTATAATAAAAAGCTTATGTGTTTTAATTACATATTTAACAAAATAATATACAATAGACTGTATTTATTTATGTGTGTGTGTTTATCACTATATCTCGAAAAGTTGTAATCAAAGATGGTTCTAAACATTTTTCATTGAAAGTTTTTGATAATAATTATAGTCTACTACTATGGTTTATCATGGATTTCCATGTGTAATCGTTTAATAAAACCGGCCAAGTGCGAGTCGGTCTCGCGCACGAAGGGTTCCGTACCATTATCTATAGAAATGGCAAAAAAATCATGTCTGTTATATGGGAGCCCCCTTAAATATTAATTTTATTCTGTTTTTTAGTATTTCTTGTTATAGCGGTAACAGAAATACATCATCTGTGAAAATTTCAACTCTCTAACTATAACGGTTCATGAGATACAGCCTGGTGACAGACGGACGGACGGACGGACAGACGGACTGACAGACAGCGAAGTCTCAGTAATAGGGTCCCGTTTTACTCTTTGGGTACGGAACCCTAAAAACGCAGGGAGGGAACACAACTTTTACACTTTTGACGGGCTACATTACGCATTACATCGGAGAAGAATGATATACGCTCGACTTGGCGGGGCCACTGCCGTGCCCCCAGATGCAACCTGTCTTATTATAATAGATCTACCTATTCAACGATAGCCCACGATAGCGTGGAGTTGAAATAATCAACCTTTCTTTATATAATACAAAGTAATCGGGTATAAGACAGCGATACTGATGATATGTACTTTATAATTATATATATATTCCCGTAGAAAGCAATCAAAATAACGCGATGATCACGGCCAGTTATTTAAAAAAAAAAATTTTCTTAATCTTGGAAATTTAAGTATTGTCCTTTACTTTTCACCAAGATTTATACTACTTACTACATAAAGGGCAAACGGTTACACAGATAAAGACAAAAATGCATCTCTTTCTTTCACGTTTGCTATACCTAATCACATTACACTGTTTCACTGGGGAGTAAAAGAAGAATTATTAAGTGCTCTATTGCTTTCTCTCTCGCATGTTGGACATCGAAACTTGTTTTATTTTCTTTTCCTTTTTCCTCCATTATTAAAACCTAAATGCTTTTTGAGACAAATCCAACTACAATGAACAAACATTCGTACTGTACATGATCACCATACCAAAGGAATAAACTAAAATCTAATTTTCAAATAATCGATTTGTTTAATCAGGCGTTATTTTGCGGAAATTCGTGTTCAAAAACTTAAATCTCACTTATCGAGTGTGTTTCGAGAACTCGAAGTGGAAACACACTATTTATATAAGTTAGATTTAAGTTTTTCAAACAATCCTTTTCAGAGTAATCATGAGCTGCTTGAAAGAACAACAGTCAGGCATACAGGTGTTGTTCGTGGAGGAGAATGGCGGATACAGGTGCGATGAAGCAGCGTTGCGGCGCGTGATGTGCGGTGGCGCGGCGCGTGCGCTGCCCGTGGCCGTGGTGAGCGTGGCGGGCGCCACACGCGGCGGCAAGTCCTTCCTGCTCGACTTCTTCTTACGCTACTTGCGAGCACCGGTGCGTACTGCACTTCCCATAAGTTCATCCAACTCCCAACGCAAACTTCCCTACTCACTCCGCTCGCGCGTTGCAGGAGGTAGCACGCCGGAACGGCTCCTGGCTCGGCGCAGACGATGAACCGCTCACAGGGTTCAGTTGGCAGGGTGGCTGGGAGCGGAACACCACCGGTATACTCTTGTGGTCGGAGCCGATCGTTGTCACTTACGATGAAGACGGAAAAGAAAAGAAAGTAAGTATCTAGGTATCTACAAAATTAAATAGTACCGCCTGCCTCGAGACTCGCTTGTTGGTAGCGAACATTTTACAAATCGTAAAATTCGCGAAGAGTTTGATACGTTACAACATTGTCTGACTCTGATCATTGTTCGTTCCAACGAGGAAGTGATCGCAAGAAATACTTCTATTACAAAATAGATCACTCGATCACCAACTCGCCTGGTGATAAAGATCGGTGTGGCCAAGGATGAAGCACGTCGATCTAGAATATATATTTCACTATTAACTCTAGTCTTCAAAATTCCTTAAAATCTAGAAAATTCTTAAGAAGCACAAGGTTTCAGGGAATTCCACTCCTGATTGTATATAGCTAGTATATACTTGATAAAATCTCATTACATAGGAACAAGTAATGTATTGTGAAATGAAAGTGCATAAAAGTAACGAAGAGTACAGAATTTTAAATGGAAGACTTCGCAGATATCTTTCCAGTGTTTAGATTTTTTAAATTCCATAGCAGCCACAATCACTTAAGGAATATAGAAAAACACTACATAAATCTTTTTGACCCAGATAGCGGTTTTGCTGATGGATACTCAGGGTACCTTCGATAACACCAGCACCGTCAAGGACTGCACGACTATTTTCGCGATGTCAACTCTCATCTCATCGGTCCAAATATACAATCTCTCGCAAATCATCAAGGAAGACGATCTTCAGCATTTGCAGGTAACTATTTTTAGACGACTGTACCTAGTTGAGAGGAAAATGCGACTTAAATTTCTTTAATTTTCAGCTGTTCACAGAATACGGCAAGTTAGCCCAAGAACATGATGACGTCAAGCCATTCCAGTCATTAGTTTTCCGCGTCCGAGACTGGATGTGTCCATATCAGCACCCGTATGGAGCTAAGGGTGGTGAAAATTACTTAAAAACTATACTGCAGGTATGTATCGTAATACATACCAAATATAAAGTTAGCGGCAAACTTCTTGAGCTATGTTCCATCATGCCCTCTATTTTGTTTTTGTTGAAAACAAAAGGGGGAGCTTGCCATAACATGACTCAAGATGTTTTCCGCTACGTATACCTGGAGATTTACCATAATCTTAATAGCAATCTTATTCCAATATTACTTTGACCTTTGTCTTACTTTCTCAACTGTAGAAAGATCGATATAAAAGTCAAAGTGATATTAAAATAAGAATGATTGAACGCTAGAGGTGGGCCGTACCTCAACCTTTCAATTGACACACGTACCTAAATAAATATGTAGGTATATCTCCAACATTCCCCCATTCCATTCCGAAATCAATCCATTGTTAATTTTCTGAGCAGGCAGACACGAAAAAACCGGAGATCAAAGAATTGCGAGATCATATCCGTTCTAGTTTTGAGACCGTCTCCTGCTTCCTAACTCCACACCCTGGCATGGCGGTCGCAGATCAGAACTTCAATGGCCGCTTATGCGGTAAGTATATACCTAGTCAACTTGACACTATCTGTTAACTTTGCAAAATATAGTGTCCTAAGTCCTAAATTCTAAATTGGAAAGTTTGGGTTCCACCCAAACTTTCCAATTTTTTTTTACGCAAGATAGGTCTTCGATTGACCACCAATGATGTTAAGCGACGGTGTGGTTGAGGATGGAGCTCGCCGATCTAGAAGATATCTATTCACTCTAGACTTGAAAATTCCAATATTGTAGTTTTCAGGAAACAGAGATGGCGGCATAGAATTCCATTGCTGTGAAGTACGCATTAAGAACGTAGACCAATATCGCTGAGTATGGATTTTTGACATTTCGGTGAGAAATGGGCGGTAATTCGCCGACTGTCTGCTTGCTAGTTCTGTAGTCATATGGGGAGAGTGGAATTATAATCGTCAAGCTCTTGCGCACACTCCCCGAAATGAATCCTTTAGAATATTTCCGCTAGTGTTGGTAGAATTTTACTGTAAAAACTAAGAAGAGAACTTTGCTCCATGTTCGTTAAAATTAAACAAATTTTAATGGATATACTCATCTCGTAGGATAGGAATCTATAATTTGAAAATATACAACTTTATCGGATTTATCCTGTAGGTATATACCTACATAGTTCGTAATCAAACAACTATTAACGAATGCATTCATCATCATCATCTCAGCCATAAGAAGTCCACTGTTGGACATAGGCCTCCCCCATGGATTTCCAAAAAGACCGATTGGAAGCGGCTTGCATCCAGCGTCTTCCCGCCACTTGTATGAGGTCGTCTGTCCATCTCGTGGCTGGTCTTCCTACGCTGCGCTTGCCGGTACGTGGTCTCCACTCGAGAACCTTTCGGCCCCATCGGCCATCAGTTCTGCGTGCTATGTGCCCTGCCCACTGCCACTTCAACTTGCTAATCCGCTGTGCTATATACAAAAAGTCACCGCTTTTGTACGTCTACGTATCTCTTCATTTCTGATTCGATCTCGTAGAGAGACTCCGAGCATAGCCCTCTCCATAGCTCGTTGCGTGACCTTGAGCTTCCTTATAAGGCCCATAGTTAGGGACCACGTTTCAGTGCCGTATGTCATCACTGGTAACACACACTGGTTGTACACTTTCGACTTGAGGGACTGGGGAATATTGGACGAGAAGACGCTTTTAAGTTTCCCGAACGCTGCCCAGCCGAGTTGGATACGACGATTGACCTCCCTCGTAAAGTTGGACCTGCCTAATCGGACCGTCTGTCCTAAGTAGACGTAATCGTCAACAACTTCAAGAGTGAAGTTCCCCACAGATATTGGGGTGGGCACTACATGGGCGTTCGACATAACCTTCGTTTTGTCCATGTTCATTTTGAGGCCCACCCGTTGGGAAACTCTATTGAGGTCTTCGAGCATCGTACTGAGCTCTTCCATCGACTTTGCCATGACTACTATATCGTCGGCAAACCGAAGGTGAGTGATGTACTCGCCGTTAATATTAATGCCGAGCCCTTTCCATTCCAGAAGCTTATAGGCATCTTCCAAACCGGCGGTAAACAGTTTCGGAGAGACAACGTCTCCCTGCCTCACGCCTCTTTTCAATGAAATTGCCTCTGAGTTCTGGTCTTGTACTCGGACTGACATGGTAACGAATGCATTACGTATCAATAATTTGAAATTAAACATCTTTTAATGAATCTATCACGTATATATAAATTAATTAAAAAATTAAGCAACTATTAACGGGTCTGTCACGTATCTACTTACATATAATTTGATAATTAATAAGGTAATAACTTTTAACGGATACATCACATATAATTTTAAAGTTAAAAAGGAAAACAATCACAAAACCCTAACAAACCGTAATTGTATATTGTTCAATTCCAATTAATCACAAAAGAAACCATTCTGATCAATTTGAACATTGGTAGTACCTCTTTAATATAATTAATTATATTTAGTAAGTATTATGTACTTATTTTTACACGGTTTCCTTTTAGATTTGCAACCTGAATTCAAAAATTCTTTACTGGAGTTTGTGCCGCTGATATTTCATCCTTCGAATCTCACTCCTAAAATTATCAACGGGCGAGTGGTGACAATGGGAGAACTGCCAACCTACTTCCGCACCTACCTGGAGATATTTAACGGCGAAGACTTGCCCACGCCTGTCAGCATATTTCAGGTAGATATAGATACATTATTTAAAGTTTTCTGTGAATACTTACAGCATTCAATGCATGTACAGCTAATATTTTGTAATCATATTTAAAACAAGGTTACCTGCGTGGTTCCAAAGAAATCTGCGCAAATGTCCTGTAGAGTTAACACACACCCCCCGACAAATGCACTAAACCCTACGCTGCCGAACGTTTCGACAAAAAATAATAGAGTACATTTATACAAAACATGTCGGTAGGTATATTAATCAATTTAAAAATCTTCAACGCTACCGGCCGCCCAAGTGTGCTGAACGCCGACGCATGCTTCGACAGCTGATGTTATATTGTCAATGTTATGCGTTCAATCAGGAGAGAAAAGCTCTCTTCACATAGTAGCAATACTTACCTATCTATCAACAGGCAACAAGTGCTGCGAACCTGGAGGCGGCACTGACCGCGTGTCGCGAGGAATATGTCTCACAGATGGAACGCCGCGCAGGTGGCAAGTGCGTGCCGCGCGGCGCTCTCTCGCGGCACCACACTGCTGCGCTGAATGCTACGAGACAAGCGTTCGGAGCACGACGCACGCTCGTCTCGCCCGTGATCGCTACTGCACGCCTCGAAGCTTTGATACACGTACGTCACAAGTGCTTACATTTCTGTCCTTCAAAAATCAACTCGTGTTATTTTTTGAAGTGAAAACTTCTTTAGCGGCGTTGTGCATTTTTGGGATGGTTAAAAAAATGTTAAACTCGCGTCAGATCGTAAGAAGGACAGTCAAATACTTATTCTAACGTTCTGCATTTAAAGTTCATTATTGTATGTACAAGTTTGTCCTTCTAGCATGACGTCATTATTTTAGTCAGAAACCTATTCTAACGTTCTGCATTTAAAGTTCATTATTTTATGTAAAAGTTTGTCCTTCTAGCATAACGTCATTTCGTTGCGCCGAATGCTTATTTTCGACACGTGCACGTAAGACTCGTTAGCTCAATAGGTTAGAGCACCGATATAAATTTCAATTTGTCAATCAGAGGGCGGAGGTTCAAATTCTTCAAGAGTTAGTCTTTTTGCTATTTAATTTTTTAGTTTTCACTTCTGCCGGCACTCCCGGATTGCAACCCGTTGTTTTTGTTAAGTATTTAGTAATAGGCTTACGGTGATTGACCCCATCTCACCTGCGGGGTTAGACAAGTGCCTTTTAATTTCGTGAACGCCAGTAGAATTAAAAAGTAAATCTATGGGAATGACATTAACTAACGAAATGTCATATTTTGTCTCGATGATGATGTATCGTCATATTTTCTTACATTTCAAAGCGTAAGCGTTCGTAGAAATAGAAACGTTTGCCACTTGTATAAGGCGCCTGATGTTTAATGACGTTGTGTTCCACACACGCACTTAACTAGAAGAATCGGTTTCTTCACTTCACTCGCGATTTAACGACGCCCAGATTATACCTATCAGTGGAGACCCACTCAGGACGCGTATTTCTACTTATATCTATGTACATATTTATAGGAGCTGGACGCCTCGCTGCCTACTTACGTATCCATCAACAACGCCAAGATTGCCAAGGCCGTGTCGGAGTCGCGCGAGGCTTACGAGGCTAAAGTGCGGGGTGCGCGGTGCGGGGCACGTCCCCTGTGCTTGCACCCACTTGACGCGCCCGTGCTGCATGCTGAGGCCAGTGCTGCGGCAATGTCGGTCTACGACACGGCGGGGCCAGCGCAGGGGGATGACGTCGACACAGACAGGAACGAAATGCTGCAGGTAGAACAATTTTCTTTTGACGTCGTTGCTGGAAAACTAATCTATCCTAACGTGACTAAAGTTATCCAATATCATTTATCAGTATGACGAATGGACAGATGACCTCATACTAGAGGCGGGAAGACGCTGGATGCAAGCCGCTTCCAAGCGGTCTTTTTGGAAATCCATGGGGTAGGCTTGTGTCCAGCTGTGAACTTCTTATGGCTTAAATGATGATGATTTATCAGTACTTTTCTGTCACCAAAGCCAAAAACGAAAATAAAGAAGTGTTAATATAATTTACTGTATACTTGCTTTGTAGATCTGACTGTATAATGGTACTTTTTACTGTATAAAGGTATAGTTAAGACAGGCCTATACCCAGCAGCAAGGGCGTCGCCAGTCGCCAGGGCAAGTTAGTATTATGGAGGATGAGAAAAATATGAATTGTACATCATCATTATCTCAGCCATAAGAAGTCCACTGCTGGACATAGGCCTCCCCCATGGATTTCCAAAAAGACCGATTGAAAGCGGCTTGCATCCAGCGTCTTCCCGCCACTTGTATGAGGTAATCTGTCCACCTCGTGGCTGGTCTTCCTACGCTGCGCTTGCCGGTACGTGGTCTCCACTCGAGAACCTTTCGGCTCCATCGGCCATCAGTTCTCCGTGCTATGTGCCCTGCCCACTGCCACTTCAACTTGCTAATCCGCTGTGCTATATCAGTGACTTTTGTACGTCTACGTATCTCTTCATTTCTGATTCGATCTCGTAGAGAGACTCCGAGCATAGCCCTCTCCATAGCTCGTTGCGTGACCTTGAGCTTCCTTATAAGGCCCATAGTTAGGGACCACGTTTCAGTGCCGTATGTCATCACTGGTAATAGGTACACACTGGTTGTAAACTTTCGACTTGAGGGACTGGGGAATATGGGACGAGAAGACGTTGGAGAAGAAAGAGAGAAGAAGAAGAGTTGAAAGAGAAGAGGAGAAGAGTTGAGAGAAGAAGTTGGATGAATTGTACGTACAGGTACAATTGCACGGCCTTAGGACTTTGGTTGCTTTGTAGTTGGCTACATTTTTTAAATCTCTAGCCCCCCCCCCCCCCCCCTGGCGACGCCCTTGCCCAGCAGTAGGATAAAAAGGGCTGTGGATAATGATGATGATGAAGTCTAACATTTACAGTTTAAGATCACCTGTCAATTTTCAACTCATGTACCTCAAAATAACTCTGGACGGGTCTACTGAAATGCCTTCAGAAATCTGGATTTTATTTTAGGTATTTTTAATTATTTTGGTAGAACGAATTGTTTTTATGGCGACTGTGCTCGCTTTACAATGTTAATGTCTGCTCTGTTTGTTATGTCGAAAATGACGCTCAAATCTTAATCAGCTCTTCGTTAGCTACATGATTTATTTTCATTAAAAATAACATTATAATTTATTTCCTGCTGGGCAGTGGTTAGACGCGAAAGGTAAAGATCTGGTGGCGAGCAACAAGCTGAGTAACGCGTCAGCGCGCGCGGCGGCGGCCGCAGCGTACAGCGAGCACGTACAGCGCGCGAGCCGCGACGGCGCGCTCGGCGGTGAGCGGCTGCACCGTGAACATTCGGCCGCGCGTGCCGCCGCGCTCGCTGCTCTGCGCGCCGCGCGCTCGCGACCATCAGACCACGCGGACGATGACGACTGCTATTTGATGGAACTCCTCAACGTAAGAGCACTGACAATCTGGGGGGTAACCAAGCTTACTTTGATCTTTGTCATGCTCTCTCTACGAAAGAGCGAGACAAAAGTCAAAGTAATACTGAAATAAGACTGCTTGAACGCTTGTGGCCATCAGCCCCGGAGGCTGATATTTTTATCTATCTATATAGGTACTTACATATTATAAGATAGTCTGGCCTTAGCGCCTGATTGACGAGCTAAATGAGAAACACTTGACCTCATGCAAGTGGCAGGAAGACGCTGGATGCAAACTGCTTCATTCAATCCAATCCAATCGGTCTTTTTGGAAATCCACGGGGAGGCCTATGTCCAGCTGTGGACTTCTTACGGTTGAGATGATGAGTGACAGACAGCTTACGGCCAAAATCGCTGATCTTAGAGACATGAAATTTGGAGAATGCCTTGTGAGTGTATTCACTAAGGTCATGAATATTTTCTTACTGGATACCGTATAAGTACTTACACTAAAAAATATTTCTCAAGCACGAGTACAACTGCGCGATGCAGCTAGCATTAACAAACGGAAAACTCCAAGATATGGCTGTTCGTGGGAGATGCTTCTCTCCAACAGTAAAATAAAACAGGCGGACTATAATGATGATGGCACTAGATAATACAGCAGACTACTACAGAGCAAGGTTATTATTGTAGCATAATTGAGTCATTTCGATGAGTCTCATTCAAGTAGTTGTTGCCACAAAACAGACTTCTAAACGATAAGGACATTATTAGTCAGGTACCATTCTAGATTTAAGTACTCACTTATAAGTATAATATAGTTTCTATTCTAAAGCAGGTACCTACCTTTACTAAGCAAATGCCCTACCCTTATTCACAAAACTGTATCTCCATCTCTGTCATTTCCTTAAAGAATGACAGAGATGTAGATATAGTTTCGGAAACCGACAAGTTGTAAAGACCAATTAATCATCACCACCATGTACTTACTGAACTTTCTATCGTCGTGTCTAGGGATCATCAAATAATTTCTCAACAGAAAATCGACGACGAGTTCTCACACTGGGAGAGGTCAAACAGCAAGAGCAGCAGATCAGCACTACGCAGCGCTATATCGGAGTACGCGACACGCATGGCAGCCGTGTGGGGGCCGCACGCATGCGTGCACCCGAGCGCACTGACGCGGGAGCACAACGCGGCGCGCACGGCCGCCTGGGACGAGCTGCGAACAGAGACCGCTGCACAAGATGGCGACAGCGAACAACGCCAGTTATACGAGGTCAGCTCCACTATCACAGGCAGACCAGTCACCGAGAAACATTAGAGAACTACAATCTAGGAATCTTCACAGCTGGAGTGCATAGATAGAATGACGAGTTCCATCCTCGACCACATCATCGCTTACCATCAAGCCAGTTGTAGTCAATCGTTAGATCTATTTTATGTAAAAAATTATATTCAAGGAACTTTCCTTTCTAAATAAAAAATCTGGTTCTGGTTACAATTTCAGGCCTTGGATAGCCGCTACAGGGAGCTGGTTCGTACGAACGAAGCCGCGAACGAAGCGCTAGTGATAGCTGCGTACGGGGAGTACACACGCCGCATGGATGCTAAGTGCGCGCCGTCGCTCTTCTCCATCCTCGTCGTACCCTGGCTTATCAAGGTATTGGCCTTGTGGTTCAGTTGGTAGTATGTCTACCTGCTGAACTGTAAGGTCGTGGGTTCTATCCCCACCCAGGGCAAACGATTGTGTGATGAGCAATGGATGTTTGTTCTGTGTCTGGGTTTTTCTGTGTATCATATGTATATATTTACAAAAAAAAAGATGTATTCTATCAGCCATCTAGTTCCATAGTACAAGCTTTGCTTAGTTTGGACTAGATGGTGTTGTGTGAAATGTCCATAAATATTTATTATATTTATTTATTACTCTGCAACGACTAATTTGTATAACGAATGTGTAATTTTTTCAACCAATTTAAAAAAGGAGGAGGTTCTCTATTCGACTGTTTTTTTTTAAATGTTTGTTACCTCAGAACTTTCGACTGGGTGAACCGATTTTGATGATTCTTTTTTTATTTGAAAGCTGGTGCTTCCCGTGTGGTCCCATGTGGTGGTGTGGTTCTGACAATGGCATCCATGAGAAGTCGGTTGCTTCAGTTTTTTAATCTATAATTATCCGTTTTAGAGTTAAAAGGATGGAGTCCGCCTCCGCGCTACGCTGATACCCTTATTTTTATGAAATATAAATCTACGATTGACCACCAACCAACTTGCCTTCATTTATGATGACGGTGTGGGTGAGAATAAAGCTAGAAGATAATCTATTCACTCTAGCCTTGAAAATTCCAAGATTTAAGTTAAGAAAACAGAAATGGCGGCAAAGAATTTCATTCTTGTGCAGTACGCATCAAGAATGTGGACCGGTATCGCTGAGTATTTTCGTGATTATTTTCGCAGTGCTTCTTAGAATTCCATAGTAAGAGGAACCCTATAAATTTGCCAATGTCTATCCGCCTGTCTAACCGTCCATGCGCCACAGACATTTTATTGAGAGACTACCAGACCAGCCCTACATAAACGAGATTTGACATGTAGATGCGTTCTGTGAATTGCTACAAAATGTAGTAAAATATTCAAAAAAATGAAAGTGTATTGGGCTTCTTATTGTTCCTGTCGCGACCTTCATATAACTGTATAAATTGTTTCAGGTGATAGTGCAGCTGCCGCAGTATCACGAGAGCGCTTGTGACGAGGCGCGGGCGTACTTCCGGTCGCGGCGGCGCGTCGACCCGGCTGACGATGATGATGACTGCTACATTAGTCAACTCAAAGAGGTATTTTAAGAATATTTAATGCTGTTCATCTCGCGAGGAGACTATGATGTCTAAAGATATTTTTAAAACAAAGCTTCTTATTTTGAATCCCCGACCCAAAGGGTTTTGTTAGACTGTGTGTGTGTGTGTGTGTGTGGGTGTGTGTGTGTGGGTTTGTGTGGTGGGGATTCTTTGGTTTCTGTGTATATGTATGTATGTAACATCGTAACTCTCAAACGGATGGACCGATTTTGATCTAGGTTTTGACGTGACGTCTAATAAATCGATGAACGCCGGCTGCACTCACGAAAAAGTATGACTCATTGTCCCGTTACATCATCATCATCATCATCATCATTTCATCAATGTTTTGTTATGACGTTGTCACGTTAAACTATCGTTCGTAAACCGACTTTACTGACAACCAATTTTTTTGTTTGAAAGAAACTTTGAAAATGTTTTATGAAAATCGGCCAGTTTAGACGTTTTTTTTTATTTCGTGTGTTAAGTTTTCTTAAGCAGCAATGGTGTTAATGTTACAGAAACTAGGCGATGGGTACGACTTGTACTGCAACCCCCTGAAAGCACTCGCGCGAGAGTTCAACATCCCGCTACCATAACCAGCGCTCAAAACCAAAAACCATAATTATGACGCATTTCAAGCTATACAATATAAGTTTTACTGTAGTTAGAGCTACCTAATTTAAGATAAATAGACTGGTGATCAATAAGAACTTCGATTGTTTGAAAACACTCTCATTGATCACCAGTCCATTCTAGTTCATTAATTTTATCTCGGGAACTTATATTTATTGTGAAACTTGGTCGGCATTAGCCAGTGTCACTGTTAGATTAATAAGTACTCATTTATGTTCAACAAGTGTGTCGGATTGAGTGAATGAATGTGATACATACTTGGGAGTAGAGGATATTATTTTATATTGGTAGAAATTTTCACACAGCAATGTCTAGCTCCAACAAAGCTAAGTAAAATAAATCCACGTTGGAAAAACACGCTCAATGGTTAGCAACGGTATCACCGAAAATGGAGCGCGTTGTTTCAGAATAAATCTTTATCATAGGGTTCAATAAATCATTAATTTCAATAGTGCAAGCTTCAGGGCATTTCAATTTGATTTTCTTAGGAAAATATTAGTACATACATACAATCACGCCTTTTCCCCATTGGGAACATTCCAGAGACTTTCCACTTGCTACGATCCTGACAAGTCTTTCGCTTCTTCCACTTTCATTAAGATCTTCATGGCTGCTCGTTGGTTTCGGGTACTTTTGATCTAAATTTTCTCCAAAACGAATACGTTTTTATCCAAAATTTGGTCGTGATAGGTTGGCCTTCGTCGACCTTAACTAACTTACCCATTCAAGCTCGCACCAAATAAATCTGTTTCGTCAACCTTCCTTCATCCATTATCTCCACACGCCCGAACCATCTTAGCATCCCTGTCTCTATCTTTATCACTACATCGTCTAACATACCGCAACGTTCTCTTATCACACTGTTTGTCAATGTATCAACCAAATTCACTGGAGTGACTTTGGTGGATACATTCAGACTTCTCATTTCGACAACAGCAAAAATTTGAAAATATCAGAAATATACATTTTACTGGATAAAAATGTTATCTAATATACCCGTAGTATACTGTAATACCGTATACCGTAATTGTCCGTAATATACCGTATATACCCGTAACCTTAACATACCAGGAGGTAAATATTGTGTCTATTTACAACTCACTGAGTGTAAGAGACTGATTTTTTTTTTCATTGAAAATCAACTAGTGATCTCACCCTAAACAAAAAATCAAGTGATATTTTATATGTAGATAAGGAATTGCTATAGATCCACATGAAGTAATCTAAAAATAAATAATCAAACGATAATGTATTTAGAACACGATGCTAATTTAAAATTTTATTTTTTACAAAACAATTCTCTAAATTGCTATAATAAAGCATATTAAACCACGTGATGCGATATGAATGTTAAAAAGTACAAAATGGGTTGTATATTGCATCAGCGTAAGCCAAAATACTTTAGTAAAAATATTGTGCGCAGGGCAGACATTCACGAATACTGTTCAATTACATTATTTCAGGTTCTAAGCAACGCCAGTCTAACATTCTTTGATATTCATTAATCAACACATATGTAGAGTTGCCACATACAAATACAGCTTAGTCCAACTATAATACGCGCAAATCTTTTTGAAGGGTCTGAATTCAGGTATTAGTCGTGTGTGTATGTGTGTGTCGTGTGATTCGTGGATTGCGACGCGCTTGTTTCTGGTGCCTAAATATGCCTACGCACACTAACACGCATGTTGGAAGACGCGTCCGGGGGAGAGGTGCGGAGTGAGCGGGCGGAAGCTCTCCCCGTCGTAATCCCTCTCACAGTGTAGCCAACCCTACTGTTTTTTATTTTTGATAGACGACTCATTTTTAGGTTTCCTTTTTTTTTGCAAATAGAGATAGTGTAAATTCACTACGAACACTGACAATTTTTCATCTTTGTAGCAAAATCTCCATTACATAATCACTATATATTTCTGCTGTAGCTGTAGATTATTAAATATAGTTAAATAAAGCCCACCGGCAAAAAAAAGTCATGAAGTATGAACAAAAATCCGTCGATCCCTGCTTTCAAAACAATAATTAAGAAAAAAAGTGTGTGGAAACCTTAATAAATAAGCCAAACTCGTTTCTGTTGCCAGTTTTTTTTTTTATAAGAAAAAATGGCACTGAAGCAAACACTGTGTTTTTTTTGGTAGATCTACAGTTTTCTATAACTATAGGACCCGATCTACAGTTTTCTTCCAAAGCAGGGTTGGCAACACTGCTCATACATCGACATTATGCTTACTGCGCTCGCACCAACCTTTAAAAAGATTTGGCGTAGTATACATAAATAAATCTGGCAATAAAAGAGTGGCCTAGAGCATCCTATGGTAAAAAAGTACAAATAAATAAATAAATAAATAAATAAATATTTATGGACATTGCACACAACACCATCTAGCCCAAAGTAAGCAAAGCTTGTACTATGGAACTAGATGGCTGATAGAATACATATATACAAGAAGAATAGATTTACAATACGTAATCTGAACAATATTCGTCAATAAACATGTATAGCTGTTTCGGAGTCCCATGCACGCAATTTGGCGTGCTATTCAGAAGAGGTGAGCTGTTAAGTGGCGATGCAAATCTGGCAACAGGAAACTTTTATTACAGTAACTGGTATATTATTGTTGAAAATTTTGCCTGCATCCAGTCTTCTATATTTTATTAGTGGCATAGTAAACTTATGGAATAGCCAAGTGTTTGTTTTGCACCATTCACCTCTTCTATACAAAACACGCTTGAGTCATTATCCCGGCACCTCTTATGACAGATTAGAAAAATTGAGCCACTATTTCGTTAAAAAGTTTAACTTTTACATTCATTTAGACAATTATTTCAAAAGGTGTAAATTGTACAATATCTTAGTGTTTATGTCGTCAGAAACAATACAAAATATTCCTCCACATTTTAAAAAACTTCCATTTATCAGCCTTAGCACACTTGATCGCAATGAAACACATCGCAATGAAACGACAACTATAGTTTGTTCAAATTATCTGGTCGCATTTCATTTTTAAAATTTTTTTTTTTATAATAAATATGACACTTTAAAATCGCAGTTTATGGAAATTATGTTAACACAAAAAATCGGCCATTCTACCTAAGCTGAACAAACTCTAGTTAAGACATTATTCACCTCGATTATTGCCAAATCGTCCACAACTGTTTCTCCAAAACATTACCTAGAAATACAAAATAATGACGGCGGAACCATTGAATCTATTTTTTATTAATTTTTATTTTAAGTAATACGCATTTAGGTACAAGACTTTAAAAAGTTATAAACTAATGTTTTTGTTTACTGCGTTCTCCTTAAATGTTATATATAGCTACCATCGTTTCTCAAACTTATTTCTACCAGAGGATCATTCACCCTTGCAAAGATTGTATTAAAGGAGGTACTTACGGTCTTGATTAAGACGGTTAGCCACATAGAGGAGAATGTATTGTAATTACTTAAGAGAATCGTTGTCGCGCGATGTTTTGCCAGCAAATTACGCCTTTTTCACACAACAGGAGAAAAATGTATTCTACCCTCTAATATTATCCGATTTCTATAATTCTTTTTTTTATGTTTGAAACTATTAATGGGTATGCCTGTACGGTTTGCTTTTTCCAAAATTTACACTTTTGATTTTAGAACTTCGAAACTATAACGAAATTCGAAAAAAGCAAACATATAGTATAGTCATAGAAATTTATGATTTAAAAATCAGACACAAAAATTCATCGAAATTGGTAAATGTTTAAGATTAGAAAATAGTTTTCTCACGAGAAAACACTCAATACATTAAAGGTTGAGAAACGATGGCACGGACTTTGTATTAAAAGTAGGTAAATATAACCCAAAAATATGTCATAAATAACAAATCAATATAATTTATGTAACTTTATCAGCTTACTTCTAAGTTTGTTAAACTGCATTTTAACAGTACCTATGTAAGTAGTTTATAAGTTAAATGATAATAAAAAAATTAAGCATACTTATATTCACGAGTCACAAGAGTGCATAATACCTATAGCCGAACCGCTTAACTGAGCCTGTTCCTGAGGTATGGGAGCGGTACGGGAGGATTAACATGTAATAGCAACGCTGACGTCACGCGTCATTTGATGTACCGTAATATAACCCCTCCCGTACCGCTCCCATACCCCAGGAACACTCAGTTAAGCGGTTCGGCTATAGTATATCCTGTAATTTTTTCATCATTAAAATATTTTCCTAAATAAATACCTATAAAGAGAACAAAATCTTTTTAAATTATTTAATTTAATTTATTAATTAAAACGGCCATAGCCAATTACATTAATTATTACAAATAACATTAATAATGTTGTGTCACATATCAAAGACAATGTCAGTTTCATAATAAATAAAAAAGAAAGGCTGAATACAGTAAAAATAAAAATAATTATGCAATGCTTTCGCAATATGTCAAACATGCCGACATCAAATTCGACCATCCGTCCTCAAACACATCGCATTCAGGGTTAGCCTTCAAGAGAGCGTTGAGCGCTGCGAGAGTGCGAGGGATAGGCGAGTTGGAGTGAGCCGATGTCCGACAACGAGGCTCAGCAAACAACTTGTGATATCTGAGCCGGGAGTAGTTGTCGGGAACGTATATTTTACATATTTTGTCATGTAAATCAGGTGCATCTATATACCCTCGTAAAATTTTACACGTGATAGTCAATTGCTGCTTCTCCCGTCTGACTTGCAAAGAATTGTAACCTAAACAACCAAGTAAAAAATTTGTTGGATACATAAAAGGATAATATCCATGCAGACGCTTGTAAAGGTATCTGAGAAACGCTTTTTGTATCTTTTCCAGTTTAGAAATATACTTCTTCTGATGGGGATTCCATACGCACATAGAACTTTCTAATTTGCTACGTACCAAGGCACCGAATAATAAGCGGAAAACGTGAGGATTATGAAAATCCTTGGAATTCCTGAGAATAAAACCTAATTTCTTGAATGAATCTTTCGCTAGTACATCGATATGCTCGTGAAATGTTAATTTTTGGTCGAATATCACACCCAGATCTTTCATGACAGTCGAGCGAGTCATGGTAATACCGTTTATTTTGTACTCGAAACTAATTGGATGTCGCATTCGACCAAAAGTGACTGCATGACATTTGGAAATATTAAATTCCATTCCATTTGCCTGACACCATTGAGCAATATTGTCAATGTCCTGCTGTAAGGCAGCGCAATCAGCACACGACTTAATTTCAATGAAAAGTTTCAAATCGTCGGCATAAAACAGGCACTGCGCATATTTTATGACAGTGGGGAGATCATTCACCATCAGTAAAAACAATAATGGGCCAAGGATTGAACCCTGACTTATTCCGGAACGCGTATGATAGGGTCTAGATTCGTACAGTCCTAGCCGGACAAACTGCTGCCGGTCACGAAGATAGTCCGCAAGAAACCGGAGAAATCCCGGGGCAAAGCCTAAGGCACTGAGTTTAGCTAGCAGAATATCATTATTAACCCTATCAAATGCCTTCCGGAAGTCAAAGTAAAGCACGTCCACTTGGGAACCTTGGTCCAGTTTCGACGAAATGAAGTCAACAATTACCAGCAAGTTAGTGTCAACAGACTTCTTTTTCCTAAAACCATGCTGCGCCTGGCAAAGGTGCTTTTCCACTTGAGCATAAATATATTTATGAATTATGCTCTCCAAAATTTTTGCCGGCGATGAAAGCACGGCAATAGGTCTGTATTCCTCGACATTAGATTTATCCGAACCTTTCGGTATGGGGCTAACTCTAGATAATTTCCATTGTGAGGGATAGCGTCCTGTTTTTAACGCGTTATTAAAAATGTGACAGAGCGGTAAACATAGTTGCTTTCTGACCTGCTTTAAAACTGCAGGTGGGATACAATCTGGCCCGATAGAGCTACTGGGCTTCAATTTATTTATACCAAACATGACGTCACTAGGTGTAATTTGGAAGATGTTTATATAATTACTGTCGCAACTATGATCGGCGTTATACGCAAGCTCAACATCAAGTTTCGGTATATCGGGTAAAAAAACACTCTCAAAGAACCTAGCAAATGCCTCAGCCGCATGAACACCTGTGAATGATTCACCTTTATATGAGACGGTTGGTTCAAACCCGCCCTTGGTACGTAGGCTAGAGATGTGATGCCAAAACTGACGAGGATTTATCATTACCTTCTCCTCAATACTATCTAAATATGTGTTATACGCATCTGAAGTACGACGCTTAAGATCATTCCTGATAATAGAAAATTGTTTATAAATTTCGTCAGATTTCGTTAGCTTCCAAGATGCGTGCAATTTATTCTTGTGCTTTATGTCGCGGATTATATCCTTGGAAAACCAGACGGGATAGCGTCTAGATTTATTATTCATGCGGCGCTTTTTAGGCATGCATTCGTCAAAGCAATCGTAAATAATTCTGTAAAAATTATCGGTGGCGCCTTGGACATTATTTGCCTCCAATACAGAACTCCAAGAGCATTCATTTATCAATACATAAAGACGTTCGTAATCACATTTTTTGAAATTCCAATCCCTAGCACTACAAATATTGGTCGGTTCGAGACTATCTGAGCGTTTGGATGCGCTAATTTTAAACTCGATGTCTAAAGGAGGATGATATGGGTCGATTTTCACGATATTGTCAGTGGACGCGACAAATACTTCATGCTGATCACCACTCTCTTGTACCAACACAACATCTAGTATTCCCCCGAAATCATTCGTTACATAATTTTTATCGGTCAATCTACAATAAGTCGTAAAGTAACAATAGTAATCTGTAATAGTTGAAGAAGCACTATTTAAGTTTAAATCGCCGACAATCAGTACTGGTGCCTTCAACGAAACAATGACGCTTTCAACTTTACAGAACCATCGAAAGTACTCAAAATCGGGAGCTTTAGGCTTAATGTATACAACGCACACATAGAATTGTCGCCCATGCCATAAAAAAGAGGCCCATAGATCTTCACCAGTGTCAGTTTCAAAATTGCGGTGCCGATTCAGTACTATATGAGGTCGCGCTAGCAACGCGACGCCACCACACGGCGTGCTTCGATCTCGACGCAGAATACTCCAGCCCCCAAACACGAGTTCAGAGTCCGCTACAGAATTGTCCAGAAAAGTTTCTGTCGCTGCTACAATGTGGTATTCAGTCAGTGCTAGGTTGTTACGCCATGTTGATAGTTTACCTTTTAAGCCCCTTACATTCTGGTAGTAAAAATTCACGCTGACTATTTTCTTGTTAGAAATTTGTTGACCCACGAAAGGGCTGGTTATTTCTTGCCTTGGATGGAGCATTTCGGTTCAATTCCCTGTTGGCATTTGGAGCACCCACAGTCCTCTGGTATGGTATCCAAGGTTTTATTCTGGCGTTAATAGGCCACGCACCGGAGGAGAAACATAAGTCATACGCCGCAACCGGAACACCAATTTTATAGGATTTGTAATCTCCTCTTGGAATGAGTTCCTGCACTGTGCATATACCAACAGGACATATTTGGTGGAGATATGCTTTAATATCATCAATGTTTGAGGCCATGTTCCACAAATGTAAGTACCTCCGCGGCTCGATAGCTTTTAGAGTTGTTTTTGCTGGACTAGCAGTACCACATAAAGACGCTGGTCTCTGCCCTCTTCTTGTTTTTGTTTCCGTCCATTGCTTATCATCCGAATTGGTTGAAGTAGTTAGAATTTCCGGTGCCTTCATTGTCTGTATTTTAGAATTCACAGGTGAGTTTTCTTGGTAAGCTTGAGAAGAGCTCGGGGGTGCTTGGTCCACTGGAGCAGACGCAAGACAGGCAGGTGCTGCGGCTGGCAGTACAGGGGTCGCAGTAGGACATGATGGAACCACAACAGCAGATGTAGGAACTGCAGTAGCCTTTGTTTTGTTACTAGCGGTTTTTTTATATTTTCGTCTGTTTGGGATTTTAATGGTAGGAATGTCTGCTACCGTACCGGATGGTTCAACACGTGGAGTTTCTGTAGTCAAAACTATCTGAGAATTTATCAGAGCTCCCGCAGGTTGCGAGCAAGATTCGGTGTGAAATACTGGTATATTTTCGGCTTCCGTTACTGATTTCGTGGTGAGTGATAGTTGCTGAGAAATGTGAGCCTGACTAGCTGTAACAGAATCAATAATAGTAACAGTATTTTCAAGCTGTTTGCTAAGTTGTTTGACTTCGGTGGCATAGCTAGTGACAGTTGATTCGTAGTTAACAATAAGTTTTACAGCATGACTGAGCTGATCTTTCAACAAATATATTTCTTGACGAAGCATTTTAACATCATCAGTTGAGATCTCACCGCACTCTAGACTGCACGTGATGGAGCTGTCATTAATTAAGCACGGCGGTACAGGTTTCTTACGATGCGTGACGTAGTCAGAATCATAAGGTTTTTTTGTCAATCCAACGGGTGTAGTACTATTGTCGCCTCCTTTTTTTGCAGAGCAACAGCATTCTGGACATATCCACAGATCACAGAGCTCCCGCAACGATCCAACACCCGCGCATTCGTAATGATACACTTTGCAGCAATTGTCCTTGGAACATTGCAAATGCTCGTCATCATCAGTGATTTTGGCACAACACGCAGCGCAATTCATTTTCACGTTCACGTTTCAATTAAGAAAAAATAAAACAAAATAAAATAAAAAATTAAAACTTGCTGCTGCACTACACTGCGAGCGCTAGATGCTGCGGTACCACACAGCGAGCCGGTGAATCACGCGCTGCAGTGCGCCGCGACTCGGGGCCGTCCCGTGCGTAGCGCGTGATCGATGTGTAGCGGTTAGCAAAATATTTTAAAATTTTAAAATTAATTTGCTTGTATCTTCGTTGCTCCTGGTCCGATCTTCATCAAATAAGTGTCACTTTACACATCACTTGTTAAGGAACACACTGATATAAAATTTGTTTACAAACAATCACTTTTGACAACGATTTAGAAAAATATTTTATAACGCAAACTGGCGAGCTGTTGCCGCTGTGACAGTCTAATAATAAGTCTCATAGTCATTATAAGTAAGTACAATAAGTATATTTAAAAAACTTAACTGGTCCAGTAGTCAGTAACTTTTTTTACCAATTATATGTTAGGTCTCGTGAATCATCCAATGTCCCTTGCACTCTTACTGGGTATTTAGAATATTAAATAACTTTGCGTGAATAACTTTTCTCACCAAGTCTTCCAAAGTGCTTCGAAACATTAGTCTATAAATATAAATTATACCAATAACATAAACTATAATTGTGACTGAGTAGGTAGTCTGGTTTTATTTATCTTATTGCAGATATTCCAAAAAGATCGCTACAAAACAGAAACATTAATGTAATATTTTTTGCGAATATCCGAATTTTGTTGAAATTAAGAATGTCTGCCAGGATACGACCATACTGGTCTGTAATTTCGTCACTTTTGACAAACATTTTACGATAAATACGTCAGAGTAATGTAGTCACAAGTGGAAGACTGACCAACGTTTATAAATAATTTATTAATTATAGGTCGCGCCAAAGTTTGTGATCAGTATATATAGTAGCAAGCGTATTCCATCCGCGACCTGATCGTCGCTTTTCATTAGATGTTGTGGTCAAACGCAAGTCTGATCTGTTGTTATAAATAAATGGCCCCGCCCTTTTCTATATCGGTCTTTCACTGAAACCGTCTTTAATGTATAATGATATTACTTTCATAAAACAAGCTTGGAATGTTACTCGCGATCACTGGTCTTTGCGTCACTGTTTATGCGTCATCATCATTTAGTCTTTATTTTCATAACCCGCTAACATCGCCCGATAAACCTATGCTTACAGTTTGGCACGACCTATGTTAAATGCTTTTTTTCTCTGAACTATATACTGACTGCTACGAAGTTGCATTTTCGGTCCGTGTATGCGAAAACAAAATAATTGCAACATCAGAGAAATACGACATCCTTCGCGAGTTTTGTATAGAGCATACTGAGAAAAAAAAACAATTCCCAGCGAGTCACACATAATTCTATCTCGGCGTGACCTGTTGGGAATTTTCTTACGAACGAGTTGCACTATCAGAGATATTGCAATCTGAAGCTCGGTTCATACTGAGGTAGAGTCGATCTTCAGTTCGTAATTGGTTACGGAACTCCGGTTTCATAGACGTCCGAAGAGGATACGCTAACTTGAAACTGCATTATTTTGCTACAACGACACGGCACTCTATATCAATGTGAACCGACCCTAAAACTGCACTTTCAGGACTAGGAAAACGTTCTCCCTGTGCGTTATGGAAGGGTGTGCATAGATGGAAATATCGCTCTACTCGATGCGACTTCACATTCCAATGTTACTAACTTCTTGGGACTCGATGGAAAGAAAATTCCCAACAAATAATAATACTGTAACAGGATTGTAGATAAGTCGAAGGACCGTCTTTGGAGTACAAGATGCCGACTCGAGTAATCGAATACGTTAGTACGCGTAGTTGAAGCGTCCCAGTGAAGCTACGTGTAGAGAAGCGGTGGGAGCGGGGTGAGCGCAGGGCGGGGCGAGCGAGGCGAGCGGGGGGGCGGGGAGGGCTCAGCACACGCAGCCGCTCTCGTTTCCTTCTGCCTCCGCGCCCATCGGCGACTGCGTCTGCAGGTCCACCGCTGTTACAGCTGTGAGTTAAGGGAACACAAGCATACACTCAAGTAACAAGTTATAAATAAAATTCACAGCGGACCCGATCAAAATATAGAGTGTTAATAGATAAAAATAATAATTTAAAAAAATGTTAATAATTAACCAAACTCGCGTTTGACCGCCAATTCACGACTTCCAGGCGACTTCACTGACATGTATTTGTTATCTTTGCGGCACTTGAAATAATTAGGTACATAATACATATTTGTGTCTTCCTTTAGCTTAAGTGTCAAAAGCACTCGGGTCACTACGATTCTCGGAATCATTTGGTCATGTTTTAAATTCCGCATACCGTAGGTGGATTATCTTGCTATTTTTTTCTTTATCAGCCCTTTTTGTACAAACTGTCCCACTGCTGGGCGCAGGCCATCTTCTCATTGTGAGAAGGGTAAGACCATAGTCTGCCACGCTGGCCAAGTGCGGGTTGGCAGACTACACACATCTTCAAGATCATTGAGAACTCTCAGACATGTAGGTTTCCTCACGATGTTTTCCTTCACCGTTTGAAGTTGACGGCAATCAACAATACGCACATAACTTCGAGGTGCGTGCCGCGGGACCCAGGACCTGCGGATCGCAAGTTAGACGGTCTCCCGACTAGGCTTTTTTATTTTTTATACATTATAGATCTACGATTGACCACCAACTCGCCTGATATTAAGCGATGGTGTGGCCGAGGATGGAGCTCATCGATCTAGAAGATATCTATTCACTCTAGCCTTGAAAATTCCAAGATTGTAGGTCTCAGGAAACAGAGATGCTGCCGGAAACTGAAGAAATCTCTTTAGTCTTATTTTTATTTATTTATTTATTAATCAAATTAGTACCTACGAATTACACTAATGATAAATAAACATGCACCATTCACTCTTTTACTAAACATGTTTAGTAAAAAGGTGAATGCACGCGAGTCCAATAACAATAGTCATAATCAGAGTGCTCAAAAGAAATTAAATGTCATAAATGAGATATTGGATATTAAAATAAATGTCTTAAATATCTTTCTATACTTCCCGCAAATATTTTTGGAATCTAGATGCCCAAACGTGATTTGTGGAATGTTAACACGCATATGTTTCGTATACAAAGATACAAATGCAGTATTGGATATGCACTAAAACGCGGCGTAGGCAGACACGCGCGGTTGAAGGGCGGGTGGCGAGGGGGCAGTGGTTCTTCTTCGTCGCAACCCGCGCCCCTCGTACATCTGCGTGGTGTGCGGCCACATACTATAACCTCGGAGTTTTCAAAAATATTTATGGAATCTCTACTCTTATATTTTTACTCTATGTAATGAACAAGTAAAATGTCGGCCACTCTTACTATTGTTTGATCTTACGATGTCGTTTACTCGTTGCCTAATTCTAGAATTTTCTACTTATACCTATAGTCTTATAAGTATCTACTAATACTAACTAAAAAAAAAAAAAAAAAAAAAAAAATTATAAAGGCTACGAGTCTGAACGCTGACGATACGGACGACAAGCCGATACAGAATTTAGGATAGGCACTGTAAGTTAGTACAACGTGAATTATCACGTGGTTTCACTCTATATTCTGCAATTGCAACATCTAAGACGATTCCTTCACTACTCCACACGATGCGGCGGCAACGTATTTTTAACCGACATCAAAAAATGAGGAGTTTCTCAATTCTACATTTTTTTCTGTAGGTATGTTTGTTCAGCGATTACTTTGCCAATTATGAATTTATTTTGATGATTATTTTTTTTGTTTGGTAGCTTATACTTCACAGGTCTCATATAAATTTTATCAAAATCGGTCCAGTACTTTGGTTTTTATAACAAAATAACTGGAAAAATATGTCGTCGAAGTAAACGAATTGTGTATTTTGAAGTCTGTTTTTTCAGTTTTTTAAACTATAACTATTCAATGTACAAACTACCTTCATTTGTATGGATCACACGCAACACACCGCCTCTCTGCGATGGATGCACTTACTTTTTCGATGCCGTCGCGCATATGCGACACGCCAGATATGGCACATTGGGTTCCATATTTACTATTGATATCGCGGAAAAGATTTAGACGTCGCTGTCACGCTGCGCGTTGGTATTGGCACGGATCTATCCACACAGATTACGAATCTCCGCTGACACTCACGATTTTCCATCTTTCCGCGCTCCGCTGCATGCCGCAGGTGTAATGTATGTCATGAGAATCGCCAACAGATAAAAAAAACGACAAACCCATCACTCTGCGTCCATGCTCTGTATTAACCAAGAGTTACACACTATGAATCAGATTTACCGTTATTTACATTTACCGTCCATGCTCTGTCTGTATTAACCAAGAGTTACACACTATGAATCAAATTTACCGTTATTTACATTTACCGTCCATGCTCTGTCTGTATTAACCAAAAGTTACACACTATGAATCAGATTTACCGTTTGTATCGTCAGTGACCAGACTTTCAACCCAAGGACGGATATAAAAGCCAGAAAGTACTTTTGTATAGTTTATTTAAAAATAAGTCAGCGTGTATAAATAAGATTTATGTACAAATCATAAGTGATATGCGATCAGTGGTGTGTTGCCTAATTATGCAATCAACAAAATATCATAGAAATCACAGTATCCATTACATCAAAATTACTCCATGTACAACATATTAGCGTTCAATTGCTCAATCCCACTTTGTTGATCTGACTGTCTGCGTAAGTGCTAGTCACAAAACAGAGAAAGGCAGACGGAATGCCCAGAACGCGAAAAGTGAAAAAAGTATAAGAATACGAAATCATGTTGAACTGTGGTTTAGCTTGAACAATTAATTAGATAATAAAGAAGTTCCTTTAACTGGCTTTTAGTTATATTGTATGATCTAAATCTTGCAACTGAATTTTAAACCAATTATCCTCAACAGATCGAGGTGACATTTTACTTATCACATAGAATGATGTCAGTTATGAATGACATCATTCTAAATCCAATATGGGCGAATTCTAAGGATTGTGGACCAACTATTTTTTATGAGACCTAATTATGTGGATATCAAATAAAAGAATTTACTAAGAAGTATACGAAAATAATGATAATATCAGTTATCACACTAGAAAGGAATTTAGAGATAACAAAGACTATTTAGCACTTAATCGTTCTCTACTTCAAAAAAATCAATTTGTGGTTGTTTGTTAAAAAGTTCGTTTCATTTTCGAGTTACTAGCGTTCCATCTGCTTTTTCTCTAGCCTGAGGCTAAAATGATGAATATTCTAAAGCTCCACGCTTTCGAAGCATGCGCAAGGTAATAAATTCAAAATAGGCAAGAATGGTAAAATAATTCAGTGTTCAGATACACCATCAAAGAAACCAAACTAAAAAAAGTCCTGTACCAATGAAAAATAGCTTGTAATGGCAGTTAATATTAGTTATAAAATAATGATACAATTAGTGCCATCAGCGAATCGATAACTATTGCAATTCCCACTAGATTGAATTATCAGCCTTTTGAGCATATCAGTAACACTACACACTATCATGTAGCTATGCGTCTACGAGCTTGTAACCCCTAGAAAGATAACACTGGCATTCTAAATATTATCCAAGTGTTGAAGAGAATAATGCGCTCTCATTGGCTAATACACCACTGCGCAACAAAGATGTCGATAGAAATTATGTATTAAGTAAGCGAGAAACAATACAAATAAATTTACTTACAGTAAATGTTGTACTAAAGCGAAATTTTCCAGGCAAACGAGATTTAGGTATACACAGAGTTTACAAGGTTCAAAGTTCTGTGGCATTTTGATTGATATGGAGACGGCAAAATTACTTTTTAAGTTGCGGATTTAGACGGACTACCAAAATTCTTTTCTTGAGTTTATATACTCGATACTATGTATAAATAACCTAGGAGAAGCAAGCGGCTTGAGTAAAGGATATAAATTGGATTGTTTGGGTTAAAATAAATGTAAACCTATGGAGTCACACTGAATCAAGCCCAATTCCATCTCCTTGACGAAATCCGCCTGCCATTTCTGTATAAAACTGCGGTATAAAATATGAAATGAAAAGATGCAACTCAATTAAAAAAATAGTTACAATTTTATTAATAACTTAATAAGCTTACAATTAAGATCGAACATCAAGTCAAACTTAAAATGTACATACAAGTAATCGCGAATATTTTTATTCAAATAACAAAGCCACATTGGAATGCTACATTTATTTTAATGTTTTACTATCAAAGATTGGTAAAAAATATGGCCGATTAAATAAGCCGACAATGTTTTTTTTTTCAATGTTGGCTTCACGCGCACACCGCGTTATGACAATGTCAAGTATTATTATGAAAACTTAGTCAAAAACTAGGCTCAGTCTATTAACACTCTAGAATAAAAATTATGCTCTCGTAAAGTTGCGGAAACTAACATAAAGCTTCAAAGAGAGCAAGTCCGATAATAGTCGTCGGTTACTTTAAAAAAAACATTATCGACAAATTTAATTTACTAATTACAATTAAATTATTGAAAGCTAGTGACGTTTTCACTAATAATGTTATACAATCGTAATTAATCCTTAAGCGCTAAATAAATAAATAATACTAATGTACAAAAGACTTCAGCGACACTTTTTATGAAACAGAAAAGTAATGAAAATAATCTTCAAATATCTTTATATCAAAACCAATTGCAGGAGCTGTAAAAATTCAAATTTTAGCATATAGTGCAGTAAATGTTGTTGTTTTATGTCTTACAATTGAATTTTCTAGAAATGTATAATATAACATACTCTACTTGTCCCGTTATCGCGAATTTAATTTCCTATCAAGGAGAAGTAAATATAAGACATAAACCTATATCTTATGCGTTTAAGATTCTTAGGCAAAAAACTTTTTTTATATTTTAATAGAAATTAAACCTAAAAATGTTATGAAATTAGTGCATCAATAAGCCAATTAATTGGAATAAGAATTAAAATACTATTCATATAAAGTGTCGCCGTGATCAAAAGCTATGTACAAAATATAGAGCAGCTCTTATATATTTATATTTTTTTAAATAAATCGCTATTTATTGCAGATTTCTTTTAATATAATATTTATTTCATAAAAATTATGCCTGGCGTCATCCGCTGAATGTTGTCCCTAATTTAGATTTTTCGTAAAAAACACAATACTTTTTTTATGTTACTTTTTATGCTATGATCCCAGGATTGAATTTTATTTATCCAAAATAATGATAACACCTATCGCACCATGGCTATAAATATTTACCAATTGACCATATGAATGATAATTATCGAAAAATCTCGAGATAAGTCGTAACTTTAAATTCTACAACATAACTTATCAATAAGTAGCCAAAGATACACATTACCACACGAAACTGCGAAAATTCGATACTATCGGTTTTTACCAGAGACAAGATTCAGCAAAAGACTTAGAAGTGGCGACTGACAAATCATTCAGTAATGTAACCGAATGATCGTTTGTATAATTAATCTGCATAGTGGGGTTTAGTACTTTTACGTACGTACGAAGAGTAGACCCAGTACAGTTTTACAGCTCATTGCGAAAGTGGTGGAGAGATTTGCAAGGCAAATTTCTCAGCTTTACATTTTAGGTACAATACATAATACATCGCTTCTTCGTCAGACGAAAAATCGACTACTGCGCATCCAAGGTCATTATAAAACCGTGGTGCTACGTATACCAAATTGACGTTTCAAATTCCATTCTACGTCAGATTTGAGTATTCAGTTTATGAGTATTACGTACGTGAGTATACGTACTTAGCCCCAAGTCAGCCGCCACCAATCATGTAAATACGCATAAATGCGTTCGTGTGACGTCACATGACGCTATTTGCCTAGACAGACTTGCGTATATATTAGACTCGTACAAGTGCATATTTTGTTTTCTACATGTAACTATACTACTGTGAGCAATTAAACCCATTCTTGTTAGCATGATGCACAGAGTTCATAGCGAGCAATGATTCAATAATAGAGCTTTTGAGTGTTATTTAAAAAATATAGTTCATAGGTCGAATTAAGGTCACCTTTCTTTACACACTTTTGTTCAATGCTAATTTCACTTACGGTACATATATTTGGCGACTACAGTAATCTTAAGAGTAGACTTGTCAAAAATATACCAATATACACAAATGAAAGTACATTGACGCCTTTTTACGACGATAGTATGTACACACACGCGAGTGAGCGAGAGGATGACCAAATCACTGCGCATGACTTTCTCACTTCATTCGCGCACCTTTTTGCTTATGGGTACACTGAAATCGCTGTATCTTCGTAATTTATCATCCACTTTTAATATTTTATTCACAGAAATGATTGAATTCCAATAAATAAAAATGTGGACAAGCTCTATCATCTCCTCCGTCTAATCTGATAAAGTTAAAATACGCAAGTCTAAGGCCATATAAACGCCACAAAATTCGCTTGGGATGAGGGTACAAGTTCCTACGAGTAAAAGAGAAATGCTTGTCATCTTCCCGTCGAGCGAAGCGACGGCACTAGCACGCGCAGCCGCCGTCCGGCTCCTTGCTGTCGCCGGGCGCTTGTCGCAGAATCACCTCGTGCACTGGACACACACACATTAAGGAAAATAGACGGACTACTGGTCTGATCCTTGAAACTGTCAACCAATGGACGGCCAGGACGATAATGATATGTTCTATCTCATTAATTTGCAAAGGGTTAATTAAAAACGGATATCTCTAAGCGATAAGGCCGCCAATTAAAAACCAAACCCTAAGTACTTAATGTTATCTTGTTATTAATTGGTATTTAATAAAGTCTTATCTGTCTATCAGTATGTATAACTTTTCAAATTCGGTATCGGGTCGGACACTATATCTCCATCTCTGTCATATCCATATAGAATGACAGAGAGATATATTTTCCAGGCCGATTCCGAATCCGGCAATTTGTGAATAGCCCTGCTAATCAGGGATGTTATTCGCGAGACAGACAGGACGAGCGCGGGGAGCGGGTGAGGATCCAAAGATAGGCGGAGGGCGGAAAGTTTCCGTTCTATCTGGGGGCACGGCAGTGGCCCCGGCCAAGTCGAGCGGCAAGGCCACGCCGTATTTATAATACTATTAATGTTATTGTATGCCTGTAGACTAGTTTATGCCTTGTTAAACACGTCGCGTCCATTGGTTTACATGTTCAATTTGTAGAATGACAAAATAATTTGTCATTACGGTATTTTTATCTTATAGAACTTAGTCAAACTCAACTTTATTTTATTGTGTAATTTAACGTGCTATAAAATATTATACATATAAAAAAGCGCAAATAAATCAATATAAACATATACGTAATTCAATTCACAGCACCAATGATGTTACATGAATTTAATGATATGAAACAAAATACATGCAAGTTATGTTATTACAGGCTAGGAACATGACCAAGGCTGATCTGATCTTAAGCCAGTGTGGTCGAAGATGGATAAGAAAGCATACTCATCTTGGAATAGTAACTGGCTCAGAAGTTATCAAATAGATGGTTTTACCTAGCCAGTCAATCAGCCATAAAATACCCTACCACCATGATATAGCCAACGATGTTTTCCTTCAGTAAAAGCTGGGATCGTTGTTTGCATTCAAACCCACTCCAGCCGGCATGAGAATCATGAAAACCCGCACCAGCCGGCATGAGAATCATTAAAACCCGCACCAGCCGGCATGAGAATCATTAAAACCCGCACCAGCCGGCATGAGAATCTAACTAACGCATAAAAACGGAGCTATCACTGCCTCACGACTTCTTAAAGATATATTAAAATATTGCAAATGGGTGTTTCATTAAAAAAAACATACTTCTTTCCATAGCATGATCTCCATTGGTACTATGAATTGTCAGACAAGCGGTTATAAAGCAATGTCATACCATGAATTGTATCCACATCATAAACATATATTAATGACATAAATATTAGTAATTTTACTTACAACACAGATGTTAGCTGTTATAACCATCACCCACAAACGGATCCGCAGGCACCGCACTAGTTTTAAATGTTTAATTTTTGAAAGGAGTGAGGTTAGCTGCAAAACCATACTAAAAGAATTTCGCTTCTACAAAAAAAATCGGTCTCGCTCTGTTTTTATATAAAATTATTAAAGATAGTTATAAAAAAATTGGTAATTAGGTGAATGACTTTTTTTTCCTCAACCACTCAATTGTCGTTCAACTTAAAAGATACAAAAATAAAAAAGACAAAAATCGAAATATTTCATAATCCTGTTTTACCCGTATTAATTTACAGTCTATTATTGGATATTACTAGCTATTTTTATTTTTATTTCAATGAGATATTTCCGAGTGAAAATTATATAATTTTAAATAAAAGATATCGCGCAAGAGCGGGATAACAAACATTTTTTTACCAACTCATATCCCTAATTAATGAGAAGACGCTAAAAGTAACTCACGACGCGTGCCACTTTCGATGACAGAGACGGAGATCATTGCGCCCAATGGCCGCTATATGTCTATCTCTCTCGAATAAAACGAGACGGTCAAGCGTCACAGTTAGAACGAATATTTCACTATTATTTCGAGACCAATATGGAATGAATTTTATTTCATAGGAATAATAGTTTTAATTGATAACATACTAAAATGTAATACATTTACTAAAAAATATATTTGATCGGTCAATAAACTTCCGAGATATAAACATTTAAAGTTTTAGGGGAGGGATGCTCTGTCCCTCTCTCGCGAAACAGTTTGTATTGAATTTGTACGGCGAATATGATGCACGACGTCATCTAACGCGATCGTTTGAGGAGAGCACACGATCGCGATTTGAGTGTGCCACTCGTTTCTCTCTATAATCCGACTTCTCATGGATAGTAGTATTCTAGACAGAATGATATCATATAATGTTTCAAACGGACTCGCAGCTAACTTCACATGAAATCGTTTAAAAACCGTTTCATTCACAGCCAAACACACCCGAACACCCGTTATAAACAAAACGACATGACATTCTAGCAATATGAAATCTGCAAACATCATAAATAATATTAAAAAAATTCGTGTTCAACTGTGCAAGTATTGAGCGTGTTATACTTGGTACATATCGCATAATTACTCTGCAGATTACAATACTTATAAGTGGAAAAGTATCCTTATACAAGTCTACAGGTTATATATCCCAGATAAATTTCTACCTAAAAGCCACCACGCAGGGGAAAAACGATGATATTGTGAATTCGTCTGTCATCTCACTCGCACAACGCATGCGAAATAAATGTTTTCTAGCACGATCAAGTACCTATTGTGAGTTTTTACATATATTCCCCGTCTGTACATATATAGATATTCGCACTTCACACATAGAAAAATCCTATCACTCGGTAACACAGTGTGGGTGTCAGCCATACAAATAATATAAGATACTTAGTATAGGATACTAATCGTCTGTAAGTAGCGTAATATGAGAGGGAGCTAAATAGTAATTTCTGTTCATTTGTATAGTATTTTTTTAAAAGGATACTGTCTTCCGGAGGCTTGCTTTCTGCGGAATCCATGCCGGGTAAGGCGGCCGCCACTCGTCGGAATAACTGGAATTGTACAGATTATATTTTAGACTTAGAAATTACAGATTTACTAGCTGCACCCCGCGGAGTCACTCGCGTAGTGCTGAAAATTGGTGATGAGACGATGATAAAATATATGTCCTATGTCCTTTTCTAGGTCAGTCAACAACATATAAACAGATTAAAAGTTACATTCAAATTTGGCGCTGGTTCCAATTGACATGACATTCCGCTCTTTAGTGGACCCCTTCCTTGTCCCGCTTGTCCGACAAGTCAACTTTGTTGCCGAGCAAGTCGAGCAACAGTATTACCTAAATTTATAGACAGTTCAAAAAACAATCAAAAATATCGATTAAAGTATTACCTGTTTAACGTTGTATCCTGCCTTGGCGCTGGTTTCAATGAACATCACATTCAGCTCTTTGGCCTTGCGGTCGCCGTCCTCGGTCGACACCTGCCGCTTGTCCGACAAGTCAGTCTTGTTGCCGACCAACATGATGATGACGTCAGAGCCACGCTCCGTGCGCACGTCGTCGATCCATTTGGAGGTCTGGTGGAATGAGTTCGCATCTGTAATAGAAACAAAGGAGTTCTATTTTAATTAAGCTTTTTATGGACGTTAAAAATATTTTATGAGTATTATTAGGCATGGTTTTATAATATTTTTAAAGAATTTTTTTTTTATTACCTACTAGATGACCCGGCGTATTTCGTATCACCTATCTTTCCCTGGACTGTGACAAACATTTCAAAACCAAAATCAGCTAAATCGGCCCAGCCATGCTCGAGTTTTAGCGAGACAAACGAACAGCAATTGATTTTTATATATATAGAGATTATTAAGATACGCTATAATATGCTAAATTTTACTTTTATTGCAATGAAAATGTATTAATAACTGAGAGGTAACTTATTTTCCTGTCTTTGTCTGAAATATGTGAAATATTTCAGAATTGCAGAACAGGTATTTGAAGCAGTTTTCAACAGAAAATGTCGTATTATCCTGGTCGATTGTTAAAATATCTGTAATAATTGAAGATCATAAGAAATAGTAATACATATTATATAGCATACTTAGTAACTTAGTTCAAATGAAAGGTAAAAACAACACAAATATAATAACGTGGACCTTGCAACTGTCAGTTACATAGAAATAACACGAATTGTAAATATAATTAAACTGCTTATAAATAAGTGTAAATAACCGCATCGCTCAAATTCCCTTTTAAACCACCGACTGAAATGAGTGCCACGCTTACAGTTTGTACCAAAGCGCGCGACACTCTAGCATTACATGAACATATAAGTAGATAATAACATTATAATTTGCTAAATAAATATATGAAGATAGGTAATTGTATAAATATGCCAATAAAATCAAAATAATATAACATGTCAAATAATTAAATAATACCGGAAAAAAGAAATAGACATGTGTATTATTGTGTATCATGTGTGTGGCATCGGAAGGACCGATAATGATCTAGTTTTTTTAAAGAGGATTTAATTAATTAAGTGTGTGCTTTAAAATCGATTCATCCGTTTGTCATGTCATGTCGAGGATTTTTAGTTTTCTTGTATCGTGCTCCCGATAAAACTTGAAAAAAGCTTTTAGAGCAGGTCTGTCCTGATTATAATCTGTCTTTAAATCGCGACTAAACTGGTTTCTTAAATGTAGAATCTCGATATGTCTCGATGATAAGGCGTCGTATTAAGATCCGTGATGTTAAAATAACAATCCCGAAACTCAACTAGAGCTAGCTGTTGCCAGATTCTAGAAAACAAAGGGTCGGACGACCTGCTAAGCTACGTTGCTATGGATGCGTTTGATAACCACCAATCATATTCATTGGGCCACATAGCATAGCACTGGTGGAAAAGAGTTCAACTAAGCTGTTTTTTTTATATTGAAGGAAGCATGCTATGGATAGAAGCTATGTGTGTGTGTTATGGATTGGCAGAGCAAGGATGGGTGGCGTGGGCGCATCTATCCCCTCCCGCGTCGCAGCCGCTCCCCGTGCCTTCTCGACCGTCGATACATCGCTGCATCGTATAGCTCGATCGAGCTAAGCATCTTATTTCGCGGCGCTGCATCTTCATAGCACATCTTACTCGCCAAGCTACACAGCTTAGCAATAGTGGAAACGGTCACATAGATTCCGAGCTTTGCTTTCGCACCCTCGCAGCTTAGCTGCATAGCACATCTCTGGTGGAAAAGCACCCTTAGGCTGAAAATGATGATGAAATAGGTAGCGAATGCATGTTTGTAGCCGACAGCAGCAGACGACGTGTCGTCGCATTGTTACGCAGCGACACGTCGTCGGCACGTCACACGTATTTCAGTAGGCTTAGACTAGTGGCAAACGCTTATTTTTATGTCAAAATTAACTTTGCTTGCTTTAACCTAAGTTTCGATTTGTCTTTACCCAAAATGCCTGAATGGCTACACACACGCATGTTTGTGGTGCAAAATCAGAATAAGAAGAATCACAGAGAATTTAGTCAGTGGACCGGCGAGCTGTGAGGTTAATCGGTGACGATAAACTAGCTGCCAAGAAGCTACTTAATCTCGAGCACCGCTGTAAAGTAGCATGTCTGTCTATTTTCTACAGGATTCATTTCGAGGAATGTGCGCAAGAGCCTCGCGACCTAATTCTACCCTCCCCATTCCACTAGAGGACTAGCAGAAAGTCGGCGAATTACCACCCATTTCTCATTGAAATGGAAAAACCCGTACACAGCGATATCGATCCACATTCTTGATGCGTACTGCACATGAATGGAATTCTTTGTCGCCATCTTTGTTTCCTTAGACCTACAATCTTGGAATTTTCAAGGCTAGAGTGAATAAATATCTTCTGGATCGACGAGCTCCATCCTCGTCCAGACCGTCGCGTACATCAGGCGAGTTTGTGGTCAATCGTAGATCTATCTTGCATGTATAAGTAGTTTTTTTACGCCGATAGATGGTGAATGCGGCGCTATAGTGGGTTTAGGTTCCATCCACGAATTTTACAAATTTTCTTATGGATACAAGTATCGTCATCGATGAAAATTGTTACGTATGATAACGAGACAGCCATATATTTCTCACGCTTATCAGACTTTTTTTGAATAATAACCTGAGATAAAATAAATAATTTATGGTAATCGTGAGCGGCAGCAATTTCACATTATCTATTGCGCGTCAGGTAAAATCGTTTACAAAGAACAAAATTCGTTATCAGGCTTATACATATTATAAATACCCGCAAAAGCTTTGATGTGAAGATAAGATCTAAACCTAATATTTCAGTATCCATTAAGATTGCATCAATATTAAATAATATATAATAAGTGTCTACAGAGTGAGGCTTTTCTACCTGCTCTATTGTGTGTCATTTTGTTATATACATATATACTAAACATACAAATATAAACACATCCGAAAAACATCGCCTCCCTTCTTGCGCAGTCGGGTATTGAGAGTAATTAAAAGAATACATTATATAGTCTACAAATACCAAAGGTCGCGCTCAAAGCGCATAGCTAACTCTATCAAAAAATTTAAACATAATATAAAATCACCGATGATTTTGTGTACTCAGGAAAAAAAAACTGCGATATCTTTTAACTTGTCCGAGTTCCAAAATGTATGTTTTTTTTAAACTCCGTCGCTAATATAAATGTTATCTGAATATCACTTTTTTTTTATTAACAAAACTGTCTCTCATTTTTATAATAAAAATATTGTTATGCTCGAGAGATAGCTGCGCACTTTGAGCACATAATTATATTATAAGTATATTCTCATTACATAGCTTATGATGTTTTAAATTATCCCGTGAGAGTACAATAATTCCAGTACATAACATCAACAAAAACGGACTTTTTCCTTTGCCGTCAAGAGTTTCAGTGGGTTTACGAGCAATTATTTTATTTTATCGCCTTATCTACTGACTTGCTGATTTAAATTCGTTGTAGGTCATAAAATTTCCGTTCGTAACACTTACACAGTTGTTTTATAGGTAAAGCAAATGTAGTCTATTCGAGAAACACAGTTTAGTGAAATTGCAAAAGAGTACTTATCTAAATTGAAAGATAATCGAAATATCCGATCGTATAAGAGAGATTTGCATTACGTAATATTTACTAGTTTGCAAAGAACTACCGTACAATGTATTTAATGAACATTCTTTTTCACTTGCCCACACTCAGGCACTTGATCGAACACTTATTGAATAAAACACCACCATTTTTATAGCATTAATGTTCAAAATAACACAATTTTAGAAAAATAAAACAAAGCAAACAACATGTTACTAAGACGTTCCCGACAAAACTCGAAATATTACTTAGGAACAAAAAAAAACTGTTAAGATTAAATTTAGTTCTGTTATTATCACCTATGATGAGCCTAGGATAATCAGAGAGTAAATATGGAACCCACACCTTTTAAAATCGGTCAAACCGATCACGTTTACGTAGGTATTTGGTTGTTTCTCATTCTTCACTTGGCATAACGAAAACTCTTTACGTGCAAACTTTATTACTTACGTCCCTTGAGTTCCGTTATAAAGAGTTTACACTATGTTCACTAGAAAACAAGTATAAGTTTAGAAAACTCAAAAACCCCCGGCAAAAAACCGGCTGAACCGATTTTGATGAAACATAGCTAAGAACACTCCCGACTAATTCACCTTTCAAACAAAAAAAAAACAAAATCAAAATCGATTCATCCATTCGGGAGCTACAATGCCATACACACACACACGCAGTCACGTGAAACTTATAACACCCCGTAGTTTTTTTGCGTCAAGGGTTAAAAAACAAGCCTCCTTTTTGGACAGTCAGGTAAAAAATATGTGTAAGAAACTTGCAAAAATCAACATACCTTATGTCATAGCAGTACCAAGCTTCAGAAGAGCCATTGAATCAATATTGGTAGCTCTCCGTGTGAGAGCCAGTTGCATTTCCAGGCCGAGCGATGTTACCTAGGTACTTAAATATTTCAACACCCCGGAGGCGTCCAAATTTTACAAACTCTAAAATCCCCTAAGTAAAGAACGGCTGAAAATATTCTGTCGATACATAGCTAAGAACATTCTCGACGAAATCTTCTTTCAAACAAAGAAACTAGATCAAAATCGGTTTATTTGTTCGGGAGCTACGATACCACAGACAGACACGTCTAACTTATAACGCCCCTCGTTTCGCGTTGGTGGTTAAAAACCTGAGAAAATATTTTTTTTTCTTAATTGGAAGGAAAATTATGTTAATTGGGACTTTTTTGATTGCCTATTTAAAATTAATTAATATCACAAAAGCGATAGTAAGTCTGGCTTTTATTTGTTAGCTTTTTACGATCAAACGGCTGAATCGAAAGAAGTAGGTAGTGAAATTTGGTGCAGAGACAGCGCTACCTTTAGAACCCGAAGACAGACAGGCTACATTTCAACATCACCGTTATTCATCACCACGCAAGTAAATTCGCGAGGCACACCTAGTATCAAAATAAATTTCTTTCTTAGAGAACCTCATTAAATTATACGATAATTATATTTTTAATGATTTTTTATTTTTTTATAGATATGCGTTACAGCGAATATTTTCTTGATGTTAAGCGATATATCGCGGTATTTGCTGTCTACGTTGAAGTGCACTTGTCAAAACCTATATTTTACGCATCATCTACTGCGACTTCCAATATTCTGTAAAACCAAAATTATCGATATCATGTCACTAAGCATTATCTAATCTATCTAATAACTTTAAACGAGCAATTCTTGTATATTATATCATCTGAATCTCGGAACCGGCTCCAACGAATTTAATGAAATTTGGTTTGTAGGTAGATTAGGGGCCGATAAATCGATCTTGCTAGGTTTCGAATCAGGGTTTGCTCGTATTTTCAGTCATAAAAAATTCATGTGGAGCTCGGTCGCCCAGGTACTAATACTTTTCTTTTTATATATATAAATATATTTAATCTGAATCTCGGAAACGGCTTCAACGATTTTAATGAAATTTGGTTTGTAGGTAGATTAGAGGACGATAAATCGATCTTGCTAGGTTTAATTTTTAGTGAACCCGGGTTTGCTCGTATATTCAGTCATAAAAAATCCAAAAAAGAGTGGAGCTCGGTCGACCAGGTAATTGTAATAATACTGACACATTGAATGACTATTTTTTTACGAAGTTAATAAAATAGTAGGGATAACATTTAATGACAAAATATTGCCAGTGTTAAAGACACCCATATTTAAGCGGAAGAGAAAACCCACTAACAGAGCGTATTCCATAATTTAGAAGTTCATAAAATAGTAGTGGACTCAAAGCGGTTCAGTCGGGTTGTAGGAATATCCGCCAAAAACCATTTTCACTTTCCAGGCTATTAGGCATCCATAATCAATATCAAGTAATAATCACAATCAAAACTCTTCACAGAATATGAAAGGCTATAATGTCCAAAACTCGGACTTTGACCAAGGTGAAAGTTCTACAAACGGGGACATCACATTTCATAATGTGCCAACGTACCAATCGATATAACGACACGAAACCAGCTAACGTTCTTCAAATTCATCAGCCATCTAGAATTCCTGCTCAAATACAAAGCTAGACAGAGTAAATCCACGATCCGATCGGTATAATTTCTGAACATCGAAATCGACGCAGACCGGGCCAAGGCTCTACGCCACCCCTACGCAAGCAAATATTTGCCTCGGGCTGCTCCAATCACGACGCAAATATAACCTTTGTTACACTAAAATAAGGTGTACAATAGATTGAACGGAATGTTTTAATTAAGACCCTGTCTTCGCAGATGGATGCGGTATAAAACAGCGTCTAAATGATGATATTGGCTACGAGGCTGTAATGAATCTCGACTTAGCGGCTTTAATTGGATTAACATGTTTTTGAAGCTACTTATTGCATAATTTAGCACGAATATCCTTCGAGTAAGAATTTGTAACAACTTTTTATTTAGACTCAGGCGGTATTTTCAAGGCTGTTGTGGATATTGAACGTCAACAATTATAGTTTAAAAACTGAAAAAAATACGACTTAAAAATATGCAATTGTTTACTTGGATAACATATTTTTCCAGATATTTTGTTATAAAAACCAAAGTACCGATTTTGACAAAAATTATATGGGATCACCTCGGAAGTATTTACCTACCAAACAAAAAAGAATCATCAAAATCACTCCATAATCGCGAAACAAACATACTTAAAGAATTGAGAACCTCCTTCTTTTTGGAAGTCGGTTAAAAATGGAAATGAGAAAACATCTTCCACTAGTTCCACATCGATCAATGTAACATCCATGAAAATTGGTGAACATTTTCATCCAACTCCGCTAGATGGAGCTATGGAGCCCAAACTAAGCAAAGCTTGTACTATACCTGATCGAATACTAATATAAAACCCGGAAACAGAACAGACATTCATGCTCATCACACAAATGGTTGTCTTGGGTTGGGATCGACCCACAACCTAAGTAATTCATTGAGTGCTGTAAGTATTACCATCCAACGCGGCAATGCTGTTAGCATGCTGGATACAGTGCCAATCACAGGTGCCAATCGATAATTTCGCACACACGACGACTTGGACGACGATTGGAGAGTTTCGCGAGACAATCTGGACTGCAGTCTTAGTTCATGCTCTAATAACTAAAGCTGCGATGTTTTCGATGCTTCGCTGTGGAAAATTGAACATATACGCAACATTCTATGCATATACTATATAGGCCATAGGCCATTGATGAGATCTTTCGTAAGGTGACAATCTTGACTGTAGCAGCAGAACTGGGCCCCAAAGCTGTTACTTAAACTATACCTCGTTCACCACTCGCTGATACGATTTCGCGACTTGACAAATTGCTAGTCTACAAACTATAGTAGACTAGCAATTTGTCAAAATATTCGCTAAATCGTATCAGCGAGTGGTGAGCGAGTGATAGTTCAAATCGCAGCCTTGAAGCGCTTAACAGGTATGCAACACTTCAAAGTCGTTCTGCAAAATAACAGAGGAAGTAGTTGAAAGCAACTACTTACTCTGAATATTTTGCAGTTGCAAGATTTGTGCTAAACGTACAAGCGAAGTTAATATAAAACTTGTAAAAAGCGAGTCATACGGTAGAATCACATCCAGCATTTCTGGTATGGTTAATAAATATATATTAACGATCAGTCTCCGGCGTTCTTACCTTAGTAAATATCTATGTTAAAAGAAAAACAAAATACCCGATTGCAGAAAAGCAGATATTTTTTTTGCAGTCTAACTTACTATTTTGTTACGCTTGAGTGTACGTTTTTTGTGAGAAAGTATACGTGAAATCGCTGTAAAATAATATAAATGCGCGTTCTTTAGAATAATTCTAGTAAAATCACTTGTCTATTACGGAAAAGTTCGTTGGAGGTTACGAGAAACGCATTTTTTTATTTTTGCGAGAAATGTAATATTATTATTATATTACAAAAAATTATAGCCTATGACATTCTGTAAGTGAAGAAGAATCTAACGACACCTTGCACATCAAAATTGATCAAACCGTTTAGGCTGTAGGCGATTATATAGAAACATACATACACTCGAAAAACACAACCCTCCTTCTTACGCAGTCGGGTAAAAAGCGAGTGATAAAGTAGAATCACATCCAGCATTTCTAGTATGCTTACTAGATACATATTAACGACCAATCTCGGGCATTCTTTCCTTAGTAAAAAGTTCCAGATTTAGAAAGTTACACCTCGAACTTTGACTATTAAGAATTTTGAACCCAGCAGGTTATTTATTCAATGACCCACGTCTTGTCTTGCTTCTCTTTTTACGACTTTTGTAAACTTTAAGCGTAACAGTGTTCATTGTAAAATATAATAAACTACGTATGCAATTCTGGGTGAATGTTTCGATTTTCATAACCGCGGGTACTTAAATTACTTACGAACAAGAAGTCTGATTTTGTAACAAATACAATTAATTAGTCATAAGTTTAACTTTTATCAAGCGATATATATACAATAACTTGTTGGAGTTGGGGCAGCGGATAAGGGAGACTTGTGGCGACCCCCACTCCACGGATCTTACCTGATGCAAAGGTTGTCCATCGCCATTCAACGAGGTAATGCGGCGAGTGTCATGGGCACCTTTGCGTCGGGTACAGTCAGGGGTGGGCTGTTTGACTGACTATGTAAACTTTGTTATATGTAAACTTTGACGACATTTATTATGAGAGAGAGAATTATATGAGAAATCAAAACGTACATCAAAATAAATCAAGACGTTTAGACTAAAGGAAACCTAATATAGAAACACATACATACATAAGTACTTGCAAAGACATATACTTAATATACAACTTACAACCATACATTGGCATACAGTTTCCGGTAGCCTAGTCGGGAGACCGACTGACTTGCGTTCGGCAGATCCTGGGTTCGAATCCCGCGGCACGCACCTCTGTCTTTTCGAAGTTAAGTGCGTATTGTCGATTGCCGCCAACTTCAAACGGTGAAGGAAAACATCGTGAGGACACCCAGCAGTAGGACAGTTTGTACAAACAGGGCTGATAAAAAAACACATACCCCTACTTAGGTAGTCGGGTAGAATTACAGCTCTATGGCTCAGTACCTTTGACCATTTGACCTTTGAGGACACTGATCTAACTAATGTAATGACACACTACATAGTATTGAAACACTGTTTACAGGCCTAGCACAGAGCGTCCAAGCCGTCGAGGTCAACGGCACACTTTCAGCATTTTCATAAAGGTCCCGATCGATTGTGTTTAACAGAAATCGGAAATCGAGTCTGCATTTCCCGGTATATTATGAAACTGAAACGAAAAACTATTTTGTCAGGTGCTGAATTCTAGCGCTCTATAGACGGCTGCATCGCGTTTTTTGCTCATCGTTGCGTAAGATTTCACGAGTTGCTAAACGCATTCTTTTCATGTTGATTTCTGAAATAAATGCAGAATCGCAAAAAGAGTCGCTCTCACTAACTGCAGTGGCCACTAGCGGAGATATTGATGTTAGACTTGCCTGCAATGTGAAACGGTGGTTGGATCAGTAAGTCTGGTTTGACTACATACATGTAAATTATAATACATATAATTACATTACAAGTGACGGGAAGACGCTGGATGCAAGCCACTTCCAATCGGTCTTTTTGGACATCCATGGAGGAGGCCTATGTCCAGCAGTGGACTTCTTATGGCTGAGATGATGATGATGATATTGTAAATTATAGTGTGAAACTGAAAGATCGACTTCAATCAGTAAGCGTCCGTATGATAAATATTTTCACAACACTAGCTTGCAAGTAGCCAGAACTCTCGCGCAAGAGCTGTGCGAGGACTGTGCTTGTGCTACAGGACTAGCAGAAAGTCGGCGAATTACCACCCATTTCTCGTTGAAATGCAAAAAATCCGTACTCAGCGATATCGATCCACATTCCTGTTGCGTACTGCACAAGAATGGAATTCGTTGCCGCCATCTCTGTTTCCTGAGACCATCTTGGAATTTTCAAGGCTAGAGTGAATAGATATCTTCTAGATAGACGAGCTCCATCCTCGGCCACACCGTCGCTTAACATCAGGCGAGTTGGTGGTCAATTGTAGATCTATCTTCTATAAAAAAATAAAAAAAACTCGGAAGACTCAAGAAATCCTGGGGTGTTAGACAAGTGACATTCTAATTTCGTGAACTCCAATACAATAGAAAAGTAAAAGTATGGGATTGGCCATTAGCCAATGAAATGTCACGTTACGGCACGTCACATTTTCTTATCGACAGCGTTTGTAATACGAGTAATAGACACGTTTGCCACTTAGCTAAGCCTGCAGTAGATGCCTGGTGAAGGTATGAGTACCAGCTTGGAGACACCGAATCAGATAAGAGTACCAGCTTGAATACATCAGAGCGGAAACACTAGATATATAAGTTAGATTTAAGTTTCATATTCGAATCTTACATTATTAACAATTATTCATAATCAGGCCAGACGATGAGTAAACTAAAATAAATTAATAAAAGGAGGAATGACACAAGGATTTTTTTATACGAAAATAGCCTTGCACTTGAACCCTAACTCGCCTGCTGTTAAGCGACTGTTGCGGTCAACTATGGAACGCGTTACCTAGAAGGTACCTATTATCGCGATTTGAAGACACCCAGATAATATCCATCCGGAAAGACCCATTTAGGAAGCATATTCCACATTTTGGCGGTACGCACAATAAAAGTGGAGCTAAAGTGTTTCGTTCGAGTCTTATAAGTGTATTAGGTCGAGGTTGAGTCTTATTAGTGTAAGTGTAAAGGTCATTTAGGTCCAGCCTATATTAGTACTAAGCTGGGAAGGTATATCTATACTTCATTGTTAAAATATTGGTACTCTTTTTGACCATAATTAGTAATCTTTTTGTATGGGAATTGTACCACCTTAATGTACTCTGTGAGTCTAGTATTACCTAATACTATAAGTAATATTAAGTATACTCACTAGTGATGTCATAAAAGACGACGGCGACCGTCGAGACCCACACCTGCAGCCGCACCGTGCGGTCTACTCGGTATATCGTCTTCGACTGGAAGTCTATGTATCACATACACTAGTGTACTCTCTAATACTAGTATTAGTATACTCACTAGTGATGTCATAGACGACGACGGCGACCGTCGAGTCCCGGATGTAGGAAGGGATGAGCGAGCGGAACCGCTCCTGACCCGCCGTATCCCACAGCTGCAGCCGCACCGTGCGGTCTTCCAGGTACATCGTCTTCGACAAGAAGTCTATGCCGATTGTCGCCTGTACAAATAACATACATTATAAAAATATATATAAAATATATTGGTGGACATTTCACATAACACCATCTAGCCCCAAACTAAGCAAAGCTTGTACTATGGGAACTAAATAAGTGATAGAATACTTAATACTTTTTTTTAATTACCTATGATACATAGAAACACCCGGACACAGAACAAACATTCATGCTCATCACACAAATGTTTGAAATACTGGGTGGGGATCGAACCCACAACCTACAGCTTTAGAGGCAGACATACTACCAAATGAGCTGCATGGCCAATCATCTTTATAGCTGCTCTATGTTAAAACTAAAACATTTACAGAATCATAAGAGACTGTGCTGTAATATGTTACAGCGCTATACACACTAAACCCGCTGCTCTGTCGACACAACGCCGCGGCCTATATGTCATAGACCACAGCTCGCCGACCTATGCCTATATCGGCTGGCAAAGCTGCCGTCATAAAGTAGGCGGGTCAGCGGGTTTGGTGTGTATTACGCACTTGTCTAGATAGAAGGAAAGACTAGAAGAAGAGAAAACTGATTTCTACTATTAAATATTATTCGATTTCGAGGATTATATTTTTTGTCTGTGACTAGGCTTGTTTGTTTTGCTTATTTCGATTTTTTTTTGACTTCGAAGTAAGGACCTGCAGATGGACTTAAGCTACATTTCATAAACATCATCTGTTTTTTAACACTATGCAGGTGAAACCACAGGGACCAACTAGTACTTTAATGTAAAAAATATGCAAAGCCTGTATTTCTATAACAGAAAATAAACAACAATAACAGATGGGAAACCAATGAGAACTCAATCTTATTTTTTACACTACAACCTATAGTTGCAGAAGTACTCAACATTTCTTTACAAGTTTGGAAATATAATTAAGAATAAGCTAATGTAGTTAAAGCTACAAAGCTACAATAGAAACATTCCAATGCGAATTTAGATTTATTATCAATTTTATTACAACTTTTCAATAAAATTTAAAAATGCCAATATGTACTGTTTTTAACTTCAATATATTATATTGAAGTATATTGAATATATTAACTTCAATATTATTTAGGTATATATTTATTATTGAAGCATTAGAATTTGCAGTAGAAACAACTTAATTAAAATCAGAATTAACATTCACTTTAAAAATTCAATCAATCTCAGTGATAAAGCACGGAAACAAACTAATAAGGAACAAAATATAAAGGCCAAATGTGATTAAATTTTTTTTTGTTGAAAAAAAATAATTAATTAACATGCATGCAAGACTAAGAAGTTGTTAATTGTATCAGACACAGTGCTTTCCTTTCATGAAAAGTGAGATGTGATTGCTATCTCGCATAAATACTTTTATAAAGTTGTAATTGCATATGCATGAGATGTTATGACTCAACTATGATGTAATTTGAAACCTCGTCTAGAATACCACAGGTCAAGTGTATTCTTATGTTACTTTATGTTTTTTTATCTGTGACAAGATATTACTTTAAAGTCGGATCTATAGCAATTTTAATACTAACAAATTTATCATTAATGATGAATATAGTGTGCATAATAACAAGTAACAAATTCAATTTCTTTTCTGATTTTTTGTGCAGTATTGCCAAATAATTTTTTTATTTATTTTTACAAGAAGAATTTTATTTATTTATTGATTTTACTAGCATATGCAGTTTTACTAGTATGCATAAGTCAGAGTATGTTATACAAAAATCAATAAAAATTCAATTTCAATTCAATTCAATATAAAAATTCACATTAATAATGGAACTATTAAGATACATTTTCATTTAAAAACCGTTAAATACACAAAAACAGGTAACTGTGGATACAGCTTGTGTGACTAGACTAGTAGTAACTAGACAACTACTAGTTTCTGATGATGAGTCATTGTTTCCAATCAAAATAATAATTAATCTAAACATCAAACCTGAATGACTCACCTGATAAGTGTTGTCAAAACTATCATACATGAACCTAGTGATGAGCGAAGTTTTCCCCACTGTAAAAAAAAAGCAAATGATCAATGTCAATGAACCTATTAGTACTAGTCGCTAATCAAAGAATGCGATTGATAACGGCAGATATACGTGAGAACATACTGCCGGGAAAGATTTACGCTCGTATTGTACTCGGAGAGTGTAACCCACATCTCAGGCTCACGTAATTTTGGACGACAGACGTCGCATCGCGCACATCTAAATATCCTCTTTCGGCGCATAAAATCAGCAACTTATACACTCCCAAACCGATGTAGGTCAGTAATCCGATAAAGTCTAGACTCATCCATACCTTCTGATCGTAAATTCTATGCTCTATATTAAAAATGTACAACGTAGGGGCTATAAAATCGACATCGACTCACCGCTCTGTTCCCCAAGGAATACTAGCTTGAATTTGCGTAGAGGATTACCGAATTCACCCGAGGCAGACATCCTGAATGTGTTAATTAATTTGCTAAACTATAATTTCACAGTAAACTACATGAACAATGACAGTCAGTTCAAGCCAGAGCTACCGAGCCACTCCTGCGGCACAGACGAGCGCAGCGCCGCCACGTTACGGCAGACTGACGGAGCGACGCGAAAGCCAACTCAGCAAAAATAAACCACGTTAAAAAATATGAATATCCAAAAGAGACATTAGAGGATGATATTATTTTCTAGACTTTTTGTTTTGTAAAAGCGAAAGACCCGTATTAAACTGTATTTCTTCAAAAAACCAAGTCAAAACTACGAGTCGATATTATTCAATTCAATAAACAATGACACTGACATTTGAAAATACATTCTTTCACTGTCATTTTGACATTGATAGCATGTTCTAAGTTTTTTCTTTTAAATTAGAACTACTACTTTTCAATTCGAGCAGAACAGTTTTAGTCGATTATAAAGAATTAAAAAACATATGTCCCAAGGTAGAATAACAAACATTATGCATTCGTTACAGCGGCACCATTTAAACCTTTGATATAATTGTTACGAAAAGATAACAACTACAGTGTAATCATAGACTAGTACTATAAAAAGTAATGCTGGAGCACTAAACTAGATTATTTTCCAGAAATTATAAGTAATCAATTAGTCTTTTTGCAAAAATAATGTGGCATTGAGGGCGCTGCTGTCCTTATTATCTGACTGCGTAAGGAGGACTATGTTTTTGTATGAGTGTATGTATGTTTCTTAAGTGCCTACAGCCTAAACGGCTTGACTAATTTTGATGTGCGAGGTGTCGTTAGATTCGTCTTCACTCCCTGAGTGTCATAGGCTATATTTTTGTAACAACAATAATACATCTCTCGTGCGTACCGTACGTAAATGCCATTTTCGTAACCGCCAAACTCTGATAAAAACGTGCCTCCAAAGAACTTTTTCGTAATAAACAAGTGATTTTACTGGGATTATTCAAAATAATGCGCATTTATAATATTTTACAGCGATTTTACGCATACTTTCTCACATAAATTTGTCATTTGTCAAGAAGCATTGTCATATAGTACGTACACATAATGGAAAAAACCGAAAACTGTGCATTTTTAATTTAAGGCCCGGCTAGTCCGCAAAAGCAGTAAAACAAAGCTTTTTGAAAATTTACAAAAAATACTTGTATTATTAGTTCAAGCTCAAATTTTTTGTATGTAAAATTTTGATCTGTTGGCTAGGTTTCGCTAGAAACAAAAACACGATTGCTGAAAAAAATCTCGATAACTTTATTTTTTGAAAAATATGCCATTTTATTTATTTTTCCCATTTATCTCTAAAATGTTTAAAGCCATCAAAACCAAATTTACCATGTTAAGTAGCTATTACATTTTTTTTAGTGTTCTCTAGAATTACATTTTTGATACGTTTAGTGCATTATTTTATAGTAATTTATTTTACAATAAGTTTGCTCGCGAGCAACCGTCCCGCCGCCTTGCTTCAGCTGTTCACCCGCGCCAGTCTGTCGGTGACCACTGTCAGCGACGGTACTGTGTCGGATTGCATCGCGCGCCAAATAAAACAAATTACTATGGGAAATCATAGAACAAAGAAACCAATAAATAAGCGAACGCGTAAGCGCAAAATTTTGGCTCATATAGAAATGATGCGATCCCGAAAAAGGTAAATACCCAGTTGCAAGTTATTATTTCCTAGAAATATACATGTAAGTATTTATATAGATCACTCGCACTCGCAGTTCATAAACCTATGAGTTCTATTCATACTCGTATAAAGAAAATGTACTTACTCTTACCTGATGTTCAAATACTTCAGTTATGAAAGATGTGTGAAGTCTGCCAACCCGCATTTGGCCAGCGTGGTAGATTATGGCCTTACCCTTCTTATAATGAGAAGATGGCCCGCGCCCAGCAGTGGGACAGTTTGTACAAACAGGGCTCATAAAAAATAAATGTATACATAAACATACATACACATGCTAGCTGCATCCCGCAGTTTCACCCGCGTAATGATGAAAAATGGTGATAATAATATATATATATATATAAACGGCTAAACGGCTGAACTAATAATTTCATAATTATTGGTTCAGCCGTTTAGCCGTTTAGGTAACAAACATACAGAGAGACAGACGACAGACAATTTCGCTTTTATAATCTTATATGATTCATACACTTATATGATTTGACTGGCTTTGTGGCTCAGTTGGTAGTGTGTTCACGTCTACCTGCTGAACTGAAAGGTCGTGGGTTCAATCCCCACCCAGGGCAAACATTTGTGTGATGAGCATGGATGTTTGTTCTGTGTCTGGGTGTTTCTATGTATCATATGTATATATTTAAAAAAAAAAAAAAAAGTATATATGTATTCTATCAGCCATCTAGTTCCATAGCACAAGCTTTGCTTAGTTTGGGCTAGATGGTGTTGTGTGAAATGTCCACAAATATTAAAAAAAAAAAAAAAATATACATTTGAAAAACATAACCCACCTATTTGCACAGTCCGGTAAAAATATACCGCGGTCGCAGCAGGCGGCATATGGCGCGGCATCTTTGAACGCGTCAAACTTTGAGAGTACCTATATAGGTATACCGCCGTCTGTCGCGCGCCGCCCGCGCCGCGCGTAGGTAGGTAATTTTTACCCGATTGCGTAAGGAGGGTTGTTTATCGAGTATATGTATGTTTGTATTTATGTATGTAAGGGTGTATGTGGGTGTATATCTATGTATGTACTATGTATATTTTTAGATTACCTCCTACAGCCTAAACAGCTTGACCGATTTTGATGTGCTAGGTGTCGTTAGATTCGTCTTTACTCCCTGAATATCATATGCTATATTATATTTTTTGTAACGCATTTTTTGTACTCTTGCAAAAATAAAATAAAATGTTTTTTCATAACCTAGAACTTCTTCGTGATAAATAAGAAATAAGTAATTTTACTGGAATAAAAAATACACACTTCAACTTTTTACAGCGACTTTACGTATACATATATTACGTATTTGAGTATAAAATATTTTAGATAGGTAGTTTCATAACATTTATATTTCCACCACAAATACAGGGTGTTAGGTTAGGTTAGGTTAGTTAGGTACATTTATCAGTGATCGACCTTGTTAGCATTATTCTTGTATATTGCAGATCAAAGAAGCATCTTGAAGTAATCAACGAGTCTTTGATAACATTAGAGCCAGTTGATTTGAATACTTCTAGGATTGAGTGAGCACTACAACATTATTTATTTTACAAAAAATGAGGTTTATGCTCATATATTTTTGTAACTGCAAATTTGTATGAATTGGTAGGTAGACTAGCAATTTATGTGAAAACCTCACGTAAAAAAGTAAAATAAATTATAATGCACCTGTTTGTATAATTAAAATATATCTTATGTGCATTAGCCTCGTTTTAATGATAAAATGTGTGGTTGCAACAACGTTTACTTTGATATTACAGAACGACCGTCAATGAAAACTCGCATAATCTGTCCCGTACTCCACCATGTGAGAGTAATAACATCGACATGTGAGTTGTGATATAGTTGTGAGAATAGAAAATAAAAAAGAAATAAAACAGGCACGAATACTGCAACCAAAGAAGATGAAATATGCTACACTTAAAGATCTGTTAATTTTTTGATATTATACTACGGTTGTTTTTTATATTTTTATTATGGGAAACTTTAGCTTGACCACCGATCCCGCTAGTTTTGAACGACGTTTACGGTCTACGATGGAGCGCGTTTGCTTAGAAAAACTCTATTTTAATTGCGATTGCGACGTTCTGTTATATAATGTAGGTATAATAATGTGAATCAAAGAAAATCCGTTCAGGTAGCGTATGCTGAAATTTTTCAAGGCTGTACGTAAAAAATAACAACAAAGCGCTCTGTTTTGTTAAATAATGTAGATTCAAACCCATTTCTTTCTATAATCACGCATTAGGTGTAAAAAGTAGAGTATGCACTTCGGGGATAAAGGTGTTTTTGTCTTGGGCGAGCTTGAATCCCTCGTTACACTCCGGATTCTAAATTTGTAACTCTGTAAATAAGTAAATCTGTAAATATGTAAATATGTAAATCTGCAAATCTGTAAATCTGTTAATCAATAAACAAACAAAATAGATAACTAATTATTTATATTATTTGTAGTAAACTCTCTCAGGATCTTTTTAAAACCTACAATAATTGTAAGTTATTTTGTTATAAAAGTCCAAAGTACTAGACCGATATTGATAAAATTTATATGGGACCACTTCTGAAATCACTTACCAAAGAAAAAATAATCTTCAAAATCGATTCACAAATGGTGGAGTAATCGGTGAACAAACATACAAAAAACATAGTCAAATTGAAAACCTCCTTCTTTTTGGAAGTCGGTTAACTAATGGTATTGCAATATAATTATAAAATTAACCTTGTTGTGTCTGCTTGTGTTTATTACCTAACATCCTGTATAGACCTTTACATTATTGTCAAAGATATTTACGTGATATATTTGACCTGTAATATGTAATTCTAACCAATATTTATGAAATTTGGCAAGGAGATTCTTCAAGACCTGGAGAAGGACAAAGGCTATATTTTATCATAATAATCATCGTTTTTCATCACTACGCAGGTTACACCGCAGGAGCATAGCTATTATTTTATAAATGTGATAATTTTGTGTTTTATGTGAGTTAGTGAGTTGGTTGTTGAATGGAGATAGATATACGCACATAATATGACATACTTAGGCTTTTATCCCGGAAAAATTAACGAGTACGAGTAGTAAATTATAATTTCATAGATTTTCAAGAAATAAGCTTATAGATTGATATCAGTATATCACAACTTACTTGCCACTACAATGTAATGAAGATGTGGCTCAGACGAGTCGCGCGCCGCGCGGCGAGACTCGCGCGCGGCGGATCGGTATCGCACTAAACGTACGCCACGTTTTGTGCGGACGTTGCGCTCTCATAAAACATACTAACTACTAACTACAGAACTATGCCGTAAACTGAGGTAGCGTAAAATACCTAAATTTCTGGACAAGCCTCGCCTTAATCCCAAATAATAGGCACTTTATAAAAAGAAGGAGGGTCCGAATTTTAAAGTGATTTAACCATATCATGTGGGGTATCGTAAGAGCTTAATTAGCACAACCTAAAACAGGTTTTTAAATATTTTTACGATGTATATTTTTCGATTTATGAAGGAAAGTATAAAAATATATATATAATTTCCCCCTTTAATCTGCTGGTTTGTACGTAACTCTCGATGGGCCAGTCTGACTCGCACTTGTCCGGGGTTTTTATTGTTTTGTTTTTGTCATAATTTCTATGTCTATGTATAGTTGAAAAACGAGTTGCTGATACTTTTTAATTAAATAAATAAATAAATATTTGTGGACATTTCACACAACACCATCTAGCCCAAACTAAGCAAAGCTTGTACTATGGAACTAAATGGCTGATAGAATACTATACTTCTTTTACTAATTCTAACTGAACAACAGATATATCTGAAAACCATTGTCCGAACTATGGTACATTCTCTTAATTTTATGCATTCCGCACTCGCACTACTCTCGTGTCTAAATAGGTTACTTTCGACCCTTATAACAATCTACTATTCTATATTAGACAGAATAAAAAACGAAACACTTCACTGAAATATATTATATTACATATATATTTACACAATTAAACACTTCTTAAGTTTGTAAATAATATCACAAAATAATGTGTTTACATTTCTAGCAAAACTTATAATTACAAATTTATAGTATGTATATTATTTTAAGGGTGTCGTGCCCTCACAAGTTAATAGAATATACTCAAAGTTTAGCCACTTGATCATTAAGCAAAATATTACATAATCAACTAATGTCAGTATCAGTTCTGAATGCACCACCAAAATAATTAAAACTCTTAAAATACTGAACTAAATTAAATAAAACCGGCCAAGTGCGAGTCGGACTCGCGAACGAAGGGTTCCGTACCATTATCTATAAAAACGGCAAAAAAAACATGTTTGTTGTATGGGAGCCCCCCTTAAATATTAATTTTATTTCAATTTATTTATTTACTTTTACAGTGAATAATACAACTCAATATTTTGTGAATATTTCAAGCGTCTACCTGTTGCCGTTATCAATATCGAGCAAAAACGAGCAAAAAAATCACGTTTGTTGTATGGGAGCTCCCTTAAATATGTATTTTATTTTGTTTTTTAGTATTTTTTATTATAGCGGCAACAGAAATACATCATGTGTGAAAATTTCAATTGTCTAACTATCACGGTTCATGAGATACAGCCTGGTGACAGACGGGCGAACGGACAGACAGACAGCGAAGTCTTAGTAATAGGGTCCCGTTTTTACCCTTTGGCTACGGAACCCTAAAAACGACCGAATTTCTTATACAATTCCGTTCCTATTTTGAGTGCTGTGATTTTCAGAATTTTAATTAATTTACTGGTGCCTTCAGAATTGTCTCATTTATCAAATCACCCCTGACTTCTTTATAATCTGCTAGATACAGTACCATCAAGATAAGTAAAAAGCTCCACTAGTCCTGACAAAACTGAACAATCGTAATAAGCCGTACAACCGTGGGGCCAGTTCTGTTCACAGAATTGAACTGAAACTGAACTGAGAGGACTAAAACATATACCAAACTTTTTTACCCACCCTTTCTTACAGTCGTCGCGGTGGTAAGAAAGGACGTAGGTTAAAAAGTAGGCACGACTAGTAGGTAGGTCTTCTTTTAGTGAGTGTAACAGAATTTCATATTCGTACACTTTCATTAATCGACAATAATTTGTTTTGTAAGTTATTACTTAGTAATTTCAAAAGCAGAGACGTATTTATAGTTGCAATCGTGATTGCATGTTTTTTTTCGCTACATATCGTCAAATGATTATTATTTGTATAGAGATTTGCACTGCACTACACGTATCTAGCCAAAAGCCAAATAAAGGAACTTCAAACAAAACTACAAGTAACTTTGTCGGCACTGTACAATGCTTCAGAACAATGTAGAACATAGCATATTTACATGAGCTTATCAATTTGATATTTTAAAATCTTTTTAGCTACTTAGTTAATTGATCATCAATCACAAAACAGCGTGATAAATATCAACATTATGAGCATGTATTCAAACTAAAACTCCATGAGACCCACAAACTGACACACGTGTCCTGCGTTTCCAATGAAGCGAAGGCGTATCACATTACCCAATTTCTCGGGCCCTTTCTATCGGGTCCCTGTCTAGGATGTGTGGAGAACGAGATCAAATCGGGAACCTGTCTTTTAATACACTACACTGTCCCTGGCCACAGGGCACGATAAATAGGGTGGTATAATAGGCCTTTTAGTGGCAAATCTTACAATGTTAAAAATTTGTTCAGTTCAGTTCAGTGCTTTATTTGCCAGTTAAAGGGCAACATACATAGTTCATATTATTATAGTTGTACAGCCAATAACAACCTTATACTAGGTGTGCAAACATACTTGAAAATCCATATTTGAGATGTCAATAAATTATGTCAACAATTGAAAAAAAAAAAATTACAATAATAGTGAAAACAGTCAATAAAAATGTCAATACAATAATCAATATTTGGCGTAATACATATAAGTTCGACACGATGCATCGCATGCACGATGCACGATGCATTGTTGTGCATAATTTCAAGCATTTTGATTGGTCAATGGAGTTCGTGCACATTTTTTATTTAATATTGGGATTTTTTGGTGGTTGATAAATAATCTACTAATTTATTGTAATAAAATATTAAAATTGGATGAAAAACGACAATTATAGAGATGTGTCTTTAAAGTCCTAGTTCGCACGGCTATATACTTAGAATTCTAATATCTCTTTGCTTACATGAGCTTCTTTCACGCATCACTCTAAGCTCCGCTCCGCTTCAATGGAAACGCAGGCTAATTAAGTTTAGGCAACTTATTGGCATATAAATTATTTGAATTCCAATGTCTTACACCTACATAGGTACATGATAACGCAAAATAAATTAAGTAATGTGGGTCTAGTGCAGGTTTAGATTTATATTTCCTCATTGATTAATTTTCTTTAGGTAATCTAACCATCATGAAGCTAATCTGTAAAGCCTTGTTCGCATTACGTCAGTAATTTAGTCGACTAACAACTCGTATATACGATGTCGTGTGGATAGTAACTTATTTCAATGGTTTCTAGTTGTTATAGTCAGTGTGAATGTAATGGTTGGCTTACTGACACAGTGTGAACTGAGTTCACTTATGAGTCTATATCACCTGGGCCTAAAGGCTGCTATTTGAACTATGACTCGTTCACCACTCGCTGATAGCAGCCTTAAGGCCCTGATAAAATGATGGTTGAATCCAGTAAACAATCATAGATTCAGATATAATGACCCTAAAATTATTAGAGAATATAAAAAAAACTTTGCACTCTATAAATCACATTTTAAACTTTATTTTTCGACTGTCCTCAAATAATGTGACTTGTTTTAAAGTGGTTTACGACTACAGATCCATGTGCGAGTTATCTTGGAGACGAGCTTAGTAACAAATATTTTGGTTCCTATAAAATAGGTATAGACAATTTTTTTTCCAATAATTTGTGGTTACAATGTTACGTGTTTAAGTGGAGGTCGGTTTTTTCACATCTAGTTATTTCTATCTCATACTAATACATGATTTAGAAACAGAACTACGAACTGCCCATAAAGAAAGGTTAACCACAGCAGTATTGCATGAAGAAGGTTAGTGGAGTGTGGCTTTGATAAAATACTATACAATTTGTTTTACAATTAAAAAATTTAAGGCTCCATTATAGATCGTGAATCGTCAGTCTCACTCGCACATACCAATATTTTTGAAGACATAAAATGACTGAATACTTAATATTTCTATGACTTATAGAAAATTCATCAAGCGTTGATAGACCTTAGCGAGCGATTTAGCCTTAAGTTGAAAAGCACCACTATTAGAGATTACTGATTTTTTTAGGTAAATTAGGTACAAAAAAATGAAAATTCTAATGAAATTGTATAAAAAAAATTTTTGTTAAAAAAATTAATAATAACAAGCCGCAAACCAGTCCCAAACAAATCACAGTGGGAATGGTCTTAGTCTATGAGATATATATCTATTATTAAATTTATTAAGAAACAAAAACCTTAACATTTTTAACGCCGTTAAGGCGCGAATCTTCTTACCGGGTACATGTTTTCTTCAACAACAATCACTCCGCAAATGAGATCGTAGCCAGTACGATTATGTTTGAACACAAATAATACAACACAGAGTGGAAACAGGAGTGAAATAAGGAAGTTCTTCATGAAAGAACGTACGAGTGCTACCAAGAACGTCAAAGATCGGCCCGGATACAGTAGAACGGTTTCTTTAGGTCGTCCGTCTACGGGCACCACGGCGGAGGCAGTGACAACTCGTAGACCGAGCAATGCTTTGCCGGGAGTGGCGCCTCCAGTGCGACCTACGCTGCCGCACAAACAGAAAGCCTGAAATTGGAAATAAATGCTTATTATGCCACCCGCAAGAAAGCCGCTCGTAAAATGAAACAATGGCTACTCAAACTCACTTATAAGGAAACCAAAAATCTAGGGAAGGTATATGATTTTGACGACTGGCCCACACTCGCCCGCGTAGAAACACACACGCCCACATACATATCACACATTTACACTCCCTCTTCACCAGTGTTTCCACAATGAGGGGAAATTAAGGTCCAGAGGGGAATAAAAAGGGGAGAGAGATGTAAAGGGGAAATCATGGGTAAAACCTAATCAAACAAATACAAAAACCTCGTCATATTGAGGAAAATGATCTAATTAATTAATGACAGTTGTGCAATGATAGGCGTTTTCAGAAGAAAAAAAAATAGTTCCAAATAACGTACTAGATGGCATCGTGGTCTCAGAAAAATATCTGTCAAATTACAAGTTTGGTTTTTTCGAGGTAATCATGGTATTTGGAGATTGCCATTTGCCATTTTATTTGCTGATTTTCTGAGCTCTTGTAGTGGCAAACTTGTGTTTGCCATTGCAGTAAAATTTACTATTTGATTTACAAACCGTTCTGTGTATTTTTCTTTCGTTAACTACTCGATACTAATAAACAATTTTTTAGCACATAAAAAACACATAAATCTACGAACGACGCGAGTATAATTTTCAAAATAGGACACGAAAGATAATTACGTCAAAATAATACGTCAGTCAGTTGCAAAAAGTGACAGATTTATTTCTAATTGATATACGCCACCTATCGTTCAATTTATGTACTGTTTTTTTTTTTTCTGAAAACGTCTCATAATGAAGTGAGACCTCGACAAGGACAGTTGCCAGTTGAGTGGCGGGCTTTAGTAGTACTGGCAAAAAATGGTAGATGGCTCTTAAATCAATTTAGAACAATTGCATTATTGCATTATTTTCTACAAAGGGCAACTCAAATGTTTGGTAAAAAAAAGTAAAGTAAGAGATTTTTACTACTAGTGCCAAAACTATAGCAGAATAATTTTTGAGGGGAAAAAAGTCCTGAGAAATCTCAATTGAGGCATGGGGAAAGGAAATTATTAAAGTGGAAGCACTGCTCTTCACACACGCTCACAAAACAAGACTGTAGAGTCTTGTCCGTTTTTAAGGCAAATAACAATAAAATAATTATGAAGGATAATTATTACTATTACATACTTAGTAATTTGATGAATTTTATTGAATATCCTAATTAATTTCTATAATGAGTTTTTATGTTAGTATATATTATGGTATAACTTAATATAGTATAATTTGGTTTTGTAATTTTGTAATCAATAATTTTAATTTTCACAATCTCCGTTAACAGTTGAGTGACTGTTAGTGTGCGTAGTAATTCCACCTAGTAATAGAACACCGGACCTCAACAAGATATAAGCTTTGCCAAGTTTGAGGTCCAGGCAATCTCAGTAATTTGAGTTCCATAGGCAATATTGTTTTTTGAGTTTTTTTTTTTTTTGTATTTTGTATTATAATGTTGATAATGTAAGTTGACAATGCACTGCTCACGTCGATCGAAATATTACATGTTACATTTGAATTAACCCAATTATTACATTGGCATTGGGAACATTGTCAAGGCCAATGTTCCCAATGCCAGAACACAGTAATGCTTGCACAACTGCTTAGCAGTTGAATAATGAGCAAAGATGTAATACTGTATCAAGTTTTAGTTTATTTAAGTGTTAAAAAAAACTAGAATTCACCTAGGAAACTGATTTTCTTCATACAGTAGAATCCGAATATAACAACTTCGTTATAACGGCTAACCGATTTTAGCGACGATGATGCAACCTGAAGTTTGGTTTCATATAGACATACATACTATGAAAACATATCCGTATATTACAACTCCGTTTTATGCGACCAACTGCTTATAGCGACCTATTTTGACAATAAATCGTTCCGTTATAACGACGTCGCGCAGTGTTTTGTTTACAATTTACAATACTCCGCCGCCTTGCCCCGCCCCGCGACTGGTTCCTCGTCCCGCGTCCAGGCATTCCTATCCTTAGCTCACGTAAATTACAGTCCGTTTTTTAATTTGTTGTAACAAGTTTACGTGCGCTAAAATTAGTTCCGTGAAGTCAGTGTTTCTCAATTGAGGAAAAAAGAGTTATAATATACCGTTTAGAAGTTGGTGAATCAAATGGTACACTTGCGAAATAATTTGGCGTGTCTCATTCTACAATATCCACAATAAAGAAAAATAAATAAAAAACAAGCTTAATTTATCTGGTCGCTTTGTGCGTGGTCCAGTGTCGTGTTCTATCAGGATTCTACTGTACTTTCAATTATCCAAATTTTCAATAATAAAATTACTATTAGTCTTGTAATAGTTTAACAAGATTAATTATTATCGTTATAATGTCACTGTAATAATAATCCTCTTCAGGTAAACTCTGAGTAATATTTAGGTACCTTTTATCAAGCATACTCTATCATAGAACAGTAAGCCACAAAGCCATCCCATACCAATCAAGCATAAGTCTATAAACTTAATATAAAGTTTGTTAATTCCTTACCTCATAGATGCACACAAGTATTCTATAAATAACCTCAAGGAACAATATGTCTGATGTCAGCTCCATCGCAAACTTGTAGTCGTCGTAATTTTCACTGAATTTGTAGAAATCAAACTTCTCCATATCTCTGTAACAGCCAAGAATAAGAATTTAAAATATTTTAATTGCAATTTATAATTGGTAGTATAAAATAAGTTGTAATTGCAGGTGACCAAGGATTATAGTAGTTCCTGAAAGATTTATTTATCACATTAGTATACTTTTTGCTTCTAGGAAAATGGTACAAATATTACAGAAAAATAACACAATAATAAAATATCACACATTTTCTAATTTTAATAGCGTTTTTAATTCACCTAATATTAAGTGTTGGCATGATACCAAGATGGTAAGCATCCTTAGTCTAATATGGGAACTGGCTCTCAAATAAGACTGCCAGAATAAGTGTTAAGTCTATGTTTGCCAAAAGTCTTTTAACTTGATGATCGAAGCTAGAGAATACATACTACAAATATGCAATTTCCCTAAAAATATTTTGTTCACTGAAAGAACAAGCTCATTGCTGGGTTTTGAACCTGCACCTTCCAGAATGCATTTTTTTCCACACAATCAACTGAGCTCTCATTACCTCAAGGGAGATTGTTCAGATATACATAAGAGATAAGTGGGAAAGAGTAATTGTCTAAGTAAACACGTATAAGTGAATGTTTTCTATAACATACTAAGTAAAGTTTGTTATAGATACTTACATTAAATCAAACATGTCCACCACAACAAAGGTGACTATCAGTTTTAAGATAAACAGTAGCATGAAGTCTATGAACTCTGCAACTAGCCTCTTGTACAGAGGTGGTATGATATATTCATAGCCACCATGGCGTGCAATTACTGAAAAATACAAATTACTTTAATAATAATTAATACATGAAATAATTACAGGGCTCTTTTCTTCTGCATATAATTAATAACATATTGGGTCAATTCTGAAGGCACTACTTAACAAATAAAAATAAATTAAAATCACTAAATAAAAAATTATAAATTAATTATTATGTACCTATATGTTTTTTTTTTATTATTTTTTTTTGTATTTAGTTGGTTTAGGAATGTCAATTAGTTTAACTGTGCCTTCAAGATTGATACCATTTTGTACATAATGTTCTTGTATATAGCGGCAAGTGGAGGTAACGATTATAGAGTACCAATTTGTTACAGAAGTTAGTATGAAGTACATATGTTGTACATAATAAATGATGAGATTGTAAATAATTAGCGAGGGAGCCGAAATAACAACACCGAGTGCCATGTATAAGCTCATTTATTAAAGTACCCACAATTCAAATAATGTTCAAAGCATACCCATTTACCCACATCACAGATATATTAAAAAGTTTTTATTCTAGTAAATATTTCACCATCTAGATAGCCATACCTTCAGCGGGAGTCAGCGTTTCTGCTTGGGGCTGATTTTCTTGAACATTCCGTGGCGGATGAGGTACTTGAAACTGAAACTGTTGCCCTTGGAACTGATAATTATTGTTCAACAGTGGCACATTAGTCGGGTTGTTTTGCAGGCCTTGGAAGGTCATCATATAGTAAGGAAAGCATGACGACAAGTTTTGATAAACCTGTGCTTGCTGGATCCATAATCGAAGAGCCTGGAAATAAGCTTCACGTTCAGACACTGCGTCACCGTCTCCACCGCGGTTAGTGTCCGGTTCAGCTGTGCCCGTTAGCCCCTCCGTATCCGACATAATTAACTGAACATATGTAGAAGCAATTTGTTGAGGAAAACACGGCAAATACACTGAAATTACAAGTTATTACACCAAAGAACACGTCAGATTTGTTGACAAAATGTTGACAGTGTTTGTGTTGTTTTTTTTTCTCTCTGATGGTTTAGGGTTGTTTTTTTTGAAGTTTTCAGAGACCGAGAATTTACTAATGTTTTCTTTTCGATTTTAGTCGTTAGTCTCATCTCTACATAATGTTGCAATATAAAAAAATGGAAAGGTCCGTAATATGTAATCGGCTTACTTAAAAACACTGAATACGATCATTTTAGTTAAACAGTGTTTTACTCCATTGTGACGGTGATGAAGATGATGATAGAATGTAGCTTTTATCCGTTTTAGGGCTGGAAGTCTCGACCAAACTCGATTTTTCATGTCGACTGAATTCGTCTAATAAGTTGATTCATACCACCAGTATGGATATAGTCTGGTAAGTAACGAGTTAGTTAGTACCAATAAAATTCATTTCTACGTATATTTATATACTCCATGTTATGTTAATTTGCAATATAAAAGTTAAACGTAAACCAATAATACTTCAATAAATCGATACTAACTTTATGTGCACTAACCCGAATGTGTCCATATTGCCTGTATGAAGTTATCAACCGAATTCAAATAATAAGTTTGTGGCCGCCTTTGATTGTATTATCCTTATTTATCTGGTGTAGCACTGGCCATGTTCTTCAATTCAAAATTTGAATTAGTAGGTTCCTTAGATTTATGTTTTGTTTTAGAATAGTGCTAATTATATTGCTATTTTATTTCCAGTTTACTCAAATATTAAAATTAAACATATTCGGCCTTACCCAAAAACATTACTTTGATCAACGATCGTTCTTCGATATGTCAAAATATTTCACAAATAATGTTAGTAGAAAGTAGATTTTAGATGTTAGTCTGGCAACATAATTTATGTCAAAATTGACATTTCTTTTTCTCAGCTATGTTTTTGTCGCTCCTGTCCTGTCGCGCCGCGCCGCTATTTCTGCGTTTTGTTGCGTTTGTAGAACGGAACGGGCGAATGGCCGAATGGAATGGAAATTGGTCAAATTGGAAAGAACAGCAGAGAAGATCTATGGTTTAAAGTGCGCAACAAACGGTGATTTTTCTTGAAATACAAGTTTATTAAAGACTTACGTTGTTGTAGTGTTTGTGACTCTCGTAAATCTAAACGTTCCATTAATTTATAGTGTCGTGTTCTAGTCATTTACAACGTTGGTTGTACAATACCTTACCACGGGGCCCGTGTGTAAGACAACATTATTACTCGTTGAAATGAAAATTGTTAATTGAGACTATTGTGATTTCAAAAGAAAGTGGATTCCAGATTTTCCGACAACCATCATTGCAGGTAAGTGTGAGAATTGTACAACTATTTTTCTTTCGCTACATATTTGTGAAGACTCCATCTCAACTTTCCGTGCTTCAAGGCTTGAGATGAGAAAAATAATCATTAACTTGATATTATCATCCATTCTAATGTGCTACTGTGTAATATTGAATATTTTACCTGACAATGTAGTAGTAACCAAGTAAGTAATAAAGTGCTGTTAATTAATTATATAGATCAAGGTTGAACATGGTACTCTGTACATGTAAACTGGTTATCTGAATTCGAAATAATGTATCTTTTTAGACACCATAACAAAAGGCACCAACACCTAAAACAAGTTTTCTTACCTAATTATAGTAGGTTTTGTATAAATCACAAACATGGAGTTCCTTCAAAACTACATATCCTGCTTCCTTGCAATTCAATTTGATACATAATATAAAGTAGTCTCTAACCTAAAGTTTGTGCTCTAAGTATTGCACAAACTGTCTGCATTCACACATTGTTATTTTTATTTGCCTAGTTCCTCTAAGTAATATCCTGACACTGGACAGTAATTTAAGTCTACACCTGTATTGTAAAAGTTTTAACACAATTGGCTCTGTACAGAGTGAACATGAAGAGAATCTTCAGTATTGTTCTATCTGACGTCACAGCATACCATCAAAGCATCAACTATGTTCAGCGCACTGCTCTTCATACAAGATCTAGTTCATATTGAATGATTTTGAAGGTTCACTCAATGTTTCTTCCCCACAGATTTGATTGTGTTAAATACTATGTACTTTATAGAGATCAGACTTGTTTAGTAATACTAACTACTTACTTGGTGATAAGATAAGAAAACTACTTGGTGAACTAAAAAAATATTTTTTTAAATCATTGATAGAATTGCATTGATTATTGTTTCTGGTTTTGATTGTGTAATTTTTCTTATATGTATGAACTCATGGATAACTGCTAATAGTGAATAAAGCTCTATATCAATATATATGCTTCTTAGACACATTATTATCAAGAGAGCAATAATTTAACTCAATAACTGCTGAGGTGTTCTTTAAATGCTTACTCGCCTTAACACACATTATCTTATGTGTTTCGGTGCACTATTGTATAGAAACTCGGTCTAACACAACTGGTGTGTAGCCGCACCTGCTTGGAAGTAAAAAATGCATAACATGTTTGTTTTCAGCAGTTATTGTGTTAAACTTGTAGGTACTGCACCTAAGTACAATGTGTATGTTTATGGCTGTATACAATGATTATTACTAAATGTAATGAAGATATTATAACTTATCATGTTAGATAAAATGGCTAAGTACTTGTGTATGTTATCTGCATACAGTCACAAGCTATTTGTTCCAAGTATGATAATGTTATCACAATAGAGATTTCATTGATAAAGTAATTTCATATTGTACTCGGAAAGGATAAGGATAGCATCAATTTAATTTGAAAAAAGAGAAACAGGGTATTGTAATGTTCTTGATTGAAGAATAAAAAAAATAAACAAAAATATTTAAAAAAAAGAAACAATCAAAAACCATTGACACAAAGAATGAATGAATGAATGATTGATTGAAGAATTTAGATGGCAACAGGTATAAAGGTGGTTTCTTTTTTACTTTGGTAATGTCTTAGACTACATAAGTACTTAAAACATGATTGAATAAGGTGTAGTCCACTGTCTGACAAATGAGAGAGAAATAATCGGCCAAGTGCGAGTCGGACTCGCGCACGAAGGGTTCCGTACTATCATCTATAATACTACAAAGTTTAGTTCTGTTTATAAAATAACGAGAAATCAACGAAATTCCAAGTAGTAAATTGCAAACTTATAGGTAGGTTTTCGATACACATCCGGGCAGCATGACGACGCTCGCGCGAATACGCGCGGCTATGGCTCGCTCCGTGATGTTGCCTCCCCCGGTACCCGCGCGGCCTCGCGCTCGCGTCACCACCACACCGCGGCGCGGCGCTCGCACCGCGTTTAGATGCACGGATTATTTTCATTTTGTGAGTTTTTATGTATTAGATTAGGTATTTATTTAAAAATTGCTTAAAAATTACGTTTGTTGTATGGGAGCCCCCCTTTAATATTTACTTTATTGTTATTTAATTATTTATTTTGAAAGGTAATATATAAGTAAATATTCTGTGAAAATTTGAAGCGTCTACCTGTTACCGTTTTTAGGGTTCCGTACCCAAAGGGTAAAAACGGGACCCTATTACTAAGACTTCGCTGTCTGTCTGTCTGTCTGTCTGTCTGTCTGTCTGTCTGTCTGTCTGTCTGTCTGTCTGTCTGTCTGTCTCCAGGCTGTATCTCATAAACCGTGATAGCTAGAAAGCTGAAATTTTCACAAATGATGTATTTCCGTTGCCGCTATAACAACAAATACTAAAACTTAAAAAATATAATATATTAAGGGGGGTCCCCATACAATAAACGTGTTTTTTTCGTATTTTTTTGCTCAATATTAAAAACGGTAACAGGTAGACGCTTCAAATTTTCACAGAATATTTACTTATATATTACCTTTCAAAATAAATAATTAAATAACAATAAAGTAAATATTAAAGGGGGGCTCCCATACAACAAACGTAATTTTTAAGCAATTTTTACTCGATCTTAATTAACAGGTAGAAACTTGAATATTTGTAAGTAAATATTTAGAAATATATTAACTATAAAAATAAATACCTAATCTAATACATAAAAACTCACAAAATGAAAATAATCCGTGCATCTAAACGCGGTGCGAGCGCCGCGCCGCGGTGTGGTGGTGACGCGAGCGCGAGGCCGCGCGGGTACCGGGGGAGGCAACATCACGGAGCGAGCCATAGCCGCGCGTATTCGCGCGAGCGTCGTCATGCTGCCCGGATGTGTATCGAAAACCTACCTATAAGTTTGCAATTTACTACTTGGAATTTCGTTGATTTCTCGTTATTTTATAAACAGAACTAAACTTTGTAGTATTATAGATGATAGTACGGAACCCTTCGTGCGCGAGTCCGACTCGCACTTGGCCGATTATTAATATTGAGCAAAAAAATACGAAAAAAACACGTTTATTGTATGGGGACCCCCCTTAATATATTATATTTTTTAAGTTTTAGTATTTGTTGTTATAGCGGCAACGGAAATACATCATTTGTGAAAATTTCAGCTTTCTAGCTATCACGGTTTATGAGATACAGCCTGGAGACAGACAGACAGACAGACAGACAGACAGACAGACAGACAGACAGCGAAGTCTTAGTAATAGGGTCCCGTTTTTACCCTTTGGGTACGGAACCCTAAAAAGATCACAATCTATTTTCCTCTCTTTCATTCTCTTTTGGTGCAATGGTGGTGCCTGGATACCATGTATTACAGTTTATCATGTGTTATTAATATTCATATTAATTTATTGCGTAACACTACATGTCTGTTATAATACTTGTGACAATACAGGTCACTGGCCATACCTGTCATATTTTAAATGAGGCAAAAAGGAAACTTCAGTAACTTTATTATTTATTGAAATAAAACAAATTTTAACATATTTATCTCATATATTTTACGTAATTTTATGACCTGACATTTCAAACACTTTGCAGCATCTGTCACAGGTGAGACTAGATGACAGTTGCCTTTTTTGTTTCATATTAATGAGTAACAATTGTGAAAACCTTAGAAAACAGTTGCATTATTATGTGTTTATAAATGATATTCCTCCAAATGAAATAGTCATCCTGGTTAACACTGCTATATTTAGAATTCAAATATCTCTTGTGTGCATGAGCCTCATTGTTAATCTTCCATCGCTGGCAATGTTGTTCAATAGCAGCTTTCCATTTATATAATTCTAAGATAGCTGTTTGATTTTAAGTAATGATGATGACTTAATTTTACTTATTCAGTTTATTCTACAACTCTTATCCACTAGTCACAAATGCTATTTATAGCACACAAAATGTAAAGTACCTACCTAGTAATATTATTTGTGTTATTTGCATGCATGCATGCATGCATCATGCACATACTCTATTTGTGTACACAATAGATTTGCAGTTGCAACACAGGACCACATTGTCTATAATTTATTCAATGACATATATGCCAACATTTAATTATCATCGTTCTAGATCGACGAGCTCCATCCTCGGCCATACCGTCGCTTAACATTAGGCGAGTTGGTGGTCAACCATAGATCTATAATGTATAAAAAAAACATACAGGGATACCTACTTTTTTTTTTAGTTGAATTAATCATATCTTCCAGTCTTACCTCGTAGTATTATTATAATGTACTCGCTTACGAAAATGCACTTCATGTTTGGGTTTTTCCTGATATATATGGGGATACATTATGGGTATTTAAATTGCGAGTGAAACGGTTTTTATCTAATTAAACACATTTCAACATAGGCTAATATATTATTATCATCATCACCGTTTTTCATTACTACGCAGGTACTATTAGTTTAAAAATAGGTATAAAATAATATGATTGCGTCTGAATATAAATGTCGAATTTATGCCTACAGTTGATAATAATTGCATAAAGACTGAACTGAAATAACTGATCATAAGATTAAAAGAAATTACCATTTTGAAAAATCTATCTATACTTATAGAGGTAAAGCAATTTAAGAATTCAGATATATAATAAGTATTATCTACTTATATAAAAAGAGAAACTAATTACCCGACTGCAGAAAAGCGACTTGCAATCTAATTTACGATTTTGTTAAGCTTCATATATGCTGTTGAGTGTATGTTTTTTGTGAGAAAGTATGCTCAAAGTCGCTGTATAAGATTACAAATGCGTATTCTTTCGAATAATTACAGACCAAAATTACATCTTATCCTCCAATACCTTCTAACCCTCTAATACATTACTTCTAATACATAACCTCTAATACATTATCTCTCTCATATAGCTTCGATCAAATGTGGCCTTTAGTTAATTTGCTACTTCATGGTCTTTAATGCTCTGCCTACCCTGTAAGGGAAAATAAGAGTGATTTTATGTATGTATATTTAAATGGTCTTCAAAAGGACTATTTCGAATGGATTTATTTTTTATTTTATTACTTTTGGGGATTTTACTCGACGATATAGTAGTCATGGCAGAGTCGATGGAAGACCTCAGTACGATGCTCGAAGACCTCAATAGAGTTTCCCAACGGGTGGGCCTCAAAATGAACATGGACAAAACGAAGGTTATGTCGAACGCCCATGTAGTGCCCACCCCAATATCTGTGGGGAACTCCACTCTTGAAGTTGTTGACGAATACGTCTACCTAGGACAAACGGTCCGATTAGGCAGGTCCAACTTTGCGAGGGAGGTCAATCGTCGTATCCAACTCGGCTGGGCAGCGTTCGGGAAACTTAAAAGCGTCTTCTCGTCCAATATACCCCAGTCCCTCAAGTCGAAAGTTTACAACCAGTGTGTGTTACCAGTGATGACATACGGCACTGAAACGTGGTCCCTAACTATGGGCCTTATAAGGAAGCTCAAGGTCGCGCAGCGAGCTATGGAGAGGGCTATGCTCGGAGTCTCTCTACGAGATCGAATCAGAAATGAAGAGATACGTAGACGTACAGGAGTCACCGATATAGCACAGCGGATTAGCAAGTTGAAGTGGCAGTGGGCAGGGCACATAGCACGTAGAACTGATGGCCGATGGGGCCGAAAGGTTCTCGAGTGGAGACCACGTACCGGCAAGCGCAGCGTAGGAAGACCAGCCACGAGATGGACAGATGACCTCATACAAGTGGCAGGAAGACGCTGGATGCAAGCCGCTTCCAATCGGTCTTTTTGGAAATCCATGGGGGAGGCCTATGTCCAGCAGTGGACTTCTTATGGCTGAGATGATGATGATGATGACTTGAGGATTTACAGCTAGGTTTTACATTGTAGTTATTAAGTATAAACAAAAGAAGGCCAATTACAAATTTCCACGGATATTCTAAAATATAAACAATATGTTGACGTTAAATAACGTGATAAGTGAAAAAAAAAAAATGTTGAAAAATGCGTTACTTAGCATCTGCATGCACTGCACGACGGACGTATTGAACAGGTCAACATCGTGTAGCCACTGCATTAAAACTACGACTCGCTCTTAGCAGATAACTATTTTTCCTATAATTAGAGTTAACTGTAGGAACAGATACAGTGCATGGTCTTCTAGTTGGATCGGCTGATACCTTCAAACCTATATGCTGCAATAACTCAGGACAATCAACCGAACCATTTGCTATCTTTAGTAGATAAACGACATCGGCAATATTTCGTCTCACGGTTAAGGGCAGAATGTGAAATTTGCGACAACGTGTAGTGTAGTCAGAAAATTAATTTTTAATTTTGAATTGAAGATGACGTAGAAACCGTTTCTGGACGCGCTCAATACGCGTCGAGTAAACGTTATACATCGGATTCCAAACTTGTGACGCGTATTCTAGATGACTACGTACATAAGCACAATATAAAATTTTAATAGTTTTGGTTGATTTAAATTCAGCCGATAAACGCAAGACGAACCCGAGTGCCCGTGATGCCCTACTCACGATACTATTAATATGCTCATCAAACAACAACTTACTATCGAATTTACTCCTAAATCACGAATTGATTTTTATTTTTATTATTTTTGAGTTTATTTGTTAAGTGGCCGTGGCTTACGAGTGAAAGAACATTGGTAACATTTTGATACGTTTAGATCTAATTTATTTAGTAAACAGTAGTTATCAAAACGATCGAAATCTTCTTGTAAGTGTTGTGCACTTTCAAGAGAGTCGACCGAACAGATTATCTTCATATCATCAGCGTATAGAATTATTTTAGAATATATAAAACATGTTGCAATATCAATTATCATTAAAATAAATAACAATGGTCCCAATAGTGATCCTTGAGGAACGCCTGAAGGGACTTGCATCGGTGATGACGTGTACCCATTAAGAGCCACAGTTTGACATCGGTTTTGTACGTAAGATGTAAACCACCGATACAAGTTACCACGAATACCTACTGACTTCGTTTAGTTCGACTGAATGAGTTTACTATCTGACTCCGACTGAATGAGTGCGTGAGTATCTTATATAATATGGATTATCTTGACAGTAGCCAACAATGCTGGTAATGACGCTATCTAAGTTCCGAGACGCTTAATGTCCAACGCGATGCTCTCCAAATCGGAAGGAACAGGAGACTTCGCTAAACCCATGGGAGGTAGAAGTGGGCTCCCAGCGGCACCCTTACAAGAAGGGAAATCCAGGTCATTTTTCTATCTCCTAGTTTCCTATAACCGGCTTCGGTTATACCAGAGCACGGGAAATCAAAACTTCCTTGGCAGATGGAACACTGCGCACCATCTCTGAACTCGGTCACATCGTTTACACTTGAATGACTCCATTGGATCAGTGAATGTTCGTGAAAAAGTTTGAGAGACACTGGTGAAGTAATAAACTGTACTGCGCAGATAGCACGTATGCGAATGCAGCGGTCGGAAGCCGAGAGCGAAACGCGTGCACACAGCTGAACGTCAACGAGTGAAGTGTAAATTAAATGAACTGTTTGATTGAACTAATAATATCTATTAATCATTATTATTCAACTTTAATTAGTGGTTGTTGTGGAGTTGCCAGAATGTAACATATTACGAGTATACTGATTATTTATATTGATTGATGTAATTATTAGCTAGTTATATAATTGGTTTTAAACTTGTTACTAATTTATTTTGCGGTCATTAGCTTATCAATATTCCTATATTACTTATTTTCGTATTTGATGTATTAAGGCGGTCCCTGGTATCCCTAGTTCTAAGTAAGTGAATAATATAGAATGGTGGCCTAGAGGAACAACTAGACCAGTAGGCAGACCACCAACCAGTTGGAGAGACGTTATTGTTAGGTCAGAAGGCAAGACCTAGATGAGATGAGGCGCTCAATTTTTGAATCGCTCGAAAGTTATCGCATACGAAATGAATATAACTTGCTTTAGAACGATATTCAAGGATTCGATCGCTCGTAATCATTCACAACACTCGCTAACGCAACGAGTGCACTCAACCACATTACGAGAACAGGTCATCTAGACAAACCTTATCTAGGTTTTTAGATGATTTTATATCATCATCATCATCATCTCAGCCATAAGAAGTCCACTGCTGGACATAGGCCTCCCCCATGGATTTCCAAAAAGACCGATTGGAAGCGGCTTGCATCCAGCGTCTTCCCGCCACTTGTATGAGGTCATCTGTCCATCTCGTGGCTGGTCTTCCTACGCTGATTTTATGTCAACGTGTATTAATTTATGTATAAATAAATAAATAAATAAAAAAAACATTCGAATTTTAAATCTATCGACAAAAAAATCTATCTAAATGTTGTCGATATTGTTTGGAAGTCGGGAAAATTCACATGTGAATTCCTTGCGAGTGATTAAAAACTGGCACCCCAGCGCAACACCGGAAAGTGGTCTCCAGCAGTGGACCGATAAAGGCTAAAATGGTGATGTTAATATGATATTGAGTTTTCGTAATAATGTCACAAGTTTAGGCACGGTTAGCTAACTAGAGGTCGAAATAATTTTAAAGTTAAAAAAACTGAAACAACCGACTTCAAAGTACGTTATTTCGTTTACTTGTAATATTAGTAAGGATAATAATTAAACAAGGCGCTCAAGCGTTGAAGTAACTCTATTTTCTCCCTAAACATTTGACACTTTTGTAAAGAAAAACGTGTCAGTGGAACGCTGCGATTCTATAATCTGACGCACTCACTCAGGAATCCAATGAAAATATTCTTACTTTTAGAGATTATTCAAAACGTAATAAAGCAATGTTTAATATAATTATGGGACCAACTTGGGAGCTTTCTCTATATGCCAATTCACGAAACACAAAAATTGGTTCAAGAATGAGAGAGAAATTCGTGTTCATACATAAAAAAAAAAAATATACGGTACGAATTGATAACCTTCTCCTTTTTCGAAATCGGTTAAAAGTAAAAGCCAACTGGGTTGGTACTTACAGTGTTATTCCTGTATGAAATTAGGCTTCAAATTTAATAATACTAGGCTTACTGTGTCGCCAATCGCCATATAACTATTTTATTAAGGTGTAACATATACTTTTGTGGCAGTAGAAAGAAACGTTAACTTGTGTAAGGCGTTTTTCACACTCATCCGTCCTGAATGTACAATGTGCATACGTAGTATAGAATGATTTGCAGATGTCTTATGTCAAAGCCTTAGGTATCGCTCGCGCAGCGTAAAAACGGTGATAATAATGATGAAATTTTCATAATTTTCATAGTTTTCATAGCGCATCAGTTCATTGATTGCTGTTTGATTGTGAAAAGGTAACAAGATACTTTACTTTTAATAATATTAGTTAGAATTAGTAAGTAGCAATAAGATTTACAAAAAGTGAAAAATGATAAATCCATACATATAATAAAGAAGGGTTGATTTGTTTTCCAGCCCCACTCCATTGCGTGAGGCATGGTTGAATAGGTGTCCTAAAATAAGTTTAATGATTCATATTATTCTCAGATGTGACCTGCGAGAGATATAGCCCATAATAAAAAAAATGTGCTCCCCCTTAATTTCTAATCTTATTAGGCCTAGTAGTACACTGTAACCCACTTAAGTCGTTATAGTACAGAGGTCATTGACTTGTTTGTAAATTGATATTAAAAAAAACCGGACAAGTGCGAGTCAGACTCGCCCACCGAGGGCGTTCCGTACAAACTAAATAAAAGGGGGAATTCATATATATTTTTTATATTTTCCTTCATAAACCGAAAAATATACTTCGTAAAAATATTTAACACATTCCTTGCTCACTACTCGGATCCGAGTGGGGCGGGGCTATAGTAGCGGCGCCTCCCACTCGGATCCGAGCGAGCGTCCCGTTCATTTTGTAGTAGTCAGTAAACCGCCGGCGTTTGAGGCAGTCAACGTTGCTTTGCACGGCCACTCTGTACTTAATCAAAATTCACCTAAAAAGTTTTGGTTCCCAGTTGAAGTGGTTGAAGGGTTCCGTTTTTTTCCTATTGAGGTACGGAACCCAAAAAACAATAGAGGTTTGTTTTTTGATTACAGTATTACCCGTCGATAATCCATATGCGTGTCTCGACACGGTCCTGGCCACTTCCTATTTAACTTATTATGTCTGTGATAACATTATTATTATTTAAAACCTAGGAGGCCAAACGGGCTATAGCAGCCCCGGCACGTCACTGCGACCTTTGCAGATCTATTGTGAAACTGTGATAACATAGCTTGTGTAATACTCGGTTACCGTTCGTTCTAGCCCAGTAGCTCCCATAAGCCGCCACAATCCATCCATCAGATCCAATCCATGTCAGATTTGCATGATAAGCGGCTCGGTGTTGGTCTCTAATCCCGTTGTTGACAATATCTGCCCGTTCTCTACTGCATCGATGAGCGTTCGGGCTTGCCATGCGATCTTATCGCGTTATTATCAGCAGCTATTGTCTAACCTGCCCTCTGTTAGCCATTGGAAGGGTTTTAATAGCGACCCTGGTTTCATTAAGTTATTTTGAGCATGTTGTCTCGCCGAAATCCAGCAACGATCTAACCTTTATAATGATAGTCAGTCTTTTGTGCCGCTACGTTGAATTTATAGTTTGATAGGTCTAAAATAAAAAAGAAACAAACCTCCTTCTTGTGGTGTGGGTAAAAATATATTTAACTTAATTTTAGGTTAAAAAAATCTAATATCTATCAGCGAAGTCAAGAAATAACTATTCATATTATTGAATGGGTTTAAAAACTTTTGAACTGTTTTGGGGCTCTTTTTTTGGGAATGTTTTTCTACAAAAAAGAATCGTAAAAATCGGCGCACATCCGACAAAGATAAAAATCGCTGATAACAAGTTTAAGTTTATAAATCTCGATAACCCCCAACAAATAACGGCTGAACCGATTTTGATGAAACATAGCTAGAGCACTCTCGATTAAATCTTCTTTCAAACAATTTTTTTTTACCTAATAAGTATTTTATTGTATTTCATATGTATTCATAGTGGTGCTCAGAGCATAACCGTGGTCGTATACCACCTACCGAAACAATACATTCTGCAAAGTAGCATACGACGAAAACGGTACGCTTGACACAATTATGATGTACCAAACCCTGCTTTCATTTTAAAATACATGTGCAATGACACCACGCACGATTGGGTGGGGCGAAAATAAAATTTGTTCTTAATTTTGCGGTCCCTAGAGGGCGCTATATTCAATTTAATTTGACTTCACATAGCCTATAACCAGTGGACACGCGACGCTTCCAAGGACACCTCATTTGACAAATTATGATAGTAGTTTAGAAGTTATGAGGGAACAGATGAATCTACATACATACTCACATAACCCTCCTTTTCAATTCGCCGTAGTCGGGTAATAAAAATGGATTAATTTTCGTCTAGTTTCATAACTAATAATAAATACACATCATATAAAAATGTCGGTATATACTGCGATTGCCTAATACGGAATTGTATCTAAAAACTAGTGCTAAACGTGCTAATGTTGAACGTCACTGTTTCCTAGTAAACCACTCGTCTGAACAGCTTATTTACTTACTACTACTGAATCACGGTCTTCCCTGACTCGAATGTTGGTCAGATCTGACTCATACAATTCTTTGATTTCTAGACTGTAGAGATTACATCTGATTAGTCATAAGGCGTGGAGCCATTTTAGGGATTCCGGACACGATCCGTTGAAACCGTCAATTTTTTATTTATTTATTCATAGCCGTGGATTGAGACGCAGTGTGACCAGAGTTAAAATCTCCGATCCTGCTAGACTGCTTTCCAATAACCTGCTATTTGTCCTGCAGAAAATGTCACTGCTGACATAGGGCACTAAATAATAATAATGAAAGAACATTTTACTCCTAGAAATTGATTTCTAGGAGTAAAATGTTATTCTAATATATTCTAGATAAAATTTCATTGATACTGACTGCAATTTTTTTTAATTATTTGCACTGTTGCACTTCATTCTAAAGCGTTGACCGAATCCTACTCTAATATCGCAAACTGTTAAAATGACCTTGCTAAATTTAAATATTTACGACTAATGGATATTTTTAATGGACGTTTTTAATGGCGTCATTGTTCGCAACAGCTTATCAACAGGATTTAGAAATAATACAAATAATTTAAAAAACGGAAAAAACCGACTTCAATATACGCAAATCGTTAACTTGGATGTCATTTTTTTCTGTTATTTTGTTACTTATAAAAACCAAAGTACTGAACCGATTTTGATAAAATTTATATGGGAGTACCTCTGATGTAATATTTACCAAACAAAAAAAGAATCATCAATAACAATGCATTATTGGCTGATTAATTGACGAAGTCGCTGAAAAAGACATTCCAATTTCCAATACCTAACGTATGTATCTGACATTACCAGATAATAATTATGCTGAGAGTAGCACTTGATTAACAAAATAAACAGAAGTTTTACTATGGAAATTAACGTGGTTTTCACACATTTTCAAATGAGTGACCCGTAGGGTCACTCACGTCTGTTTTGAGCCGAAATATCCGACTATAGTTTCAACCGCATTCGGCGGTCTCAAAACAGACGTGAGTGACCCGTAGTTTTTATTTAAAAATATACAGAAGTTACTAATCATGCGTTCCTCAAAATTATGTCTTAATGTGTTGCTAACAATCACGATAGCTAATATTCACCGGAATTAATTTAAAAACATATGTTCTGGATATTTATTGACAATATCAAAAGACTGCGTCCGGTATCCCTTAACTTAATCCTTTACTTGGTCATTCGAGCATAAATAATTAGGTACCCAATTCAAGGCATACCAAATTGAGTTTTGTTGTCATTTTATTAAAATTCAAAATCGTGTGACAAGTCGCTCCAGAAGTTCAGCGCATAATCGATTACAATGAAACATCTAGAGAAGCCAAGTACGTATTTTAAACCCGCCCAAGCAAGAATCCGGGCGCTACGTCATAGCGTTCCGTTCGGTCCTTTCCCACGGGTGTTGCGAGCGAATATGCACCTTACTGTTCGCTTATCAATGATGATATTTGTCTGTAACGTAATTGTCCCTTTTCCCCCACTCCAATGAGTGCGACCACGACAATTTGTTCCGGTTTATTTACCAATGTACATCGATAAATATACAAGTACACTCGCGGTGAATGTAGATGTTTCCCGTATCCGTAATCGATAAGCCCGCAGCTCCGGGCCGGATGTTTTAGTTTCCGAAATGACGAGATTGTCGTCCGGTTTGAATTTGATATCGCAATATCCGGATATCAGTTACTGTCTCTTAGAAAACCGGTAAAAACACAGTTTCTCAATTTCGAATTTTGAAGCTTTATAAGTAGTGGTTATTGACGTAATTTTTGAAGTGGTAGAATTCTTGCATAGTAAGCTTGATGAAATACTACACCAATAATGCCAATTATTTAAGCGTAAAACAGCAGTGTCCAAGCAGTTATGTATTTCGGATAGAAAAACAAATACGTATTTCCAGGGTTAAAGAGATTTCTGAGTGACGAGCGCAACGCATTACCACTTACACACAAAGATTTGAACTGTTGACATGAAAAACCCTAAACGGTATCGGATCGTTATAGGCACGCGTGACGCTCAACATCAGTCGAGACTTTCTCGTATCATCAGTTCAAAAACATCAATATAGTATTTAAGTATTTAAGCAATAATGGCCTTATTGTCAGTAGTACCATTGATTTGTACCATTGATGGTACAAGTGACACAACTTTGTGTCCTTAGTACCATTAAAGAAAAATGAAGATATTCCTCCGTAATTCTCAATGTACAAGTGACATAACTTTGTGTCCTTAGTACCATTAAAGAAAAATGAAGATATTCCTTCTTCGTATATTTCGTTTAATGTAGCCCAGAGAATTTAATCTTTCTAAATAGTCCAGTCATTTGGTGTTGAAAGGGGGTTAACTGGAAAGTTTTGTGGGAGTTTTGAAAATTAGTGATTTTATAGATTTCGATGTGCTCTTTCCGAATTTCTACTTTGCCACCTCGAGCTCCACATCTTTGCCGCTTGCGCCATCATATTGGAAAAATGGCGCCCACAAAGAAATTGTTAAAAAATCTTTTGGGCGCCATTTTTCTACAATGGTGACGCGAGCGGCAAAAATACGTGGTGGCAAAATAGAAATTCGGAAAGAGCACATCGAAATCTATAAAATCACCAATTTTCAAAACTCTGAAAACGTTTCAGGCAAAACTACCAAAGGATGGTAACCTAAGAGGCCTTCCGTGATAAAAAGCCAACCGACCGGAATCTAATTAAACGTTTCACTCGACCCACGATAATGCTGAGTTAAACATACTAATGTGGTTACCCATCCGAAGGTAGACTATTTCACTCTTTGTATGGGTAACCATTGTAGTACCTACCCTGTGTTGTTCTAACATAATTGGATAAAAATACCACGAGCTTTGAACGTAACAGAGCAATTAAGAAATCCTATTAATGCCGAGTGCAGTAACCCTACCGTTGACCGTTGCTCGTTATCCAAACTGAAGTACGTCAGCTGTAGTATATTGTGTCTGCCACCTTTTGATCTTACATACCTAAAGCAAACGAGGCATGGCGCCTCGACGCGGGGCGGTCTCAATGACGCTTCGGCGTTTACACTCTTTGTTTACATTTCCACCTGCCGGCAGGCCACCGGCTGCGAATTACGACGCATAAATGCTTGTACGCCATTACCATTAGTGAACCGGAGCTATAGTCCGCTCATAGATATTCTACTTCTGACATTTGTGTTTTTTCTACTACATTTATATTACACCCATTCTACTGAAATTTCCGGCAGCCTAGTGGTGAGACCGTATGACTTGCGATCCGCAGGTCCTGGGTTCGAATCCCACGGCACGCACCTCTGTCTTTTCGAAGTTATGTGCGTATTGTTGATTGCCGCCAACTTCAAACGGTGAAGGAAAACATCGTGAGGAAACCTACATATCTGAGAGTTCTCAATGATTTTGAAGATGTGTGAAGTTTGCCAACCGGCACTTGGCCGTGGCGTACTAATGGCCTAACCCTTCTCACAATGAGAAGATGGCCCGTTCCCAGCAGTGGGACAGTTTGCACAAACAGGGCTGATAAAAAAATAATAAAAAAACTACTGAAAGTCGAAATGCCTAGTATAATTTGTTCTAAGATATTTTCTACCTGAAACTGGTACTTCTCACGACCTACTACTGGTTCTTCGTTGGCCATGGATTAGAATTGATTTTTCTCTGGATTAGTTTAATCTAGGTTCCTAATTTCTGAAAAGATTTGCGAAAAAAAGCTGCCAAAGAGACCGAATAGAAAATTGGTAGAGAATCGGCAGTGTCATAGAAATCGTGAAATAATCAAACATTTCAGTAAAACTAATAACTTACCTATAGGCTTCAAAACACTGATGTCTTGATCTAGTTAGAGAACATTACAACTAAAAATAATATGCCTATACCTACGTTCTCATACTCACAAATGCCCTTGCTCTCTACAAATGGATCTTATCTTGCATACACTACTGAAGTACCCAAAATAACAGTGAAATATGAGAACAGCTATTAGAAGCTGAATAAATTTAACGGTAGTGGATGCCTGTCTTACTATAAATAACTCGTCGGAAATCTCAAGCGAATCTATTTTGGTCATCAAAGAAACTGATGGTGATGAATTGTAAGATGTCATAAGTAAATATCCGAGACTATTATTTAAATTCAAAAATCGTCTGCAAAATATAGCGTGTCGGCTTCCGACACTCTAAAGATAAACTGCCTTACCGAAAAACGTTACTTAACTTTAAGCAATGCTTAACATATTTTGTCAACTTCTGGCTGACACGTAATGACACTTGCGGAAAGAAGACAGAGAACTTAAGACGTTGGTTAAAGTTAAGTAACGTTTTTCGGTAAGGCCCAAAGTGTGTGTCACCGAGTTATGAGTGGCACCCACTAAAATCATCCTGGTAGTCAGTCTTAGTGCTTGGAGGATAGGATCCTAGATCTCATGGTGAACTCGCTGAAGCCTTGAATACTGGGCTAAATCCAGACCTAAATCAGCGAGCGTACATTTGTTCTAGTTATCTTCAGAGTTTTATCATATATGCCACTCTACGTTATAATCCATTTTCGTTCGTTTGGATAGACCATCAGGGTCCTTTTCATCCTGAGTACAAGGGTTATTTATAGTTGCATCTTTTTTTTTTACGTTAGATCTACGATTGACCACCAACTCCTTATAGACTTATATGATAACGTATTCTAGGGCACTGGTATTGGCGGTCTTACAACAACTCTAGTTAGAAAGTAGATAAACAGTTTTGATCATATAGCACTGAAAAATGTTAAAAGTAAATATATTGACATTAACAACTGACTTGATAATTGGATAAAACAGTTTTTCTATTTTCTTTGTATTCAAATCTAAACAAGTATAATGTTTTCTAAGGTTAAATATATAAGTAAGTAATGAAACAAATATAAGTATAAGTTTAGAAAACACAAAAATAAAAAGTAAAACGGCTGAATATAGCTATGAACACTGACGTTGAAATAATAAAAAAATAACATAAGAAATAAGTAAATACAGTCAAGAAAAACAAATATTAAGGTCATCATTGCAGTGTCCAGTGCGACAAAAAATTTTAGTGCTCAGCTATAATGCACAGATACACATCAAACTTATAACACCCCTCGTTTTGAGTCGGGGGTTAAAGATATATTTTTATTAACTGTGTCGATCAAGTCGCTCGCTTGATGAAAATCTTCACACTTTATTATACTTTAATATAATCCAAAACTGAATTTACTGAGATATTAAATCGCCTCGCGATCTTATTCATTTTATGACGAAAATACCGGAAACACTCCTGCAATCTAGAACAAACCAATGCCTGCACACTATTGCCTGGCTGTTGAATAACTGAGAAAGGTGTGGTACTTCTCCAGATGGTTTTCACAGAGGATACCTCTACAAAATGTATATCTACAGGAATCATTTAGGGACAAAAATATATTTTCAAAATCACTTGTCATCATACTAACATCATAACATGTTATCAAATCCCTAAAATTCCGTCCTTAGAGGAGTGTCGATATAGGCAGCCTCGAAAAAACTAAAACTGAAGATCGATCTTAGTGTCCTCCACAGGAATAGTTATTGATTGTACTAGGCTGGAAAGTTGTATTTTACCGTCGAATGTCTGACAGTTGAATCCAGAGCAAGCGAAGGATTCTAGGTTTGAACCACGAGCGTAGCGACTGGTTCTAGTTTAGAATCCTGAGCGTAGCGATGGATTCAAGAAGATACGAGATAAAATAACTTTACAGCTGAGTGCAATACAAAAAAAATCATCTTAACGTAGCGAGGAAATTTTTTAGTTCACCTTTTTTCTCGAGTAGAAAAATCTGCTTGGCATTTAATTATGCAACTTTACTGGTCCTAAAGTTACATTATAATCACGTGAGTTCACTTACATGTACACATTTAATTAATTTTGAACATTATTTACAACAAAATTACGTAGTACAAAGTTTTTTTTTACGTATTTTTTTTCTTCTATTAGGCTCTTGACACAATTCGCATAGGTCGCATTCTTCTTTACTCATCCAAACCTTTTTCGTGTAAATGGTTCTAAAACTTCAAAACACTGCTAAGAGAAAGTAAATTGTACATTTTTATAAACATTTTGCGTAAATATACAAATGTCTAAGTTATTTTAATATAATATTTAGTGTTTCTTTAAACTAAGATAGCAACCTCCTTGAATCGAACTATTTTTCTTCATTTTGTGAAGGTATTATACAAAGAGGTTGGAAATATTTTGTATTGAAAATGTAGAGCTCCGTCGTGTTCGAATTTTGAAATTACTTTCCACCCTAGGCAGCAAAATTAACTTTTCAACGACAATATTAGCCTTGGAAACGTAACTTTACGAGCTAGTAAGATGAAAATAAATTTATGATAATGAGTTAGTGCTCGCAATACACCCAAAAAACATTTTCCCGACTCTTTTATTGAGTAGTCAGCTAAAACACAGCTAGACCAGTAATCTGGAAGCCCGCTCCGAAAAATAACAATATTTCCCTTTTACGTTGAAAGGTGAGGTGGATATTGCCGGCAATGATTATGCCGGTCACGTTCCCGCTCGGCGTTTGCACCTACCTCGTGCCCTACCCTTCGGGACGTGAACGCTGTAACATATGCCCGGCGAGCGCAATTGATTGAGACAATGGATGCCCTGCCCATAAGAGACTAAGTGTTGCCTTATAGAAACTGCACATTATTTTAATAAAACCGTAGAAAAACGTTGAATTATCAAAAATGAACCGTTTTTCATTAAATAAATAAATTGAATTACGCAATGGGTCATTGATAAGATCAACCTAAATGAACCGTTTTTCCTTTAAAAGAAATAAGTAATTGATTTACCCAATGGGTCAGTTTTTATTTGTATTTTAATATTTTTCATTATTTCTCTCTTAGAACAATATTCAAATCAAATAACTTACGATTTTTTTTGTTCATTCTTCATGCTTGACTCATTATCGGAGCATTATTTTATCAGAATTCTGGTTTATGGCCACTGTTAGTTATGTTTTTTTTATGATTTCTCTACAAGTCTACACAATCGAAAATATACGCGAAATCTGCTAAAAGTTGTTTAATTTCAACAACTGAGAAACTTCTTAACCAAGAGTGACTTTTGCTCGTAATGGAAGCTCTTGGCACGAGGCAAAAAGGCAGGTTGATGGTGTAGAAAAAAAGAAAACAAAACACTGCATCTTTTGTCGAAAAACCTGAAGATTTGGGGGGTAAAATAGAAAACTTTCTAAAAACGGAAGTCTTATCTTAGAATTGTAGATCTACCGTTTAAACTGTAGTGCTGGACACACTGGTTTACCTTGACTCATCATTTATCGACCAATCAATGGTATCACTTAGGGTTGACTTATCAGAAGTCGGTCCGTCGTGTGGCGCATCTGTCCCTCTGTCAAGAAACTTTGAGTTCACTTATCTCGAGATTGTTTCGAGCTGGGGCCTGTCAAGGTCATGATATTGTGAAGTTGCGATATGTCACAAAATAAGAGTAAATATGATTGATGGAACGCGTGGAAATCTTGATGCATACTGCACAGAATGGAACTCTGCCGTTACATTTTTGCAATCGTCAAGATTTTACTAGATCGACGTGCTCCATCCTCGGCCACACCGTACCAGTGTTAAACGCAGAAGTTATTTTTTGTTACAAAAGGGATGTGGGACAAATGCGCTTCTGGAGTGGGTTTTAAATGAGTATTTTTAAATCGCGAATGAATCGGTTTCTTCAACGTAAGCTAGCTCCTTCGTAATACCGTAAAAAGTGTGTTGGCAATCAAGCTATCTTGGATTAAAACTATTAGCATCTTTCAGGGCTAGTAAAGCAACAATAATGTCACTGATGCCACTGCCTTTTTGCTGCACCTTTTTATATATTCAAAAATATCAGATCCATATCGAATTTTGAGGCCCATTCTAAACAAATAAGCGTAGCATCGGTGTTATTGTCAGTTAAGTGGTGTAAAACGGTTATATAGTGTTCGTATAAGCTACGGGTCATCAAGTATGCGCGGGCGCCTGTTTCCGCCATTCCGATGACTTGCTATGCGCCTCCATCCAATCGGAACTTGTATAGCACTGGTGCTATTGTCTACTGGCCGAAGGGCTATTTTTATGAAGCTTTGTTCGACTTATGAATAAGTATCTTGTCAAGAATCGTAATGAGACGTCGGCGGCAGACTTTATCTAAAATTTACATAATTATATTTACTATGTCTTGCATTGTCTGTGAATTGTTATAATTGGCAATGCAACTTTTTATTTCTTTAAACAAACGGTCGTTAATAATTCCACTTCAGATTGTCGATCATTAAGAGATTTCACTTCCCTAAGTACTTAGATAAATAATGTATCACGGTTTCTTTTTTCCTCATTGCGTCTGTTTTTTAAATGGGGAACCATTACTCTGGTATGCGAACTATTTCTGTGCCCTAAACGTGTAAAATATTCATTGTAACTGCCTACACGATAACATTCGGCTATAAATATAAAATGGTGTGTACTTTAGAGAATGTGCTTCCAACCGAAAGCAGATAAGCGTCGGATGTCTGAGCACTCGGCACTCCACATGACCGGTGACGTCAGACATCACCATTAGGCGAGTGGAATTTTCAAGTATACCTATGTGCAGACGCTGCTTTTGGCTTTGTACATGCATATTTTGATGTCAACTTGAGAATAGTCAAGCATGCTTTACAGACAATGACGCACGAGCGGTAAAGGTGGCGACACACAAAACTGTAAGAAGCAGTACTATAAGGCAGATCAGGATATTTTAAAGGCTAGAGTGAAGATACTCTTAGTTTTCTTACAGTACAAGTTAGGTCTACGCATTGTCTTTTTATGTATTACGTTTATCTTTATGGCTCTACGTGCTTTTTCGTTCATGACTTCGTTTCCATCATTCGAGTTATTGGACTTATTGCGGAACGGATTAAAACGCGGACATATATCTTAATAAAAGTGTGTTTATATAAGGCGGTTGCCAATATTCTGACAATGCTGAATTAAACACATCACTTCCCTATCATCTCACGAGTATTAAGCATTTGGCCTCGATACCTACGTCATGTTCGAATACCGGCACTCGAAGCTTAGTCTCTAATAGTAAATTAATGCACTCACTCTTCATATGTCATCAGATTTGATCTTAAATACATTCGCTCGGTTTGCTCACTCGTTTACATACGAAACACGCCACGCCGAATTCTGATTCGCGCCAAGTATATCCTAAGCCTTTTATAAGCCTTTACCCTTCGATACCAATTTAAACGGAAACGTTTGATTGATTGCTATGACAATGGATTTTATTTATCGCAGGTGAAATAATGTACGTCAATACAGACCGATTGGCGGAGTTAGCAACAGTTTCGTGTATAGAATTTATGACAATACCCACGATCCCTGCTCGGTCGGTAGCATTTTTCACTTTTATTATTCATAAATTATAATTCGTTGAATTGTCGTGTGTATAATGACAAGAAGGTCTGTGTCCATTTTGCCCTTCAAGTGACTATTGTATATTCTATGCCTTCAGGGAATTGTGTGTTGAATACCTTTTTTGAATACCTACGTAATTTAGTTTAACAACCTTCTGATAAAGTATGGAGAACTTTTTTTTTTATAATAAAGGTCAAACTCGATACCTGAGAATAAATTCCGATTACATTTTTGCCATGGGCATTTTATGCTTATCTTTTCTCATTCTACGAATTTTATACTAACTTTTTGTTGTTTTTCTCGTTTTGGATGGATTAAGAAAGAAACAATATCTTAAAAGACAACCACTAAATTTTAGCGCTGCAAGATATAGGCACATCAACTTCTGCTGAACGCTTATTGTCAAATGAATAAATATTTGGGCATTTTTTATAAAAACACAGGTAAGTTTAGTAAAGTTAAAAACCTCCAACATAAAAAACGGCAGAACCGATTTTGTTAAAACATTACTGTTCAGAAACACTCTTGATCAAATTTTCATTCAAACAGAAAAAAAAACTAGATCAAATTCGGTCATCCGTTTGATAGCTTACATAATGCCACAAAGGAGAGACACAAATATCACAGTCTAAACAATTCTTATACTGTGCAAATATACAGATACACACGTCAAACCCTCTTTTTGGGTAGATGTTTAAAAATTGCTAATCAGAACTATGCCAAAAACATTAAAAACCCTTTTAATCCGTGAGATTTCAGTTTGGTGCGAACTACTATTTCTAATTTAACTGAAAACTCGATTCCAAGTATGACCAAATGAGAACTGAAGCGGGCGAAGGGACTTTACCAAGCACATTGTACAAAGTGTTTCGTTTAATATTGAAAGTAATTCTCCTCGAGAGATTTGTTTCATGATTAAAGCTTAATCACGCTTTTGTGGGATAAGAGCTCACTGGGATTGCAAAATAATTGTTTCCGAGACAAGGCTCGGATTAACAGTGGTCGAATAATAGAAGAAGTCGGGTCTCCTGTCTTTGCGGTTCTTGCTGGCTTCCTGTTTGTCGGTTGTTTCTCGTGAAACAAATTACTTGTTAATCTAGCTTAAATTTGTATCGTTTATACCTATTACACTGTTTTGCTTGTCGTTTTTTTTTTGAAGACAATTAATTAACCGTCAGGGTGAAGTGAGAATTTTTATCATAATATCAAACTGATAAGTGGGTGATGGTGGTCCTCGTGTATATCTAGTGTAGTGATAGGAGTCTTTTGCAGAGTCAGTCTGAGTACCTACCATACTTTTCACAGTTATTCTACCGCCAAGCAGTAGTGTGCAAGTTTCAGGAAGGGCAACCTAAATAAGGTTGGAAAATCCTGTTCTATGGCATTCCAACAATTAAGACGACAGCTGTGTGCTAACGACTCCTAGCACATCAAAAATTGTCAAGCATAAATAGGTCTTAGATAATACAGACAAACATCATCACGTGGCTCAGTTGGTAGTGTGTTTACGTCTACCTGCTGAACTGATAGGTCGTGGGTTCAATCCCCACCCAGGGCAAACATTTGTGTGATGAGCATGGATGTTTGTTCTGTGTCTGGGTGTTTCTATGTATCTTAAGTATATATTTACAAAAAAAAAGTATATATGTATTCTATCAGCCATCTAGTACCATAGTACAAGCTTTGCTTAGTTTGGGCTAGATGGTGTTGTGTGAAATGTCCACAAATATTTATATTTATTTATCATACCTTACTGAAATACATCACCCATTTTCTAAACAATCTGGAAAAAATACGAGTATGTATATGATAATCTACTAGTTATTTTCATTCATCATCATCTCAGCCATAAGAAGTCCAATGCTGGACATAGGCCTCCCCCATGGATTTCCAAAATGACCGATTGGAAGCGGCTTGCATCCAGCGTCTTCCCGCCACTTGTATGAGGTCATCTGTCCATCTCGTGGCTGGTCTTCCTACGCTGCGCTTGCCGGTACGTGGTCTCCACTCGAGAATCTTTCGGCCCCATCGGCCATCAGTTCTACGTGCTATGTGCCCTGCCCACTGCCACTTCAACTTACTAATCCGCTGTGCTATATCGGTGACTTTTGTACGTCTACGTATCTCTTCATTCCTGATTCGATCTCGTAGAGAGACTCCGAGCATAGCTCTCTCCATAGCTCGTTGCGTGACCTTGAGCTTCTTTATAAGGCCCATAGTTAGGGACCACGTTTCAGTGCCGTATGTCATCACTGGTAACACACACTGGTTGTAAACTTTCGACTTGAGGGACTGGGGAATATTGGACGAGAAGACGCTTTTAAGTTTCCCGAACGCTGCCCAGCCGAGTTGGATACGACGATTGACCTCCCTCGTAAAGTTGGACCTGCCTAATCGGACCGTTTGTCCTAGGTAGACGTATTCGTCAACAACTTCAAGAGTGGAGTTCCCCACAGATATTGGGGTGGGCACTACATGGACGTTCGACATAACCTTCGTTTTGTCCATGTTCATTTTGAGGCCCACCCTTTGGGAAACTCTATTGAGGTCTTCGAGCATCGTACTGAGCTCTTCCATCGACTTTGCCATGACTACTATATCGTCGGCAAACCGAATGTGAGTGATGTACTCGCCGTTAATATTGATGCCGAGCCCTTTCCATTCCAGAAGCTTATAGGCATCTTCCAAACCGGCGGTAAACAGTTTCGGAGAGACAACGTCTCCCTGCCTCACGCCTCTCTTCAATGGAATTGCCTCTGAATTCTGGTCTTGTACTCGGACTGACATGGTGGCGTTGTTGTACAAACACTTCAGCACTTCGACATACCGATAGTCAATACGGCATCGCTGGAGAGCCTCAAGCACCGCCCAGGTCTCGATCGAATCAAAGGCTTTCTCATAGTCCACAAACGCTAAGCAAAGGGGCAAGTTATACTCTTCGGTCTTCTGTATCACTTGCCGCAGCGTGTGGATGTGGTCTATGGTACTATAGCCTTTTCGGAAACCGGCTTGTTCGGGAGGCTGGAAGTCATCAAACCTGCGTTCAAGACGATTCGTCATGACCCTTGAAAACAGCTTATAGACATGGCTCAGAAGCGAGATGGGTCTGTAGTTCTTCAGCAAAGTGTTGTCTCCTTTTTTGAAGAACAGCGCCACCACACTTCTGTTCCATGCTTCTGGCGTTGTACCTTCAAGCACGACGGAATTGAAGAGCTTCTGAAGGACTTTCAGTACCGGTGTTCCACCCGCTTTCAGTAGCTCTGATGTAATTCCGTCGTCGCCCGGTGCCTTGTTGTTCTTGAGCTGTTTCAAGGCCATCCTAATCTCGTACAGGCTGATGTCCGGGATATCTTCGGTATAATGTCGAGTCAGTTTGGCTCTTGGATCTTTGCCCAAACTGCTAACAGGTTTTGCGACCGATGTGTATAACTGTCCATAGAACCTCTCGATTTCCCTCAAGACTTCTGCCTTGGTCGACGCTAAACTGCAATCTTCCATCTTCAGCTTCGTCAACTGGCTCTGCCCAATAGACATGTCTTTTGCGAACACTTTGGAGCCTTTATTCCGCTCTATCGTATCTTTAATACGATTAGCATTAAAGGTACGGATGTCGTGTCGCATAGACTTTGATATGAGTCTATTGAGCCGCCTATATGACTCGGCGTCACCGGAAGTCTGCAGTTGCAGTGAGCGTCGTTCAGCCATGAGGTCAAGGGTATGGCTCGAGAGCTTTTGCGGTCTATTGGTACGATGGGGTTTATAAAACTTCGCGCCCACCGTACGGACAGTTTCCACAAACCTGTTATTGATCTCATCCACCGATGCGCAGCTCTCCAGGCACTCGAAGCGATTTGATAGTTCGAGCTGAAAGCTCTCGGGGTTTTGGATATGGGCGCGAGTGGGTCGGAGTGTAGACTTCATCATACGGGACCTTTCAAGTTTAACATTAATATTCAAAGTGCCTCGTACCATTCGGTGATCACTTCCGGTTTTAACCATGTTGATCACAGAGACATCATTGAATATTTGTTTCTTGGTGGTCAGGATGAAGTCTATCTCATTTCTCGTAGAACCATCGGGACTCAACCAGGTCCATTTCCTATGAGGTGGCTTCTGGAAGAAAGAGTTCATCATGAAGAGTCCCTCTTTCTCCAGAAAGTCGGCCAACCTCTGTCCCCTAGGGTTCCGTTGTCCATATCCAAATTGCCCCACTCTCAACTCACTTTCGCATTTCCTGCCCAGCTTCGCATTGAAGTCCCCCATAACAACATTAAAATAGGTCTCAGAAGTGTGTATGGCCCTACTAATGTCCTCATACATCACCTCCACCTCATCATCCGAGTGTGCCGAGGTCGGTGCGTATACCTGGATGACCTTCAACGAATATCTCTTGGATACTCTGAGTATCAGGTACGCAACCCTGCTCGATACACTGTCGATGGCAAGAATGTTGTTAACAAGGGACTTGTGGACGAGAAACCCGACACCACCTTGGGACTGTTGGTCGCCCTCCCGGTAGTAGAGTTGGTTACCGGATTTCAGGGTTATCGTGTCCTCACCCTCTCGTCGGACTTCCGATAACCCCAGGATATTCCAATGTAACCTACTCATTTCTTCTTCCAGCTCAGCTAGCTTCTCGTCTGTCCTCATCGTGCGAATATTGTGTGTTACCAGGGCCAGTCGTCGTTTATGCAGGGGGTGGTAGCCGGATCTCTTCCGGAGATTCTTAGCACCCCTTGCTCCGCCGTGACCGGGACCGCTACCGTAGTCCATATTGTTATTTTCATTAATATTTTTGTATATTGAGGATATTGTCGATTTTTCTAGCATAAGCGATTGGCAACATGGTTAGAATTAGAACGTAGACAAAGCTAAAATTGCGCCTACTGTTGAATTATATTCTTTGATGAGCACAGTTCGCTGAGCACGTTAACGTCTAAATCTTTGAACTTCATAATTCTACGTGTGGGAAAAACCTGATCTCACACGAGTGTTTGTATTTTAAAATCATTTTTGTAGTTTTCCGAAAAACCTATCCCAAAATAGATATTTTATTGTGAAAACACGTTTCTACAGATGTGTTGTGCTTTTCGATTGTTCGGTTTCTAATATTTTTATATCTAAGATTATTATCTCTTATTGCTGTAGAATTCTAATCCGCAAGGTTCAAATCTCAACACTATAGTTGAGGTGTTTGGTGAAGGAAGGAACACATCGAGAGGACTTCTTAGTATAAATAAATCATCAATGACCTGTGGAGTGGAGGTCGATTAGTCTTGTTTCCATCAAAGCCGAAGGCTGATGGGTCTAAAATATTCTTGACTGGCGATGATATATCCGTAGTAGACAATGCAGCGTGCCAAGTTTCAAACTGAGTGACCCCATACCTGGGTTGGTAGTATGCCTGCCTTCTAAACTGTAGGTCGTGGATTTGATCCCCACCTACCTAGGACAAATATTCGTGTGAGGACATGGATGTTTGTTCTCTATCTGTGTGTTTCTATGTATTTATGAAATAAAGTATATAATTATTCTATCAGCTGTCTAATTTCTATAGTACAAGATTTGCTTATTTTAGGATCAGATAGAACTGTGTCAAAGTGTCCTCCAGTAAAAAACAAACGCGCTGAACTAGCAGTCCAGTTGCGGTCGCGAATCGCGATAATCTACTTGTGGAAACCATCTTTGATTCATAGCTGATTAAATATGTACTTATTCAATTTAAAAAATAAAATTCACTTTTCAAGTATTTCAGTCTCATTGAGAATCTGCAGATATTTCCAGGATTGCCTTATGCCTGGTCACCTTCTACCACCCATCACATAACATCACGCGATCTGGCCTAGTAATAAAAGGTCTATCTATGAAACATTTCCCTTAAGCTTATTATAGCATTCTATACTCTCCCATCTAGAAAGATTTCGCCATAAACTTTACAATAGTGTCTCCTTCTCTGTCTCCTGTGTGACGTGCGACAGTGACAGCGTGTAATTTTACCGTCCGCCGAGGACATTAAATCGTCACAGTAATGTGTTACGGCACGTTCATTCGCCTCTTAAATGTTTTACTGCTCGCGAGCCAATTTTGATTCTTTACGATCCAATAAGTAATATATTATACACTCATTCCTGAAATTGGTTTCTTTAGTCTTCGTTATGGCAAAAATTTTGGGAAGTCGCATACGAGTACGGAAAAAGGCGTCTGAAATTTTTTACACGCTGGGTTTTGGTATGTGTGCGCTCCGTGTACACGACCCTTCTTGCGCTTTTCTATCAAGGCTCGTACTAAGCGATTCGATTCCACATTCCTAATTTAAATTGTTTGAGAATATGATCATGCAGTCTCTCTCTCTGCCATCTTCGCTTCATAAAAACTAACCTGATTAATTTCAGGTCTGAGGTAAGAAGTACCTTTCTAGGTCTGCGCGCTTAATTTTCAACCCCTTGGGGTCGTCGCTTTCCATCAGACAAGAGGATAACCTATTCTGTTATATGAACATAGGTGTTACAACAACTTCCGAACTTTAACTGAAAGGAGGTGACTGGGCCGTATAATATTCAATTCCAAAGGTTATTTTGATATTGAATCTATCCCAATCTCACCAAATTGTCTACATATTGTTATATTACGCTTCTGTAGATCCAGAGAAAGGTCGCCTCTTTATAAGGTACAACCTTTTTTCGACACAATAGAGTACTGTTCCGAATCTATTTACCCTAACCATCCATACTACTAAACGCTAGGTATTTACGAGTCTAGAAAATAAATCGCCACGTGTCGTCCTGAGTAGGATCGTAAAACTGGTTTCTTTCATTCTAAAGAGGCCAGTGCCATTCATCACGAGGAGTGAACAACCGCGATGAGGAAGGAACCCTTCAAAATGCCTACGACTTGTCTTAAAAATTTAATTTTTAAAACAAGCTTTACTATACATGTTAATCGATTGTCTGCTGCTTTGTGGTTTACGTGTTTTTTAATGAATTATTGCATCAACAGTAGGCATTGTTTTACTTCACCGGGCCACTGTAAGTGAAATGGTGATGGACTCAAGTTTTTTATTCAAATTAGGCTTGCGGTTAACCACTAACTCACCTGATGCTAAACTACGCTGAGTTTTACAAAGGTGCGTATTTACTTACAAGAAACAGATTCCATCTCTGTTTAGGCGCAGAGTATTACCATCATCATCATCTCAGCTACAAGAAGTACTTACGCTGTTGGGCATAGGCCTCCGCCATGGTTTTCCAAAAAGATTGGTTGGAAGCGGCTTGCATGTATCGTTTTCCTGCCACCTTGTACAAGGTCATCAGTCCACCTTGTGGCTAATCTTTCTACGCTGCGCTTATTTATTCAAATGATATTATCGGCAAATATACACAAATCCAAGATATTTCTCGTTTTAGCTGAGTAATATGCGCGCTAAATGTGGATTTAAACTCACGTGATTTTATCTACTACAATTGAATGATATTTATGTGTAATATAATATTGGTTGCATGGCAAAGCAGATGTGCCAAATACTTCGAACTTAACGAAATGCCAAAGCGTTTACACTTTTATTGTTTTAAATTTATTTAAATTGTTGAAAACGCTGCCTGAATGATTGTGAAATACATTACATTACATACTTACGGCCTTTCCGAAAAACGTTATTTAACTTTAAGCATTGCTTAAAACATATTTGGTCAACTTCCCGCTGACACGTAATCAAACTTGCGGAAAGAAGACAGAGAATTTAAGATGATGGTTAAAATTAAGTAAGGCGAGTTGGCGGTCAAGCGCAAGACTACTAATGAATACTTCTAATAAACGAAACGATTAAAAGAACTCGAAAGAACGGATATTATTGTATAATAAGATCTTTACTACCATAAATGCAAAAGGCGCAGTTTCCGTTACAGATTCTCGTAGAAAATCAATTAAACAGATAACCGTCTTAATTGGCCGGCTAATGCACTAATCATAGAGATCGACATAATTGCTAGAAACCTACGTAATGCCTGGTAACGATCCGTAGGAGCTAACCTTGACCATGTCGGACCTTGAGACTTCGCGGCAGGTTGAGAGCTGCGCCTACGCACCTGTTCCTCTACCGCCATCTGTTGCGGTTCTTGTGAATCGCTTTAAAATCTTTACGACTGTTTGCATCTGCTTGTAATTATTTGGAGTTATTTTCGTTGTGTTTTTACATGATAAATAAACAGCAGATGAGCTTATCGGGTGGCAAAAAATTGAGTAATGTCACTTATGGTCATCATGCCAAAGATATTAGCCGACTTTGGACTTTACCGATTCAGCACTGAAAGCACGACAGTTGTGTCAAAGCTATTTTTATGTATGGCATATTATTAAATGATTGTTTGGTGACAACTGTAGTGTCATAGGCGATTTGGTAAAACTTTGTTAAATTATATTTTGAGAGGTCTGCTCTAACCCTCATTCTTGTTATCGATTCGTTTTTATTACCCGACTGCGTAAGAAAGAGGGTTATGTTTTTCGAGAGTATGTATGTATGTATGTATATTTCTTTGACACGCCCTAGAGCCTAAACGGCTTGACCGATTTTAATGTGAGTGGTGTCAATAGATTCGTCTTAGTTGTGAGAGTGACACTGGGTACATCAAAATTAAAAAAAATCATAAGTTAGGCTGCAAAAACCCGTTTTTCTGCATTCGGGTGTTTTGTTTTTCTTTTAACATTGATACTTGTTTACAACGATATTTTGTAAAACTCTGAGACTAACCTGCCATGAAATATTTGTTAGTCCCCACAGACGTAAGTATGTAAAATACACAGTCGCAATGAATCTATTTTTGACCTTTTGTTAAAAAAAAATATTTATTTTTTTTTGTTTACTTTTCATTTTTGATTTTGATTTTATTTTTGGTGTTATATTATTTTCTCTTATGTAAACCTATGCAGTTAATAAAATAAGTATTTACTTTAATATGGGAGAGGCCATTGGTTATAAAACAGTAATAATTAGTTCGGAGCCAATGGGTTCTATTACTATTTTGTATAAAAAAAGCTTGCCAAATTTCACAGTTATAGGTCAACGGGAAGTACCCCGTAGGTTTTGATTCCCTTGCGAGTGTCGAAATATGCGTTTTTTGCGACATATTCGGCTGTAACATTTTTTCATAAAACTAGAAGTTTGATTTTTCTCTCTGCAGCAAGAGACTATGGATCTGCGTATATGGTTTTAATTTCAACTCGATACCTTCACGCATTCCCGAGATACAGGTCTGGACAGACGGACAACAAAGTGATCCTATAAGGGTTCCGTTTTTTCCTTTTGATGTACGGAACCCTAAAAAAAGTCAACAGAAAATGGGTTTTTCAAACACACCGGCGGGCGAGTCTATAGGCATAAAACGATTTTAATACCGACCTATTTGCCGGGATGTAAACTGCAAACAGTTGTGCAAACATTTTAGCGTCCATAACGTTTATACAGTGTAAACACAGGCTTACCTCATAGTTTGTAGATTTGCGATATCTCTGAGATTAGGGGGGTTCTGGTTATTTTCGTCTGGAATGTCCAAGACGTGAGACTTGGTATTTGTCGTAGACGGGTTGTTGTATTGACATATAAATGACTCTTGTAAAGTTCTCCAAACGGCCCTTAATAACATCAGTCCACTTTAATACAATGCTATCTATTCACAACTCACTCAGTAGATTCCGTTCGGAAACCATATATCATTTGATTTCCATACAAAATTGACTGGCCTCGCAGCTCAGTTGGTAGTATGTGTCTGCTAAGATTGTAGGTCATGGGTTCGTCCCCACGCAGGTCAAACAATTGTGTGATGAGCATGGATGTTTGGGTCTGCGTCGTTCTGCGTCTGGGTTTTTCTATGTATCTTAAGTACATACTTGTATATTTACAAAATAAAAAGTATATGTGAGCGAGCGGGTACGTACGGTATATGTATTCTTTATGGCATCAAGTTTCCATAGTACAAGCTTTGTCAGTTTGGGCTTGATGGTGTTCTTTATTTATTTAAAGAACACCATCCTTTATTTATTTATTAAGGAACAACAAACAACTACATCTTATACAGTAATATGAAACTTAGTTGCGATAACTTAATAAAAATGCAGTCAACTACGTTATCCACAGATTAAGTTTATACATGTTTATACGCTTAAGCTAGACGGGCAATTAAACAATATTTAATGTTAAAGCAATACAAAAGATAATGTTATTTAAATTTAGATTGTTGTGTGAAATGTCCACCAATATTAATTTATTGATAATTAGTTTCCGAATGCGTTATACAATAATCTTAGACAGTCGCAACCATAAATAGTTCACGAGCTAGCTACAAGCACAGAAGACGTTAATAGTAAAGTACAAAAAATTGGTTGTCTGTAAAGTCGGTTTACGGACGATAGCTTAACGTGACAACGTATACGTACGCGCGCGAGCTCCGAGGAATGATAATAATTGAATTGACGCGGAGTCGCGGACGGTCGGGCGCGGCGCACACCCGCCCGCTTCCTCAGCCACCGCAAGCGCGCGCGCGCGTAACGGGCCAAGAAGCGTAACGTAACGGGACAATGAGTCATACTTTTTCGTGCATACAGCCGGCGTTCAGCGATTTATTAGACGTTGTCACGTCAAAAACTGTTTTAAATTTGAAATTCCCGCCGCGTGTCTGGGCCTGATTCTGTAATTTATAAATTATATGATGTTTGTAATTTATAAATTATAGCCAGTAAACCCGCATTAGAGCTCGGCCCCACGTCAACGGCACGACACCGCGCCGCTCCGTGAAATTTCCACGGCGCGGCGCCGGAACCCGACGTTTTGCAAAACGCACCGCGTCTGTTTCCTGCGCCGTGCCGTGGAAATGTCACGGCACGGTTGCCGTGTCGAGCCGGCCCCTTACCACGGTGTCTTGGGAACTGATACTACCCTATCCTATTTCAACTGTGGTTTAGCACGCTTTGGAAAAACGCTCGTGCGAAGTCGAGGTTACTTACTACTCTACTAAATCACTAACTTACGGTCTTACCGAAAAACGTTACTTTGAATAACGTCTCAAATTCTCTGTCTCGTTTTCGCAAATGTCATTAAGTGTCAGCGAGAAGTTGACAAAATATAGCATTGCTCAAATTTGAGTAACCTTTTTCGGTAAGACCCATAATGTACATATCGCTATTTAAGAAGTCGCAGTGTAGAAGCAGCCTTACCGGATCAAAGTATTTTTTGCAGGGATTCATGATGGCTTATTCAGGCATATGATACACGGCATATTATCAGTGAAACGGGGCGTAAACTTTACCAATTTGTAATTATTGTCATGTGCGACACCGTTGTTTTGGTATCATGTATCATTTGCCTACTTCTAGGTACTTACATATTATAAAATTTTAAGTCGTGTCTGAATTCGAATTTTTAAAAGTCAAATAATGTAGGTCTCATTATTTTTCACCCGACTGTGTAAGAAGGAGGATTATGTTTTTATAGTGTATGTATGCTTGTGTGTTTCTATATTACCTCCTACAGCTTATACGGCTTGACCGATTTTGATGTACAAGATGTCGCCGTAAATTCCAACGAACTTTTTAGTTATAAATGAGTTTTTTTTTTAATTAACCTGTACTGTTTTACTAATGGGAAAAGGTATCCCCAATTCTAATCCTTGCAATTACTATCTCGCGACAACGTATACTCAACACCATTTCAAATCTAATGCAAACTCAAACACTAAGAAATTCTCCGTTATGCTGCTTAAAGTTAAATAAACTTTGTTTTGATGTCTACAAAAAAAAAAAAAAAAAACATTAAAACAATATTGTTAATGAATAAATCATCTGCGCAGTTCAAAATCGTGTCATTTTAATTTTCAATTAAAATGTTCAGTACTTAGTACTTATTCTATATATGTACATAGGTATTTTGTTTACAAAACTCATTAATCAATTATGACTCAGATAATTAGCTGCTTCATATTCCAAGTTAAGTTAATTCAACTTTAATTGCAAAATTATTTAATGAAGTACCTACATATACAATATATAATTGTATATATAAAGTGCACATATATATGATGGAAGGAAATACAAACACTACGTATCGTATGTTTTTTTTTATTTGTAAGTTTTTACAAAAAAATATAATGGAAGTATTAAATCATAAATTCATTAAGTATATTATAGAGTCCATTCCAGTAGTATATTCATTATATTATCTTCCATATTATCGAGTAATAAATTAATATCAAGTACTAGCATGTCTGGCCATATTCTATCAGATCCATTTTGGCAACCATTCACACACACAGGAGAACACAACACACACACACAAACACACACACACAACACACACATACATACACACGCACACACGCAACACACACACACACGCAACACACACACACACACAGGACGGGGGTGTTTTTACAGGAGAAGTATAAGTATGATATGGACCGAGTGATTAATACGGGCATTATGAGAAATGCCCGAAATCAAATCAGGCCAAGTGATAAATTAGTTAATTAATAAACACAGTGTCTGGTCATTATGAATATTGCCCGGTGATTGTTGGGAAATGCGATAACTCCAGATCATGAAAAAAAGGTAGCTTAAGACTTACTGATCACCAGATTAATCTAACTAGTTAAAGGATGTGCTTTTTGTGTAGTAGTTGAGTCTGTATATTGTTGTGTTGTAGATAATAAAGGCGCTTGCCACAAAAAAAAAAAACTAGTTACACATTTAATATTTATAATCACATTGCCCTCTCATATTGGGCATTATAAATAATACCCAATTATTCACATTGCCCATAACACATATAGGCATATCTCAGAGAAAGTCCGCACGGGATGTGAATAATTCTTGAGAGATAAAAATATTTGCGTCATACTAATTAATATTCTATTGATAATTAATTAATGGTTTTGGTTTTAATTAATTCCTGGTGTAGAGCTCGCGTCGTGATTATTCGTGATCGAAAGCCACTCATGACCTGCGCGTCAAATGTCAAGATGAACCTTTGAAGGGAAAGACGGCGGCGTCCTCGGTAATCTCAGACTTTCTCAGTAATACTTTTAAACATAATTGTATGTAGTTTTTATTTTTAGGGTGCTGTCAGTCGGCAAAACCGGAACCCTTATAGGATCACTTTGTTGTCCGTCTGTCCACCTGTCAAGACCTTTTTCCTCAGGAACGCGTGGAGGTATCTGAGCTGAAATTGATATTATATGCTCAGGTCTGCTACCACATGGAGCAGTAAAAAAAAAAAAACGTCTAAGTTAACGCAATCTAAAGATAAGGTCATTTATGGCGCATATTTTGACGAACGTTAAAATTGAATTTAGGAGAGATCAGAGTGGCACATGATTTTTAAAATCGTAATCCTTTTATCTGCGCAATCTATTAGTAAAAAAAACTCCGCGTATGTCTGTCTCGTTATTTCCTTCTTTAACATAAACGGCTTTAGGCAAATAGATTATTTGCTTTTATATATTAGTACTTGTATTTTTTACTAAATGTAATGGGTCGAAAGCAATTTTATAGGCTAGGAGCCTGTCGTATAGGCATTTAAACTTTTGTACCTGATTCCAAAAAAAGAAAACGATTTGGCCTATAATAAAATTGTACAAACCTTTAAACTGTTAGTAACAAGAAGATACGCTATAGACTCGAGTTAACAGACGTCCATGTCACTGACCCTTCGGCTATAACATTAAGCATTTCTGTGCCCTTTGGTAATGTCCCTCCCTAATACGGTAGTAAGTGTCCTTTCACTAGATTTGGTGCCGGCTAAATTCATTATTCATATAGAATTAAGAGAAGTGCTCGACGTCGGTGTATTTCGTCTCGGGCAATATTAGGGGCGTCAACCCCACTTCGCAAGTATTATTTTTAAGTAGAGTTGCCGCGAATACTGGTTGTGGCGAATAATTGATTGTACGTACAAAATTATTCGGTCTTAAAAGACTGTCTTGTAATTGTATGCAACTATAACCATAAATAACCTATAAATGGCTTTTCCTGTGTGATTGACAGACAAGGTATAGTCTAAAATTCTTTATCTAGACTAGATTCTAGAGATATAGAGGATGCAGTCCTTGTGACATGTAGGTACTAAGAAAGACTTGCTCAATAGCGGGGTGCGCCTAGTCTTTTTTTTTTGAGTGGAAGAAGGAATGGAGGCAGTATGCGGGCGCCGGTTTCTCGTGAAACAGGGGTACAGGTTGACGGTGAATGGCAGGTGCTAACAGTCAGAAAAACAATAGTGGTATGCTTCTTATAGTCTTGAAAATCCGATTTTTACCTATATGCATAGAAGTCATACATAGGCTTAGAAAGAGAGTCCTCTAGCTTAGTGAAGGATCTTTTAGCAAACCTTTTAAGGCTGCGTACGTCACTGTCACTGGACACAATTTCACTTCATACCTAACACTTTGACAAAAACGTCTACCCACTAGAAACATCATTCCAACGCTCATGCGCATGTGAAATATTGATGATTTTGATCGTAAATATTAAAATTAAACTTATTTAAAAAATTAAGTAATATTACTTTTTTAAATAAGTATGTTATTATTATTCACATTTATTTATTTCGATTCTTAATTTTAAATTTTTTACAATACAAATATAAACATATAAAAAATAACATAAATATTGTAAAAACTTAAAACTAGTGTGCCGCCAGCAGCGGGGCAAGGCTCAAGCTGTCGACGGTAAGGGCTACAAACTGAGGAATCTCCTAAGAATGCGCGCCGTGTCTAGGATGACTGCCTTTTGTATCCGACCCTTGATCCAACTATCAAGCGAGAGCTTCTATTATTTTTATTATTATCAGCCTGATATGTCCCACTGCTGGGCAAAGGCCTCCCTATCCTCCTTCCACTCTTCACAGTCTTTACAGCTTTTTGTGTCCAGTTGTTGCAAAAGGAGTCCAGTTCGTCTCGCCATCTCCGCCATCTCCGCCTACCGAGTGGTCTGACGACCTGTGGAACCCACTTTGTGGTGATCTTAGCCCACAAATCGTCGTGCATGCGACAGACATGTTCAGCCCAGTTCCACTTCAGTTCGGCGGCTTTTTGACCAACGTCAGCGATCTGAGTTTTGGAGCGCAGCACGCTATTTCTAATGCGGTCTGAGAGCTTGACTCCTAAAATGCTGTAATAAGTATGTATATTTTCAAAATTAATGTAAAAAATAAAATTACAAAATTCAAATTCAAATTCAAATTCAATGCTTTATTGCCACATTATGTACATGGTTTTGGATATAAACAAGTAATTGTATTGTTGTTATTACATAATGATCCTAGTTGGGTATTGCAATTTTATCAGAGCGGGATGATTTGTTCCATAAACAATTATGTCAATGAATGTAACAATATAAAATGCGGGTGGACTCAATCTATGATAAATGCCTTATCTTCAAAGTATTCGTTTATGTTGTAATAGGATTTCAAAACAAGTATACAAAAAATAAAGTAGTAAATAGTAGTAGCAGTAGTAGTAGTAGTAAATAGGTGTAGGTAGCTACGTTCAGGTTCAAAACTTCCAGTGGGTCAAAACATCTAGTGACCCAAAATGTCTAGTGGTAACGTCCAGCCCAAAACTCTCCATTGTAGCCAAAATGAAAGCGTCTAACCTCGGCAGCTCTAATTTCAGCGTTTGGATAAGCTCTCAGGGGTTCGGAAATTATTGCGATCACTTAGCCAAATGTAAGGATAAATGTCATGGATAAAATATGAACGTGATTGTATCCAACTTTATTGAACAGTGATATTCAATTTATCTAAAGTTCTGGGGAAACTAAACCCTTGTCAAACGTGTTCCCTTCATTGTCTGTAAGTACTTGAACGAGCGTCCAATTTTAACAACTTCGAATAAGTGGACAAGTTTCGAAGTGGTAAGAAATTTCTCTGTTAGGCAAGCTTTAAAAAAAGCGTTTTAAAAACAACCATAATTTTATTGTAATAATTATAAAACCAAAACAAAGAGCAAGTTTGAAATCTCGGATTGAATTTCGACTCGTCTTCACGTTTTTTTTAAATACTAACTTGGCTTGCGCTTGATTACTAAATGTAACAAAATAAATACAATAAAGTAAATATTTAAGATAAGAACAGACGGGAATAAAAACGAAAGTAACTTTGCCTCTCTTTATATTTGATATCGAGCCAGGAGACGGACATAGGCTACTTTTCATCATCACCGTTTTTCATCACTAAGTGGTAAAACCCCGGGCCGGAACTAATAAACCATAAAAGTTTGTCACATGTGTACTGTACAACTATAATTTTCACCTGGGAATGATAAGTGTCCCACTGCGTTTCCAAAAGCAAAAACTTGTGTAAATAACATCCCTTCGCGTTCGCAATCATTTCCACCTGTTGAATTCGCAACAAAGCCTTTGCAATTATTCCCTACCTACGCTCCACGGGCTTACCCCGGGACTTTCAAGGTTTCTCGCATTTTCCCTTCAAAGTATGCCCATCCTTGCGAATCGATCATCTAAATCAAACATCGAGAACACTTCTGCGTAAAAAGCTGGTTATTTTGTCGATGTGAAGAGGTGACAAACAAGTTACTTTCCATTTATATTAGTTTTTTGACCTGAATACGTTTTTTTTACTTCCTTAGTGGAAAGCTATTCATAAAATCGTGAATTACGGGTTTGCATATATCATGTCATCATATCTATCATCTACACCCAAAATTTAATTACGTCACTCAATGGCTAAAGGATTAAAGAATTTGATAAGTTGAGTAAGGATTGTGACGCACAGCGCGCAGCAGAGAAAGCGCCGCCATTTTGAGGTTATTTCAATGTATACTTACGTTACGTCACAGGTTACGTACACATATTCATGTACATATACACGGCCGTTATATGGATACTAGCTGCATCAAGCGGTACTTGTGGTCATTGGTACATCGTTAGAAGTAGTGCTATAGCTATACCTATTCTTTCAGAAATTGGTACTCCAGATTTCATATCTCTAGATCCATCGTAGTGGTTAATTCTGTGTGATATGTCAGGATTTTGATTTTTATAAAACAGTTGATTTATCTCTACTGTTTGTTTGTTTATTTTTGTGTAATAATATTTTGTAATATGGTTGTACTACTGCTATCTTTTCTGTTGGCAGGTTCTTAAATTTTCTTAATACTGTTGTTAATAATTAATACTTAATACTTGTTGTTAATACTTAATACACAATATCACTCACTTATCCAGTGTTCTCGTTCATCTGCAAAATGCACGCAATATAAATCATCCTTTTAAGCTGTTTGCGTCAGCAGCGAATGAGCACAAGGTAATGCTCAACTATGTGCTTCTAACAAGTAATCTTTTGTACGCGTATGCATTTTAGTTTTGTTGTTGCGCATATTGTCTGCGTCAAATATCTGGACTGGAAAGTTGTGTTTTATAGTGAGTGCCTGACAGTTGAATTCGAACCGTTCTAATGCATGTTTGGTTCTAAAGTAGAATACACACACTGGAGTTTTAGTCCGACGTACTCTATCCCCAGCCACCACACCATAGCTTACCATCAGCCAAGTTTGTGGTCAAACGTAGATCTATTTATTAGTAGCGATGGATTTAACAAAGCACGAGACAAGAGCTTAGCGAAGATGCTGTGCATAGAAGAGTTTTAATACTGAAATTGTATGACGTTTTCATTTTCCATTTTCAAATTATATCTTCTCTATTTAAGGGATAATAGTTATTTGTTATGCAAGGCTGCAAAGTTGGTTTTTGGGGCGAGTATTTGTATTGAAACCTGAGCGTAGCGAGGGTTTCAAAAGTACGAGATGCAAAATAACTTTGCTGCCGAGCGAAACACAAAAATTTTCACCTCACTACAGCGAGGAAAATGCTAGTCCAGTTCTGCCACCTGTGGCTGGTCAGTGCGATTATTCAAAGAAATGAGGTTGGCTCACTGACATGAAATAAGTATTTAATGCATTTTCAGTGGAATTGCGGTATAGAAAAGTATGGAATAGAAAGGTTCGAATTTTAAAAACTCTTTCCACGCTAGCGGACAAAATGCACTTTTCCACTCAGATTTCTAATGACAAACAGAATCTTTCCGAGCTAGTGAGGTGAAAAATAAATTTTCCACGTCGATTTCAATGGAGAAGCAATCCATTTTAAGCTGTTGATTTATAATAATTTGTTGTTTGATATAAATCCCGTTTATATTTGAAGGTATCTATTTCTTTTTTAATTTAAATTTGTCTCCAAATAACTTTTAATTGTGCCCTGTTCTCGGCATTTACGAATATGTTGAAGATCCTGAGACATTAATTGTAAGTAAATATTATTGCTTCGTCAATTTACTCACAAAATACCAATTATTATGAAACGAATAATTTGAGAGAATTCAAAGGAAAAATGACTCGAAACTTCTGAAGCAATTTAAACGAACAGATCCAAAGGAACTTGAGCTTCATCAAAATATTTGGTAGCATTGAGGTTTCTTGACTGGAAACAAAACGCAATTTGAAATACACAAAGAACAAGTATATAGAGTAGATATACTCGATAAACCGTAGCTTTTACACGTGTAAAGTAAAATAAATTGGTGCGAGAAAATGTGAAATTATGTAGGATGAAAAGAAACATTTGAGAGTTGCGAAGGAATGGACGCTTATTGGCTTCTACCGGTGAAAGCCTGCTCTATATTGATGTTGGGGAAATCTAATAATACGTCCGTACGTTCATAACGTGGAGTATGTAGGCGATGTTATGTTGGGGCGCCTTCGAATGTCCCCCCGGCGCGGAGCTCATTTCCTGTGCTAGATAGGACAATCTAGTGTTCAGGACATCGCGCCTGTTCCCGTGTCAATTGATTCGTTACGATAGTGACCCTTTTTTGCGTTTCGTTGCTGGTTAACCCAGCAACGAAGCGCAAAAAAGGATCACTTAGGTTACAAAAAAGGTTAGGCTACGTTCCTACCGATGATAAAAGATGCAGTAGTGCAAGCGAGTTTGATCGAACTGTGAACATATATTATTATTATTTTAATCGGGGACCTCTCCCCGATTAAAATAGTCTTTAATATTTTTATGGCACTCCCGTTTCCAATTTCCATATTTTGTTCTTCTAGTTTATTATGTTGCCGTGGTTGTTGTAGTAGGTACTACTGGGTACCTAGTAGGTACCCAGTAGGTGTACCTACTGTAAAAATATAATTCACTGAAGTACAATAGATACATATGTAATGTATTACATAATAATTATGTATCTATTGTACTTCAGTGAAAATGTAATATTATACAAAATACAAAATACAAAAAAATACAAAAATAGTTTATTGACCAAAAATATAGAACAAAAAACAATTTGAAAACCCTGACTGTTACTTTAGCGTGAGCTGTGTTGTAACAGTCAGTGCCTTCCCCTGAAATTAGGAACATTTCACATATATTTAATAATTTACAAAATTTAGATGGAGTAAGTATGTAGATATGAATTTATGTGTAGGGGTGTAGGATAGTTGTATGTGTGTGTGTGTGTGTGTGTGTGTGTGCGTGTGTGTGTGTGTGTGTGCGTGTGTGTGTGTGTGTGTGTGTGTGTATGTGTGTGTGTGTTATGTTATGTATTATGTTATCCTCGATCTGTTTTTTTTAATTTCTCGATCGCCAAATCTTCCTTAAAAATTGTGCAGCTTCTTCTAAAAGTGTACAAATCTACAATTAATTATTGATTTTATTTATTTATCGTCTTATTCATATTACTTTTATATATTATGCCAAATCTCATGCTCAAAGTTTTGATATGAACCCTAGTGGACGCAGAACAAACATTTCGCTATACTATTGTACTGCTAGGAATAAATTTACACTGGTATTGTACATGTTCTTAGTTTATTATTATTACTGAATAAAGATCTTATAAAACTGAACTGAACTGATCTGTTTTTATGATTAAACGAATAATATGAAAATACTAGGTACTATATTCAAATTGTAATGCACCGCGTCCGATATAAAACTCCGAATACGAATGGACAAAGACTCGATGCAAAGATGACCGATACGATACTAACGACGATGTGTGACGATATTTGTGAATGTTTTGATTGCTTGATACTGATAGTTGAGCCCAATCCTAGATCAAACGTCATATCTCCTTCTTCCCTCCAAATCTTACGCAGAATCTACCCAATATTCGGAGTTTGAAGAAAACTCCTCCATTTATTTTCCGGACAAATTTTATCCAATTAGGGGCGGGGCGCTCATCACAAAATGTTTGCCGACTACAAAAAGGATGGTAACAATTCGGCTGTAATTTTTTTTCTTTTACGTTTCGACCGCATTACTCCGTTATTTATAAACCGATTTTTTTTTTTATATTTGTTTGTTAGGATATACTTTCAGATTGGTTTTATAGAGATTTCATTTAAGGCGGTACAGTAGTTTAGTTTTTAAAACAAAATTGCGCATGTTAAAGTCAAGTTGTCAATTCTCTAAACTATAATTAATAATCTCCGACACCTATTACAGTTTCAGAAATAAAATCTCCCGATTTCCTCCACAACCAGTTTTCTTTCTCCAAATATCGCTCCCATCTGGCATCTGTGGTCATTTATATAAAGTCGGCAAATATCCGATACTTTAGTTGCCTCGTGTACGAATGAAATAAAACTGATAAAATTCCGAGACATGTGCCGGCTCCATCTATTGTAGCATTAACATAAGGCTAACAAATGAGAAGTACGTGGGTGCCAGAAGTAAACCTCGGCGCTCCCGATGTCGACAATATTAATTAATTACCGTGTCCTTCGATGCGCTGTCTCACATACTGACCGTATGATTTATTTGGGTACTTGGTAGGATTTATATTTATTACCCGACTGCGTAAGAAGGAGGGTTATGTTTTTCGAGTGTGTGTATGTATGTATGTATATTTCTTTGACACGCCCTAGAGCCTAAACGGCTTGACCGATTTTGATGTGAGTGGTGTCAATAGATTCGTCTTAGTTGTGAGAGTGACACTGGGTACATCAAAATTAAAAAAAAATCATAAGGTAGGCTGCAAACACCTCTTTTCTGCAGTCGGGTATTTTGTTTTTCTTGATTTGTTTGACATTGATACTTGTTTGAATACTACATGTTCAGTCCGCATACTTAGGAGAAGTATTCTCGCACGGTTTCCCATACAAATAGGGAAAAACCGTTGTATCCCTAAACATTAAACGATTTCTATTTTTTTTTTTATCTGATTGAAATCATAAATGTCTATGCCTGTACATGTCAACGTAATACGTGTACACAATAATCTATACAAGGTTAGAGTGAATAGTATGTACATATTATGTGTCTGCTTTGACAGCGATTATTCATGATCACTTCCCAATAGGCGAGTAATGTAACATGCAGACACTTATTCACTTTTTTTTTTATATTACGTACATTTACATTTGGTAACAATTTATAGTTTCATTTGCATGAAAAAAGTATAACCTTTATGAGAACGAAGACTTTGTTGAAAACACTGTGAACATTTTAAATGAAATCACGCTGGAAATGAAATGGTATCGCTTTGTGTTTCCTTTATAATTATCTGGAAAAAAAACCGTCGAAAATATGGCTCTAGCCCTTGAACAAGTCGTGATAAGAACGAGACGAGAGTAACTTTATTTTCTTTGTGATCTCTTTTATATTTAGTTATTCTAACGAGGAAGATAAGCCGGCTTAACATCCAATTATGTATTCTCATTTATTTCGGACAAAAAATGTTATATTTATGATCAGATTTCTTCCCTTCTTATATATTTATTTTATGAAAGCTTTTGAGAAGGTTTAAGGTTTCATTATTTTTTTTCATCTACATTATTTTTAAATGTTCATAATAGTAATAGTGCCAATAAGGTTTTTTGGTTAAAATATTGTCTTGAAAATTGTAAAATTTGAGAGAACTAATGAGAGGAAAAAAAGCACTAGCTTTTCTCTCTTTTAAGATCTCTGTCTTTTAGTGAGGCTGCAGGCTGAACTGGCGACTGACCAAACTGGCAGGACAATGTTTATTGGGTTCAGGTACTAAAATTGGCTTGATCTACTATCTACGAGTCTTGCGTTTCGTGTAGTAGATTGGGGAGGATGATGAAGCTGTATGTTATTCTCTGGAAACTGACACTCAAAGCTTTATTCGAGAGTGAATATCAGGCTAAGCCGCTGTCGGCCGCAATTATCTCTGTCGCTCTCAAAAAAAAAAGCCTGAGATATCACGCATTGAAAAGCGCAGCGTAGGACGACCAGCCACAAGGTAGACGGACGATCTCTTACAGTTGCGTCACGAATAAAAAGCGAAAATTGTGGAAATATTGGCGCGACTGATTTTAGCAAACAATTCAGCGATGCGTTAGTCCTACCATACAGATCCAAAAACGTATTCAAGGCGTGACCTGCGCCGCGATTAGCTAATTTTTATGACAAGACTGGTCATTATGACCATTGCCAGACCACAGATAGCCAATGAGCGTTGATGAACACATTGAATCAACCAATCAAAATGGTTATTGAAGTCCAGAGTGATAAATAGTCATGGTCATGATGACCATTTCCCGTGCCCACGTCACACAACCGTGTGATACCGGGACGAGTGGCCTTGCGGTGCCGGCCCGGAGTGGATCCGGAAATGACGGTCCACCTGATGGTGGATGGTGGATGGGAGATGAGGACTCTCGACTCGTGAAACAAAGGTTAGCCGATCGGGTCGTTGCACAGTGTACAGGTAGACAAGAAAACACTATATGCAGGCCGCTGGCGAACTAGTCTTCCGTAGATATCCATAAAATTCAAATTCGTTTATTGAGATAAAAACGGAAAAAGAGCAATTACAATTTATCTCACAATATCCAAAAAAATATTCTTAAACAATTCATGTCTGAGGATTACGAAATATTCATTTTACAAATACAATATCATTTAAAATGTCAATACAAAAATGTCAAATGAGCAATACGCCTCGTGTCAATACAAAACAGGCCTACGTCCAACAGTGACCTATTGTGGCTGAGATGATTATTTACCCATTATTGATTGATTTTGTAAGAAAATAAATTTGTATGTTTAATTACTCTAATTTAATTTATATTTCGTTCCGTTTCTTCCAGGTTAATGTCTCAGCGACAGAGTAACATCGGCAGCTGTGCGCCGCCAAGCCGCCTCTGAAAACGTGAGTGTACAACATTTCCATTTCGTGTTATTAATTTGCACAACCTTTGACCTTTTCGTATAATGGTGGTAGCTCAGATAAGGCTTCGGATTCGGGTTGGGACCGTTACGAGGGTTGCTGTTGAGAGACTTGTCGAGATTTCACAATGCCCTTCTCCTTGGAGATGTTTAAAAATATAATTTAGACGACGGTTTCTTACAGAAGCGGGGCTTATGTTCACATGCTTAAAAATGTGGCTAATAATTATTTTCTTGATTACCGAAAGTAGTCTGTGGTAGACTGTTTCTTAAGCTTATGCGTGTAATGCTTTTTAAAATGTATACCTATTTTGTATTTTGGATAGATCTTTATTTGTATAAATCCCTAGAATTATTTTTTTCATTTAATTTATTTGTATAAATCTCAAGAGTTTAAAAAAAATACTCTAGATTTTCCTTACCTTTTTTTTATTTTTACACACACCTATAATAAATGGTAATGAGTTACCAAAAGATGATTATTCTAAACCTATAATACAACGTGGGTCTTTAAAACAGAAGTGTATAGCTTTATTCTAGGCAAGCGCGCTCCATCGTGGACCGCAGCGTCGCTCAACATCACGCGTGCGGGCGGTCAAGTGACCGCCTGTCAATGAAAAAAAATACTACTATACCTAGTAGTTTTTTTTATTCATTGATAGACTTGTGCATACCATATTTTATGCCACATAAAATTGTCTTATTTTTTAAAAATATTTTTTACTTTCTTTTTCTATAATTACGAAAGGCACACAAAGGTTCAAAGTTAGCTCATTTTAACTTTTGTCTCACTCTGGTAATTACAGAAAAAGCAAAATACAACACACTATAAAAGTGGTGTTTATTTTGCTTATAATAACAATAACAAAAGATGAGAACGAACTGGTCTAATAGTTCTTCTAGTCAACCATTCTGTGACCGTTTTAAATGCCCATTAATTCTTCTAGCAATATTTTCTGCCTTAGAATATTTTTTTAATTTTTGCAATATTTTTTTTTTCGTTTTTATTAACTTTTAAGATATTTATCGTAATGATAACTCATCATTTCGTACTGAAACTGGTTAGGTATAGAATGTTGCAATAACTTGCACTTGAATAAACTAAGTACACGATGTGTAAAGAGAACAGACGCCATATGGCCCATACATCATATGTGACACAACACACTCGAGCCGTGCTTGTAATGAACGTACTTAAGATACACAATATTGTAAAGTAAATAAGTAAGTTCGTATAGACGGAATGGCCAGCCCTAGTGTCAGAGTTATTAAGGCGCCGAAAGGCATCTGACCTGGTTTGACGATTGACAAACAAGCGGGACCTACAATTTAACGTGTCATCCGGAACACGGTAGCACTCACAAAGAATTGCCACTCACGGTTACCCATCCGAAGACTGACCGGTCCGTCCGTTGCTTGACATTAGTGATCGTTCGAGAACACCTAGTCAAGCACGCCATGAGCGCTACAAGTACCATGGTATTATCAAGTAATTATTTAATTTGTGGAATTAAATAAATATAATTTTATAGTTTAAAAAACTGAAACAACTAGTACTTTGAACTTAGTACTAGTCTCTAGTTCATTGATCTCAAATTAAACTCACGTTAGAGTTTCAATATACATTAACCTAAATCTATCGACTACACGTAGGTACATCCTTTCCTATTCGTAAACACGGAAAAGCCATTGGTAATTTACCTTGTCAAGAATACAGTTACAGGGCATGCTCTATATCGGCCATTGTGTTACACCGCCACCGTTTACCTTCCCTGTTTTGGCACAATTTATTTGGTTACGTGTTTAATTAATTAAAAGTATCGTAAATTCCACCTGCTCGTTATACACTGATATTTAATTGTTAAGGGACAACTAACGCCATCTAGTGTTGTTAGAGTTAAACAAAGTGATAATACTTTAGTCGACCACCCAAACGGTATCTTAATCCTAACTTCCTAAATAATACCTATTATAAAAGCGAAAGTAACTCTGTCTCTGTCTCTGTCTCTTTGTTACCTTTTTACGTATAAATGTCAGAACCAACCGTTATGAAATTTGGCACAGAGATTCTCTAACACCTGGAGTAAGAAATAAGTTATAATTTTTACCCGACGGCGTAAGAAGGAGGGTTATGTTTATCGAGTGGATGTATGTATGTTTCTATGTATGTGGGTATGTATGTGTGTTTCTATATTACAGCCTACAGCCTAAATGACTTGACCGATTTTCATGTGCGAGGTGTCCTTAGATTCCTCTTCACTTCCTGAGTGTCATAGGCTATATTTTTTTGTAATAATAATAATACATCTCTCGCAAAAAATACAAAATGCGTTTTTTCGTAACTTGTAACGAACTATTTCGTAATAAACAAGTTATATGTACTTGTTATCGCTTTTCATCTCTACGCGGGTGAAATCGTAGGATGCAGCCAGTGGGCAAATATATTTAAAAATAATTTAGGGCATGTAACCTCTCCCATTTTTGACCAACTTAAGATTAAGACCAGACTCTCCACATGTGTTATCAACGAGTCTTAAGTTATTTTGGCCACATTGCCCGAAAACAACCAGATAATTTTGACAAACTGATGGTTGTAGGGAAAGTGGATGGTAAAAGACCACCTGGGCGATCACCTACCCGTTGGTCTGATCAAATTAAAACCCTGACGGGACTTCCTATTGCCACTGCCTTGAGGAAAGCCGAGGACAGGGTGGCGTGGAAACAGCTCGTCATCGACTCTGTCAGAGCATTTCAAGACGGACACGACCTTCAGCAGTGAAGCTTACGATTAAGAAGAAGAGAGAACCTCCCCTACACGTAATATGGGGATGATTTTTTTCTCGTCTACTCCATGGAGCGGGACGACCGTCCGACTGACTGATTTGGTCCTGGGTTCGAATCCTGCGGCACGCACTTTTGTCATTTAAGAATTAAGTACTCCTCAGTCCCCTCAGTCGCCGTCGTAGTTAGCACATAATATGTGCCCAGCAGTGGGTGCATAAACAAACAGTTCAGAATCTGTCATACCGTGTAGGCTACAGGAGGTCATAAATGAGATATGCACCGAAACATACAAAAGGGTTGAAATACACAAGAATTTGGTAATTTTTTTATTTAAAAAAAAAAAAACATTTTTCAAAACAATTTGGTGATTAATTACATTATTTAGAAATATATGCGTTCCCGAATTCCCATAGAGCTGCGATTGCCGAGAAATCCTTTTGCGCAAACGGGCGGAAATGTTTGTAAACAAAATGCATTAAACTGTACTGAACCGCTTGTAATAGAGTCGGGTTATTGTAAACTCAGTGCCGTTGTTGGAACATGTTTGGAGAGTTGAGTTTTCCCACGGTTTCATGCTTTTAAAACGAATACTAGAATATAAAATGATTGCGGGAATAGAGCCTAAAAGAACGATCTGATTGTGTTGCCTTATACCCAGAATCTTCACATAGTTTTGGCGGGAACGTCATAGAAACTTGCTGTTGATCTGTTTTATTTTCCTAAACTTTTGTTATTTTGAACATTAATGTGATAAAAATGGTGGTGTTTAAGCTTAATCATTAAGTGTTCGATCAAGTGCGTGAGTATGGGCAAGTGAAATAAAGCAGCGAAACGTGTCATTTTAAGTTATCGGCAAAACTCCATAGACGCTTCTAGTAAAGTTGCCATCACTTTACTGAGGCAAGACTCAAAGTTGAAAATGACTGTTTACTTGACTTAGGCTGTGACAAGAATACTATTTAACTTGTATTATTAAAAAAAACTTGAAGATATCTTAATACTTGACACTGGCAAATCGCTAATCGCGTGGTCCAATACAAAAAAGAAGAAGAAGAATCTTCACATCACTGGCAGGATAACATATGACGATTCTGATTTGCTTACAAATTGGCCAGTTTTTTTATTCAATAATAATATTTATGCTTGAACGCTAACTCGCCTGATGCGGTCCACGATTGAACGCGCTAAAAAGAACCCATTCACTCGTGATTTGAAGACACCCGTTTTAATTGAGAAAACTTGCTCGGGTAGCGAATGCGCAATTTAGAAGATCATGTCATAAAAGTGGAACCAAAACACTTCGTTCGTATTTTTGAAATATCCGCTATGAAACTAAGTCGCTTGTTCGTAGTTCTAATCGATTGATAGAAGAAGAATTTGGAGACTTTTGGAAGTATCACGCGCGGCGTATAAGAGAATACGCTTCTTGTCAAAAGATCTACATCTTTCATAGCTTTTTTTTTTTTTTACATTTTATTTTACACTAGATGACTCGGTGTACTTCGTATCACATATCCTAACGACATTAAAACTCTTCCTTCGCTAAAATGAACCCTTTTCTAACTTTTCTCACCATTTAAACCTTCCCTGGACTACGACAAACATTTCAGAACCAAAATCAGCTAAATCGGCCCAACCGGTCTCGAGTTTTAGCGAGACAAACGCACAGCAATTGATTTATATATATGTATAGAGATAGAAGATTAGGTAGAGATATACGATTGATGTTAAGCCGCAACGTTGCGGCTTTAAGTTCCTTCTATTGAAACTTGGTGTTACCTTAGTGGAGGCGTAGAACGCTACACGTCTAGCGTTTAACGGGAGGAGGACCATTAATTGAACTAGTGGGAATTAAAAGTCTCACTAGTTCAATCAATTGAACTGCCAATTGTACTGCTGGGAATAAACGGTATTTATGGTACATGAAATCAAATGACACGTGACTTCAGTCGGGCGTCAGCATTGCCATTACATGTCAACCCTCCCGTGCCGCTCCCATACCTCAGGAACAGTCTCAGTTAAGTGTTAGATCTGCAGAACACTTGTTTATCAGGCGGCAGTGTTAGTATTCTATTCTATAATATCAATTATACTATGGAAACTAACGTGGTTTTCTCACATTTTTAAATAAAAACTACGGGTCACTCACGTCTGTTTTAAGTCGAAATATCCGACTATAGTTTCAACCGCATTCGGCGGTATTTTTCAAAGGAGCAGCGCACACGTCACTCTCGGTCGGTGACGCGCCTTGCACAAAAAATGCGCCGAATGCGGTTGAAACTATAGTCGGATATTTCGGCTTAAAACAGACGTGAATGACCCGTAGTTTTTATTTAAAATATCAATTATGATCGGCGCTCGTACTTTTCAGGGTTCTATCCATTTAGATATTAAAAGGTTTATCTTGTTAGGTTTTCGTACCCAAAGGGAATCTAATACTAAACCTATATTGTCTGTCCGTGTGTCTGTCCTACCCTTAAACGAGTGTATTTCTTAACCATAACAGTCTCTAGTTACTATGAGAATGACGCCTTTATTGCTAAATATTTCATAGACATAAGCACATATTATTACACAAATCATGTATTGTAAGTGCTTATTATAGTAAATATGTAACATAATGTCCATATATTTTCCTTCCGCCGTGTTGTACTGTGTTGCCATGGACAAGGAAGGAGCACTGATACCGATACCATATTTAACGGTTGAATGAATCTTTCAATGGTCACATTTGTCATTGGCTACTCGCAGTGGCTCAATGGTTACGTTATCCTAATGGTTTTCTTGCCATATCTCATCTCGGTGATTTACTATTATTGCATTGACGCATTTCGATAGCTCCGATGAATAATTTCTTTTTTTTCACCGACTTCAAAAAGGAGGTTTTCAATTCGACTGTATGATTATTTTTTTTGTTTGTTTCGCGATTACTTCGCCAATTATGAGTTGATTTTTTGTTCGGTAGGTCATACCTACAGAGGTGGTACTATATAAATTTTATCAAAATCGGGTCAGTACTTTGGTTTCTAAAACTAAATAGGCAACTGGAAAAAATATGTCATCCAAGTAAACGAAATTGCATATTTTGAAGTCTGTTGTTTCAGTTTTTTAAGCGACTTCAAAAAAGGAGGAGGTCTGTATAGGACTTACTTGATGACAGTTTAGGTCCTGACACCACAATAGTTGGTGTACGTAACTACTTAGGTAGACGCCTTGTATTGATTTTCTTCGTGTTATTTCTCTCTTTTCAGTTTGAAGTCGGTTTAATTTTTTTAAATTACTTTTATTTATGTACTCGTATGTACACGAATTTCTCCGTCATTCGTGAACTAATTTCTATGTTTCGTGAATTGGCGTATAAAGAAAGCTCCCAAGTTGGTCCCATAATTATTAAACTAAATTTTTTTTTTACTCGACTGCACGAGGAGGGTATTGGATGAAATGCTTTAACTCTGCTTTTGTGAAATACGCTTTCTAAATGGCTCTTTACCAAATAAGACGGCCGACCTTTAATTACGAGATTCCATCGTGGACCGTCCCTTAATATTAGATGGTAGATAGATAGATAAACTCTTTATTGTTTACACCACTATACTAAAACACTAAATTACTCAATAAAAAATGATTTTCTGTCTCTCTCTCTCTCTCTCTCTCTCTCTCTCTCTCTCTCTCTCTCACACACACACACACACACACACACACTCTTACTATTTTCTATTACTTTGATGTCCCACAAATATTAATTTTATACGTTGATTATGAGTTCTGGAATCTTATCCTTTGCCACAAACTTCTTCAATATCGTAATCTAAAATTGAAATTCATAAATGAATGAATCGCTTACGAAATTTAATTAGTCTCAGACGATATAATACATTGTACAGGTTTCTTGTTCAAATAGGAATGTAATTAAATACGAAATTAGCACTTGGCAGTTACACGTTATTGTAGTACGAGGATTTATGTTTGTAATTTGTAATGATGGTAGTATTATTTACCTATCTATGTATCTATCTACGTTACTACCTTGTTTTTTTTTTATGTTTTGTATATCACAAAATCAAGTCGTGACTAGGTTCCTTTTCGGTAAGCGCGTTCCGTCGTAGATCGTAACTGTCGCTTGACACTTGACCGTCAACTGTCTTGAGTTGACGGTCAAACGCAAGCTTATTTTTTTGCGAATAAAAAAAAATATTCATTGAAAATTGGTGCTTCGCACGTTTGTTCCCAATCAGTAACACCATGTAACACTTACTCGATGGGAATAAATTTATATGAATATTGACAACGTGTAATAAAATCCTGTTACTCGTTTTATATGATATTCCCAACCTGTTACACGATAGGAAGAATTTTTGTGTAATTCCCAACCAGTAACGCTGCCACTCGAAAGTTAAATTTGCGTTTTTTAGGGTTCCGTACCTCAAAAGGAAAAAACGGAACCCTTATAGGATCACTTTGTTGTCCGTCTGTCCGTCCGTCCTTCCGTCCGGGTGTCAAGACCTTTATCTCGGGAACGTGTGAAGGTATAGAGTTGAAATTAAAACCATATATGCAGATGCATAGTCTCTTTCTGCAGAAAGAAACATCAAATTTCACAGTTTTCGTAAAAAAAATACAGCCGAATATGCGTAAACATACCAAAAAAAAAAAGACGTGTGGCACTCGGAGACTGCCGCGGTAAAGCTATTGCATGGCATTTTTTATCAACTTATGTAATTATAATTATTTATGCAGTATTCCTAACACCCCCTACTCCGACCGGCACAGCGATGATACTTTTTAGTTTTTAGTTTTGCCATCTATCGATGAAGCAGAACTTTTAATGACGTTTTGAAATATCACGCTTGTCTCTTTAGTTCTGCAAATCGCCTCTAGGTGGCATTGGTTGTATCGGCGTTACTGCGTTAGGTTATTTTCGTTACGGAATTTCTGGATTCGGTCTCCACGCTCAAGGCCCGCGATAGAAGCTATACAATAAAAAATAAAAAATAAAAACTACCCGTAGAGGCGTAGCCATTAACGGTTTCAACCATATTAGAAATGAATGATCGAAATCCGAATTAGGGGTCGAAAATAGTTTTCTAGTGTTGTATGAAAAACGCATAACTTGCTGGCAAAAGATCGAGCGATAACGATTCACTTAAAACCACTAAACCACGATTTCATTATGCCACGGTTGCAATTCTACAGGGACAATTGCCAATAAGTCCGTTCGTTTTTAGTGTCTAGTCATCAAACTATACTTCTGATTCTTTTCTTTGGAGTTCGCTCCGGTTTAATGAGAAATAGAATTATTTTGTATCATCACCAGCTCTTCATAGCCTTCTGTTGAACCTAGGCAGGCTTCCTATTTTTAACACGCTTTTATTAGGTCGACCTGTATGTAATGAAATCTAAGGTAACTAATTTAACCATCTTCCAAGGATCGTAAAAAAAAATTTTTTCGTCGTGAAAATTGGCAGCTCTATGTAGTTCTGATGACAATACAAGAACTTCATTATGGAACAATTTGTAGCGTGTTTTTTTAGTTTTTTTAAACTGTTTTTTTTTCTTTTTTCAATGATTGGAAATATTTTTATAATTTATTTTTAATAATTTAATTTATTTAAAATAATATAGCGAACCCATAGGAGTGTTTTGGTATATTTTTACTGAGCCGTAGCAAAACGGTTTAGCGGTATAAAGCTATACGAGTATTATGACGAATGATTTTACAATTTTCTCGCTGCCATATAACAGTTTAAATGGAATAAACTGTGGTGCATTATGCCGCATCCTGCATCATAATTCCATTATGACCAGCCTTAATAGACACAGCACAGACCTAACACGACCTAATTGTTTTACTTTAGTTGAATACTACACGAGAGGGCCGGGAGGTAGCTACGGAAATGTGTTACGGCGTAGAATATACGTTATCTTTATTTTCTACTGTTGAAGTTTGCGTAAACTAAACGTACATTCAGTGGAAATTTACGTAAACTTGACATAGATTCTGTGGAAATTTACTTGTAGTTTCAGCATGTAGGTAAAGTGGAATGTTACTTTGGGGCTTTAGGGGAGTCACTACGAAAGTTTACTTGTAAATGTGTCGTTAAGATTAATTATAGAGAAGAGTTATCTTCTTAGTTCCTTGCATTTGATTTATAAGATAATAAACTAAGAATTAGAAATAAATTATAATTCTTAGTTTATTATCTTCGAAAGCCGAAAGTCGAAAGCACAGCAGGACTGACAGTGTTTTTAACACTATTTTTTCGAGGTAACAGTAGCCAATTATGGGTGGCATCCGGGGCATGATAATGACTACCTCCATAATTTAATTCAAGGTAAATATCAAAGCGTACAGTTATGTTATACAGTAACAAATAATTCTGTTTCTCACTTTTCTAATACCTCTACTCAGTGATTTTATATATTTAACAGGTATCTATGTTAAAAAGAAAACAAAATACCCGACTGCAGAAAAGCAATTTTTGGAGTCTAACTTACGATTTCGTTACGCTTGATATGCTGTCGAGTGTACGTTTTTTTGTGAGAAATCGCTGTAAATTATTATAAATGCGCATTGTTCAGAATAATTCTAGTAAAACCCACTTGTTTATTACAAAAAAGTTTGTTGGAGGTTACGAAAAAACGCATTTTGTTATTTATGCGAGAGATGTATTATTATTATTTAAAAAAAATATAGCCTATGACACTCTGGAAGTGAAGACGAATCTAATGACACCTCACACATCAAAATCGGAGGCTGTAGGCGATCATATAGAACCATACATACATACATACACTCAAAACATAACCCTCCTTCTTATGCAGTCGGGTAAAAATGTTGTGATGCGTGCGAGAGATAGCTGCACGCTTTGAGCTAAATCCGCCATTTGAATGTATATTGCAAATCGTTTACCCTATAACGAGTAGCGCAAATAACGATTCAGCTGAATAAACTTCCCTTGGAATTACGCTCGAGTGTATGAATATTCTTCGAACGGCCGCCGCTGGCTGGAAACTTCTGTTTGTAATTACTTTTTGAACAGTTTCGTCTCGAACTCAGGTGGTTTGATTGCCTTCCAATGATCTCAATATTTAGTAGCAGTATTTAATATTTTTGGTATATTAAAATATTAAAATGGATCATTAGATATTTTTTGTTAGGCTAAATATCAACGAAGGACAATACAATAATGGCAAGTATGTCCTGTGCTCTGGACCTTTCTGAGTTTTACGCGGTTTAACGAAGTTTTTTTTCTGTTTACAGCAGTATTCCTTTCGATATTCGTTTTGTGAGCTATGCATCCTAAGATACCAAGAATAAAGTTAATATTTAGTTAATCGACGTTGATAATGACATCTTTAATGAATGGATGTAGGAAGAGCAGCCACTATATGGACAAATGACCTTAAACAAGTGGCAAGAAGACGTTGGACGCTGGCCGCTTTTAACAGGTCTTTTTGGAAATCCATAGAAAAAAAGAAAAAAAAATATTTTAAAATATTTTTTTTTTATAATAATTATCCATAAATCCATCCGGTCTATGTCCAACAGTTGTAGCTGAGATGATAATGAATGATTGGAATCGATATATTTCCTTAAATAGCTTCGCCCAGCGGTTTCACTCAATATCGTGACGATGGTGATGAAGACGAAATCTATGTCCGTCTCCAGGTTTTAAACTATCTCTGTACCAAATTTAGTAATAATCGGTTTATCCGTTTAGTTGTGAAAATATAACAAATAGACAGAAAGGCCGACAGAATTATTTTTGCTTCTGAGCGCTACAGTGGGTCGGATGACACGTTAAATTATACAGACATACGAGTAGGTGGTTTGTACTTAAAAACATCAATTGTCAAGCCAGGTCAGAGCAAACGCATTGTCATTGTCATCATCATTATCATTCTCATCATTTCCATCTTCACCACTGGAGCTATTACGTCAGCACCCCAAGGCCTGCCTACATTATTTTAAGGAGCTAGGCTGGCTTGAGTAGATGCTGGCGGGGGGAAATGCACAATACGTCACGTCACGTCAAGCGGGACGTCAGTGCAGGACTTATCGCCCCCATCTCGAATAAGAATAAGAAGCCAGGTCAGAGGCCTTACGGTGGCTTAATAACTCTGACACTAGGGCTGGCCGCTCAGTCTATACGAACTTACTTTATAATATTAGTTAGGATAATATGTTTTTTTTTAATGATAGTCATTCATCTCGTGCGCGAGTGAATTGCTAAAGATAGCAACATACCTATTATTAATATGTGTTATACTTACAATGATTTATTTACGTTACTTCCTCTTGACGCACGGAGTTGCGGTTTCATTAATGGAGCAAATAAAGTATTAGGCAGTATATTAAATAGTGTCCTATCTTGTGTTGCAATTAGTCATCTACATAGCTCTCATTATAAAGATGAAGTTTCAGATAAAGAAGGGTTCCAGTGAAGTTTTATGACGGACTTATTATTTCTGCAACTGCTTACTTCCTTACGACTTCTGCGACGATAGACGTAAGACAGTAATGATGATGATAAAATATAGCCTATGTCCTTCTCCTGGTCTCAAAGAACCTCTGTGCCTAATTTCATAACGAATGAAATTAAACAATTTTAAACGGATTTATCGTGTATATTTTACATAATTTTATCATAATAATAAAATAATAATAATATAATATCTTTATTGCACACCAACAAAAACAATACATAAACAATAAAAAGAAACAATGTTTGGCAGTACAATGGGCGGCCTTATCGCCTAAAGCGATTTCTTCCAGGCAACCTTAGGATGATAAATAATAAAAAATTAATCATAACCATAATTACAATTATCAAAAAATCATAATTACCACAATTTTATGATCTGATGTTTTAAACATTTTGCAGCGTTCGTGGTCACAGATGACAGTTGTATTTGTTGTTATTGATAATATTAATGACTACCGTTTATTATTTTTATGCAAAACGTCCCCTATGCATGCAGACGTCACTCACGGTGTCAATAGATATCGCAGATCGTGTTGAGGCTGAGATTTTATTAATTTGATGACCGGGCCCCATGCAGGTGGTACTTGCCAACCATCTTCTCTACTGAGACAACTGTCATCTAGTCTCACCTGTGACCACGGACGCTGCAAAGTGTTCGAAACGTCAGCTCATAAAATATAGAGTTCCCGTCACGTAAAAAGAACGCTGGTTTGTTCGCGCTTACGAACAAATCAGCGTTCTTTTTACGTGACGGGAACTATACGCGGTAAATCCGATAAAATTTATTTCATTTTATTAATTTGATGACCAACAAACACGAAAACCTAAGAAACCAAAATTGTATGTACAGTCAATGCAGATTATTTGTGTGCAATAATTTGTAATAAGCACTCCTGTTCAAATATTTACAGCAAACCATGAGCATATCATATTATCATTATACAAAGTTGATCATTGACTTGGCATTGAAATGTTAGTACTAGGATGACGCATTGCTATTAAACATGTTATAAAAACTACACACTTAAATAAATCCATCAAATTTGTAAAATGTTAAGATTTTTATTTTCAAGTGAGTGTATTGATATATCTATGACTAGCTGCGCCACGGTTTCACCCGCGTAGTGATGAAAAACAATGGTGATGGTGAACGAAGATCTTGATGATGACAAAATGTGGCCTATGTCCGTCTCCAGGTTCTCCGATATCTCTTTATCATTTCTCATAACAATCGGTTCGGCCGTTTAGCTGTGAAAAGGTAACAAACAGACATAGAGACGGACAGATTTACTTTCGCTTTTATTATATTAGCTAGGATATTTAAGATAAGTACCGCTCGTGACGTCATAGAATATTCAATGTCGACGTGCCCCCATTTCACCGGACTGACAAATACGCATAACCACGTGGCACCTAAAAAAAATAATCACGTGGTACCTAAAAAAAAAACAACTGAAAAAAATATTCGTGTATTATCTCAGTCTCAACCATCTGTTATCCCGGCGAATTTACGCGAATCGTGGGAACCCCTCATTTTATTAGACTCCAAGCAAAATAAACATCACTGTTATACTGTGACCTCGTTCGCTAACGTTCACGCAAAAACATATGGCTAAAGTAAACCGAGTGGCGCCCGCGCTCATACATAACTCATTTTGTACGCGCCTTCTAAAATTAAAACTTCACAGGATATTTCTGGAAGGAATGTTTTCCGAAAGTGATTTATCACCTTTCAAACAATAGTCCGACGAGGATAACCTCGAAGGAATGTGTTTTAGTTTACACCACTGTTAGTCAGGATGATGGGATAGTTTCTAAAGGTGTGTCCAGATCTGGCAAATGCGTTGCATGCGTGCACTTAAAGTAGCAAGTATCTAAATTAAAAGAATAACAAAATACCCGACTGCAGAAAAGCGTTTTTTAGAGAGTAACTTACGATTTCGTTACGCTGTTTTCGATTTCGAGTATGCGTTTTTGTGAGAAAGTATGCATAAAATCGCTGCAAGATAAAGATTAACGCTTTAGTTCCACTTTCATCGTGCGGACTGCTAGAATATGGAATACGCTTCCTGAGTGGGTCTTTCCCGATAGATATAATCTGGGTGTCTTTAAATCGCGAGTGAATTGGTTTCTTCTAGGTAAGCGTGCTCCATCGTAGACCGCAACGTCGCTTAACATCGGGCGAGTTGGCGGTCAAGTGCAAACCTGTTTCTATATAAAAAAATATATATATAAAAATGCGCGTTATTTTGAATAATCCACATTTCTGTTGCGTACTGCACAAGAATGGAATACTTTGCCGCCATCTCTGTTTCCTGAGACCTATAATCTTGGAATTTTCAAGGCTAGAGTGAATAGATATCTTCTAGATCGACGAGCTCCATCCTCGGCCACCGTCGCTTAACTGGCGAGTTGGTGGTCAGTCGTAGATCTATCTTGAATTAAAAAAACTAGTAAAATCACTTGTTTATTATGAGAAAGTTCGTTGGAGGTTATAAAAAAGCGGGAATTTTATTTTTGCGAGAGTTGTATTATTATTATTACAAAACAATACAGCCTATCGAACCTTTTGCAAACATGCATATTCGCGGCTCGGCGCAGACATTTGGACACACCCTTATGTAGATCCAATCCATTGTAGTGAGTGTTCTGTGATCATTTGAGTATAGATACCTAGATTTTTTATATTCAGTAATAGGTTTGAGCTTGACCGCTAACTCACGATGTTATTCTAAACCGTGTATGTAGCTAGATTCATATTTGCATTTTATGATTGGCAAACGACTTACTCGTCCACTCAGATATAATTAGTAAATACAAAATCACATTTGTTTACAGAATAAAATATACATTGGAGGATATTTTAACACAGCGCCATCTAGCCCCGAACTAAGCAAAGCTCGAAACATGGGAACCATAATGTTAATAAAAAGTCGCGCCCATTTTGAGATAAAATATCCAATCAATGTACAGTATTCTTTTTATTCCATCTTCCTCGATAATCTTGCCTAACGGTATCGTAAATACATGTATTTTAAGCCAAATTTAAGCAGTTATGGTAAAATCTCTTAAATTTGTCATCGGCTAAATGGCTTTGCTTAAACCCTTTTACAGAGCCGTTCTTTAAATGGCTCATTAACGTAAGTGCTGTTATATATTTGTATTTGCAGTTTTGCTGAATATGTTTACTTTCAATGGACCCTTTTAATGACCACTGAATGTTGGGAAAGAGCCTGATGAATCATGGAAAGTAGGTACTTGGCACGATAAAGAAATAATGTAGGAGCCTATAATTTCCGTCACATAACAAATATGTATATTAAAAGAAAAACATAATAACCGACTGTAGAAAAGCAGTTTTTGCAGTCTAACTTACGATTTCGTTACGCTTGATACGCTGTTGAGTGTACGCGTTTTTTTGTTATAAAGTATGCGTTGTAAAAGATTATAAATGCACATTCTTTAGAATAATTCTAGTAAAATAATTTGTTTATTACGAAATAGTTCATTGGCGGTTACGATAAAACGCTTTTTTTTTGCAAGAGATGTATTATTATTATTACAAAAAAATATTGTGCAAAATGTCTGCTTCTCAAAACGTCCGTTTCTCGAAAACTCTGTTTCCCAAAATGACCTATTGTCTTTAATGTTAACTTGGTGAATCACACTTATATCTGTGGCGCCCTTTTCACTGTAACTCGTTCTGGCTAAACAACTAAAACCACTCAGTCCATTAATCTATATTTTTCTGTGTCTCTGTAATATGTCCAACAACGGCATCCCGAGTGGACGATTCGTAGATTTTCATTACAGTGACGGCGCAAGTTGGCCAGACGGGGCGCGGGGGCAGACAAATGACGTTTTAATATTTGATGCGGCCAAGTGTAACGCTTTCATCGCACAGGGTCAGAGTACGTTGCTCCGCCCCAGTTTTTACGGTTAATTACATTTCACACTAATATCTCTAAAGTGTTTTAACTTTCTGTTTGTTATTGTATTTATCATTATGGAGTGGAATATATTTTTGACCGAAATAAACGTATTTAATTTGCTGTATTTTCAATAAATAACTTCACTGAAATATATTTTCGCGTAGGTTAGGTTTTGTTTTGTTTCAATGATCTCTGAAGTCAAGCCCCGAGTTTAATATTTGAAGTTTCAAATGTGCTACTTTTAAATCAATCGTGGAGCAGGAAGTTTGATTAAACATCCCACGCGCGCCCGTGTCGATTAGTTCGTGGCGGTAAAAGCATTGTAGAACAAACATTACGATAACTACTGACAAAATGTAGCTAGATCGACTGATTATAGACTTGAAATCTTCCTACGCTTGACAGAAGTAGGATTAAAAAAATTAATTAATACGTATATTTTTTACACAACGTCTATTCACTCCAGTGGCTAAGGGCAGACTACATTACATAACATGAGACCTTAAGAGCTAATCTTTGTATAATAACTACTACCTATTCTATGGTGCAGAGCGTTGTAATAAAGACTTTAACTAATTCTGTGGCGCAGGGACTTATTTTGAAAATCTAAATTATTGAAGTGAAAACTTCTTTAGCGGCGTTGTGTATTTTTGGGATGGGTTAAAAATTGTAAACTCGCGTCAGATCGTAAGACGGACAGTCAGAAACCTATTCTAACGTTCTGCATTTAAAGTTCATTATTGTATGTACAAGTTTGTCCTTCTAGCATGACGTCATTTCGTTGCGCCGAATGCTTATTTTCGACACATGCACGTAAGACTCGTTAGCTCAATAGGTTAGAGCACCGATATAAATTTCAATTTGTCAATCGGAGGGCGGAGGTTCAAATCCTTCACGAGTCAGTCTTTTTGCTATTTTATTTTTTAGTTTTCGCTTCTGCCGGCACTCTCGGAGTGCAACCCGTTGTTTTTCAACGCAATTCTGACGCTACATCCCGTTGATACTTTATCAAAGAGTGCAAGTGAGAAAATAAAAATAACCATTGAACGTGTGTCGGGGGAATTACATACGTGCTCTTCCAATTAACCTGATTTGACTCTAAAAGATTATCAATATTTCGCAAACAGATCCCTGAATTGGAAAATGGTTTTTGCACACCCGCAATATTTTTTACTTATAAGTCAAAAATATCGTTTAAAATAATATGAATAAAGAAAATAAATAAATATTGGAGCACATTTGCACACATCATTATACCAAACCGTGTAGTATGGGAACTAGGTAGCTGATGTTTTTTTTAAATCAATATTTATACTCATGATACATAAAAACACGTATGGGTGTTACATCCATGTTCATCATACAAATATTTGTTCTGGGTAGGGATCGAATCCACGACCTGCAGCTTAGAAGTCAGGCATACGACCAACTGAGCTGTGAGGCCTGTCAAATAATAGGTTCTAGACACTGATGTTTTCAAAATTTCATCTGCAATTAAGAATGCTGCAAATTATTTAAAATATCAGATTATAAATTATGTAAAAATTTGTGGGTATTTATTGCGTAAAAATACCACATCATTATGGTTTCGAAACGCCTCTTTCGATTCGTGGAAAAGTTAGAAGTTGTGAGATCATTAAATCTCGAAAGAGAGATCCGTCTATTCAAAATATACGACCAGCAAGCAATATAACGTGTTCTTCGTCTAACAATGCGCAGTTTTTGACGGAGCCCTTCCCCATTGTGAACATTAACTCATAATACACGAGGGACGCCTTTTTCCTTCCCCTGTCGCTAGCTCAACATTTTGTATCAAACTCTTTAAATATTCACGGATAAAATAAGGTTTTCTCTGATGCCTCGATCGGCTTTTCCATAAAATTCTTTTTTGTTTTGCTTGTCTTTTAGTATTTATTAAAATAATTGAACGAGTGAAGCGAACAAAGGTCTCGGCATCAACTTACAAAATTTCTGTCCGGACGTTTGTTGGTACTCGCTTCAAAACATATTTTTCAATATTGACGAGACTTAGTATACAGATTTTAAATTTTTATAATTTTATTTTTGTCGTCTGAGATTTTAGATTAAAGGGTTCATTCCCCCACAAAAAGAAGCATGTTAGCTGTGGCACCGTTTACGGGCCGACTTTGATAATATTTGATATACATGTTTGGTCGATTCAAAACAAAAATTAAACAATTTTTAACAGATTTATCGTGTATATTTTACACAATTTTATGACCTGATGTTTCGAACAATGCAGCATCCGTAGTCACAGAAAAATACGCGTTAAATCCATTAATAATTACTTAAGTTCAATGAGTAACGGTCGCAAAGACCTCAGAAAACATACATACAAAAAAAAAAAAATGACGCCTTCTGTTTCTGTAAACTACAATCTTGGAATTTTTAAGGCTAGAGTGAATACATTTCGTCTAAATAAACGTGCTCCGTCCTCGACCACACCAACGTTTACCATCACACGAGTTGGTGGTCAAACGTAGTTATCTATTTTGTATTTTGGAAAAGTGTTTTGTATTTGCCAGACACACAAATAATCGAAATAGTCTCTAAAAAGTGCGAAAACTTATTAATTTTCGATAAAAATAAATTATTTAATATCTAATAAATTCTGGTAACGTAAAGTGTACGTCACAAACATTTCCAATATTAGACACACATTTTCAACAGGTCACATTTTCACATATTTTTTTCATATTTTAATTTTACTGTAAAATCACCTTTCTTTATCGTCGACTCTATGAATAAAAGCCGTATTAGAAACAGCGGGCCCTCAAGCACCCATATAATCCCACACAACAGAGTTTTTGTTATTTTTGCACTATTTACGACTCATAAAGTTGATGGTGTATTAAATGGGATATAATAAATGATAGCTTCTCGGCATAAAATGTTTTCTTTCAAAACATGTTTTTGAAGAAGTCTGAAAGTTCTCATATTTGGCTTGGGTTTCGCAAGAAATTTAATTTGTTTGAAATGATGTAAAGATAATAAGATTCCGAAACTACCGAGGTATTCATGGACTAAGAGCTCTCAGAAAGCTCGTAATATATTTGAGTTTTCAAATGGAACGTGCGTTTTTCTTCCTTAGCTATTAAATTGTTGAAACGGTTTTAATCTATGCTGTGCTATCTCGGCGGAGATATAAATTATGGATGACTGTGTTTTTTTTTTTATTTGTTGTGCTTTACGGAATCATCTGGGATCCACATGTCTTGAAAACGAAGGCTTTTTAGGGTACCGTAGTAACTACGATGAACCCCTAAAATTTTGCCATGTCCGTCTGTCCGTATGTCAAAGTCATTTTACTCGAAGACAAGCCATACATAAACGAAATTCGACACATAAACCCCTACAAAATGCTGTAAAATTATCAAAAAAATTAATATAGGAATGGCACTCCATATATACTGACGACGTCATACAAGTAGCAGGAAGACGCTTGTTTTAGGCCGCCTCCATCCGGCCCTTTTTAAATCCGTGCGAAAGACTTAGAGCTGCTGAGAAGTTAAAATAATAATTAAGTACTTATGTGACCTCTAATAAGTCTATTATCTAGTAAATCTATTTGTGACATGATAATAAGGCAGGTCGTCTCTTAGTCCGCTACATTTCTTTACGGAATGGATCTATGTAATATGCCTCGTCGACGCATATTAGAGTACATCGATCTAGAACAAATACGCACACCACACACTTCTTCATTACATAACCTTATCTACGCATGCAAACATTTCAACAAACTGACCATCAAAACTTATTATATATACATATTTTAGGGACACACAGAGACGGGGCGTGTTTTAAAACAAAATGGCCTCTCTAATGAAGTTAAATTAACCGGAGAGTGCGAATTCGTGAGCACGCTTTTAAGGCGAGGCTTGTCCAGAAATTTAGGTATTTTACGCTACCTCAGTTTACGGCATAGTTCCGCGTTTTATGAGAGCGCGACGTCCGCACAAAACGTGGCGTACGTTTAGTGCGATACCGATCAGCCGCGCGCCGCGCCACGCGCCGCGCCGCGCGCGAGTCTCGCCGCGCGGCGCGCGACTCGTCTGAGCCACATCTTCATTACATTGTAGTGGCAAGTAAGTTGTGATATACTGATATCAATCTATAAGCTTATTTCTTGAAAATCTATGAAATAATAATTTACTACTCGTACTCGTTCATTTTTCCGGGATAAAAGCCTAAGTATGTCATATTATGTGGGTATATCTATCTCCATTCAACAACCAACTCACTAACTCACATAAAACACTAAATTATCACATTTATAAGATAATAGCTATGCCCCTGCGGTGTAACCTGCGTAGTGATGAAAAACGATGATGATTATGATATAATATAGCCTTTGTCCTTCTCCAGGTCTTGAAGAATCTCCTTGCCAAATTTCATAAATATTGGTTAGAATTACATATTACAGGTCAAATATATCACGTAAATATCTTTGATAATAATGTAAAGGTCTATACAGGATGTTAGGTAATAAACACAAGCAGACACAACAAGGTTAATTTTAAAATTATATTGCAATACCATTAGTTAACCGACTTCCAAAAAGAAGGAGGTTTTCAATTTGACTATGTTTTTTTTATGTTTGTTCACCGATTACTCCACCAATTGTGAATCGATTTTGAAAATTATTTTTTCTGTGGTAATTGATTTCAGAAGTGGTCCCATATAAATTTTATCAATATCGGTCTAGTACTTTGGATTTTTATAACAAAATAACTTACAATTTATTGTAGGTTTTAAAAAGATCCTGAGAGAGTTTCCTGCAAATGATATAAATAATAAGTTGTCTATTTTGTTTGTTTATTGATTAACAGATTTACATATTTACAGATTTGCAGATTTACAGATTTACATATTTACAGATTTATAGATTCACATATTTACAGTGTTACAAATTTAGAATCCGGAGTGTAACGAGGGATTCAAGCTCACCCAAGACAAAAACACCTTTATCCCCGAAGTGCATACTCTACTTTTTACACCTAATGCGTGATTATAGAAAGAAATGGGTTTGAATCTACATTATTTAACAAAACAGAGCGCTTTGTTGTTATTTTTAATGTACAGCCTTGAAAAATTTCAGCATACGCTACCTGAACGGATTTTCTTTGATTCACATTATTATACCTACATTATGTAACAGAACGTCACAATCGCAATTAAAATAGAGTTTTTCTAAGCAAACGCGCTCCATCGTAGACCATAAACGTCGTTCAAAACTAGCGGGATCGGTGGTCAAGCTAAAGTTTCCCATAACAAAAATATAAAAAACAACCGTAGTACAATATCAAAAAATTAATAGATCTTTCAGTTGTAGCATATTTCATCTTCTTTGGTTGCAGTATTCGTGCCTGTTTTATTTCTTTTTTATGTTCTATTCTCACAACTATATCACAACTCACATGTCGATGTTATTACTCTCACATGGTGGAGTACGGGACAGATTATGCGAGTTTTCATTGACGGTACCAATTCATACAAATTTGCAGTTACAAAAATATATGTGCATAAACCTCATTTTTTGTAAAATAAATAAGGTTGTAGTGCTCACTCAATCCTAGAAGTATTCAAATCAACTGGCTCTAATGTTATCAAAGACTCGTTGATTACTTCAAGATGCTTCTTTGATCTGCAATATACAAGAATAATGCTAACAAGGTCGATCACTGATAAATGTACCTAACTAACCTAGCCTAACCTAACACCCTGTATTTGTGGTGGAAATATAAATGTTATGAAACTACCTATCTAAAATATTTTATACTCAAATACGTAATATATGTATACGTAAAATCGCTGTAAAAAGTTGTAGTGTGTATTATTTATTCCAGTAAAATTACTTATTTCTTATTTATCACGAAGAAGTTCTAGGTTATGAAAAAACATTTTATTTTATTTTGGCAAGAGTACAAAAAATGCGTTACAAAAAATATAATATATCATATGACATTCAGGGAGTAAAGACGAATCTAACGACACCTAGCACATCAAAATCGGTCAAGCTGTTTAGGCTGTAGGAGGTAATCTAAAAATATGCATAGTACATACATAGATATACACCCACATACACCCTTACAAACATACTCGATAAACAACCCTCCTTACGCAATCGGGTAAAAAATACCTACCTACGCGCGGCGCGGGCGGCGCGCGACAGACGGCGGTATACCTATATAGGTACTCTCAAAGTCTGTGACGCGTTCAAAGATGCCGCGCCATATGCCGCCTGCCGCGACCGCGGTGTATTTTTACCTGACTGTGCAAAAAGGTGGGTTATGTTTTTCAAATGTATGAATCATATAATATTTTCAAAGCGAAATTGTCTGTCGTCTGTCTCTCTGTCTGTTTGTTACGTAAACGGCTAAACGGCTGAACCAATAATTATGAAATTTGGAACAGAGATTCTTTAGGACCTGGAGAAAGACAGAATATATAATATATATATATTATTTATATATATATATATATATATTATTTATATATATATATTATTATCACCATTTTTCATCACTACGCGGGTGAAACCGCGGGATGCAGCTAGCATGTGTATGTATGTTTATGTATACATTTATTTTTTATGAGCCCTGTTTGTACAAACTGTCCCACTGCTTGGCGCGGGCCATCTTCTCATTATAAGAAGGGTAAGGCCATAATCTACCACGCTGGCCAAATGCGGGTTGGCAGACTTCACACATCTTTCATAACTGAAATATTTGAACATCAGGTGAGAGTAAGTACATTTTCTTTATACGAGTATGAATAGAACTCATAGGTTTATGAACTGCGAGTGCGAGTGATCTATATAAATACTTACATGCTTGCTACATGTATATTTCTAGGAAATAATAACTTGCAACTGGGTATTTACCTTTTTCGGGATCGCATCATTTCTATATGAGCCAAAATTTGGCACTTACGCGTTCGCTTATTTTTTGGTTTCTTTGTTCTATGATTTCTCATAGTAATTTGTTTTATTTGGCGCGCGATGCAATCCGACACAGTACCGTCGCTGACAGTGGTCACCGACAGACTGGCGCGGGTGAACAGCTGAAGCAAGGCGGCGGGACGGTTGCTCGAGAGCAAAATTATTGTAAAATAAATTACTATAAAATAATGCACTAAACGTATCAAAAATGTAAGTCTAGAGAACACTAAAAAAATGTAATAGCTACTTAACATGGTAAATTTGGTTTTGATGGCTTTAAACACTTTGGAGATAAATGGGAAAAATAAATAAAATGGCATATTTTTCAAAAAATAAAGCTATCGAGATTTTTTTCAGCAATCGTGTTTTTGTTTCTAGCGAACCCTAGCCAACAGATCAAAATTTTACATACAAAAAATTTGAGCTTAAACTAATAATACAAGTATTTTTTGTAAATTTTCAAAAAGCTTTGTTTTACTGCTTTTGCGGACTAGCCGGGCCTTAATTATTTATTTGTTTTTTTATGAGATGTTAAAAATTTTGCTCATATTTTTTTCCTGTTTCGTACCAGTGCGCTGTGTACTCGACCTCATTTTAGAAATAAGAACTTAGTTGTGATAATATTCATATTTTTTTTATTTTTTTTTATTGCGTGGATGACGTTACCATTCAATTTTAAGTAAGTTCAACAATATGATGTAAGCGAGAGAGCAAAGGACATGAAGGACACGCATGTTGTTGTTAACAGGTACCTTAAGATTGTAACCGACTGGTGGCCAAGACAAGAGAAGCGGGGCGTAGTTCGTCCAGTTGCAAGATGGGTGGACGATATTGTATCTTATCACGGGTCGAACCTGGATTCGATTGACGCAAGATCAAGGCAGATGGCATTATAAAAGAGAGACCTATGCCAGCAGTGGGATAGAAAGGCTGTGGATGATGATAATAATGACGAGATATCAAACTATATTCGTTTAGGCCCACAACCTAACACGCATCGTTGGGCCTCTGAAATCCCTTCAAAGTATTATTCCGAATTTTCGAGTGATTTTTTTTCGCAAAATTCGGAGTTTTGCGGAGTCGTTTCTAGATTTAATGTCACATTAAGAATTTACAAGCACAATGATGCATTTAAAAACAAAACCATTTTTAATTTATATAATTTATTTATGCACATATGGTAATTATTATTGTTATTTTTTTTATTTTTTTTAACACGAATAAGTCCGCGTTTGACCACCAACTCGCCTGTCGGAAAGCGAAGATGTGGTCGAAGATGAATTATTATTTTAAATAATAATATTGTATTTAACAGAGACGAAGTAAAGAAAGATCTGTGATCTCGATCTCGACGTTCGAAAGAAAGTCGAAAGATCTCGACGTTCATGCTTGTCACTAACGTGCACAAAACAGAGAAGAGTGGCGTCTTCTAGTATCGTTAGGCCTAAGTTCAGTTTAGGTATTCGACAGGCGTGACTACAGCACGTTAGACTGTTACAGTGACACGGGAACAGGTAGCCGTGAACTCAACTTTCCAGTTCACAGAATATCTAACACGACACTCACTCACACACCTAGTTAATTGTATGAAACCTAACATCGAACAAATTAATAACAACAAGCCGAGCCAGAAAGGTACGTAACAAATGACGTTTAATTTCCTCAGTTCTCGCGAGCTGCCGTGTCGCTTGGAGTACTTTACAGGGGGGTGGTGGTGAGGGGGTGTCAGAGGGTTGGAGGTTCAGGTGACTGTTGCGAACTCCACGCATAGCTTAATACGTATCATCGTCATATGTTGAAGACATGTGCACGCTTAAGGCTGTGCTGTGCTTAAAACGCGCAGCTATCTCTCTCGCGCATCACAACATTTTTAAGTGCCTTATAAAATCAATGCGTCGATATTATAAAAGTCAAAGATGAATTTCTTTGAGGGAAATATAAAAAAAAAAGTGTTACTTCGATATTTTTAAATTGGCTTTCTAAGGAACTCCAAATGTATAATTATGACTTTTTTTTTTTAAACTCCGTCGCCGAAAATTGTAGATAGATAAACTCTTTATTGTTTACACCATTCCAAATCGTTACATAACAATACTTACATGCTAGCGAAACAATAGGCGGCCTTACTTGCTAAGAGTAATCTTTTCCAGGCAACCGTGCAATGATTTCTTAGTAAAACTTTTTTTTTTACAAATATTTCTCCTATCTAAATAAACAAGATCCTCTCTCTCTCTTTTACAATATTCACACATTCATTTTATATGTTTAAAAATGTTGTGATGCGCGAGATTTCTATCTTTTTCGCTTTGATCACAGTATTAAAACTTACAACAGACTCAAGTGTTAAAGTCGTCGGCGTAAATACCACAGATGAATTGGGTTGTTCAGTCGTATGTTCACACGTCATGTTGTGTGTCAGTGTAAACTCGGCTAATGTCTAATCTCAAGTGTCTCGGCTAAGAAAAAGTCTTAAGCTAGGTGTTTAACTTCTAAAGTGGAATATACGTCTGGACTTGTTTTCTTTCTCTATTAAATATGGATCTGGGGGCACGGCCGTGCCCCCGCAATATGAGCCAGCGGGTACGGCTGGGAGCGGGTATCTTTTCTCGAATTCTTCGGACTCGATTAAATTGTTCCATTTTCAATTGATGATATGAAAAGATAAATCAAATGTACGCACGATCTTTGCTCAGAGCAAATACAAAATTCATCATGCTCCATTGTTTCAATTTCAACAAACGATCTGGGGATACGATACGATGTTTGTTTTAGTGAAATATTAAATTCCCTACTTCGGTGATGATGAATGTGTCTAAAAGTGTTTTATAAGAATACTAGCTGAAACGCGTGGTTTTACCCACGACAGAAAAATTCTTAGTAGATGGCTTGGCTACATCTTGACATACAAACACCTTCCTAATGACATATGTATCTCTGCGACCGGCGGCGGCGAAGGCTGCTTTGACATGAAAGTGAATCGGTCATTTAAGACTTTATTTTTTTTAACAGTTTATAATAACAATTTTCAATATTGTAATTATAAACTGTTAATACTCAGTATTTACATATTGATAAATGATAATTAAATTGTTTTAATTTATACATTAAAATTACTTGTTACGATAAATTTTATGAATTTTACAACTGTTTACATGATTGGTGTAAAAATAAACAAAAGTGATAACAAATTTAGTCCGGATGCCTCCAATACCTACAGTAGTCTGATAAAATGGGATTTTACGTTTGCCAAAAATTACATTATTAACTAGCTGCGACCCGGGGTCTCACTCCTTTTTTTTAAAGAATGATTCTATATATAAGTTTTCGGCAGCCTAGTGGTGAGACCATCTGACTTGCGATCCGCAGGTCCTGGGTTCGAATCCCACGGCACGCACCTCTGTCTTTCGAAGTTATGTGCGTATTGTTGATTGCCGCCAACTTCAAACGGTGAAGGAAAAACAACGTGAGGAAACCTATGTCTGAGAGTTCTCAATGATCTTGGAGATGTGTGAGGCCCGTTCCCAGCAGTGGGACAGTTTGTGCAAACAGGGCTGATAAAAAAAAAAAAAAAAAAAAAAAAACTATATATTATAAATGCTATCACTGTACAATTAAATCACGAACGGCCATTTGTTATCTCATTTATTTATTTATTCATTATGCGAGTTAATTCAAGATCGTATGAAATGATGTTGACAATAATATCGTCTACGTATCTCGTAGCTGTTTGTCTAGCTACGAGATATGTGTACATCTACGTACGGTATTACCATGTAGTAACCCTATGTTGCCTTGATTTACATATGGCGTCACTTATAAATATGACACGAGTTATTTATTAGTGGGTACAATCCCATATAAGCCGGTTGCATTCCGAACGTACAACGCAGTTCTACGATGAAGCCCGCTTGCTTAGAAGAAACTGTTTTTCTCGCCATTTAATAAAAACCGGCCAAGTGCAAGTCGGACTCGCACACGAAGGGTTCTATAAAAACGGCAAAAAAGTCTCGTTTGTTTATGCGAATTTAAATATTAATTTTATTTTAATGTAATTATTTATTTTTAAAGTGAATAATATAACTCAATATTATTTCAAGCGTCTACCTGTTGTCGTTATCAATATCGAGTAAAAACAACCAAAAAAGTCACGTTTGTTGTATGGAGGCCCCTTAAATATTTATTTTATTCTATTTTTTAGTATTTGTTGTTATAACGGCAACAGAAATACATCGTCTGTGAAAATTTCAACTGTCTAACTATTACGGTACATGAATGGTCGATTCGCACCGCGGTTCGAATCACATGCGGTGCGAAACGCCGAAGTACCCCATGAGATACAGCCTGGTGACAGACGACCGGACGGACGGACAGACAGAGAAGTCTTAGTAATAGGGTCCCGTTTTTACCCTTTGGGTACGGAACCCTAAAAATCTAAATTGTATATCAATATATGTATATACAATGTGGGTCTTTCCCAATGGAAAGACCAGATTTATTTAGCAGCGATTTTAGCACTATAAAGGTAAAATTAAAGTGTTTCAAGCAATTATTTTATTACCTGTGCAAGCTGAGGAGCTCTTCAATTCGTCGTAGCAAGTGTCGGCATTTAAATCATCGTCATCAGCCCGTATAAGTTCACTGCTGAACATAAACCTATCTCATGGATTTCCAAAAACACCTGATGGAAGCGGCTCGCATGCAGCGTCTACCTGCTACTTGTGTGTAGTAGTTTGTCTGTCTTGTGGTTAATCTTCTTACGCCGCGGTTTTGAGTGACGTCACTAAAACGCCCTTTTATTTTCCATCTGTCTGTATCACTACGTCTGCTCAATTTCCAGCTCAGCTCCACTTTAAATTCGTAACTGCGTTCTTATTCTTATCCGAGGTGGGGGCGACAGGTCCTGCACTGACGTCCCGCTTGGGGTGTATTGTGCATTTCCCCCTACCAGCATTAGCCTGTCGTAACTGCGTAATAAATTAAATATATTTTTACCCGACTGCGCAAGAAGAAGGGTTATGTACGAGATGTACCTACTGTATGTATGTTTTTATATTACTTCCTCCAGCCTAACCGACTTTGATATGCAAGGTGTCGTTAGATTTGTCTTAACTCCCTGAGTGTCATAGGCAATTTTTTTTTGTAATAATAATAAAATAAATAAATAAATAATAAATATTTGTGGACATTTCACACAACACCATCTAGCCCAAACTAAGCAAAGCTTGTACTATGGAACTAGATGGCTGATAGAATACATATATACTTTTTTTTTGTAAATATATACATATGATACATAGAAACACCCAGACACAGAACAAACATCCATGCTCATCACACAAATGTTTGCCCTGGGGGGGGGGGATTAAACCCACGACCTTCCAGTTCAGCAGGTAGACGTAAACACACTACCAACTGAGCCACAAGGCCAGTCAAAATAATAACAATATAACTCTTGCAAAAATTAAAAGAATACAGTTTTTCGTAATCTCCAACAAACTTTTTAGTAACAAATAAGTGATTTTACAAAAACTATTGTAAATAATGTCCATTTACATAAATTATAGAGTAGCTTTGTGCATACTTTTTCGCAAAAATGTACACTCAACAGCGTAATAATATCTAACTTAGTTACATGACGAAAATCTCTCTTTTGCAGTCGGGTATTTGGTTTCACTTTAAATATAACGCATGCGACACCCTTTCAAGTGTTATCGTTTGTGAATCGCCGACGGCCTCGCATGACCGTTTTCTCCAGAGGCCGGCCAGGCCGATGCGATTGTGTGCCAAAAACTTCACCTGACATTGATTTCGCGCATAAAATTGTTTAAAGGGCGTGTATATTTTGCCGCCGTTTCGTGGTAATCCGTCTGGAAGACGAAAGGACAAGAAAACAACAGAACAACAAATAAACAACAAACAAGGGAAAGGATTATGATTTGTAGTAAACTAGATGCGCCCTACGGTTTTACCTCTGTACCAAATTTCATAATGATCGGGTAGGCATTGAGCATTAGTCCTAGAGAGGATATCATAAGCCACATTATCTCTTTTCCATCGAGGTGGTGTCAATCGTAGATCTGTTTCATGTAAAAACAAAACATCATCATTATGTTTTACAGTTTTTTTTTGCAACTGACTGATGAAACGAGCAAACCTGTCCTGATATTAAAAACATCTATTTTTAAATAAGATAAACTAGGTATTTCGGTTATTTTCACGCTGTGCTACCAAAACACCTTGCATTATGGAAAACAGATAGCTGATAGAACATGGCTAAACTGTAAAAAGATCCTTGTTGGCTATTAAAAATCCTAAAAAAATCGATCTAAAAGAAATCTATTCAATATTACTATGGAAATTAACGTGGTTTTCACACATTTTTAAATAAAAACTACGGGTCACTCACGTCTGTTTTGAGCCGAAATATCCGACTATAGTTTCAACCGCATTCGGCGGTCTTTTTCAAAGGAGCAGCACACACGTCACTCTCGGTCGGTGACGCGCCTTGCACTCAACCGACCGAGAGTGACGTGTGTGCTGCTCCTTTGAAAAAGACCGCCGAATGCGGTTGAAACTATAGTCGGATAATTCGGCTCAAAACAGACGTGAGTGACCCGTAGTTCTTATTTAAAAATCTATTCACTTTACCTTTGAAGATTTGTAATGTTTAATCTCCTATTCAATACATCCAAGGACGCGGTTTCTGTGTGTGCGTCACATATATAAGTTAGAATATATCGCACGATTGAAGATCTCACCTGTAAGATTTCCTCCGGTAAGGGGCCATTCATTTATTACGTAACTATTTTTGCTAGTTTTTGACCCAATGTAATATTTATTACGTAAGAATCTAAAGGAAAAAATGAATACACGTTTGGTTTATTGTCATGTTTATTTTTCAAAGTAACAATTTTTAGGAATGTTTATTTATACCTACTTTTATACACATCCGAGCGCACTTCGGCACTCACGCGGCTTCCGCGCTTTTTTCAAAGTATAATTTTAACTTTGCGCATTTTTGTGATCTTACGTAAGAAGTATCAAGACTCCCCCCTCCCACCCCCTTGTAAGAAAAAATAAGACATGGTCGACCCCCCCTAAATCGTCTTACGTAATAAATGGATGGCCCCTAAGCCGCTTACGCGTGAATAATGTGAGCCGCGATTGCGGCCACGGCTACCTCATAAAATGTCTCTAACACCTCATTTTCGCGGCGCTGCACGGCTCTATGTGTCGGTAGACGATGAAGTATTCATAATTGGGGTCCGCGCGCCGCGTCTGTTATGTTAAACATTCAGCGGCCTCGGCTCATCGTGTAGTACGTAATCAGCGCCCTCTCCCACTTGTGGGATTTGGACCTTGTTTCGCGGATGGGGTCACAGTTTGTGCAGTTGTTCCGGTTGTTTACATTCGCCATGCTCTTTAAGTTTTGTAATATTTTTACCCGACTGCGTAAGAAGGAGGGTTATGTTTTTCGAGTGTATGTATGTATGTATATATGTATGTTGGTATGTATGTATGTTTCTATATGACAGCCAACAGCCTAAACGGTTTGACAGATTTTGACGTGTGAGGTATCATTAGATTCGTCTTTACTTCCAGAGTGACATAGGCTATATTTTTTGTAATAATAATAATACAATCTCTTACAAAAATTAAAAAATGTTTTTTTGTAACCTCCAACGAACTATTTCATAATAAACAAGTGATTTTACTAGAATAAAAATATTCTGAAGAATGGCGCATTTATAACATTTTACAGTGATTTTACGCATACTTTCTACAAAAAACGTACACTCAACAGTAAGTAAGTAAGTAAGTTCGTATAGACTGAGTGGCCAGCCCTATTGTCAGAGTTATTAAACCGCCGAAAGGCCTCTGACTTGGCTTGACGATTGGTGAACAACCGGGACCATGCACATAACAGTGTATCAAGAGTAACTTAACGAAATCGTAAGTTAGACTGCAAAAACTGCTTTTCTGCAGTCGGGTATTTTGTCTTTCTTTTAATATACATAATTATTGTTATTCTCAATTATCTACTTATACGAGTACCTCGTGGAACCTACAATTCAGTTTGACTTTGATATTGATGTGCGAAATATCGTTAGATTGTGTGTTATCTTTTGAGTGATTTCCTCATACGTTACATTTTGTGTATAATAATTCTAATTAGCCATAACAACAGTTGAATTAGTTGATCGTCTAACCATGATCGATATTAAGCTATGTCTAGCGCTGGTCCAAGAGAGATCAAGACATTTTGGTATTTATATATATTGTATTTATTTATTTATTTCGGTTTCAATAGAGACACCATGAAATCCAATTTAGATGCAAATACACATCACTAATAAAAAATAAGTTCAAAAACACTATAACCCGTTCAAATTATTCTTAAATTAAATGTAATTAAATTTTCTTGTTTCATAGTTTTTACAGAGCGTAATTTTTTCTATAGTAGAGTTTTAGTTTTTGAACTTTTTTTTATTTAAAGTATTTTGGGGTTTTTGACAAATGAACACAAATGCATAAATCGTTTCCATGACTTTTACGGGATATATCTCGCAAACGGTACGTTTGACAAAAATATGATGTACAAAATTCTGCATTCATTTTAAAATCCCTGTTCAATGATACATGATGGGGTTGGGCGAAAACATTTTTTTTTCTTGTCTTCGTCCCTCTACAGGACGCCATATTCAACTTAATGTTACGTCACATTAAGTTGAAAATGGCGTCAACCTATCACCAGCGGACTAAGAAGCTGCTTTCAAGACACCTCATTTGTCAGTTTATGATAAGTAGTTTAGAAGTTATAAGGGAATAGATGAACATACATACATACATACATACATACATACACATATACGCTATAACCCGTTCAAATTATTCTTAAATTAAATGTAATTAAATTTTCTTGTTTCAGAGTTTTTAGAACGTAATTTTTTCTATAGTAGAGTTTTAGTTTTTGAACTTTTTTTTATTTAAAGTATTTTGGGGTTTTTGACAAATGAACACAAATGCATAAATCGTTTTCATGACTTTTACGGGATATATCTCGCAAATGATACGTTTGACAAAAATATGATGTACAAAATTCTGCATTCATTTTAAAATCCCTGTTCAATGATACATGATGGAGTTGGGCGAAAACATTTTTTTTTCTTGTCTTCGTCCCTCTACAGGACGCCATATTCAACTTAATGTTACGTCACATTAAGTTGAAAATGGCGTCAACCTATCACCAGCGGACTAAGAAGCTGCTTTCAAGACACCTCATTTGTCAGTTTATGATAAGTAGTTTAGAAGTTATAAGGGAATAGATGAACATACATACATACATACATACATACATACATACACATATACCGGTCAAAAACATAACCCTCCCTTATGGTTCGCCGTAGTTGGGTAAAAAATCATTCATTGTTTTTCGTAAGTTTGGAGTTCATAAGTTCACTGCTAGACATAGGATTCCCACCATGCATTTCCAAAGACTTATTGGAAGCGGCTTGCATCAGCGTCTTCCTGCCACTTGTATGAGGTCCTCTTTCCAACTTGTGGCTGGTCTTCATCTAGTCTTACTGGGGATTTATCTATTTTATGATGGTGGTGGTCATATATCTATTTTATAATTAAACAAACTACATTGTTAAATAATTAAAGTAAAATAATATTTACTACAAAAAGACGTGAAACTTTCTCCCCAGTCGCGCCGTATTATTGTCTACGTCCCGTCTTATAGAATTCATTCTTACAAAATAAACTTCTTCTATAATTCAACATCAATATTGATAAAAGGTTGGGCGCCGCTGGGGGTAATCTGTCACGTCCCTAAGTTGGATATTGACATAATTGCGCGCCGATGAGGCTTTGTCTGCGAAATGGCGGAGGTGGGAGGGAAAACGCTGTTTATTCGTTGTTTATTGAAAATGCGAGACGGCTCGGCCTCAGGCTTCCCGCTGGGGCTTCTTACGCCGTAATAATCTGAACGTGGCTTTGTATTACCTGTGCCTACTCTACTTATGTGTGTTGGGCCAATGAGATTTTATCTCTAAAGAGGTTATACGTCATTAAAGTACAAGCATGGCAAATCTCAGTTTTCAGCACTTTCGAGATAAGACATATTTTTTTCTTAAGGCCTTTTAGTATCTTGGCCTTATATATGTTAGTGTTGCACTTTCTAAACACACAGTTATGTTATAGTCACTGTTCACAAGTGACGTCACGCGTCTAACAGCGTTGCCCGACGGCGACGTGTCGCGACTGAAGACGAGTCGGACGATCACCTTACTTGACGCTTGCTACACAGAGCCGGGGAAAACCTATCTACGTATAATACATCATTGCGTTAGGCCACGAATACGCTCGGGATCATAATATGAAATCTTGTGTCTGGCAAATCCGTCTTTGGGGTCGGTTAACGTACGCTGAGAGCCTTGCCGTGTTAGTTGGGTGGGCTTTGTATCTATTGTGTGTATATTGACTACTTGTGAGTGTACAGCATACAATATCAGAATATTCCCTTATGGTAACTCCAACTAGTTCTATATAACTGTGACGTCATAAAACTGTTAAAAAAAATCCTCTAGTTTTATGTTTGAACTACTAAAACGAAATTTAGCCCATTTGTTCTTTAGAATTATAGATAAAAAAAAATACAGTTTTATGACGTCACAGTTTTATAGAACTAATTGGAGTTACCATAAGGGAACTGAAGAAAATTACCAAGTATTATTAGAACTAATAATCCCTGGTAATTTTATTCAGTTCTATTTAGTTCGTTTGACGATTTGATTGAAACAGCTAATGAATAAAATCTGCCAAATTCCTGTGCCATGTGCCAACTAAACGTGGATGTATGTAAGTATATTACCTGTCTTTACCTACGTGTGTTGAGGTGTAAATACGCTCGGGATCATGTGAAATCTTGTGTGGGACAAGCCGTATTTAGGGTTAGGTATCGTTTGCTTCGCTGAGAGCCTTGTCGTGTTAGTTTGGTGGGTTTTGTATCTATTGATCTATTCATTTAAATTATTGGGTATTTCTATGTTATTGTATCTACTATGTATTAGCTTATCTACTATTTTACGGGATTTAAACACAGAATGTTAGTTAATTCTACGTTTTTTTTTGTATTTGTATTTGATTTGATTAAAACAGCTGAGGAATAAAATCCTGTCGAATTAATGTGCCATAATGAACCAAACGTGGCTGTATATTTACTTGTGCCTATTTTTTTCCTCATTCTATTTAGTAAAATTATATTCGGTATTATTTGCTTCTGTTTTCGGAAATGCTTATATAATCTGTCATTGTACAGAAATCCTAAGAAATGTATGAAGTTCCCAAAAATTCAATAAGTTTAATAAGATGTATGTATGTACTTATAAAATAAAATTAGTCAACCACGTATCCTAGGAAATCTCTACACTTCCTAACCACCACCACACACTATATTTATTGTCTGGCTGACACTATTAGCCTAAAATAATAAAATTGTGTACAGGTTCAGAAAAAGGTCAAATAATTATTTCGCATCAGGCAAGGATCACGAACCACCTGCCGAATTCCGATTTTATGAGTCATTTGAGGTTAGTGAAGCTGATGCGCATTTTAGTTATCAGATTTCGGTGATACTCTTTTTGTTAGACATGGGCTAATTCAGGGGTAATTAGATAAAATAAAATAAAATCTAAAAAAAAAAAAAAAAAATTGGTGGTAAAAATTCAGCAATTTAAGTTAATGCGCCTGCTAACAGAAGTCGTTTTGTTTTCTTTTTCGATTCTTTAAACTATACTACTAACATATAGGTACTAGCATTCTTCTTTACTAATATGTGTCGCTGCTGACAAAGACTGCTCCATCTTCCACCAGCTGCGCCCCGCGGTGTCATCCACATAGGGACGAAAAATGATGATGATAAAATATAACCTATGTCATTCTCCAGGTCCTAAAGAATCTCCGTGCCAAATTTCATAACGATTGGTTCAGCCGTCGAACAGTGAAGAGGTTAGTAAGACAGAGTTATTTTCGCTTTTATGTTACTAGGATTAAACAGCAAATATACAATTAACGGGTATTTGTGCTGAAAAGATAATAATTGTGCGTAACTAATGTGTCAGACAGAACAGATACAATATTTACCTAATGTCTTTGTTCAATAGAGCCAATGTGCTTACTATCTATTCATACTATATTTGCTCTCTTCATACCAACCGTGCGTAGATATTTCATAATATGAATTCCTCTAAGGTATACTATATTTGTAGTTTATTCCTTGGCACTACGTCGCCGCGTCGTCCGTATCGCAATACTCAAGGACAACTCCATTCCGGAAATCTTTCTACCGAGAGAGATTGTCGAAGGTATTTCTGCGTCTTTATTTCGCTTAGATATTTACGAGTGGCGCTATCTCGCTCGCACGCAGAAGTATTTTTTCTAGTTAAAAACTTTATGAATATACTTATGATAAGTATACGTATTGTAGCCTCATGAGAAAACCGTCACAATGTGATATGTATTAACAATAATCGTTATTTTTACCGAAATAAACAACAGTGAATTAACAATCACTGTTGTTTATTTCGTGCATTATAAAAAAATTAAAAATAACATACTGATAATGCATGCCATATGCATTGTTAAGTGTTCTCATGACGCTAAAATAATAATATTCGTAAAAAGTACGTTCAATAATTGTGTATGTAACAAGTAAGTTTAGAAAACTTTTAAAAAAACTCGGCTTAATAAAACGACTGTACCGATTTTGATGAAACATAGCTAAGAACACTCTAAATCAAAATCGTTCCATCCATTTGAGAGCTACGATGCCACAGATAAAGACACAGATACACACGTCAAACTTATAACACCCATCTTTTTGGGTCGGAGACTAAAAAGGTGTTGCGTGGGGCGAGACTACGGCGCCACCCAACTCTGCGGACAACGGTGCCACCCAACTCTGGGGACAACAGCGCCACCCAACTCCGGGGACAATGGTGCCGCCCAACTCTGGGGAAAACGGTGCCACCCAACTCTGGGGACAACGGCGCCACCCAACTCTGGGGACAACAGTGCCACCCAACTCTCGGAACAACGGCGCCACCCAACTCTGCGGACAACGGCGTCACCCAACTCTGGGGACAACGGCGCCACCCAACTCTGGGCCTTAAACGGTTCTTACAAATGTTATATCTTATTTTTTCATTCGTTGTAATAATAGCGACATCCCCGCCTACCGCCGCCCGACGTTCTTTGTGATCCCATTATCTGTTTGATGACAGTGGTCATCTCGTTCGAGTGCCTCTTTACAAATTTAATCAAATAAGCCTTCGATTTCGATCTATATTTTAATGTCGTCGGGTTGTCCGAGAAAATCCTTTCGCAATACTCTAAAATTCGCTTGTAGATTTCGTTTGCGAAAACTGTGAATATATATGTTTCTGTTTCATGAAAATTGTTTACGGTTAGGTGATATAACTTGTTTTTACCCGAGTACGGCCAAGTCAAAATAAGATTTATGATAACAGCACGTATATTTATTTATTTAGAACTATCCGAGAAAGTTACATTAAGTCTTACGACTAAATCGCAGGAATGGAGCATGTAAAATTTAAAATTCTGATACAGGTAGCCACATCATGCATATGACAGTAAATTTACTTGATTTCCTGCCAAAACTCTTAGTTCAATTAAACAGTCATACATTCTATTTCTCGCAAACATCGAGTCCATACACAAACTCTTTCACTTGTTCCACTCGTTCTCCGTGAAGTCAAATTTTACAATCTGTCATGCTTTCTTCTCTCGATATCGTCGTGTTTTCCCCGTGTTTGTCGTTCGGTTGTTTTGACGTGCCGCTATAGACGTACCGCATTCTTCCTAGGTCGCCGTCGTAACCCTGAACTTGGTTGAATATTGATCGACATTATACACAGTTCACTTACACACGGCCGAGCACTAGCCTGCGAAACTGAGCTGACTCATGCGAAAACATGATTAACAATGAGCCGTTCAAGTAATAGAAAACCATAGGATCAAATGACAGGCCTCATGGCTCAGTGGTAGTACAACTGCTTCCTGAGCTGTAGGTCGTGGGTTCGATCCCCACCCAGGGCAAACATTTGTGTGATGAGCATGGATGTTTGTTCTGTGTCTGGGTGTTTCTATGTATCTTAAGTATGTATTTACGAAAAAAAAGCATATATGTATTCTATCAATCATCTAGTTTCCATAGTACAAGCTTTGCTTAGTTTGGGCTAGATGGCGTTGTGTGAAATGTCCTCCAATATTTTTTATTATTAAATATAGTTGTGAATGGTAACTTTTTTGGTCCGGTCACCGATGACCCAAAAGTATTTTGAACTTCGATACCGTATTTTTTTCCCAAATAAGAATAAAAGTTATTTTTAACATGAGCTTTTATTAATACTAATTTAATGCTTTTATTAGTCCTCACGGCGATTGAAATGAGTCTAAACTCGTTGGGTTTGCCGTTGACTATAAGGGACTTCCCATATCTATTTTTGTCTCTGTCTACGTATGTGCATAATTAAAAATGTTTTTTTTAATTAGTCAAATAGATCAATCTTCGAGGAATCAATTTTAAACCATCAGAAAGGTATAGTGTCAACTTTTCGGTTACTTCATCAGACTAGGAGGCCTTAAGATACGCGCCGCGATAATTTATATACTTTTTGTCGAGTGAAAAAGAGATAGACTTATAGATCTTCATAATCGTTTTCTTTATGCACGACAAAAAAGCAGAGATTTTTTTCGCGGTGCGCATAATATGTCTGAAACTCCATGGTACTATCATTGCATTGTCATTAAAGCACATTCTTTAAGTATATAAATCACAGCATTATCAGACCAGGCAGCATCAGTTTTCTTTATATTCTTCTTAAGACTAAATTAAAAAAGGCACTCTTCTTGCATCTTACGCAAGTTTATACCAGGCAGTAATAACCACTTCATTCAGTACTTTTTCTACTTCATCTTTATATCTATCCTTGGGACGGCCAACAGGATTTTAACCTTTCGTTAATCTCAGTTAAGCACATTTTATGACACAATCCTCTCCTATATAAATAACAGATGTGGCAATAGCATAAACCTAATCAGAATTCCAAAACTACCTTTATCGCAATCTATAAAGTTAGTTTCACGGGCTTCGTTTTACATGCAGCCATCAGAAATGAATCAGAATCATAGTGATGTGATCAAAACCCCAATCAACGGTGGGGCAAGGGTGGCGCACTGACGCTCAATCCAGCCGAATGGGGTGCAAACGAGAAAGTAAGTACAGAGTGTCGACCACGACCCTTTGAGGAGTTAGAATGGATTCGCCAAGACGAGACGAGATATCCGTAAAATTATTTTTTAACTCCCAAAAAGTAATGTTATATAAGTTTGACGTGTGTGACTGTATGTGTGTACTAAGATGTACGTATGGCATCGATTGTCTGCGGCATTGTAGCTCTCAAACGGATGGACCGATTTTACCGATTTAAATTTTTTGTTTCAAAGAGGATTTTATCATAAGTGTTCTTCGCTATGTTGTATCAAATTCAGTTCAGTTCATTTTTTATCTCGGGATTTTGATTATTTGTTCAGTAAATTTTTGAGGTCTCTACTTTAGTTTACGTACGTATTTATAGATTGCGCGGAACTAGTTGGCTGCACCTTGGGTAAGTGAGCAGCGGGACGGGGTGGGTCGGAAGGCCCAAATCGCATTATGTTAGTAATTCAATGAAATAATAAGTGTCATGGGGACAGATCATCATCATCATCTCAGCCATAAGAAGTCCACTGCTGGACATAGGCCTCCCCCATGGATTTCCAAAAAGACCGATTGGAAGCGGCTTGCATCCAGCGTCTTCCCGCCACTTGTATGAGGTCATCTGTCCATCTCGTGGCTGGTCTTCCTATGCTGCGCTTGCCGGTACGTGGTCTCCACTCGAGAACCTTTCGGCCCCATCGGCCATCAGTTCTGCGTGCTATGTGCCCTGCCCACTGCCACTTCAACTTGCTAATCCGCTGTGCTATATCGGTGACTCCTGTACGTCTACGTATCTCTTCATTTCTGATTCGATCTCGTAGAGAGACTCCGAGCATAGCCCTCTCCATAGCTCGTTGCGCGACCTTGAGCTTCCTTATGAGGCCCATAGTTAGGGACCACGTTTCAGTGCCGTATGTCATCACTGGTAACACACACTGGTTGTAAACTTTCGACTTGAGGGATTGGGGTATATTGGACGAGAAGACGCTTTTAAGTTTCCCGAACGCTGCCCAGCCGAGTTGGATACAGATGCACGTATGTATTTATTTCAACGCTTACTTAATAGTCCAATCATTTGGTGCAAAAGGAGTCCTTGAAAGTTTTATAGATTTCTATGTGTTCTTTCCTTCAATTTTCCAATAAAACGGCGCGAGGTGCAAAGAAGAATTTTGGAAAAACACATCGAAATGTATAAGGAAAAGAAGGTATCGAAATGTTTGAGTGCAAGGCGCGTCTTGACTAGCGCCTCCTTTCTACTTACTCGACGCACTTCACTTCAAGCGGCCAACTCGCTCGAGAGTAATGTGACAATCATGCGGGGGAAATGTCTCTTCGCATTCGTTGGGATATTGTCGCTAGGTTACGACTGGACGAGATTTGATTTGCTCGTTATACCTCGAGGGGATGCGGTATCTACGACTGTCATAAAGTGCATCGTAGTCCATCGAGTTGACTTTACAGTTCGTACTATACGGTGATTTTACTGTCTTAACTTTTGGACATCTTACTCCTTACAGTTTTGACTGTCGAGTCAAATTTGTAAGGTGAACGATATCCGCCATAATCCAAATCCGCCTTTTCCGGATGGAAATGTTTTATATCGCCTTCTGTAGTCTAAATGATTTGATAAATTGTAATGTTTCAAGTGTTAGTTATATTTAGGCTTCGTGAGCTGGGATTTTTCTATACACGTATATAAAGATCTGTCCTATGTAACTGATAGACCAACAATGGCCTATTAACCGGTGGTCCTAACACGACATTTGGATAATGGCTTCTTTGTGAAATGTTAACAACTCTACTAAAAAAATATTTCTCGATCCATCCATCTCTCTGTTTGCTCTCAGGAAGCCAGTATGTAGAATAAGCTTATTCTGAAGCTAACGATTCCCATTAAAAATGTTTGTTGATGGCCCACGAGGCGGCACGGATGGCTGATGATCCGATTATGCGGACCCTCGTCAGTCGATCGCAGCCCGGATCTGGGCAATCATAGCCCGTGTCGATTCCTATTAGGCGTTTACCTCGCGCCCGTCCTGCATGCAAGGGCGTTGCTAAGGGGGGGTGGGGCAGAGGGGCACATAGAGAGATTTAAAAAATGTAGCGAAAAATACAAATTCACCTAGGTCCTCACTTCACTTGCGTTGTCTTTTTGCTTCTTTCTTTGAGAATTGACAGGTAGATACAGATCTCTGTTTTGGCAGGAACGTCTTCAAATGATTGTTATGATAAATGTACTATTCATGTTTTTGAAGTTTTGGCACATTTAGTTATTGTGAAGGGGTCCAACCATTTGATTACTTCATGTACGGTTTGTTAAAGGATGTATCATCAAGGCTTGGTTGGTATAAGTAGAAAGTTCCGATATTTCAACATCAGCGTTGCTGCCGTTGCTTTAAAAGTTGCGGTCCTGATACTAGCGGATGAGGCATAAATTGTGATTTCTATTCTTGTCGGATGTGGATATTTTTGAACTGTCTATTGCTATAATACTAAGATAAATTCTGATGATCTGATTCGGGCACCTTGATCTATCTACCTCGAACATCTGAAACATTGCATTATTGAGACGTGTCTAAACAACCCAGGTGTTCTTTTTTTCACAATTACATTTCATTAAGAAATTTATATCATTAATAAAGGCATTCACAAAGAAAGGATTTTAGAATCGCAGCTGAAACCGCGGTACACAGCAAGTCCTGCGTAAAAATATGATAAGTATCTTTATTACAGCAGATGATTTCAGATACTTAAATTGAATAAATTGGATATACGTACCCGTATGTACGCTAAATTTAAAAAGTTGGATATACCCATATCAACGCTATCTTCCAAATCTAGGGCGAATAAACATTCCTTAAACCTTCGTCCTTCTTTATATAAATGGAGCCTAGGGCGTGTCCTTCTTAACTTTACACAGACAGAAAGTAAAATACGAAACACAAGTCTATCTCTTTTAGACAAAAATAAAGATAGAGAAATATTGTTTATGGTTTTCCTTTATAGGATCTATATTATACAACATTAGCCATATAATAACTACACTGTTTACCTGTTAGCTGTTAACCTAGTAACGGGCGTCGTTATCCCGAGGAAAGGTTTCCGATACATTAACTAATAATGGATATCCACCGCTCCAGGCGAACACTTTGTTCTCCCGCAGCGTTCCCCAAAACTCATCTAATGAGTTTTCTTTATGCTCTATCGAAGAAAACAAACGAAATATTGGCAAATAACAAGTTTCCGGCAGTCTAGTTGGCAGACCGTGTAACTTGCAATCCGCGAAATCCCGCACGCACCTGCATTTTCGAAGTTATATGCGTATTGTTGATTGTCGCCAACTTCAAACGGTGAAGGTCAACTTCGTAAGGAAACCTACATGAGAGTTCTTAACGTTCTTGAAGATGTGTGAAGTCTACTAACCCTCACTTGGCCAGCGTAACTGTGGCCTTACTCTTTTCACAATGAAAAAAAGCCAGCGTAGACTGTGGCCTTACCGTTCTCACAATGAAAAAAATGGCCTGCGCCCAGCAGTGGGACAGCTTATGAATATTTTATACAAACAGGTCGTTTGATTGAAAAATAACGTGAATTTTGTCTTGAGCACCGAAGAATATGTATTTGTTTTCAACGCAAATTTCCCTTGGATAAATATCTTTATTTTCCGAACGAATTTTATATTTTCGCTTTGACGTCCGTTATTAAATTCAAAGGGCCCGAGAATTTCGGCGTTGATATTCGATATTCAAAGTAGGTAAATTAAATTCGGCATCCTGTCCAAATAAATTCCTAAGTAGGTAGAAAATGTAGAGCGATGAAGTATTGGATTTCGCGAATGTAGGTAAATGTGATCGTTTTATAGCGAAATATTGATAGGTAGTTTGAGGTTGATCTATTTCAATACCTGAGGCTATCGGTTCGCTGAAATGTGATCCTCTTGCTGGCTCCCGAGCTAAGATTGGCAATTGAATACCTCGTCTAGTAAGTACCTACACCAAAGTTCACTTGTTAAGACGTTGTTAATACGTTGTTAATACTAAATTTTCCATTTCGCTCGCGCATACCGTCGGCATAGATAAAAAATCACCAAATAGAAAATCGCGTATGGAAAAATAGTCGGCGGCGTAATAGAATGTTAAACATTTAGCAAAAAATATATTTTAATTTAAAATTTTAATGCTACATATATTTCGGGATCGCGATTAACGATAAGGTCGCCAGTTGTTCACTGGTGAATTCACTATTGTCCTTTCTCTTATTAACTTCAATGTGTGCACTGTGTGCGATAGAATGTAGAGTCCGCCCGGTAAAAGAACTAATTTGCGAATTGATAGCTCTGCTGTACTTATTTGCACATATCTACTCGACTGAGTAAGAAGGAGGGTTATTTGCCGCGATAGTTCACGTTCCAAACGAACTATCTGTAGACAAAACGCCCACGTCTCAACACACACGTCTTTCACGCCTTCAGATACAGAAGAAATAATGCTATATGAAAGCTTAAGCTTCTGTAAACAAGGCACTTATGCTATGTATGCAATCAGATTTTGACAATCGTTTCAACAGATCTTGTGTCATATTATTAAATCTGCGCTTCAGTCTTCGTCAAAAAGTTATCTTGTGTTATATCAGAAAATCTGCATGTCAGATTTTATCGGGATCGACGCAAATGGCCAAGAACGCAAAAGACCATTTGGCCTTTCTCTATTAGATATTTGGTAAGAATGTCGAAAATGATAAATTATGACCAATAAATAATTAAAGTTTTTTTTTGTTACAGGGCGGCGTGGTAGCGCGGCTGTGAGGTGTAGCGGTGACGCGCACCCTGGAGCCTTACAAGGGTCCACGTGAGTACCATGAACCATCCCCTACCTCCCTTCCGTCATTCATATCTTCAATATCATCATCATCATATCAGCAACAAGAAGTCCACTGGACAAGCTAGGCTTGGATTTCCAAAAAGACCGATTGAAAGCGGCCTGCAACCAGTGTTTTCCTGCCTGCAGTATTTTTATAGTATATAGAGTGTGGCGTCACCCTGTCAACCTGGGGCCTGTGTTGGTGGGTCAACCTGAATTAAATTATTTCAGTACTGAATTGGTATATCACACGATACTTATCTAGCAAAAGATTGCAAAATACAATCCGTCTCGAATTTTTTACTCTTGCTCACATTTTTACTTCGAACACATAAAAATTATGACATCTTGTAGCACACCGCTATGATTTGTAAACGAACTTAGAAATGTAAGTCTTCATCTCATTTCGCTTCGTTACGTTTCATTCAACCAAGAGATACCATTTATTCAGTCGCTAGGAAAATAACACGAATGTACGAGTATCTTGTTCTTGATCGAGCACAATTTTATCCTATTCAAAGGATGTCTTGTTACGGCAACCGTTTTTATGGAACCGATGTTAATAGAAGAAAAATAATGTTTAGTACTAAGAAAATATTTCAGTTATGTAACAGAAACACGTCTACAGTTAACTACCGCTTCACTGTCAAGCTGGGTACTCACTTAGCAGTATAGCATGTAATGTATCAGATACGGTATCAAGTGAGTACGTAGGCACGAGCCCGCTGCGTGCCGCTCGCGCGTAGAGCGCTGTAAGCTCGCAGTGACCCGCCGAGTGGCGGTATCACTGCGAACACAAAGGCGGCTCGCAGGATCCGGCAGCTCGTAGTAGTTAGATGCGCGGTGGACCGTGGACGAGCCGTACCCACTTGCAGGTTGATACAGTATCTGATACGTTACATGCAACACTGCTAAGTGAGTACCCAACTATAGACCTTATCATTGGATTCAGAATGGGAAAGATACTTTATGTTGATTTCGTCTCGAAACATTAATGGATCGTTCCGAAATACATAAATGAAATCACCATACTAGACGTTAGACGGCAGGGTCGTTCTATATTTACGAGTCTAGGTCCCATAAAGCCTTGAATTATTGGATGCCGAGGAATAAGACTGCCTTATTCTCAGACATGAAATAGCTTGGTACTATTTCTGTCATCTGTCGCTGTCATACTTGTGGACACGTGCTAGAGACAGGAACAAAATCGATCACCTCAGAATTGGCCTGTAGTTCAGTAACTAAGTTTTTCATATTTTACGTGTTATCAAATTTCCGTACTTTCAGGGTGTTACATATTCCGCTCTCATACCCTTTTCGGACTTTCGGAGAAACTTTTCTATCGAGATTATTGGCTCCGCGTAAGCCTTATAGGTACATTTCAACTGAGTACCAAAACCTTTTAGGAATAGCAAGTAGGTAGGATAATAACAAGATTCTTAATCCGGTAGGGACGACCTTCATATTCTTATTTTTGCCGAGGTTTTTATCATTTTTGTTTTTCAAGATTATCCATTTTGCCGTTAGGCGTTTAGTTGGGCTCGATCTCATGTCTACGGCATGTCGCTAGTACCGTGATTTGATATTGGCACAGTGAATGACTGCTTCGTGGTAAATCCACGCCATTGCACCAAAACCGCGTGAACGACCCTACACCGACGACAGAAAAAAGACAGCTAGCCGATCCGAGGCGTAGGAAACCGCCGATGGGCCGTACGGCGCGCCTCTCATGCTGAACTCGGATGCCCACACCACACCGTATTACTTGTTATTACCGTATTACACACGTTGTTGAGTGCGGCGCAAATATTTTTTCACGACATTCTAGCCATGGGACAGTGTACGTTTCCATGCCGTAGACATGAGGTTGGGGTCCTAAAGACTCTAGTAATAAATCGGTCATATTCTATTGTCATCTCAATACTTCTCATCTTTTCCAAAATATTGTTTAGACACACCATCTAAAATCATACAGTTTAAAATCTCTATACCCATGCAATAAGAGCGGTCTTTTCTCTTGACTCAAAAAGAGAGGTGTATTAGTTTGACATAATTATATATCTGTTTATTTGTGTGTCTGTCTGTGGCATCGTAGCTGTCAGATGAACCGATATTAATCTAGTTTGTTTTTATTTGATGGACGTTTTGATCGAGAGTGTTCTTAGTTATGTTTTATTAAAATCGGTTCAGTCGTTTTTATATGGCGGAGTTTCATTTAATTCCAAATTTTATTTGTTCGCTCTTATTCCATGAGCATAAAGGTTGGTCGGCTGGACCCGATTTTGCGTCGATAAGTTTGGTCACTCCCTAAACCGCTAACTGCGCGATTTAATATTTATGCTGATGAATTAGAGAATAGGCTTGTTTCCACTAATAACAAATTGCTCGGTTTATAGTTTCTAATTATAAATGAAGAGACGTAGATAAGAAAAAAAAACAGTATATTTGTCATAAAAGTTAAAGATTATTAATATTTTTAGAAAATGAATTAGAAAAAAAAAATCTAAGCTCGTCTAAGCATGCTGGTTTTATTGGGAACATTAACATTGCCCTTCAATCGAAATACGTTTAGAACCAGTCGCGTGTTTTCACAGAAACGTTTGCACATTACTGCTTGGCTATAGAATAACTGGCTTAGGTGTGGTACATTCCTAGACGTAGGCTGCAGGAGACCACAACCTTAGAATAAATAATAGCACTAATTTCCATATTGGACTAGGAAAAAAAGGAAATAAAAAATGTGCTTTTTGTTTCTCTTCCCGGGCATACGGTAAAAGTCAGTAAAGATACTTGAGGGAAATTGACATATATGTACGAGTATGTAGGAGATTGGCTGACCCCCTTCACTGCAAGCCAACATTATACCTTGCCCTCTAATACCCTTTCCCTCCCAACTAACCCTCTAACCACGGTCAAATGTGGCGTCAAACGGACCACGGACGGTATGGTCTTTAATGCTCTACCTAATCCGTAACGGAAAATGGGCGTGATTTTATGTATGTTTGTAATAACAGTAAAGGTTTTTTTTTATTTGGCAATAGGTTTGCACGTGACCGTCAACTCACCTGGTGTTAACCGACAGTTACGGTCTACGATGGAGCGCGCTTGCCTATTCACTCGCGATTTGAAGACTCCTAGATTATATCTATTCGGAAGACCCATTCAGGAAGCGCATTCCACATTTTGGAATGAAAGTGGAGCCAAAGCGTTTCGTACACGTTTTTGGAATATCGACCATGTAACAATGTCGCCTTTTCGTGCTTCTTGCTGTTTTTAGTAGAAACTGTAATAGAATAATGTTTGTGTCCAGTGTTGCGGAGGGCGTGGCTGCAAGATGGACGACGCCGGCAGCAACAAGCAACGGCAGGCCACGAGAGTGTTCAAGAAAAGCTCGCCCAATGGCAAGGTGAGGAACCAACCTAGAATCTAGAATCACCCTTCTAGATACGATTTTTACCCCATTGCGCACGGAGGGTAATGTTTTTCAGGCGTATTGTTTGTTTCTTGTATATTACTTCATTCACACTAAACGGATTGTCTGTTTTTGACGCTCGAAGCGTCGTTAGTCTTCATATCCCGATTGCCATAGCCTAAATTTTTTGGTAATAATAATAAAAGTCTTGCAAAAAAAAAATTGCACTTTCAGCCCTCTATGACGAATTAAGGGAACTGTTGTTGCGCGATCTCCCATACAAATAGGAGAAAACTATCTTCTACCCCTAAACATTTACCGATTACGATGTTTATTTTTTATCTCATTAAAATCCTAAATGTTTATGCTTCTATGGTTTGCTTTTTCAATTTTCGTTATACTTTCGAGTTTCGAAGTTCAAAAATTAAAATGTAAATTAAAAAAAAAAAACAAACCGTAGTGGCATAGCCTATAATAATCATATAAAAAATAATTATCGTAATCGGATAATAAAGACGAGGTACAAAACAGTTTTCTACTGTTGTATGAAAAATTCGTAATTTGCTGACAAAAGGTCGTGCTGACAACGAATTTCGCAAAAATAAAATTTTGGGATGGCATGCGTAAGTTGACGTCACCTGCTGGGTCCAAGGGAAGACTAGCTCTGGTTATTTCTACTAGCATTGAAAAAAAAAATGCTGAGTTAGAATCGGATTGTGAAAAGAACAATAATTATATTTAATTTTGTTCTTGATTTTTTTAATTTGTATTTATTATTGTAATTGTTTATGTCATAAAATAAAAGTATATCAATGTCTGAAAATAAGAGATTTTCAAGATTTTTTCACAAGAATGTTCATTTTAATACAAGTATTTTAATATAGATATCCATACTTATTCGGAGAATGATTTTGACCCCGAAATCAAGGGCCAATCATCTTTATAGCTTCTTGGTTCGATTTACTTAACTCGACTACGTGACCTTAATTTTCGTTCACCAGTTTCGAAGTGAACATAGGCCCGCGAGTCTTGTCTGAGCCTATTATTTTTCATTATGAATGACAAGCACCTTTTCGTCAGGGTCAAGATTTCTGTACAAACGAGAAGGAGTAGGGATCTATAGATATTTTCAGTTCATGTTGTAGTGTTCCATAGTCTTATCTACGCAGGTTATTATGAAATAAAAACCTATCTGAAAGAGAGAACTGCGTGTTTTATTTAAGGGCAAACGATACACATGCGTCGGGAAATTCAAATTTCAAACAGTTTTGGGGCCTTGTACCCAGCTCGGTTAATTATTGTAAGTATTCACAATGTTTGCGACAATTTAAGATTATTCTTTATATTTTTACGTTAAATTAACTATCGATAATGCACCTCGTTGCTTACATATCCCGAAAAATTGCTTGATTTACTAAAAATGGGTTACTAGGTTAAATGATGTATTATTGGTAAACAGAATGACATGATAATATAAAAAAAAAAAAATTGGTTGTCTTTAAAGTCAGTTTACGGACGATAGTTTAACGTGACAACGTCATAACAAAACATTGATGAAATTATGATGATGATGATGTAACGGGACAATGATCGTAACGCATAACGGGACAATGAGTCATACTTTTTCGTGCGTGCAGCCGGCGTTCATCTATTTATTAGACGTTGTCATGTCAAAAATAATTTTAGATTGTCGCAAACGTTAATGATCATTTACAAAAAATACCTTACTTAACTGTAGCTAAGGACAAAAATACTACTTGGAATTAGAATTTCCTGCCGCACGCGTGACGTATCACCTTAAATGAGCAAATTAAAATAATTAATTTCTCTGTTTCAAAATCGCAAGTTTCCCGCTGAAAATACGAGTTAAAGATCTGCTCAAAGCGCGCAGTAATCTTTCTCAACATTTTTAAACATATAAAATAATTGAGTGGGGTATTATAGAAGTGAGGGATGGTGAGAAATATCGATCGATTAGTGCTAAAATTGTTTATTTCTTGTTTTCAGATCACAGTATACTTAGGGAAAAGAGATTTCGTGGACCACATCACACATGTAGACCCGATTGGTAAGTTATATTAAACTTTGAAGAAAATACGATTACCAGATCACTACCAGGCGGAAGAGATCGCTTTTAGCGATAAGGTCGCCTGTTAGCACACTAGTTTTGTAAGTTGTTCTGTAATAACATATTTATCCAATAGTGTACAATAAAGAGTTTATCTATCTATCTAGTGGCAGAGAGGAATGACGGCCCAAACATTAACCAACTACTGAGGACGCACTTACTGCCATGGCGCCCCTGCCATAAATTAAACGTTAAGTCCGTTTGTTTGATTACCTATTATTAATATTATGATTTAATCTAATATTTATTATGACCTAATAATTTTCTGACAGGCAAATAAAATTATTAATTTATATTGTAAATGTAAAAAATCTTAAATAAATAAATAAATATACACTTCCTTACAATTATATCTATTAAGCGTATATATAATGTACATCCTTACATTTTCCAGACGGCGTAGTCCTGATCGACCCTGAATATGTGAAGGACCGCAAAGTGTTCGGCCATGTGTTGGCCGCGTTCCGATACGGGCGGGAAGACCTCGACGTTCTGGGCCTCACCTTCCGCAAGGACCTCTACCTCGCCGCCGAACAGGTAACGAAACAAATGGTAATATCGTGCTTTATTAACCTTTTATAACAATAAGGAAGCTCTATTCAAGTGGACGCGAATTAAAAACTTGCTTTGATGCTTTGAAGTTCTGATTCCTGACACAAGATTTCTCTATAGGCAGTTTCACACTGACCGATACAACGACGCCGACACGATAGCGCAACGATATCGATATCGGCGGACTCGATGTAATTGCGTGCATTTATTTAATATTTTTTTGTTGGCTTGCCACATGGCAAGTCAACCCTTGAAAGTAGTCTTGCTAAAAATGTGTTTAAAATCTATAAAAATAATTTTAAAATACAAATATTTAAATTTTTTAACCGTCATCAAACACAAAGTTTCTATCTTCGTCTGTGTGTTTTTTATGTATTTGTGAACCGCCCGAAAAATTGTTTTTACGATGGATTTAGTATAATTAATTAGCTTCGAGGTGGTTTCATGAAACTATCAAGTTTGATTCAGTAGTTTAGTAACCATCTCCAATTATATAATTAACTTGTTTGAAAATAAAGTCGGTTGTTCAGTATTTTAAAATATGAAACCTGTTTTTTTTTTCGGAAGTTATTTAGCTGTATTAATTAGATGTAAAAATATTTATTTACACACCAATATAGGCATGATATCGGTTTGATGTAGGTGTTGTTATCGGTCAGTATGATAGCGCCCAAACCTGACGTCGTTTTGATATATTTTTTCTTAATCTCGGTCCTTTCTCTTTATGTTTCCTTTATTTGAATAGTATAAAACACTTGAATAGGGGTTTCATTCACGCCGTAGTGAGCTTGGAAGCGGTAAAATACAAATAAACATATTAATATCCGTGTTGTTATTCAGTTTGTTATCCTCTCTTACTTTAGTCACATTCACTTCACATAACCATATATATTACTCTATAATCTGTTTACTTATAGTTCTATCGTGGCAAAAAAGAGGAACTATGAACTAACGTTTCGAAGTAGGCAAATACTACTGCACAAGTTTCCGGCAGCCTAGTGGTGAGACCGTCTGACTTGCGATCCGCAGGTCCTGGGTTCGAATCCCACGGCACGCACCTCTGTCTTTTCGTTAGTTATGTTATGTGCGTGTTGTTGATTACCGTCAACTTCAAACGGTGAAGGAAAACATCGTGAGGAAACCTACATGTCTGAGAGTTCTCAATGATCTTGAAGATGTGTGAAGTCTGCCAACCCGCACTTGGCCAGCGTGGCAGATTATGGCCTAACCCTTCTCACAATGAGAAGATGGCCCGTTCTCAGCAGTGGGACAGTTTGTACAAACAGGGCTGATAAAAAAAAAAAACTACTGTAGTATTCTGCACCCTTAGTACAAGTTTTTATGAAGAAACGCGAATGAAAGTTTTCGTACACCTCCATACATTTTTTACGTTTCTCTTCGTAATCCATAGAGGGCGTTTCCAAAAAAAATTATGGAGGCGTAGGAAAACTGCCGCGTTGCTTCTTAAAAACTTGTACTAAGTGTTTTGTGGTCTCGACTGAACAAAATAATGAAATAACTACAGTAGCGCCCTCTATGCCGCATTAGTTCTCTAACTGAATAGACTCTATTTAATATAAATTATCCTTTTCATACTATGAGTAGCTTTTAACGAATTGCACGCTTCGTTCCATATTATAAATACAATAGTCGCCGCATGCGTGTGTATTGTACATTATGTAGATGTATAACTATGAATATAAATTGTATATTTGCATGTAAATGTTGCATGTTTATTTTAGAACTTGTTTGTTTGTTTTCGGAAACATTCTTTTACATATTTTATATAAGAATAGCACGTGTTTGACCACATCCTGTATGAATGATATTTATGCGAGAAGGTTGCGATCTATATTTGTTTATCTAGATATAACTTTTTTGAATTAGATTTGAAAATATTTAGTAATTGTTTGGTGTCTTGCTAAGATTTTACTCCTTGAACAATATATATATTTTTTATAGAAGAAACACATTTTCTACAAATAAATATAAAATTGATGCGAAAACTATCATTCAATATATCCATTGATTATCTCGTGTTGTAGATTAATTTTTTTTTCGTTATTTGAGTATTAGAGAAAATATTAATTTAAACTATGGCTTATTAATCTAATGTCACCCCAAATTTTATTTATATATTATGTAAAAAAAAAACAGAATTTTTAATAACGAGCCCAGGGAAGCCGAAGCAATATTGAGGAATATATAAATAAGACTAGCATCAAAATCAATTCGTAGAAGTAAGATGAGCTACATATTCCAACAATCCAATACAACCGAGATAGATAGATTGGTGTATCATCGGCTCTAAGTATAGTAACGTACTGTTGATTTATTTTGCTTGTAAAGTCCTCGTAGTAATAACGGTGGTCATTATAATGTATAAATAATATTATTGTATATGCAAAATTACAAGTTATTTTATTACAGATCACATGGCGTAGCTTTACTCAGCAAATCAATAGTAAGATGGCGGGCGGAAGTTGTTGCCCTGTTTTATAATATTGCCATCCATAAATACGTACCTACCTTCCTCAGATATACCCCGTAACGAGCGCGCCGAAGCGTCCCCTCACCCGGCTGCAGGAGCGCCTAGTCCGCAAGCTGGGCCCGGCGGCGCACCCTTTCTACTTCGAGCTGCCGCCGCACTGCCCCGCCTCCGTGACGCTGCAGCCGGCGCCCGGCGACACGGGCAAGCCGTGCGGCGTCGACTATGAGCTCAAGGCGTTCGTCGCAGACACTCAGGACGATAAGCCGCACAAGAGGTACTCGGCGCTGTTAGTAAAACAATTATATCGCTGTGTAAAATCTATTACGCACTCTTATGCTTTTAATTTGATAGATAGTTAACTCTTTATTAAAAGACCACATTGTACAAACACATTAAAAAATACAATATTACTATGGCTAATCTTACAATAGGCGGCCTTGTCGCTTAAAGCGATCTCTTCCAGGCAACCATGTACGGAGTAGGATAGGTGGCACTGATGCACTGTGCCTTTTAAACTAAAACATAAAAAAACATAAAAATTTGGCGAAAACGTCGGATTCTGGCGCCGCGCCGGTTTTTGTATCTGATCCGGCGCCGTGCCGGATCGGGGCCACAGTCTTCTAACTAATAATATCGTACCATGCGGATGTAATGCCATCAAAGATCAGCCGTGTGTGAGGAACCAATCCACTAATAATATTACTTAATTTTTCTAGTATTCATGTATTGTATTTTAAAGGTGTTGCGATGAATAGCCATTGCACACACGTTCGGCATTTAACCCTTACCGATTGACCGATTTTAAACTGGTTACATACTTGGCGATATCAGATTATGTACTTTATCTCACTGTGCAAGCGAGATCAGGGCTCTAAGGCTTTACAGCTTTACTACAAATTCTGAACTCTTGTTTCAAATACTTACACCTTATTTCTTTTAAAAAACATTTGCTTTGATTTAGCAAATTTTACCATCACAATTATATTAGCCACAAGAAGTCCACTGTTCGATTTAAGTCTCCCCTATGATATTCGAAAAGAACAATTGAAAGTTTTAATGGGTACAATCCCACATAATCCGGTTTCAACCCGAACATACAACAACACATACAACATACATGAACATACAACGCAGTCGGATCTTTTGGAAGATTTCCCCCTTGACAAAAAAAAAGACAATGTGGGTGAATTTCGTACGGTAACGCATCTCTTCATTTAATAAAATATCCATATAAAAATCTGGTTGATTAATAATTTTGACCTCTGCAGCTGCTTTTAATGAAAGTAATAAAATATATTTATTCAGATGCAATGTGCATAAAACTTGATTGCTGAAAATACAATGAATATTTCTATGTATGAGTTTCGACACATTCTTTCTTGCAAATGTTTCTTGAAATGTACCTATCATTTTTTCATTTCCAGGAACTCTGTGCGTCTCGCCATCAGGAAGATAATGTACGCGCCGAGCAAGCAAGGCGAGCAACCCTCCGTGGAAGTGTCCAAAGAGTTCATGATGAGCCCCAACAAGCTCTATCTAGAAGCTTCTCTTGACAAGGTAGTCATAATCGCCACTTAATACTTACACGTGCATATGTACATGAAATCACGCATATTTTCCCTCACGAGGTAGGCAGGACATCAAAGACCATGACGTTTGACGCCACATTTGACCTTACGAGACCATGGTTAGAGGGTTAGATGGAAGGGAGAGGGTATTAGAAGGTTAGAAGGGATAAGAGAGTAAGATTTAATATTGGTTTGCAGCGTCTGAGGCCCAGTCCATCGGCTACATAAACGTCAACTGAATACTTAACAGTATAGTTAAAGCTAAAGACCACCTATACCTATATCAAGCAATAGATTCGAGTAGGCTGATGATGATGATGGCTTAGTAGTACAGGTGTTGTAACTTCGATTCACCCCGCATACCTATTTAATTGAATATCGGCTCTTACTATGACGCAATAAAGCGCAGGTCAGCTTGCACAACATACTATACTTCCTACTGACATATTCCTGCTAAACTATATTTTCTACTAAAATATTGTACGTTAAAAATTTATAAATAAAATATTAAAATTGGTTGAATTAATATATATAATAAATATGTAAAAATAATGGAGACCTTAATTTAACACTGACAGTTAAATTAAGGTCTCCAAAAAATTTATCACGATTAAAATTGAGATATACAACGATGATTCTGTAGATATAATGTAGCGACAAAACATGATGATATATAATCAAATTTAAAAGTATAAAATGTCAGACTATATAAAACTTAATAGGAAACGCAGAGATCTCAGGGACTTCCTAAATATATTGTGACTATCGCCAATTATGTCAATGTCGAATGTCTCAGACAGGCTGTTATATTGACGCACCGTTCTCGCTAGGGGTGCATTAAAAACCATATTAGAGCGTGAACTAGTAGAAGAAAATATATTAAAATACGATACTCTTGGCAGCGTTCGAGGATAAGTTATTGGTAATTCCGACAGGAAATCACAGTGGATCACATTGACATTTTACGGATATTTTTATCGTTTTTTTTTAAATAGTATTTTGGAGTGGTTATCGAATCCACAAACTCCCTTGTATTAATATTTTACACATAGATTTTAAAGGAACATTGATACGTACATTACACCTTACGCAATTTATAGCCCAATCATTGTGAAAGTTTAATTGAAGCCGTACATAATGAGAACATTATTGTAACTGCTCAGGAGCTGTACCACCACGGCGAGAACATCGCCGTGAACGTTCACATAGCGAACAACTCCAACCGGTCCGTGAAGCGCATCAAGGTGTCTGTCCGGCAGTTCGCCGACATCTGCCTCTTCTCCACCGCGCAGTACAAGTGCACAGTCGCCGAGGCGGAGAGCGAGTGAGTACTATCATAACTACTACTTCCACGAACTGTAGACTTTGTGAGCGAAGAGTATTTACCCGACTGCGTAAGGAGAGTTGTGTTTTTACGCAAAATTACTTGTTGAAAAAATTCTGTGCTCGTGAGGTGTAATGCTTGTATTCTAAATTCTTGTTTTCAAATTCGGCCGACATAATGGGCTCGTAGCAAACTTCTTGTCTTTTGAACCGAGATTTAATAATATTTTATTTCGACAACCTCTAGACCGGCATTTGCTCATATTTAAAATTCTTCTTTATATTGTACATATATTAAATATTTTAAGAAAATATTATTTAAAATCGGTCAGCAAATGGCGCCGCAGCAAACTTTCCCTTTTTTTTGTTTAAATATCCCACTTATCAAAAATCATATATCACTTATTTACGACAGCTTAAAAAAAATCTATAAAATTGAGGAATCTGTCTACCAAGTCTCGTAGAGATTGGCTGAAAAATGAAAAAAAAACCCACGCGAGTACCAACAAAAATCCGGACAGAAGAACGAAAATCTTGCTAGTATATGCAGAGACTTTCATTCGCTTCACTCACTCGATTACAGCTAAAGCTACTCTAATAATAAGGGACGTAGCTCTTGTTAATTTCGGACTTACGCAATTATAAACATAGTATTACAAACAAACAGAGCTAGACAATGATAATAATCCTTATTATTTGAAATCCATACTGCAGTTGTCTAAGGAAGTCTACTGAATAGACCGGCGTGGCTTATCTTATATAATGCGAAGGCTACACGTTCAATAAATATTGTGATCCGCGGCTATCCATATATTGATAATTACTCTGTGTGAAGTATGAATCGCAGGATTTTTAGACAGCGTGATAAATATTGAACGAGTAGTCTTCTCCTAAGTAATGACACGTGTCTTCGAAAACGGTTTTTGAAGTGTAGAGAGTCCCAATTCTATCAAACCCGGGTTGAATGATCTTTTGACTAACTGTTGCTTGCACAGAAAGCGATTTCAGATGGTATATCTATGCTATTTCATGCTTTGGTTAGTGAAAAGATTAGTTTACTCCAGATTGACAGCATATTTGCTACCGTAATAGGGAATATGCATGAATTTTATTTAATAGTTTTAATTGATAACATACTAAAATGTGAACATACACTAAAAAATATTTCAGTCGGTCAATAAACTTCCGTGATATAAACAGTGAAAGTTTTAGGGCAGGGATGCTCTGTCCTTCTCTCGCGAAACAACAGTTTAAATTGTATTCATACGGCGAACTTGAACTATGACGTCATAATTCGCTATCGTGTGCTCTCTGTCTAACATGAAATGAAAATGATTGTAACTTTCTTATTTTTAAAGTTATTTTATTTTGTTTCTGTGGAATGGATCCATTTATGGTAGCTTTTTTATGACCAAATAAAAAATATTGCATATTCCCTCCCTATTAATTGTTAATCAGTGGTTCATAACCGGATTCGTAGATTGTTGGTAGATCCTGATAGAATACAAAATGGTCCATGAAGCTATCATTAAATTGTAAACTAAAAATAATATATTATTTTATTTATTGGATGCTTGAGTTAACACTACTTAAAGTTTTCACCCCAGCTGCTAGGATTACAATCAATTGTTAACTACTTATTGTTCATCTCAGCCATAAGAAGTCCACTTATAGTTACGGAAAGATTATTTTAATTTACATGAGTAAATTATTACTGTGTTTTGTGTATACCACGAGCATACCAGCAAGAAACACCCGATCATGAGTATGACGCATGTGCCAGCCATCGCCCTTTCTAACATTAATAAGTTGTAATTTTTTCATTAAAATCAAAGTTTTGTTTTCTGTACATTTGTAGTCCATAGCAATATAAATTTTTCCCATATGGTCTCACAAGTCATCAAGGTTAAGGTGTTCTAAAGCTTCATATCCCTTAAACTGATTTTCTATTTTCTATAGCGTTTTTTGAATGTGTTTTAAATTTCAAAGATATCTTATAAATTTACTTTGTCATAATATTTGCTTTACTTTAGTAAGTTTGTATATTGTTATGACAACTGTAGTTATGGGCAAAAAATATATACCTAAAGATTTAAACATTTTTATTTTAATACATCAATAGGATATGAGTTAAAGTGATGCTAATGTATTATATGACATAAAACTTTATCCGGTCCAATAATAAGATGATGGTGATACCAAATACTTTTCTCCTGAAATAAATAGTGAAACTATAAAATCACAGAGACCGTTCATGGACGGTTCTTAAATTACATTCAACTTTTCTTTGGCTTTAATGACTATGTTGTAAGATATTCCACTATCTTGTACAGGGAGCCAAAAACGAAGAAGAAGAATATATTTCAGTTCCCTTTCCTCGGATATTTCAATAAGAAAATAAAATGTCGCTCTTTGTAAGTGGTTTTGTGTTACGCCGTAGCATGATGCAGCGTTTTAGCGGCCGGTTCCTACAACTTTATAACATTGAAATTGAAGAATTTTTAACGGATATATCGCGTATATGTAATAAGACCTTCGTAATTTTATAATAGCTATAGTTTCTTAGCGAATATCCCCAACACTGGTGGAAAAGAATAAGCTGCTATTTACTGATATTGTTGAGAAACTTTTAGCTTTATAAGATGACTAAGGTCTGGCATTCACGGGCTCTTGCTCTAATAATCCTGTATACAGTTCTAAACAAAGTTATTGGAACTGGTCGTTGAATATTTAGTAGATTTTTGTTCCCCAAAAAAAAAAATGTAACCGAATGAGATTTTTGTAAGATTGTATTCAGTCCCATTATGACTACTCAGTACTTACCTAGTTTGAATCACTTTCATTTTGTTTTGAAAAAGGATATATTAAAATTTACACAAAAGTTTATTTTGGTTTTACGTTTGTAACTAACATCTAAAAATTTGTTCCTAAAAATAAAGCTTTTTAGCTAAAATTCTACCCACCAAAAAGACAAAGATGGATTCTCCCCTTTTACCAAGAGGGGTGACAGAATCTGGGTATATTAACTTTTTGTTACTAACGTCCAGAAACGGTCTAGTTTATAATGAAAATGCGGGTTGCAATTATTTGCCAATTTTATTATGTACTGCACTGGCAACACTTAAAGTTACCGGCCACGTCGATGTGTACTTTGGTTGGGTTTTGTTAGGCTTTGGACTAAATCTTTCTGTGTTGACAGAGAGGGGTGCCCAGTTGGTCCTGGATTCACGCTAAGTAAGGTGTTTACTCTGACGCCCCTGCTGGCCAACAATAAGGACAAGTGGGGGTTGGCGCTCGATGGACAACTCAAGCATGAGGACACCAACCTCGCGTCTAGTACTTTGTGAGTATCACGTGTGTTGTATCTTAATAAAACTCCCACACTGAGATACCAGCTGAGAGCAGCAGAGCTCAGCAGAGAGCTGAGATACCACACTGTGTTTATACGATTAAGAGTAACGTTGTTGAGAAAAAAGAAAGAATTAACGATCGAATAAATAGACAAAAATAAAAACATGGTTGTCTCTAAAGTCGGCTTACGGACGATAATTTTACGTGATAACGCTTGCACGTTCGGCTCAGGCGGAACGTGACAATGAGTTATGCTTTTTTTGCGTGCAGCCGGCGTTCATCGATTTATAAGACGTTATCACGTCAAAAAAAAATGAAATCAGTACCATATGCAAAAACGGAGCGAGAATGAGGTGAAAAGATACAGCAAAAAGAGATTGTGACGTAGTCATCCTCTTGCTCACACGCATGTCTATTCACGTAGTGTGACTGAGTTTACTGTCACGTTATGAAGACACTTGGCCTTAACCGCAAGGCAGTCGCGTTTGAAACGAAGCAAAAAGTAAACATTAGTAATATTGTTATTTCTTAAAGGATTATACTCATACAAAAGAATAAAATAGTAATATATCCTGCGTACTTATTATGACAACATGTCATATTTTTTTTAATATTTATTCATAGCCATGGATACACGTCCATTGGGCGAACAACAAATGATTTAATCGGTGACCTTGACAACTACATTCAGGTCCACATTGTCCTGTAGTCTTACACGACAATTATGTATGACCGATAGATTGAGATAGCGCTATCAAAACTGATATTATCCTCTTTTTTATGATATTATTTCTTGATTTTCATATTTAATTCATCTGACAGGATCGCAGACCCGTCGCAGCGTGAAAACTTAGGTATCATAGTACAATATAAAGTCAAGGTGAAGCTGTGTCTTGGACCTCTTGGCGGGTAAGAATTATGATATTATTTTATTTGTATCGAAAAATAACATCTTCACTTTTATGGTAACTTCCAACTCAACTTCAATAAAATGTGGGACTATTTTTATTTTTGAAAAAATAAACTTGGGCTAAGTAACTTGAAGAGTGACTCATAAGTTATTGAAGTAAGTTCGTGTGAAAGTAACTGTTTGTCACTCTGTCCGTTTGTTACACTTACACAACCAAATGACTGAATCGTTTGTTATGAAATTAGGTACAGAGATAGACGAGAACATGGGCGAGTTTTTATCATCATCATCACCGTTCATAATCATCATCGTTTCTCATAACTATGCGGGTGAAACAGTGGGGCACATCTAGTAAATTTATATTAAAAATGAACGAAGAAATAATTGTCTCTAATGGTATTCTAAAATATATATACTAAAATATATATAATAAAATATACCTCATCATCATCTCAGCTATATAATAAGTCCAATGCTGGACATAGGCCTCCCCCAAACAAAAAAGGCCGCTTGGAAGCGGCTTGCATCCAGCGTCTTCCCGCCACTTGCATGACGTTATCTGTCCATCTCGTGGCCCGTCTTCCTACGCCTAATTAATCTATTTTTTTGGCGCCATTCGTTTAGTCCATTCAGACAGTGTCAAGTGTACAAGTACAGATAGTAAAGAGGAATGTGTGCATTGCAGCGACCTGAGCGCCGAGCTGCCGTTCATCCTGATGCACCCGAAGCCGGAGGAGGAGGCGCCGCCGCGCCTCACGGAGCCCACGCCGCGCCCCGACCACGACCTCATACAGCTCGACCCGCAGCCGTGAGTATACCACTGCCTCCTCCACTCCAACTCCGAAGGCAAGATATCGAATGGAAACCAACTGTGAAGTACCTTGGCGTCCACTTAGACCGGTCGCTGAGAATGTGCCCTCAGGTAGATCATGCCATAAACCAAGCCAAAACCGCCCGGGCACTCCTCTGCCCGGTTCATACATCGAAGTTGCCACTTAAAACAAAGTTAGGTGTCTATAAGACCTACATTCGCTCTTGATTGACATATGCAGCGGCAGCATGGTACGCACTTTGCTCTAAAACAAACAAGCGACGACTCCAAGCAGTACATGCATCATCGCTTTAAGAATGTGCATAGGAACTGGAAGACATGTCTGGAACGACGTCATTTCACGTGACACCCGGATAGAGTCAGTTGGGGAGTTCGTGTCCCGTCTAGCGCGTCGCATGTACGACACAGCCGACAACGGATCACACCCCCACTTGCATAACATCGCTCCGCTTTACGCTCCTCCTCCCGACTTTGAAGAAGCCACTTGAGTTGCAACAGAGCACTTGATATCTCGAGCAGCCGGCAGCGGCAGACGTGACCGTGGGGTGGGGTGACCCAGAGCAATGGGCAAATACCCGAGCCCTTAACTTACCACCTACAACAAAGGAGGTGGAAGATTCTTAAAAAAACTTCCGTCACTGTCACTGCCATCACAATGCGGTGCAGTTTTTATCTTATTTTTCAACCGACTTCCAAAATGGAGGAAGTTATCAATTCGACTGTTTTTTTTTGTTTTTTTTTTTTATGTTTCTTATCTCATAACTCTCGACTGGGTGAACCGATTTGGATAATTATTTTTTTATTTGAAAGCTGGTGCTTCCCGTGTGGTCCCATTTCAATTTGGTTTCATTCCAGTTCTGACAATGGCATCCATGAGAAGTCGGTTGCTTCAGTTATTTAAACTATAATTATTAAGTTTTTTTAAGAACAAGTATTGTATCATGTCATCTAACAATAGATATATTTTTTTCAGGGAAGAGAACGGCCAGGAACAAGACGACGATATAATATTCGAAGATTTCGCCCGACTTCGACTCAAGGGCGCCGACTCCGAGGCCTGAACTCGCTATCAACGCCAGCACCACGCAACTATAGCCCTTACCAGAGACGATATAAGGTTACGTTTGAATCGAAACAAGAAAATGTCCCACAAAACACGACGGTGCGTCATATTGGTTACATAAGAAAAAGCAAGTACGCACAAAATAAAGTTATGCAAACTTAATTAATAATTAATGTTTATTTTTAAATAAAAACTACGGGTCACTCACGTCTGTTTTGAGCCGAAATATCCGACTATAGTTTCAACCGCATTCGGCGGCCTTTTTCAAAGGAGCAGCACACACGTCACTCTCGGTCGGTGACGCGTTGAAACTATAGTCGGATATTTCGGCTCAAAACAGACGTGAGTGACCCGTAGTTTTTATTTAAAAATGTGTGAAAACCACGTTAATTTCCATAGTAAAATTAATGTTTAATACAATGGTTACCGTTGCTGAAATCTTGATGACGTGGGAAAATAGTGTCGTCAATTTTATATTCGTTTTGTGATATTTGAAGCCGCTTGGCTGTGTTTGTGCTTCGATTTACAATGACGCACACGCGCGTTGCCAAAAATAAAGTACAATCATGTGTGTTTAATGATTTTTTTACGCATTGTTTTACTGCTTGCATTTGTCACTGACTTCAGGGAGTGGCTATAATGTACATCAGGATAATTGGTGACCTGCTTTTGTTGACTGAAATTTCTTTAAGCTTTAATGTGAATCCCGTGCTTCGCTTGAACAAAATGGTAGGTATAGTCTTTAAGCTGGGCCGCCGTATCATAGAAAAAAAAAACCTTATTTCCCTAAATCATGGAAATTCAAGTTGAATAACCCAGTTTAAACGAAGCATCACATTGACAGGTTGCAGATTATCATGCTGTACATTGTCGTGCCTTACATTATTATCATCCAAGTCAATGATAAGCGGGAGTAGAGTGTTCTTCATGAAAGACTGACGGCAAAACAGCAGAACTACTTTATTTCTCAGGTCGGTCAATATTCCGTTGCGCGATCACAGCGCTGCGTTTGTGGGACTTATTTAATGAAGCACTCTATATTACCAAGTCCCGTATCTCAGATAAAATTAGTCTGCCGAAATTCTCAGCATCGCAGAGTGCCCATTATGCCATCGGCAGCCTAATAACTACCAAATGCACATACATACAATTCTGTTACACGCTTATTAATAACTAAATTGACAGTACTAAAAATCGTGCCTACTTTTTCTTAATAATGCGATTAGAAAAGGACGACATGTATTATATTTCTGTCAATTTAGTTAATTTAGCGAGCATGTAAATATAACGGAGTTGGCCTCAATATTGAATTATTATTAATATTTAAAATGTGTGCACCGTTGTTCATTTAGACATTTTAGACAATATATCCATATACATTTACCGACCCCTGTACAGTGTATTATGTATGAAAAGTATTTGATTATTCGCAAATATTATTAAGTATCGCGCATACCGCGCAATAATATCCAAATAGGACACTCAAAGTTATAAAAAGACCAAAGCGTTGGACTTTTTGTATAAATATTTGCAAGACTTATTCAACGGTAAAATACTATGAATATTATTAGTTTCCTTTTTATGCCTCATAATGTAAATAACAATGGCGTAATTTCGAAAATATCATCTCTCACTGTTATTTACATTGTTAGACATGTGTGGAAACACAGACTTTATCTAGAATAATGTCGTGTGTTCTTGAACTGTCTGTTAAGAGAAACGTTTACCGCGCACTTCTCCATACAAGAGGAGGAAGCTGATTTCTAGCCCTAAACTATGTCCGATTGCTATGATTCCTTTTTTATCTGATTGGAATCTTAAATGGATAGTTTCTACATTTTTTGAAGTAAAAATTCTTTAGGCGCGCTCTACACTTTATTTTGTGGATATTGAACGAGACTGAGCTTTCACGCTCGGCTGTGTAACGCAGCCGACTTTACCCGAACGGGTAATGTCCGCTCTGGTCGACAAAAGGAGCGAGAGAGAAATAGTTAACGCGTTTATGATACCTATACTGATATTTCGAATTACTTACGTTGCCTTGATAAAGTTTTCACTGCTGTAGTGTGGTCTTAAGCACACACATTTTTTTTAACCTTTTAACTTAAAAGTTAGAAATGTAGAAAATATTGATACTTAGCTGGGTAACCCAAAATCCTGGTGTGGGCCTGGCCCACTCGGCCCCCTTATATACCACCCATGGCCGCTACCAGTACGGGTCTGCCAGACAGCTGTGAAATCAGCCTTAGGGGTAGCAAACTGTTTTCTGGTATTATATGAAAAAATGCGTAATGTACCGGCGTAAATTGTCGTCTCAACGGTTCTCTTAAAAGGATATTTGTAGGCCTTAGTGCGCGGCGCGTTAGAGTTATATTAATGAATTTTATGTAATATTATTATATTCGATGAATATTGTATGTAATTTATATTAATAGTTGTCTATTGATCAAAATATACGAGTACAATTTTGGTTTTATTGGCCCCAATTCAGTTTTAGTATGAGTAGACTAAACTACACTTTAAATTAAATTCTGTATATATAAATAATTTGTTTTCGGTTTATTGAATCAAATATTTAAATATATCGAACTAGGTAGATGTAATTTTTGTCTACTTGCACTAATTTCTTAGAGTTCGTATAAATTGTTTATTTAACATAGATCTAACATAAATATATCATCCGAAATTAGTGCCGATTCAACAAACTGACTAAACTAAATGGACTAAACTAAAAATCAAGTTTTAGTTTTGTTTAGTTTTAGGTAGTGTGTAACAGAATTGGCCTCAATGTTTTACCAATTAGTAGGCTTTCCACAAATAAAGTGAAATGAAGGCAACTAATAAAAATTGAGTTTTATATTCTACTATTTTTATAGTTTGTTACATATGAAAATATACTAAATATACTGTAATGGGGTCAATAATAACGTTCAATTATCATCAGTAATCATCGATTACTATTCGTTATTAGCGAACCGATCATTATTAGTGGTGTAGTACAATGAAGACATGCATTTAATATTATAAAAAGTTTACTTTCCAGTCTGATTTTAACAACAGTTCTAAACAGTCTTAACTTTGCAATTTGAGCTCTATGTCATGGCACATCATTATTTATTTTATCACATCTTAGGTGCATTTTGAATCGCGCCGAATTTTTAATTGTCGTTGAGTTTTTTATTTATTTCACAAGTGTTAATTGACAATGAAAATTCTCTTTTATTTGTTACCATATAGAGCTCTTATTTCAATGCTAAATATGTCCAGGCGAAACGGGCTCACCCGGTACAAATGGTACAATACAAAAAAAAAGTGTTTATCAGTTACAAAATTAATTACCGCCACGGTTTTAGAGATAAGTGGTGGGTGACTCAGGACTCTATAGCAAATAATTTACAATACAACACACACCAGGACTAAGATTTTTTAAGGCAAAATTATCTTTTTGTCTTACGAGAACGTGACAAGGTTACGGAGTTCTATACGTCCATCTCTTTTTCGCTCGATAAAAAGTTTAGAGAAATTTTTGTCCTAGCGCGCATCTTAGATTTGCAGGTGTTCTTTCCCTCACCAAAGTAATTAAAGAAAATGAATACTGCGCATTCAAAGCTAACGACATATAACCGTGGCGTTACCCGCTCTGCGCTACTAATTTTACTTGTATATTGCGGCTAAAATAAGCGTAAGCTACACTTGAGACTGTGATTATTTTGACGCTGTCCAATCTTCACAATCTTATTGCATTTTGAATGTATTTTCATTACTTATATAAATAATAAGCTTAATTTTGTATGAATTTTAATAATGAATATGAATCATGATCACTATCATCTCGTTACGTGTATTTGGTGTATAAAAATCACAATAAATATTGAGTCAAGCGAATGGTGAAAGAAATGTGTGAATTTACACAGCACATTTATTGTATACGTTTTTCTTTTTTCTTTTAAATTATATGATTTACCAGTGTGTGTAGTTTTTGAATGTGTGAAACAACAAAAATGGGAGCCCTGAACAACAAGAGATAAATGTGTCTTTCGCATACACCACCAAAAAAAAATATGTTTGCTCTAAAATATTGCACTAGATCAGAATAGATTTGGTCTATTCTGCCTTTTTAATTAGTACAATTTAGAATAATACCTAAAACGAATGGATTTATACTATGTCTGCGGAAACATTATATGTCGTATGTCAAGAAATGTCCCTATAAACAAACGAGAATTAGTGACTGGCCAATCACCGGCCGTGACGTCATCGTTCTGACAACGTTTATTGGACGTCCGAAGATTGCTACTGCGTATATAGCTCCAGTCTTCTTAAAACTGAAACTGGTAGGAGAATAAAAGCTAGTATACTAGTATTTTTTTGATGTAGTTAGAGAAATAGTTTATCCCGCTGCAGGCAGCCCGATTTCGTGGCCTTCTGAACAGAATTTAAATGACAATGTAGATGTAGGTAAATGTATTATTTTGTTGACAAGCTTATGCCGCCAATTTGACGGGTGGTTTTGATCATTGGCTCGAGTTTTTCTATTCAAACTCGCTAATATTTCATCATAATATTGGCGGTAGGCTTTCTTCAGAAGTGGACATATTATACAGTTTGGTATGCGTGAACGTTTTACTTGGGATATGCATGTATGTTTTACAAAACATTTAAAATATGTATAACCAGTCAGATTGTGTTGCTTGGTACGAACTAACATATCTACGATGATTTTTTTAAATATTGGACATAATGTATGAGATTAAAAAGTTGATGACTCTTTATTTACCTAAAATAATCGTATCGTTATTTTAGGATTGTTGCTTGATAAGCTCAATTCCGTCTGTGCATTGTTTTTAGTGTTCACATGGAAAGCTTACCTTTTCATTTCTTTACCTATAAACCCTCCGCCAAGTGAGAGAGGTATAATTGTGATTATACATATTATTGTCATGGCTTAATCTGGAGTTTGCTCATAAAAAGCAACAAGTTGCAAAATATTCCAAAATGCCAAAATTTTTAGTCTTGAAATTTCTGTAGGTTATACAAAATATAAATGAAATTCAAGAGCCATTCAAAGGGTCTACAAAAAATTTAAAGTACCTATGTTTAAAATTTCTGTAGTCACTTTATTTACATATAAAATATATATTATTTTTTGCGATAAAATTTTTCTCCATTAGGGCCTAATATATCCATTTTAGTTTCCAAAGTACAATTTATGTGTAAAGATATGAGCTCGCTTTCTCGTGGCACGATTCAATGCACAACATGTCTTATGACGATCGTTTCTATGTACATTTGTGTGTGTACAGTATACTAGTTGTAAATTATGTGGCGTGTTTACTTGTATATTAAGCTTTATGTATGCACAAAGTAATTATAATTTTAATATCGATCACCTCCATTAAGGGCCATGTAAGATATCGCCCAACGATTTATTAAAATCACGAACAATTTGTATTTTCATTAACTTACATTCTGTTTGATTAATGATATGGGTGTTATCGAAGGTATGCTGTCTGTAAACATTGTATATTATTGTTACCATTATCTTGAGATTGTTTTAGAATGAAAATTTATGTGGATACTCACGCTTATTACAGTCGCGAATATATTCTAGCTTTCCAAGATGACCAGCAGTCATCATGCATGTACCATCGAAAAGAGCGCCAAAAGTGTTATTTTGGCACACTGCCATTGCATATATAATCGGTATTTAAAAAAAGGGCGGGTTTTTATAAGTTGTCTAATTTTACAGTTAGTGTTTACGTGGTATGATAGTGTGGGTGTTGTAAAGGAAAACAGTTTATTTTTAGAAATAGAGGTAGGTAGGAAAAAAAACGAAATAAACAAAGGACAGAAAGTTCAAATTCAAGCTAAATTATCAATGGTAATAATATAGGTACACATGCAATAATATACACATGTGGTCGCTACCCGATGTTCCCATATCATTATCAGAAACGGGTTTCATGAGTAAATTCATCTCATTATTTTAAGAAAATATCATCAATTTTTATTTTCTATGTCAGTTTTATTAAAGATACAATTTCGATGTTGCTGTTGATATATGTTTGTATTATTTATGTATTTTAATATAGGTATTAAATTTAATGAATAATAGATGATTTGTAATATTGATAAAGATATAATACATATTAAATAAGAAGAAAGTGAAAGATGGATTGACAGCCAGTAAGTTACCCCGGCATATACAGGCACAATTAAGATAAGTACAATTGTAATACATACAATCTAATCACTTATATACCGAGGCTTTGCAATCTTTATTTGCACAAATGGATTGTAAAAAGTACCAACTTGTTATTGTATTTGATAATGATATTATTTTTCTTTGTCAATCGTAAAAACGTCGTAAAGTGACCTTTATACTCATTTGACAGCTGTTTATTTGAATATAAGACTGGAGTCTGGGTTCAATTCCAGCAGGGAAGATGTTCAAATTATAGATTTAAGTATCTGCCCTGGATCTGGGTGCTAGTTGTTGTTAGTGTGTATCACATCCATCCATGACATCTATGATATCCCTGACACAAGGCATCCTAGCTGGAAGCTATGAGTGAAATGTTACCATCGATACAGATGTCTGTTCGGAAAGAGAAGTGAGGTGGCATTTGAAGGCGCTGCTGTCTTTTTCGTATTATATTGTTCGAGCAACACAATCGAAACGTCAGTTCCTATATTTTGCCACGATAGTTCTCTTAGCAGGCTTTAGTTTTTACAATTAATAAAGAAAATTAATTAGAATTATTGTTTTGTACAGTTTTCGCAAATTGATAGCTAACCGGTAAACCAATCGCACTACATGTTATTTTTTAATTTTACATCGAACGTTTTTGATGTACCTATACTTTTTCAACAAATAAAACAAGTTATGAATGTAACTAAATGTGTGTTATTTTGTTGGTAAATATAACCCTGGTTTATTTCGTCTACACTACGCGGCATACTTTTTATGAGAGCTGAAAATAAAATATGAACATACAATATTAAATTTAATTGTTCCTAAACTGTTAAACGTGTTCCTAATTTAAAGTTTATTTTTCATTGTTATTTTTTGTTTCCGACGCTCAACTTAAATGCCATGACAGCGTGCCGTGACGTAATCGATAGCAAAAGTTATGATATGCTATAATATATTATATTATGGTATACTATACTATGTAATGGTATAGCAAATTTTTTTGAGCTCTCACTGTGGTGATCAGTGTATCTGGGTCCTAGTTTGTATGGCAGAATGCGATTGAAGTGCCGCGTCTTTATGACTTGAGGTGGTAGCGCAGACTAGTGTATTTTGATCTAAAAATCTCGAATACAGCCCTCGCCCTACCATGCGGAGCGCGCGAGAAATGGTGTGAAGAAAGTGGGGAGATGGCACTCCCCGTCTAAATCTGTGTTCCTCAAGATTTGTGCGTAGTAGATAAACTTGGATCAAGAAATTTACTCTACCCACATATAACATCATTGCTCACTGAGTAAACTAGAATAGTAACTAGTTACAACAGCTACAACTACTAGAGTACAACAGAATAGTAACTAGTTAGCATGCTGCGCATATATATGTATGCAGTATATTAAATACCTACTCCATATAAAAGTTATCTCACTAAACAATTTCCTTGTCTACACGCCTCTGCGTCAAGGGAACAAACATTGAATAAACTAAGAGTAAATAATAGTACCTAGTCAAGATTACGGGAGCTTCCGTAGGTTGGTGTTTTACTTAATTAATGATTAAATAAAAACCGAAGTATAGGTCTGCTCAAAAAGACATGAGCTTATTCAATGGATGAAATGACATTATTTAAAATAACGAAGGGTCGGGGCGACCGCCGGCGCACCACTTGAGTGTTGTGTTATAAAAAATACAGGCCGTAGGAATGCGACTTGCTGAAGCTGATAACATAAATACCTATTCTTTGTTGAATAAACATAGGTTATTATAAACATACATTTACTTACGTACCAGAGGAGCTATCTGAAGCAAAATTATTGACACATTTTTGGTAAACAAAACAGCGTTACAGCGCTGGAATAATAATAATTACATCGTTTATTTACGATTGTACAATACGATTGATACTTGCAACGCATAATTGCATCTATGGTGTGTTTTATCGCCAGCGAAAAGCGTCGAAAGCTCTCACTTCACCAGTAAACCACTGAGGTGCGGCGCTCTAGCCGCAGTTGAATGTAACAAAGTAGCTACACGTAGCTACGAGTGGGGTCTGCTCTCGTACATAAGTACATACAGCTCAATGGGTTATTATGAGAAAAGCATGACTATACATAGTGTCCAAAGGGTGCAAAATACTTAAATAATTAAAAAAAAACTAATAACAATTAACATTTTATTTCAGACAATAACAATAAACAAAAAATATTTCCTTGTAGATGTGTTTTTTTTTCACTTTACATACAAATTAACAAAAACGTAAATTCTTATGTATATTCGTTGTTCATTACAGTACATTGTTCATTTTACACTATTGTTCAATTAAAATATTTTGTATTCAAATATTTTATCATTATACTACACGTCTACCCAAATAGCGTTCGTGGCGTAGCTTGACTAGGTGTTCCCGAACGATCACCAAAGTTAAGCAACGGACAGACCGGTCAGTCTTCGGATGGGTGACTGTGAGTGGCATTTCTTTCTGAGCACTATTGTGGGTCAGATGACACGTTAAATTGTAGGTCCCGGTTGTTCAGCAATCGTCAAGCCAAGTCAGAGGCCTTTCGGCGGCTTAATAACTCTGACAATAGGGCTGGCCACTCAGTCTATACGAACTTACTTACTTTACCTACCCAAATACCCTATATACATAAATTATATTCGTTTTTTTGTACAATTAATTTTGGGCATCCCAGCCCAAAGATCTATCTACAGCCATTTTCCATTGCTTATATCTTATGTCCCTTTCATCTTCACTGATGCAAGGAAAATATGTGATACCATCAGTCATGGCTATAGGAGATATATTTTGTTTATTTTGTATTCCCCAATAAGCAGCCAAAGCTGCACCTAAAGCTGTACTCTCCGTGAAACCTGCTTTAATAACATTTATTCCTATTAAATCTGCTTGCATTTGCATAACTAAGGCATTGGAGGTCATGCCACCATCCACTTTAAGCAGTTGCAAAGGTATACCACAATCCTCATTCATTGCGTCTAGTATGTCTCTAACTTGATAGCATACAGCCTCTAAAGCTGCTTTCACAATGTGGTTTGACTGTGTATCTTCAGTTATTCCACAAATCACACCTCTAGCATCCTGCCTCCAATATGGTGCATACAGACCACTGAAGGCAGGAACAAAGACTACACTGCCATTATCGGTAGCCTTCTCTGCCAAATCTTGTGAATCTTTCGCACTTTCTAAAAGACCAATGTTATCTTTCAACCAACCCAGTGCAGCTCCTGCCACTGCTACAGAACCCTCTAAAGCATAGACTGGAGGGTTGTCACTGCCAAACTGGTATGCAACTGTAGTGAGCAGTCCTCTACTGGAGTTAACACGGATGTCGCCTGTGTTGTACAAGACGAAGCATCCAGTTCCATATGTAGCTTTAGCTTGCCCTTTCTGTAGACACATTTGACCAACTAAAGCTGCTTGCTGGTCTCCGAGACAGCCTGATATGGGGACCCCAGCTAACGGACCTTCTGGTATGTAACCATATATTTCGGAACTGGATTTTATTTCAGGGAGAACAACATGAGGGACTTCAAAAAATTTGAGAAGAAGCGGGTCCCAAGTCAAGTTTTCAATATTCATGAGCATAGTTCTCGAGGCATTCGTGACATCTGTCACATGTTTCCCGTCATTTGGTCCACCCGTTAAGTTCCAGATGATCCATGTATCAACAGTGCCAAAGCAGCAAGTCCCTTGCTTCATTGCACGCTTCACACTGGCTACATTGTCGCATAACCATCTCAACTTAGTCGCACTGAAGTATGGTGACAAAGGTAGACCACACAAAGGCTTGAGATAATTCTGGTTTCGTGTCTTATTAGGAACAGAGTCTAGTAGTTTATCTACTGTTGAAGAAGTCCTCATATCCAACCAAACTATGGCATTGTGTAAGGGTTTCCCTGTATTGCGATCCCAGACTAGAGTGGTTTCCCGCTGATTTGTTACACCTACAGCGATTATGTCCTTAGGCGAACCGCCTAATGTAACCAATTTTTCCACTGCAGCATTAATACAATCTTTAACTGTTTCTAAAATGGCATAAGGATCTTGTTCCACCCAACCTTCTTGAGGGCATATCTGTCCTAATTCCTTTTGATGCATAGATACTACATCGCATGATTCCGCCTTAAAAATAATAAATCGCGCACTTGAGGTGCCCTCGTCAATGGCGCCAACCAGCGGGCCAAATTTTCCGTATGTTTGCGTGGACATTGTTGTTGTAGTATTTATTCTAGAGAACGTGTCTCTGTTTTGTTTATCTATAATATTATATAATGTACAATCACCTTGGTTACACGGCCACAAATTATATTACACAATTTACACAGTTGTACATCCAAAACACGATATATTTTTCTAAGTATTCAAATTCATCAATAGATTATCAGCAAAGAAAAAAGAAAATAATTTTATCCAATATCCTTGTTTTGTTTCTCTTGATTTGACCTTGACTTTAGAAGTGAGTGTCAAAACGAACGTTGATTTAGCAAAGTTGTCATTTCAGTTGTCAAACAACGTTCGTTTCATATCAGGGTTACCATAAAAAAATAATTGACTACCGTGTTTTGGATGTTGAATTGCTGTGTTTTGGCTCAAAATTCCAAAAATTGCCGTGTTTCAATATAAAAAGCAGTTTTTTATACGTAGATAGGTACTTAAAAGGAGAGCTGTTGCGTGATCTTCGATACCTAAAAATGAGATAAAAATAAAACAGTTTTCTACCCCTAAACACTAACCGATTTCTAATATTAATTTTTTCGGACAATAGACATGTATCCACCATGGCTATATAAAAAATCATAGTTTAAAAAACTAAAAAAACAACTTCAAAATACGCAATGCAACGCGATCATACGCGACTTGCTATTAACTTTTCTACAGGCAATTGGATGATATTTTTACCAGTTATTTTGTTATAAAAACCTAAGTCATGCATCAATTTTGATAAAATGTACATGAGACCACTTCTGAAGTATGATCTACTAAATCCAAAAAGAATCATCAAATTCAATGCACAATTAGCTGAGTAATCGGTGAAAAAACATAAAAAAACATACAGACCAAATTGATAACCTCCTTCTTTTTAGAAGTCGGTTAAAAAGAATGAAATCGGATAATATTTAGGGATATAAAACAGTTCTTTTTTAAATATAGTAAGCTGTTCCGTCACTATTTTACTAGTGATGTGGTAATATTGGTCCTTGGTATTTTAGAGAGATGTATGATGATTAATTACCTACACTTGAAGTGTCAACAAGTGTATTCGATGACGTGTCTATGGAATGTGTTCGATTTAACTGTAGAGTAGCTGTTGCCTGCAACTTTATTGGTGTATTTTTTCTTTCGCTCTGATTGCCGTGTTTTATGATACGGCAATCAATGTTCTGCCGTGTACCGTGTTTTTTTATGGCAAGCGGCCCTGATTTCCATAAAACACGGCAATTGCCGTAGAAATGGTAACCCTGTTTCATATTAACTTCGTAAACATCATACTGTAGGGGGAGGTAAGTCAGTGTGCTTGCTTCGTAAACGGTAAACGGCTTGATCTATGGGCATGATGGTATACAACTTGATATTGCACAGCCAAGTAATGTATTTATATGCAAACGATGTAAATTGCAAAATGGCTGTTTCGAGTATAATGCGATATGCATTATACTCGATAATTTTTGGATATCTATACAACATGTCTATGATGTATATTTTTGACGTGATAACGTCTTATAAATCGATGAACGCCGGCTGAGCCGATCGTGTAAGCAAGAGCGCGGAACAAGCGATAAAAAGGCACGATCGGCCTAAGCGTTCGGCTTGTGACGCATCTATCATGACGTCGTAACGTTATCACATAAAATTATCGTCCGTAAACCGACTTTACAGACAACCATTTTTAATTGTAATATATAAAGAAGAAGAGAAAATCAAGCTTCCTATTGACATACTATTTTCTTTACTCTATTGTGCAATAGTGGAAAAAAAATCGATTACTACAAGTGCTTAAGGCAGGGCAGATTTTTGACCGTAAGTGAACTTCCTTTTAATTCGCATCCAATAATGCACGAGTTGTCACGAGTATAATTGCTCAACTCGTCATTTGGAAGCCATGTAATAGAAACTTTGGCAGGAACATCATGGAAACATGTCGTTTTATTTTATTTCTCTAAACTTGTGTTATTTTGAATATTAATGCTATACAGATTGTGTTATTTTATTAATTAAGTGTTCGATCAAGTACGTGAGTTAAGCAAGTTAAACAAAGCGGCGAAACGTGTTTTTTCACGTTGTCACCAAAACTCCATAGAAGTTTTCAGGAAAGTCGTCACTATTTTACTGAAGCAGGACTTTAATTTGAAAATAACTGTATACGTACGTGAATTAGACTACTAGATTGTAACTAGACCATAATAAAACTGTTTTTTTTTTCCAGAAACTTGAAGAAATCTTAATACTTATTAGCAAATGCTCTAAGCAGATCCAACGCAAAGGCAAACATTATTTAAAAAAAAGTATTCTTCTTCTTTTTTGTATTAGACCCGCATTAAAGCATTTGCCAGTGTCAAGTACTAGGATTTTTTCAAGTTTCTTGAATAAAAAAAAAAATTGTAAATGTTCTAGCCACAATCCAATACCCTTAATGTTCTGTGTCACAATCTATGTCACGTATACAGTAAATTTATAAGTTGAGTCCTGCTTCAGTAAAGTGGTGGCGACTTTACTAGAAGCTTCTATGGAGTTTTGTCGACAACGTAAAATGGCACGTTTCACTGCTTCATTTCACTTGCCCACACTCATTTACTTGATCGAACACTTAATGAATAAAACACCACCATTTTTAACGCATTAATATTTAAAAATAACACAAGTGCACAACATGTTGTTGCTTTGTTTTATTTTCCTAAGAAAATAAAACAAAGCAACAACATGTTTCGATGACGTTCCCGCTAAAACTCCTTAAAAAAAAGTCATGTACACTGATTCCTGGCTGTGTATTCCTAGATGCACTAAACTGGTTATACATTATTGTAGCTGTGCATTATTGTCTCCCGGCCCGTACGGTCCCGTCTCCAGTCAAAAAATTAGTGTTGATTTATTTGAGTGTGGTGGAAATTATTGTTATGTTGGTTTATTTTAATTTCTATCACGAGTAATTCATATGAAAAATATGACGTTGATTAAATTATCATGAGGATTCTTCTGTGTTTTTAGCAATATAACCAAACGGACTTCTTGTGATTCTAATTAAAGTACTGATGTGAAGCTGCTATGTGTTAGTGGCACTAACAAGGTGCCGACCTTCCTTGAGGTATACTATTTAGTTGGATAGCAACATGAGTAGCAGAGGCTTGTCGAAGAAGGAGCTGGAAGAGCTTCGAAAGAAAGAAGAAGAAGAAGCAGCAGCACATGTAAGTATCCTGATATAAAAGTATGTATAGGCTAAGTACCAATAGTGGTCTCTGAAAAGAAAGATAGAAAACAACGTAGCATGCCCTCTACGCAGCAATTACCTTTACTTCGCTAATTTATTGCTTAACAAAATAAAATGTTCAAAAGTGACAATGCTACAAGGCAGTAAATAATAATGTATAAAACATAATACTACTTTATGACTATAAATACTTATCAACTATTTAACAGTAAATGTAGTTTAGAAATAAACACCGATGTACATGTGTTTACTCATACTCATATTCTTTATTGCAACTAAGTGTACAAGTGTGAATGTAGATGGAATTACATCCATTTTACAGTACTTAAAACTTAGTCGCCCTTTTCAGGCATTGCAACTTGCGAGGGTGCTTGTACTAGGGACATTATATTTGATACAATAATAAAACTTATAATATAATATTAGGTATTTAACATATGACAGTAATTAATGACAGGGAAGTTTTATGTAGTTTTGTGATCATTACTAAAATATTCATCCAAAGAATAAAAACTGTTCATTAAAAGAAACTTTTTAAATTTTGTGCAAAAGACTGCGTGTATATGCATAAATAAATCACCATGTTGATACAATTAGCCAGGCCAGATGCACTCTTCTGTTTAATATGAGTACAAACATAAGCCGTCTTTGGTGCATACTAGGAGGAATAAGAGCCACAAGACGCTGTTGGAATAATAACTCGACACCCATTGATTTTATGAATGCGTTTAGCTTATTTCACAGCACTTGTTTTACTTCCTTCTTTAATATTATCAAATCTAATAAATATAACAAGATATACTGTGTGTATGTAGATTAATATATGAGTAGGCACTTACCATTATTGCTATCAGATTTACCTTGCGTTGCTGTTAACTGTTTAATTAATTATGCAAGCTTTCTGTTTTCTGCATCTGTGCTATTAAGTATTCTGTGTTACTGTTTATTTTTAAGGTTCTATAGTCAACTATGAACTCTTATAGTTTTGCCATGTCCGTCTGTCTATTCAATATTCATGGCTCAAAGACTATTAGTACTAGAAAGTTGTAATTTAGTATGGGTAATATTTATCAAGCCAACAAAGTGGTGGATAAAATCTTGAAAAAACTTTTTTGGTACTTCCCTTACATGTGAAGCGGCGGTAATTATTTCTTGTTTACCCCATCATATGGGGGATCATTAGATGGGTAATCTATAAATATTGTAAGTATTGAGGTGTACAAAAACTATTTTTCAATTTAAGGACTCATTTGCAAAAGATTTAGCTTTAGAGTGACAATTATTTATTGCTATAGCCCCCTCTCTGGCAGCTAAATGGTTGACTTTGGAGATGTGAAAAAATTCATACTAGTAGCATATATAATGAAATTAAAAGGAAACCTATCACAGCTAAGTTCTAACTAAGCTAAGGCTTTAAAAATAAATAAATAAATATTGGTGGACATTCCACACAACTCAATCCAGCCCAAACTAAGCAATGCTTGTACTATGAAAACTAGATAGCTGATAGAATATATATATATATATATATTTGTAAATACATACTTATAATATATATAGAAATACCAAGACACAGAACAAACATCCATGCTCATCACACAAATGTTTGCCCTGGGTGGGGACGAACCCACAACCTACAGTTTAGCAGGCAGACATACTATCAACTGAGCTGTGAGGCCAGTCAAGCCAACAAATTAATGAGTTATAAACAGTTAACTCATAAAATGTAGTTGGAGAAACAAACTTTGTACAATTTCTAATTATATTGCAAAATCAATTAAATATGTTCATTGTTCATAGTTTCAAAAAAAGTAGCTCTATTCTAAATCCACATATAGTGAAGTGTAACTACAGAACTTTCCTGCGCGTGGTCCGACACGCACTTGGCCAATTTTATCACTGTAAGTGATGGTTGTTGCCATAGAGAGCATGTGTATAGATTTTACCATTTTGTTTATAGTAACTAATGTGAATGTTTTATGAATTTTACAGGTATTTAAAGAATTTGTGGAGACTTTCCAAGAGGCTCCTGCTAGTGCAAAAGTTTGGGTAAAAGCAGGCACCTATGATGCAGGAGCTAGAAGTAAGAATGTTTTGTACAAAATAATTGACTTTGACATTTGACAATTGACATTGAGGCCTTTTAGTGCCATAATTTGACTCTTAAACTGTCTTGGCACAGATGGTATAGGAATGGTTAATTACGTGTTGTCTAATACTAATTCATACAAACTATATTTTTTGGTATGTGTTGGTATGGTTACGGTCTTGGTATGTACCAGTGCAGTGGATGTTCATCTTTAAGATGTGTTATGAGGAACTGAACATTAACATGTCGCTCACAAATATGCAAACACAATCAAAATCCTCGTACAATTAGAGTCCAACAATATCTTGGTCAGCATGGCAGACTACGGGCCTTATCCTTCTCACAATGAGAAGATGGCCTGTGTCCACCAGTGCGACAGTTTGTACAAACAGGGCTGATAAAAAAAAAAAAAAAATTATAATATATTTTAAATTTCAGAGGAAGACAATTCAGAGCGCGGTAAACTCTATAAACCGGTATCAAGATTTGATGACAAGAACCGTTCTGAAGCTGACATCATTAGAAACCTTGCTCAGCGGTCAGAGCCAGCAAGCAGGATTCGTTCCAAGCAGAAAGGAGTGGATAAGAAGAAAAGCAACCTTGAGTTGTTTAAGGAAGAATTGAGACAGTGAGCTGATTGTAATTATACTAGCTGTTCCTTGCGGTTGTATTCGCATAGTGAGGAAAAATGGTGACAATGATGATAACATATAGCCTATGTCCTTCTCCAGGTTCTAAACACTCTGTGCCAAATTTCATAATGATTGGGTTTAGCCGTTACTTTCAATTTTATAATATTAGACACTACCTATGTTAACAGACCAATTAAGCTATTACTAACTGAATGCACATGAAAGCAAGAATGTCTGTACATTATCTCGATGTTTCTACATTACATAAAATAATGTATATCTATAAAAAAAAGTATTTAAGTGTTCTATTATAGTTCCCGTCACATAAAAAGAACGATGAACGACAGTGGAGGGGATATATCTAGTCTATCTAGTATTGTAGTCTCTTGGTAGGTACTAGGGTATTGTTTCATAATTTCAGTATGACAACACGTACATTACTTTGTTTACTTGAGCATTATTTTTTGTTTGACTTTGACTTTGACTTGACTTGACTCGATCTTAAGATTTTTCCGTTTTTTTTTTCTTCCGGAAAGTATTGGAATTCGACGGAAAAACCTTTACAAGAAAGCCTATTTCAATTGAAATAGTTTGTACTTTGTAGACAGGTCTTATCCTAGGTAAGCTTCTTATAAAGGCTTTTCCATCGAATTCCAATACTTTACGAAAAAATAAAAAATAAACGGAAAAATCCCATACAAAATCACGAACAACTTTGACGAGTATGTCGCGTTCTGTTTCATCCACTACGCACATACATACATAAAATATCATTGATCCGCCTCTGGTCTACTGGTTTTCCGCGTTGTCATAAAAAAACTAACAATATGTAAAACTATTGTCGTGCAAAGAAAGTTGTGTGTGCGACTGTATTTTAGGAGCAAACGAAGCGCAATCTTAGCGCGGGAAGCAAGGATCGAGTGACGAACCAATAGCTTGCGGTCTGATGAGCGTTCCCCCGTCGCGCCCCCTTCATGCCACCAATTTGACCGATAAAACGCTCAGTGCGCTTGTAAACGGCCAGCTTTTATTTTACGTGACGGGAACCTATGGCTATGTAGGGCTATGTTGTTCCCACAGTGTAAAAATATACAGAAAAATTATTATTGAAAAAATAAAAATGCCGACAATTTTTTTTATTTACTAACTAAAATTATGTACCATTTATTGTTTCACAGTTTGCTACTTACTGAAATTAATAATTATTGTCATAATATACTTATAAAAGATAACTAATTTATACCTTAAATATGTAATTTAATGTTTCATTCATAGGATTCAAGAGGAAAGATCTGAGAGGCATAAGTATAAAAATGTGCTCCGTGACAGAGGAGCTCCTGGCACAGAGCCTGTCCTCGACATGATACCTGACATTGGTTCCTATGATACTGGCGACCCTAATACAACCAATCTTTACTTAGGCAACTTGAATCCTAAGGTAAGGGTTAATTACGTCTAGATTTTAGATATTTGTATACTTCTATATATTTCTTTGTGGTCTGTTATACTGATCTCTAAAATTAGTATTCCAGTAATAGTTTATTTGTCTACAGATAACAGAGCAACAATTGATGGAGATATTTGGCCGCTACGGGCCTCTAGCCAGCATCAAGATAATGTGGCCTCGCTCAGACGAGGAGAAGGCTCGAGGCAGGAACTGTGGCTTTGTGGCCTTCATGTCGCGGAAGGATGGAGAGCGGGCGCTCAAGAACATTAATGGTTTGTAAAATGACTTCTTTGCTTCGTATTTAACTGTAATCTTTTATCGCAAGTAAATATAATTACCTGCTCAGCGATGAAGCAGTGAGCCTGTGAACTTACTGTGTCACTTCGTATATTAAAAATCCTCCAAGCCATATCGAAAACCCTACCAAAAACCAACAAATATGGCTACAAAGGGCCATATGCTATCAGATAATCTCTCTATCTATACTGTAAAGAAATTTATTATAGTTTGATAAATTTAAAAGTAAAAAAACTTTTTTAAGTTAAACGGTTTTACTAAAAATGATGATGTAGATAACGTACTAAAGCCCGAAACATAATTAGGTTCTAGGTACCAATCATCACACCAACATAACATCAAATGGAATTGAATTGCTCAAAAATGAAATCGTGGGGAGTACCTTTCCTTTACGCCTTTAATAGAGCATCAAAGCCCATACTTGTTAAATTCAGAAGTATCATATCTTGTGATCACAAGCTATATGCAAATACAAAGATCTTTAACGTCTCAATACATCGTGGTTCTGCTCAATATCAGTTAGAAGCTCTGAATTCAATAGAAAGACGCGCCAAGAGACTTATCAATGATGACTCGTTGGTTGATTTGAAGCTGCAGAGCTTGTCTCACCGACGAGAAGTGGCCAGCCTGTCGGTATTCTACAGAATACATTATGGCGAGTGTGCACAGGAGCTGCATGACCTGATCAAACCATCGCCGTTCTATAATGTAACCACCAGACGCTCATACAAGAGGCACCCTCTCACTGTAGAGATTCCGTTCAGTCGCACCAAGCGTTTCCGATCCAATTTCTTGGTGAGAACGGCAGAGGTGTGGAATGCTCTTCCAGAGTCGGTGTTCCCTATGAAATACAACCCGGGGTTGTTTAAGAAAAAAGTGAATAGGTATCTCCTAGGCAGGCGTGCTACATCTTCGACCTCATCATCGCTTCCCATCAGGTGAGATTGTGGTCAAACGCAGGCCTAGTTTGTCATAAAAAAAAAAAAAAAAAACGTCGCCTAGTATGTTGGTATTGGATGGGTCTGGCTTCAATACTCATCAGACTGGTATGGCTTTCCTTATCTTTTGTTTCTTTTATGATTCTTTAAACATACTCTTAGGGGTTCTATAACGAGTTTCTTGCTCGTTACCTATTCTGTTCTTTACGTTTTTTTTAAATGCCACCATATTTCGCCCTATTCGTGGAAGACAGCCACAGTGGTCGTTAGGGCTTTTTGTTTTTATTGCATTTTTTAGTTCTAATAATGCATTTGCATCTATCCATATCCAAAGAAAATTAAAAAACCCTTAATTAGTCTTAAAAAAAGAGTATTTAAAATTTTTGCAAAGAGCCACATAACAATACTGTTCGTCGAATAGACCCACTAACGCCACTGCGTCCGATTTTTGCTGTCGCAAACAGCCACTAACGCCTGCGCGGCCTTATTCCACGTAAAATTGTGTCGTAACGTCTATTAGATTCAAGCGTGAACCGCAATTTTGCCGCGGAAAAGAGCCACAATGGCGATTAAATTGACGTGAACGTGATAAAACTCCGCGGAATACAGCCGTAAGGGACAAAATATGTATAAAAACGTGTATAACAATAAATTAAAAAATATCATCAACTGTCTGTTGTGTCATATATTAATTTAGAATACAAAAAAATATATGTTGTCTAAGAAGTTTTAGAGATAATCAGAAAAAAACCTCCTCCTGAAAACCTAGGGTCTTGTAATTGTGGCTGTCTTCGACGGATACGACGATTTATGGCATTAAAGTTCAAAGTTTAGGAAAATAAAATAAAACAACAACATGCTTCTATGACGTTCCCTCCAAAACTCCAGGTAAAGAGATAATGAGTTACGAGATGAAGCTGGGGTGGGGTAAGGCGGTGGTGATCCCGCCCGTGCCCATCTACATCCCGCCCTCGCTGCAGCAGCCCAGCAAGCCGCCGCCACCCTCCGGACTGCCCTTCAACGCGCAGCCACCGAGACATCTCATCAACAAGGTTCTACAACATTACTATTAACAAATCAAACCAGCTATTCAGAACTCTGTCTGATTCGGAATCTATATCTACGTCTCTGTCATTCTCTATGGAAATGACAGAGACGGAGATATAAATTCCGAATCGAATGAGTTCTGAATACCCATGCAGAACGAATGGAGGAACAGCGCTGGTTTAATTTAACCAACTAATGCTGAGTTGGAACCGGTTTGTGAAAAAAACGAATGTAGTTTTTGATTATTTGTTGTGGTTGATTTTGTCGCAAATAAAAGTATTTCTATGTCTATTATCACATGCACTTCCATCACTTTGACTGCTGAAGCAGCAATCTAGATATTTACCAATATTTATTAAATATTTAATAGAGATTAAGATTTTAGATATTAAAGAGTTTTCAAAGCTAGAGTGAATAGATGTCTCGTAGATCGACGAGCTCCATCCTCGGCCACACCGTCGCTTAACATCGACGAGCTGGTGGTCAATCGTAGATCTATTTTGGGTAAAATAAAATAACAAAAGAGGACAAGCAGGAAGCGGTAGACTGGGAGGTATACCTAAGAAGGCGTTAATGAGTCTCCGACCGTATAGGCAACTGAGTTTCGCAACCAGATGCCAAACAACCTCCTTCCTTTTAGAATTCGGTTAAAAAGAAGACATGATCTTGTTACTCAACAAGGAATTGTGTGAAAGGTGTAAATGAACGATGTATGACAGAGCTCCATACACTTCTGGGCCTTAAAAAATAATTGAAATCAAATAATGTTTATTGTTAGAAACTTCAGAAATCATATTTTCCTAATGTTTGTCAAAACCGAATTTCAATTGATATTCTATTGGACAGATGACCTCATACAAGTGGCGGGAAGACGCTGGATGCAAGCCGCTTCCAATTGTTCTTTTTGGAAATCCATGGGGGAGGCCTATGTCCAGCAGTGGACTTCTTATGGCTGAGATGATGATGATGATGAATTGATATTCCTCACCATGTTTCCTTCGTATTGTTCCTCAGATACCTCGCGTGCGGCTGGGAGATCATTACCCAAATGACCCAGAGGACAGGCAGTGCTATGAAACGGTACTCAAACATTACTCACATATTGAACTTTATTTAATGATCGTAATATTTTTAAGATTTTCGCAATTGTTATTATGGGCCTTATAAGGAAGCTCAAGGTCATTCAACGAGCTATCGAGGGCTATGCTCGGAGTCTCGCAGCGAGATCGAATCAGAAATGGAGATCCGTAGCCGTACGAAAGTCACCGACATAGCACAGTGGATTAGCAAGTTGAAGTGGCAGTGGGCAGTGGCGGTATATAAGTGCCGGGAAGACGCTGGATGCAAGCCGCTTCCAATCGGTCTTTTTGGAAGTCCATGGGGGAGGCCTATGACCAGCAGTGGACTTCTTATGGCTGAGATGCTGATAAAGAGTGGTCACAATCAGTTCATTCAGACTCAATGTATAGGGTTGTTTACCATGAAATATTTTGTTCAATGGGGTATGTGAAGTAATTTCTTAAGTATTTATTTTATTCGCAATTTTGAACTATTTTAAGACAATAAATTCAATATTTTTGTGATTAATGTTATTTGTATATTTTTAAATTTTTGTTGTGGGGTTCGCTGTGATGTGTAAAAGTTGGCCTAGTACTTTTGACTAAACTTTTGTTTGAAACATAAGTATGAAATAAATACCTAAAAATGTACTTTACAGTTACATGCCCCATTTAATTCTTGATAATGGCGCTCATAAGTAATCTTAATTTATGTTTTGCAGATTTTATCTCAGTCGATCGTCAAAGTAGTTGTACCAACGGAACGGTAAGATCTCTGGAACAGCTGGTCTGTTTAACTGATAAATAAATAACATACATTAATAGAAAAACAAATATACTCGACTACATAATTTGGATTACCTTAGTTACGCTTTATATGTTGAGCGTACGTTTTCGCGAGAAAGTATGTACACAGCCTCTGAAATTATTTAAATGACTATTCAAAATTAGATGATTCTTGTAAAAATGTTATTTAAAACGAAAAACTACAATCGAAAAACATAACCTATTTTCGCAGTCGGGTTAAAATGTCGCTACGTCCACCGTGTACAGTTATGGTAAATTTGCACATTATTTGATGAACTACAGCGTGAGAACGTTGTTGTTCCGAAAAAGGCAGAAAATTTGCGCATTACCATGAGATATGATATGTCCAACTTCGCAACACTGGCCGTGGCATCATGATTTTTCTCGACGTATCCGTGGTGTCCCATCTATGTATTTTGTGTCATGACGCAGACCATAGAAATCAAAGTGATGTTTCGGTCTGCTTCGGCACTTTTGCGTTGATAGTAACAAGATGCCGATGTGTGTGGTAGGAACATCTTGATGCTGATCCACCGCATGATCGAGTTCGTGATCCGTGAGGGGCCCATGTTCGAGGCGATCATCATGAACAAGGAGATGAACAACCCCTTCTTCCGGTTCCTGTTCGAGAACCAGTCGCCCGCGCATGTTTACTACAGGTACTGTGCCCTCGCTACACAAACGGATATTAACCAAGTTAACTTGCAAGTTAACTTGGTTAATAGGTTAATATCCGTTCGTTTAGCGAGTTATTAATCAAGTTAACTTGGTTAATAAGTTAATATCCGTTCGTTTAGCGAGTTATTAATCAAGTTAACTTGGTTAATAGGTTAATATCCGTTCGTTTAGCGAGTTATTAATCAAGTTAACTTGGTTAATAAGTTAATATCCGTTCGTGTAGCGAGTTATTTTGTAATTTGTCGTTGATATTTACCAAGTTAACTTGCCGAATAACGGATATCAACTATTAACCGGTTAACTTATCGACTGAGAGATATAAAAAAAAATACATCATAACCAAGCTAAGTAAAGTGTTATGTTAACTCTGGACAATGTTACTTCCGGTCAGTTCTAATATCCGTTAGCACTTTCTCAATTTGTTGTTTCGTGTTACAGGTGGAAACTATTTTCAATGCTGCAGGGGGACTCTCCCAAGGTGTGGAATTTAGATGACTTCCGCATGTTCGCAGGTATGAGTTCGAGTTATAATCATGTAAAATACAAATGTGTAAGTTTAAAATTTGCGCACAAAACAACGGCGGACAAAAATGGTTTCGGATTTTGGCGGGAACGATAAAGGAACATGTTGTCGCTATGCTTTTACTTGAAAAACTATCACCACAAAGCTTAATATCGTAAACGGATCCCTGAATTGAAAAATGGTTGTACCTATCCAACGATACCCCACGATGGGGTAGATGAGAAAATATAATTCATTCCCACTACGTGCACGGGAGGTACTCCGAAAGATTATTTTTTTCAAGATTTTATTCCACGACTTTTTTGGCATAACTGCCATGCCAAATTACAGATTTATTGCGTATATTTTACGTAATGATAATAATTATAAGAGTTTCTTGTTTACTACGGAACCCTAAAAATCTAAAAATGACGAAAAGGCATAAAAGTACTGTATCCAATTGCCGTTAAACCTGTTAAACAACAATAAATATGTTTTCTAATTAAAAATTCTAGTATGTGTGTTGTGCAGGCGGGTCCGTGTGGCGCCCCCCGGTGATGAACCTGTACACAGCGGGGATGCCGGACGAGCTCATCGAAGAGGAGGACGCCAAGGAGAATATCCGCGGCACTCTCTCCAACAGGTTAGCGCGAACTTGTATCAACACTTACAACACGGAATATCTATGAATTTCATAGGAATAAGTTGAGAGCTTTAAAAATATAATTTTGAAAATTGCCGATAGATGGCACTCATAGACACGACGTTCACATTATACTCTATGAAACTTGGTTTCTAAACGGAACATAATAATTTTAAAATGTATTATTTCTATTTATACACGATAAATTTTTTTTAAACCAAAAATACCGATTGGAAGCTGCTTGCATCCAGCGTCTTCCCGCCACTTGTATGAGGTCATCTGTGCACCAATATTTATGTACTTATTTATTGATGTATATTGCAGCCAGCGCGACCGTCTCGAGGAGTTGATCCGCGCGCTGAGTCCGTCCCGCAGCAGCGTGGCGGGCGCCATGGCGTGGTGCCTCGAGCACGCGGAGGCGGCCAGCGAGGTGGTGCGCTGCATCGCAGAGTCCCTCTCCGGGGCCGACACGGTGCCGGCCAAGCGCGTGGCGCGCCTCTACCTGCTCTCCGATATACTACACAACGCGCAAGCCAAGCTGACCAACGCGAGCGCATACAGATCATGGTACACCCTACCTACCTATTACTTCCTCACTTTTTTTTTATTTGACAAAATTAATCTTCACAGACTCCAGGGTCGCTGCACCGCGTATCTATAGTTTAGAATTTTAGGGGTTTTTCAGTTTTCTAAACTTAAAAATTCCCAATGGAAAATGTGGAATGCGCTTCCTGATCGGGTCTTTCCGGATATAATCTGGGTATCTTCAAATCGCGAGTGAATAGGTTCCTTCTAGGCAAGCGCGCTCCACCGTCGATCGCAACAGTCGCTTAACATCAGGCGAGCTAAGGCCTTACTCAAAAACTTTACTTTGATCAACGTCTCAAATTCTCCGTCTTTTACGTGTCAGCGAGAAGTTGACATAATATGTTGAGCATTACTCAAATTTGAGTAACGTTTTTCGGTAAGACCCTTAGTGATCAAGCGTAAGCCGAATTAAACAAGTATAAGGTTAAAAAACCCAAAAACCCTCGACGAAAAAAAAACGGCAAACCGATTTTGATGAAACATAGCTAAGATAACATTCCCGACTTTCAAACAAAAAATTGTATGCCACAGACAGACACGTCAAACTTATAGCACCACGTTATAGTCGTTTTTGCGTCGGGGGATTAAAAAGAACTCGTTGGATGTGATATTTGATGTTTGACAGCATCCAAGGGCACCTGATAGAGATAATGCGTCACCAGCACACGATGTGGTCAGGGCTGAGTGCGCGGCTGCAGCGCGAAGGGTTCCGCGCGCGGGTGACGCGCGTGCTGCAGGCCTGGGCTGACTGGGCCGTCTACCCCACCGACTTCCTGCTCAAACTGAACGATGTCTTCCGGGGGGAGGACAAGGTATTATTTATTTATTTATTTCATTAGTACGGTCATAACCAATTACACTAATTCAAATAAGTACCTAAGTAAAGTAATTTAAAATAACAATGATAATAATAGTGGCCTTAATTAAAATACAAACAAATTAAATGTGAAGAACTAACGCCATGAGATTTCTCAATTTGTCAAAAATTAGTATGTCAGTGTTGGTATTCACACAATCCTCTCACAAAACATCAGACACTCAGACAAACACAACTTCCATTCATCACAGAACACATCAAATTTAGGGTTCGCATCCAGAAGAGAATTGAGTGCAGAGAGGGTACGTGGGATAGGCGATCTTGAACGAGCAACGGTCCGACTAGTTAGAACAGCAAATAACTTATGATGCCTGCTTCGTACACAACACACAATAAACAGCAAAATAGACGTCTCTAGACTTCTCAATCTAAATTAGGCTTTTCGCGCGGCGACGTCGCACGTGGTGGGAAGTGATTGTAGAACACAATAAATAAAGATACAACACGATAAACAAAGTATGTGTGGTACCTCAGATGTTCATATGTAGCGTTACAAGCGTACATTTAATATGCCCGCATATGCGGATCTGTCTTATACATCAAAATGATCGAACCAAGTGCCGTTGGAACAAAATTGACTTGAAATACCTATGAGTTAGAAAAACCAGGTGAAGGGCGCGACACGTCAGTCCAAACAACAAGCTAGTTACGCACTCATTTATTGTATTCGCAAATGAAGGTGGCGCGGTCACAGCCGCGCCTATAGCAACTAACTATATATATAACACTATGTCTTGAGATTTTATCAGAGCTATAATTCCATAGGTTTCATTTCGTTTGGTAACAACGCAGCTTTGGCTCAAGAAGTGCATGAACGCCCGCATTCGAACACAAATATTTTGGAATCTGTTAGAATATGAGATATATGACAATTTTTTTAATTTGTTAGTTACGGCCACGGTTTATTATTAAGCTTTCGCGACTTCAACACCGCGTACCGCAGATGCGCGTTTGTATGCGTACCGCAGAGCCGCACGCGTGCCCACCGTCACGGTTGATGTATATATTCCCAGGAGAGCGAGGCGGTGTCTGGCGACGCGGAGGGAGAGGCTGGCGAGGCGTCCCCGGCGCACTCGTCCGCCTCGTCAGGCTCGTGGGAGGGAGGCTCGCGCGGCCCGCTCGACGGCGCCGCGCTGCGCCGGCTCGCCGCCACGCGACACGCGCCGCTTGCGCCTGCGCCGGACATCGACGGCGAGCCCAGTATGTATACACACACACACACATGCTCTACGATGCTTGTAGAAACAACCAACGCCGGTCTGCCGTTGGCATTGACGTATATGAGCGCCTACAACCTAAACGACTTGACCGATTTTGATGTGCGAGAAGTCGTTAGATTCGTCTTCACTCCCGGAGTGTCATAGACTATATTTTTTTTTGTAAAAATTATAGTACAACCCTCGCAAAAACAAAAATATGCGTTTTTTCGTAATCTCCAAAGAACTTTTTCGTAATAGATATACAAGTGATTTTACTAGAATTATTCTAAAGAATGCGCGTTTGTAACCTTTTACAGCGATTCTAAGCATACTTTCTCACAAAAAACGTACACTCAACAGCGTATCAAGCGTAACGAAATCGTAAGTTAGACTGCAAATACCTCTTTTCTGGAGTCCGGTATTCTGTTTTTGTTTTAATATAGATATTTGAATAAATTAAATTATTATAATACATAACCAGTGATGTGTTCGTTAGTAGTGGACGAGGACATAGACGGCGTGCCGATGGAGGCCTCCCCGGAGGGCGGCGGCACGGGTGGGTTCGTGCCCTCGCGCTGGGAGAGCGTCGAGCCCGCTGCGGAGGCCTGGCCCGCGCCCGCGGCCCCGCCCCCCGAGCCCGCGGAGAGGCACGACGAGGACACGCCCACCACGCCCGCCCCACTGGACACGTGAGCTATTCATATATTTCACTATTCACGTCACATATCAAGAACGCTGGTTTGTTTACGTTTACGAACAAACGGCGTTTTGTTACGTGACGGGAACTTTACCACAATAAGACAAGCATCACTAGCTTCCAGTAAACTCACCAACACTTTACTGAAGAGTGACGGGGACTCCACCGAGACTAGATAGGATATATGCGTGTTTTTTAGGGTTCCATACACCAATAGGAAAAAACGGAACCCTTATAGGATCACTTTGTTGTCCTTCTGTCCGTCCGTCGGGTGTCAAGACCTTTATCTCGGGAACGCGTGAAGGTATCGAGTTGAAATTAAAACCATATACGCAGATCCATAGTATCTTGATGCAGAAAGAAAAATAAAGTTTCTAAGTTTTCGTAAAAAAAAGTTACAGCCGAATATATCGTAAAAAACGCACATTTCGACACTCACAGGGGAATCAAAACCTATGGGGTACTTACTTCCCGTTGACCTAGAAAAATGAAATTTGGCAAGAAGCGTGTTTGAGTACACATACAGGATAAAAAAGAAGCGCGATTTTGTTAGAGTACTCATATAGGAAAAAAACCGAAAACTGGTAATTTTTTATTTAATCACAAAAAAATTGTGTGTGCAAGGAATGAAGGGCCAAATTTTAAAGTGAATTAACCGTATCATGTGGGGTATCATTCGAAAGAGCTTCAGTAACATAAGCTAAAACAGGTTTTTAAATATTTTTACCATGTATATTTTTCGGTTTATGAAGGAAAATATAAAAAAAAATGATTTCCCCCTTTATCTACTATAGTTTGTACGGAACCCTCGGTGGGCGAGTCTGACTCGCACTTGTCTGGTTTTTTTTTTCATAGGAATAATAGTTTTTATTGATAACTTACTAAAATGTAATATATATATTTTTTTAGGGTTCCGTACCTCAAAAGAAAAAAACGGAACCCTAATAGGATCACTTTGTTGTCCTTCTGTCTGTCTGTCTGTCCGGGTGTTAAGACCTTTATCTCGGGAACGCGTAAAGGTATCATGTTGAAATTAAAACCATATACGCAGATCCATAGTCTCTTGCTGCAGAAAGAAAAATCAAATTTCTGTTTTCGTAAAAAAAAGTTACAACCGAATATGTTGTAAAAAACGCAAATTTCGACTCAACTGCGGGATGCAACTGGTATTTATATGATTGGAATTGATTCATCATCATCATCTCAGCCACACGAAGTCCACTGCTGGACATAGGCCACCCTCATGGACTTCCAAAAAGACCGATTGGTAGAGGCTTGCATCCAGCGGCTTCCCGCCACTTATATGAGGTTGTCAGTACATCTCGTGGAATTGATCACAAAAATTTAATATTCCCATGTTTTTTTTATGAGACCTCCTCTGTGATTTCCCATATTATTTTAATAAAAACTAATCCAATGTTGATTGAGTTTCCGGCAGCCTAGTGGTGAGACCGTCTGACTTGCGATCCGCAGGTCCTGGGTTCGAATCCCACGGCACGCACCTCTGTCTTTTCGAAGTTATGTGCGTATTGTTGATTGCCGCCAACTTCAATCGGTGAAGGAAAACATCGTGAGGAAACCTACATGTCTGAGAGTTCTCAATGATCTTGAAGATGTGTGAAGTCTGCCAACCCGCACTTGGCCAGCGTGGCAGACTATGGCTTAACCCTTCTCACATTGAGAAGATGGCCCGTTCCCAGCAGTGGGACAGTTTGTACAAACAGGGCTGATAAAAAAAATAAAAAAAATCCAATGTTTCTGTATATGAATAGTTTGAAAAGAAAGAAAGATAGAACGTTTGAAAGGATGAAGATATCAGTTATCTAACCACTATAAGTATTAGTGTGCAAGCATTACTGTATTTTAATTGGGAACTTTATATATCTCGATATGACTACATAGCACACGGATATAACTAGATCGCTTTATGACTTAACATCGATACTATGATTATAATATCGGCCATATTATAATCATAATATCGAAAATTCAACATCTTATATCTGAGTGACGAGCGCAGTCCATCGCTACACAAGATTTTGATTATTTCAAAGAAGTTCGAATTACTGGGTATTGCTATCCAGAACTAGCTAACGTGAGACCTAATATCGCAAGCACCTTGCTTATCTCGTCTCATAATTGTGTAAAAAAATTACGATTGTAGAATATATTCAGCTAGAGAACTAATGTGGCATTGAGGGCGCTGCTGTCCTTATTTCAATGTTTTGTTCACTCGAGACCACAGAATAGATAAATAAATATTGGAGGTCATATTCACACAACACCATCCAGCAACAAATTAAGCAAAGTACTATTGGAACAAGATAGCTGATAGAATACTTAAATACTTTTTTTATAAATACATACATACATATGCTACATATATACACCCAGACACAGAACAAACATTCATGCTCAGTAGAAATGTTTGGATGGGGATAGAAACTACGACCCACAGCTCAGAAGGCAGACATGCTACCAATGAGTTATGAGGCCTGAAAGCCTGAGGTCGAATACCACAGTAATACATACTTTCAGACGTTAGTGCACGTGCTTTGCCAAGATTGTTCTATATTTGACCGTTCGTGTAATACATTGTCGCAGCAGTAGCAGCAGCGGTGGTGCAGGCGACGAGCGTCTCCTGTCTCGTACCAGACTGCGCGAGATCGAGGTGAAGGTTCTGCAGTATGCGGACGAGCTGGAGGCAGGACGGCGCGCGCAGCGGCCCGGCCTCTCCACGCAGGCGCAGCTTGCGCACTACCGGAGGAAACTCATCAAGAAGGTACGTCGTGTGACCTGGGGCTGTACCACAAGTGTTCAAGCAGTCTTAATATTACTTTGACTTTTGTCTCGCTATTTCTACAGTTGAGAGAGCAAGACAAAGGTCAAAGTAATATTGAAATAAGGTTTCTATTACGATTGTGGTAACCCTGTTCGCCTCGCCTTTCCAACATAGAAAAGTTCACTCCTTATATTGCCTTGAGAGCAGCTAACCCGCTGTACTTTCAATACAAGAGCTCTTATGTCTTTATGAAATAAAATAAAAAGCTATTCAAATTTGTTGTTATAACAGATATCTTGAGCAATAGATCTCTATTGAAGATATAATTTAAAACTATGAGGCATAAATCCACCTCCAAAAGTCAGTTTTATACACAATCTTACGCCGCTTATGAGCATGTTGCTCAGAAATTATAAATGTAAAAAAATAATTCGATGTGAACTTAGCAAATATATTGGAAATTCCAAATAACCAACATTGTTACTATAAAGTTATCAAGATTTTACAAAAGCACGTATTTTATACGGGTTCACGTCGGATGTGTGTATTCATTGAACTGTCTATTAATTTATTAATATAAATATTATCTGCCCTAGTAGCCGTGGAGACTTACTTCAAGACTAAAAATCATTAGGATCCCACGTATCAATTATGAATTGTTTATAATTTCAGGCGCTAAAAGAAATGAAGGAAGCTAAGGAAGAAGTTTTGGAATCTCCAGACGTGCGGAAAAGAATGTCGCCCGAAGAAGATACTTACTCGTAAGTGATTCGCAAAGTTTGTTGTTTCTGACTTTTAATGTGAGTTACAATGTTGGACTGATGACCAATCAAAGCTCTTATTTTCGAAAATAACAGCTGTCATTGCTTGTCAGGCTACAAAGAACGTTGTACATCTACTGTTTCTTTATTTCAGATCATCATCCAAAAAGTCTAAGAAGTCGAGGGAACCGACATTATCGCCGCCCCCGAAACGCTCAAGACACGCGTGAGTAATAATTTCGTTAAGCGTTTTAGTTTTTTTTGCTTTTTTTTTGTTTATTTTTTTGCTAATGATTAACATTATTTCATTCCTCAGGAGATCGCGTACGCGGTCACGGTCCAGAGAGCGAGAGAGGGAAAGAGAACGGGACCGCTCACGGGAGAGAGAAAGAGAGAGGGAACGCGAGAGAGAGCGAGACAGGGAGCGCGACAGAGACAGACGAAGACGGTCTCCGGCCACGCCCCCTAGTCACCATCATAGGAAACACGCCAAACATGCCAAATACAAATATTAGAACAAATGTAGCAAATATACAACAGTGTATCAGATATTTGATTTTTACAAACGTGTAAACCTTGATAGGTATGTATTTAATAAAATAATAAAAAAATGAAAGTACTGAATAAATGTGATTTTTATTTATAAGTAGGTAGCATTAGAAGTCTGTGTAAACAAGATACTTCCCACTATTTAGTCAAATAAGTAATTTTACTATCAGACTGTTACTCACAGTGTATGTACTAAGTCGGAACGAACAAGTATAGCAACACCCTGGCCGGTGTCATCGCTACGCCTGCCCGTGCGGTAGCAGGCGTACCCAGGTATATTAAGATTGAGACGTTTGGTTAGTCTTGTTTCGCAGAGTGCAATGATGTCGGCTTTTAGTTTACTTAAGGCAAGTTCAGAGAGTTCCCTTTGTTTTTTGTGAACACCTTCGGCATTCCAGTACACTACTCGCAATTCCTGGCAGCTAGACAATAGTCGCCGAGATGATACAAGATTTAAATTACTTTGTCCATGAAAGTTTTACAATGTTTGAATTCCTGCTTGATTGAACTGAACGGATGGTTGATAAGATTTCTCACATTTCGACAGTATCAAAGTCGTGTACGTAGGTGTTTTCCAGAAGCATCTATATCGACAGCATGCACGGTTTGTTTGGCATATAAGGTATCAGGGGTCTTACTTAGTAATGGGCTTTTTTGTCTCCAGACGGAAGCTTAGACGGCTTTGCGTTGGACGTGTTGTATCTTCTAGATTAGTTTCATTCCCCGACCCATAAAGAGGGAAGTCACAATTCTGACGTGTGACGGTCTGTAGTCTGAGGTTTCAAACGGATCGACCGATTTTATAGTTTTTATTTATTTAAAAGTGAATTTGATGCACCGTCCTTTACTTCACTTATAACAAAATCTTAAAAAATCTTAAGGTTAAAGTTTCTAAACTTACTTTAGATAGAGAACTATCGAGGCAAAACACAGGAACTAACATTTGTAAGGATATACTACTGTGGTATTCTGTGATCTCTACTGAATGAGATAAGGACAGCAGCGTGTCTCAATGCTAAACCTTCTTTGAGGGCTGGGTGCGATAATAATCTTACTTACTAACCGTCTTACTTGTAAACGCTCAATAAGCGCATTTTATTTAGCGTGACAGTTCCCCTCTGATAGAAGTTGACAAGTCCTTATTCAGTGAATAAGACTAACGCGTTTATAAGTACCCGGTAATTTAAAGACGAAAGTAACTGTTGTATTTTCACGATCAAACGGCTGAACCTATCGTTATGAAATTTTGTATAGAGATCTAACGTGAAAATGAACATTACTGTATTAATTTATCATCAGCATCATCACCGTTTCCATCACTTCGTGGCGTGTAACCACAGAATAACCACAGCTAGTTGAAAATAAAACAGATTTAGTAAGTTTATACTTTTATTCGATTCCGTAATTTTCATACCATTAACTAAAAAAACCACTAAATTTAAAATTATAGGTACATCATAAAAATGCATAAAATCAATCGCGATTCGATAAAAAGATCCTGATGATTAAAAAACAGTAAAATTTGGCCGAATTTCATATTGTGACATGTATAGAGAGCTTCGATCTTTGTAAACATGTATGATGTAAAAGCAGTCATGTTTACAAAAATCCTGTAAAATATTTCTAAATAGCTGTTTATTGCGCTCGATTACATGACTAGCTACTAAGCGCTTTTGCTAACAGTACTCAGTGAAATCTAGTTTTCTTCTATCTAAGATATATAATTCACTAATTCTTTATTGTATTAAATAATTATTGATTGTAATCATTCTACAGAATGCTATTTCATATAAATGGGTTTCTTACAACATGTCTTGTGATGTGAAAAATATCTCAAGTAGCAGAAAACTGGATTTCAAAAAATTATGCGATCCGCCATTTTATACATAACGAAACGAGAGAAAGAATAGATACAAAAAAAATATATATATATGAAATTTTGGGCGGAATTTACCAATCAAGATTTTGATCAGAAGATGACACTCGTTTCAATAGCATTAATGACGGTGTATTTATTTAATGATGAGACGAATAAGTCGCTTGATGTTTCCTACATCAGCCACATTAAACTAACCCTACCTAAATTCCATCTATATTGCTCCAACTAGTTACAAACTAGCGTGATTAAGATCTTCAATAACATCTTTAGTATACAATAACATTTTAATATCTTTGTGTTAATTAAGCGCACTCTTAGCCTCAAGCATTCTTCCAACTCATTATTCATCGTTTTTTTTTTAAATTACATCGTATTTCTTATATATTTTGATAATTCAAACATCTGCATTGGAAAACCCATAAAAATATTAAAATCTCCGGTTATAGTTTCGACCACAGTAGGCGGTCTTTTTCAAATGGAGCAACAAATACTTAACTTTTGATCGACATCTCGCCTGAATTTCAATTAACAACATAATATATGCGTGACGAGATGATCAAAATAAACTAATTAAAACTAATGAAATAATACTGAGAAAAGGGAAACATTAATCCACAAAAAATAATAACATAACATAAAATCTGCGTAACAAAATGTAATAAATCTGTAGAGATACAAAAACTAAAAATGATTATTCATAGCCATTCACTCGTTGGTTTTATATCTAGTATTAGTATACTTTATAAAATTACAGCTAAATACTTTGTTTAATTTGACTGTTCTTTTATTGTCTACCCTGAAATTAAAAAAAGCTATTTTACGAGTAAAATTGTTTAGTAGAAGGCTGTAATTAAAGCACATCGGACTTTTAGAAATAACTACATTATGTAGAGCTTTGTCTCTCTCACTTATACTTTCATGCTTCGTGCGAAAGGGACTATGCTCTATACTATATAGTTCTATCAAATTTTCGATGTGCAATACATATTACCGAGTAAATTATGACAAAAACGTCTTAAAATATAATGATATAATGTCATTAATAATGACGTAGATAATACATGCCATAATAATTTGTAGTTTCTACGACACAACTTAGTTTGTTCCAACAAATTGCGAGTATGTTCAAGACTGTACTAAGGGAGGGTACATCTAATCTGTTTAAGGCTGTTCTATACCGTATGTTCTAAACTACCCGTAGCGAGGAATGTATAAAAATATAATTATTTGAATCACAGATATAAACATATTCCAAAGTATATAAAAGTGTATCCACACTTATGGATATTAATCTGATGATATCCCCGTACATTGCGAAAATTGCAACGTTGAAAATAACTGTCCGTAAGGGCTAGAGTAATAGGGCCACAGATATTATACTGCGGCCGAATGAGTAGGTAAATAAATTTTTGAGATATTTATTTTATGCTTTTATTTGAAACATATGAACTATAATTTGAATACATATTTATTAGCGATTTATGTCGTCTTTACAAAGTTTTTTTAGTGGGGCGAGCGCTTGTGACATCAAAAACTACGCTTAGTCCTTTTGACTAATGATTTATTTTTAGTTTATAAAATAATAAGACAAGACAATTGGTCAAAAGGACTAATGTTCAATTACTGAATTAAAATGCTTAAAAATATAAAAACGGAATTAAACTTTGAAATAAATTTCTTAATATAATTTAAGATTTGAATTAAAGCATAAAATAAATAGATAAAAATTACGTTACATACCCATTACATGTCCTATTATAATACATTACTAGAGTAAACATAATATTCAGTTTTATTGTACGTGGATACATGGATAGTGTTGCTGCTTTTTGCTTATTTCCCAATACAACATTGGTAATTTTGGTATCTAATGTATTAAATAAATTTTTGTTGGTAAAAAGTATTTATAAAAAAGTTCAGAAGGAGCATTATTCTTGGCTCGTATCGAAATACGAAAACTTTATGTCTAATTTTCAATGACAAACGCAATGCGGTTAGTAGTCGCAGCGAATAACGCCCCAGACTTCGAGTTAAAAGTTAAGAGGAGAAATCTACCACAAAATTACGTGACTTTTGTAAGTTAATTTTGAAACGCGTCCATTGACTTAAAATTGGCTGGTTGTATTCCTTGTGCGTTAGATAGAATAAGGCTTACCTAAGTCTTGTAGATGATGAAACATTCAATACCTTGTTTATAATACAGTAGAGCAACCAACGTATCTGTGAAATGGAGTCGGGAAGTAGTTCACAAAGAAAATCGACAGTGGGGCCAATTCTATTACACAGTACAGTCCAGTCAATTTAGTTTAAGTTTTAGTGAGCGTATAATAGAATTAGCCCTGTTATCGACTTTGTACATTGTTTTTTTTTAAAGTGATACTATACTTAACTATTGATATTGTCGTAGAAAGCTCAAACAATTCAACATTAAATGGAATTCGAACTCGATTCATCCAGTGTTAAAATATACGAATGGTTTCATTTTAACTGACAAAACAAAGGTGGCGCCACCTGTAACATACACGATGAGTTTCACAGATATGTAGATTATTCTAGAACTATTCTATTAACACTAACCACAATAAACTATGTGTCTTCTTTAAACGAATCACAGGGATTTCCAGCTAAGCTAAGGCTGCTACATTGGTACATATAATACTACAGTGTGTATATCAACTACAAATATAGTATAATGGCTAAGAATTATTCGTACACTAACATAATAATTTTAAAGAAATAAACCGAAACTGCCAATTAATTTTAAATTTTGGTGGGGATTGAAATAGGACGCTCTGTCCCTTTCTAGCGAAACGAGTGTGAAAGGAAGAAGAAATCGCCGCCTAATATTTATTACTATAATTGTTCAATTATTCTATGGTCTATATATGTCTGAATAATACAAAATGCCCAGACATAACGAAAGATTTGGCACTTGAAGAATAACATGCCAGTCTTAGAAATTCACACAGTCACTTGCATTAGTCATTTCATTACTTCGAGTCACTGACCTACGCCCAGGACTGGTTGCTGTCAAACTTCATTCATACTAACAATAGTTCATTTTGGTGCAGAAAACTAGATTCGCGGACAGTCGATATCTGTCATATATATACATGGCAGCCATGAAAATTGCGCACACGCCACTTTTGAAATTGATGTGCCAACAAACTGTCATTTCAATGGGTCTAGCAAGTCCAGTCCTTACAAAAAACAATTGCAAGTCAGTGGTTTCGGCTAAAAATTGATTAATTGGCCACATATAAAGGATTATTACACGTTTATCAATGTTTTGTACGAATAATTCTGCATTAAATAACATGCTTCTAACAATCTTACTCGAACAAGGCAATTCGTTTAACTAGCTGAGACCCACATTCATCTACTAGGACGATTATATTTTGTTATAATAATTATCTACATGATACCAAAAAGAAATATTCAATTTTGTACCAAATATGATTCACGAATGTATGTATTGTCTTTAATTTTAACTACACTTATGCTCATGAATATTATTGAATGAAATATCTTCCTTTCTAATTACAGTTTATGTTATCTATATTATTGTACATAGTTAGCTAACTAAATTAGGCCTTACACGTATTATTTTGTTCTGTTTAATACTTGTTTTCTAATTGCATTGTGACTGACTATTCGATATTTATTATTTATTACACACAAGAAAAAAAGCCGACGAATTGAGAACCTCCTCTTTTTTCGAAGTCGGTAAGAAAGGTAATGAATTGTCTTTTTTGTATATTTTTAACCGACTTCCAAAAAGGAGGAGGTTCTTAATTCAACTGTATTTTTTATGTTTGTTCAGCGATTACTCCGTCAATTATGAATTGTTTTTGATGATTCTTTCTTTATTTGGTAGGTAATACTTCAGAGGTGACCCCATATAAATTTTATCAAAATCGGCTCAGTATTTTGGTTCTTATAACAAAATAACCATGTTTTTTCGGTTCATACAAGTACACTAAATGCGTATTTTGAAGTCGGTTTTTTCAGTTTTTTAAAATATAATTATTTGTTCTCAACACTAAGTGAAAATAAGAGATTTCGCAAAGTTAAAAGCAAAAAATCGTATTCGTCAACAATAATTCTGGTCAGTATAACTTATCTAAGCGTCTTCAATATACTCGTATAACGACAGCAGTGCAAGTGGCTTACCATTAAGAGTCTTACCGAAAAACGTTGTTCTGATCAATCAATGCTTAACAACCAAAACAAGCAAACAACCCGCGAACAAGCAAAATGTGGAATGCCCTTCCTCGGAAGGTTTTCCCGCCGAGCTTCAACAAAGAGAGTTTTAAAAAGCGTGTCTACAAGCACCTTTCCGGGTTAGCAAAGCAACAGTAATGTCTGTGATGTTGCAGTTGTCCATAGGCGCCGGTTATCGCTTACCATCAGGCGAGCCGTCTGCCTTTTTGCTTCACCTAATTTTATAAAAAAAAAAACATATTTTGTCTAATTCTCGCTGATAGATAGATACACATGCGAAAATAAGACAGAATTTGAGATATTGATCAAAGTTGAGTAACGTTTTACGGTAAAGTTATAACTCATAATGGACAAAGCCAGTGGACATTCATATCACCACATACAAAAAAAAAAACGGAAAAAAAAAACGATCGTTCGTTCATTCTGTATTTAATCTTCATCTCATTATCCAAAGTGAGCCAACATTGATCTCGGTAATTTCTTTTATAATCGCTTCGACTTTTCTCTTGCTTTCTTGACTGCAGAAAAAAAAGAGCCACCCTTGAAGGGCATAAGAGAGAAAATTTACTACTGCAGTCAATTTTTGGATCTGTTTCAAGGAAAAGACACGTTGGCGCATTGTAAATCGATTGCCTTCCCTCGCCCCGCGAATTTTCTAACAAAGTGCGACCAATCGGAATCTGCCCCCTCCACAATCTCAATAACAATTATTTCAAAATATTGAAAGTAAACATTGAAACCAAAGTAATAACGTTGGTTTCCTTCTCTCTCTTTCTAATCTTTTTTGAGGGAACAAGTCAAAAGCAAAGGTAAAATTAAGACAGCTGTAACTCTTGTGGAACGACCCTTGTACTGCACACAAATATTCGTATTCACGCGTAGTCTGTGGTTTAATTGTCTACTAACTATACCTAACATGTTGTCCACATTTCTATACACAACCTCGTCGGCAATACGTCAACAATTTACAATACTACATCCATAGCTCTACATTATTGACCACGACACTGCAATCGCTAGCAATTTTATTATAATTGAGATTCCTTGTTTCACTATTTCTAGTTAATTTTTATATGCTTGCCGACTGCAAGCACAATGCGTTAAGTCGCACGTAGAAGCGTCCATGCGTACGTAGAGGCGTCTGTGCGTATGTAGAGGCGTCTGTGCGTACGTAGAAGCATCAGTGCGTACGTAGAGGCGTCTGTGCGTACATAAAGGCGTCTGTGTGTGCATAGAGGCATCCGTGTGTACGTAGGTGTCCCTCGGTACATATAGGCGTCAGTGCGTACGTAGAATCGTCCGTGCGTACGTAGAGGCGCCCGTAGACGCGTACGTGCGAATGTAGAGGTGTACGGTGCGTGCGCATCGTGTCCGCACGCGGGCGGCGCGCGTGTCACCGCCAGGCGCGGCGCGGAGAAGTGCGGGAGCGCGCGGGCGCGTACGCAGCCTCCTCCGTCTGTCATCTCGGCTTGCGTATGCGCCAGCATTTTATGCGGCCGTCGCTGTGAAATAATAACGTTAGTTTATTAGATTGTATTGCCGATTTTGATTATGTACTTATTCAACAAGTGCTGATTTTAGTCATTAAATTCGTTCCGTTTTAGTTTAACGCCATACATGGTGCTGAACCAAGCCTTTTTTTAGAGATCTACTAAAAAAACGATTATATATAGATGTAGCACTTGATAAACCTGTCTTTGAGTTAGTCTATAAATAGCGTTAAATCTAGTTAATTTAAATGCCATAGTATTTTAGATTAGTGGATTCGATTCCATCATATCTAATTTTTAAGCAAATTTGACGCTCTAGAAGCTTTGAACTTCTCTATTTTTTAACCGATAAGAATTACGTATTTCTATATAACGCCAAGCGAAATGCGTTTTCGTTGTAATTTTTGATAAAGTTGCATTTTTCGAACAATAATAGTGCAAATACAGTGTCTACATTCACCTCAGGGTGACGACTGATCGGCATCATAGTTTAGCACTAGCAAGTAGGTACGCACGCACGCTCTGATTGGCTGTTGATTGTCATTTTTTTAATCAATAGCTAATGAACCGCCCATTCATAGCAAACAAGCTTGTCATAAACTCTGACGAACACCAGACACCTCAAAAATAAAAATAAACTGTCTAAAAATGGTACAATACAGTACGTTAGTCACTACACTAAAAGCTACAATGGTTAGTTATCACATGAATGATGTGTGTACAGTCGCACAGAGAAAGCAGTTAAACTGTGCGTATAGATGCATGGTATATGTGAAGCGGCGGCGACGGCGTGGCTCCATCCCGACACAAAGCTGTGCGGAACTCTTACGGTGTTTATCCAGAGCTAAACTATGTAATTAAGAATGCATCTGATTTCGACCAATAGGATCACTTGATTTCCAAAGTCATAAGGCTATAAAAAATAAAGCGATATCGGACGCAGCCTCAAGTACATTTAGTAAAGATCTGGTGGAAAAGCACCCTTAAGCGCAATACATATCAAACCTGCCTTTATGTTGGCAACTTCGCCGCCATAGGCCCGACTTATCCCGGGCTGTGTCGGCGGCTCGACGGGTTTGGTGTGTATTGTGCTTTAAGGTAGCGACTGACTGGTATTCAACGGAATATATTGGGAGTAGTAGTTTGCTAAGAATGAGCGATTCATCAATCAATCGCTCGTTCTTGGCCTACTATATTAACGGGCTGCTTGAATAGTTTTTAATCGTCTAATCTAAGCACCCCGTTCGTGCCAAATTTTGCTCTCAAGAAATCCCGACGAACGTCAGTCAATAAACACCTTAAAAACCCTAGAGAAGCTTGCCCACAGAGCGCTTTACAAAATAACCTAATTAGGAATTAGTTTTTTTTGTACATTTCATTCCTTTTCCCCCTTTCACTCTTTTAAAAATTACAGAAGTGGAGAAACAAAAGAAGTCATACTTATTTATTATTTATTTATTTATTTATTTATTCAATTAGCACCGCTGAACTAATACTTGAAGGATTAATAAAAATTGCAAGACAGAATAATTCAATTTCCAACATTAAAATGTAAATGAATTTAGAAAAGCTACGTGCACGTTCTTTGAAAGTATTTTTAGTGATCATATTAAAAGATGAAAAGAAGACAAATGATAACATTTAGAACTTGGTGTTGATGACATACAGGATATAACAATGATGGAGGTACTGTGAAGGACTGTCATACTCTTCAATCTTAACAATTTTAGCTTTAGCTATGGGGCCACGATCCACGAATTCAAAGTAAAAGAGTAGTCTACACGGCTAAGAACGATTTTTGTATTTTAATATGATGTTGTTTGTTATACTTTCAAGAGGAAATATGTCTAAAGCTGCTACAATATACTTTATAATAATAATTTTTAGAACATTTATTGTAAAATATTTTTTTTGTTAGAGGAGACTACGAAAAAAATGCATTTTCTATTCGATGTATGCCTATGACACTTCAAAAATCAGCTGGTTCTTACAACCAAATTGACTTTTGACAAAATATGTGGAACAGTTGATATTTTTATTTTTGATATCAGATTTGGTCGCACTAAAAGTAAGTTATTAAAAGGTGCAACGAAGAGTAGAACTACTCCTTACAGTCCATCCATGTTACACCTGTAGCTAGAAAGTTGAGGGCAAAATAGACATGCTGGGGTTAGTCACTGCGACAGCGAAGAAAAAAGAAAACAAAACAAAAGAGAAAATCGTTCTGCAACCCTAAAGAGTCTGTTTACTTATAGTTCTATCGTGGCAAAAAAGAAGAACTAACGACTCGAAGTATATACTAATACGGTATTCTGTGGTCTCGACTGAACAAAATGAGAACAGCAGCGCCCTCGATGCCACATTAGTTCTCTAGCTGAACAGACTCTAGCTATAGGTAGCGCGATATAGGAAGCATCATGACGGTTAGGTATGGTTGTGGTATGGCAAAGTGCGCCTTACGTCGGTGCACGGAAGGGCGGGAGTGGTATGCACCTGATTCACTGCTCCATGAGTCGCCAGGCGCGCACGTCGCCGCCGCTGCAACACACTCACGTTAGACAGGACATAGTAACTACATAGTTACAATATTAGCGGACATTATTATGGACAAACATTGACGGAACCAGATGATACCCTAAATATGGAACAACAATGAAGATGAGAAGATATTTCTTCATTATTAAACGCCAATGAAATAAGACAATAGTACCATCAAACGTATAAATCAATGAATTCCCATAACAGCTTTTAGAAAAATGTGATAGAAGTCATCAGTCGTAATAATTGACATTAGACATTTTACCATATTTTTTATGTGAGTTATCTCATTTAAAACCGTTGGCCCTTTCAGTTGTATCAAATCAAGTGAAGTGAGATCGGCATTTGTATTTACGACCATGTCACAAGTAACCAGCTGTTTAGGCTGTAGGCGATCATATAGAAACATACATACAAACATACACTCGAAAATCATAACCATCCTTCTTATGCAGTTGAGTAAAAAAGATAGCGGCCGACGGGAAACGCTTCGCACAAGGTTCAGTTACGGATCGGTTTTGATTGACTGAATAGCCCTAATAATCTCCTCGTAATAAATGACTAATATTCCCAGTTTATTAACTATGCCTATAAACTTTTTTTTTTGTGTTCTAATGTATATCTGCATCAATCTGCAATCAGCCTATAAACTTGTGTCACGTTTACGACGATGACGCTGTCAGTTAGTATGCGTGTGTGTGTACTGACTTGCCCGCGGTGTAGACGAGCTTGGCCGCGGCGTGCGGGTGCGGCGCGAGCGCGTGCGCAGCGTCCGGAAGGCGCGCGGCGGGCGCGGCGGCGCGCAGCGCGGTGCTCCACGCGCGCAGCGACCCGTCCCGCCCGCACGACACCACAGTGCGGTCACCGCGCACGCCTACGCAGCACACACCGGTCACCCACCCCTTGTGGGCGTTCATCACGCTCTGGGGAACATTTTTTTTTATAAATTGGTGCAGCAAAACGGCAGAAGGCTCGCCTGATGGTAAGCGATAACCGTCGCCTATGGACAACTGAAATATTAGTGACAATACTGTTGCTATGCTAGCCCGGAGAGGTGGTCACAAATGTTTCGTCATAGTTGTAGAACAACGACGATACTTAGTACTATATTCATGGGACACGTCCCACGGCGAAACAGCAGAATTGCTATATTTAATAGGTTGATGAACGTCCCGCCACACGATGACAGCGCCGCGTCCGGGAGACTTCTTCAATGAAACACACTTTATACATATTTTCCTGAATAAAACTGTAAGCTTGACTATATATCTAACCTGTACAATGAGACGATAAAATTGTTCTGTTATGCCAAGTCCCAACTTACATGTGTGAGCGTGTTGTCGGTGAGGTTCCACCTCTTGAGGCTGGTGTCTCGTGACGCGCTGTACAGCACGTCCGGCTCGTCCAGCGCCAGCGCTTGGACGCCGTCGTAGTGCGGCGGCTCAAGTAGCCGACGGTTGCTGCCTTCCCAACCACCTGCCGACGAACGAATACGGGTTTATAGAAGACTATACGAAGCATTTATTACTTTTTACCCAACTGCGCAAGAAGGAGGGTTATGTTTTTCGAGTGTATGTATGTTTGCATGAATGTGGATATGTATGTATGTTTCTATATATTATGAGCTCCTACAGCCTAAATGGCTTGACCGATTTTGATGTGTGAGTTTTAGATGTGAGCATCTCACTTCAATATTACTTTGGCATTTCTTCTACAGTTGAGAGAGCAAGACAAAGGGCATATTGAAGTAAGATTGCTGTTAAGATGTGGCAACTCCCCCGCAGTGGCCTTGCCACTGTTCAACGTATTTAAGGAAGAAATATGCACGTTACCAGAGTCCTGCGGCTGCATGTCCAGTGTCCGCACGTAGTGGTCCTTGGAGCCGGTGGCCACCAGGTCCCCGTGCTGGCCCTGCCCTATCGCCAGACACATCACGGCCGCTGCGTGACCGGACCACACCTTGCACACGCAGTCTAACCTGGAAAACGGAATAAAGAACCTAAAGAACCTAGTGTAAGCTCCGATTTCCCTAAAATTCATTAGAGGATACACATTACGAAATAATGATTCCTTCGATTCAAACAATTTATTGTGGGCAGAGCGAATAGAGCACGTAGAAGTGAAGGCAGATGGGACCGAAAAAATTTCGAGTGGAGACCACGCAACCGGCAAGTGCAGCGTAGGAAGACCAGCCACGAGATGGACAGCAGAAATCATACAAATAATAATAAATAATAAATATTGGAGGACATTGCACACAACGCCATCTAGCCCAAACTAAGCAAAGCTTGTACTATGGAAACGAGATGGTTGATAGAATACATATATACTTTTTTTCGTAAATACATACTTATGATACATAGAAACACCCAGACACAGAATAAACATCCATGCGGGAAGACGCTTGGAAACGGCTTGCATCCAGATGCAAACTGTTCCTAACCGGTCTTTTTGGAAATCAATTATTGACACCTATGTCCAGCAATGACTTTTTTTAGCTGAAATGATGATGATGAATTCTTTCTAATTCTACATGTATGTGAACAGGGATTTCGGCTGTAAGTTCTGGAACAGTTAGAAATATTGAAAAATGCACATTTAAATAATCCACTTTACTTACTTTACTTTATAGTAACTTTTGTACTAGTAAGGCAAATGGGTAGTAAATACCTTTGCTGCAATACTTTAGAGCGAGTGGTTGCGGGGCCAACGAGCTGATGCGTTACACTAATCACATCTCACTCGCCAGCCGCGTTTCATTTAAATCATTTATGAGTCCCGTATAAAAATGGATATTCCTATTTAAATATATATTATGCAGGACAAAGTTTTGACCTGGATACCTTCAAAAGAATTAAGCAAATTATATTTTAGACTGGAACGATTGTTTCCATGCGGAATGATGCAAAGATGCAAAGATTATTACACTTGTAATAGTTACATAAAGTAATGTTCTTCCTTACTCCTTCTGCACACGGGACTACTCAATTGAGACTCCAATTTGACACGCATACGCGGGTGCGATATATTTCATACATTTCATCATTTCGACACACCGCACCGTGTGCGAACAACACCAAATTCGTATGACGGCGACTCGCTTCGGTCTTAGCGAAGCAATTTTCGAATTCGAGTTTGGTAAGCGTAGGATACGCTTATCAAACTCGAATTGCCCTCTTGAGTATGCCCGCGTGTGGCAGGCCTAAAGATAATACATACATGCGTAGGTCCCAAAGTCGTATCTTGTCCCCCGCAGCCGTGTAAAGTCGATGTGAATCAGACATGGCGAGCGCTGTGACCGCCACCTCGCCTCCTGAGCCGCGCCCGGTGGGTAACGGACCGGTCACGCCTGATGACCTGTAAGCAACAGTAGGAGGTATTGATCTTTTGTTTGCCAAAGGTTTTCTTTTAGACAAAATATGTATATATGGAAAAATACATCTTTCAACATTAAGTGGAAAAAATGTGTTCACATTCTACATTCGATACATTGAAATTCCTTTAGAATGTCAAACTATTTATATCTCTTACTTTTCCCGCATTCCAAAATGCTGCTAGCTTAGGAAGATGCTTGTTTAGGAGAAAAGTCGAAGTAACATAGACAATAATTACCAGATGCCTATTGGCCTGTTAACATAAATTCTATTGGTGAAAACTGTAAGGCTTATTCTGTAATATTAATTTATACTATATACATATATGTATATGTTCAAAGCTGTTTGTTTTCCAAAAAAAAAAAAAACAACGTTTAAATAACTGAAACAACCGTCTTTAAAATACCCCATTTCCTTTACTTGGATGACATTTTTTCAGTTATTTTGTTTTAAAAATCAAACTACTTGACTGATCTTGATGAAATTTATATGGGACCGTCTGAAAATATATATTTTCAAATAATAAAAAAAAAAAACGAAATCGGTTTATAAACAACGGATTTATACTGTAACAATCCGAGAAAAATATATCTGACTCGAGAACCTCCTCTATTTTGAAGTTGGTTTAAAAAATAGGAGTCGCAATTACAGCGCACGATTTGAATATCACGTTTTATTATAGTACATAGATCTACGTTTGACCAATAACTCACCTGATTGTAAGATATTATACGGTGTGGCAGAGGACGGAGCATGTAAATCTAGAAATAATCTATTCACTTTAGCTTTGAAAATTTCACGATTATAATTCTCAGAAAACAGAAAAGATAGCAAGGAGTTCTTGTGCAGTACGTACCAAAAATGTGGATATAAATTTGCCCTCCTCTAGGTAATGACAAATCAATGGTACAAGTGACGTATGGCCTATTTTTGGCCATACGTCACTTGTACCATTGATTTCTTTTGTACGATGTCGGGTGCTAAATTGAACGGTAAACAATGACGATTGCGGAAATAGAATAATCTATCGTCTTCGGCAACTAGTTGCGTAGAAAGATAATTTTTTCTTCTTTTGCAACTTTTTTTTTTACATCAGATAGATCTGCGATTGACCACCAACTCGCCTGATGTTAGCGACGGTGTGGCCGAGGATGGAGCTCGTCGAACTAGCTGGTTGCAAAATTAAGTTGTCTATACGGCCGAAAGCGCATAGTTACCAGAGCGTGGTGAGCGGTGCGCGCGTCCTGGTGTCGAAGAGGCGCACGGCGGCGCCGGCAGCGGCGAGCAGCAGACGGCCTCCATGCGCCGCGTCAGCCGCCGCCAGCGCAGTCACCGCGCCGCCGCACCATCCGCGCCAAGCCTCCGCGCCCATAGACAGGTCCCACCCGCGCACCGTGCGGTCTAAACAACACACACTCCATAACATTTAAAATCTTCCCCATAGATGGCGCTGCGCCACGAAAGCTGTTGGTTTGGTGAAATTTTTTTCGCTACGCTCCATAGATGGAGGGGATTAATGATGAGGGGATCAATTATTGGCAAAAATATATGGAAATATAAAAATTGATGACAGCGGTTATAAAAATATGTTCATATTTTTGTATGTGTATTTTAGTTCATCATTAGTTAGATGGCATAAACTAATGCATTCAATTATCACGTATTTTAGTAATTATTTTTTCTTCGCGTGACGCCCACTTGACGGATTATATGACCGAAGAATAGGAATGAAGCAGACTTGTTTTATACAACTGAATAGCGACAAGCAAATTTTATGGCTCCTTCCATTGTGATTCAACTTCCTTGATACACTTTATAACGTTTCCACGCTTCGTCACTAGATGGCGCTGCGCCACAAAAGCTATTGGTTTTAACCTAACTCGTCGCCACGCCTAGGATCGTCTAACTGCGGTTAGCGGTCAAACGGAAGCCTATTTACGAATTAAGAATAGTTAAATCAAACTTCTAAACAGATTTTAATAAAATTTCTATGGGACTCATCTGAAAGTAAAAGAATATTACCGTATAATATTTATATATCGTCAAAGAATATTTTTTCAAATTGGTTTATAAATGTCGGAGTAATCCGCTAACAAACAAAAAACTACAGTCTAATTGTTAGCCTCCTGTTTGAAGCCGGTAAAAATGTGATGACGTGGCAGAGTTTGAGAGCGTCGCAACATAGCATCAAGATATGTTTGTTTAATTGCATCGTACTGACCGACGCCACCGCTGTAGACGAGCTGGTGCGTGGCAGTGAGCGCGAGCGCAGCGCCGGCGTGTCCCTCCGCCACGTGCGTGCACTGGATCCACGCGCCCAGGGCCGGACCGGAGCCACCGCCGCCGCTGATACGCTGCAACGGACGCTCACTTTATTTAAACATAGGGGCCGGTACGGGGGAAGGTTATATACATGTGTGTATGGGCGTTGTTAGAGGTTTATTAATTACAAGACAACAACAAATATTACAATATGACAATAAAACGTTTGCCATGCTCAGCACAAAATCAAAACATGTCAGAAACAATAATTACCCAATTCCTAAGAATGTTTTCGTGATATAAAACCTCTTTGTTTGTCTTTTATTTATAACAGACTCGTCCAAAATCAAATTTACGCTAGAAGTTAGTTTATGAAGTGCATATTTCACCGTCATATGCGAGATATAAGTAAGATAGATATTTCATGTATTTGTAGTTCTTGTACTTGAAAAAAAAATATAAAGCCTATAAAGTTGTATTGATAAAGTAAAAGAAAATGACTTCAACAATACAACTTAATGAGAGAGATGCGGCCTTCTTTGTTAATATAACTTGACAATATTGCTAAGTATACGTCTGACCGCCAACTCACCTGTAGACAAGCACAGTCACAGTCTATGATGAAGCACGCTTAGCAAAAAGAAACAAAGTAAATTAATTTTAATACGATATTATCCGTTCACAAAAGTTACACCATTCTGAGCTTAACTTCACCTTGTCACCATTCTCACTTTGGTGACGGCTTAGGCTTAGGTGTAATAATGTAATTTATTTAGTAAATGAATACCTTAAGCGCGAGTTCCTTGACCGTCCCTTGCGGCGAGTTGTCATACTGTGCACCGGCGAGTCTCAGGAACACGTCGTCATCGCGCGCGCGCCGCGCCGCGCCCGGCGAGGCGGGCGGCGTGCTGCCAGCGGGCTCTCTGCGTTAGTCGCCGCGTTACAAGCGAGGGCAAACTTACCCGTTAGTTACATACATTCGCAAGCAGATATCATTCGAACGTGGCGAGGGTTAAAATGATCTTACTTATTGTGGTTATCTGAAAGTGATAGCGACGCACGCGCATCACACGATATGCTGTGGTTCCGTTGTAGTTTTGTATGAAAATGAAAATGGAGATGGATTAATCCATTACGATCCAAGTCCATGTTATCAGTATAATGGGGATGTGTCAAACGGTAGCACATATCATCATATATGTATGTACGTCGCAATGGAATCTCAGCTTAACTTTTTCGGGATGGTGCGCTATTTTAATCACAAATAGACAGACACAATAAGCATTCGAAAACGTCAGTGAACGGCAATTAAAAAAGGTCAGGTTCAATCTGTTCAAATGAGGGTTCGAAACCTGTACCAAACCGAATTTTTTATAGCAATAATTAATAATTATAAAGTGTATAATGACGCTGCTTGCGAATGTAAGCCATGAAATAACACAATTAATAACAGCCAATGTTTTATTTGATTACTATGGATAACTTGATTTATGAGTACCTGGGTCTGGGTCTAGTCTTTATGATTATCAGCTCAGGATTTCCAAATATGCCATGACATTAATGCAAGCTGATATTCAATGATTTTTAACTTATACGTTGGGATCGGGGATGCTGCGTTTATAATGATCTATAATGAAGAAGGGTTTAAGTGGATTGTATTCCATGAAAGTTAAAATGGTCTTTAAAATGATACAATGCTCTTCAGCAACACAACAATCGAGCAAATGATGAAAACCAAACGAAAATAAAATATAAATACTTACTAAGCAAACACATAACTTGGGGCTTCAAACTAATACACAAACGATAAAAAAATAATATAAACCATAATGATTTTGGTGAAAGCCTAATTTTTCTTCGTTTTTATAAAACTTTTTACACAAATAATAACTTAAAAGTAAATTATCTACTGACTCAAAAACAAAAAGAAGGTGCATGGTGCCCAATGCAGTCAACCAGTCACGGGTGCCTCAACTTTTTATATCATTCTGAGTTAAATGTTAAGTGTAGTAGCTCTAGACAATTAAAGTAATTTTTAAATTGTCTGTCTTCTAATAGCCAATGCAATATTTCAAGCATTCCATGCGAATTGAACTTGATTGCCATACTCTGCTAAAATAATTAATTAAAAAAAAAACTGTATTTACATACTTTAGGTATTTTTTTATAGAATTACTTTAGCAGAACTGAACTGTGTATCATGCGGGTATGCGAACACAAACACAAGCTAAATTTTAACTGTTTATTCATCCTATACTAAAATATACACATATTCATGCTGTCGTAAGCAAAATGCTGCCATATATTCATATACAAATCGCGCATATTATTTTCGTCCTATAAAATAATACATACGTAACATTTCCTACATTATGTATACTGCAAGAATAATTGCTATAAAAATTACGTTGAGAGTCTTGCAAATGTTGTCTTTTACATAAATAAATTGTGCCATATGTCACTGTAGTTACGGTAGTCTTGCTTAAGACAGCAATACAGTTCTTAGCTGCCAGTTACCGTGTTAAAGCTTAAGTTACAAATTGTGACGTTATTTACTTACTAGCTACTTGGGCAAGTTGCTCTTTATCTTCGAAGCCAAAGAAATGTCGATTAGTCTACCAATATAATCTCTATGATTTTAATCACAATACAAATATATCTTCAAATAGAAATATCACTTTTTTTTGTTAAATATTCACATTCAGCCTTATTACAAAACGTAGACTAACTTTAGTACCAGGATTAATTCATGTCCTAAACAAAGTACTAAGCAAAATCGTATTACAAAACGCAGATTATCGCTAGTTCGGGAACTATCTATGGTATTAAAGTTAGTCTTTCGATGACCCTAGTTTAACTCTGGTACTAAATCGAAAATCGAAACGTCAAATTGACACAGTTGAGGTTAGGTTCGCGAGTTTGATTTTTGTAAGTTTTACGTGTTATAACATTAAATATGTGAAGAAATATGATGAATACTACAGATTTTGAGTTACTCGAGACACAATGGTGACCAGTTATAAATAAAATTCACGAAAACCCTTTTAAATTACGTGATGACGACTTCGTTGTAAATATTGGTTTACAAAAGACAATTGCTAATAAAATAGCGAAGATTTTACACGAAGATTTGTTTCCTGACCCTTGCAAAAGCCTACTATCTCCTAAAATGCAAGTGGTTTGTGCATTACGATGTTGGGCTCACCGTAAAGTAAGTAGAAAGTGATAACCTATGCTAAGCAAATTATAACTATGTTTTTATTGTTAGAACTACATAAACTAATGTATTTTAATTTTTTTGTGCATAGATTCAAGAATACAGAAACCAGCAGCGCCGCCACAGCACCAGTACTGCTACCAGTAGTGAACAAGATATATAAAAACTTGCACTGGCACGGATTTCCTACACATGTATTATAATATATGCTAATATTCAAGAAAAAGTAGAAAATATGTGTACAAGCAGTTAGAGCTACTTATTATACTCACATAAGGGTAATAAAAATAAGCTCTGATGGTGACCAGTTATATATTAGCAGGAAAGAGTTTTCTTCAAAGCGCAGGTGATGTGTGGAGCATATTTAAAAATGATGGACATAGTGACTTGGTAGTATGGCAGTGTGCATGATTCAAAACTTCTGGGAATGCTGGTTTAACCAAAGATTTGTAGCTGGCTCATTATACACTATATTACTCGATGACAGAGGTTACCTATGCACACCTTACCTATTTACACCCATACTGAACCCTCATACACAACAAGAAGAACACTGCACTTGTTGCAGTTTTCTTCTCACATTTGAACAAGAAATTTAATATGATAGGTAATTTGGCCTCTGATTTGGCTTTTTGTTTATCTACCTACTTCGGAGTAGGTACACCAATATTACAATATTTCCAGTTGCATAATTTTAAAATAAATGTAAGTAGTTAAAAATACATATATTAGTTTATAAATGGCACAGGCCTCGGACTCTGTGAAGATTAATTTTGTCAAATAAAACAAAACAAATATATTACAACAATGTGCATGTGTGCTTCACAAAATTGTTATTGACATGAGAGAAGGCAACTTCCTATGGATTCAACAATATTGTAATTGCTGTCCGTAGAAACTAGGAATAAGCAGTTTATTGAAACTCAATTTTAGTAAATGATTTTTAAATTTTAATTTTAACTTATTAAATGTTATGTATGTCAAAACTAAAACAATATCATCTGGCTTATCTAGACAACTGTGATTGTGGCTATTGTGATTTCTGTAGTAGAGTCTTTTCAGTCTTCAAGTTGTTTACATTGCGTTCTGTACTTTATGCAAATGGATAAATCAGTTGAGTATCTGAAATAGAATACATGATGTACCATATTATTTACATATTGCTTTATGTACAGCACAAACTTAAAAATAAAGTGTGCTAGTTTTGAATGTAATGAGAAAATATTAGGTATCCAAATATATTTTTTAACTTTCATAATATGGATGTTTTATTGTTTATTATATTTGTCTTATATTAAGTACAAAGACACTATACTTCATTACAAAAATAACAATAAAGAAGATTTACTTTGTATCAAAAATTACATAGATTTTTTAATGCAAGATAGATCTACATATGATTGACCACCAACTTGCCTGATGTTAAGCAACGGTGTGGCCGAGGATGGAACTCAACACCAACCAAGACAGACTGAAATAGTACTGAAATACTCACAAATAAAAAATTCTACTAAGCCCGCTTTGTTTTCCATTCCTTCATCTTTTGGTTACATTTGTTTTTGTAAACCTATCCATACTAATATTATAAAAATTAAAGTCTATTTGTTACCTTTTTACAATCGAATAGCTAAGCCAATTGTTATGAAATTTGGTACAGGGATAACTGAGAACATGGAGATTTTACACTTTATCATCACCATTATCATTTATCATCGTTTTTCATCATTACGCGTTGAAACCGCGGGACACAGCTATTCCTAATTCTAGCTAATATTAAAAAAGGGAAAGTAAATCAGTCTGTTTTGTTACCTTTTCACGACCAAACGGCTGAATCGATTGTTATAAAATTTGGTGCAGAGATAGCTGAGATCCTGAAGATGGACATATATTATATTTTATCTTAACATCACTGTTTACCATCATCATTTTTCATCACTACGCGACGGATGAAACCACAGAGTACAACCAGTATTCTATAGTTTAGCTGACATGTCTAAAAACCATACAAAATTATGGCAAACCATTTGGTCACAAATAAGAAATGGGTTAAATGAATTGCAAACTCACTTTCTTTTCCGATCTCCAATTTTTATCCTGTTTTTATATTATTTTACTGCTCGATTTTCGTCAATTCGATGGACTTATTCATTTCGTAAATCAACAGACCCAAACAACAAGCAAGCATTCACTAAAGTTTATATAAACGAATGCAGTGATTAAATTCTTGGTATTGGATATAAACAATGGCAATAGTCAAATTTCGCGCGTCCTGTGATGTAATTGTTATGATTTCTTTACGTTCCGACTCTCGCAGGAATCTTACGTTACTACTGACATTTATTAGTAGAAAATAAAAAAGTTTAATAAATATTTTGCGGAAACGAAACGTTTCTGACAAATGAATGAACATTTTTTATGTTTTATCTGTGCACTAAAATTTAAACCACTGTTAGTTCCAGTATTAGCTAGTCCTTGGTTAGTCCGAGTTTTGTAATGAAGCTAATGTTAGTACCTTCGGTACAGTACTAAACTCGGACTTTTTAGTCCAGGTTTAAACCAAGACTATCTTACTTTTTTGTAATAAGACGGATTGAATTTGATCCGAAAAATTGCTTTAAATGTTTTGAACATATAAGCGCTAATTTAAAGCACTGGTCACAAGCCCGTACAAATAAATATAAAAAATGCAATATTTTTCTTTAAGCTATACAAATTACCTTTGGATGATTAGTTACGTATATTAAATAATATAAAACGGCACATTTCTGCACAAAAGCCGCACAATATCTCCCGCAAGCGTTTAAAGCATAAAATTTACTTACTTTTGACACTCCAAAGCTAAATACCCGTAATTTTGGTTTCATTTCAATAAAATAAATGCAAATCAGCTGTGTCGTTTGCAGAATCATGCAGAAATGTGAGCCGCGACCACGTTTTGAGTTCCTAGGGTTTTGCAGTGCACATTTTGCGCAAGAGATATTTTTTAACAAAGCCTCTTGCTTTTTTCGTGTATATTTTTCCATGCCAGCATGCTTGTGAATTTTAACTTATGTAGCTTTCATACTTTTCTTAACGTACTGCCCACCGGTAGCATTTATAGTTTACAATATCTGCACTGAGTTATTAGGGTACCCTAAACTAATCCTAAAAGAGATTTCGTACATCATACGACTTTTACTAACAAGTTTTACTAAGGGTACAAATCAGAAATCGCGAAAAAATCAGCTGCCTGATACATTTTGCCGGAAGTCAATAGACTTATTTCTATGGAAAAGCTGTTTTTTTTTCGAGATATGCAATTTTACCTCTTTCCGATTTAGTACAGGTTTCCTAACAGTTGTGTACAATAAAATCGTTCTCGTTTTAATAAAGTTCATTGACCTAATCAGCTGATCGCATCCGGTCATAGAATAGTATCAGAATAGTTCCTCATCTCTATGTGCGTAATGAATGACGAGTGAAACTCAAAACGTGCGTAATAACAAGGTGTTAAGGTGAACAATCGGTGAGCACATAGTGTCGGTGTGGCTCTGCGCCGGCGCCGTCAGTCCTCCACTATGGAGAGTTCGGTCAGCAGGCTGCAAGCAACCAGAGTAGCGTGAGCCGCCCCGCCCGCGCACCGCCGCACCCACCCCCCTTACCCATCGCATCTCGAGGGGTTATGGCTCACTTACATTCAATTACGAAACTTGGTTCTGCTCAAAAGATGACTTTCTTTTGAGAAGGCGTATACGATCTTTGTCTAGTCATATCAGCCTGTTCTATACGCTGTTTGTTTTATTTTCTAATCAAAATGTTGGTGGATCGTTTCCAAGCAAAGCATTCTAGTTAAATTATATACGATTTGGTTAAATCGTATGGAGAAATGTAATAAGGAAAAATTAAAATTAAAATAAGGAAAAAGAATATGGAATGGTCGTTGAAACAAAACTGTTCTATTTATTATATATTTAGCATTGATTTACTTTCCTAAAACATTGCAACCCTGCAGGGTTGCTTGCTTTTTATTCGTATTGCTGATTATTCGTAAGTGAACCATAATCTGATGTTCTGTATGCAATACGATTTTCTCAGAATGCATTTACTAAAATCATATTGTGTACAAAACATACATCGTCCCGTAGCGAATGCTGAATATCAGACAAAAATCCCAATTCTGATATTACCATAAGTTTGAAATAGGTAATTTCACAAAATTATATGCATTTTAAGAGAAAAATAAAATAATATTATGCTATAAGAATATTTGGATAGAAGTGCATATAAATTTGAAAATGCGTCAAGTGTACATAGCACATTTACCCAGGCCAAGTGTAGCATGCAGAAAGAGACAGCGAGATGTTGAAAGGACGGGTGAGAGGGGTAGAGATAGTCAAAACTAATACTACTTAAGCGTTAATTCTACTAACTACGTAGCTTAAAAGAGCTAATATACAGAATAATAAATGTTCGTGATTTATTTTTGACTTATTTTATGTTTATCACAAAACAAGCCACGGAATAAAAATTGTATACAATGTAAAAAGCTTATAAATAAACTAAAGTTTGCAGCATATTTTTAAGGCGAATCAAAATGAATGAACGACTATTAGCCAATCGCAGCTCGTAATTTCGAAACATCAGAGCTCCAATTGGTCCAAGTCCAAGTCGGTCTCTGTTCATTCATTTCTCTCAGGTTATATGGCTCAGACTATAAGACATTGACTCGATACTGAAGATATTTAGAAATAAAGAAAATATATATCTTATATGGCTCTTGAATGACTAAGACACTTTTTAGAGTGGTTAATACTAAACTGGCACGGTGACTCCAAAATGAGCCTGGATGGGTTCTGAGTAACTAACAAAAAAAATTAAAAAATTGTAGGTATGTGTGTCAGCTGAAGAGAAGATGAAGAGATTACAAATAAGATTTCTCACAGAGAGCTTATGAGATTCAAAATGCTTTTAAGTTTCATCGAGCATAATTTCTATAAGATTAATTATCAATATTTACTTTCATAGACATAAGCTATATCAATTGAAGGACAGAAACAGTTATCACTATAAAAGATATGAGATTTACAGTTCACGGACGATATTAGTCTTTTTTTATAGATTCAGGGACAGAATTAGTATTTACCTACTTTGTGAACTAATATTTACTACCTTTAAATAAGAATAAGGACGAAATTAGTATTTGCTACGATACAAATAAGGTATATATTCGTGTGTAGTGAGTGTCTAGTCGATTCTAAGCACGACGTCGTACGGCGATACGTACAAGTTGGCTGGCTTGGCGACGTTGTGGCGGCGCGGGGGGCGCGGGGACTCTGGCGGAGGCGGCCGCCGCGGGGTGAGGGGCGACGCTAGCGGACCGCCGATTGGCTGGAGACCTCTGTGAATTTATATAAAGAATATAAGAAGATTGGTAATCTTAAGATGGGTATAAATAACTTAGTAATGATGCTATGGAGCTGGAGAGAGTATGGAGATAGCTATGCTCGGAGTGGCTCTGCGAGATCGAATCAGAATTGGAGAGATCCGTAGACGTACGAAAGCCATCGACATAGCACAGCGGATTTACCTGAGGCTGCCGGGGGCGCTAGGCACCCTGCTGAGTGGTATAGGCCGCGGCGAGGTTGGCTCCACCATGGACTGCGTCATCACATCCCCCCCTCCGCTGCCGTCTTCTCTCCCGTAAACGCCTAAATCGCGCAGCCGCACCGACCCGCGACGGCCGCTGTCACAAACATAGATTTATATAACAACCAGCTGCGCCCAGCTTCACTCGCGTAGTGATGAAAATGTGATCGGCGATGATGACGATGATGAAGAGTAGCCTAAAGATCGTTTCAGCCGTTTAGTTGTGAAACGGTAACAAACAGACAGAGTAAAAAGTAAAAAGCGAAATTACGCTTTTTACCGACTTCAAAAAGGAGGTTATAAATTTGACTGTATTTTTTCATGTTTGTTACCGCATAACACCGTCCTTTATTGTTTGAAATTATATTTTTTGTTTGAGAGGTTTGGGTTTTTTGCGCTGTGACGTCATAAAAAGCGCCTAGTGCTTAGTACGCCTAGGCATACATATATTAGGAGTTTGTCGCGACAAATGTAATTTTGAACAGGCGGCTTCTAATATATAATAGAATTATTCATTCATCTGTGTGACAGTTGCATGAAAACCCGGTGTACCTATTAGATATGGTTATTTTAGCGTTGTTAGTTTGGTGTGAGTGTTCTTACGTGTTCCGCTGGAAGGGCGAGCTGGTGACGTCATCGGGAGGCGAGGTTGGCGCCGTGCTCGTCTCGCGGACGCCATTCGCCGCCGGACGCGATTCCGTGAACGCACTGTCGGAGTGTACACCTTATTTAGTGTGTTTAGTCTAATAATAAAAAAAAGTCGTGTGTCAAATTAAGTTAAATGTCAATGCCACTCAGCCCGCTCTCTTTCTCTGGCCCGCAATTTTTACAAACTCCAATTTGGCTTGCCGTGTTGTAAGTTCAATCGTTTAAATTATATCAAAGTAGTGTAATTCCGTGTAACTTCTGTGTTTTAGGCCAATGAAGTAAATATGACAAAAAACACAAAAGTAATTCGCAATATTTTGTACTTATTTGACATAGTTAGTCAAAAAACACAACGATTTGTTTGGACTTTTTCAAAAGAACACAATGTTGGCTTCAATAGCCAACTTCAAGAGTAATACCACACGTCGGACAATCCGTACAACGGCATGCTAATCAGTGAGGCAAGTTGGCGTCTGTATATAACACATACACACACACGCAGATGTATAAAGTTATGACCGTAGTCTGATTGGCGCTCACTCGTGACGTCATTTGAGATTCGAGCGTTTAAAGCCCGTAACGTTTGTTACGAGAGACAAATGAATGCGCCGTACAGCAGTCTTTCGAACGACAGGGCGAGCGCGGCGAGCGGGTGAGGAACCCAAAATTGGCGGGGGGCGGAGTGTGTTCGTTCTGTATGTGATACTGTCAATTGTCTCTTGTGGTAACAGCGTAGTGCCGTACCTGTCCACTGGTGACACGGATCTGGTGGAAGTGCCGGATGAGACATGCGCCAGGAGCGCGGCGAGCGCGGGCGGCGGCACGCCCCACGTTGAGTTCTGGCAGTCCTGCGCCGCGCGCATCGCCAGATTATTGCGCTCCGTTGTATCTTCCAACTGCAAGTAATATCACAAATAATTACACCAATAAAAAAAATCAATAACATATTAATGACACAGTAGGTTCTACTGTACTCGACTAGGATTTGATTGAAACTTATTTTGCTTGATGTTAGGAAGGCTGATTAATACTCTAGTACAATAATCCTCATTATGATTTAGAAATGAGCATGACCTCTTTTCGTTATAAATCTGATGTTCCAGGGGACGCTGTGTTACCTCGTGCAGTTGCGCCTGCGTCGCGTGCAGCATGTTGCGATGTCGCGCCGCGTCTTGCGCATGGTGCAGCGCGAGCGCCGCTAGCCGCTCCAGTGCGAACCTGCCCGCCTCCGCTGACAGGATGTGATCCAGGATGCGAGGCAGCTCATTTTCGTCGTTCTCCTCCTGTAACAATGTTTCCAAATGAGCCATTGTTAGAATGCGTTCAAAAGTTCCAAAAGACAAACTTAGGAAACTCTTCTCTTCTCTCTAGAAGCGCGGAAAGTAAAAAAAAATTTAATGATTTTATACGTGAGGTGAGGGGCCGGACTGAACAAAAAAACTTGTTTGTTCAAATAAGTGGTTTACACTTTTAAATAGTAGTGTTTTAGAAGCATTCAAATTTGATAGTAACATCTGTCGTGCTTTCTAGCTATTACTCGTATCTTAAGAACTATTAGGCCTTCCACCCATGGAAGTACTCGACGCGACTCTGGTTTTCATCATTATCATCTCAGCCATAAGAAGTCCACTGTTGGACATAGACCTCCCCCATGGATTTCCAAAAAGACCGATTGGAAGCGGCTTGCATCCAGCGTCTTCCCTCCACTTGTATGAGGTCATCTGCCCATCTCGTGGCTGGTCTTCCTACGCTGCGCTTGCCGGTACGTGGTCTCCACTCGAGAACCTTTGGGCCCCATCGGCCATCAGTTCTACGTGCTATGTGCCCAGCCCACTGCCACTTCAACTCTAGTCTCTACTCTCTTCTGACTCTAGTTTTACACGTATTTTATCATTTCGTCCTATCGCATCGTGTGCGAAAAATAACGAATCTATATGTCGACTTAAAAGCAACGCGTAGGATACGTTTATCAAACTCTAGTCGTCATCCGAGTAGCAACGTGTGCGGAATGTCTTAGTTCTATTACACACATACCTCTATCTGCATGATTTGAGTTTGAGTATCCGCTATAGCGTCCCTCAGGTACTCGAGCATCTGAGTGGCCTCCGGGTCGGTCTCCGCCTGCTTCCTGGCCGTCTCCCTCTGCTTGAGCTGCCGCTCCAGGGCGGCCTCCAGCTCTCCGAGGGTGGTTCTGGCTGCGCACGCGCGTGACACCCAGCATTCGATGCGGGACCACGCCTCGCGGCATGCGGCGCGGCTGCGGCCGAGAGAACGATCTGGAACGAATCGGTGAACGGTTTCAATATATAGACATAGAGATATTTTTATTCGCGACAAAAACAACCACAACAATAAACACACAAACAAAAACAACAGTCGTTTATGTCACGAGCTGGTTCCAACTCAGCATTAGCCACATTCCTGTTGCGTACTGCACAAGAATGGAATTCGTTGCCGCCATCTCTGTTTCCTGAGACCTACAATCTTGGAATTTTCAAAGCTAGAGTGAATAGATATCTTCTAGATCGACGAGCTCCATCCTCGGCCACACCGTCGCTTAACATCAGGCGAGTTGGTGGTCAATCGTAGATCTATAGTGTATAAAAAAAAAATAAAAAAATTGCTGGTTGGAATATAAACTTTAAATTTAATATAGTACATGGACAACCGAGCTTCGATAAACATTTTATTTTTGTCGCGTTAATTTTTCCAGGTTACCACGTTATAAATAAACTTAAGAAGCAAAACCTAGCTTCGAGATCAGAGTGAATTTTACATTTAAATTTAATTTAATAGTACCTGGTCGACCAAGCTTCGATAAGCATATTTTTGTCTAAAATGGGTATTTTTTTCTAGGAATACCTATATAAATAAACTTAAGAAACAAAACATAGTTTTAAGGCTAGAGTGAATAGATTTCTTCTAGATCGACGTGCCCCATCCTCGATCACATCGTCGCATACCAACAGGCGATATGTAGATTAAAAAACTACTTGATATACATGTATTTAATACATATTGTTTAAGAAAGAATAGAAAGGAAGGTTTAAAGTTAAGTTACCGTGTACTCTGCCAGCAGCTCGGCTGCTCAGTTTATCCCTGTGACCTTTTCTTAGTAACGATACTTCTTCTTGTTTCCTTTTCAATACCTGCAAGAATAATAATAAAAAAATGAAAATAAAAAAACTACTTGAAAACTCAGAAAAGTGGTTCAGCGTACCTTTCCTAAATTTTAATGGTTTATTGATATCATATAATAAAATATAACAATTAAAATACACAGTGATAAAGGTAATTTTATTTATATTATCTTACCTGTTCTTTGAGCCTTGTTTCCGCTTCTAGTGATCTAATTATGTTTGCATTCTTTCGAGATTCTTTACGTAATTGGGCTACCTGCAAACACAATCACATTAAAGTATAACATTTACAAATGTCAGAAGTGGGATATTTGTTTTATTGACAAAAGTTTTTACTTCTTTGGCTCTGACGGCTTCAGCTTGCGCGTGGCGCTTGGCCTCTTGTCGCATTCGTTGTACTAATTTCACCTGAAATAAAAAAAAACAATGTTAAGCCTCAGTTGTTGCCTTTTATATAAAAGAGACAATAAATACACTTTATAACACATGTTCTAACAGTTAAAAGTTATGTCATAAAAAGCAAACTATATTGAGAGGTACAGTAAAATGTCATTCAATTAAAAATCAAATAGGCATTGAAATGAAAAGATGATTAAATAGTCATTTAATATTTAATGTGCTTAACACAGCATTTAACGTACGTAATGGGTTTGCCGGATACAGTTTTTGTCCGTTCTAGGAACAAACTCGCGTGCTGTCGTTTCCGATCAATAGTACATCTGCATGCATCTATTATTGATAACAAGGACTACCCCCACCTTGTCTCGCTTCATGGCAGTGAGCTCGTTCCTGAGTGTAGCGAGCTGGTTGGCGGCTGTGTGCTGAGCCCGCTGCAGCCGCGCGTGCTCTCGCTGCGCCGCCTGCAGCCGACGCAGCTCGCGCGACATCGTCGACACTCGCCGCTCGTACTCATCGCGCACTCGCTTTAGCTTCTCGCTCGGTGGAGACGCCTGGGTTGCTGTGAGGGGAAAACAAATGACGTTGTTACTAGTTAGGAGACTGAGAAGTAGAATTATAATGTAAACGATTGAAAAGCGCCGGTTTCTAAGAGATCGAGAAGCGCTGCCGTGTAAGAGATCGAAAGGTGCGGACTTACAAGATACCGAAAAGCGCGTACATGTAAGAGACTGAAAAGCGCCAACATGTAAGAGACTGAAAAGTGCCGACGTGTAAGAGGCCAAAACGCGCCGACATGTAAGTAACAGACACTAATCATACACGGCAGGCGTTACACAACATGTGAAAAGCGTTAACATGTACGCGACCACACGCAGCCATATGAAATACATTAACATGTAATCGGCCAATAAAATGGCGATATGGGTATGCAGCCCCAGTAGTTGCCGAAATGCAATTACGCTACCATATGAAAAACGCTAACATATATGAACCACATAAAAACGAGAACATAAAAAACACACACACACAAAAAAAAACTTTAACATGTAATCGACCGAATAACGCTAACATTTTGGTGACCATACGAAAGACACTAACAATAGTCGCAACCATATAAACTAATTTATTCTGGATTCTTTCAAATTACCTAGACAGATGTGTAGAAGTTTGGCTCATAATTACATATATAGGCACACTCACATAACGACGCCAGCACTTTGTCCCGTTCGTCGTTAGTGGCCTTGATCTGATGATGGAGCGTGTCTAGTCGTTGTTCGTAGTGCGTCCTGAGCGCTGCCAGTCTTCGTTGCGACACTTCCAATTGTTCTATTAGACGCGCTTTAGTGTCGATGTCTTCGCTTAGAGCAGCTAGCTGCGCGGTCAGCGCGCGTTGGCCTGAAATATAAACACAAACATATATATATATTTTTTTATCAGCCCTGTTTATACAAACTGTCCCACTGCTGGGCGCGGGCCATCTTCTCATTGTGAGAAGGGTTAGGCCATAGTCTGCCACGCTGGCCAAGTGCGGGTTGGCAGACTTCACACATCTTCAAGATCATTGAGAACTCTCAGACATGTAGGTTTCCTCACGATGTTTTCCTTCACCGTTTGAAGTTGCCGGCAATCAACAATACGCACATAATCGAAAAGACAGAGGTGCGTGCCGTGGGATTCGAACCCAGGACCTGCGGATCGCAAGTCAGACGGTCTCCCGACTAGGCTGCCGGAAACTTAATTACAAACATAATTATTACCTAAATATATAAATAAAAAAAATCATATAAAAAAATAAAAAATATCGTAACGGGGAAAACCGCGTGGTGCAGCTAGTATGATATATTGACGCATGTTTGAGTATTTGAGTGTAATGATCGTACCTTTGGCCTCCTCGTCGTCTATGTCAGAGTGCGAGTCGTCGTCCTCCGGGTCGGTGTCGTCAGCGCTCTCTCCCTCGGCGCGTTCGCGCTCGCCGATGATGTCGGCCGCGCTCGTCACACTCTCGCTCATGTTCAGCTTGCGCTGGAACTCGAGCTCGCCCATGCTGCGCGCGAGCAGCTCCTTCTCCTGGAAAGGAGATCGGTTCTTACTCGCACCCAAACCAGAGATTGTAAGTTTTTTTACAATTATTAAATTTTCCGCTCAGTCAACGGGGTCAGGGACCTTTGTCTACAAATTATTTTTAGATACCAAATTGTTATGGGAAGAACATTTTAATTTATGTGTAATTTGTTGAGATGGTATGTTTGGTAAGAGTGTTGTTGTAATGAAATGAAAGTGTTAATCTAGAATTCAAAGGGTTGCGGTCGATGCGGCTGGCGTGCGCGGTCTTATGAACATAATATGCAAGGAGATGAGTTCCAGGGCATACCAGTCTTGAATATTAGTCGCGCCGGCATGCGACTCTACCCTCGAAACCCCCTTACTACACCCTTTCTATAATATAATTTTAAGTATTGTCACATCGCATTTGATTCCATTAGTTGAACTCACATTAACAGGTTTTCTATCTCGCTCGTAGCCTTATCGCGCGAAAGAGATATGTTACCTTGTACAGTTCTCGCTTGGCCCCGTCTATGATAGTCATAGGATCGCTCGTGGACTCGTGTCGAGTTCGCGCCACGACCGCCTCGCGCTTCCTGCTCGCTTCCAACATCGCGTTGGATTCCATCAGCTGAGCTCGCAGATCTTCTATCTCGCTTACATAGCCCTGGCGAATGAGAGATAGAAAGTTAAGTGACTGAAAGGCAAGATTTAATAATTCAAGAGAATATGTAAAAAATTGATACTGCAAAGTTTGGTTTCACCTGGTTTTGTCAACTTCTTTATAATATTTGTGCAGACATACCTGAACTAGGGAGGTCAAAGAGCAGTCATTAGTGCCCGGACTGCCGTCTTTAGGAGCCCAAGTGCCGAGCGCCTTCTCAGCCACCAGCTCACTGTTCCTGGCTGATAGCTGTTCTATTGTTCCTTGCATGGCTTTGACTCTTCTCCTTAGAGATTCCACTTCGGCTGTGAGGATAGCGTTCTCTTGGACTACGTCACTCCAGCCTTCTTCGCCGTTTTCGGCTATCACACGTTTACCCTGTGGAATTGAGATGATATATAATGGTGTTAAAACAAAATTACTTTTACAGTTGACTAAGCAAGAATACGCTGTAAAAGAGCTTTGATGGAAAAGCCAGAATGAGGTTGCAGTAGTTGAGTAAGTCGTTAAATTGTTGTCGGATTGAAATGGGCAGTTTGAGAAACAACTGGTGTAGTGGATAAAAAATTAGAGGGCACAGTAATATTGTAGTATTTTCAAAATCATGTCAAGATCTCTCGTGCCCAACATGCATCGAATTTTGCATTCTATAATATCTACAAAATGCCTCGATCCCCATGCGGGGTCACCGTTACCAAATATTTGAATAATTGCTCAATTATCAAAAATTAAATAATAGTATACCGTTTACAGTTGCTATTACAAAGAATTGTAGACTTGACGAAGAATATCTATAAAGTATATAATATATATATAACTATGCTATCTAGTGTATTGAACAGACCTGTTTAAATTCCTGCAACTCGAGTTGCAGCCTGGCCACTTCAGCCCGCAGTTGGTGTATAGTTCGGGAGCTCAGGTCCTGGTTGACGACGCATCTGTTCTTGATATTTCGCGCTCGGTTCGCGTATTTCAACGTGTTCAGAGTTTCCATGAAGTCGCGGTCGCTGGGTGACACGCACGCTATCATTACTGTATTACTATTACCTGAAATGGCAGGTGAAACAACAATTTGAAGTTACAGAAAAGTTTATTATGATATCTAGTCATAGTGTTAACTTCCTACCTCCTAAAGAGTCCTGTAGTAGCCGCGTCAGCTTGGAGTCCCGGTAAGGTACGTGCATTACCTTCCTCGACTTGTCTCCTAGCGCTGAGATGACGTTCCCTAACGCTAGAAGCCCGCAGTTTATAGATATACCCTCGCGCGCTCGCTCGCCCGTCGCACCTGGCGATGAAAGATTTATAGTTATTTTAATAAATTTCATAACAAATGTCTTTGTAGCGTGATGCGAATATTATCAATTCTTGTGATCTCAGGGTCTACAAACATCGGATATAGAGAAGGTGGAAGACGAGACCAGGAAGACAGAGAAATAGATTCGTAGAACAAAAAAACGTAAATGCAACTTCGTCGTCAAGTACAAATTGTACAGAGAGGAAAGGTCAAAACACTGGCATGAAATAAGGGTATTAACAAACAAAGACAGGAAAATTGGAATAAAAGGAATAAAACACTTAAATAGGAATAAATATCTTATGGCTCAACACATATTCCGTAAAATTACGGCCATTTAAAGCGCTACCTACTGAAGTAATTTTTTTTACTCAAGATAGATCTACGATTGACCACCAACTCGCCTGATGTTTAGCGACAGCGTGGCCGAGAATGGAGCTCGTCGATCTAGAAGACATCTATTCACACATCTATCCTTGAAAATTCCAAGATTGTAGTTCCCAAGAGACAGATATTAATTAATCAATACAACGTAATATGAAAGGTATAACTCTTACAGATTCGATATGATCAGTAGAGGAGCAAGTCAGTAGTTTTTTCGTGTCAAGGCCTAATATTTTGAAATCTTGAATGAACATACTCTATTTTCGTAAACTTATATTGGGTCCAAAACAATCAAGACAGTATTTGTGTGAATACGTCAAGTGTTTCTGACCTGTTCGTTTCAATCTTTCCGATCCAGCCAAGTCAACAAAGTGAAATTTAGCAGTCAGCGTCTCGTACTGATCGGGTGACTCTGTGTCTGCGTCTTTCTCTACTCCCTCCACCTCGGCAGCTAGTCGTCTCTGTCGTAGGAGGAGCGTGAAGACAGCGTGCGAGCGAGACGACGAAGAGTTCATGTTGGTAGCTGCAGTGGTGCGAGCGAGAGCGCCAGCGCGGAGCGCACCGAGGGCTTCTTGGATACCTAAATGAACAAATTAAAAGGTTCTTTACACCAAAGAAATAAACAAATTTTAAATTATAGTGCTAGTCTCGACACAGGAAGCATTGTGTAGCGACTCTTACTATATTTAAGAATCAAGAAAAAATGAATATGAGTGAATACTCCCATTTCACTTTGTAGAGGAACCACTTATAATGTTTGGAAATCCAACATTTTAAGGTCAACAGACAACCTGGGTGTTTGACACCTGCTCACCTACGGTTGAGTTGAAAAAATAAATAAAAAACAATAATTAATTACAATGTTGACTGATTTATTAAATTAAAAAAATAAAATGTGCATATGATCCAATGCTTTTTAGCTTATGCTTACGATTGTCTAAATCTTGAAAATAACAAAAAATATGATAGAAAGGTTACAATATTTTTTTTATTTCTGGGATGAGTACACAGACATTGTATGTAGTTATACTGACCTCTAACTGGCCGCATAGATGCTCCAACTATTTTGACCCCACCGCATCCATCTTCTGTTATTCTTAGCGCGCCCTGGAAAAAAAAGAACAATATCTTACACTAAGCCTTATCTATTATCTAAGGTTTCGTAATACCCGGAACTAAAATTAGAACAATTCGGCGATTAATCTTATGTAATACGTTCAAACAACTGTAATCCATAACATATAAGGATTCATTTCTCCAATTACATCAGATAACTTAATTATTCACAACTTTATTCCGAAGGCCATAGAGTTGAAAATGTAGCCGAACTCTGGCTTCGTGTTACAATTGTTGGTGTTTATTGTTTCCACGAGATGCACCATAAATGTATGTAAAGTGGCGCAAACAGCTGATTTAGTCATGAGGCTACAGCTTGTGTAACTAGATGCAATGTACCTACACGCATATATTTTGCTCAATAGAGCAAGAAGGCAACGTAATGAGTTTAAGTACAGATACTTAGAAAAGTATTTGCTTTTTTACTCTAAAACATATTTATAAGTCCATCGGCAAACACTAATAAAATAAGAATCTTAACTGTATAAGAAATCTCAAGGAAGGCGCTGAAAACGTTAACGGGACGACTTGAACGCATTTTGTCGTGATTGGTCCCAAACAGCAATGGAGCGTGAGAGATGAAGAAAATGGGGGAGATCTTTGCACCCAGCAGTGGGATTTAACAGGTTAGAAAATAACGACGTGCCACTATCAGATGTGTAGATAAGGGATTAGGGAATAATAAAATACTTCTTGGAAAGATCAATCAACATGACAATCTTCGTCGTGCATGCCGAAGTACTTGCTATCGTTCTTGCCTAAAAAACTAATGAATTGCTATTTTAAAGAATTTACGTTACATTTATTAAGGAAAAACTAGCCCGAGAAACTTCAAATTACATCGCTAACTGTACTGTAGCTATTGGCATGGAGTTATTTCTTCATACAACAGTAGAGCTTAGTTCTAAAAGGTGTATTGTTTGCAACTGCATGCAAATGAATTACCATCCTAATAAGATTACTACCTATATGGAACAATAACTTCATTAGAGAACCGACTCAAGAACATGTAGTAAGTATATCAATTTAGAAGGACAGCGCCCAGCGAGTTAAAAACACACTTTACAGTACCATACGAACTCTATTTGAAGATTTCCAGCACAGGAGGGCAGCGTACCTTAGCGAAAGGATCTTTAGCTGGGTCCAGTAGATCTACGATATCTTCATTGTAGAGCTCTATGAACTGCGCTTGCACGGAGAACTCCGGCGGCAGCTGACCTTGCGCCCGCGCAGACTCGGCTCGGTCTTCGGCACCGGTGAACAGGTCTCGGATGGCTCGGGGGATGATGCCCTTCCGTTCCTCGTCGCCGTCTCCCTCGCCCTCCCAGCCGCTGCCCATCGTGTAGGTCTTGCCGGAACCAGTCTGTGGGCAATGAAACAAGTTTGCTATTACATCTAATATTTGTTTCTTAGTAATATGGAATGTGCCAGCAACAACTCTTCGCAGACATACTGTAAAACATGGATTCAAGGGATGGCGTTTTGTAGGCAAACCTCCTGTCAATACAAGTCAACACTTCATATCTAGTAACTTGCCAACTATCGGCAAATAAGGCGTCAAATAGCCTCATCATAGTATTTAATTCTTTTTTCGCCCCGTAAGAGAAAATACACGTGTTTTTAAGTACGTAGATATGTGTGAATAATGAAACTTGACGAAATTATTCCAATTCAAACGTGTCAAATTCAGCCTCGCTTCACGTTGAACAGAACTGTTTCACGGGACATTGGATATCAATTAACGTTCTGGTCGAATTAGCGTTCCACGTAGGTTTATAAGCCGGTTCACTTGTGGCACAAACACGCCGTTCACTTTGCTAAATGAGCCGAATTAGCACGTGTGATGTAGAAATATACACGCAGTGGGTGAACTAAGTTTTGACGCTAGTTTTAATACGTTTTACGAGAACTTTTAAATATTTTCTTCTAAGATTTAAGGTTGCACTCCGAGATGTATGTATACTTTCCCTGTCAATACATGAAAAGCTTATACTAATATAGACTCGGACGTTAGCCACATGTGGTGTGAAAACATCAATGAAAAACAACTGAATAGTATTTTTGCTTCAGGTTGAGTTCAAAGCGCGCAGCTATCTCTCTCACGCATCATATCATTTTTAAACATATTAAATCACTGAGTGGGGGTTATTAGAAAAGTGGGAGACAATACATTCTATTCTCCTTTGTAAATAAACAAATATCTTATTTATATAGATAGATATATTTAAAAAATATTCAGATATCATTTATATAGCAAAGGTCTCCACAGATTGGGTACCTCAGGACGCCCCCCGATACGACAGCGCGACGAACTCGGGAAATTTAAAAAAAAGATTGGATGGCACTGGCCACAGACAGAGAAGTATAGAAATATTGGGGGAGTTTTTTCCCCAGCAGTAGGACAATACAGGTTAAATTAAAGAAAATAGATCAATAGGCCAGTGTTTTGAAAAAAATATGTTTTTTTGGAACTTCCCAGCCAAGTTAAAAGATATCGAAGAAAAACTTTTTAAAAACATTTCTCCTATCTTAATAAACAAATCTGTTTCTCACTTTTCTAATATCTTCACTCCGTGATTTAATATGATTAAATATGATGCGCGATTTGAGCAAACCGAGCGTGAAGAGTCACATGTAGAGAAAGAGCCATTTAAAAATACAAGAGACTTCAAATTCTCAAACAAATGCAAACAACACGTTGCAATTCACTTTCCTCGCGGAAGAAGCTAGTAAAGTATTAATTGGCGGGCAGCAGGGGGCGTGACGCCAGTTCCCACGGTCACGGTGACCGATCACAATTCACTTTCTAAGCTACGTAGATTAAATCATAGACACCGAGAGCGCGGTCGACGACACTGCTTTGGAAATGGAGACAAAAAAAAAACAGGACATACATTGGGGGGTTTTTTTTTAGAAGAGAAGTTAGGATGGGAAGAGAAGTGGGTTGGTTTGACTGCAGATAGCCGGCGCTAATGACATACACCATTCCTTGGGGGTTAGACAATTGGCTCTCAATTTCGTCAACGCCAGTGGAAGAATAAACGTGGGGTTAGATAATTGGCTCCTCAATTTCGTCAACGCCAGTGGAAGAATAAACGTGGGGTAAGATAATTGGCTCTAAATTTCGTCACCGCCAGTGGAAGAACAAACGTGAGTTTAGAAAACGCCAAAAAGCCCCGACAAAAAAAACCGGCTGAACCGATTTTGATGAAACATAGCTAAGAACACTCCCGACTAATTCACCTTTCAAACAAAACAAAAATCAAAATCGGTTCATCCGTCCGGGAGCTACGATGCCACAGACAGTCACGTCAAACTTATAACACCCCGTCGTTTTTGCGTCGGGGGTTAAAAAAGTAAATCCCATCAAAAATATTATGTACAAAAATCCAAGTCTCTTAGCTCTTTTACCACAAAAAGTTGTCAGATTTAATGTAAAACCAAGTCGGTTAATTATTTTACTGCCTATCTATTTATCCAACTATTTTGTAAAAAAAGACGTGTGGCACTCGGAGACTGCCGCGGTAAAGCTATTGCATAATAGCTTTACGCGCGGTGTGTTAGGTTATTTTCGTTACGGAATTTCTGGATTCGGTCTCCACGCTCAAGGCCCGCGATAGAAGCTATGCAATATCTTAAAAATGTGTCCTAATTAGTTAACTAATAACTTTTGTAGTGACCGTATCGATATTAGACATCTTTATTTCATTTAGATTTATGATTTGATTGATTTATTGATTAATAATTAGATTGACTTGGCAATCGCACATGAGATTTTTAAAAGGTTCTTACTAAGGGTCTCACCGAAAAACGTTTGATCAATGCTCAAGATATTTTGTCAACTTCTGGCTGACACGTAATGACAATTGCAGAAATAAGACAGAGAACTTGAGAGATTGATCAAAGTTGAGTAACGTTTTTCGGTAAGGTCGTAAGTATTAAAAAAAAAACACTGCTGGGCAAAGGGCAGACTCTTGCTCTTACTTAAATTCCCCAATTCTTTCTAATCTATCCCCATCTTTTTAATTTAGTTTATTCATTATGAATTTTATGAATTATTTTATTTATTGTACAAAATTGACAAATCAATCGATTTGGTAATATTTGCTACTTGAAGACAGGCACAGTCATCGAGTGTTGTGAAGATATTCTTTTGAAATCGAAAGTTTATTTAGGAGATGACAAACAGTTGCACTTAAGAAATACTACTTGTAGTCGACTTTTTTGTGGTTATTTCGAAAAGCAGTTGACAGATTATGAAAGAAGTCATACACATATACGATAGACTATGTGATCGGGAAGGGTTGAAGTCCATTAAAAACAAGTTTTTTTTAGGAAAAATGCTTTTATTAATGCAATGAAAAGTGCTCAGTGACTAAAACAATGAACACAAAGTCTACTATGCACTTTCCGTCAGAGAGTTCCAGACCCTACAGCACCAGTACACCTATTCACAACTTGTCGGATTCGGAATCCGGTCGGAAGCCATATATCCATCTTTGTCATTCTATATCGAAATGATAGAGATGGAGATATCGTTTCCAACCCGATTCCAAATCCGACAAGTAAGTAGTTCTACTTAGATCAGCTTCATGTCATATATTGCATTGTAATTCGATTTACATATTATGCATACAAACATTCTACTCACTCGAAAACCGTGTAGATCAAATGTAACTATCGTTATCGACTTGAAGGCCTCTGAAGAAGATCGTTTCCCTATTTCTGTGACCAAAAAGGGGGAGAAATGTGCGGAACGCACCTTCTTTTTATATTGTATTATTTCTTTGTAGACTGGCAGTTATTTTCAAATATGTTTTTTATTTTAGAATGTTCTTTTTATTTTGTATTCATATTTTTTCTTTATTATAATTTTGACTAGCAAACGGAATGTTTTATTCTTAATCTTCCGTCGTCAATATCGAGCCGGATATAAGCCATATCACTGTGAATGCTGTTCGAAATCAGTACGAACTTAGACAATACAATACTCGTACCGTTTACATAAATATATTAAAACTCTGTTTTAAAATACCACTATTATTATTAACGGGATATTTACCGTGGTTCACGTTAATTTTGAGTTCCCGACATTTCTCAAAAATTTACGCGAACCACGGTAAATATGGTTATGGTTATGGAGTGGAGACCACGCACCGGCAAGCGCAGCGTAGGAAGACCAGCCACGAGATGGGCAGATGACCTCATACAAGTGGCAGGAAGACGCTGGATGCAAGCCGCTTCCAATCGATTTTTTTGGAAATCCATAGGGGAGGCCTATGTCCAGCAGTGGACTTTTTATGGCTGAGATGATGATGATGACGGTAAATATCCCGTTAATAATAATAGTGCTTTAATGAATGACCGTGATAGTTTAAAAAACTCAGTTTAAAGAGTCAGAAACTCACTCATAAGCTTGTGTAACTAAATAAACAAAATTTTGGACAAATATTTTTTTTTTGTATTACCTCTTATTGTCCTCGTAAGCTCAAGATCGATCTCAAAAAAAGACGTTCCTCGTTTTTACCTACAGTTCGAATAGGTAAATAGTCTAATCAGAAAGGACCCACTTCCTTCCTTCCTCTAACAAGTATTATTGATTAGTAATTTAGAATGAAAAAGTAAATAAATAAATAGAATAATTGTTACAAGTGCTAATTACTGCTAATAGTAAATTAACGGCGGCTTAATAACTCCGACAATAGGGTTGGCCACTCAGTCTATACGAACTTACTTACTTATAGTAAATTAACGAGAAAACAACGTAACACAACAATTTAATGTTAAATGTTTCTAATAAGTATTAGGGTGCGAAATAATTGGCAGTGTTGCGTTCTAATCAACAGCAGCGACTTGCTGCACCGCAGCGGACTTTCTCTCTTTGTTACATCCCTATCTGATGGTACGTTGTCGAGGACAAGATCTTGTTTATTCTATAATGAAGACGTTAAACAAGATCTTCCGTTAATCATTATTTAGGTATATTTATGTTATTAACACACTTTTTTTATTTAGTTTTACGGATCCTGGTGTCTGTACGTCTGTAGAGATACTACAGACGTACAGACACCAGGATCCGTGACCTTTGTCATAATTACAAACTATTGTTTACTACTTATCGTTACGGGAAAATTATTTTGTTATAATTTAAATACTTATTACTATGTTGCGTGCATACCACGTGCAAACCAGCGACCCGCAAGCAGCACCCGATCACGAGTATGACGCATGTGCCAGCCATCGCCCTCCTCAGCCATATGTTAGGGAAGAGGGAGCGAAGAGAGCCGCCACACGACGCCGCCGCAAGAAGGAGCCTTTGATGGTGAGCATGAATGCTCAAGAATCATGAATGCTCATGAATGTTGTGTGAATGTTGCACACAACTCTTATTTCTAACTACTGAAATACTAGTATTTCTGTGAATGCAGTCACTGGTAGAGCCCGGTTTTAGACGGGGTTTCCAGATTATTAACACGCGTTGGACACTCTATAAAATAAAGGCGCCCTAATCAGTGACATTTAAGGTGGAGATTAAAGAGCGCAGCTGTCTCTTTTGCGCATCACAACATTTTTAAACTATAAAATCATTAAGTAAGGATATTAAAAATGTGAGAGGCAAATTTGGTTATTTAGATAGAAGAAACATTTAAAAAACATTTAATCAGATATCATTTATACTGGCGACGGAATCGTGATAAAAACATATTTTCGATTTGTAATTATGACTAAAATGTATTTATTAAGTATGGGACCTGAAGTGAAAGCGTTAAATGGAAACATTTTAGTCAGTCAAATAGACTAAATGAGATTTTATTTTCATTGCGTTAGGTAAAATTCTCAATCCACCAAATTAAATAAAAACGCAATCGCAAAAAATCGCAAAGTATTTTTAAATTATGACGTCACACAGCGTTCCTAAAAATGAATTAATACCTAAAAATTGCAAAACCTATTTGAGTTTATTTAGCAGTCAGTCGACGTCTAAGTTGACGTGCAAAAACCAAAAAGGAAAAAGGACCTCGCTATACATAAATAAACGAACAAGTAATCGAGTCGATGAGTGGTTGATTGGCATCAGGCATTGCAAGCACGCGCCGTCTCTGGCAATGGCAGACAGACGGACGCCGCAACACATACATTTTGCAGCATTAACTAGTTAGCGAGCACGCGGCATACTTTATCACTAGTCATTATTTTCTATAGGACAGGCTATGAATATAGAATGTTGATTTTAAATATGCTATTGTTTAGGTTAGGTCACAGCTCGTTTCTGTTGAATCTATTGAATTTAGTTTTATGAATATTTACCAATTTATTTTATGGATGTGCGGCCGTTTTGAACTCTTTTGTGTTGTGTATGAGTATAGTGCTTATTTTCTATCTTTTAGCTATAGGTATTCACACATTGTTTCTATTTTTTATTATATCTTTCATATAATCTTAATTTTTTGAGTCTGAAACATTAATTAACATTGTTTAATGCTAGAATTTATGTAGGTGTGATAGATTGTACATTCATTAAAATATAGGATAGGTATTAATAAATAAACAAAAAGAAACGTCTATAATTGTATTGTGTATCAATACCTAAGTCTAGTAAGACTTCAAAAATTTTTAAAACAGCATGATTATTTGTCAGTTCTTGTCCGATTAATTACATGATTTAAGCACGTGTTACAGGTGGCGCCAATAACGTTTGGTTAGTTTAAACAATCAGGTAAATAAGATCTTTGAAGTCATCATCTCAGCGAAGCCCGTCGGATGTTTACATGTCTTTATAATACTATTTCGAGTTTATAAATTTACAATGACGTTCAAACTTTACGCCACACAGTACCTACACACGAATAATCGGATATTCATCCATATTTTTTGAAAACATAAAATACCAGAATGTACTTAAGAATAACGTGGCAAGATGAAATCTTCAAATACAATATTACGAACATCATTGAGTTATATTTATTTTGATTCAGTCGATTTCATGTTATACAATTTTAAATATATTACAAAAATAATGTAGCGAAAGAGCCTAAAGCCTCAAGTAGTAAAACTCTCCATCTGCTCGCGCACTACAAACTGCTTAATCTGTTGTGTGACATACAATACAATAGCCATTAAATACGCGGTAGGTCCGACAAGCAACTAATGCAGCCGATTGTGTCTTCCGTCCTTATACGGCGCGGTAAAGGTGTCGGCGGATCTTGCGCACTGGACCCGTGCCAAATGGACGACATGCTGCTTAGAACTGTTGAACGCTTTTAGAATCCTGTTGCTGTAAGAATATGACGTATTTTGCAAGCTTTTATTTAAGTTGCTGGGGTTTACGTACGAGCTTGAAAACAATGTGATAAAACCTTTAGTCTCGCTGAGATTTGGTATACCTTACTCATATAGGTCAAGATACTTAAACTGACAATGCAATTATGTAACATGTAGCTGATCTGATGATGATTGACCTCATACGGATAGTGGCGGGAAGACGCTGGATGCAAGCCGCTTCCAATCGGTCTTTTTGGAAATCCATGGGGGAGGCCTATGTCCAGCAGTGGACTTCTTATGGCTGAGATGATGAGATGATGATCTGATGATGAGGCAGGATTTATGAGTCTTTACTTTCTAATACGCCGCGGAACTTCACTGAAACAAAAACTTTGTACAAAACCATGAAAGGTATTCGATAACACGGCAGATAATAATTTTTACCCGACTGCTTAAGAAGACGGGTTATGTTTTTCGAGTGTATGTATATGTGTTTCTATATAATCGCCTACAGCCTAAACGGCTTGACCGATTTTGATGTGCGAGGTTTCGTTAGATTCATCTACACTTCCTGAGTGTCATAGGTTATAACTTTTTGTAACAATATTAAGACTCTCGCAAAAAATAAAAAATACGGTTTTCTTGTCTTTCAAAAAACCTTCGAAATAAATAAGTGATTTTAGATTTTAGAATTATTCTAAAGAATGCGCATTTATAATCTTTTACAGCTATTTTACGCGTACTTTCTCACAAAAAACGTACATTCAACAGCGTATCAAAGATAACGAAATCGTGAGTTAAACTGCAAAAACTGCTTTTGTGCAGTCGGGTATTTTGTTTTCCTTTTAATATAGATACTTGTTGTTACACTTTTATGTCTCAATACTTACATTGTGATAATATTGTGAAAACGATTAAGGCGTGCGTCAGGGAAGTTTGCTTTTCAATTATCGGACACGAATGAAGCGCGAATGTACGCACTGTGCAAATATTGGCAAGGCCGATAGTGAGAAGCTAACGTTACTTACTTGCGTATTCAACTAGACATAGGTCAAGGAGTATGTTAAACAATATTGTTTATTTTTCTGAAATTTTAGGTAATTTTTGCCGAGGCTATATATAAGAGTTGAGAAATTCTCCTCGATTTGGCTGTTCTGAAAAAATTGTCCGGAAAGTAGGAAGATTCGGTGAAACTGACTATTTTAAGCGATTTGACTATAAACTTAAGGCGAGGCTTGTCCAGAAATTTAGGTATTTTACACTACCTCAGTTTACGGCATAGTTCCACGTTTTATGAGAGCGCGACGTCCGCACAAAACGTGGCGTACGTTTAGTGCGATACCGATCCGCCGCGCGCCGCACCGCGCGCTAGTCTCGCCGCGCGGCGCGCGACTCGTCTGAGCCACATCTTCATTAAATTGTAGTGGCAAGTAAGTTGTGATATACTGATATCAATCTATAAGCTTATTTCTTGAAAATCTATGAAATAATAATTTACTACTCGTACTCGTTCATTTTTCCGGGATAAAAGCCTAAGTATGTCATATTATGTGAGTATATCTATCTCCATTTAACAACCAACTCACTAACTCACATAAAACACTAAATTATCACATTTATAAAATAATAACTATGCCCCTGCGGTGTAACCTGCGTAGTGATGAATAACGATGATGATTATGATAAAATATAGCCTTTGTCCTTCTCCAGGTCTTGAAGAATCTCCTTGCCAAATTTCATAAATATTGGTTAGTATTACATATTACAGGTCAAATATATCACGTAAATATCTTTGATAATAATGTAAAGGTCTATACAGGATGTTAGGTAATAAACACAAGCAGACACAACAAGGTTAATTTTATAATTATATTGCAATACCGATATTGAAGTTTCCGGCAGCCTAGTGGTGAGACCGTCTGACTTGCGACCTCTGTCTTTTCGAAGTTATGTGCGTATTGTTGATTGCCGACAACTTCAAACGGTGAAAGAAAACATCGTGAGGAAACCTACATGTCTGAGAGTTCTCATTGATCTTGAAGATGTGTGAAGTCTGCCAACCCGCACTTGGCCAGCGTGGCAGACTATGGCCTAGCCCTTCTCACAATGAGAAGATGGCCCGTTCCCAGCAGTGGGATAGTTTGTACAAACAGGGCTGATATAAAATAAATTGCAATACCATTAGTTAACCGACTTCCAAAAAGAAGGAGGTTTTCAATTTGACTATGTTTTTTGTATGTTTGTTTACCGATTACTCCACCAATTGTGAATCGATTTTGAAGATTATTTTTTCTTTGGTAAGTGATTTCAGAAGTGGTCCCATATAAATTTTATCAATATCGGTCTAGTACTTTGGATTTTTATAACAAAATAACTCACAATTATTGTAGGTTTTCAAAAGATCCTGAGAGAGTTTCCTACAACTAATATAAATAATAAGTTGTCTATTTTGTTTGTTTATTGATTAACAGATTTACATATTTACAGATTTACATATTTACAGATTCACATATTTATAGAGTTACAAATTTAGAATCCGGAGTGTAACGAGGGATTCAAGCTCGCCCAAGACAAAAACACCTTTATCCCCGAAGTGCATACTCTACTTTTTACACCTAATGCGTGATTATAGAAAGAAATGGGTTTAAATCTACATTATTTAACAAAACAGAGCGCTTTGTTGTTATTTTTAACGTACAGCCTTGAAAAATTTCAGCATACGCTACCTGAACGGATTTTCTTTGATTCACATTATTATACCTACATTATGTAACAGAACGTCGCAATCGCAATTAAAATAGAGTTTTTCTAAGCAAACGCGCTCCATCGTAGACCGTAAACGTCGTTCAAAACTAGCGGGATCAGTGGTCAAGCTAAAGTTTCCCATAATAAAAATATAAAAAGCAACCGTAGTACAATATCAAAAAATTAACAGATCTTTCAGTTGTAGCATATTTCATCTTCTTTGGTTACAGTATTCGTGCCTGTTTTATTTCTTTTTTATGTTCTATTCTCACAACTATATCACAACTCACATGTCGATGTTATTACTCTCACATGGTGGAGTACGGGACAGATTATGCGAGTTTTCATTGACGGTCGTTCTGTAATATCAAAGTAAACGTTGTAGCAACCACACATTTTATCATTACAACGAGGCTAATGCACATAAGATATATTTTAATTATACAAACAGGTGCATTATAATTTATTTTACTTTTTGCGTGAGGTTTTCACATAAATTGCTGGTCTACCTACCAATTCATACAAATTTGCAGTTACAAAAATATATGTGCATAAACCTCATTTTTTGTAAAATAAATAAGGTTGTAGTGCTCACTCAATCCTAGAAGTATTCAAATCAACTGGCTCTAATGTTATCAAAGACTCGTTGATTACTTCAAGATGCTTCTTTGATCTGCAATATACAAGAATAATGCTAACAAGGTCGATCACTGATAAATGTACCTAACTAACCTAGCCTAACCTAACACCCTGTATTTGTGGTGGAAATATAAATGTTATGAAACTACCTATCTAAAATATTTTATACTCAAATACGCAATATATGTATACGTAAAATCGCTGTAAAAAGTTGTGTGTGTATTATTTATTCCAGTAAAATTACTTATTTCTTAGTTATCACGAAGAAGTTCTAGGTTATGAAAAAACATTTTATTTTATTTTTGCAAGAGTACAAAAAATGCGTTACAAAAAATATAATATAGCATATGATATTCAGGGAGTAAAGACGAATCTAACGACACCTAGCACATCAAAATCGGTCAAGCTGTTTAGGCTGTAGGAGGTAATCTAAAAATATGCATAGTACATACATAGATATACACCCACATACACCCTTACATACATAAATACAAACATACATATACTCGATAAACAACCCTCCTTACGCAATCGGGTAAAAATTACCTACCTACGCGCGGCGCGGGCGGCGCGTGACAGACGGCGGTATACCTATATAGGTACTCTCAAAGTCTGTGACGCGTTCAAAGATGCCGCGCCATATGCCGCCTGCCGCGACCGCGGTGTATTTTTACCGGACTGTGCAAAAAGGTGGGTTATGTTTTTCAAATGTATGAATCATATAATATTTTAAAAACGAAATTGTCTGTCGTCTGTCTCTCTGTCTGTTTGTTACCTAAACGGCTAAACGGCTGAACCAATAATTATGAAATTTGGAACAGAGATTCTTTAGGACCTGGAGAAAGACAGAATATATATATATATATATTATTATCACCATTTTTCATCACTACGCGGGTGAAACCGCGGGATGCAGCTAGCATGTGTATGTATGTTTATGTATACATTTATTTTTTATGAGCCCTGTTTGTACAAACTGTCCCACTGCTGGGTGCGGGCCATCTTCTCATTATAAGAAGGGTAAGGCCATAATCTACCACGCTGGCCAAATGCGGGTTGGCAGACTTCACACATCTTTCATAACTGAAATATTTGAACATCAGGTAAGAGTAAGTACATTTTCTTTATACGAGTATGAATAGAACTCATAGGTTTATGAACTGCGAGTGCGAGTGATCTATATAAATACTTACATGTATATTTCTAGGAAATAATAACTTGCAACTGGGTATTTACCTTTTTCGGGATCGCATCATTTCTATATGAGCCAAAATTTGGCGCTTACGCGTTCGCTTATTTTTTGGTTTCTTTGTTCTATGATTTCCCATAGTAATTTGTTTTATTTGGCGCGCGATGCAATCCGACACAGTACCGTCGCTGACAGTGGTCACCGACAGACTGGCGCGGGTGAACAGCTGAAGCAAGGCGGCGGGACGGTTGCTCGGGAGCAAAATTATTGTAAAATAAATTACTATAAAATAATGCACTAAACGTATCAAAAATGTAAGTCTAGAGAACACTAAAAAAATGTTATAGCTACTTAACATGGTAAATTTGGTTTTGATGGCTTTAAACACTTTGGAGATAAATGGGAAAAATAAATAAAATGGCATATTTTTCAAAAAATAAAGCTATCGAGATTTTTTTCAGCAATCGTGTTTTTGTTTCTAGCGAACCCTAGCCAACAGATCAAAATTTTACATACAAAAAATTTGAGCTTGAACTAATAATACAAGTATTTTTTGTAAAATTTCAAAAAGCTTTGTTTTACTGCTTTTGCGGACTAGCCGGGCCTTAAGAAACTGGCGGTTTGTCTATAGGATTGTAATAGTTTACATAATAAATTCGATTCGATAACCTCCTTCGTTTTTGAAGTCGGTTAAAAACGACTGAATTTATTGTACTGCATGCTTAACAGTCTGGATATGGTTATGAGGGGCAAAATTGAAAAGTTGCCCGACAAAATAAGAAAATTTTTTTCGCCACTTTTTACACTAACCCAAGAATCTGAACATTTAGCGGCCCGGAGACCAAATTGGCATAGTCACAAAAGATCTGGATGACGTCTCCTCCGGCTAGGAATATAATCTTCGTACACAGCAGACATGCTAAGTACATTTATAAATCAACTAAATCCTGGAAGAGCATTTTACGAGCATGTAAATTTATTACACATTTCCTGAGTGGGTCTTCATTGACGACAAATAGGACTGGAATCGCGAGTGGATCGGTTTCTTCCACGTAAGCATGTTCATCGTAGACCGCAACCATCGCATAATATCAGGCGATTTGATGATCAGCGCAACGTAATAAGCTATACAAAAAAAAAACATCTTCATATCATCCTTGACAACACCAATATAATACGTAGCTTCGCAAATGCCATTATTACGGCATTAAAATGCATCACCATCGTTATAACGAACATTCCCAAACATAGGAACAGTCGTAGAATTAGAATCCCATCTATAACGTAAGCATGGGCTCAAATCGCGCAACTATCTCTCTCACGCATCACAATATTTTTAAATACAGAAAAAAAGTTTATCTTCGATATCTTCTAAATTGGCTGACGAGTAGGAAAATATATGTTTTTTCACTACTCCCTTGCCAGTCTATATGATATATGAATATATTTTTTTTTACATTTCTCCTATCAAACAAATTCATGTCTCACTTTTCTAGTATCCCTAATCAATGATTTTGTATCGTATATGTTAAAAATGTTGTGATTCGCGAAAGAGCTAGCTGCGCGCTTTGAGCCCCACCTTAAGCAGCAGGCTAAGTACGTAATATTTGCGCAGGAGCACCTTGTTTGGTGTGATGTCATGCGCGGCAAGGCGGCGGAAACGACCTTGCCAACATTTATATCCTTAGACGAGATTAGCACGTGGATGTAGGTGAACTATGGCGATATAAAACTAGTTTTATGGTAATATGCTGAATAGGTGTGCTGTGGTAGTGTACGAAGTAAGGTAAGCTTGTATCTGCTGATATATCTCAAAGTTACGTTAAGTTGGATAAAGCAGATGATCTGATTTGCGTTATCTCTGGCCACTAAGCATGTAGCTTGACGCTTACTGCGAGAGAGATGGCGATATTGCGGTCATTGGTCGTAAGTTCACCAATCCGTAAATCATTCCAACTTTCTTAGAACTATACAGAACTACATTCATTTAGTACACGATACAAGGCAAGATACATCTTCAGACAAAAGTTAGACCAGTGCAAACACAAACCAACAGCAAAGGTTATCTCCCTCCATTGTTGGTTCATCTCGGAACCCGTCCGTTCGAAATGTCACAAGACGGGACGACGTTTACACAAGTTCCCAGGTAGGTTGCCACCAGGTAGCAATTATAAGTGAAATGTCAACAAGAGAGGTAAACGCACGATAAGCGATGCGCCTCGGGCCGACCTCCATTCCGTGTCTGCGGCTACAGTGTGACCCCGTGGCGAGTCGCGGGGAATCTTCTATGGTTTCTGCTAATGCGGGGATAGCATGCGAGCGCGACTTGCTCCATTTCAGGATATGGATAAGTAACTGGCTGATGTCGAGGTAAAGAGTAAGTGCAGTTATGAAAGCTTTTTGATTAATATAAATTTAAAAAATAAATTCTCCTTGCAGGAGGAAGTTTTTTTTACCTTATTACGGTAAAAGCATGGTAATGTTTTTTTGTACATATGCACGTAAGGTTTGTGGGTAAGTATGTAAGCTATTTTATTATATTAGGTACCTCTAAGGCCTTCCGCACACGAGGCTACTCAGAAGGCGACTCGAGTTTGACAAGCGTATCCTACGCCAGCACATAATTTCGTTCACACGATGCGATGGGTGAAAATGGTAAAATGTAGAAATACATCGCAGTCGCGTATGCGTGTCAAACTGGAGTCGCATTCGAGTGGTCCCGTGTGCGGAAGGCCTTAGAGACTAAACAACTTGATCAATTTTTAAATTCGTCTTTTCTTCTCAAATGTTATGGGTTACATTTACTGTAATAATAATAAAAAGTACTATTAAGTACTCCAGGCAACGGCGCAAAGTACCGAAACATCTGTAAGTTGCGAAATCATCCTGCTCCAGCGTACCTTGCACAACCTTAGCTCGGTAAATGGCAGACAGTGAATGGAGTGCGGATCAATACGGCGGCCACGGTGTAGGTGGCAGGAAACGAGTCGGATACCACGCGAATAATTTACAAATTATATGGGGTTTAACCGACTTTATAAAGGAGTAGGTTGCGGACAAAGCGAATGTAGCGGAAATCGGAATGGATCATTATGTTTACTAGATATCGATCGAGGATTGCAGAGGCCATGTGATGAGAAAGCGCGAGTGAAACCACTGGACACAGCTAGTACTGCTCTATAGTAGTATTTATAGATATCAGAATAATATCAAAACAAAAAAGATATTATTACTATAAATATAAAAATTGTATTAAAATGTATCTTTATTTATCACACTGCTGTCAGTCCCTTATCCGCAGATAAGGCAGTTTATTACTTTTTCTTAATTAAGCGGGCCGATGTCGATAAAGTTTGGCAAGATGGAACATGGTGATGGGTATAAAATACTTTCTCTACGGGAAAAAGTAAACGGCCAAGATTGTAGAGAATTGATTGTTTTCAATAACAAATAAAACTCGTCTTTTCACGTCTTTGGCAAAAATGTTACTTATAATCTTGCCTATTATCAAATAAGAAATTAAGTAAAGTGCATCACGACCAAGTTATTTTTAAAGACATTTTGAAGTCCGGTCACAAAATAATAGTACAGATACAGAAGACTCACTTATACACATACATTAATGAAGATTTAGTTTTAAATTTAGTCATTAGAAGATTATAGTAGAAATACATTTAATGAAGTAGCAACTTGATAACGACGCAAAAAGCACAAGTCAGCTCGCACGGGCTAGACAGTAGACAGTCACAGAGTGCATCTCGTTCTATCGTGTAGATCTTGCCTCTTCTGGCACATTGTCTCTTCTGGCACATGGCAGAGTATTGAAGTGTCTGGGCGAGCCGGCCAGGCCGTATGTTTTTGTAGCATTATACCTAAAGTTATATAATTGGCACTTAATGCCTAAAGAGCAGAGTGCGTCTGACCCAGTTCAGGTCAAAAAACCCCGTGAATAAGCGAAAAAAAAAACGTGCGTCGTAATCGTAAAAAGAAATTTCTAGCTAGCTCTATGTAGTTAACCTGTCAAGAAAATGCGTTATTTTATGTACATATAGATACAAAAAAACGTCATTCCGCTGTTTCAATTTCAGCAAAGAAAAGCAGATATAAAACAACAGTGGTCAGCGTTATCGGTACATTATCTTTTATCTCGCATACATGTTTGCGAGGTTATCTAAGCCAGATTAGTCGTGATGATGACGGTCAGATATTATGAATGTTTGGCGCCTCTGACTCGCCAGCATTATGCGTCTTGGCATAACAGCTCCAAAGGTATGTGTACATGGGTTATTGTTAAATAAGCTGGTATGAAGGTTATGGTATTAAGGACGAACTTTACGATAGTTTTAAGATAAGATATCAAAGGCAAACATTATTGTGGTTAGTAAATATGGTTTTAGGTTAAGATTCTTCCTTAGTATTATCTTAGAATTAACAGTATTACATGACACGAACCGCTATTGCTATAACTTAATTATTATGCATGGAGAGATTTTTAGGTGATCGCTTTTTGATCGAATTGAAGATAAGATAACTTATTATTATTTCATCAAGTATAACTCATCTATGTATAAAAACTAACCCTAAAGGGTTTAAAAAAAAGGAAATAGGAGGGGCAGGGATAAATCCCTTCATTATGCGATCAATGACCATTATTTCTCAGAAACGCCTTCGCTAACTAATAAAATATGTCACCACACACCACGAAGCATTTTAATCATCGGTTTTTTCCTATTATGTCTCCTACGTGATATTTTATTAGGCTACGTACGATATCATGTAGGTTTAACTAAATGGTTAGCTTATGAGTATTATGTCTTAAGATGCTAACTGGTAATTATACAATTTTTTTATGTTAATTTTATTTTAAGAATACTTGCTTGAATAATTCAATTTTTTAATGTGTGTTTGTTGACTATATTACCTGCATTAATACGAAGACAGAAACATAAAACAAGTAACTTTCCTCGATAGAAAAAAAATCAGAACTTACCTCTAAAAATAACATTTTATGAATTCTATGTCGTAGTCATGTACTTTCTGTCACATTAAAATAATGAAGAATGTAGATAATATCTTATTAAACATTAATTAGAAATTAGTTTTTAAAGAAACATAAAATAGAATTTTTAATTATTTTTTTATTTAGTATGGCGCTTGCGTTATTTTTTTCGAGCAGGTTGCATGTTTCCTCTCTCTATCTTTTTACGTTGCTATCGCATAGTTCTATCACTCTCAACCATTTACCTAGTTCGCCCGTGAACATCGTGCGAGGTATCGTCTTAAATCGTATACTACGTACACATAATTAGCGGAAATAGTCGTATAGCGTTATTAAAACGGAACGTCAGATCTTATAGTAGTGTTAAAATATGTAAAAATTAACGATTTATAACCAGTTTATGTAGCCGTAGCCGAGCCATGTAGTATTTCTTTAATATTTACTTGCATACAGCTGATTAATTAAGCAAACTTGTATGTAATTTAAGGTCGCCGCCGCTAGCGCCCGCCCGTATAAGGGTGGCCGGTGCGCTCCTGATCCATTTCTGCGCAAGCGCATGCCTTACGGACCGTTTCCGACATAACAAGCTGTATATAAAAATCATTGAATGGCTAGGAAGTATAAAATGAGATACGAAACATACAAGTGAAGCCAAGTTTGTGGTCCACCGTAGATCTAGTTGTATAAAAAAGAAGTAACTACAAATTTATAGAAAGTTAAAAATTATACACATCCGACGGGACTTGAACCATTTCCATTGCCACGGAGGTGTCACGTTGGATAGACGAAACTTTTGAACGCTGGATTTGTGTAATTTTTTAACTATATATTTGTAAAAAAGAACTAGTTTATTTATAGGTTAGTGGTAAAGGCATATGTGTACTTCTATAGAGGATTTATTTGTTGCAAAATGAGAAATCGTCCGAAGTTAGTGTGTGGGGCGAATTGGCGCGTTTCGCGAATATATCAGTTATGTCTACGTACTCGTACAGTTATGAATAGAAAAATATTTCCTGTTCTAATATGAATGTGACTCAGTCAAGTTTCAGAGAATAAACACCACATTCCATTTTGTCGCCACAGACAGCACAAAATATACTAAGAACAAAGTTATGAAGCGATGACATTTTGGGTTGTTATGCGATAGACTTCCGCGTCTCGAAGGCGCGGGTTACTAACAAAAACAATGGAGTTTAGCTTTCAGTGAAGAAAATCATCTTGAAGGAAACATATTATAGCATGGTGGTAGGTTATGCCTAGTAGAATAGAATAGAATAGAATAGAATAGAATAGAATAGAATAGAATAGAATAGAATAGAATAGAATAGAATAGAATAGAATAGAATAGAATAGAATAGAATAGAATAGAATAGAATAGAATAGAATAGAATAGAATAGAATAGAATAGAATAGAATAGAATAGAATAGAATAGAATAGAATAGAATAGAATAGAATAGAATAGAATAGAATAGAATAGAATAGAATAGAATAGAATACATTTACATTTTTATATTGCGCAAAGATATTGTTGATGCAATAATAGTTAGATATTATCAGTCTACCCAGTGTCTGGTTGACTGTTGAAAATCCACCGCCAAGAACATAACTATACCTATTGTTCTGGCAGACTTACTTGAAAGCTATCTTTTATTCTAGGAAGATCTACTTACAAATAAAACGAGTAAGTTTAAAAATTAAAAAATCCGCGACATAAAAAAACCGGCTAAACCGAAAAAATTGGTGAAACATAGCTGAGAACATTGTCGATTAAATCCTCTTTCAAACAAAAAAATTATACTAGCTCACATTCGTTTGGAAGCTACGATACCACAGTCAAACGCGTAATACACACGTCAAACTTATAACATCCTATATGTATCGGGGGTTAAAAGTAAATAAGTAAATATATTGTTAAAAACTTATGTACATACTTCTATTTCCAGTAAAATTTCCGACTATAGTTTCATCCGTATTGGGTGGTATTTTTCAGTCTTTTTCAAATGAGCAGCATACGTGTCACTGCTGTACGCCAAATCCCAAATTGCCATTGTAAAATGTATGATAAACAAGTATGTTAGTTTGCATAAATTTATGAAAAACATAACATAACTGTTTGTTTTGTTTCAAACATGACATCCTGCCAAACGGTGTTATGTTGTATTGCCATATCGAGTGTCAGGTCTTTGTCAACTGCTTATAAAATAGGGAAAAACACGCGGCAGCATTGACTTAAGTAGTCCTTTATTGACAGATTTACAACCGATTTCCAGTATGTCGCGTATACTAGTATCATTATTAATCCGCGCAAAGTACAATGCGACATATTAAGAAAACTGGTTTTCCAGGTAACGTCTCTCTTGTAACAACTATAGTATTGCAAAATGTAGGTACCAATATTGTGTCTAGGCAAATACTTTATACGATATACAATTATACACACTCCCACAAAAATTACTGTCATTTTTGGGTAGGCAGTCGAAAAAGTCTTAGAGCCGTGTTTTATTCCATTTCCTTCCACTTCCATTCCATTTCCATTACCACATCAAAAACATAAGATATAAAAAAAAGTAATGACATCTTATGAAAAACTTTGTCACTTTTGATAGTGTTCATGGAAACATCTATTTGACAACTTCGTACTTTTAACCCTTTGTAAAAATAAAACAATTTTGTCATAAATTGACTAATTAATTAATCAACCAAAATGTATAGTTACCGCATCTACTTATATTAGACATCTTTATACCCGTAAGAAATTAAGTGACTGCAATCGCATGGCATTTCAAAGTATATCTGTCATTCGCTAATATACCCCATAAACCTACCTATTCCGGTTTACGCCAAAAAAAAAAAACATGTTATAGTTCCCGTGTCACGTAAAAAGAACGCTGGTTTGTTCGTAAGCGCGAACAAACCAGCGTTCTTTTTACGTGACGGGAACTATATCTTGGGATTTCCAGGTGTAGTAACAATGTAGTAAAACTGGTAGGTACATTAAGTACTTAGTTAACGCAAGTCTTTATGATGTCTAATGCAGACTTTATATAACACAAAATAATAGTGATTAACTTTCATTGCCACTAAATTGGATAAAATCGAATGATTTTTCATCCGATAAGATAAAGCTCTAAACGCGATATAGCTACTGTTGTTGCAATCATGATTTTGCATATATTATTATCTTTGTCATTGAAATTGCATGTGTGCAAAACATACTAAATAAATTATTCAAAGATACAACACCAAACCGTAGCCTGTATAGACTACTATGCAAAATCCGTGGAAGTATGCACATTTAGAACGCTTGCCACTCCACGTCGAATTGACCTATTAAACAAGTATCTACATATATTAAAAGAAAAACAAAATACCCGACTGCAGAAAAGCAGATTTTGCAGACTTACGATTTTGTTACGCTTGATACGCTGTTGAGTGTACGTTTTTTGTGAGAAAGTATACGTAAAATTGCTGTAAAATATTATGAATGCGCATTCTTTAGAATAATTCTTGTAAAATCACTTGTTTAGTACGAAAAAGTTTGCTGGAGGTTACGAAAAAACGATTTTTTTTATTTTTGCGAAAGATGTATTATTATTATTGTGAAAAAATATAGCCTATGACACTCAGAGACGAATCTAATGACACCTCGCACATCAAAATCGGTGAAGCCGTTTAGGCTGTAGGCGATCATAATTATAGAAACATACATACATACATTTGAAAAACATAACCATCCTTCTTACACAGTCGGGTAAAAAGACACTGACGCGAAAAACTCGCAAAGGGGAAACACGCAATTCAAAATAAGACATTCACCGATACGCCCCATGGGTCGAACCAGCCGTAGATAAAACAGTGAACAACTCTTTTAGCAAAAACGAAGTTAGCGCAGTAACGAACAAGATCACGCCACTTTCAGGTTGTCTTGTTCACGTAGACGTAGAATACCACAGATATAGTAGATGAAGCATGCGACTTCATTTATATGAAAACCTTGCGTGCCATATTTTCGGTACCGACTGTGATGTCACATAAAAGATTTTGTGACGGAATGTTCCATCCGCGCGAAATCTATTCAACCCAATGCACCCGCGCGCTTGTACGCTAGTAACAAGCTAACAAAATATCGAATCGGAAGTATATATCATCTGAAATTAAATAAATCTTGGTCGTCAACTGCGATTTTTAATCGTACTTGACACGCTAGGTACATACACTTGGGGTATCTATAGAAGTCTACGTAGAATACAAACTGTGTGCCTTTATCGGAATAGGTTATCGACGGATTTCCGGCCCTTCACAAAGCCCTCTATCAGTTTTAGGAAAACCAATGACGTTTGTTAATAAGTTTTTTTCTATGCAGGTTTTCATTGTTTGTAGAACTCATCGCATAGTATAGTGCATATATATAATAATAATAATAATAATCATTTATTTCAGACCAGATTCAGTCCATATAAACACACATGGAGAAATATTTACCAGCCAGTTCATAATAATCAGTCAACAATATAGTAATAATCAAAATTTGAATTGAATATAATAAAAACACAAGCAAAAAAGTCAAATAAAATACAAACAGTTAAATCTAAATAAATATAAAATAATAGCGCTGGATAATTCAATTTATAAAATTGTTGTGTTATATATATATGTACGCCCTTCATAAATAAGGTGGTTCGACATCACAAGCTTTTAGAATGATCCGATACCACCATTGTACAAGCTGTTGCATTTTTAAAGTGTCTTTTCACTGTGAGACGAAATAAGGTCATTGTTACGCTAAGTTGGACAAGTTCAGGTTGGCAAACTTCACATTTTGCGAACTATCTTCCTTTCAGATATGTAGGTTTCTTTTCCATATATTATTTCATCGTTTGAAGTTAGCGACAATTAACAATACGCACATATCTTCAAAATCATAATTGGGGTTGAAACTTGGGATTTGAAACTAGACCCTTCGGATCCAACATAAGATCTCCGGATCCGGAAGTCAGACGTTCTCCCAAATACATAGTCCGCAAACAGTTTGTAATATAGGATAAGATAAGATAAGATATCGTTTATTGCAGAAACTGTGTACATAATATGGAAATTATATTAAATTTAGACCCAACAGCTTATCCTAACGGACGTGCAATATTTCTTTTTTTTTCTTATAAAATTAGCACGGAGAACCGTGTATGTTACAGTGGAAATTTGCGGAGCATTTAAAACAAATATATGTTTAAAATCTCTGAATTTCGCAGTACTCATATCCATTTTCATACATATAACTTTTTCTTAGTATGAACAAAGTAACCTATTCAAGTTTGGAGGTCGTAATATGACCTATAGGTGTCCCTAACAGCAAGACGATGAAGTAAGTTAGCAAGATGATCTAACGTAGGATTTATCTATTGAGTAAAATATTTGTATTACTGGTAGTGTTAGCTGTAAAATATGAGTATTACTGGTAGTGTTAGCTGTAAAATATGAGTATTACTGGTAGTGTTAGCTACTGACCTCCCAGTTTAATAGAGGTCGTTAATCTTAAGCCGATCTTGGCCTTCATATTATTCACAGACAACACTGTTTCGAACGCATGGACTACCTACATATAAATTCAAGAAAACAAGTACGTACCTATATTGAAACGTGACTATGTATGATCGATTTTCGTAGTGAAACTTATACTTACGTTACGTTTAATATTTTGTTAAGTTATGTAAGTATACGTTTTTGCGAGAAAGTATAAATCGCTATTAAATTTAAAATGAGTATTTTCTAGAATAATTTTTGGATAAAATAATTTATTTGTTAAAGTCTAAAAGTGCAAATTCAGATTTTTGAGAGTGTTGTATTAGAATAAATTAAAAAATAATAGTCAACGATACTCGGAAAATATGTAAATACGAATATAACAGCACCTCCCACTTCAAAATCGGTCAAGAGGTTTAGGCTGCAGGGGGCAATATAGAAACACACTTACAGATACAAAAAAAAAACAATCCTCTTTCTTCCCGAGTTGGGTAATAAAACATAATAACAAGGTTCTTTCGATTTTGCGATTAATATAACTATATCTTTTTTGTACGAATACTTGCCAGCTTTCAATTTGAATTCTATAATAAGGCGGGCCTTTTTTGCTCTTGTACCAATGCCCGACGATAAAAACAAACATGAAACATATTTTTATTACGTACGTTTAAATAGTCGTGTAGGCGACTTGATATTAATTTTGAAAGTTATAAATTGCCAGAAATAAATAAAAAATCTACTATAATTTATTCAACCGTTAAAAATGATCATTTGTATAGTAATTATTTGTTTTAGTTCATGTACTCTTGTGGAATTCTCTAAACTATAATCGTTTAAATTAAATATGATTCATTGACTGAATATGAACGCACAGGGTGTTTATAAGATTCACATCATTCTGTGAATGGAAAGGTGAAAGTGAAAAGTTCACTAGCTATATCCTATTTTGTCTATTATTTATTATTCAAATATAGATTTTACCTATTCAAATAACGTGTGACACGCTTCCCTTGTAAGTTAGTGAAAAAGTGAAAGAGTAACAAGTTAGTGAAATTATGAATTATAAATAATAAAAGTTTTTTTGTGAAACAATTGATGAAATCACGTATTGACGTTAGAAAGAAAAAGATTTACTACAACACTTGAAGATAAAGTAGGAGGTGGACGCACTGAGATACAAGATTGGATCTATTCCGTGTAATTGGGAGCGGACTCGTGGTCTAGATCCGCTCACGGCACGTTTGACTCACGCACAACGGGACTCAAATATCACTTATTTCATAGTTTATTTTCATCTGTTGCTATATGAAGTACCTCCTAGCTGTGCCCAACGGGTAGGTACACGCGCTCTCCCGCTCCAAGTATTATATTTTCGGGAAAAAAGCTGAAATAAGTACTTATTACTATTATTTTCATAGCAAATAGTACTTATTTTCATAGCAAATTCACGAACATTCATCGCCGTAACATGTATTAAATTTTGCTTCGACAAAATTTAAAAAAAAACCCTATACCACCTTAGGGGATGATAGCCGAAAATTTTCGAGAAAAGCATTTCCAATCTGTATGTTTAATTTATAAACCTGGATTTCGTTGATATAGCTCCAATATTTTCCCATACAAACCATTATATTTCATCCATTTAGAAATTGAGTTTCTCAAAATCTTTTCTTATCGCACGTGTTGACTTTTCGAAGAATATTTGGTTGTACAAATTATGTACAACCAAATATTCATTTCCAAAAATTTATAAATTATAAATTACGGTACAAATTATGTTTGAAGCGTCGCCCGTTTCATCAGTGCGATAATTCCTAGAAAAGGCTGGCTCTTCTATTTATACACAGCACTTTAGAATATATGTTTTATGTAATATATGAGTAAGCAATATCAGGTTTACTGTAATAATAACAGTTCAAGTGCAAGGTGAACGTTCTTTTAATGTAGTTCTGAACGTAATTGGGCCTAGTCAACGGTTATCGAAGTCAACTGTAATCAGTTTTTTTTTCTGAATGGCGATATAGGCTAATTGATTTGATGTATAAAATAGCATTACTTTTATAACAAAAATGCCGGAGCTAATGCAAATCAGATATGACATTTTGCTTTTGTCATCTTGTTAAATTATTATTCGAATATGGGCTTGTTTTTGACTTCCATCGCGGCCTGATATTAACTGATCAACACAGTGTCTACGATGGAGTGCGCTCGTCTAAAAGAAACTGATTCCATTGTGATTTAAAGACAACCTGATCAAATTTGTAAAAATCCACTCGTGAAGGTTAAATCGCATTTTTAATATGGATTTATTCTAAAAACTCGAATTAAAAGATACGACGGAGTCTCCGTGCTTTTAACAATCTATTAGTAGAAATGGTAAAGGGGAATAAATAAGACCATGCAGATCTAATTAGAAATTTGGTTTATATATCTGAGATATCGTACGATTGGATAAAATGGAAATTTTTGAAAAATATTCAAATATAGAAGTCAAGGAGCAGTATGAGTTGACTTCAGAGTATCGTGCGTAAGATTCAGAAGTGCATTGATAACAGTGATGATAAAAATTAAATTAAATTAATAAAATACTAAGGAGCTTGACTAATTGCCAATGACTAAACAGTATAGTAAATAAATAGCACGAAAGAGATGGGTAGAGCAAAGTAACTTATAATAAGTGAAACAATTAAGAGACAAAATCCTATAACGAAGACTGTGCTGCAATAACTGAATAAATGTTGATTAAACACGACAACATGTGACAAAGATCTCCTTCAGCAACAGAAAACGAGATGGCAAAGTTCTAGATTGAAGATAAATAGGTAAGTACCTAGTCATCGAGGAAGGTGAATGCACTGCCACGCTAGAATCGGACACGATTTGTCATAGTTTATTTACGAGTACAGTAAATGGATCAAGAGGTGGGGAATGAGAGATCTCGCAAAATGCGAACTGGAATTAACTTTAGATTTAAATTGAGATGGTATCATAATTCTGAATTATAATGGTTTACAACGGTGGGAGGTGGCTGCAAAGTAAGGACGAATTGCGAATATTGATAAGAGTAAATAAAAAAAGAAAGTAAATGCAGATATTACAAAGACCAATGGAAGAAATAAATAGATTGTTCCGACCCCACATAGTGGTGATTTTTTAAGGTTCAGCATGTTGATGATAATGATAAATTAATACAAATGCACTGAAATGCATCGCGGAGATGAAGCGTAAGCCTATCAGTTATTAAAAAAACTAAAAAAATACTTAAAATAAAATAAAAATCTATAAAATGTTATATTATTGTTACAAAATAGTAGTTTTAGAGCGAGGCACCTACCGCATCGTGTCGCGGTTAAGTTTTTACGAGAAAGCAGTTAACACGCACATCTGGCCCGGGGAGGCAGGGCACCGAGCGCCATGTGGCGACTAGTTAAGTGGTTTTTTACGATTTACGTGAACCATACAAATACGAATGCATAAACTGCAGTGAATTATAAGTATGCTAATAAGTAATAAGGTATACTGTCATCTGTGTTTTCTGTCGTGTAAATAATACAGCCATTTTTTACCGACTTCCAAAAAGAAGGAGGTAATCAATTCGACTGTATGTTTTTTTTTGTATGTTTGTTCACCGATTACTCCGTCAATTATGCATTGAATTTAATGATTCTTTTTTTTTTCGTTTGGTATGTCATCATTTAGGGGTGGTCCCATATAAAATTTATCAAAATCAAAAATCGGTTTAGTACTTTGGTTTTTATAACCAAATAACAGGTGAAATATCACCCAAGTAAACAAATTACGTATTTTGAACTCGGTTTTTTCAGTTTTTTTTATATTTTGTATAATTACAGGTTATACAGACACTAAAAAAGTTAATTTTAGTGGATAATTTTCTAATGAAAAAACATGTTTTCATTAGAAAACTAACAAGGAAGAAAGGGGGCCCAGAATTTATCAAACAGTTTAGTCGTTTTGAAGTAATTTCAATTATGCAACCGCGGCGAATTGAAGTTGATTTTTCAATAAAACACTGACAACAAATTATCACTAATGATTTTACCAATCAACCACATTGCCAACAATTACACGTGTAAAATAAAACAAATATATTTACACCGAACTAAATAATAATAAAATCGTCCATCAACATAAAGTACCAAATTGACTACCAATGAATACGTTCAGCGCCTGAGGTCGATCGACCACGTGGGCGCCCAAGATCGACGCCTGCGCACGGATCCGTTCAACTTTTTACATTGTTGTCATGCTCAAGTTATGCTCGTTATGCTCATGCAAATTATAATCTGTGCTGTCATTGAGTGTTTTTGTAACGTAACGTTAACGCGAGTGGGCGGGAAGTATTCGGTTAATTAGACTGTTACGTGTGACTCATGAATGCAATTAGGGCAATATGAAAGCAATTAGCGAGCTCGAACTTGCCTCATTTTGATAACTTTATAACATGACTTAAGAGAAACGTTTAAGGCGCACTTGTCCATGCAAAAGAAAATACAGTGGATTTCGGGTATAACGACAATGAAGGGACCACTCTATTTTCGTCGTTATATCCGGAAGTCGTTACAGGCAAAGGTAAAGAGATTTCCGCCTTTTCTTTAACAGTGAATGTGCGTCTAGCAGCCATACTTATTCAAAAGTTTACTAAACCCAGTTGCTACTCAAAATATCACTTTGTAACTGAACCATAAAAGCTCCGAAACGTACACGCTTCCCCTACCTACTTAGTTGATATCTATAAACAAAAGGTAAAGGTCTCCACACTTGCTGACCATCTGTGTGCAATGGATGTAAACAAAAGATAAGAAATGTTTGTGAAAGAAAAAAATCTTTGTGTCTTTGGCGGCCGACTCCGGTCGCAATATCTGCATGGGATTTCTAGGAATTTGTTACAAATGATTCATTAAAAACAGTCGCTACACCCGAACTCGGCGTTACATCCAAAGTCGCTATAGCCACATGAATTTTGTACTAAAGTATGCTTTAAATTCAAGGGACTTAGATTTAACGTCGCTATAGGTAAATGGTCGCTACAACCAAGGTCGTAATAAATGAAATCCACTGTAAATGTTTTTTGTCCTTTACCTTTAACCAATTTCGAAGATTATTTTCGGGTTTCGTAGCTAACAAAGGAATCCTTACAGTTTCGGGATGTCCGTCCGTCTGTGTCTTCGCTTAGCTCAGAAACTCGTCGTACTTGCAAGCTCTAATTTAGCGCGGAAGTATAATCACGCAGTCAAAGTGGTAAAATAAAATCGTGAAACAAACAAACAAAATATAAGTACTCACTTCCCCTATACACAAAGTGGGGACGATTTTTTTATCGTCAATCGTCATAGTATGAGATGTCGGCGGATAGGTCGTTCATAAAGAGTCAACATTGTCATTATTATCACAACCACAAGAAGTCCACTGTTGGACATAGGCCTCCCCCATATTTCCAAAAAGACCGGTTGGAAGCGGCTTGCATCCGGCGTCTTCTTGCCATTTGTATGAGGTCCATCCATTACGTGGCCGGTCTCCTTACGCTACGCTTACCAGTTCATGGTCTCTACACCAAAACATTTCAGCTCCATCGGTCATCAGTTCTACGTGCTATGTGCCCTGCCCACTGCCACTTCAACTTGTTAATCCACTGTGCTATGTCAGTGAAAAAAAAAAGCGAGCATCTTACAACTAAAAAAAAAAAACGATTTAGGCTACGTTTGCGATAGTGTTTGTTGATTCTTTGATTGTTCACAATCAATACTTACTATAAGTAGTCACAGAATAACATGAATAAGTATGGCAGTGTATAGAATCATGTCAATGATCAGCAAATCGATCTACGTTAACGTAAATCAAGATGAAAATCTTAGTACACATCGTCAGGCACTAAATAGGAGTACACTATATTAGTCTTTATCTATAGTACATCTAATTCTATTATGTGACTGTCGTCATGTGTTTAGAACTGTGTATAGCCAAATTGATTGACTATTGTTAGCGATCGGTATGACGCAGTCGCAGATTTATTTTTATCGAATTTTTTTGCAAAATCATGGGCGATGGAAACATCAAATACGAGTATGGAATTGAAAACTTTAAAGCGGATCAAATCAACGTTGTTCGCTTGGATTTCTTACACTTTTGAATATGAAGAAGACACCGATAATAACCAATCTAAATCTATATATATTACTACACCAGTTCTGCTCCATATGACGTCACTGTCTAATAGAGCGTCTACAAAAGCAGTTGTAACGCAATGACTCCCAGCTGAGTAGGTAGTGACAAAGCAGTCAATTTCTAAAGCCTATACAGATGTCGTAACTGGCGCACAATAACTGGCGAGTGCGAATATTATTCAACCGAGAGTAGGCACGGGTAAGATTGAGCTGGGAAACTTTGCAGATCTATAAACTGCATAGAAGGCACACGAAACGTGTTTAAATTGTTGCAGTTAAAAGAGGGACGAAGGAGGGAAGGGAAGGGAGAGGTGAATTAGCGACTTTTTATTATTTATTTACCGGCCGGCAGCTGGCCTTACGTTGAACGACGCCAAACCGTGATGGAACGTGTTTGCCTAGAAGACACCTATTCACTTGTGATATGAAAACACCCAAGTTATATCTATCGGGGAAAATCCACTCAGGTAACTTATTCCACGTCCGTATAATAAAAGTGAAACTAAAACGCTTTGGTCGGATTTTAGGAATATTTTTTCATGTTTCTGACCGTCCTATAGAAGGATTTTTTAGCCAATAATAAAGTGAAGGTGTTTGACAATGTACAATGGGGCAATCAAACGGCAAAATTTCCCAGTGCCCTATGTATTTTGGAGCATAAACACACAAACAAACAGTACTTCAATCGCCAAACCAGGAAGCGCATTCTACATTTTAGCAGTACACACGATAAAAGTGGTTAAAAACGTTTCGTTTATAAGTTCGGCGGTAGGGAAAAGCTATTCTGAAAAAAAAACATCAGACAGACGAGTAGCCATCCAGAAATAGGTGCGCAAAAGCTTTATTAATCTAAAAGTTTAGCTCTAGACTCTATCATATACATAGATAATATAACTTCAATTGTATCAGAAAAAGACCGAAGAGCTCCTATTATATTCGCAAATGCTTTAGCCGCAACACAAATAGCTGAAGACCGATTTCTCCCAACCCTAGTGTCGGCCGACGACGCTGTGTCCCGAGACAGCCTGGTGGGCGGTTAATGTAACCCGCACATTTGCATGATTGGTCGGTGTAATGCTCAAATAAACTGGAGATAAATGGCTCGTGACACGCCAAGATTAAGCAGTTTCACGTCACGTCACATTAACGAAACTAAACAATATTAACCGATTCATCGCATATAAATATTTCAGTGAGTGACAATCGCGAAAACCTTGTACTTATGTATGCTCCAACATATCGCATACTCTCCGATTTCATTTGAATGATATGTCAATAGATCCGTTATTATGATGACACAGGCATTTATATATGAACAAAATCAATATGAAAGATATTAAGTACACTCAAAGTATGAGGGTCTGATTTATTTTTTTAGATAACTAGATAGATACGTTTTCTTTAGTATCAAAAGAAAAAGTAAACTTGTGTACGTCAGTCAGTCAATCAGTTCTCCTTTATTTAAACTAGGTATAGGATATAAGTTTGAATGACGTTAATGTAATAAATGCAATCACTTTAAAAAAAATGTAAGAAAAGAAGCCAGAGAAAAGAAAAAGAGGATAATAGTCGGATTTTAACCGGCGACTTATAACTCATTGATGAATATCATACAAGCGATAAATCAAAGGATAGCTCACGAATATCATTCTTTTGATTTTCTCAGTGAGTCAATAGCAATTATAAATATTTTTACTTTTTAAAAACAAATATATCACAAGCAATAAATCTTTACATTTACTATAATACAAATTTAAAAAAAAAACACGAGGTTTTTTCTCAATGATGTCATAATTTTAACATATATTCATGTCCGTTAAATAGTTGTCAAAATTCAAACGCAAAAAATGCTAATCTCTTGGACAGGTCTCTCTTAAAAATACGTTATTTCTACATGATTAAAATTGTTACCAATCTCGAAGATATTATTTTTCAACTGACGTTTGGAATCCAGAATATCAAGTTTATCCAGTGAAACTATTTCTTTACTTTGAGCTTTAATATGCGTCCTTATTTGGGGCAAAATGTCGAAATGCGACATTTTACATCGATATCGAAGCACAAGTTTTAACTGTGCTATTAAAGACAATAGTAGCTGCAACGAAGTAGCCGAAACACGCAAGGGTCAAGTTGACGATATTATGGTTTAGTTTTATGTTGTTTGATGAAAATTTCAAGGATATGCAAAATGATGAGATGTGGAGTAAATAAAAAATCAAATTAGACAATTACATTAAGCTTTTGTCTTTAACGAACCACTAGGTTCGACAAGCGTAGGATAGACTAGCCAGCGCCATTTTAGTTCGAAGCCAGCTAGAGAAATGAGAAAATTATATTCGAATCTAAACCTTCAACTGCCACAAATTAATGAATTCATTGCTAGAAAATGAGACGGCTGAGTCACAAACGCAACGAGAAACTGTCAAAAGGTTAAATCCGAGCGTCTGGTACCAAATTAACGCGCGTCATATAAGTTATTTATGTCCTCACACATCAAAGTAGCGGCACTTCCTCTAGCTTCCATCACAACACGTCATAAATTTTCAATTTAGTGCCTCGGCGCCACATCTGCCTTCGATGAATATTCATGGAGTCCTCGACGGTAGACAAAGGACCTCCGAGGTGGAGATTATTTTAAATTGTCTCTTGTGTATTAAGCTTTATAATTAAGAACGTTATGATGTAAGGCTAGTATATGTGTTTTTGTTTATTGCCTTGGATGAATAACCATAATAACTTATAGACGCTAACGCCCACTGTCAGCAGGCCTCAGGCGGGCGAAAGAAGTGAACCTTAGATCTTGCACCACCTCCCAAGTTTTTCGTTCGAGTTACATATTTATAACCGACTTCCAAAAAGAAGGAGGTTCCCAATTCGACTGTTTGTTTTTTTTGTATGTTTGTTCAGCGATTACTCCACCAATTCTGAATTGTTTTTGATGATACTTTTAATACCTCATAATATTTATATGGGACCACCCATATAAATATTATCAAAATCGGTTTAGTACTTCGGTTTTTACAAGAAAATAACTGAAAAAAATGACATCCAAGTAAACGAATTGCGTATTTTGAAGTCTGTTTTTTCAGTTTTTTGAACCATTATTATTTATAACATTGTTGACTCAACATGCGGTAACTCCCATTAATGAGCTGTGATGACAGCATAATATTAACTAAAATTGATATCAAACTCATCATTCATCATCATCATTTTCAGCCTTTTATTACTCGTACATAGGTCTCTTTTCTTGTATACCCATACTCATAATTCTTGTTCCGGGTTTAACCTGCGGTCTTGTCGATCAGAATGTCACATTAACCCACAAAACCAAAATTTATCAATGACAGTATAAAAACTTCGGTGGTGATAAGGACGTTTTATTCCATACTACATTACACCCCACCCCAATAAATACAAATCTTGTGCAGATCGCAATAGGTAATGTTTGCGATAAGATTACAAGATTCTGGGTACAGGAAGGGATCCCTATAGAATCTTGTAAGAAATGGTGAGTGGTTTAGATTCTTCAGACAGACATGATTTATTATTATGATTATGTATCCATTACGGGTATTATGGATAGACTATACAAGTCTTTATTGATTTCAATATTCACATGAAAACAAAGTTTACCCAAATATGCTCTTACAAGGTGACATCAAGCAAGTACTAACAAAGACAACTCAATATCTGTGCTATTCCAATAAATGTTTACACGTATACTTATAGGTAAATCGTGAGTTTTCCTACCTGTATGTCTATACAGGTCTAGCGAAGTATAAGGTATGTTTACCGGAGTAATTATGACCAGCTGTCGCGGCCTTCACGGTGTTTTAATAGAATTGTTGTCGTAACTTTATACGCACCGTGCAGGCGTAGGGTCTCGTGTTCAGGTGACTAAGTTTACCTAGGTTGGCAGAAATTTCATCATCATCATCTCAGCCACAAGAAGACCTCCGCTGGAGATGAGCCTCACACCATGGATTTCCAAAAAGACCGGTTGGAAGCGGCTTGCATCATGTTTTGAAAGTTAGAGTTAACTAGAAGGATCCTTTGAGACAGATGTCTACATCTGTGAAACATTTCATTTGTGACAGACCAGGTTTGGTCCACAAGCCTGTTTTTTGTTGCGCAACAGACCAACAATGTATGAAAAATATATTTTAATCAATATGAGTAGACTACGAGAGAAAAAGATAAAGGCGGCAACAATTTGTCGTTTAAAATATTTTTTACTAAAAATTGAAATCGGTTGATTTCGACAGCACAATTACGAACAAAATAATCATATAAGTAAATTGACATTGTTACTAAACTACTGAAGCATAAATGATTAAAAACCACCACCTCAAAACATATATAATTTAAAAGCAAAAAAAAATTTAAATTCAATACAGAATTAACAGAAAAATTATTCATTATTATATTATCCAACAGACACTTATCTATGACGTCACAGTTCTATAAAACTAATGGGAGTTACCGTATTTTTTGGCTATGCATGTTTTTGTAAATAAAAACATTTTTTCATATTTATTTTCATTATTTATTATCCGGGTTAGATAAAACCGAAGGTTTCGGTTAGTAAAAGTAAGGTTTTCTTCTGCCGTTGTGAGCACAACAAAACATATTATGACAAAACAGCTCGTTTCTATGACAGGTTAAAAATACGACACGTCACACGCTTGCGGAGCCAAGTCTAAAGAGCGCACAATTGCCATAAAGGCGCTTTATCTCCTCACGTTTTTTGGGGCAATTAGGTCAATTGTGGACGAGCTTGAGAAAGAAACAAAGAAAATGAGTATGAAATCTGAATAAATAAAGCCTAGAAAAATGTACTTGACATCAACGTTGCTAAATTTGATTAACTTAAGATATATCTTGACTGGCCTTGTGGCTCAGTTGGTAGCATGTCTGCCTGCTGTGCCGTAGGTCGTGGGTTCGATCCCCACCCAGGGCAAACATTTGTGTGATGAGCATGGATGTTTGTTCTGTGTCTGGGTGTTTCTATGCATCATATGTATATATTTACAAACAAAAAAAGTATATATGTATTCTATCAGCCATCTAGTTCCATAGTACAAGCTTTGCTTAGTTTGGACTAGATAGTGTTGTGTGAAATGTCCACAAATATTTATTTATTCATTATTTTATCAATTTAGCCTGATAAAAAAAATAAACGTCATTCAAACGAAACAGATTTTCTTTGAGCACCAATTTTCTTGATGATAAGCTAGAAACGGTGTGGCCGAGGATAAAAAAGAACATCAATCTAAGAAAAATCTATTCACCCTAGCATGGAAATTTCAAGATAGCAATGCTCAGGAAACAGAAAAGGCAGTAGTGACTTCTGCTCAGAGTTTTGGAATTTAAATGCTTATTAGCTAATTTGCTTAACCTGTGATGGAATGAAGAGTCCTCTCCATAAGAAACAGGGTTTAGCTACTTTATGCAAATAATAGCTACAAGCGCAAATTATAAATATCACACATTACTTGAATTGGCTCTCGATACGAACAAAACACAAGTAGCAAATTGCCTACCAGCTGCGTCCGCTAATCTTGTAAAAGCTCACTCCACAAGTCAAATAAAACACGACCACTTAAATCGCAATAATGTTAAGACCGCATTAACCCGATTCGATAACTCTTTTGATGTGTTTCCCTGAGAGTATACCATTTCCAATTTAGATTTACCAGTTTCCATTTACACAACAGATTTCCGGGGTTTGCTTTGATGTAATTGAATTGCAGTATGTATTTGTGCCTACTGTTGGCCGACGGAATTTGGACTCAAATTTATCGTTTATATTTAAGTTTTTCTTTATGGATGTACAATAAAGTTATATTCTATTATATTATCTCAAATTATTTTCTCAAAGACTGTAACGGCTATTCATAAATAATTAAATTTAGTTTCAGTAAAAAGTATTACAATGGAAATTAACGTGGTTTTCACACATTTTTAAATAATAACTACGGGTCACTCACGTCTGTTTTGAGCCGAAATATCCGACTATAGTTTTGACATCACGTGCGGCACGAGCGGCACGTCGCAGTGCAAGGCGCGTCACCGACCGAGAGTGACGTGTGTGCTGCTCCTTTGAAAAAGACCGCCGAATGCGGTTGAAACTATAGTTGGATATTTCGGCTGAGTGACCCGTAGTTTTTATTTAAAAAAGTATTACAGGTGGTCGAGTAATTCAGCGTACTTTTAATAGTTTTTCTAGGAAAATTGGTAAAGAAAAAATATCTTCAAAATCAAAACTCATAAAATTGTTATGCGAAAGTGGCGGAAAAATTATCGATAGTTCGAAATTTGAACTTCTGAAATGTGTGGTATTATATAGATAATAAATAAATATTGGAGGACATTTTCATACAACACCATCTAGCCCCAAACTAAGCAAAGCTTGTACTATGACAAGCAGATGGCTGATAGAGTACGGCCTCAGAAGACAGACGTACTACCACTGAACCATGAGGCCTGAGATCTCTTTATGTATCAAACTGGAACATTATAGAAGAAGAGGATCACCAACCTGTCCATAGGCGAGCACAGTAGCGTTGTATCCATCGAGTGCCGCCTCCACGAGCTTCCTCACACAGGTGTCGTAGAGCTCCTGCTGGGTGGCGCAAGGCTCGAACGCGAAGTCAAAGGTGAAGGCCCTCTCGGTGCCGAGGGCGACGCCGCCCTCGCCGGCAGCGCCGCCTGCGCGGGCGCATATGCCGCATCCTTCTACCTTCTCGCTAGGCGTCTGTGGGCGGATCCTGAGGATGAGAGAGAAATGGTTAGTTTAAAATTAGTTCATTTGACTTATAAATTGTTATATTTACCAATAAAGTATCTGTATCTGTAAAATAAATGGCCAAGTTCGTGTCGTGCCACGCAATGTAGGGTTTTTTTATATTTTTTTTATTTGAAAAATTCGAGCACCTCAAACTCCACAAACAGGCCTTCTATAAACTAATAATTTTTTTTTTAGCTAACTTTACATTTTTTAAACTAGAGTACAAGAGGAATGTAGGGTTATGTAGTTACACATTATAAATTATGTTAATATAATACAGGGTTTCTTGTTTGATACTATGAACGTACGAGTTAAATTATTTTCTTTGTTTAAATGAAATATCAATTTTTGACTTGTCTAAGTAGTTAGTTTAAGTTGATCGACTATAATTCGATAACTTATGAATCCTACTTGGCCGTGATAGTTTTCCTTTTAATTCCATTATATATATATACGCTACTCGCAGGAATTTTTTGTATCTCCAAAGTCAACCGTTTAGCCAGTAGAGGTATAGGGAACGGGGGACACTTGACTCTATATAGGAGATCTATCTTGCTTTAAAAAAAAAACAATGTTCTATCACAAACATAAACAGATACATGAGTTTGCCAAAACTGACGGTCAGCAGTCGCTCTTTTACTCTATTATTAGTATTTCATACACGCTCGTCAGTTGGGTACATGGGCGTTTCGCACCGCAAGCGGTTCGAATCACTTGCGGTGCGAAACGCCCCTGTACCCGTCAGTTGCGGGTACTTTTGACCTTGTCTTCGATTTTTAATATTCCTAGTTAATTTTCACTACAATATTATTGCTAGACAAGGTGTGTGAACAAGTGTTTAAGAACTTTCCTTGGCGTTACTTATTGATAACAGCTGATAATGAGTATCTATAACAGCGGCGGCAACGGTGAACTAATCGATTGTCGGGATAAATTGATAAACGATAAGATAGCCAAACATTTACCAGAAACGACGAGATAACATCGGCACGGAACTGAATATGCAATTATGCACTTATAAGAACACAATTCACGTCTTCAGCATTTTTTTTTTTAATTTACACAGAAAAAAATACATTTGTTAGAAGTTTTTTTTTTTTTTTTTCGAATCGAATAATATAGTCTTGAATATATTATTTATTTTTTATATTAGATCTACGATTGACCACTAACTCGCCTGATCGATATGGAAGATATCTATCAATTTGACCCTTTTTCAACCAACTTCAATAAAGGAGGAGGTTATCAATTCGACTGTCTTTTTTTTTGTTTGTTACCTCATAACTTTCGACTGGGTGAACCAATTTTGATGATTATTTTTTTATTTGAAAGCTGGTGCTTCCCGTGTGGTCCCGTTGGTCCAGTGCTGACAATGGCGTCCATGAGAAGTCGGTTGCTTTAGTTTTTTTAAACTGTAATTAATAACGAGGATGTTCCCAGTTCTTACAGCTTCTTACGATTTATTCGTTCATTTTTCTTGTTTTAATATTCAGCAATAGGTTTGCCAGAGAGTCGTCGAGATTATTCTTTTTTATGGGAATTTATTACTTCAGAGTGAACTGCTATCTGAAAAATTCATCCATTTCTGATCTACATTTGTTGTTATTAGCCTGTAGTGTCCCACTGCTAGGCAAAGGCCTCCCCCGACATTTCCAGTCTTGACGTTTGGTTATAGAAATTAAACAACTTTAAACGGATTTATCGCGTATATATTAGATAATTTTATGTTTTTAGGGTTCCGTACCTCAATAGGAAAAAACGGAACCCTTATAGGATCACTTTATTGTCCGTCTGTCTGTCCGTCCGTCCGGGTGTCAAGACCTTTATCTCGGGAACGCGTGAAGGTATCGAGTTGAAATTAAAACCATATACGCAGATCCATAGTATCTTGCTGCAGAAAGAAAAATAAAATTTCTCAGTTTTCGTAAAAAAAGTTACAGCCGAATATATCGTAACATTCACGGAGGAATCAAATCCTATGGGGTACTTCCCGTTGACCTAGAACTCTGAAATTTGGCAAGAAGCATTGTGTTAGAGTACACATATAGGAAAAAAATCCGAAAACTGGTAATTTTTTATTTTATCACAAAAAATTGTGTCTCTATGCAAGGAATGACGGCTGCCTGAAACGTTCGCTCGCTCGGATCCGAGTGGGAGGCGCCGCTACTCGGATCCGAGTGGTGAGCAAGGAATGTGTTAAAAATTTTTACGATGTATATTTTTCGGTTTATGAAGGAAAATATAAAAATATATATGATTTCCCCCATTTATTTAGTTTGTACGGAACCCTCGGTGGACGAGTCTGACTCGCACTTGTCCGGTTTTTTTTAAATGAAAAACAACCGCGAAAACGTTAGAAAACATCATTTTACTTTTACTGTTTTATTTTGAGTCTGAATTCCGCCAAACTATCATGTCTGTCTCCATTCTATAACTCTGGTACACCACCTGCCATCCACGATATCTAGCCATGTTCTGCCAATTCCTTTTTAAATGCAATAGGCGAGTGACAAGTGAATGGTATAACGAACAGGCAGCACATGCCCAGCAGTGGGCTATTGTATGCTGGTGATAATGATGACGAAAGAGGACATACCCAGTGGACAAACCAGCTTAATGGTGACCATGACATACTATGACATTTTTAAGGCATAGAGCAAAGAAAAGACCTGGATGAGATCAGAGTAGAACCGAAATAAAATAATAAATAATGGATTTAATGAAGAGAATATACAACAGCGCAGATAGTTTATAATCATCGCAAACTTTCATTTTATCAGTTAAATTGTTTCATGAATTGATCTTGAATCATAATAACAGTTTTTGTATCTCCGAATCTACATCTGGTGTAATCTAAACGAAACAACCAGCTCGATAACACAGACAGTAGAAAATAGAAATTGCAGTATACTTTCTCCACACAAGAGAAATGTAACATTCTCCGCCGATTAAACTAGATCGGCTGTTTTATTAGCACGTTATCTTACAAGACATCCATTTGTTCATCGATCAAACACGACCAACAAAGACACGGCTGGCTAGTGGCTTGGGAACAAGAACCTATCTACCAGTGTGCGGTCGTTTTTACCCGACTGCGTAAGAAGGAGGAGCAAGTTTTTCGAGTATATGTATGTTTGTATGTATGATGTGCGATATACCTATATGTATGTAAGTCTCTGTTTAATCGGCTACAGCCTACGTTTAACGGCTTGACAGATTTTGATATGCGAGGTGTCCTTAGATTAGTTTTTACTCCCTGAGTGTACATTTTTGTGACAATTATAATAAAACTCGCAAATAAAAAAAAAACGCTTTTCGTAACCTCCAGCGAACTTTTTCGTAATAAATAAGATTTCCAGAATTATTCTAAAAAATGTGTCTTTCTAACCTTTAACAGCAACTTTGCGGATACTTTCTCACAAAAAACGTACAGTAAACAGCGTATCAAGCGTAACGAAATCGTAAATCATTTTGCAAAGTCGCTCTTCTGCTTTCGGGTATTTTGTTTTTCTTTCAATGTGGATACTCGTTATCGAGTACAATGCACAATGGTGGCGATAACATAAGTAAATGATGAAGCCGAAGGAACAGACTCATTGTTCCGGTGAGCTGGAGCAATAAGTGAACACACCTGGACGATATACGATCAAGACACCCACCGGGTGCGGCCGGGCTGGGCCCAGCCGGACCCGACCCGGCCATTCTTACCGAGCCCGGTTACCGGACCCGGTAGGTATGAAAACCGCGCCGCGGGAGGCAGCGCGAAATCATAGAAAATTCGCATGACAACCGCTGCGAGCTGCCACGTTGCCGGTCTGAAGCGCCAATAAGAATTTGTTTTGTTTATACTTACCAAAGCTACCAAAGTTTATCTATGTATCTAATCTAAGTTGTTATGACAAGTTTAGTGCTTTATGCTTTATTAGTTTCTTATTTTAATACTATGTTTCAAATGGACACTAGAACGAGTAAAGAGAAAGACCTGCTTGCTTAAGCCTATACAAATTAATAATTACTAATACTAATGTTACTATTCCGTCCATAAGTAAAAGTATTCAATTCTGTATTAAATCAGAGATATTGAGACTTTGAGTGAGACTGATTATTGTTGATTTGCTAGTTTGAAATAAATATTAATTCGTAACCTTGAATCATTGTCCTTTTCCATTCTTATAGAGCAAATTTTCATAAAATACTTTAACGGTTTCATCGCTAACACATCAACCCGCCAACCCGGTATCATTCGTCGGGTTGGCGACGAATGATACCGGGCCCGGCCGGATTGAGAAACATACCGGGTTGCAATCTCTAATCCTGGCAGCTGAAAAACAGACTAAAGAAGGCAGGATTCGTCGTAGACAGGAACAAAAAGAGGCTTTAGGCATCGTGGATGATAGCAACATCGTTTATGGACCTGGCATCGATGATTCAATGTGAGGTTAGCCGATAAAACTCGCTTATGAACGTTTCATTCCAATTTATTTAGAGTTCAAAGCTTTAAAGCGTTTTTCCCACAACTCATGTTTTCAAAGTCGGTGCCCCTCATAACTTCAAAACTATTGCACCGATCCTTTTGAAATTTTGAACACTACTTCTGTACATAATTTACCAGGTAACGCTGGAGTTTTTTTTAATGTTAATATTTTTTATTTTACAATTTTAAATTAGCTAAATAACGCGATTTATTCGCTAAATATCACGTTTTTCCCTTCAAAGTGTTCCCAAAAAGTGAAAAATTGAAATTTCGAAAAACAATTATCAAGGGGAAAGCAATTATCTAACGAAATAAGTAACTTTCATTTTTTGATTTGAGATGATCCAGCACCGAGTTATGAGGGGCACCGCCATTCTACTTTTTTCAGAGATGCTTCAGAGTTACTGCTGCCATTGCCGTATTTTTTGATATTTCTTCATGAAAATATTACACAATATTCTTCAAATTTTATACTTTAATGTATCATTGGTCTTAATAAATAGATTTTAACTATGTCGTCAAAAAATCATAAAAATGAGCCTTTTGTAACACGAATTAACAGCCAGTGAACAGTGAACTTCAGAAAATACCCCAAACCCTTATGGTTTCTTTACATACGCTGATTTGTTCGCGTACAAACAAACCAGCATTCTTTTTACGTGGCGGAAACTATACTTAGGTAGGTACGTATAAACGTATTTGGGTAAAGTATAGTAATAATATTTAATAAAATAAAATATAACTTCATTTCTAACCCACACTCTGCGGGTTAGTGCTCGAGGGTTTCCCGCTTTGCAGTCGCGATAGCCGAGTAGGTGTGCTTCACATGCATTGTTCCGGTATGATAGTGTTGGCACAGCGATGCAGTGCAGCATGGAACGGATGCATCCATTTACCATTTCGAAGGGCCATGGGGAACGACAGCTGTGCTGACTGCTGACAGGACACTCGTGTACACAATGTTATGTCTCTGACAAGACACTCGTGTACACAATGCTATGGTTCACGCATTGTTATTTAGGTTAATTAAACATTTGTGTTGTGGTTCGAATTGAAAATACTGCTTTCTCTATAGATAGATTTACAGTTGCAACTGTAGAATTGTATAAATCTAGTATACTTTGACGACCAGTTGCAGGTTTCGGGTTCGCCTCACAACCAGCCAGGTGTTTGAGTTAGATTTTATATGAAATAAGTCTATTTTGACATAAACAAAATTTAAAACTGAAAAAAAATACAGACTTCAAAATACATAATTCTGTTTTAAAAATCTAACTACCGAATCGATTTTGATGAAATTTCTATGAGACTGATCTGAAAGCATATCCTTTCAAACAAAAATAATTATTAAAAATATAAAAAATTATTATTAAATTAAAATTAAATTACGAAGGACAGAGTAACAGTTATGCGGTGACAAACATAAAAAATACAAGCGAATTGTTAACCCCCTTCTTTTTGAAGTTGGTTAAAGAGTATTTTTATTTAAGTAGTAAATATCCTATAGACACAGAGTGCATCTCGTTCTATCGTGTAGCTCTAATCTATTCGCACGCCAAGCAAAGTACTGAAATGTCCAGTCGAGCCGACAGGTCGTATACCCACACGTCGGACACTCCACACAACTACGCGCTAATCAGTGACATATACGCAAGTTGACGTCTGTATATAACACACACACATGCATGAAGTTATGTTTGTCGTCTGATTGGCAGTCACTCGTGATGTCAATTGAAATTCTTCTTCTTTTTTGTATTGGACCCGCATTAAAGCATTTGCCAGTGTCAAGTATTAGGATTTTTTCAAGTTTCTTGAATAAAACAAGTTGTAAATGTTCTAGTCACAGTCTAAGTCACGTATACAGTCAATTTATAAGTCGAGTCCTGCTTCAGTAAAGTGGTGTCGACTTTGCTAGAAGCTTCTATGGAGTTGTGCCGACAACGTAAAATCACACGTTTTACTGCTTTATTTCGCTTGCCCACACTCACGAACTTTATCGAACACTTAATGAATAAAACACCACCATTTTTATAGCATTAATGTTCAAAATAACACACGTTAAGGAAAATAAAACAAAGCAACAACAGTTAAGTAAGACGTTCCCGCCAAAACTGCAATTGAAATTCAAACGCTAAGCCCGAATTAATTATCTCGACTGACAGATGAATGACGCCGTACCACCAAATTCTGTCAAACGACAGGCCGAGCGCGGAGAGCGGGTGAGGAACTCGAGATCAGCGGGAGCCGGGAGGTGTCCGTTCTGGATGTAATACTATTAATAATAATTCTTCTGTGCCTTTGGGCAGTTTACTGCAGAATGAGCCTAGCCTGATAGAACATAATAACCATGAGTTCCCCGTAACTAGAGTGCAGCGTGATGCGATGGTAATGTACTACAGATTGGTCAGCATACCGCGACTCAATGAAAAGCGGATGTATTAATTTACCACGTCGAAGGGAAGGGTCATGGCTTGAAGCTGTCACGACCGCACGCTGACAATCATAATTAAACCTTTTTATCTAGTAAAAATAAATCCGTTTGTATAGAGCAGATCACGTTTTATGCACCTTGAGAGATTATTTGAAATTATGATAGGAAAATACCTATATAATATAGATTCACAATAATCCCCGATTTTTTTCAAAATAGCTGCGCTCCGCTTTTTCACTAGCGTAGTTATGAAACACGGTCACAATGATGATAACGATAAGTAGCTTATGTCCGTATCCAGGTCCACAGTTATCTCTATAGTCAAATTTATAACCATCGGTTCAGCCGTTTGATCGTGTAAACAAAGTTCACTTTTATAATTTCATTATGAAATTGTGACAAATGTATTTCAAAACACCAGTACTTTCATTTATATATTTTTTTTCTTAGGTGTGATTTATGTTGTCTCAAATACTATTTTTATATAGATTATTTGACGTGGTAGACGAGTTATTCCTGACAACAATACTATGTAACGTCAGGTCAGACGCACTTCTGCTACAAGTACATACGATTTGCCGACATCGCAGTAGGTATTTGTTTTTATTCGAAGGCTTGCGCTTGATCGCTAACTCAATCTCTGCGGTCTAAGATGACGCACGCCAGAAGAGATAAGATCTACCCGATAGATAGACCGAGATGCACTTTGTGTCTGTACTCTGCAGATATTAAGAGTAGGCATTGCCTGTGCTAAATGATTTGCGCTTTATTGACTCATTAGAGTCACTTTCAGGTACTTTCTCTAACAAATTTTATAATGATCTGTTGAACCGTATTTTTTAAGTGATAATAGATCTACGATTTACAACCGTTTCACCTGATGTTAGGCGACGGTTTGGCCGAGGATGGAGCTCGTCGATCCAGAAGATATCTATAGCCTTGAAAATTTCAAGATTGTAGCTCTCAGGAAACAGAGAAGGCGGCAGGGAATCAGAAACTTTTCTGTGCAATTGTGCAGTACGCATCAAAAACGTGGGCCGAAATCGTTGAGTACGGATTTTTGGCAATAATACGTAATGAGAAAAGGGCGATCGTGTAAGGATTTATTAAAGCTTAGCTTAACAGCTAAACGTACAGATACACAGACTTAAAGTTATCTATTTACCTAAGCCCTTAAGTACAATAAACTAGTAGTTATCATACTAGATGAAATACAACCTAATTGAAATGCAGTAATGTACAGATATAATACCACCATTAACTGCAAATTGTTTCTCGACTGTATAACCATTTAAAGAGAACAGTTCAGTGAAGCAATGCAACCTATAGAACTAGGTTTTCCACGGTTGCGCGTAATGCACATGCAATGTGCAAAGCATAGGGCACACAAAGAAATAAGCAGTTCGATAACCTGCAGAACTGTGGATATTACAAACGACTAGTACGTACTCGTAGCAACAACTAGTGGTGTACTTTGCACTTGTGAGTAGGTGAGGAATGATATACAAAAGAAAATTATAAGTATGGCGTGTGAAAATTGGGAGTAGAGAGTGTGATTCGTAGTTTTTAACCGACTTCCAAAAAGAAGGAGGTTCTAAATTCAACTGTATGTGTTTTTTGTACGTTTGTTATGCGATTACTCCGCCAATTATGAATTGTTTTTGATGATTATTTTTTGTTTGGTAGCGAATACCTCAGAGGCCAAGAAGCTATTTAGTCTCGAGCACCGCCGTAAAGTAGCATGTCTGTCTATTTTCTACAGGATTCATTTCGGGGAATGTGCGCAAGAGCTTCACGACCTAATTCCACCCTCCCCATTTCACTATAGGACTAGCAGAAAATCGGCGAATTACCACCCATTTCTCGTTGAAATGCCAAAATCCGTACTCAGCGATATCGATCCACATTCCTGTTGCGTACTGCACAAGAATGGAATTCGTTGCCGCCATCTCTGTTTCCTGAGACCTACATACAATCTTGGAAATTTCAAGGCTAGAGTGAATAGATATCTTCTAGATCGACGAGCTCCATCCTCGGCCACACCGTCGCTTAACATCAGGCGAGTTGGTGGTCAATCCTAGATCTATAGTGTATAAAAAAAATATAAAAAAGGTGGTCCTAAATACATTATATCAAAATCAGTTTAGTACTTTGGTTTTTATAACAAAATAACTGAAAAATGTCATCCAATAAACCCTGAAACCATTTTGATAAAATGTATATGGGACCACCTCTGAAGTACCTATGACCTACCAAATATAAAATCTATTGTCAATAATCATCAAAATCAATTCATAATTGGCGAAATAATCGCGCAACATATGACAAAAATATAGTCTTATTGAGAACCTCCTCGTTTTTGCAGTCGGTTAAACACAATATCCCTGTGCAGTCGGATAAAAAAATTGGTTGTCTGTAAAGTCGGTTTACGGACGATAGTCGCTCAATATCAGGCAAGTTGGTGGTCAATCGTAATTTATCTTGCATAAAAAAAAAGTTTTACGTGACAACGTCATAACATAACATTGATGAAATCCAAACGTTACAATGAGCGTAACGGGAGAATGAGTCATCCTTTTTCGTGCGTACAGCCGGCGTTCATCGATTTATTAGACGTTATCACGTCAAAAACCGCATCACTAGTGCAAAGTGCAATGACGGCGCGCGTGTTCAGCCATGCACCGCGCAGTCTGCCCGCGTCTGTTTGCATGCGTATGTATTTACGAATGCAGGGGTTTTGTACTGTTTGTAGTGCGCATTGTGTAAAGCGTAAAACATGAACATCCGCGCGACATGCGAGCGACGAGCTTTCAAGAATCATCGACACGTTCTATAGAATGCACTGGCAAAATGTAACGAAAGCTTCAACTGCACAATACCACCATCGACGAGCTCCATCCTCGGCCACACCGTCGCGTAACATCAGGCGAGTTGGTGGTATCTATGTATCTTGCGTAAAAAAATGGACTAAGCGAACGAAAATAGGGTGAAATAAAAGTTTAGCTGAAACTTCCACCGTATTCATTGAAATTAAACAACTTTTAATGGATTTATAGCTTCGAGTTCCACCGCCTTGCTTTGTCGTAATCATCATTTCAGCCAAAAGCCCACTGCTGGACATCGCCGTCCCCAAGGATCTCCCAAAAGACTGGTTGGGAGCGTCTTGCGTCTTCCGGCCACTTGTTTGAGGTCAGATATATCCACCATTTTTCTTACCACTAGATATCTTTGAATGAACTAGAAATACCTAACTGTGACTTGAAAATTTAATACAGTTCAACATAATTTACATTATTTTCTATTTTACTAACATGTCACGCGAGAATAATTATAAAATATATAAAAATCTCAGGCGTATCGTATCATATTTCTACAGAAAATTAATTACTATAGGTAGGCTTGTAGCTTGAGAATAAGTGAATAATAAACAATGTAAACAAGCAATAAATTGCGCTACTTATTTATTGATGTAGGTAATATTACGAGCTACAGGTTAAGAGTTCGTAGTCCGACCATCGTCCGTCACGCTCGCGCATACCCACATTTTTTAAGATATAAAATGACTGAATGAACTTATACAAAAATCGTCCTTTGTAAAACTAGAAAACATCGCAAATATTCGACAAAAATTTCAATATGATAAAAGTAAATTTTTAACAGACTTCGAAAAAGGAGGAGGTATCAATTTGTAGCGTAGGTATATATTTTTTATGTATGTACACGAATTAATCCGCCAATCGAGAACCAATTTTTGTGTTTCCTGAATTGTTGTACTTATAGAGAAAGCTCCCAAGTTGGTCCCATAATTATTTTATAAACATCACTTTATTACTTTTGAATAATATCTAAAATTTAAAATATTTTCATTGTATTCCTGAGTGAAGTGCTTCAGATTATAGAATCGCAGAGTTTCACCTACACGTTTTTCTTTTGCAAAAGTGTCAAATATTGAGGATTATCTGTATAAAATCAGTTACTATCAGTATAAACATTGCACATTTTCTAATCTTCGAAGACAAGCATTTGACATTCAATGACAAATAGCATTCTTGACAAAGGAAAAAAGCGGTCTCATTAAAAAGTTTACAATCGTGAAGGATTTAGTAAGTTGCGTTTGAAGTCGGTTTTGCAATAGAAAAATTATCATATATAAAAATCACTTCGCGTTAATAACTTCTATACATATATTATTTTTATGTATGAAAATTAACTTAGATAAAATTTATTTTTTTTGTCGAATATTTGTGATGTTATTTTCTAGTTTTACAAACGGCGATTTTATATAAAGTCATGCAGTCACTTTATATCTTCAAAGATGTGGGTATGCGCGAGCGAGACGGACAATGGTTGTACTACGGGCACTTTAAGGTTTTACATAAATATTTTGAGTCTTTTGACGCACGCGAGATGAATTTCTTTAGATTTTTTTCGAGGTATGGAATAGGTTATACGCCTTTGTATTTACTATGATGTCATAGTAATATAGTCTAGGACATGAGGAGACCTAACACAACTGGCAGGAAGACGCTAGATGCAAACCGCTTTTAACTGGTCTTTTTGGAAATCAGCGGACTTCTTGTGGATGAGATGATGATGGGTTTGGCGGGAACGTCTTAGTAACATGTTGTTGCTTTGTTTCATTTTCCTAAACTTGTGTTATTTTGAACATTAATGATATAAAAATGGTGGTGTTTTATTCGTTAAGTGTTCGATCAAGTGCGTGAGTGTGGGGGCAAGTGAAATAAAGCAGTGAAACGTGTAATTTTACGTTGTCGACAAAACTCCATAGAAGCTTCTAGTAAAGTCGCCATCACTTTACTGAGGTAAGACTTAAATTTGAAAATGACTGTATACGTGACTTAGACTGTGACTAGAACACTATATTATGTTAAAAAGGTAATGTGTCACATATATACTAGTTGTCACTGTCAAATTTCATATGTATTAGACGTCATAAGTGACTTATAAAAAACTCTCTCCTTCCGCTCCATCCTCCGATGTAAGATGTCTTTCATATTATTTAATTTCATTTATATTATTTTAATTGCCTTCATGTGAATCGTTGTTAACTTTTATATTGAACAATAAAAGCAAGGATCGTTTGTGGTGTGTTTATTTATCAAGATCCGACCGGCCTCCATTCGATAGATTCTAATAGGTTATGGGCCCAGAGCATGTGCCACCACACCACATGATATATAATTTGATTTATGCAAACAACGATCACAGCGATTAGCGAAATATTAAAACGTTATTAACGTGCAGCGATGGCAGAAAATACAGATTCAGTCCGTGTAGATACTGCTGTGTTTGGCCGACAAAATGGCGGCGCACCCATACAATTTGAAAAGCTTGAAGGCATGGCGAATTATAATAGTTGGAAATTTGCGATGAAAATGGCACTGATATTAGATGGACTTTGGACCTGCGTCTGTGGAACCGATAAAGATGAGACTCGCGATGAACGTGCACTTGCGAGGATCTGTCTTGCTATAAAGCCCACGTGTTACCAATATGTACGTAATGCAAGAAATTCTAAAGATGCTTGGGATAGTTTGGCATCCGTCTTTGAAAGTTCAGGCCTCTATCGCCGTGTGTTACTCCTGCGTCAACTCCACAGAGCTGAACTTGGCCAATTTAGCTCCATGGGTGAATACATTGACTCGGTGATGACAGTTGTTCATCAATTGGCCGATATTGGCAAGATTATAGAAGACGGTGAAATAGCAGAAATTTTGCTTAGTGGACTTTCAGAAAAATATGATTCTCTTGTATCTAACATGGAAACTACTTGTCTTGCTGGCGGAATTTCAAGCGAATTCGTTCGAGCGCGTCTACTTCAAGAAGAATTTCGTAAAAATGGTGATGCTACACCGGCGTTTATAGCTAAACATAATACATCAAAGAAAAGGGTCATTTGTCACTACTGCAAGAAGGCGGGACATGTCAAATCGAAGTGTTTCAAATTGAAGCGAGAAAATAAGAACAGTGACAGTGAAAATAAAACTTTTATGGCTTTCTCGGCTCAACATGACATTGAAACAAACTGGATAGTCGATAGTGGATGTTCTGCTCACATGTGTAACGACATACGTTTGTTTAAGAACTTTAAAAGTACTCAGAATAATAAAATTACAATAGCAAACAATGAAAAGTTACAATGTTTAGGATTGGGTGATATCTCACTTGACATCAGTACTTCGGTAAGGCAAATTAATGATGTTATGTTTGTTCCACAGTTATCTGCCAATCTTATTTCTGTAAGTAGGCTGACGCAACAGGGTTATACAGTCTCTTTTAATAGCGGAAGATGCATGATCTTTGATAGATCTCGGGGTAGCCCAATAGCAACTGCTTCTCTTGTAAATGGCATTTATAAATTGAATATTAAAGTAAGTAAGGATAGAGATGTATGTAAGTATTCGCAAGAAGTGTGTTCTACGTCCCTGTGTTATAGGCAGGGATCACAGAGCGCAAATGTAGCTGCTGTTTCTGCGCCAATTGAAATTTGGCATAGGAGATTAGGACACTTAAACATACAGTCTATGTCAGCTTTGAAAAATGGTGTTGCAACTGGTATTCTGTTTCAGGATTCTGATAAACAAGTATTACAGGAGTGCGTGCCTTGCCTTGAAGGGAAATTAGCTGCCAAGCCGTTTCCTGTTTCTGAGGGGCATTGTACTAGCGAGCCACTACAGCTGATAGTTTCTGATGTGTGTGGGCCTTTCCAAGTTAGCAGCCATGGTGGTGCGAATTACTTTGTTACATACACTGATTACTTCACAAGGAAATCATTTGGATACTTACTGAAGAACAAATCGGAGGTAATGTCAACTTTTATTGATTTTAAGAGAATGGTTGAGAAGCAAATGGGCAAGCCTATCAAAATATTACGTTCTGACAATGGGGGTGAGTACACTAGTTCTAAGTTTGCAGCATATTTGCGGAAAGAGGGCATCATTCATCAAACAAGTGTGCCATATTGTCCGCAACAGAATGGTATTGCAGAACGTCTCAATCGTACATTGGTTGAGAAGGTGAGATGCATGTTACATGGTGCAGGGTTGTCTTTGAGATATTGGGGTGAAGCATTAATGACCGCTATTTATCTCAAAAATAGGAGTCCGACTTCTGCTTTAAATGGGAACACACCGAAAGGCGTTTGGACCGGGTCTAAACCTGACCTTGGTCATCTTCATGTGTTTGGGTGTATTGCATATTCACTGGTACCAAGTCAGCTGCGATGTAAACTAGATGTTAAAAGTAAAAGGTTTTTATTTGTGGGGTATTCGGAAACTTCTAAAGGTTTTAGACTTCTCGATCCCCAAAACCCCAAGAAAGTCATAATTTCAAGGAACGTAGCTTTTATAGAGAATAAGTTTTGTAAAGATTTTAACTGTGATATTTTACATTCTAAGGATAATGACATTATATATTATGATATTATAAATAATGATTTTAATTTGAATGAACTGAATTCTAGTCTAGGAATTGAACTGAATTCTAGTCATAGTTTTAGTAATTTACCGAATTCTAGTCTAATAATTGAACCGAATTCTAGTAAAAGTAACATTAAGGAATCAAATTTGAGTAGTTTACCGAATTCTAGTCTGATAATTGAACCGAATTCTAGTAAAAGTAACATTATGGAATCAAATTTGAGTAGTTTACCGAATTCTAGTCTGATAATTGAACCGAATTCTAGTAAAAGCATCATTTATGAATCAAATTTGAGTAGTAAGAATGAGCTGAGTTCTAGTCATGTAATTGAACCGAACTCTAGTCATAGTTTTATTAATTTACCGAATTCTAGTCCAGTGGCTGAACTGAATTCTAGTAAAATTAATTCTAGTAATACTAATATCGATTCTTCGATGATTTCAGGTGATGACGATGGATTCTACTCTCCGTGCAACATATCTGACTCGAGGTCAGAGTCATCGTCGTCGGACCAAGTCGGCAATGAGCGTGAGCTACTGCCGGGGCGCGGCGATGCGCTCGAGGAGCGCTTGATGCCGTCGTCGCCTAGTCAGGCGTCATCTACAGGGGAAGCTAAAGGCCTGTCGCCTATATCTTCGGTGCAGGTGAATACACGCGCTGTTCGTAGTACGCGTGGATTGCTACCACAGAGGTATAGTGATTATATGATGGATACTGAGTCTGATATTTCAATGCTGGCACAAAATTTAGATGAACCATTATCTTATATCCAAGCTATATCTTCCTCGGATAGTCATGAATGGCAAACTGCCATGCAATTGGAGTATAATTCTCTTATTGCTAATAAAGTCTGGAAGATTGTGGATAGGCCACCAAATGATAATGTTATAAAATGTAAATGGGTTTACAAGAAAAAGCATGATGCCAGTGGTAAATTCGATAAATATAAGGCTAGACTTGTTGCTAGAGGCTTCACACAAATACCAGGCATTGATTATAATGAAACGTTTTCACCTGTAGTGCGTCATTCTACTATTAGAATTCTATTTTCGTTAGCAAATGAACTTGATTTAAATATTGACCACATAGATGTTGCTACTGCATTTTTAAATGGTGATTTGTCAGAAACCATTTATATGGAACAACCCCCTGGGTTTGATAATGGTGACAAAAGTAAAGTCTGTTTATTGTTAAAAGGAATATATGGTCTTAAACAAGCTAGCAGGATCTGGAACTCTAAAGTACACACACTTTTATGTAATATTGGGTATGTTCAAAGTAAATGTGAACCCTGTGTGTATATAAATAAATCGGGAAATGAACTTACAATTGTTGCCTTGTATGTGGATGATTTTTATATATTCTATAGCTCTAAGTGTAATACGTTGTTATCTGCTTTAGAAAAACATTTTGATGTAAAGAATTTAGGTACACTAAAGAGCTGTCTTGGCATAAATGTAACTAGAGATAGAGAAAAAGGTATATTGAAACTTGACCAGTCAAAATACATAAAATTATTACTATCTCGTTTTGGTATGGAGAATTGTAAAACAGTGTCCACACCAATGTCTTGTAATAATAAATTAGTAAAGCCCGATGATAAGAGTAGCTTATGTGATGAAACATATCACTACAGACAGCTTATGGGATGTCTGATGTATTTATCAGTCTGCACAAGGCCGGACATCTCATATGCTTGCAGTCAGCTTAGCCAGTTTAACAACAATTTCGATAAAAGTCATTGGCAAGCAGCTAAGCGTATTTTACGATATTTGGCAGGAACAATTCACTATTGTTTATATTTTATAAAAAGTGGGAAATTGACTGTATCTGCTTTTACTGATGCTGACTGGGCTAATGACGTCACAGATCGTAAATCCTATACTGGATATGTAATAAGGTTAGGCAATAATACTGTGAATTGGGAATCACGTAAGCAAAAATGTATTTGTCTTTCGAGTACTGAAGCAGAATATATAGCAATTAGTGAAGTTGGCCGAGAGATCTGCTTTATTAGGCATTTTTTATCAGAGATTTTGCAAGAAGTGCCTAATGTAATAGTGTATAATGATAATCAAAGTGCACATAAACTTCTAGAAGTACGTGAGTATTGTCACAAACGTACTAAGCACATAGATTTAAAATATCACTATGTTAAAGATTTAGTCAAGAATAATGTAATCAGTATAAAGTATTTAGAAACAAATGAGATGATAGCAGATGTCTTGACCAAGGCCCTCGGTACTCAAAAACACGCTAGATTTGTTAAGAGCATGAATGTATATTGATAAGTATTTTTATGAATTGTGTTTGTGATCGTAATGTGTTGTAATTTGTTAAAATATGGAGCTTGTATAATGTTGTTTGTGTAATTAAACATATTTGTTTTTAATGTGTGGCACATTAAGGGGAAGTGTTAAAAAGGTAATGTGTCACATATATACTAGTTGTCACTGTCAAATTTCATATGTATTAGACGTCATAAGTGACTTATAAAAAACTCTCTCCTTCCGCTCCATCCTCCGATGTAAGATGTCTTTCATATTATTTAATTTCATTTATATTATTTTAATTGCCTTCATGTGAATCGTTGTTAACTTTTATATTGAACAATAAAAGCAAGGATCGTTTGTGGTGTGTTTATTTATCAAGATCCGACCGGCCTCCATTCGATAGATTCTAATATATTACTTGTATTATTCAAGAAATTTTAAAATATTCAATTATAAAATTTCTTGAATATTCAATATTAGACACTGGCAAATCGCTAATCGCGGGGTCCAATACAAAAAAGAAGAGATGATGATGAAGACATGAACGAACATATTTACATACAATATATACAGAGACTGTAAAAATCATAGCCCTCCTTACTGCGTAGTCGGGTAAAAAAAGTTTTTACGGTGAATAATAAAGAACCCCCAATTATGAAGCAGCCGCCCGCTATTTTTCAAGACAATATGAGTGTCCTCGGCGGCGGCGTTGTATTTGCAAAGAAAACTTCGCTATTTTCCGCATGTAGCGAAAAGGAAAACGTCCGACGTAGCGTTGTTTTCTTAACAATGTGTCACTTACGAGTATATCAACAGCAGCTCATCAAACTTGGTTTGCAAATGAAATGTTTTTTATTCTGACAGGTATGGCCCAGTCCGTTTTATTTTTTGGAATCAATCTCTGATACCAGAATATTATTATAATATATCCAACGAATTAACAATACATATATCCCTTGGCAGAGCGTGGCACATAAAAACATCAAGTTTTAGCTAGAGCGTTGCGATTTTGTCTGTCTGTCACACGAAGATACGGAGAAACTAATTTCAATTGTTGTTATTTTTTTTATTTTTTTTATAGAAGATAGATCTACGATTGACCACCAACTCGCCTGATGTTAAGCGACGGTGTGGCCGAGGATGGAGCTCATATTATTATTATTATATTCATATATATATTATTATTATTTTTGGTGAAACAGTGCAATCAGCGTATCCTAACTAATATTATAACAGTGAAAAGAATACTGTCTGTCCGTCTGTGTTCACGGTTCTCTTTTCACGGTCGAACGGTTATGAAATCTAATTGGGAACCTGAACATGGACATACATGGCTACATTTCATCATAATCATTATTTTTCATCATTTGGCGGGTGAAATGGTGGGGTACATCTAGTATTTTTAACAGACTTCCAAAAAGGAGATCATCAATTCAACTGTATTATTTTTTGTATGTTTGTTCATTCTTTTTTCCTTTGGTAGGTCATACTTCAGATGTGGTCCCATATAAATTTTATCAAAATCGGTTCAGTACTTTGGTTTTTAAAACAACATAACTGGAAAAATGTCATCCAAGCAATCGAATTCCGTATTTTGTAGTCGGTTTTTTTTCTTCAGGTTCTTATAACGATATAGTTATCACGTTTGTCGCTAGAGCGACAAACCTATTGTCGTTTGGTACCATCTTTTCTTTATGTAAGCGTATATATATACGCTTACTTATAGAAAAGATGGTACCAAACGACAATAGGCACACGTCCACAAAGAACATATTATACTACTACTATACGACATAATAGCCGGATATTAAAGCAAATTGTTGCATCGTCCGAAAGTAGAGCCGGCAGAGCTGTGTCGCCATTTAAATATCGTTAAGGCCATACGAAAACTCCAAGGGCGATTATAGACAGGTTCCTATTCTTGATTGAGCAATGACTACGGCGGAAATGACTTGGAGAATGGGCTTGTTTGGTGACGTGACTACGCTTTTTCAAGTTTAAACATGTTTCTATGGAGTCTTAAGCCCGTTTTCCACCGACGACAAAGAAGAATGAACTAGGGATGTCTAGCGGAGCGGTCTTCGTTTACATAAAATAGGATTTCTTTTCCACCGAGAAAGAGTTCGGGAGTTTGATTTCCACCGCCAAAGAGGAATGAGCGAAAGAAAAGAGCTGAGCGAGATAAACTGAATATGAGAAATGAAAAATTAATTTTGATTTCCACAGCTCACTTGAAGACTGCGACGCAGCGGACACATTTTTACTCTTTCGTCATTTTCGCTCACCTCTTTATCGGTGGAAACACTACTATGTAAACAAAATTCGATTTTGCGTGTTGAAAGGACTCATTAATGAGTTCGGTCTGTTCTCTAGAAACGAGCGAACTTATTTTTACTCTTTTTGCCCTCTTTGTCATTTTCGCTCGACTCTTTGTTGGTGGAAACAGATTTATGCATTTTTGTATTGCGAGGTAAACAGAGTCATTAACGGGCTCGCTCCGCTCGCGGTGGAAAACGGGCTTTACGGCGTAGCTATTTGTCCGTAGGTGTATTTTAAGGGTTCCGTACCCAAAGGGTAAACTGCTGGGTTGCCTGGTAGGTTGCTGGTTGCCATGCCTCTCTCTTATCATGCCATCTGCCTCGATCCTGCATTAACTATGTTAATAGCAAATGTAATGTTTTTGAGGTAAGTTCTGATTATAATCTTTATTTAATACAAGATAGATCTACGATTGACCACGAACTCGCATGATGTTAAGCGACTAAGTAGGTAGGAACTAAGTAGCTTCTTGTCAGCTAGTTTATCGTCACCGATTAACCTCACAGCTCGCCGGTCCACTGATTCCAAAGCTTCCAGTTGATACTTGGCTGCTCCATCAAAAAGGTGGCAGCAGTACTCCATACACGATCGGACCTGTGCTTGATATAGATGAAGCAGTTGTCCCGGTGAGAAGTATCGCCTAACCTTATTAATGATGCCAAGCTTTTTACTAGCAAGTTGTCTAGCCTTAGATTCAAGGTAGCCCTTAAAGTTCATTGCATAATACAACTTATCGTCAAATAACGTTTTATGTCGACAATATTATCGAAGCTAACGGATAATTCACTTAAGCAATAACGATCGTAACTACAAGTGTACATATTATATGAAAGTCACATTTTGTTGTAATTTGACTAACTTACAATACAACTTATCGTCAGATGGTGGAAGTTAACGTCGAAGTTAACCATAAATTCACGTTACCTACCTTAGAACCGAAAAGTCGGTACTGCTAGTCTATACCGTCTTTTTCAACTAAATTTTATCTATACGAGCGGTCAGTTGTGTCGAGACTTCAGATGCAGAGCCCTACCTTTTCTTTTGAGCCGCCTACTTTCTAACTTCCTACCTAACATGAGCAATTTAGTACGCTTTATTGTTAAGGATGGTAATCACACTTAGTCTATTTCATTCCCTCATGCACCAGTTTCAGAAAAGAACTTGTAATATAATACTAACTAGAAATAGCATGTTTACAACCTTGCAATTTTATTAAGCAGCCTCTAAAGACAACAGCATATAAATGTAAATACCTAGTACTCCTTTAAGCGTGTTGTTTTGCATATAATCGCCCACAGAGCGATCAAATGGATTGAGTAACAATTCGTTAAACAATTCGCAATAGGTGTAAAGTAGCCAAATGTGCCATCCAACATTTCCTTAAGTAATATTTGCGTACTGATTGGCACACTGTGCTAGGGTTGTCAGTTTGCTGCATTCTCGAATGTTTTGCCAATTTTTGACAAAGGTAAATATTATTTAAGATGACAGTGGTTACTGTACATTTACAAAAAAAAAGTATATATGTATTCTATCATCCATCTAGTACCATAGTACAAGCTTTGCTTGTTTGGGCTAGATGGTGTTGTGTGAAATGTCCAGAAATATATAGGTATATATATAAAATAAAATAAAAATTGCTTTATTATAGTTCCCGTCACCTAAAGAGAACGCTAGTTTGTCAGGATGTCATGTTTGAACTCACGATAAAAAGTTGTGCATAATGCCGTTTAAAATATTTTACTCACAATATTGAGCAATCCCGATTTTCACAGTAGAAAAATCGTACAACATCTATTTTTGTGATAATTATTTACTATCATCTTTATTTTTTTCAAATAAACAAAAGGTAAAATAGTATAAAACCAATTCAAAGATAAAAGCTACTTTTTCTATGCATGTGGTCATTTTACACTGATATTACTATTAATATCGAATAACATAAATACTTCATAGAGTTAATCAAAACAGTAGAAATTATAAATTTAAAAAACTTTACGAGTACAGTACGAGTGAAGGAAGGCAACCATCTTGTACCGTTCATTTAAATTAATCATGCAAAAACATTACACATTTTAATGGCATCAAAATTACTCATACAAAAACAGTTATGCAGCGGTGAATGCACCTAATTACACCGTAATTCAGCAGAGGCGTCGCGACAACCCTATATTAGATTGCCCATAAAGGCAATGTAGAACACGCGTAGGCAGAATGTTAAAATATATCGCCTGCATCGCCCACCGCACATTGCCGGCACTGCCGCTATAAACTATAACCTTTTACTAATTATTGGTGCAGAGAGATAACTACTATGAACTGATAAGACTCACCTGTGACCATGGATACTACAGTGTCCAAAGCGTCAGATCTTAGAGTTATGTAAGATATATGCAAGAAACACAATAAACATTGTTTAATTGTTGCGTGCTAAATGATCCGAGGGTTGAAGAGCAAGCAGCGAGTTATATTTAAAGATAGATAAATCTAGAACTAAAGTATCCGATATCGCTGAAAGATTAGCAAGTTGAAGTGCCAATGGATTGATCATATCTGCACACTGAACGTGTCTGCACAAGAAATTACAGTCACTGGACTTCCGTGAGTATTCATAGCATACATTAGAAAAAACGTACGAAACTATTAGATTAAAGGTGGATAGAGAATTTAAGAGGTGCATGTGCAATTGTGTTGTCCCGAAACCGGTTGAAGACTCGCTCCTTTGATCGAATAATGTCATTTTTAACCTACTTCCAATAAGAAGGAGGTTCTCAATTCGACTGTATGTTTGTTCAGAGATTACTCCGCTAATTATGAATTGTTTTTGATGATTCTTATTTGTTTGGTAGGTAATATATATTTTGTAGGTAATATATATATACCTCAGAAGTGGTCCCATATAAATTTGATCAAAATCGGGTCAGTAATTTGCTTTTTATAACAAAATAACTGAAAAAATATCGTCCAAATAAACGAATTATGTAATTTGAAGTAATTTTTAGAGTTCCGTACTCAAAGGGTAAAACGGGACCCTATTATTCAGACTGCGCTGTCTATCTGTCCGTCTGTCACCAGGCTGTATCTCATGAACCGTGATAGTTAGACAGTTGAAATTTTCACAGATGATGTATTTCTGTTGTCGCTATAACAACAGATTTAAGGGGGGCTTCCCCCCCCCCCCCCCCATTTTTATAGATAACGGTACGGAACCCTCCGTGCGCGAGTCCAACTCGCACTTGGCCGTATTTATTTATTTATTTATTTAAGCTATAATTATTTTCGGATAGTAATTTATGTTATGTTTTGAGGCAGTTGGAAAGTTCCATAGTGGAAGTTCGCGTTCAAGTGATATAGAAAACTCTTGGACCGTTACTTCTAGATACTACATACTAGATACAATTTATATTGATGATTTCCGTTATAATTGCAGCACTATCGTAGGAAGACATGTTTTTAGAGCGTCTGTATGTATTTAATTCTTTGGTTATTTCGACCAGTGACGTTTTCATGTAACTATTATTGCGCTCTGCAGCCAAAACTGTTTAACGAATTTCAAGGTTCGTATCTGTTGTTGGAATAACATAGGGTGTTTTATTTCAAAACGTCACCCGCGAAAAGAAAAGAAGGATATTCACTGTGGTTCTCGAGTGTGGCTACGTTTTGCAGTCGTCTATTTTTAAACTTGTTAGGAGTTTTCTCTCTGCTATTTATTATGCAGCAATGTGCGAATATAAAAGGGAAAATGCAAATATTTGTCGCATGATCTGAATGTAAAATAAAATGGAATCTATATACGGTATTTATTGAATACGTAATGTTATACAAGAATTTATAAATGACATACGGAGACACAAAGGGTTTCGTGTAGAATTGCGAAACCCTAAAAAATCAACGCTAAATATACAATTTAAATGCCGTGAAGTTATTTGTTTTAACAGTTTAACGACTATACCATAAAATGGTGACTGCAACATAAAAAATAAGTGGAATAATTAAAGGTCGCCATTTCGTGGAAGACGCACGTGAAAACCCGGATGTTATTGATTTTCCACGCCTCGACCCCACGCTGCAAGATATTTATTTTTATAACGTTCATTGTCATAAACTGACAAACATAGTTCTAAGCCATAAGAATTATAAGTAATAATTAGCTGCCGTCAATTTTTTTTATGAATTAGTTTTATATTTGACCACCGACTTGATTGATATATACTAAAGGAGTTATAAACGCATATTTAAATCGTATTCACTGAATAAGGACTTGTCACTTTCTGCCAGATGGGAACTGTCAACTGCGAAAACGGAACAAAACACTGTTTAACTAAAATGCGCTTATTCAGCGTTTACGTAAGTTTTATGTAAGACGGTATGAGCGGGACGCATGTTTACCCACCTCATCGGGTAAAAATAAAAGCCTGTGACCTATCTAGGATGATGCATTATACATTATTAAGGTGTCTCTAAATGTGCAGGGTTGCCCACTTGAAACCTGGAGCGTTTTGTACAGCAAAAATGCGACCATTTTTGGGGTGTCCACCAGGCACCACCTCATCGGGTAATTTAGGTTGAACTTTATGTAACGATTTTCGGTAAGCGTTAGTTTTCAAATACAGGTCGTTTGATATCAAACGAACATTCTGTTTTAGACACATGTTTGAAAATTTATGGATGTAACCAGATGTGTATGCGGAATTGGTCGACATTTTAGACATTCTAAAATATGACGAGAGATATACGTGTATTACACAAGATTTATATGCGCAGAATACCATCTGTAGATATTTGGCATATTTCGATTAGCATATTGGAATTAAACAGTTTTCTTTTTATTCATTTATGAGTGGTTGCTTAATACAACATTGGAGCCGTCCCGTGCTGTGGGCGGCCAAATTATAATTTGCCTCACAGACGCAGATAGCTGCGTCTGTGGCCGATCGCCGAAACGGATGCCGTATGCCGTGAGGCGCCCTTGTCTTTAGGGCTACCCAAGTATCCATACACATAATATTTTTTTATTTAATTTTTTTTAATTTTTTTCGTCTGTTTTGCGAAAAATGGATGATTATGTAATGTTCTATATCACCTAAAGCCTGTCGTTAGATTTGTCTACACTCTCTGAGTGTCGTAGGCTGTATTTTTTGTTTCAATAATAATTACAACTCGAGAAAAAAAAAACTTGCGTTTTTTCGTAATCTCCAAAGAACTTTTAATCGTAATTAGTAAATAATTTTACCAGAATTGTTCTAAATAATACGCATTTATAATATTTACAGTAATTACACATATACTATATATTATATATATATATTACGCATATTTATTTATATATATTAATTACACATATATATATATATATTACGCATATTTCTCACAAAAAAAGTATATTCAACAGTGTACTAAGCGTAACGAAGTCGTAAGTTAAACTGCAAAACCAGCTTTTCTGCAGTCGGGTATTTCGATTTTCTTTTAATATAGATACTTGTTGCCTTCTGAAATAGATAACCCTTAAAAAGTGAAATGGAAAGAAAACTAAAATTCTTATAGGAGTTTGAATACAAAGAAGATTTCATATCTTGTTTCCTTTCAAAAGAGCAACATTTTTTTTTCTCAGCCATTACTGTCCCACTGCAGGGAAAAGGCCTCTCTTCCCTCCTTCCATTCCTCTCGGTTAAGAGCTTCCTTAGACCAGCGGCTACAGTGAGAGTCAAGCTCATCTCGCCATCGTTTTTTGGGCCTGCCTACTGCCTAGGGGTCCTGCTACATTTTATCAAAGAACAATTATGATTTCATGCTACAGTTACGACATACAACCCTACGTTTGCCGATGGTGCACCATTCACCATTTCGTCCGTTTCAGTACGCATGTCGCGTTCTAAATGCATAATCAAACAATTATATTGCAGCCCGAGAGACAGCCGCCCAAAACTGTCACAAAGTAATGACACAGTATCCAAGTTACGGTACCATGTGACGGTTTATTTCGCGACACTCGCATGTGTGGGCTTTTTTAAATGCGGCGCAAATAATATATAAATTTATTATCAGCGTCATTAAAAATCTCTTCCTTTGTAAAAGCTTTTTCATTACTCATACTCTGAAAGTAGGTCTGAAGTTGCCTGAGGAGCGGGTTGAAAGTAATACTTTCAGCCCTAGGGAGAATAGCTTTCAACTGCCAGCTTGTCAAAAAAAAAAAAAAACTAGTTCTATTTTCACGTTTCTATTGAGCCATGTCCAACTTTCTTTAAAGCCACTCAATTACAGCGCGATGTAAAATTGAAATAACATAATTATTGATCTATGTAAAATAAAATTTACTCATTTTTTTCTGTAGCTAATTCGTGTTTTTATTTTTACTTTCCTTGTATTCGTAATGAAAAGCACAGTATTTACCTCGGGTTAAAGACTTATTTAGTCCCTCGAAATATTGGCGTAACAATGTACTATTATTTAGTTTCACCTGTCCCGATGTTTGTCATCAAATCTTGCAAATTAAATTTGATCCACTTCCCGGTTACCGATTGAGCTGAAATTTTGCATACATGTGTAAATCTCGTGTCAATGCAATATTATGACATTATAATGACAGGTGCTGATCTGATGATGGAGCTGGAAGGTGGCCAAAGGAACTTTTTTTTTTTTATAGAAACTGTGACTGTTTTCCGATATAAGAAAAGGGTTACTTCAGCGGCCTACATAGATGTAATAAAACAACCTCGTGAGTCTTTAATGCTCTGCTTATCCAGTAAGGGACAAGTATCTATCTATGAAATACCCAATTGCATAAGAAATAAGAGCGATTTTTGAAATGTAATGTAAAGTATGTGTATAGCTGCCTGTACTTGTACTGTACAATTTGATTTTTTGACGTGATAACGTCTTACAAATCGATGAACGCCGGCTGCACGCACGAAAAACTGTCACGTTCCGCCTGAGCCGAGCGTGCAAGCGAGAGCGCGGAACAAGCGATAGAGAGGCACGATCGGCCTAAGCGTTCGGCTTGTGACGCATCGTTATCACGTAAAATTATCGTCCGTAAACCGACTTTACAGACAACCATTTTTTTTACTGAATAAGGACTTGCCACTTTCTATCAGACGGGAAATGTCACGCGCGAAAACGGAACAAAACACTGTTTAACTGAAATCAGCGTTTATTATGTAAGACGGATATTGTAGTAATATAGAAACATATTCACATACCCACATACGTACAAACAACCTCCTCCTGCGCAGTCCTGTAAAAAAATGTTGAATTTGCAGACCTCTCTCAATAGACAGTGTAAGTGCATTTCCGTCGCGCCGTCACCGTTACTTGGTCAAGTCGCTAACACCGGAACAACAATAAACATGTCAAGTTTAATGTTGGAACAACACATGGCGCGATTTTACAATTATTGATGCTTACGATACTGTTGCATGCGACTTTGCCCGTACTAGTTACTTAAATATGCAGGATGGCAGTGAATGTAACTGACACAGGACCGAAAAAAGTGGCGCGGCAACAGTGGATATATCTTATTATCCAATATTTCATTTATGACATTTATTTCTTTTATGCACTCTGATTATGACTATTGTTATTGGACTCGCGTAAGATTCACTTTTTTACTAAACATGTTTAGTAAAAGAGTGAATGTTGCATGTTTAGTTGTCATTAGTGTAATTCGTAGACTTATGCGGTACTAATTTGATTATTAAATAAATAAAAAGTTATCTAAAAAAAAAAGTTTAAAAAAAGTTAGGCTAAAGTTTTTGTAAGTTGTTATCTTTTATTCAGTCACCAGAAAAGGTGCCACCTCCCCCAAGACACTGCTTAAATCGTCTGCAATAGACGTAAAGGCTATGATGATGTTATTATGTATATCGATAAATACTAAAAATCTATACCTACAATTATTTATTGGTAAGAATCCATCTCGTATCAGTTTCTTATCTTTTCTGGCGTGCGGCAAAGTACCGAAGTGTCCGGTCGAGCCGGCGGCAGGTCGTATTTTCTTGTAGCATTTTGCCTAAACTGCAGACTGCGTCTAGCCTGTCACTAGGCCACACTTATCCAATATTAAGATCCCATCCGATATTAAACTAATAAGTGTAATGTTGACTTTCTCTTGCATACTAATTATAAAAAACAATTTAGTTAAAAATACATGTATATATATAAGTTTTAAGAGGCATGGATCACTGAGTTTGTAGAGCTCAATTAAAAAAAACGTCATTAGGGATGCACGGGATGTTTCCTTGACACGTCTTGCAAGGAAACATCCCGATCGATGGCCCAAGATGGTCACACAGTATGTTACTGATGGAATATTGAATATCCCTAACCAATGATTTTATATGTTTCAAAATGTTGTGATGTGCGAGAGAGATAGTTGCGCGCGTTGAGCCCATTCTTAATAAAAAATGGTTGTCTGTCGGTTTACGTCACAAGCCGAACGCTTAGGGAGATCGTGCCTCTCTATCGCTTGTTCCACGCTCTCGCTTGCACGTTCAGCTCAGACGGAACGTGACTATGAATCATGCTTTTTCGTGCGTACAGCCGGCGTTCATCGATTTATAAGACGTTATCACGTCAAAAAAAAAAAACATCCAAAGCGTAGCATTACGCGATATCAAACAGACAGTCAGTAATGCCGGTTGTTTATATTATCCAACGGATGTAAGTTAGAAGACAGTGTGTCAGTACGCGCCGCATGAGAATGGCCGGATTATCGAAGGCAGTTCGCGCTGTGATTGCTAATGATATTTTGGACTTTTGTTTATGACACGCTATCGCGAGTTATTGTGGCTTGTGTTGACAGTTGTTTCCGTCTTATGGAATTTATTATTCGTGGAGTATGCTAAGGTATTATTGCCTTTCTAAGAAGACGTGTGAGCAAAGCTTAATAGATAATACTATCGTGGAAGAGTTCATTTAATTCAAAGGATTCAAAATTCGAACATGATATTTCGAACCTCTTTGTACAAATTAAAAATGTTATAGATATGAATATGTAAAGATGAAAGTTAATCATAATAAGTAGTTAAAGGAATAATAACCGTAATGTCAAATATTAAATAAGTATTAGTAGCTTAATCCTAGAACTTATACTAGGGACCTTGGCTCAATATTATTTAAAAAAAACTCTTTGTACAATACCTCCATAAAATGGAAACAAATAGTTCGATTCAAGGAGGTTGTCATCTTGCCTTAAAGAAACACTAAGTATAATATTAAAATAAATTCGAAAATTTGTAATTTTTACGTAAAATTTGAATTGAAATGTATAATTAATTTTCCCTAAGAAGTTCATACACAAAAAAGGTATGAATGTGTGACGAATATTAAGCGAGTTGTGCCAAGCCTATTAAAAGAAAATAGATAGTAGGGTTCCGTAGTTATACATCACAATAATTTATCTGAAACAGGGTCTCCTATTTGATATTCTTAACATACGAGTTAACTTATGTTAGTTTAAATGAAAATTGCACGAAATTTTAATTTCTTTCTTCTCTAAGTACATTTTTTAAGTTGAAGTCGCCTAAATCTCCTTAACTTGTAAAGCCTACTTAGCCGTGATAAATTTCCTTTTATTTTCATCATATAGGCTACTATGGGGTAGATGAGAAAAAAATCCTCACTTTACGAGCACTTACTCCAAAAAAATGATTTTCAAGATTTTATTCTACAACTTTTTCGCCATAACAAATATGCATATATCCATGCCAAATTACAGCTTTCTAGTACTAACAGTCTTGGGACAAAGCCGCGGATAGACATACAGACGGACATGGCGAAACAATTCCGAAAATTGCGATTGGCGAAAGGGTTCCTTGTTTACTACGGAACCCTAAAAAAAGTAAAATGCTTTGTGCGTACAAAGTAAAACTTGGTAAAATAATAACTTTACTAACATGGTCGGGCAAAAAATTAGCTAAATGCCAGTACGGATCGCAAAGAAGTAAAATACGTGGAATTACCTAAGGTATACGAAGTACATCAATCAAGGAATCGACCCTGCCCGCATGTTTACGCACAAACAGTATTTTTATCAGAAGACAACCGTTAAGATTTATTACGTGTTTCAATAGATTGTAAGACGGTTTTAATTAATATAACCGTATTCGACGATAGCGTTCGTTCGTGTGAATTAGCCGCTGAATTTAATTGATGCGAAATACCTACTTTGCTGGATCGGCATCGTAAAAGCTTTTTCAATTTATGGCCAAGTAATGCGGCTACCAATTTTAACCCCAAATATATTTTTTTAAAGCACTATTATTATTAACGGGATATTTACCGTGCATTTTGAGCTCCCGATATAATAATATCCCGTTAATAATAATAGTGCTTTAATGAATGACCGTGATAGTTTAAAAAAAGTATATATTTTTTTACCTCATTCGATGTTGCATAGATTACTTTTAACCCCCGACCCAAAAAGAGGGGTGTTATAAGTTTGACGCGTGTATCTGTGTGTCTGTCTGTGGCATTGTAGCTCTCAAACGGCTAAACCGATTTTGATCTAGTTTTTTTTAAAGAGATTTCATCGTTCTTAACTATGCTTCATCAAATTCGGTTCAGCCGTTTTTTTTTTGTCAGGGATTTTTGAGTTTTCTAAACTTATAGTTATTTATTTGTGGCTTGCGCTTGACCGCCAGCTCGCCTGTTAAAGAGCGAGCGCGCTTGCTTTAGAAAACCCATATTTCGTGATTTGATGACACCCAGGTTATATCTGTCGGGAATAACTCAAGCAGGTAGGTTATTCCACAATTTAAAAGTTCGTATATTTAGTAAAAGAGGAACAAAAAAACATTTCGCTCGGATTTTTGAATATTCACCATGAAACGGTCACTTTGTATCATGACGATGACGAAGCTACGACACACATTACTGTATTTTCATCAAAGTTTTACCCAATTTTCACCAGTTACTGGATCAGTCGAAGTTATTCTAACATCGTTTCCAAAATTTGATAAAAATACATATAGGAAGCTCAAGGTCGCGCAACGAGCTATGGAGAGGGCTATGCTCGGAGTCTCTCTACGAGATCGAATCAGAAATGAAGAGATACGTAGACGTACAGGAGTCACCGATATAGCACAGCGGATTAGCAAGTTGAAGTGGCAGTGGGCAGGGCACATAGCACGTAGAAGTGATGGCCGATGGGGCCGAAAGGTTCTCGAGTGGAGACCACGTACCGGCAAGCGCAGCGTAGGAAGACCAGCCACGAGATGGACAGATGACCTCATACAAGTGGCGGGAAGACGCTGGATGCAAGCCGCTTCCAATCGATCTTTTTGGAAATCCATGGGGGAGGCCTATGGCCAGCAGTGGACTTCTTATGGCTGAGATGATGATGATTATGATGACATATAGGTAAATAAAAATGAGTACAAGAACACGAGACCGTCTCCTAAATTGTATATACCGCTAATCGTTTACCTATAAATTTGACTTTATACCAACTTGTCCATTATTTATTGACCAAGGACGACGGGAGACAAAGCAGTAGGAGGTAATCGATACACGCTCGTAGGTCAACTGTAAATTAATCATATTGGACCTAAATGTAATTTTAATGTCCTAGGTACAGTAACTTTTAGCCCGTTTACAATGCTGGGCTTGGGACTTCGAAGGTCGGTGCGTGGCGTCCTAAGTTATATTCGATATGTCGTAGGTCGACCAATCAAAAATAATTTCTTCGTTCTTTTCCCTGGTTCATAAGCATCTATAAGTAAAATTATAATAATTAAGGTACTATATTATTTCAATACTGTTAGCTTGACAGTTGCAGCGGTATAATAATGTCGGTGTAGGTATATCATCGGACGCCAACATAACATAGTATACGTTTGATTTAGGAAATAACTAGCTGTTCAACATAAATACTAATTTGTTTTTGGAAAAATTTCCCGGATATTCAACATACAACAACAATTTTCAAAAGTTCCCTTCGGCCACCATCCGCTCCACACACCATGGCGACTGTATGATGGAGGCAATTACATATAGGTAAGCAAATAATATTCGTCCAACCGAGTGTTACCAGTACTTATTCAATGGTTATTGCGGTCACGACGCCTGCTGTGTGCAATTGTTAATTATATCCGCAATAATGAAATCAAATATTTTATTCGGCACATTATGTAACTGCGTAGGGTTTTCATCAGAAATAATAACACACTAGTAGAAGCAGGTGTGAAATTTTGATAAGGTTTTTAATTTATCAACTCGGGCTCAACTCTAAGATACATTACGTACCCTTAGTGGTTCCAACCACGTAAAGAAAGAAACAACGAAATGTGAAAATTCCGGTGACAAAGTTTATAACATTAACTAATGAACCTTGTCCAAAATTCTGACCGTACATATACTTTGGAAACTTAAATAAAACGCTACGAAAATATTTTTATAGCAACCACAGTATGTACTCATGGTTTTCTATAGGCTTAATGACTTCCCATAAAGTCTCAACTCAATGAAGCCCCAATAACGCGCTCACAGCATCATGCTCGTATTATTGCCAAGATTGCATCTGCCACAATGCCACAATGCTAGATGCCATTAGATGCCGACAGAGCAGCTATTACACTAACGAACCGCATTGGAGACAAGTACAATTTAATGACTTTTAAACTGATTACGGCGGCCGCCTCTCACACCGATGGACTTATTAAATGATAACAGTGACAAGAAGAGAAAAATATACAGTGTATTTTAGTATGAAAAACGGTCAAGAACGAATTTATCTTGTACATCTTCTACACAAGACTAGTACAAGCTTCTGTATCCTGCTCTTCCCCCATCCAACTAGTATTTTTTTTATAAGCAATATAGATCTACGATTGATCACCAATTCATTGATTATGATTTTTATTATTATTTTTTGATAATTTTATATTTTATTTTACTTTTGCATTACTATTAATCATTGACATTTCATATTTTTAAATTGACACAACCAACAATGTACTTAATTGGCATTCAAATATTTGGATACCAGTAATGGCAAGTTCTGACAGTAGGACTAATAACATACATGCTTAACATCTTGTGAACCTATGACTTACAAATAAAGATATGACTTATGACTTATAAAAATATCTGGGGGCACGGCCGTGCCCCCGCCATGTGAGCCAGCGGGTACGTAGTTACGTAGCCGGGACTATCTTTTCTCGAAGCGATTTGTCGGATTTTTAGACCCTCATAGCTTCAGCCTCGATAACACTAGAGAGTATAAATTTTCAGGATGGATTGATTATATTGATGATATCTTTTTTGTCAGTGAAAGTGGCATGACAATGCGAGACATGGCAACCAATTTTATATGAAATGTTTTTGGTGGGATTACTTTGATGAAAAAACATACATTGTATTTGAAAACAATGTTTCAATATTCCAACTAAGGTGTACGTTCTTAATCGCAAAAATTAAACAGCAGCATATAGACAGACGGCACGCCTGGTGGTAACCGGTAACTGTCGCCTATGGACAACTGCAACATCGGTGACGTCGCTGTTTACTGTGCTAGCCAGTGGTTGTAGTAGGCAGGAAGTGCTTATAAATGCCCTTTTTAAACCCGTCTCATATTTTTTTTATTAGCCCTGTTTGTACAAACTGTCCCACTGCTGGACGCGGGCCATCTTCTCATTGTGAGAAGGGTAAGGTCATCTTAAGGTCTTCTCATATTGGTTTAAATGAATTATCACATTACATTTAAACCGAATTTAAATATGTTTTTAATAAATTATTAGTCAGACGAGATCGTCCAGTGCCGATAAAGTGTTCGATTCAGTAAACTTATGCGTACAGCAGACAGGGGTTGTTTGACTTCCCTTGGGGAGAGTATCGACCATGACCTCACCCTTCGCTTCAAACGTCAGGGGAGGGAAGTATTCATGTGAATTAATAACAATAGTAAAATTATCTTACCCGACTATCTAAGTCGGAGGGTCTGTCTTACCTAGGAACAAGTTTTGAAAACTTAAAACCCCCTGACATATAAAACAGCTGGACCCATTTTGATGAAACATAGCTAACTTATGTACACCAACTATTGCATATAATATAACAAAAAAAACCTAAATATAGGTAACAAAAGGCGGATTAATATTTCCGTTTGTTCCGAAAGAACAACACTTTACGTACCTTTACAAAATACATTTATATTGTTCTGTGTTTATAAGTCTGTGGTTCCATACAAAAAAAATACATTGAAGTTCAAACCGAAAAAGATGGAGCACTCGTGCATAACAGTGTTTTAAAACATATATTAAAAGTAGTTTTGCTTAGAAGAGGGCTAGCTTTTGACCGCAAAGCAGTCAAAAGCACTATTGACCAATGATTTTCTAATGTCTGTGAAGAGCGAGGTGTCGTTTTACATGTTGTGAATTAAAACAAAATAAAACCGGTCAAGTCCGAGTCGGACTCGCGCACGAAGGGAAGGAACCCTTCGTGCGGGACCATTATCTAAAAAAACGGCAAAAAATCACGTTTGTTGTATGCGAGCCCCCTTAAATATTAATTTTATTTTAATTTAATTACTTATTTTAAGAGTGAATAATATAACTCAATATTCTGTGAAAATTTCAAGCGTCTACCTGTTGCCGTTATCAATATTGAGCAAAAAATCCACATTTGTTGTATAGCCCCCTTAAATATTTATTTTATTCTGGTTTTTTGTATTTGTTGTTATAGCGGCAACAGAAATACATCATCTGTGTCAAATGTCAACTGTCTTAGTATCACGGTTTATGAGATACAGCCTGGTGACAGACATACAACGGAGTCTTAGTAATAGGGTCCCGTTTTACCCTTTGGTTACGGAACCCTAAAAATAAGTACCTACTTACTTGTCACATCGGTATCGACAATATTATTATCCAAGTTTTCGTTCTACAATAAGGCTTGTGGTACACATTACTATGTAAAAATCAAAATAGACCATTATTTTCATTCAAATATTTATGTAGATCGGCTCCGTGTCATTGTAGTTGGAGACCATTGAGAATAAGTTTAAAGCACGGTAGATTGTTATATTATAATTAGTATTGTGTAATTGTTGAAACAATTGTTGTATGGTGTAATGCGTTACGTTACGGTTACATTGCTAGTTATTTACATGTTTCGGTTCGAAGTAGGCAAGTAGTGTGTGGTCGAAGGTTAAGTATTTTATTTAATCTCGAGATTTAAGGTTGTCTAAGATTAAACCCGTGTATTTTTCGGCTACTCAGTTATACCAATAGTACCTGGGCGGCCGCGAGCATCACTCGGATTTTTAATGACTGAAAATACGAGCAAACCCAATTTTTACCCAGTTTTACCAGTGACGGTTAGTAAATGTTAGATTTGGAAATAAAACAATGCATATGTTACTGTATTCGGCTTTTACAGTAACATATATAATAACATTTGTTTGATTGAACGATGTAGCTTGGTGCAACGCAGTCTTAGGTATAAGCAATAATTTATTCAGAGATTAGGTTATGGTTTTTTTTTAAATACAAAAAAAAAACATAACCTAATCTCTGAAGAAATTATTGCTTATACCTATACCAGGATCAACTAGTTTGGCCTAGCCTAAACTGGTCTATTATGCATTGTTTTATTTCCAAAACCAACATTTACCAACCGTCACTGGTAAAACCTAGCATGTACTAAATTCTAATGGTAAAAGCCCGATAAAATCTATTCTTTTTTACATATTCTTACATTTACCGACTCGTGTTGGTAAACCCTAAGATTTACTGGTAAAACCTAAGATTTACCAATATTCGGGCTTTTACAGTAACATATATACTTACATATATACAAGAATCGCTCGTTTAAAGGTATTAGATTTATCGTCCCCTAATCTACCTACAAACCAAATTTCATATATATATGTACAATATGTACATATATACACGAATTGCTCGTTTAAAGGTATTATATTATTAAAAGATTAGATTAAAATACAACCTGATTGAGAACATCCTTTTTTGCAGTCGATTAAAAAGCAAAATTAACTATTTTTTACCCGACTACGGTGAAACAAAAGGAAAGGTTATGTTATTGACCGGTATGTGTGTATGTATGCTCATTTATATATTTATTTGTAAGTAATTGTCTGATTGAATTATTAAAACTAAATTGAATCTCATCAACAGACTTCAAAAAAGGAGGAGGTTCTCAATTGAACTGTATTTTTTTATTTATTTTTTATGTTAGTTACCTCAGAACTTTCGACTGGGTGAACCGATTATGATGATCCTTTTTTTATTTGAAAGCTGCTGCTTCCCGAGTGGTTCCATTTTATTTTGGTCCAGTTCTGACAATGGCATCCATGAGAAGTCGGTTGCTTCAGTTTTTTAAACTATAATTATTTCTAACTATTATTTCCACGCCTAGTCGCAAGTAGATTTTTTTTTAATTTTATACGAAATAGTTGTTACGTGTCGGTGTAAATGTAGCCCACAAGTGAATAAAACCAAGGATAGGTCGCGGCACGTCCTCGTCGCGATTGTCTACGATTTGATGCGGCTCGGCTCCAGTTGCGAAACTTGCACCTTGTTAGCCTCTAGCCTCGCTTTACCTTACATCGCGGTGTAAAACAAAACATAGAAATAACCATACGAAATCGAATTAATCGAATCACGATTCCCGTAATTAACCACCTAACATAGACTTTTTAACATTGACTGCTTTACCGAAAAACGTTACTTAACTATAAGCAATGCTTAAAATATTTTGTCAACTTCTGGCTGACACGTAATGGCACTTGCGGAAAGAAGACAGAGAACTTAAGACGTTGGTTAAAGTTAAGTAACGTTTTTCGATAAGGCCCTGATAGGCTAGCAAAAATACTAATTCGTATAGGCTTTGCGCCTGACCGCCGACTCGCCTGATAGAAAACTATCACGGCTAAGTAGGCTTTAAAAATTATCGAGTAATAGTCGATCAAATAAAAACAATATACTGATAGAAATAAAAAATAAAAATTTCGTGCATATGTTAACTCGTATGTTCATAGTATCCCTATTTTAAGTCGACATAGTTATATACTATAGAATAGTATATATAAAAAAAATGTGACATTGCATGTTTTCCCCCTGTGCCCTTCATATGCAATTCCATTATTGCATATTTAGAAGTTGTTTTTTTTTAAACGATATCTTGTTGGTAACCTTCCCATTAGATTCATACCCTTTCATTTTTAGATTCCATTAACCCGAAAAAAATGTACGTAAACAGTTTCACAGTTTTCAGTTCCTTTCGTCACATTCTATAATAATTAAAACAACATGGTATTTTATAAGCTAAATAGGAAGATTAGTCAAAAGTACTAGGCCAACATTCACACGACACGGCGGCGCTCCCCACTACAAATCTTTAAAAAACCTGGGAAGTGCGAGTCAAACTCGCCCACCGAGGGTTCCGTACAAACTAAATAAAAGGGGGAAATCATTTTTTTTTATATTTTCCTTCATAAACCGAAAAATATACATCGTAAAAATATTTAACACATTCCTTGCTCACCACTCGGATCCGAGTGAGGCAGGGCTATAGTAGCAGCGCCTCCCACTCGGATCCGAGCGAGCGTCCCGTTCATTTTGTAGTAGTCAGTAAACCGCAGTCAACATTACTTTGCGCGGCTACTCTGTACTTAATCAAAATTCGCCTAAAAAGTTTTGGTTCCCAGCTGAAGTGAAGGGTCTGCAGGGGGCGAAGAATGTGTTAAGAACCTGTATTAGCTTATACTAATGAGGCTCTTTCATATGATACCCCACATGATACGGTTAATTCACTTTAAAATTAGGGCCCTCATTCCTTGCATAGAGAAATTTTTTTTGTGATTAAATTAAAAATGTCCAGTTTTCGGATTTTTTCCTATATGTGTACTCTAACACAATGCTTCTTGCCAAATTTCAGAGTTCTAGGTCAACGGGAAGTACCCCATAGGTTTTGATTCCTCTGTGAGTGTCGTAATGTGCGTTTTTTACGACATATTCGGCTGTAACTTTTTTTTACGAAAACTGAGAAATTTTATTTTAATTTCTGCAGCAAGATACTATGGATTTGCGTATATGGTTTTAATTTCAACTTGATATCTTCACGCGTGCCCGAGATAAAGGTCTTGACACCCGGAGGACGGACAGATGGACAAGAAAGTGATCCTATAAGGGTTCCGTTTTTTCCTATTGAGGTACGGAACCCTAAAAAATTATTAAAACACCAAAAAAACAATCATAAGAAATCTGAAAAAAATACAAAATAACTAAAAATTTACTTCACATACCCCAATAAATCAAAACGATTCGTTATCAATTTCGAAATATACAATATGTACTTTTTTGTCCCCCTTGCCGTGCGCGTGCGCGTCCGTGAGAAGAAAGTGTAGACTAGAAGTAAGACATGCAGACTAGATGCACATTCAGTGAAATGTTTCCGCTAAATAATCGAACATATATTATGTAACAACCAAAATTGTTGATTAAGTAGTAAGATATTTCCGGTTATTTTTAACGTCTTAACTTACTAATATATTCGCAAATATTACAATGACATCACTAGTTCAAACACTTATTTAAAAGTAGAGATGACTCTACACCACATCTTCATACACATGACCGAACGGAATATGTAGTGCGTATTTATAAATATTATGTTTAACTATTCTAGATTTATGATAAAGTTTCCGGCAGCCTAGTTGGGAGACCGTCTCACTTGCAATCCGCAGGTCCTGGGCTCGAGTCCCGCGGCACGCACCTCTGTCTTTTCGAAGATATGTGCGTATTGTTGATTGCCGCCATCTTCAAACGGTGAAGGAACAACATCGTGAGGAAACCTACATGTCCGAGAGTTCTATGATCTTGAAGATATGTGAAGTCTGCCAACCCGCACTTGGCTAGCGTGGAATACTATGGCCTTAACATCATCCATCATTTTTTGGGCCATCTTCTCACAATGAGAAGATGGCCCGCGCCCAGCAATGGGACAGTTTGTACAAAAGGCTGATAAAAAAAAATCATACATTAACTAATTTTTAACTGACGAAGGCGATTATAATCTAAATAATTCTACATGTCTTATTACAGGCAGAGACTGATATAATTAGGTACAAGGGTGTCGCCAAGGGCATGGAGAGGCAGCTGCCCCCTCTAGAGGTAAAAAAAAATAAAACGAGCTCGTGAAGCTTTACACATTGAAGTTGGAACTTTTTTTATTACAATCGCCATAGAGGCAAACTCGCGCTACAAGTGTAAAGCTTCATGTTCTTGACTGTACCTACAATTCATACTTTTCTCATCCTCCATAATATTAACTTGCCCCCCCCCCCCACTATATTGTTTATAACAACTCGTATGTATATAGATCGACATAACCGAGTGCCTATCTATAGAACATTTAATGATTACTGACGACAAACAGTTAAGAAATCATCAATCATTGGAACAGGATGGAAACCAGTATAACTAAAAACTGTTTACATGCAATCGTGTCGAGGACTCTAAGAAATATTCAATCCTAATTGAACTTGTTACTTTGACTTAGCTTAAAAACTCGTCCATGCTTCGTAAGTTCAACATCTAATGCTATTTTTAACCCCCGACCCAAAAGATGAGTGTTATAGGTTTGGTGTGTATCTGTATTTCTGTGTGTCTGCCTTAGCATCGTAGCTCTCCGAATTCGATCTAGTTTTTTTTTTTATTTGTTAAACGACTTAATCAAGAGTGTTATATGTTTCAAATCAATTCAATTCAAAATCGGTACATCGGTTTTTTAAGTTGGGGTTTTAAGTTTTCTAAACTACATGTCTCATATACACGACTTTACAGAAATTGCATGGATGGCCGATATCGTACAAGCAAGCGACCTAATACAGCAAGACGATCGAATTGTTCGCTACGACCCTTCAAAAATGTTCGTTTCTAAATAATTGTCTTCTGATTTAGATTTGTGGTGTTGACGCACGTTTTGTTGGTGGTTGGACCTAGCGTGGTAACTGGTAGTGCAGAACACGACATTAGAAGCGCGGCGCAACGTCTCTCCGTAAATGGAGAAAATGAACAACGCGACATTTGAAACGATGGCCTCGCGTGTGGCTCCTGAACGAGTCGAAATGGTTCTATAGCAGCGTAGGAGATGCACGCGTGGCCATAGGTCGCAGTCGATTGAACCAACTACATTATCATACAAAGCGTAGCAAAGTACACGTGTGTAGTATGCCCAACGAATTGTTAATTCGTTGAGTATGCCTGTGCGTAGCCATGGATCATCATCATCTCAGCCACAACAAATCTACTCCTGGACATAGGCCTCCCCCATAGATTTGCAAAAAGACCTGTTGGAAGCGGCTTGCATCCAGCAAAGCAAAAAGAGTCCGCGCCCTAAATCACGTGAAAAAGATATGTACCTACAGAAATAACATACTGGTTTCAATGTAAATGTAATTACAGTACAGTTTTAAAGTAACAATTTTAAAGAGTGGTTTAATCATCCAGATTGAAATTACTGTTTTTTTAGTATTGTTTTTTTTTGTTCAAAGTTTTCGAGGTGATTTCTTGCGATATTTTTTCAGTGCTAGCAAGATGCATGATTCAATAGGTCTGCGGTACTTTTGCGATTTTTGGTTCTACGATGCAGTGTTAGGTAACTATAATTTTACAAAAGTCATTTATGACAAATACCTAGGTTTAAGGCGTTTGGGACTTGGGAGATGCTGTGTCGAAAGAACCTGAAATAAAACCGGACAAGAGCGAGTCAGACTCGCCCACCGAGGGTTCCATACAAACTTGACTGGCCTTGTGGCTCAGTTGGTAGTGTGTTTACGTCTACCTGCTGAACTAAAAGGTCGTGGGTTCAATCCCCACCCAAGGCAAACATTTGTGTGATGAGCATGGATGTTTGTTCTGTGTCTGGGTGTTTCTATGTATCATATGTATATATTTACAAAAAAAAAGTATATATGTATTCTATCAGCCATCTAGTTCCATAGTACAAGCTTTGCTTAGTTTGGGCTAGATGGTGTTGTGTGAAATGTCCACAAATATTTATTATTATTATTTATTTATTAAACTAGAAGATAAAAGGGGGAAATTATATACATATATATATTTTTATAATTTCCTTCATAAATCGAAAAATATACATTGTAAAAATATTTAAAAACCTGTTTTAGCTCTTTCATATTACCCCCACATGATACGGTTAAAGCACTTTAAAATTTGGACCCTCCTTCCGTGCTTCAAGACCCTAGATTTTTTTGTGATTTAATTAAAAATGTTCAGTTTTCGGATTGTTTCCTATATGTGTACTATAACATTATGCTTCTTGCCAAATTTCAGAGTTCTAGGTCAATGGGAAGGACCCCATAGGTTTTGATTCCTTTGTGAGTGTCAAAATGTGCGTTTTTTATGACATATTCGGCTGTAACTTTTTTAACGAAAACCGAGAAATTTGATTTTTCTTTCTGCAACAAGAGACTATGGATTTGTGTATAAGATTTTAATTTCAACACGATACCTTCACGCGTTCGCGAGATACAGGTCTTGACACCCGGACGGACGGACAGACGGACAACAAAGATTCCGTTCTTTTTCTTTTGAGGTACGGAACCCTAAAAATATTTTTTATCGGAATTATCGCAAATAGTTTTGTTAAGAGAATAGCAATATTTACCGCCTAATATTTTAATCAAAACGCTCTCTATTCAGGCAGAAGTCGCTCATAGTGTCGGCAGGTCTTGGATCTTGCAGACCTGAGAGTGCTGGGGTTGAGATGACTGAAGTCCCTTGCAAAATATATATGATATACATAGGTAAATGTTGTTTAACATCAATGGTTTGAGATAAAATCAGAGCCAAATAATAATAGCAAAGTCTTATCTACATGTTACAAAAATGATATCATGTGGACATTGATATTTTGAAGTGTCACACAAGGCCGTGATGTCATAGAATCCGTGCAACAAGTGCCCTCCACTGCGATAACATGAGTTAGCAGGATATTCTCGTCAAGTACACTTGTTTTTATACCGTTTTGATAGCGCTGTGAGTGGGCCACGAGTTCACGACACGATCTAGAAAGCGGTAGTATACAAATAATTTTTAAAGTTTATTTCATATTATTTTTGGGGTTATCACAGATATAGAGGTTATCTATCTATAATCCGAATTATGAAATATAGAATATAATTTTATAGAAACCGATTTTTTTAAATACACTATCAGAATACCGAACGCTCATTTAACAACTCGAGCTCGTCTAACAACCGAATCTTCGTAATACGAAAGTTTCTATGTACAATAAACAGAAACTTAACGAACTTAACCCAATAATTGATGTATGTGATAATTAAATCTTTGTAAACATTAAGGTTTCTAGATATCATAAAACAAAAACATAACGAACCTAACCCAATAATTATTCGGGGAAATGAAACTAATATTATTGTAGTATCTTTATTTATATTATTTAATATTGATATTGTTAATATATTTACTATCTATATTTGTATATGCACCGCCTTACATAACATTTTCTTCCATTTCCTTTCTATCAAAAGGTTGCCTGGAAGAAATCGCTCAAGGCGATAATGCCTTTGTACCACCGAGATTTTTGCTTACTGTTTAGTTTAGTGTTTGTCATTATACTTGTGTTATAAATTAAAACTTGTTTAAACGTGTGTCCTTGAATTGTAATTTTTGGTGTACTACAATAAAGATAGGTATATTTATTTATTATTATTTATTTATAGCTAAGTAATGGAATTAGAAACTCGTGTCAAGTAAAACTTTCTATATGTAACGGATTCAGTAAGATTCAAACAAACATTACCACCCATTTCTCGTTGAAATGCCAAAAATCCGTACTCAGCGATATCGATCCACATTCCTGTTGCGTACTGCACAAGAATGGAATTCGTTGCCGCCATCTCTGTTTCCTGAGACCTACAATTTTGGAATTTTCAAGGCTAGAGTGAATAGATATTTTCTAGATCGACGAGCTCCATCCTAGGCCACACCGTCGCTTAACATCAGGCGAGTTGGTGATCAATCGTAGATCTATCTTCTATAAAAAATAAAAAATAAACATATTTCGGGACACAGATAGGTTTATCCACTTTTAGAACAGAATGGAACACATTGCTGGCTTCCTTGTTCCTGAAGAGATTTAAGATACTATTCAGAGTGAACAGGTATCTTCTAAGCTTGCATGCTTTATCTTCGACATCAATGTCGCTTTAGAACAGGAGAGTTGGTGATCAAATACGGGCTTACGCAAAAAAAAAAAACAGTGATGGTCCCACTGTAGAGCAAACACCCCTCATCCCAGGCCAAAGAGTAGCATTACCTCTCTGCCCTTATACCTTCACTCTAACGGACGTTATCTCTAGATTCACACCTCTCTCAAGCATATCATCTTAAGCCTCGATGACACTGGGCTAGTTTACGAGCTGCTAGCCGGCGAGTTTAAAAGCTAGCGAGTGAGCGAGTACGAGTGTCGATGACACAATCAAAAGCAGATTGTAGAAAAGCTCAATGACACGGAGCGAATTTACAAGCTGCTCGCGAACTCGCTGGCTTGTAGCTTGTAAACTAGCCCAGTGTCATCGAGGCTTAACACACAGCACATCCACTTTCTTAGGTCACTCTCCTCCGATTCTACCGCTTACCATTTAACATTATTTATATCACATTCATTCATTCGATCGTCTCTCATTCCTTTTGAGTACTTTTGCATTTATACGCGTAACAGTTAAACTTTACATGAACACTACGATAATCGCACTTGCATAGTCTGTTTTAAATATATACAATAGCAATACAACTTTTTTTTTATACAATATAGGTTTGCGCTTGACCGCCAACTCACCTGATGTTAAGCGATGTTGCGGTCTACGATGAAGCGCGCTTACCTAAAAGAAACCGGTTCACTCGCGATTTAAAGACACCCAGATTGTATCCATCGGGGAAAATCCGCTCAGGAAGCGTATTCCACAATTTTGCGGTGCGTACGATAAATGTGGAATTAAAACGTTTCGTTCGGCCTTTTGGAATATCCACCATGAAACGATGACGCTTTTTTGTGTTTCTAACCGTCCGATAGAAAAAAGTGCTAGAGGGAATTAGATCATGCAGATCAGATGCACACTCACCGAAATAGATCCGGTAAAAAACCGATAAGCTAGCAACCTCGCGACGATGTTCCAAGCTTTGAAGCTTAGTTTTTACAAGGGATTCGCTGCCAATTAGCTTGCGGGCACGCTTCTCAATAGATTTCAACGCCTGGAGTTGGTATTTGGCCGATCTATCACAAAGATATAAAACAATACTCCATGCACGACCAATCTTTCGCTTGGTATAGTATAGTACCTACTTAACACAACGTTTATCTTAAAAACTTCATGTTAATCTATCACCATATAATTTGACAAGGAGCTGAATGGAGCTGAGTTATTGCGCTTGAGCGTGGCTTCCTGACTTTTTATGCACCCCCTGATTGGACGAACCACGCGATATGCTCGTAACCTTTCGTCAAAAGGAAGGAATGGAACAGGGAGTGAGTGCAGGAACAAAGTGGATTGCATAGATTAGGATGATATTTTGATATACAAGTATAAGTTTAGTAAACTCGAAAACCTCTGACAAAAAAACGGCTGAACCGATTCTGATGAAACCTACCTAAGAACACTCTCGGTGAATTCTCAAATCGGTCCATCCGTTTGAGAGCTACGATGCCACAGACACACAGATATACACGTCAAACTTATAACATCCCTCTTTTTAGATCGGGGGTTAAAAATACTTCATTGATTATTTTGGAGAAAGGTAGGATAAAATCGAAAAATCAAAAGTTTACGACCAGTGTGTTACCAGCGATGACATACGGCACTGAAACGTGATCCCTAACTATGGACCTTATAAAAAGGAAGATCACGCAACGAGCTATGGAGAGGGCTATTCTCGGTGTCTCTCTGCGCGATCGAATCAGAAATGAAGAAATCCGTAGACGTATGAATGTCACCGATATAGCACAGCAGATAAGCAAGTTGAAGTAGTTACATCGTTTATTTTAATATTTTTTCCGAAATTATCTTACATATAAACGGGATAAAATTATTCTATTTTAGTCAGTCATAAGCTATTTTCATGTAAAATTTTATTAAAATTCGTTCAGCCATTTTAGCATGAAAGAGTGACAAAACTCATACACCAAGAAACATAAATTTATACACATAGACATCAACTTTCATATCTCTCATCTCTCACTAATCTATATGTATGTTTATATATAAATATTAAAATAGCGACAATAACTCTGTCCCCTGTCTGCTTGTGACCTTTCACGATCAAACGGCCAAACCGATCGTCATGAAATTCGGTACAGAGATAGCTGTCAATCACGAGATCGTTTTTTTTTCATCACTACGCGGGTGAATTTGCGGGGCGCAATTAGTCACACTAAAATATACACTAATATTACAAAAACGAAAGTTTGTGAGTGTATGACTTTGTGAATTAGTGTATTTGTTACTCCTTCACGCTAAAACGGCTGAACGGATTTCAATAAAATCTGTAATGCAGATAGCTTATTGCCTGGAATTACACATAGGCTATATTTAATCTCAAATAAATAAACGATTGGTGGCGTAGCGAATTAAGTAGCGGGGCGCAGTTAGTCTACATATTTAATAGTAAGTAAGTTCGTATAGACTGAGTGGCCAGCCCTATTGTCAGAGTTATTAAGCCGCCGAAAGGCCTCTGACTTGGCTTGACGATTGCTGAACAACCGGGACCTACAATTTAACGTGTCATCCGACCCACGGTAGCGGTCAGAAAGAAATGCCACTCACGGTCACCCATCCGAAGACTGACCGGTCCGTCCGTTGCTTAACATTGGTGATCGTTAGGGAACACCTAACACCATTTTTTTGTATGGTTTTTACGCGATAACTTCGCCAATTATATATTTAATAGTGTGACTGGTGGTGATGCAGTTTGCATTTACATTTAACAAGTTACGATTTTTTATTTTTTGTTTATTATATGTGACGATTGTTTACAATTTAAGACTTGTGACTGATAAATATTTTTTGTAATTACGAATTAAAGTTTTAACATGTGCAATGTTAACTTTGCAGTAAAATATACACAACACATTCGTCATTCTTAGACATTCAATAAGATAACTGAAGTTGGTAAATTTGGAGTTTATTAACAGACTTCAAAAAGGAAGAGGTTCTGAATTCGACTGATTTTTTTGTATGTTTTTTACGCGATAACTTCGCCAATTATATTTTTTGTCATACTTCAAAGATCCTATAAAAAATTCATCAAAATCAGTTCAGTACTTATGTTTTCAAAACAAAATAACTGGAAAAATATGGCATCCAAGTAAATTAATTGCATAAAATAAATTTCATATTTGAAGTTGGTTGTTTCTGTTTTTAAACTACAATTGTGTATGCAAATCTTCCGTCATATGTTAATGTTAACAATAAGATTTGTAGGTCTATATTCCTATGTTTACATTATTATGTGTGTGTATAATTTACTCTTAATTTTTTTGAGTAAAGTATCAATATTTAAAATTTAGAGTAAGTATCTGCAACATCAATGACAGCAGGAGTAATTATCAAGACACCAATAAACTAATTAAAATTCTTAAAATAATTAAATTAAAAAAAAACAAACAACATTCTCATACAAGATTCTTTCTTTGTTTTTATTTAGTGGTTATAAGAATTTTCATTAGTCTATTGGTGCCTTCAGACAACCACAATAATGCTTGACATAGACTATATTTTTGTGTCTATGGATTATTATTTTTTTGTTAAATCTTTCACTGAAATGTTTAAAATTTTATTCATCTCACCTGACTGCGACCCGGACACTGGATTCATCTCCGGACATGGCTGTGGAGCCGCCTGAAAAAAAAACATTTCAAGTCCAATTGGTTTGATTTTTACCCTAGTGCCACTACTTCCAAGAATATTAAGCATATATTCAAAGCTAAAATATAAAGACGCTTTTCCACCACTGTTTAATGCATCCAAAATCAATCAATAAGAATTTCTTGATTTATACAGCTCATTTTAAAACTAAGGATATCAAGCAATCTTATTGGTTAACTTCAGATGCCTTGGTTACATAGCTTAGTTTAGCTCTGGTGGAAAATCACTCCAAGTTTATTAAACAGTGAGGATGTTGCAGGAAATATTTGCTGCAGGTTTGTAAACTAAGTTTCTGTTGGGAACCTACAGGTATTCCAGGTATTACCTATAGATATTTCATGCTTTTTCCTATTTTCATTTTATTTCTATAGATAATGCTAATATATAGGTATTGACCCTATATCATTTACTTTCAAAAGCCATGCAATTTAGTTGAACAATTTTTAAAACAGACTTGGCATTTCACCACTTCTCCTTTATTATTATGTTATGTGAACCAAAGAATCTAGAATGAAATGTTGTTCTCAAGTCAAAAAATTCTATGACTATGATTAATTTCGTTGTGGAATTTCGATTTTATTATTCTAATAATCTAAAAACGATGATGCAGGAAGGAAGAATTTCTACACTTCAAGGCAATCTGGCTGTTCACTTAATAATTAGGGTATACTACATAATGGGCTATTTCTTAGAGGCAATTACACTTAACTAATAAGTAATATAAGCAGCTCAAATAGGTAATACAATAATACTATCTAAGTCGTATATAAAGCAAGATACACTTGTAAACAAAACAAGGCATTATTGGACAGAAAATTAGTGTCGACCACAAGCTACTTTCAACAGAACAAGATAAGAATAGATAGCAGTTTGTTACGCTCTATTGATCAATACAAAACAAATGCAATGCGGTACTTACAAAGGGCTCAGGAATCCTTAATTATAGTTCCACAAGATCACATTTCACAGAGCGTCTGCGTCAAGACGACTCGCTAGAACTACGAGTAGCGTTATTTACGAATATCTTTCACCATTATTTTGTGACAATAACACTTAAAATGTCCATTGATTTAATATTCTATGCAAATGTTAAGTTAACTGCCACTTATATATACCGCGCGGTTTATAGTATTTTACGTGGGCAACGTACTTATTTATTCAACGTTTTTAATTTTAAGCGGAATTAAAACCTAGAATATAAACAGCACTCCCACCACGTCGTAAAACATTTGACAACTGATTTGCTGACAGCAAGAAAACTGACAAAATATCAGCTGTGACGCCATTTTGACAGCTGATATCGGTGTTGCTACAGTAAGCCTACTCTATAAACTATAATTAACGCATGACACTAGTTTATTTATAGTCATAGAAAATTTGTCATCACATTGACACTAATATTATAAATGCGAAAGTTTGTGAGTGTGTTTGTATGTTTGTTACTTCTTCACGCTCAAACGGTTAAACCAATTTTGATGAGATATGGAGTTAGCTGATACCCTGGATTTATACATATGATACTTTTATCCCGAAAAATATTATCTCCTTTTATATAATTTATGTAAAACAACATGTAACACCGTGGGGCGCAGCTAGTTAGTTAGAAAGTTAGTAGTAAATAAGACTTATTTTATAGATATGGCAATATATTTGAAACTATACTAGCGCCACAATCGAACTGGGAAAATTATAAACTAGTTTGACGCGAAGTCATTACACGAACTAAATGTTATGATATAAATTGTATAGATGGCGTTTCATCCGATGAAATAAGTTCCAAACCATATCATAGATGGCGATAAAAAACAAGTAGGTAGATGTTACAGAAAGCAAGAAGGAAACTCTTTTTAACCGACTTCGAAAAAGAAAGAAGGTTATTTTATGTATGTTTCCCGATTACTCGCAAGACACCTTGACCGATTTAAAAAAAATATTTTTTGTTTTGAGAGATAGTCTCATAGAAATTTTATCAAAATCGGTTCATGACTTTGATTTTTTAAACATGATAACTGAAAAAAGATATCATCCAAGTAGTAAACGAAGTGCGTATTTTGAAGTCGTTTTTTTAATTATGTTTTTTAATTTGTATTTGTAACGTAATTTTATCTTGGGACTATTTTTACAAGTTTTTATTTAGTTTCACGTAGTATTTATGCATTATTACATTTGCCAACAACCCTTATCAGATAATTTTATTAAATTATAATCCAATGTAATTAATTTCGCATTTTAATGAATTTTGTAAGTAGGTAAGTGCCATGTCGTGCCCTATAATCGCCTGTAGGCAGTCGGGCATACATATACCTTTAAATATATTTATATATATATTGGGTACACATTAAATAAACACATTGTCAAAATTATAAAACTAAATTAGTCAAATAACCCGCCCCTAACTGTTCCAGGTGCAAAGGTACCCATAACAGCTTGCATTGATATATATACATATATATTATTTTTATTCCATAACAGGCTGCGTTTGACCGTTAACTCGCCTGATGGTTGTCGTGAAATATTTAGTTTGAGGCAAACGAAATTGTAGGATAATTTTAAAACATATACTTGGCAACACTTGTGAGACTGGCAATAGATACTTTTTTGGAAATGGCCGCCCGCTACTCACTGTAATTTTGTATCTAAAATTATTATAATTGAAATAAAGTGCAAACTTCGGAGAACACGGACTTTTATTCATCACAATGGTTACGGTCTACGATGGAGCGCGCTTGCCTAGAAAGGAACTTATTCACTCGCGATTTGAAGACACCGTAATTATTTACTAAAGATATCTTTATAATATTAAATATCGTTACCTAATCTTTACTTAATTATTTTAGTATATCTAGAATAAATTCCTTTTAGAACAAATTTCTTAACTTAATTTAGGATATTCCACTATTATTTACTTAGATGAGTAATTTTCCCTCCCGTGACCCTCCTACGAGAAGCTCGTTTGATGAATAGAAGGAGAGGAAACTCATTTTGAAAAATAAAGTGTACCTTTTTCCGTTTCAGTTTTACGGCTCGTCTCTATACTTTTCATTTCGCTTTCTAGTAGATTAGAAAGCTATCATAATATAGAAGTAGGTATATGTCTAGCGTAGTATCTACCTACGATGTTATATTTTTAAATATTCAGTGGCATCATCTAGCTAGCTTTTTAAATAAAAACTACGGGTCACTCACGTATGTTTTGAGCCAAAAAATCCGACTATAGCAGCGAGGCGCGTCACCGACCGAGAGGTCCTCGAGAGTTTGCGCTGCTCCTTTGAAAAAGACCGCCGAATGCGGTTGAAACTATAGTCATATTTTCCTACTCAAAACAGACGTGAGTGACCCGTAGTTTTATTTAAAATTTGTGATTACCGCGTCAGTTTTGCATAGTAAAATTTAGCTAGCTTCTTATTGATATGAGGTAAGTACTTTCTACTTTCTTGCATGGAGGTAAAATTACTACATAACTAAATCTACATTTTTGACCGAGTAACGAAGCGGACGAGAGTCTGCGTCAACTAGCAAGATTTTTGTTCTTTTGCCCGGATGTTTGTTGATACTCACGTGCAAGAGGCTGGGTATGCTTACAGTGGAAGAGTCTGGGAGAGTGCCCACTGTCTGGCTGTAAGCGCTTAAGGTGGAACACCGTGAGGTTTTAGTCGGTATGGGCACCACTCTGGTGTCGAGTCCAACATAATCCGCCGCTCCCAGGATTTTTGGAATACGCCTTCTAGTTTCTACGTAATAAGCGGACAAACACACAAATAAACAAACATAAAATAATACATATACTGATGAAATATGGCACATATACAAAAATTGCAATTCTGACAATATTACATACATAACGTCGAATTAATAACCTTTTTTGAAGTTGGTTAAAAACAATAAACAAGCGACAAACATCACCAAACTATTTGTATTAACTATTTTTCCAAACTGCCACGAGCAGGACAACGAACGAGATAGTCTCGACCGCTCCAGAAGCTGTTGATGACATATAGAGATACTAATTGAATGTTCCCCAATCTCGTTTTCCAATTTGTTCCCGAAGTGCTCTCCCATGTTCCCGGTTCGTTCTGATTCGATCATGGCTACGGAGGCATGATTCACTTCAAACCTCTCTCTATGGGTAGCTACAGTTTGTGGCTGCAAGAGATCATGCTATATGTAAATAGGGCGAATTCTGTGAGATCATGGTTAGAAAAAATATTTACTAGGTCAACTAATCAGACGATTTTCGACAAACAATTACCTTCCCATCCCACTATAGGACAAGCAGAGAGTCGTTACCCATATTGACACCAATTTATCATTCAAATATCTAAAACGTGTACTCAACGAGTTGGGTTCATATATATTTGATGTGTACTGCACAGGACTGGAACTCCGCCTTCTTTGAGTCGTAAAAATTGATTATCTTGGAATTTTCTAGGAATAGATACCTTCTAGACCGTCGCTTAACATCACAGGCGAGTTGGTAGTCAATTGTAGATAGGAAAAAAATAAAACCGGCCAAGTGCGAGTCGGACTCGCGCACGAAGAGTTCCGTATTATTATCTATAAAAACGGCAAAAAAATTATCTCTGTTGTATGGGAGCCCCCCCTTAAATATTAATTTTATTTTAAAGTGAATAATATAACTCAATATTCTGTGAATATTTCAAGCGTCTACCTGTTGCCGTTATCAATATCGAGCAAAAATATCACGTTTGTTGTATGGGAGCCCTCTTAAATATGAATTTTATATATATTTTTTTGTATTTGTTGTTATAGCGGCAACAGAAATACATCATCTGTGAAAATTTCAACTCTCAAACTATCACGGTTCATGAGATACAGCCTGGTGACAGACGGACGGACGGACGGACGGACGGACAGACAGACAGCGAAGTCTCAGTAATAGGGTCCCGTTTTACCCTTTGGATACGAAACCCTAAAAACCCTCTTTTTTTGAAGTCGGTTAATAAAAACTCATTCCGTACTGCAATATTAACCTTGCACAGCACCTATAGTCCAGTAAAAATAAGATTTGTGACAACTTAAAAGACACCTAAGAATATTGTTATTTAAATTAATAGTAGTGGTGTTTTGAAATACATTTGACACAATTTGATAATGCTATTATAAAATCAAAGTTTGTTACCTTTACACGCTCAAACGGCTGAACCGATCGTTATGTAGTTTAGTATAGAGAGGTATCTTTGGACCTGGAGACGGACATAAGCTACTGATAATCATCACCGTTTTTCACAACTGCGCGGGTGAAACCGTGGAGCGCAGCTTGTTTATAAATTGGAGATTTTGTGGATCTATGTATTTTCCTATTATAATTTCAAAGATTCCCTTATGGTACATTTAATGTGATCTGCTCCATACAAACGAATTTATTTTTCTAGACATACCTACTGCCTGTATGAAACACCGTATTAGTATAGTAAAAATAAGATTTGTGACAACATAAAGGACAACTAAGTTGAACTAAGTATATTGTTTTTTTTTTTATTTTTTTTTATTGTTATTTAAATGAATGTACAGGTATTTTGAAATACATTTGACACAATTTCATAATGATGTTATAAAAGCTAATTTTGTTACCTTTACACGCTCAAACGGCTAAACCGATCGTTATGAAAATTAGTATAGAGATAGCTTTGAACCTGGAGACGGACATAAGCTACTTATCATCATCATAACTACGCGAGTGAAACTGCGGAACGCAGCTAGTCTATAAATCGGGGATTATTGTTGATCTATGATTTTTAGTTATTTTCATACCATAATTTCAAAGAATCCCTCCAGTTGCAAATACTGCGATCTGCTCCATACAAACGGATTTATTTTTACTAGACTTTATGTAGTACGTACACCGTAGTTCGTAATTCCCTATTACCAGTTTCGAAATTAGGGTCACACACAGGCTAGGTACGTCGTCTCTGACAAAACCGTCGTACTCTTGTGGTCAAACGCCTAGCGTATGGACCATTCAAAAGCATCATACAGCAGGAGCAAAAACTCCCAATATTTTTTTATTATGCAATATTATACATTCATTATGGAATTCCTAAAATAAAATTATAGGGCTGTAACTAGCGTTTACCGCGCACTTATTTTAGCATTTTTTTAAATAGTTTAAGGATTGTAGGCCACAAATTGTCAGTCTCGCTTGTGCATATCAAAATTTTGATATCACATGATATGATTTTTGAAATCCAAATAAAGCTGATCCAAATAAATTCATACAAGAAATCTATTTGAACGCCTTCTTTTCGATTTAATTCACAGGTATAAGAAATAAAAGGATTTATACGATTTGTGGTCTTAATGCCCATAATAAACGATAAAAAAAAACGAAATTCCAGATTTTCCTAAGTGACTTGTTCTGACATTAAGACTTCTCAATAGGGTTAATAATTAAAACAACTCATCAAGTCTCCTTATTTACTTAGCGACACCTAAGGAATTGCGTAACTTTCGCAGAATTTTGAAATGCCTGATAGGTTCGCTTAACATCAGGCGAGTTGCTGGTCAATCTAACATAAAAAGAAAAAAGGTTGTATCTCAAACTACAAGGTCATTTAAGAGTCCGTAGTTCAACCATCGTCCGTCTCGCTCGCACATACCCACATTTTTGAAGATATAAAATGAATGAATAAACTTATAAAAAAAAACGTCATTTGTAAAACTAGAAAACAACATTACAAATATTCGACTAAAATTTCAATTTGATCAAAGTAAATTTTTAAACATAAAAATCATTTTTAGAAATTATTAACACAAAAATGTTTTTGTAAAATTGACTTTGATCAATTGAAATTTGATGAGTGTGTAACTGTGTACCTCATGTTATTTGTGCCAGCCACAAATAAATTTTTTATAAGCATTCTTATAACTAGCTGGATAAAAAAAAACCTTATATCTTTTAGGAACCTATTTCTTAGACCAGACAGTATTTTAATTGTACTCGTTAATAAATACCTATCTATAACCCGACTTTTTCTTGACTTGAAACCAAAAGTGTGACAACCCTAGTCTCATAAGAGACTTCTTGCTGGTTTTTGCAACCTGTTCGTAATGACATAATTATAGCTAAGTGAAACGGTTTCGGATCAATTTGTATTTTATGGTCTCGGATATCTTGGGAGCATTGACACGCGAGGACTTCGTCTGATTGCTGTCTACACTTTAGATAACTATATATTTTTAAATAGAAAACCTGTACAGTAAAAGAGCCTGTAGCTAACTCGGCGGATTTAATTATTTCCTTGGTCATAAACGGCCCCCTTATTCAGAACTCATTCGGAACCGATTCGGAATCTATATCTCCGTCTCCCAATATCTCCGTCGTGTTGTTCCCTTCTCACAATACAGACAGTACGGACAGTTTGTACAAAAACAGGACTGATAAGAGAAAGAGAGAGAGAGAGAGAGAGAGAGAGAGAGAGAGAGAGATCTCCGTCTCTGTCATTCTCTATGGAAATGACAAAGACGGAGATATAGATTCCGAATCGATTCAGAAACCGAATGAGTTCTGAATACGGGGAGGCAAGTAGCACCTATTTCGACATTTTTCTTGCATGTTCGCGACTAGAGTCTGTTTAAAAGAAAAACTATCGTGGAAAACACAGGAACTGACGTCTAGAAGTATATACTACAAGGTCCGTGAATAGTATGTGTGTATATATGATCGCCTACAGCCTAAACGGCTTGACCGATTTTGAAGTGCGAGGTGTCGTTAGATTCGTCTTCACTTCCTGAGTGTCATATTTTTGTTATAATAATATCTAGTAATACGACTTTACAAAAAATAAAAATAAAACGCTATTTCGTTAACCCCAACGAACTTTTTCGTAATAAATGAGTGATTTCACTAGAATTATTCTAAACAATGCGCATCTATAGCCTTTTATAGCGATTTCGGCATACTTTCTCTCAAAAAACCGCACACTCCACAACGTATCAAGCGTAATGAAATCGTAAGTTAAATTGCAACAACTACTTTTCTGCAGTAGAATATTTTGTTTTTCTTCTAATATAAAAACTTGTTTCATCGGTCTTTTTGGAAATCCGTGGGGGAGGCCTATGTCCAACAGTGGACTTCTTATGGCTGAGATGATGATGATGATGATGATAAAAACTTGTTATCAGTCTCTTCAAGGCGGGCGCGAGCCAATTTTGCATCGCTATAAGAGTTGAGCGTAACCCTGCTGGATCCCGTTCTACAAGATTTGCTGAGTTTAGTTTGGAGCTAGATAGCGTTGTGTAAAAATGTCTACCAATATTTATTTAGTTATTTATTACGTAACTTCTGAGTTTTGTCATTTGCATGTGCATTAGTACTATCAATGTAACTTGTAAATAGAATAAAAACAAATCACTGAAGTCTAGATTGATATCTAGATTATTATCTCATTTATTTATATACGATCTTAATTCTAATTTTTTTTACAACACATATATAAACTTATAAAAAATAAACATAAATATTGTAAAAAACTTTAAACTAGGGTGCCGCCGGCAGCGGGGCGGGGCTCAAGCTGCGGGTGGTAGGGGCTACAGAGAGAGAAACCTCCTGACAATACGTGCCGTGTCCAGGATGACTGCCTTCTGTATATGACCCTTGACCCAACCATCGAGCGAGAGTCTCTTGAGATGTTGGTCGAGGCTCTTCGCTATGACACCGTTCACCGAAACGACTATCGGGACAATGATCGTCGATTATCTCGTGAGCCAAGTCAAGGTACTTGCTGAGCTTGTCCTTCTCAGCCTTCACGAGATTCTCATCATGTGGGATTGTGATGTCGACGAGCACTGCCCGGCGTTGAGACCGATCTACGATCACGATATCAGGCTTATTGTATTATAATAATTAAAAATAATTCATCCTCGCCAATCGCAGTACCAATTTAAATTCCAAACGGTTCGCGAAGATTATTAACGTGAGGTGGCCTTATTTATGGTGATATCTGTGTATTCTCGCGAGCTCGCCGATTCAAATCAAGTTTTTTATAATAATTAGGTGGATATTATATTAATCAAGTCGCCAGGGAAAGTGGCGGTCACTGCACTGGCTTATTATAAACCTTGTTTTTTTTTTAAATCGCCATATTCATATTCTAGTCCTTTGTGCAGAACGCACCTTCTTCTTACCAACATCAACAGGAAGGAGGTTAAAAATTCGGCTGTAATTTCAACCGACTTACAAAAAAAAGGTTTTCAATTCGACTGTATGTTTTTATGTTTTTTTTGTTTGTTCAGCGATTACTTCGCCAATTAAGCATTGATTTTGATGATTCTTGTTTTTTTTTATGCCTCAGAGCTGATCCCATACATTTAAATTTTATCAAAATTGGTTCATTGTTTTGGGTTTTATAACAAAATTACTGAAAAAATTTCGTCCAAGTAAACAAATTGCATATTTTGAAGACAATTTTTTTCAGATTTTTAAACCATAATTTACATTACATCGTTATCGAGTGGTCGATTTGACTTCCGTCATCGACAACCCCATTAAACATTTCTTTTTCACTAACGGCCTTACCGAAAAACGTTACTTAACTTTAACCATCGTCTTAAATTCTCTGTCTTCTTTCCGCAAGTGTCATTACGCGTCAACCAGAAGTTGAAAAAAAACGTTAATCATTGCTTAAAGTTAAGCAACGTTTTTCGGTAAGGCCGTAAATTGCTAACATATTGTTAGCTATTAATAATTTAGTGAAGTGAGTAGCACAAGCCACGAACTACTCACATTATAAAATTAAACAATTTTAACGGATTTATCTCGAATGCCATCTAGTCTTACCTGTGGCCACGGACGCAGCAAAGCGTTTGAAACGTCAGCTCACAAAATTATGTAAAATATACGCGATAAATCTGTTAAAATTGTTTAATTTCAGTGAGAGAACATTTAAACATAAAGTTTTTGAATTGAATATTCATTCAATTCAAAAACTTAAAAAAACTGAATGAAATCCGGAATAAGTCCAGCGGAGTGAAGACGTAATCGAATTCAGAACTTTACTGTAAATTAAGTTTACCATTATCAAAGGAAAGAAAACCCGGAGAAAATTCCGGATAGATGCAGAAAATTCCGGACATTTTCTTTAAGACTAAAAATAAAATAAAAGTAAAATATCACACAACACAAATAACCAAAGTTTATTTTTCACATGCATGCTACTGCGTATACCTAATAGGTAAGCATTTAATGGTACTTGTATATTAAATTAAACTTGAATCGAATTACTTTTTTTGTTATCTAAAATATGTCAGAGTTGACCACTAGCTTGCCTAGTGAAAAGCGACGCTGTACCCGAAGATGAAGCACGCAGACCCAGAAGATACTTATTCCTTCTCGACTTGAGGACATCCAGGTTATATTCTTGAAGAAACAAGGACGAAGGTAAGGCACGAACGTACGAATGAGGTTAGTATCGATATTGATTCAACCAAATGAACTTATTTTATTTCATTTATAATTTTTCTTCTTTCATTTGTTTCCAGAAAATTCCGGACATCTTAGAATTCCCCCGCATTCCGGAAAAGGATTTCTTTTGTCATGTCCGGAGAATTCCGGACGTATGGCACTCTAACTGTAAAAGTCTCTCTGTGCTTTGCCTTATTCGCCTCCAGCCAGCCATTGTTTGCGAGATGCTCATTCCAAACTAAACTCGCTTTTCCGTAGTTCGCGAAATATAATCCACTTTTGTAGAACGTCCTGATTAAAATCCAAAACTGTTCTGGTGTCCCGCAAGTCGTCGGCGGCGGCAGCATTCTCGGAAATATGGAATATGATCGTACAACGGTAGAATATTCGGGGAAACGAGATATAACAGGATATTAAATTTGAATTTGATGTCTATCGATCTAAATATTAAGATTTTAAGGAAATTTCGTACTTACTGGCTGCTTTAAGTTTTTTTTGGCACTTCATTTAACTTTTGGTTCAGAGGCAGGCTATATATACATATCATAGACCAATGTATTTGTCTGTGATATATACATACACGTTTCGCCGGTAAGGGACAGAGTATCCATCAACAATTGATTATTATTTTCGATTCAGTTTTATTTCGAGAAAAACTCAGAACTAAAACTTCCGTGAGTATTCATTTATATTATTTGATTAACCGGAAAAAACTCACGATATTGGTCGGTCAAATGAGCGATATTTTAGTCAAATAATAAAAAATCTGAAATTCACAAATTAAATATAATAACCCAGATCAACTTAAATAACTTATTTAAACTTAAACGATGTGTAGTTTTGGGTGTCCAAAAAATGTCTAAAGAAGTTTATTGATGGATTTATTTTCATTACGTAGACATTACCTGCTTTATATTTTTTAAACCAGCATTACATCCTACCCTCTTATCCCCTCTAATCCTGTAATACCCTATCCACTCCATCTAAGCCTGTAATCACGGTCAAATGTGACGTCAAAGGGCCTCTTTCATGCTCTATCTGCCTACCTCGTAAGGGAAAACATGCGTGATTTTAGTAAAGTATGCATTTATTTATTTATTTATTTACAAATGAGTGCCACGCTTACAGTTTGTACCAAAGCGCGCGACACTCTAGCATTACATGAACATATATGTAAGTAGGTAATAACATTATAATTTGCTAAATAAATATATGAAGATAGGTAATTGTATAAATATGCCAATAAAATCAAAGTATGCGTGTTATATTACATTAAGATAGATGGATAGATACACTCTTTATTGTTTACATCACTATACTAAAACACTAATTAACAAGAGAGACCTTACACGCTAGCGAAAACAACAGGCGGCCTTATCACTGAAAGCGATCTCTTCCAGGCAACCTTGTGATGGAGATTGATAGAAATGATTGACGGGGTTTGCAACAAAGAAAGAAAAAGAAAGAGAAAAAATAGAATAAAAATAAATAAATATCTAATAATAATTAGACAATAAATAAAACAATAGTTATTTGTTATGCAAAGCTGCAAAGTTGGTTTTTGGGGCGAGTACTTGTATTGAAACCTGAGCAAGCCAAGGATTCTAGGATTGGTTCAAATATAGAATCCTGAGCGTAGCGAGGGTTTCAAAATTATGAGATGCAAAATAACTTTGCTGCCGAGTGAAACACAAAATTTTTCACCTCACTACAGCGAGGAAAACGCTAGTCCAATGCTGCCACCTGTGGCTGGTCAGTGCGATTATTCAAAGAAATGAGGTTGGCGCACTGACATGAAATAAGTATTTAATGCATTTTCAGTGGACTTGCGGTATAGAAAAGTATGGAATAGAAAGGTTCGAATTTTACAAACTCTTTCCACGCTAGCGGACAAAATGCACTTTTCCACTCAGATTTCTAATGACAAACAGAATCTTTCCGAGCTTGTGAGGTAAAAAATACATTTTGATATTATTACTCACTAAACCTGTAATTCCTATCAAAATAAAAATCATACACATTCCCTCCATCTTCCTGAACAACACAAGGAGCTGATGCTGATAATTAGTAATTTTATTAGTGCACTGGTTCTACTAAAAGTTCATCGACAGAGGGTAAACTAGGCACCTTGGAGGTACTGGTTTATTAAGCGGTGCCCATTTACTTTTAATACACACTTATAGCGTAGATGGTTAGTCAATAACAATAAAATGCAAGGTGCAGAAATAATAAAATATTCTGTCAAGTGACTTCATTTAAAGAACCTAAGTTTATTGGTTTGCTGCACAGCTTAAAGATAATATTGGTTACGAAATATTTTTTTCGATACGACTTCTAGTTTTCGCGTAATACGTGGACAAACATGCATACATACACTTATGAAATTTGGTACACGTGTTTAGAAGCTCACATAGACTAACATATGTGAAAATTGAGCAATTGGGTATGTAAAGAAAAATGTAACATATGCTGATTCCAAAACCATTTCGAGATTATATGTCTATAAACCATATTTTTTTATTTAGGGCACATAAAATGATGAGATCGCGCAAATTTTTGCGAAAATATAAAAAATTTTTGACCTTCAGTCGACCTCTAAAATGTAGTAAAATAAAATGTAGTTTAGTTAGTAAAAAAAGATGAAACTGACAGCATTGGCATTGACAAGAGAGACAATATCTCTATGACAACTGTCATACCAAAATAAATAAACAAAGAAAAGAATTATTTTATGTGTTTGGTGCTCTGCTACTCTATTCATTTGTATTAAATTAATTCTGTTCATTATCTTTACGACGACCTTGCTTTTCTACCGTTTTGATTGATACTGCATTTACGTTGACCACTGCTTTGTTGTAAGAAACTGTTTGCCTACTGATTGGATAAATTATGGATAATTTTGTACGTCCCGACTCTGCTAACTTACCTAAGGTTGAGAATCTTATCATTCTGGAGTTCATCTCAACTAGCGGCAAGAACAACATCGCAAAAATCCGAGGAGCTAAAGAGATAAAACTTATGAACAATGCCAGGATATGAAATAAAAGTGATTGACAGTACATAACTTCTTTTTTGAAATGATTTTATTGTGTTTAATTATATACCAATTTCATTGTAATTATATAAGTGATTATTTTATTTATACATTATTTATTTTATTCTGGTTCCTTTTCCTGGTTCATTGTACTGCAGCATCAATGCTTCGCCCAGGAACTTAGTCTACGTTAACTTGTTCACACCAGTCTTTTAAAGGTTTCCTTTACTTGAAAAAAAAACAGTTTATTAGGATTTTTGGCACGAAAGTCGAAACATTTCACAGTTGTAGTTTCTGAATAATATTGTGAATTTGTTTCATTTCAATGCGCAAACACAATCGCGAAGACCTTAGAAAACATTAATTAATTACAACGAGCTCAATATTAATGATTAATTATTCTTTTTTTCATTCTTTATGTTTACACAACGTATTTGTTTTTTCAAAACACAACAAAAACCGATGATCTCTTGTATCAGTCAGAGACAAAAACGAATATAGGTACATGTCACTGTCAAGTTGACTTATATGTATTTTTTAGTTCATGTTGGCTATCACAACATCTTATTCAGTAGGTACGATGACGTCATCTTTCCTACGGACGATTTTATCTTTAAAAAAATATTAAAAAATAAGTACTGAACAGAATAAAAAAATATTGAAATTAGTTTTTCTAAATGATCCATTCTATCATATAAAAATATAAAAAAAATACCCAAAAAAAACTTTACATACCCAATTCTAACAATATTAGGTACACATACATATCAAATAAACACATACAAACAACACACATACATTTATTGCGTCCTACATATGACGCAATAAATGATATGAATATGAATATATGAATATAAAATTGATAATCTCCTTTTTTTTGAAGTCGATGAAAAAAACAAGCGACTGCAAACGGCACATTTTTGAGCAATAAACCTAGTCATATAAATTGGAGCTGGATATAGTAAAATTGATTATGTACCTCTATCCGGGCCCTCTAAGGAAGAATCTATTTTATAACAAAAAATATCACAATTGGTTTACAGCTGGGATGTCTAAATGAAACCAATTTGTAACTTTACGGTAATGATTTTCCATCACGTGGACGTAAAGTCTAAAACAAAGTGTCCTGGGTTGACCGATTCTACTAATTATACTAACAATGACTAACTTAAAGATTTTGATATAAATACTCTATGTCGCCGCGCTAAAGCCTAATTTAGATTGAAAAGTACTAGATACGTCTATTTTGCCGCTTCGAATTATTTTTAAAATTGAAATTATTTTAATCGTGTAAGGGGTCTAATTAGATCTCGTTGAGCTCGGACGTTTTTTTTACAACTGACGCTACATCCTGTTGATACTTATCAAAGCTTTACTGCAATAAATGCTACGGCTCATAAACAATGATATAATATGTAAAAATATTTACCTATGTAAATATTTTAACATATTTTATTATTTTTTCTTTATTTATTAATAGTAAAATGATAATACTCCATGTATACTACTACAATTCAAATTATAATTACATTTTCGTTGTTTAGTTCGCTAACTAAAAGGCTAACAGTGTTGTTAAGTGTTATTGCGTGTCAAATATTTCGTGAGTATGTTCAGTAACTGTATATCTTAAAAATATTGCTATGCGAGCGCAAGACAGTTACTGCCGCACCGGAAGCCGCCAGGTGAAAAAACCACAAAGCTTCTAGAATATACAATAGGTGTTCGAGATGAATGGCATGTGGTCCCATGACTGTGGGTCGACAACTGCAGTGAACGCCCGCGTAGAACAATACGCATTTATTATTTTACCACCGTCTTGACCCCGGTTCAACTCCACGCTAATCTATAGCGACCTGCGGGGTGACTAACTTCTCTATGTCATTCGATTGACACTTACGTATTTTCTAAGGGGTATATTGCCGTTTTATATTGTAAATGTTTCGGATTAAATAGAACCAATAAAAAGATTATTTCAATACATATCTGTATGAATCGTGACACTTTCTTGAAATAAAACAACTAATTCATTAGAACTCAATTATTCAACGGTTCATCTCACGTTGCTGCATCATCACCATCATCATATCAGTCTTTATCAATCCACTGTTGGTCATAGTACTCTTCTTCATCACAACATGTGTTCCGGTCTTGCGATGGTTTCATCTCGATCTTGGCCTCTAGTCTGATTATATCATCCGTCTAACTGGCTATCTAGTTGACTGTTCACTGGTCTAATTGGTCTTTAGCTAGGCCTCCATTCTTAGATCCACTAGAAGTTTAGCAGTGGACCACTGCTGAACATAAGCCTCCTCCATGGACTTCCAAACCTGATGGAAGCGGCTTGCATCCAACGTCTTCCTGCCATGAAGATTATCGATGATGATGACATGTCACTCACGATCACTATCCAAATCCAGTCACACACAGGTTAACATTGGTTACGAACATCTAAAAAAATTCAGTCTTGTAAGTATTTCCATAAGTTTGTCAACTCTAGGTTTACCTCCGTAAAGTTGGAGAGCCCGTGTTTGCCACGGCACTAAGTATATTGGTACTAGAAATAAGAGTTCTACGACTATGGCAGTAAACTCCATTGCGTATGGGGGACTTTGACTCCAAGCAGGTCAACGTTCAATTGTTTTGTGCCATGGAGTAAGTGGTTATTGACGTAGGTGTACCGATGTTAAAAGCTTTGTACGAAGTACTGAACTTTCTTTTACCCAAAATGCTCTGAGGTGTTTTTTCAGATGTATAAACATGTAGTATACAGTGAGTCTATAAATATAATTTATAAAGCCTTGAACGAAACAATAAGACATGCCAGACAAATCATTCAATTTCTAGTGATTTTAAAAGCGATATCATTTCATGGTGGAAATTCCAAAAACTAGATTCATTAATTTATTTAGGAGTATAGCTTTTGTTGGTGAAGTAACTTCTATGCTCCTCTGTCTTCTGCCATCGTTTTCACCTCCCTGTACGACATGACATTAATCTTTCTCTTTTATTTGCTCCACGAATGTTTTCCTCTGTCTTCCTTATCCCGTCTTTTCCTCAATCTTACATCAAAAACATCACCAATGATGTTTTTCAAGAATTGGTCATATCGTACAAGGAATGAAGCTTTAATTTTTATTTAAGCTCCACATTTATTTTGGTGACTGCCAAAATGGTAATACGCTTCCAAAATTCAATCCCAATGTGGCATTTCAAATAATATCATCATCTATTTAAAATTGTATCCAATCCGTTCAGCCGTTTTAGCGTGAAAGAGTAATAAAACACATACACTAATATAATCTACAGCCAAAATCAACAACCTATTTATGCTAAATTATATAACTTCTATCCATCCTAAGGTTTCCTGGGAGAAATCGCTCTACGCGATAAGGCCGCCTTTGTACTGTCGTTTATGTTTATTGTTTATTTTTTTAAGTTTTACTGTATACAATAAAGTTATATTCTATTCTATACTAGGTATCACGCTCACAAAATTTTGATAGTATTAGTGAGATGGAAGCTAAATTTCCCGGAACAAGAGCATTGTTTTGTATGTATAAGGTTTGTTATTTGTTACAAACAAAAGACAACTAAGTATATTGTTATTTAAATGAATGTACTGGTGTTTTGAAATACATTTGACACAATTTCATAATGATATTATAAAAGCTAATTTTGTTACCTATACACGCTCAAACGGCTGAACCGATCGTTATGAAAATTAGTATAGAGATAGCTTTGGACCTGGAGAAGGACATAAGCTACTTATCACCATCATAATCATCACCGTTATTCATAACTACGCGAGTGAATCCGCGGAACGCAGCTAGTCTATAAATCGGGGATTATTGTTGATCTATGATTTTTAGTTATTTTCCTATCATAATTTCAAAGAATCCCCCCAGTTGCAAATACTGTGATCTGCTCCATACAAACGGATTTATTTTTATTAGTCTATTGTCCGCTAGTCTAAAATTCACCAAGTTCGCCCCGCGATTGTTTCCGTCGAATCGAGTGAGTTCCAGCATTCCCAGATCTTGTAAAATATTCACGAGTCCTTGAGCTGGGAGGTCAGCCTGTAAACTGGAGGACGTATGGGTGAGGTGAGTTGCTAATGACAATCTCAAGATAAAGAATACCAACCTCAAGATAAAGAATTGTATTTTTAGGATTTAGGATATCATTTTCTGGGAAGCAATATTTGTGTTTAGCAATATTCGCGCAAAACGAACGGTGTTAGTATGTGTTTTATTAATACTGATAAAATTGAAGAATTCAAAAGAGATAAAGAATGTTATTTTAGGATATATATTTTTCTGAAGCCATATTTGTTTTTAACCGACTTCCAAAGAGGAGGAGGTTCTGAAATTCTACTGTATGTTTTTTTTTAAATATTTGTTACGTGATTAGTGCGCAAATTATGAATTGATTTTGATGATTATCATTTCGTAGGAAATACTTTAGAGGTAGTCCCATATTTTTTTTATCAAAATCTGTTTGGTACTTTGGTTTTTAATATAAAATAACTGGAAAAATTTCATCCAAGTAAACGAAATTGCGTATTTTGATGTGGGTTTTTTCAGTTTTTAGGGTTCCGTGCCCAAAGGGTAAAACAGGACCCTATTACTAAGACTCCGCTGTCTGTCTGTCTATCCTTCCGTCTGTCACCAGGCTGTATCTCATGAACCGTGATAGTTAGACAATTGAAATTTTCACAGATGATGTATTTCTGTTGCCGCTATAACAATAAATATAAAAAAACTGAATAAAATAAATATTTAAGGGGGCTCCCATACAACAAACGTGATATCTTTTTGCTCGTTTTTGCTCGATATTCATAACGGCAACAGGTAGACGCTTGAAATATTCACAGAATATTGAGTTATATTATTCACTTTAAAAATAAATAATTAAATTCAAATAAAATTAATATTTAGGGGGGGCTCCCATACAACAAACGTGTTTTTTTTGCGTTTTTATAGATAATGGTACGGTACCCTTCGTGCGCGACTCCGGCTCGCACTTGGCCGGTTTTTTAAACAAAAGTTATTATTACCAATATTAACATTAGGAGCGCAAAACTAGGGGTGTTATTAAATAAATTTGACGAGACAGTGTGTTTATATGTCCGTCCTAGTTCGGGAACGAATGAACCGATTTTGAATTGCTATTTTTAACACGCTTTTATTAGGTCGACCTGTATGTAACTAACTATGTAATGAAATCTAAGGTAACTAATTTGACCATCTTCCAAGGATCGTAGCATTATGAAAATTGGCAGCTGTATGACAATACAATAATATGGTACTGTCGAACTTATCTGATGGGAGCCGGAAGATATGAACTAAAACTTCATGGTGGAACATCGTATCATAGCTGTGTTTGGATTTGTTAGAAAAGTCTTGTAATGAACTTTGACCACAATTATTTGTAGCGTGTTTTTTAGTTTTTTAAACTGTAATTTATTTTATTTAAGGACGATTACCAAAGAAGCCCAGCCAGCAGAAGCAGTTGATTGGTAGGAAGACCAGCCACGAGATGGACAGATGACCTCATACAAGTGGCGGGAAGACGCTGGATGCAAGCCGCTTCCAATCGGTCTTTTTGGAAATCCATGGGGGAGGCCTATGTCCAGCAGTGGACTTCTTATGGCTGAGATGATGAAGGACGATTTTATTAAGATTGTTTTAGATATTGGACTCATTTAGTTCTATAAAGCTTTTATTCTTCATCGTGCGCAATTTTGAGTTTAAATGTCAAAGGGATATTTTTAAACTTCGTTTTACTGGTTATTCCAACATAAAATGTTTTTAGGTATTTGAATATACCGTTTTCATATTTAAGAACAATTTCAGATATTACAGCGATAGCTGCATATTTTTTTGACTCAATAGTGTTACTTTTGTTATTTGTACTTGTGTTCTCTCTTTTTGTTGTAGTGTATGGTGTATAAAAAAAATAAAAGTGTGGCACTCGGAGACTGCCGCGGTAAAGCTATTGCATAATAGCTTTACGCGCGGTGTGTTAGGTTATTTTCGTTACGGAATTTCTGGATTCGGTCTCCACGCTCAAGGCCCGCGATAGAAGCTATGCAATAGCTTAATAAAATATTTTATTTCTATTTAATATTCCATATAGAATTACCACCGTTTGGGTATCGATAGAAAGTGTTGTGCGTTTGTAAGGAACATATTTATAGCCGGGAGCACAAAGCCCCAGCGTGGCGTCGATTCTAATGGTACCGTGCGCCTGTCACACGCAGCTACACTTTTCGCACAATTTACCAACACTCTGGGAGGTAAGGTGAGACATGATAACATTTTATCTATTTCAGTATTTATCTACTTATTTATTACATAAGTACCTATATTAGCAGTTCTACGGATAGAAGACATCGTGAGCTCGAACTTTTGCAAAATTAATTGTAGCAAAAAGTCGTTCGAGAGGTCTTCTGCTCGAATTCTGATTTCTTAGAGAGATTCTTATTTAGAGTTTGTATCCACTGTTTTTGCCAAATATTATCAAAATCGGCCGACAAATGGCCTCGTAGCAGACTTCTTCTCTTTTCAACCATATTTTCAACCATTTTCAACCTTTTTTTTGTTTACCTATATCTTTTTAAATTTTAAAAATAAATTTTAATTTAAATTTTAAAATTAAAAATATTACTAAATACCAAATATTACTAAAATCGGTCAGTAAATGGCGCCGCAGCAAAATTCCCCATTCTGGGAGAAATATCTGACTTATCAAAACGAGACGAAAATCTTGCTAGTGATGTAGATACTTGATATAAGTAATTGACTTCGCTCACCTCACATGAATTGTATCAGTGCAGAAACCGGAAGGAGACTAATTATAAATATCTCATTTGATGAAACACGATTTTTATTTGTGTGTGACTTTACAGAAGTGACCGATACTAACAATTTAAGTTTGACAGCAAATGGTGTTTTGCGTTTTTGGCCTTTCACTGATTTGGTTATATGCGTAATTATTTTTATAAATAAGCAAAAGGCCAAATGGCCTATTGCGTTCTTGGCCATATACGTCGATCAGGATCCCAATCGGGACCGGAATATAATAACTAATGTTAATATTGTATTAATATTGATTTGATTGATTGATTACAGTTAAAGTTTTTGTAATGTTTTTATTGTTTTTGTTATAGAAATATTGTAAAAACTTAGATTTAAGATATGTAAATAAATATGTGAATGTTAATATAGGTAATAGTATGTTCAGTGGTCATAGGCCAAATGGTTTTTTGCGTTTTTGGCCTCTCGCTGATGTGGCCATTCGCGTAAATATTTTTTCAATAAGCAAAAGGCCAAATGGTCTTTTGCGTTCTTGGCCATTTGCGTCGGTCCCATCGTCTTGTCAAAGTATTAAGTTATGTAAACCAGAAAGAGACCTTCACCCTAATGTACGTACATAGTATAGTGCATACAATAGTTTGTAAGATAAAGTCTTCATGACCTTCTTATAGTTCTGCCTAGCCTTGGGCCTGAATAAACTCCACAACTTTTTTCGTTCTTTACAAAGTAAACTTAATCAAGTCAAATTGTTTCTCACAGGAAAAAATGCTCTTGCCCGCACTCCCGGATGAATGTTTATCCGGCCCAAATATAGAATGTTGAAACAATATTTTCTTCCCATTGTACAGCTGTAGCAGGATTTTGACGAAACCAGGATATTCATAAAAAGTCTGAAACGATGAATTGTTGTCATTATTTGTTGTCATAATGCTAGCATTATGATCAAATATGATGTCAAAGGGAAGCGCAATGCATTGTCGCTAGGGTTTTGAATGTCTGAAATTCACAATTCTGCGTTGTTTTGGTGTGTTATGGGCACGCGCGACGCTTAACATCAGGCGAGCGACTTGCTCGTCTATTAACTTAGTTTTAAAAAAAAATACTGGATTGTAATCCAGTTTATAGCCTATATATAGCCATATATGCTATAAAATAATAAATAATAAATATTTGTGGACATTTCACACAACACCATCTAGCCCAAACTAAGCAAAGCTTGTATTAAGGAACTAGATGGCTGATAGAATACATATATACTTTTTTTTGTTGTAAATATATACATATGATACATAGAAACACCCAGACACAGAACAAACATCCATCCTCATCACACAAATGTTTGCCCTGGGTGGGGATCGAACCCCACCGCTATAGCTATATACACCTATATATGGCTGTATATAGCCTATGTCCGTCTTCATAGGTTCTCTGCTACTTGTTGCTCTCTCTCTCTCCTCAGTCTGTATCAAAATTCATAACAGTTTATTCAGCCGTTTGATCGTGGAAAGATAACAAGAAAAATGTAAAAGAGAGACCGAATCACATTTGCTTTAGGAGATCGCCAAGTAATCAAAAAGTAATCATAATTCAACTTCTAGTCCATATGAACTATGCCAAATCTCACATTTCTTCGTGTCTAAGGTGTCCGCAGCTTCATGTATTAATAAGATACCTATCTTATACCCGGTCCTTGATCTAAATACTTGGTTGGACTTAGGAAATATTTCTCGATTTATCATATTCCTGTGCAAAACTACTTATAGTTGTGTTATGTACAGAACACCAAGTAAGCCTTTATAAGTTTTGTTTCCCATCTCCAGCTTAACTTTAACTTTACGCAGCGGAACTGTTACGGTCCCATTTTGCTGTACTGTCAGCTGCGATAGGATGCAGTTTGCGAAGCGACCTGACTCTAGTGAAATAAAATATATCTTAGCGGTAAAACGCTTTATAGGCCCGGGGTGAGCGGGGGGTGCGACGCGGTGCGGGGGTGCGTTGACCTCGGCCAGTTTACGAGTGCATTTGCACAGTGACACCCCCCTCTACCCCCCACCCCGCTGGCCGCCGTGCGTGCACGCAGCGAGTTCTGAAAAACGCAAAAAGTGCCCGATTTTGATTGATTCGATCATGATTCGACGACGTCGCTAAAAATTAAAGATGGCGGCCGAATTGCTTTCCAGTTTATTATCGGGTTGTTGATGACCGCTCCTTGATGGCTTGCTACTTGTGCCACGTTGTTTCGTTAGTTTTTGTTTTAAGATTTTATAATAATAAAATTATTTTTGTGGGGTTTATCCACAGATAACATTTTTTCAGCTATTTAGTGTCTTTAGCTTATCTCAGAATTTCAGGATTTATTGTAGGTGAGTAAGACTGTAAAGAGCAAGGAAGAAAGTCGAACAGTAGAAATCAGTTTTCATTTCTACCCATAAACCATTTTTTTTAATTGGAACTATGAACAGGCTTTAGTTTTTTTACTTTTTCGTCAATGTAGAAACAGGAAGGACCCTAATTTCAAAGATCAAGATTGAACAATGACATGCAGGTGATATTTTCAATCGAATAGACTCTAATCTAGTTACCAGTTGTTGTATAGAAAAATACGTCCGGTATAGGCGTCAAATCACATTTTGAGAATCCTCTAAACACTATACAAATATAACAAGATTCCTAGTATAATAAATTCTTAGTATAATAAATTCCACGTATACTGTTGTAGTTTATCAATTTTCCATCTTGTCTTCCTAGATCTCGCAGAAAACTAACCGTACTTTAACTAATTGGATAGCAATCAATCGCAAACTAGTTGGTTTCTAGGAAAGTTCCATAGTGCGGGGGCTTGTGGGACGGTCGGTAGGTGTGTGCTAGATATATAAACAGCGAGCGTCACTGTATATATACCACATACACCAGTGTATTGATATGTTATAAATAGTATTAACGGAGTCCTACACGACTGATATATTTCAGTTGGTTCTATTAAGAGTACCTATAGTTGTCGCAATAGCTTTTGCCAGTAAATTACGCGTTTTTAGGGTTCCGTACCTCAATAGGAAAAAATGGAACCGTCTGTCCGTCCGTCCAGGTGTCAAGACCTTTATCTCGGCAACGCGTGAAGGTATCGAGTTGAAATTAAAACCATGTACGCAGATCCATAGTATCTTGCTGCAGAAAGAAAAATAAAGTTTCTAAGTTTTCGTAAAAAAGTTACAGCCGAATATATCGTAAAAAACGCACATTTCGACACTCACAAGGGAATCAAAACCAATGGGGGTAAAACCAATACTTCCCGTTGACCTAGAACAATGAAATTTGGCAGTAAGCATTATGTTATAGGTAAAAAAAAAAAATACACATATAGAAAAACATCCGAAAACTGGTCATTTTTAATTTAATCACAAAAAAAAATAGTGTCTTCATGCAAGGAATGAAGGGCCAAATTTTAAAATGATTTAACCATATCATTATCTTATGAAAGAGCTTCAGTAGCATAAGCTAAAACAGGTTTTTAAATATTTTTCGGTTTATGAAGGAAAATAGAAAAAAAAACCTTTTATCTACTAGTTTGTACGGAACCCTAGGTGGGTGAGTCTGACTCGCACTTGTCCGGTATTTTTCATACTACAAGACAGTTTTCTACCACTAAATATTATTCGATTTCATTCTTCTTAATTTTTTGTGACGTGAAGTTAAGATTTTGGATCAGTGAGAGTAAATTAAGTTTTTATGCTAGGTTGACTCGACAAAATGCTGTTGTTTACTTGGTCCTATGTTGTTTCCTTCATCAAATCATTGCTCTTCTAATAGTTTTAGCATGGTTATAGCGATCAGTACAAGACACGTCACCACTTTTTATGCTGGGTACGTTGCCACTCAAGCTAAAATCTACTTTTTTGGACTTAGTTGTTTAGTTTGTAACTAGTGGAGTAATAGTGAAGTAAGTAATCTTTTTTTATGTCTCGTTGTAATTAATAGTCACCTGCTTTTGAAGTTGAAATTGAAGCTTTCTAATATTTTACTTCCACAAATAAATATGTTTCCTACAGTAATAGGAATATTACAAAAATTGGGAAAGGATTTATATCATGTCATTGGATAGTAAGCTTTACGAACATATTTTTATCACCGTGAAAATCTATTTCTTATGCCTTACTCCGCCATACCTTAACCTAACCCTTTTTATACGAGTCCAACTCGCATTTAGGCGATATTTTTTCAAGTGATCATATTCTACCCTCGCAGCCTCAGGTAACTTTTTTCAAGGAGACATAAAATTATACTGAGACCTACGTTCAGAAATAAAAGTACAAAATAAGCCTTACCTAACAAAGTGCCTCCAACTCGACTGGATATAATTCAATTCATCCAAATTAACCCGTTAACCCATTAACCCGTTGAAGTCTTTTACAAAAGTGATTCGATGAAGTCAACGGCTCGTCGATCTTTTGAATAAGAAATTGATTTCTTGGTAAACGTCTCCCTACAAATCGAATTTCGTAACGATGTAAGCAAACATCGCCTTACACGGGCTTACTCGTTCGGGTTTCGGACTAAACGGTGACGGGATAACGGTCATGTTGTACTGGAAAGTGGTGCTATACTAGGCGATTCATCAGTGGCGAATTCAGGATTTTGGTTTGGGAGGGGCTTGACCTTGGTGAGGATAGGTTTTATAGTCCCTAATCAAATCAAATAGGCCCAATCGTGTGCAGTTATCGAGAATCTACTGTAGTGTAAAACATGGCAAAATAAATAGCCAAGTGCATGTCGTGCCACGCGTCTTCAAAACACGAATGAATTAACTGAGTAGATTTCTTTTAGGGCATTCATCGCGCTTTTTAATTCAAAATCTTTTTGAGGTAACAGTAGGTTGCTCCAGTGGCTGCGCAAGCGCAATAAATATATTTAGGGCCTTATCTAAAAATGTTACTTAACTTTAACCATCGTCTTAAATTCTCTTTCTTCTTTCCGCAAGTGTCATTACGTATCAGCGAGAAGTTGACAAAAAATGTTATGCAATGCTTAAAGTTAAGTAACATTTTTCGGTAAGGCCGTTAATATACTGCGCATGAAGGAGGGCTAAGTTTTTTGAGTTCATGTATGTTTTTTATGTATGTGAGGGTGTATATAATTATGTATGCATATTTCTATATTACCTACTACTGCCTATTGACCAATTTCGATGTGCGAGGTGTCGTAAGACACCTCTTTATTTATGAGTGTCATAGACTACATTCGTTGTAATAATAATAATAAAAGTCTCGCAAAAATTTAAACTTGCATTTTTCGCAGCCTCCAACGAAAATTTTCTTAGTAAATGAGTGATTTTACTAGATTTATTCTAAATAATTTCATAACCTTTCACATCAATTTTGCGCATACTTTCTATAGTTAGACTGCAAAAATCGTTCTTCTGCAGTCGGGTATTTTGATTTTCTTTTAATATAGAAACTTGGTCATTTCTATTAAGGACGTGGTTACGACTAACACCGCATGATAGTGTGAGTGTTCGTGTGTTTATCAACGAAAACTACAACAAGTACATATATGCCTGTACAAATATGCTACTTCTATGATAATTCATTAATAAAGTAACATGGTGCTGGTCTCATGATAGAATCGGTAAAATGGTACTAGAATTTGAAAATGACATAATATAGGACCAGCAAACAAGAGCAGGCAGCGTAGAGGGACCACGCCGCCACAAGGAACAAACGAACTCATACATGTGACCGGAAGACGCTGGATACAGGCAGGCAGGGGCCTGGATACCAATCGATCGTTTTGGAAGCCTATGAAAGAGGCAGCACTGTTCTTGTAGTATGATATTATTATTATCAAGATTCCTTAAAGAGTTATACAATACAATACAATACGATACGATACAATACATTACAATATAATACAATACAAAATAATAATAATATATATCTATTCCATGTCCACATGTTGAGCACTAATCTAACATATACATAACAATAACTTATATAATATATTATACACTAGACAGCTAGACAGCAGTCATTTGTTAGATAGCCTACTAGGTAGTATCAATGGGCCCCAAACTAGGCAATGCCTGTATCTTGGTGGCCCGTGAATTCCAGTTTGCAAAAGGAATTTTGCGCGGCTTCGCCTGGATATAACTATACCTATATAATCATGTGGATAGTTTATTTGTAATGTCATCATAAATATATTAAAGGGAATTTAATAACAAAATAATAAATGAGTACCGTCGGGGTTTTCATAGCATAACTTTAATTACAGCTCTTTGAGCTCTCTCCAAGTCAATCATGTGGGATTTGGCTGCGCCCCCCATATTCCTATACAGTATTGTAGCAGTGATTGGCATAGTGTTGTGTAAACCATTTTTTTAACAGCCATATTGGCTACTGGTCTTAGTGTCTTCATAAGGAATATGAGTTTGCGCAATAATTATAAAACACTTTATTGACACAATAATAAAAATGACATTAGGTAAATGATTAGGGTGTTAGAAAGGTACAAAAGACGGTCTTATCGCTAATAGCATAATCGTAAGTATAATCAGGTAACTTAACATTTTTCTAATTTGGAAATACGTGAGCAAGATAGTAGCGATACGTATAAGCCCTTAAATTTACATAATGAGTATGATAGTAGGTAATCTTACCACCATAAAGTTTGTTGTAGAGTACGAAGGGTCGGTCTAGAGTGGGACTGTAATCGCAAACTGCCTAATCAAGTTTGAGGATGGTAATATCGGCCAATACGCCGGCTATTAAGGCAAGTTTCGATTAGTTTCACGGTTTGCTCTCTTGACGGGTAGAACAAAGTTACCTACCTACAATTCGAATTACTAAATATCGAATGTCGTTTCCCCGAAACGTTTTTTTTTTCAATAGACAAAATCAAAATCCCGAACGCTTATTTGACAACTCGTCTTATAACTGGATCTTTGTAATAAGAATGTTTCTATGTATAATGAACAGAAACATAAAAAACCTAACCAAATAATGTATGTATCAGATAACTAAACCTTTATAAATAATAAGGCCCCTGGATATAATAATAAAAATTAGCGTAACGAACCCAACCTAAGAACAAATTACAGCTAACAAATTTATGGCAACCAAGGACTAGGTGTCAAGTAAAATATCTTGAATCAGACAATTCAATGAAATAGATTCGGGCAAGTAAAATTCAAACAAAGTATTCTAAGAATTTGTTGACTAAAGCTGTGTGTGGTGGAGTTTTCTATTCTTTCATTGTCGTAAATTTACAATTATTTTAATAAAATCGACCTAAAATCAATAGATTTTGAGTAAAAACCAAATGTATTTCGAATCAGATATGTTACCGTAGAACAGCAATTTGTAGTCATGTAACAACCTGCCCAGTCCATTCCTGGTGCGAGGGCAATAGAATAAGTTAGCGGTATTTGCCTGTTGTAGGAACCGAATAGAGGACTTCTAGACTTAGGGATGGTCAGGACTGGACTACGACCTCTTGAAATGGGAGCGAGGTGGACGTGGATTGGCTCACATGGTTATATACCGACGTCACGTTGCGTCAAGACGTCAAAATGTAAGCTGATTATATTTTAACGAGGGTCAATGAACTACATTATTAGGCGAAAATAGGCTTGAGCTTGAAAGTTAACTTGCCTAATATTAAGCGACTTATTTCCATGAAACTTGATGTTTGCACAAACGCTAAGCATCTCGCTCTAAAATGGGACTTTATCTCTTCTATAACGCGATCAAGTATTGAACTGTCCCGCCAAGTTGGTCTTAAATTTGTAGGATTAAACCTAAAACTGCAGAGTGCGTTCAAGTTTACGCATATATTAGCTGCGCGTAGCTTTGTGTATAGTATGACCCTAAGAGGAAAAGCTTAAAAGCCTCCGAGTGTGAAGTGTGGCCACACAACGCGATTGTTCACAGTGCGGTGCCTGGCGACATATTTGTTAGGTAAGTGACGTACTGGCAATACTCACGACAGAGTCGGTCTGGATAGAACTATCTTGGAGAAATTGGGAAATAACGTCTAGATTGAACATAATTTTAAAGTTTAAAAATCTGAAACAACCGACTTCAAAGTACGTTATTTCGTTTACTTGTAATACATATATGTAAGGATAATAATTAAACAAGGCGCTCAAGCGTTGAAGTAACTCTATTTTCTATTTATACACATTGGATGAGGAGTAAGTAGGTAACGTGTCAGTGGAACTTTGCGATTCTATAATCTGACGCACTCACTCAGGAATACAATGAAAATATTTTTACTTTTAGAGATTATTCAAAAAGTAATAAAGCAATGCTTCTAAAATAATTATGGGACCAACTTGCGAGTTTTCTCTATACATCAATTTAAGAAACATAAAAATTGATTCACGAATGATGGAGTAATTCGTGTGCATACAAAAAAAAAAAAACGGTACGAATTGATAACCTCCTCCTTTTTCGAAGTCGGTTAAAAATGATAAAATAATGACAGCAGTGCTCTTTGAAATGAAAAAGAAAAAACTTTTTAATTTTATTTCTGAACGACTTATTTATTTAAAATTGGTTTCATTTCTTCTTCTTCTTTTTTTGTATTGAACCCGCATTAAAGCATTTGCCAGTGTCAAGTATTAGGAATTTTTCAAATTTCTTGAATAAAACAAGTTGTAAATGTTCTAGTCACGTACGTGACTTAGATTGTGACTAGTCTACTATACAGTCAATTCATAAGTCGAGTCCTGCTTCAGTAAAGTGGTGGCGACTTTACTAGAAGCTTCTATGGAGTTTTGCCGACAACGAAAAATCTCACGTTTTACTGCTTTATTTCACTTGCCCACACTCACGCACTTTATCGAACACTTAATGAATAAAACACCACCATTAGTTTAGGAAAATAAAACGAAGCAACAACACGTTACTAAGACGTTCCCGCCAAAACTCCGTTTCATTTCAATGTGTATCAATCGCGAAAACCTTAGAAAACATTAGCAGTGCTCGTGTTTTTGAACAAATAATGAAATAAGGACAGCAATGCCCTCAACGAACAGACTCTACTAATTTTATGTTATCGCGGCACCTTGGAAGATTTACGTCGCCATTTTCTTTTATTCTAAAAGAAAATTACCCCATGTGTGCGGTATCATCAATACAAAAAATAAAAACGTTACGTCAACGTCTTCACCCGCTTGGTGATTAAAAATGATGGTGCTGGTGATGATAATAATATGTAACTTATTTTCTTTTCCAAGTTCCCTGCTGTTGGGATTCTAAGGGAATCTATCAAAGCTATGCTGGCTTTAAAATCTAATCAAATAAGTACTTAAAAACTTTTTTTAACCACACTTTCAAGGTTGTTTTAAAATATGGTACAAAATAGCTGAGAAACTGGAGACGAACGTAGAATACATTTTATCATCATCATCACTATTCATTTTCATCACTAAGCCAGTGAAACTGCGGAGCAAATAGTAGCTAGTGAAAAAAAAACAAAAACAGCATCTCCAGATCTCAGTAACCCTCGGGTCTAATCGGCTCATCACCATAAAAAACGAGGTAAAAAGTTAAGTAGTATGTGAGACATGCAGTGGCGGTGTTTGGGCAGGCGTCGGTCGGCAAACAAGCCTCGTCTCGACCTTAGCCCTTTGTTGGAGCCCTACACTTGAACGTGAACCGCTCGCACTGGGGTACCTTGCGTAATCACTCACTTAATGACTACATATGTATACCGCTGCTCATGTTATATATTAGTTACTAACTCAGTAATTTTAGTATATTTATGTATACATAAATATACGGAGTGAAATATAATTCATGAGTATCTTTCCCTACCCATGCTATTGAGCACATGGGCATGGAAAGCATTTATTAAGTGAAACAATATATTTTCCTTTGTTATGATACATTTTGTATCCCATGTAATCAGAGTAACATGAGCAGGTATTTATCTAGGCTTAGAGAATGCTCATAAATTAGGTTCACCCCGTATTTTAGTATTCATAGTATGCAGTTCATAGTATACACATAATTAAGTCTAGGTTAAAACATTGGCTCGTCAATCAAGCGCTCTACGACTTTGAACATGAGTTCATGACAGCAAATAGGTACATGTATTTTTTTTTTCTTTCAATTATGACATCTAAATTATTTTTTATTTTATTTGTTCTATTCGTTATTTTTGAGACATTGAATTTGAATTTGTATATTTTTCTCATTTTTATTTATTTATTGATTTTCGTGTATATTTGATGACAAATCTGATATTTTTTTCTTATAATTTTAGTGATGTACCTAGTGTGTATCGATAAATAAATATGAATATGTAAGTAAAGTACACGTAAATTCTTTTAACAACAAAATAATAATAAAAGAATCGTCGGAATATGTTTACAACCAGCAAAACTATCGCGGGAATTACTACCCTAGTGAAACCGTGGGGCCAGCTAGTCTAAAATAATATTAATAACACAGATCCTTAGAATACTACAACAACGCAACTTTAAAGTGTCTAACATACTGTAAAGCCGAGTCCACCGGCCACCTGTTGGTAACACGTAAATTCAGAAAAAACATATTAATGCCTAATTACCTATCGTACTTGACGGGCACGACGAGATATTTATCTATCAGTTATATCACGGTACCATGGATCCAGATTTAGACTTCAAAATTTATCGATAATTCACACTTAAACTTAGTTATTTTCGTGGCTAGAGAAACGGACATGATAAAGACATACGTGTTGCATCTATAGGTCCCATATTATACAAGTTTATTTATTTGTCCGAACATGGTAGACACATACCTATATGTACAAAGTGGCAAATTCTACCCAAACCACAAGAAATTTCTGATGCTCTGTTTTGTGATTCAAATCATAATCACTAAAATCACAGAGATAAAGCTTTGTGCACCTATTTTCAATCATATCGCTTTTCCAATGGACATAAATGATGCACCCAACATAATTATAGTGTAAACAAAGCGGTTTAGGATCGTATTCACTAGAAACAAATGTTTGAGGTATGTGTCACTACTATAATAATGTCGAGCGAAGTCAGGCAACATCAACCGACATCACTAGACTTCTTGCTGATGTTACGTTGCGACTATTTTCAAATAAATTTTGTGCAGTCAATTTTCAGGCTAAAACAACCAACTGCTTATGACGAATTTTTAAATTGAATGGAAATCCTTCTGATGGAATAATAATTTAGAAACTGAGCAAATATTACTCTACTTTCGAGTTTCAATGAACGACAACAATTTCAATTGATGCATGCGATGACAAAATTTTAAGTTATGGATAGACATCGGATTATATGCATTTGCATGTTTGCATATGAAAATGCATATAATTCCATTTTTATAGCGTTATTGCATATTTTGTTACTTTTTCATTGATAGTGCATATTTCAGTAGTTATACGTGTTAGGCGGGTTGTATTATGCTGTCGACACGTCTTCTTCGCACACGCTCACCGACTCGCTGATAGGATAATCCTATAAATTAATATTAAGCGACAAACGTCACAAGTTTTCTGTAGAAAACCTGGGAAAATATGTTATTGTTTATTGTCACAAGAATTATAACAATAACTAATATGAATATATGTATGTTAAAATAAACGTAAATTGTAATAATAAATGTTTTTTTTATTGTGCATATTTTGTGCATATTTCGCCCTTTTTAGTGTATATTTGCATGCATATTTTGGTATTTTGATAGTGCATATAATCCGATGTCTAGTTATGGTATATCGTGTAAAGTCTTATCGTGTAAAGTTATGGTATATCGTGTAAACAAGTCCTGCGATGAACTATTCTCGTCATGTTATATCGAGTGTCGACTGATTTCGCCCGACATCTATAACGACTAGTGACATCGCGTCTCAAGCTACTAAAGTTGTTAACAATTTAAAACAATAAAGTTGTTAGCTCTAAAGTTGGTTAACAATCTCATCAATGAAATAAAATGAAAACTACGGCTTGTAAGCACGATACAATAACATGTTTTTACCCGGAAGTGGATCGGGCTCTCGTAAGCTCTTAATCTCTCAAAGCTTGAAAATTTGTCCGCGAACTGGGAACTTATCGGGCCTTGGTGGTTAATAACTGTGAAATTGGCATTCTTACCCCGGCTGCGACTCGTTACCCTCATTGGGGGGCCTCAGAAATTGAGAATGACATTATGACAGCGGCAAAAAGCTTTTACAGAATACGTTTTCTATAAATGCCAGTCGGTAATGGCTTTTGGGATAATGAATACCGATGAGAAACTGTACTTGACGAGTGGCATAATTATTATGAAATAATCCTTTAAATAAAAAAAATAAAAAATATGTATTGCAGGCAACAGACCCATATTACATCAATGAGATTTTATCTATACAGACGTTATACTCATTGAATGTGAAGGAAAAGCATGGCAAATCTCAGTTTTCAGTACTTTCGAGGATCTTTTAGTATCTTAACCTCATATACAATGGTGTTGCACTTTCTAAACACACAGGACGGCATTGTCATTGTTCACAAGTCACAATACGCGTTTATCAGCGTTGCATGACGTGTCACGACTGAAGTAGAGTCGGGCGATTATCTTACTTGAGGCTTGCCTGGCAGAGCTGGGGAACACCTATCTACGTATAATACATCATTGTATCACATACACAAACTAAAACAAGAAGGCTAAAAATAAATCAATCTAAAATTGCACACCGTAGAAGAGTAGGTTATGTATTAGAAACACACTAAAAGGGTGTTTTGTCTGCATTAAACCTAGTAAGCAAACGTTTGCACAATAGTGTCTAAGGAGACTGTATATTAGTCTTCTCTTTTTACTATAATCCTAGCCAACAGGTAATAAAACAGAAGTTCCAATTTTATCTGTTTTATATGTATGAAAATTGCAATATACTGTTTATTGTAGTAGTAGTAGTGGAATAAAGTGTTCAAGATTTTATGTATTTGATGTGTGAATTAATATTTATTGATGACTTTGACATTCTCGATCAGGTCACCAGAAGTATCAGAAAAAAAAAACTAAATGAAGACCTAATTGATTTATTGCGAGCGAAAAATTCTTAATAATTTATGATTGTGAACGTAGAAAGAGAAGACTATATTTATCTAATACCTCTATGCAACATGCAGATACACGGACTCAGTATGCTATGTCCTTTGAATCTGCGTCACTCATCTTCCTCTTTGAAACTGTCGTTGGAGTATATAGGTATATGTATGTGAATCTACCCAAAGTACGACACTAGTGTAGTTTTTCATCCCCATCCACATGGTGACACGTCGTTAAATCCCCGAGAGACGGAAAATGGATCGAACCAGTGAAATCCGCCGACGGGACAAATCCTAGGGTTTTACACATTTTCCTGTACCCTGTTGCTAAAGGCTTAGTATACAGGGATGTGGAATTAAAGCGGAGCGTTTACACTTGGCCCATCCAAGTGTAAACGCTTCAAAGATAGATCTTTCCATGTGACCAAATTTAATCAGGATCAGCAACCAAAACGTTTTTAAAAACACTATATCTATTACACTATACTATAACTACTATAATGTAACTTTTGTGAAAACTTTTTTTAGTATACTTATTGACCGAGTAAGCGGGGCGTACAAAAGTTTCTGCATCAACTGGCAAAATTTTCTTTCGTCCGTCTGGATGTTTGTAGGTGCTCGCCACCTCGCGTACAGGTTGTATTTTGCAACTAATCTTTACGAAAGTTGTTATATATATTTTACAACTTTATAGATATTTATAAGGTAGTAGGGTTTGAGCATTTAATGAAGATTTTCTTTAGACCTCCACCGGTCTGGGGTTAATCTGTTTGCTTATTTGTGTATTTTGTGTAGTAGTTTTGGTAGTTTTTTGTGTAGATGGTATATGTTTTTATTTAGTATAAATGGTTTTGTAATACAGCATAGTAAGTAACACTCAAATAGGATGGAACGGCAAAATTACGAGATGAGTATTTTGTTGAGGTGAGCCCATAACGCCCAATCAGAGTCATCAAGCTGGGTACGTGAGACGCATGCAACCTTACAACTCGAGATAATCTGGGAACTAGCATCATAAGTTCATAAGTAAACCAAACTAGGGACATTTATATTGGATGACTCTATTTTGAATCACATTAGCTTGGTAAATGTTTTTGTGATTTGTTTCTTAAATCCGTATATCAATGTGCATTTGACCGCGCGTGGTACACGATGAAGCATGAATTCAGGTGAACAAAGCATATTCACTCTCCATTTAAAGACACCCAGATTATATATACCGGTAGACCCACTCAGGAAGCATATTCTGCAACTTTAGCAGTCCGAACGATGAAAGATCTAGTTTGAAATGATGAAGTTTTCCGCATGTTTCTGTTTGTGCGAGATTAAAAAGGGCAATAAGGAATAATGTCATGGAGATCAGATGCACACTCACCGATATAAAACCGATAAGTTCGCAAAGTGACGGTGAATGTGACTAAGTTTTTTGTCCAGTTTAATTCTAACAAGGGGCTCGCTCGTTGCCAATGAGCTTCTTGGGAAATGTTTCAGATTCAGATTCAGATTTATTTATTGTTCAACTGTGTAACATTCATTTAGATCTTACTTAATAATACATAACTAAAGTATCAACAGTCAAAGTTCATTGAGAACATACAATAATTTTATACAATATACATATCACGTGAGTTTAAAATTAGGAAACGAGAAAAAATAAAATAAAATAAAATCTCATGTCACAAACAAAAAATAAAAAAATACTAGCGTCAAATAATTACATTAAAATGTCACAAATTCATTATGCAATGTCAATTTTATAAAAATAACTACAACAAAATAAGTATGAGTGATTCAATTATAAGCAAATCAACTAATTCATACTCTGTTACAGTTTATCTTTTATAAATTCTTGTAATGTATAATATGCCTTAGATATCAGCAAATTGAATAAATTTCTCTTAAATGCAGACACACTCTCTGATTCCAGTATAGCTTTCGGTAAATGATTGTATATTTCCGGTCCCATGCCACAAACACCCTTAGCAAAACACGCAGTCCTATGTATGGTCCTGCTTATTTTATTTTTATTTTTTGTACTTTTGTAAAAGCTGTACATTTGTAAATTATTCCTAATAAACAATGAAATTTCATATATGTAAAGGCATGGCCTTAGATTATATACCTCTAGATTCCGTGTTCAAATACTAGGCGCATCGTTCAATTTGAAGCAAAAACGTTTTACGTGTGTGAGTGAGCCGCCTATCGAGGGTGTATTGCTTACACCATTTACATTTGTGTGCACGATGCTTGTGATACCAGTGCATAGATATTTCCCCAAAACATAGCGACTTAAAAAAATATTTGGAGTCGATATTATTAAACCGGAAATTTAAACCTAACATTACTGTTTAAAGCATGAAAGTCTAGATTAGGCTCGTTTACTTTGGTGTCTTAAGCACTTTCTGTTTCAGATGATATCTGACGAAGGTATCAGATGATTGCCACTGGAACACCCTGATGGAAAGGACTAAGAAAGTCCAGTTTGGGCTCGTTTGCTTTGGTATCTTAAGCACTTTCTGCTTCATATGATGACGAGAGTCTGACGAAGGTATCAGATGATTGCCACTGGAACAACCTGGTGGAAAGGACTAAGACAGTCCAGTTTGGGCTTGTTTGCTTTGGTGTCTTAAGCACTTTCTGCTTCATATGATGACGAGAGTCTGACGAAGGTATCAGATGATTGCCACTGGAACACCCTGATGGAAAGGACTAACACAGTCCAATTTGGGCTCGTTTGCTTTGGTGTCTTAAGCACGTTCTGCTTCATATGATGACGAGAGTCTGACGAAGGTATCAGATGATTGCCACTGGAACACCCTGGTGGAAAGGACTAAGACAGTCCAGTTTGGGCTCGTTTGCTTTGGTTTCTTAAGCACTTTCTGCTTCATATGATGACGAGGGTCTGACGAAGGTATCAGATGATTGCCAATGGAACACCCTGATGGAAAGGACTAACACAGTCCAGTTTGGGCTTGTTTGCTTTGGTGTCTTAAGCACTTTCTGCTTCATATGATGACGAGAGTCTGACGAAGGTATCAGATGATTGCCACTGGAACACCCTGATGGAAAGGACTAACACAGTCCAATTTGGGCTCGTTTGCTTTGGTGTCTTAAGCACTTTCTGCTTCATATGATGACGAGAGTCTAACTAAGGTATCAGATGATTGCCACTGGAACACCCTGGTGGAAAGGACTAAGACAGTCTAGTTTGGGCTCGTTTGCTTTGGTTTCTTAAGCACTTTCTGCTTCATATGATGACGAGGGTCTGACGAAGGTATCAGATGATTGTCAATGGAACACCCTGATGGAAAGGACTAACACAGTCCAGTTTGGGCTCGTTTGCTTTGGTGTCTTGAGCACTTTCTGCTTCATATGATGACGAGGGTCTGAAGAAGGTATCAGATGATTGGCACTGGAACACCCTGGTGGAAATTACTAAGACAGTCCCGTTTGGGCTCGTTTGCTTTGGTATCTTGAGCACTTTTTTTTTAATAAGTAAATAATTACGCTTCAAAAAATTTATTTACAGTGAGCTGGTTTTCAGAACAAGGTTTACGGTGCCATTTGAAAGAAAAACAAATTATATCAGAAACATATTCTATATGATTATATACGATTTCATTGACATTGCCATAAGTATGTAATTTAACATGATTTGATTTAATATACATTTGATTGAAATTTTACATAATAGTAATATGACATAATGAGAATATTGACATGGATTAAATTTAACATTGTAATTATAACTTGACATGGATTAAATTGACATTGTACCTAATTATAACTTGACATGGATTAAATTTAATATTGTAATTTGACATTCTATAATTAAAATGATAACTTCATATTTTGATTTGATTTTTCTGTAATAATAGTTTTTTTTTTTTTTTTAATGTCATTTTTTAAAATTACTCGGTGAGCCCACTTCCAGTATTGCATGCCTGTTGGAGAGGCAAGTTTGTATAGGGAAAATCTAGAATTGTTATAATTCGATATTAAGATCTTTAATGTACCTAGTACCTACAAACTGCAATAAAATTATTTCAATTTGTATTAGAATTTGCATACCACAAATTTCTTATGTTAAAAATAATGATGAATCTGATTGGAAAACTATTCAATTTTGATGAAACTGAACATGCATATGGCCGCTATCACGGAAATAATATTGTCAAGGTGACGGTAGAGGGTCACTTAAACTAAATAAAAATATTTAATAAAACGGTTGCGTCAATATCTGCCATCTTTATTAAATTCATTGCAGAACTAAAAAGATAGAAACAAGATTTTAATTTGAATATTTTATTTTCAGCGTTCCGACAGCGTTGTCAACGCTGTCGGACGCATAACGCAGGCATAACACGCTCACTTCTCATAATTTGGTTGGTGATATAGGTAGAGCAACTCGGAGTGAGCAGATGCCTCCGACTGCGTTTGTGAACACTGTAAACTAAGATTATTCAAAACCAAAAATGGAAAAAAATGGGACCCCACGTGCGTTAACACTTTCGCCGCCTGTCACTTGAGTCGCTCGGTCCACGCATCGGGGGCGGCTGTTGAGGATGCTGCGAATAAAAAACGCCAGAAGTATGCGGTTTTGGAGGTGAGGTATGATTTTGTACCCATTGCTGTCGAGACCATGGGTAGCTGGGGCACTGAAGCCAAAAGTTTGATTCACGAGTTAGGGCGCCGGATATGGGAAAGTAGTGACCCCCGCTCCGGCTCCTACCTGGTGCAAAGGTTCAGATTCAGATTCAGATTTCATTTATTTGCTAAAACATATGTATAAAATAAGGTAAGGTAGGTTGTCCATCGCTATTCAACGCGGTAACGCAGCTAGAGTCATGGGTACTTTTGCGCCTGGTAAAGTTCGGGGCGGGCTTTTTGGCTGAGCTTAACTGAGCTTACAGGTTTTTTTAATATATTATTAATGAAATGACGTTGTTGATGACTTGTAAACCAAAATAAAATATTCAATTTGAAATCTTGTTTCTATCTTTTTAGTTCTGCAATGAATTTAATAAAGATGGCAGATATTGACGCAGTTGTTTTTATTTTAATATTTTTATTTATTTTAAGTGCCCCTCTACCGTCACCTTGACAATATTATTTTCGTGATGGTGGCATGTTCAGTTTCATCAAAATTGAATAGTTTTCCAATCAGGTTCGTCATTATTTTAAACATAAGAAATTTGTGGTATGTTTCTGATATTATTTGTTTTTCTTTTAAATGGCACCGTAAACCTTGTTCTGAAAACCAGCACACTGTAAATACATTTTTTGAAGCGTAATTACTTACTTACTTTTATGCAGTAAAAAGTGCTCAAGATACCAAAGCAAACGAGCCCAAACGGGACTGTCTTAGTAATTTCCACCAGGGTGTTCCAGTGCCAATCACCTGATACATTTGTCAGACTCTCGTCATCATATGTAGCAGAAAGTGCTCAAGACACCATAACAAACCAGCCCAAACTGGACTGTCTTAGTCCTTTCCACCAGGGTGTTCCAGTGGCAATCATCTGATACCTTCATCAGACTCTCGTCATTATATAAAGCAGAAAGTGCTTAAGATACCAAAGCAACCGAGCCCAAACTGGACTGTGTTAGTCCTTTCCATCAGGGTGTTCTAGTGGCAATCATCTGATACCTTCGTCAGACCCTCGTCATCATATGAAGCAGAAAGTGCTTAAGACACCAAAGCAAACAAGCCCAAACTGGACTGTGTTAGTCCTTTCCATCAGGGTGTTCCATTGGCAATCATCTGATACCTTCGTCAGACCCTCGTCATCATATGAAGCAGAAAGTGCTTAAGAAACCAAAGTAAACGAGCCCAAACTGGACTGTCTTAGTCCTTTCCACCAGGGTGTTCCAGTGGCAATCATCTGATACCTTCATCAGACCCTTGTCATCATATGAAGCAGAAAGTGCTTAAGACACCAAAGCAAACAAGCCCAAACTGGACTGTGTTAGTTCTTTCCATCAGGGTGTTCCATTGGCAATCATCTGATACCTTCGTCAGACCCTCGTCATTATATGAAGTAGAAAGTGCTTAAGACACCAAAGCAAACAAGCCCAAACTGGACTGTGTTAGTCCTTTCCATCAGGGTGTTCCATTGGCAATCATCTGATACCTTCGTCAGACCCTCGTCATCATATGAAGCAGAAAGTGCTTAAGAAACCAAAGTAAACGAGCCCAAACTGGACTGTCTTAGACCTTTCCACCAGGGTGTTCCAGTGGCAATCATCGGATACCTTCGTCAGACCCTCGTCATCATATGAAGCAGAAAGTGCTTAAGACACCAAAGCAAACAAGCCCAAACTGGACTGTGTTAGTCCTTTCCATCAGGGTGTTCCATTGGCAATCATCTGATACCTTCGTCAGACCCTCGTCATCATATGAAGCAGAAAGTGCTTAAGAAACCAAAGTAAACGAGCCCAAACTGGACTGTCTTAGTCCTTTCAACCAGGGTGTTCCAGTGGCAATCATCTGATACCTTCGTCAGACCCTTGTCATCATATGAAGCAGAAAGTGCTTAAGAAACCAAAGCAAACGAGCCGAAACTGGACTGTCTTAGTCCTTTCCACCAGGGTGTTCCAGTGGCAATCATCTGATACCTTCGTCAGACCCTCGTCACCATATGAAGCAGAAAGTGCTTAAGACACCAAAGCAAACGAGCCCAAACTGGACTGTCTTAGTCCTTTCCATCAGGGTGTTCCAGTGGCAATCATCTGATACCTTCGACAGATCCTCGTCATCATTATGAAACAGAAAGTGCTTAAGACTAAGAGTCAATAGGTACCTAATAAAACTCTTTCGTCACTTTTCCATTTTTGGCCAAAAACAAAGCTTATCATTGGTAAATATATTTTATACCCTTGGCAACACCAAGCATTATGGCGCTATATTTCAATATATTTTAATTCATTTTAAATTTCGGTTTGTCATTTTGATAAGAAATACATCAGAAAATTGAATATCTACTTAAGAAATGTGATGTTTACACACTTTTCTTTTTTTCCTGGATGTGTTTTACAGGATTTTACAGCACAAACTGATATTTTTTTACTAAAACATTTATATTCGTAATGTCATCACGCGGCGAGCGCTCCTGAATGACTGATTGGCATTTGGCGGGGGCCGGGAGGGGGGTCGATCGGAGTTGTCAATATCAGTGCCTTTTTAGTGGAAGTTTTTACTGAGCGCTTACTAGGCATCTAGACAATATATAATCTAAGGGCATGGCATTGTCAATATTTTTAATTCAGTGAAGTATGGTTTGCATGAATCTGTCGACTTCAAGTGACACATCGATCTTAAGCATTTCTTTTGGGCTTTGAAAATATTTTCTCGCTCAGAACAGTTCCCCCAAAATATTATACCATATCTCAGTGTTGACGTTACATATGCATGGTAAGATATGAGTACTGCTTGTCGGTTAACTACTTTAGACAACATATAAAGGGCATATGAATAGCTGTTGAGTTTAGAGAGTACTGATTCAGCCTGCATCTTCCAGTCCAAATTAGAATCCAACTGTAAACCTAAAAATTTTGTTACTGCTACGTCCTGAATATGATTGTTTTGATAAACTATATTGGATGTCAGTTTCTTATATTTATTGAATGTCATGATATTAGATTTGTCAAGGTTAATTTTTAAATTATTAGATGTCAACCAGTCTATTATATTATTTAATGCCATATTAATTTCCGAATCTAACGGTTTCTCTTTTTGTCCCACAAAAATTGCGGTGCTATCATCCGCAAATAAAACCATTGGATGGTCAATGGCTTGGGGTAGGTCATTGATGTAAATTATAAAAAGTAAAGGTCCAAGCACACTTCCTTGTGGGATACCATATTTAACTGTACTAGCAGAAGATGTGTACTTTAGTTCCATTTTTGTTTTTGGACAGATTTTTGTGATTTGAGTTTGCTGGAGTCGGTTCTTAAGATAGGAACTGATTAAGTTTAAAACATTCCCTCTGATACCATATTCCTCTAATTTACTAATCAGTATGTCATGATGCACATAATCAAACGCTTTAGTAAGATCCATATACATAGCATATACTGGTAACTTCTTTTCCCTGCCCTTCATTATAGTTTTTATTAATTTGAAAATAGCTACATTTATAGACTTTTTCTTCCGAAAGCCGACCTGTTCATTCGCAAGAATACTGTATTTATCTAAGTATGAATAAAGACTGGCATGAATATATTTTTCGAACACTTTAGAAAAAACTGGCACTAAAGCAACGGGTCTATAGTTACCAATATTTTCTCTATCTTGCTTCTTGAAAAGTGGTTTAACTATGCTAATCTTTAATTTGTCAGGAAATTTTCCACTGTCTATACTTAGATTATTTATGTGGCTTAAGACGGGAGATATTATCATTGCTACATGTTTTATAACTTTTGTAGTTATTTCGTCATACCCTGTGCTTGACGTATTTTTTAACGATTTAATTATCTTCAGAATATCTTCAGGCGTTGATGGGCTCATAAACATAGAGTTATGTTTATTCCAATTTATAGTTTTTATATTTTTGCATTTATTTGTATCAATAGTGCTACTATTAGATGATACCTGATTTATGTATGTATTATTGAACGCTTCTACAATGTCGTTTGGATCGGTTAATATTTTATTATCAAATTTTATTTGCTTAATGCCTGTGTTTGGTGGTTTATTGAATTTATCATTCTTTATAATATTCCATGTAGCTTTCGATTTGTTTGATGCTATTTGAATTGCATGGTTATTTCTGGCCTTTTGTGTTAATTTAATAATAGTTTTTAGTCGCTTAGTGTAATTTTTGAATGAAGTACGATTCTCAATACTAGGATTTTTTCTGTACTTCCATAACATTATTCTTTTTTTCTTTGTACAGATTCTAATTCCCTTGGATATCCACCCAGGTTTTTTATGTACAGAGTACCTATGTTTAACTAAGGGGAAACAAAGATCATACAACAATTTAAACTTGTCATAGAAATTATTATATGCTTCATTCGGACAATTGCTCTCAAAAACTTCAGAGAAACTCAATCCACTCAAGTTATCCTTAAATTTTGACATGTTTTCTTCACAAAAATCACGTCGAAAAGAGTACCAATGTTTAAAAGGAAAATATTTCTTGACTGGACATTTGAAATATTGTGCTGTATGGTCTGATAAGGCCAACTGAATTATATCGCAGGAAGCGCCCCGGACATTATGCAAAAAATTATCCAAACAAGTCTTGCTGGATGGTCTGGTCGGTACTTTTAGTGATATTTTTAGATTGAAATTTTTAATTAGATTTTGAAATTTTCTTGAAGTTACATTATCTTCTAAAATATTAATGTTGAAATCTCCACACATAACTATCTTTTTCTTTTTAAATGATACATGATTAAGTATGTTTTCCAATCTCTCGTAGAATATTTCTTTTGAAGCGTTTAGTTTCCTAGGTGGTCTGTATACGCAGATAATTACTAAGTTGTGTTCTAATAACTCTACTGCACAACATTCAATATTATTAAGACTACTATATTCTTTAATAGCACTGATCTCCCTACATTTGTGGCTGTTATGTACCAGTATGCACGAACCACCCCTACGTGTTTTTCTACAGCAACTAGAAGTTAGCGAAAAGTTTGGCATTTTTAACGAAGATATGTCGCTATTAATCATATTATGCTCCGTAATGCATATTACGTCTACAAATTTATTGTTTGATTTGAGTTCTTCAGTATTTATCGTTAGTGTTTCAGATTTGTTTATCAAACCATCTATGTTTTGATGAAGAATATTTATGGCATTTTTAGGTCCGAAAAAATGTTTTTGGTATATCAGTATCAGCTTTTTCACAATTTACCCCTGACGGTATATCTGAGGTGCTAGAATCAGTTTGTGTGCCTGTACTAATAGTAACTATTTTATACTTATTTCTCTTGTGTAGTTTATTTTTAGCTTCATTAAGTTTTAAATCGTAATCAATTTGATTAAGTTTGTTGGATATATATCTACAAATATTATCACTAACATTACGTCTTTTTGGAGCATTTTTACTATAACCCATGTTAATATATTTTACATTATCATACTTCAGACATAAATGTCTTATTTCATAGTTTAATTTGATTTCTTTAAGATGTCTGTTAAATGGTACTTCACCAACAATAATATTTGTGAAGTTGAAATAATTTAAGAAACTATTTAGGATAAATTTGAAGTTCTCAGGGTTATTGTCATTCATGCCACCTAAGATGATTATATAATCGTTTTTGGTTAAAGTTGCAATTTCTTTTTTATATGAATTAAGAATATCTTGCAGTAAAGCATTGGATTTCCAAAAAGACAGAACTTCAAAATTTGAGCCTACTAATGATTCCAGCGTTTCTCTAAGTCTGAAGCCACGTTGGTCTGCTAGTATAACTATTTTATTCTTATTTTTCTTGGCCTTTTCATAAGCGTTGCTTCTTGAAAATTCATTTCTAACATGTAATTCCATCTTAGTCATATCCACTTGTTGTTTATTTGTCAAATACTGTGTTTGAAGCGTTTGTAGTTTCGCAACAATATGGCTTGTGCTGTTTTCTTGGTGATAAAGATTCGATTTATTGGACTTATTGCCGTGTACTACTTTGTTTTCCGAGTCATTTGATCTTACAGGAGTAGATATCGGAACGTTTCTTTGTTTGTTTTTTTTCATACCAGATGATGGCGTCATCTTGTTTATGCACGGACTTTCAATGTGTCCTACTTTAAGTATTTCTATCGTTTTATCTTTTTTTTCTAATTCCACTTTGAGACTTGTATTTTCTAAGTTCAAATTTTCAATTTCATTATTAGCTATCGTTAACTTTAAGTGTAAATCTGCAATTTTCTCATTTAAAGCCATTATAGCCTCATTTTCATCTAGGGTTGTGTTCGGTAAACTCATGGCAGTTTCATCAAAAACTGTTGAGCAATCCTTAGATATATCCGACATTGAAGTACAGCGGCGCAGTTGCTTACGATTTGTCACATTGTTTGGTTCCATCATGACATAAATTCCTCGTTTATTATGCACTTAATTTAATATGTAGTCACGCCAAATTAATTTCTCGTTCTAATATAATTCTCGTTCCAATGGATTCCAGTGATCCATCCCAAAGGTGAGAACGGCATCATACAGATTGAACTCCTGCCTGGTACAACGTGAGCTACTGTTTCAGTGTGAAGTAACTAACGCACTATCGAGATGATACCTAGCTTTCTGGCAGCTAGTTGAATTATAGACTGAATTTCTTAATTGTTACTAACAGTTTATAGTGGTCCAGCTTATGTTAAATACATCCCATTTAAAAGAACAGCAATGTCTTCGCGTGCGGTATGGTTGAATGCGTAAAAAACTTTATGATCTAGAAAATATGTATTAAAATTAAAATTAAAACATTAGAATTAATATAGAAATAAGTAAGTAGTATTTTGTAACTTCAAACATAACTTGCCTGATATGTCCCACTGCTGGGCAAAGGCCTCCCTATCCTCCTTCCACTCTTCACGGTCTTTAGCTAACTTATTGGACTATGTATGTATGTTAATTAAATTGTCTTATTAATAATTAAAAAATAAAGAAACTGAGGAAATGACTGAGGTTGGTCAACAGTGGTCAACGAGATACCTACTATACCTATCCGCATTAATTTTGTTATAATTATAAGTTTAATTGTTGTTTGTTGTTAGCACAGTTGTTAGTAGGAATATCTAGTGAAAATGTATTTTTAAACAGAAATAAATTGAATTGAATTGAATTCAAATTTAGCATTGGCACTACGCAAAAGAACAGTTAACACGCGGTGGCCGTGCGGAATTTTTCTTTTCATCTAACTACAGCGTTAAGTAGGCAGTATTTTGAAGTTGATGTTGGGATTTACTTAACTTTACATACGTTTATGAAAATATTTGAACGACTTAAAAGTCATTGTCTTCTATAGTAAAGAAAAAGTACGTAAGCATTAAAGCATAAAGTAAGAAGCATAAAGCTGCGGAAACGGAGACGACGGCGCCGACGGAAGTTTTTTGAATAAGTGCCTTACGCATTAAATTTTATACGCGAAGAACAGAAGAAATAATAGTACAAGTGCGTGAAGTGAGGTAATCTTTTTCCTTAAAGTCTCTGTGGTCGTGACATTTTAGTAGAATCGGGCGCCGAAACAAGGTATCCAAATTTACAATAGACACCTATCTCAATTTTAAACCTGTGCTTAAAGCGCGTAGCTATCTCTCTCGCGCACATAAAAAATCACTGAGTGAGGACATTATAAAGATGAGAGATGGTTTTGTTAATTTAGATATTATGTTGGAAAGCGTGGTGGAATCAGTAGATTTATTGCGCACCGATAATCGCAGGACTATTTAGGATAATGGTAATGAATGATAAAGGACCATTTAGGACAACCATTTAGGATATTCTCCGGGACTAAAAGAGGCCTGAAAACCATCGGTTAAGAAACTCTATGCTATTCAATGTTTAATTATCATTCGAATAATTTCATAATTAACGAATCCGCGCTATTTGCATCTGTCAGGCACAATGATTTAAATAATAGCTCAAATAGCATCATTGCTTCAACGAAAGGGGTAGAATTAGAACGGTACTGACCCCCAATCACCGTCTGACTGTGTAGACACGGACTCCCCAGATAATGGATAAATGACTACACAGTATTGATTTAATTGGTTTTGTTGGTTGATTAAAAGGTTGTTTATAAAATAATAAATAAATATGATAGATATATTATCACACAGCACCATCTGACTTCAAACTAAACAAATGAGAATAACAACTAATTTACAATATTAAGACGTATAATAGAGGATGTTAGAATTGAACGAGAGTCTTATCGCGCCTCTAAATTTCCCAATAAATTTACAAACTCTGCTCCTCACTTTAGGACCAGTTTCTTTTGGGGGCTTGTCATATTTGACCACACTTAAATTAGTATCTTGTGAATTGTAGATTTTATTTTTTTAGGGTTCCGTACCTCAATAGAAAAAAAACGGAACCCTTATAGGATCACTTTGTTGTCCGTCTGTCCGTCTGTCTTTCTGTCCGTCCGTCGGGTGTCTAAGACCTTTATCTCGGGAACGCGTGAAGGTATCGAGTTTAAATTAAAACCATATACGCAGATCCATAGTATCTTTTATTGTTGTTGTTTATTATTTTTTTATTGTTTATTAAGATCAACAAACAGTACACGACAAAGTTTAAGGTTAGAAATATAGTTCAATGATGTACCAGCACGCAATGTGTTCTTGCTGCAGAAAGAAAAATAAAGTTTCTAAGTTTTCGTAAAAAAAAGTTACAGCCGAATATATCGTAAAAAACGCACATTTCGACACTCACAAGGGAATCAAAACCTATGGGGTACTTCCCGTTGACCTAGAACAATGAAATTTGGCAAGAAGCATTGTGTTAGAGTACACATATAGGAAAAAATCCGAAAACTGGATATATTTAATTTAATCACAAAAAAATTGTGTCTTTATGCAAGGAATGAAGGTCCAAATTTTAAAGTGAATTAACCGTATCATGTGGGGTATCTTATGAAAGAGCTTCAGTAGCATAAGCTAAAACAGGTTTTTTTTAAATATTTTTACGATGTATATTTTTCGGTTTATGAAGGAAAATATAAAAAAATATATGATTTCCTCCTTTTATCTACTAGTTTGTACGGAACCCTCGGTGGGCGAGTCTGACTCGCACTTGTTCAGTTTTATTTAGTGGTTAATGTGCCTTAGAGATTAAGGCCAATTTGCCAAGCCACATTCTTTCGATACAAAATGACAATTAGTATGATAAATTATTACTATAGGATCAAACATAATAATAATCATACATACATTTCTTCAAATGTCAACAAAACCGGATCATATTGAAAACAAAAAAAAAACCATGCGATGCACTGGCAACCCCAACGTTACTCGAAGTAACAAATCGGAAACGGCTTCTCACGGCTACATCGAAGACATGTTTATTATTTTTGTCACGGTTTGTCAATATCACATATGGATATACGATTGTTACGGTTAAACGATATTTATGTTGGTTTACAGTTAGATATATCGGAATTAGAGATGTTCCATCTCCAGTGTGGCCGGATAATATATTTTTTTTGCTATTGCAAGTAGTGACTAGCCGCCGAATACGGCGAAATTAATAAGCAACTGAAATTTGTCTGAACTTGTGCTAGGGACAAGTTCAGACAAATTTCAGTCAGTCCGTAGAAAGAGAAGACTATAGAAGCAAAACTATTCTTTTCAACTTGGATGACAGAGAGCAGAGGACCTATTTGTCACGGAAAGAAAAAATACAGCGCTTATCATTATTTGTCTCTTAAGGCGTGTTCGTTTTTTGACGGATAGTTGTAAGGACCTTTACAGTTGCGACAGTTGAACTTGTGTTGAAAGTTAACGTGAAATATTTGTAAGAAATATAAATACTACCACCGTCGCTTAACATCAGGCGAGTTGGTGGCCAATCGTAGATCTATAATGTATAAAAAAAACTTAAGTCACTAACCTGACTGACGGTACACTGATGATTGATATTCAGCGAACCAAAACAATCATATCCAAGCAAAGCGTGTTGACTCCCCGCTTCCTAGGTGATAACACGTGATTTCGAAAGCTGGCAATTTCACTATTCAGCCAGTGTCAGCATTGCCATTGCTGTTTAGAATATGTAAAAAACTTAAAAAATCCCCGACAAATAAAAACGGTAAAGCTGATTTTGATGAAACATAGCTAAATACAATTTCGAAAAAATCCTCTTTCAAAAAAAAACTGGATTAAAATTGGTCAATTTTTTTTTGTTTTTGTTTGTCAGCTACGATGCCACAGACAGACACACATAATAAAACACCCCTCCTTTTGGATCGGGGGGTAAAACTAAAGTAAAATTGAATTATCAATAATATTTTTCGTTCTCCGGCAAGTTCTAAAAAGGTTCATATCTACCGATCGATATAAACGGAGAAATTGTAGTGAGGCGCGAAACCGATACAAATCATTAATAGGGTTTTTGACTTGTAGCCGTCTGGAGATGTCTTCGAGACGAACGAGGGTCAAGGTGTACTAACTGTTGATTTATCTATGCCCAGGTACAAATTGAAGGATATGTCTAGGCTCTAGAAACAGATAGTAACAGAGGGGTTATACAAGTGGTGGCCTTACCGAAAAACGTTACTTAACTTTAAGCATTGCCTAACATATTTTGTCAACTTCTCGCTGACACGAAATTACACTTGCGGAAAGAAAAAAGAGAATTTAAGACGATGGTTAAAGTTAAGTAACGTTTTTCGGTAAAGCCCTGGCATTCTAATTTCGTGAACGCTAGTAGCATCACAGAATACTTTAACTATAAATATAAAATAAATGTGTGGGACTGACATTAGCTAATGAAATGTCATGTGACGTCACGTGACAGTTTCTTAAAACGTTTGCCAATTGTCTATGTCTGCAGGCACAAAACTTAAATAATAATACGCTGCAGGTATAACTATGGATGCGTCGAAGCCAGATTCTTATTTTTTACCCGACGAAAGAAGGGAACAGGAGGGTTATAAATTAGGTCCGTATATTCATGCATGTACATGTATTCTCACGTATCTTGTAGATAGTATATTTATCATGATTTGACGAATGAGACATCGTTAGAAGCGTCTTGTTTGTCCGCTGGTTATAAACATATAAGACTATGTAACGTTGAACTAATTATTATAATGTAGCGATTTCTAGAACATAATGAATAACGTGAATTAAATATAAAAATAAAAATTGCCGTGTACCTCCAGTAGTTTCAGCGTCCATCGGACACACCATACAGACAGACAGACAAAAATTATAAAAATAGCTATTGCTATGGATAGTAATCCATAGCAATAGAAATTTTCATCATTCAATCAAAAATATTCAAATATATTGAATGTACAGATTTTGATCCGTTACAGTCTTATTAGGTATATGTATAGATAGATTATTAAAAAAACAATTATTATTATTATTGCCCTCTTATGTACAATTCTGCGGGTCAACTGTATGGCAGTACTTGTGCTAGTCTTCAAAACCAAGTTTGGCCTAGCGAGCCACAAGCTCTTGCTAGGAAACAAGTCCGGGGTCGCTATCGTCGAAATCGACGAGGACTGTATTATATAGTTAATAGGACATCGATTGAGCTGTCGTCACTTGGTAGATACCAGGGGCCCAATTCAGTTATTCAAGACCGCTCCATAGCCGAACCATATGTGGAGCGTTTCCCGCCGGCCGCCATAGTTTTTTTGATTCAGTCACTTTTATGTCATACAATTGACACTTTTGATGAAACGTAACACGTCCTTCGCTCGTTACTAAAACAAGAAATGATAGCAGTCGACAGGAAATGCTTCGCACAAGGTTCAGTTACGGATCGGTTTTGAATAACTGAATTGCCCCCCAGATGTTTCTAACTTAGACACACTTTTCTTTGAGCACGATATTTTCATTTAACTCGTAAAAACTATAAAGGAAAAAATTAAATTACGTTGAAAGTTTTTAATGTTAGTCATAAAAATAGTTTTTCTTTCAATCATAATAGTATATATAATTATGACTGGATATTCTGCATTACCATAAATTACCATGCATAAAATGTTTGCGCATAAAAGGTTTGCGCTTGACCGTCAGCTCGCCTAATGTTGGGCGACGCTGTGGTCCAGGATGAAGCGTGCTTGTCTAGAAGGTACTATTCTCGTAATTTGAAGACACTCAGATATCGGGGAAAACTCATCCAACTAGCTATCTGAGATATATATTTATTGCGAACCCTGATCGCGCGTCGATTTCGCTTGTGTTCGTGACGAGATTTCGTATGTTGGGTAACATGTTTCTATTACTGTTTATGTATGAAACTGGTGGTGTATGTTCAGTGATTACTTATATTAGCCAATTATGAATTGATTTTGATAATTCTTTTTTTGTTTGATAGGCCATACTTTAGAGGTAATTCCATATACATTTTTACAAAATCGGTTCACTGCTTTGGTTTTATAACAAAATAACTGAGAAAATAAGTTATGCAAGTAAACAAATTACGTATTTTATAGTCGATTTTTTTCTTAAACTTTTTAAACTATAATTATACATATATGATACCAGTAATTAGATTCGTGTTATTTTGTGTAGACTTTAATAAGACGTCTGTGTAATAAATAGCTAATATAAGGAAAATTAAACTTTTTTTTGTTTTGTGTATTCGTCATCATGGCCGTGTTCGATGCGCACTAGTGACAGGTTCATAAGCGGTCAAGCCGTTTCAGCTACATGAGGTAGGTAGGAAAATACAATACAGAACACAGACACACAACAACATACTAACACACAACACAACACACCACACAAACATACACAATACAGAACAACACAGAATACAGAAACAACAACACTAAACACACACATCACAGAACTACACCAAACACACTTACACACACACACAGACACAACACAGACACAGAACACAACACACTATATAGACTTACTTAATACAGAATACTTGACTTTTTGAGCGGTCGAGTAAACAAGCAGTTGTGAACAAGGCTTCATTACGTAGGCTATCACGGATGGATATTTTAATACCTTATCCTAACTAATATTATAGCACCGAAAATAAATCTGTCAGTCGTCTGTCTCTCTGTCTGTTTGTCACCTCTTCACGCGTAAACGGCTGAACCAATCGTTGTGAAATTTGATATAGAGATTCTTTAGGACCTGGAGAAGTACATAGGCTGTATTTTATAATCATCATGATCACCGTTTTTTCATCACTACGCGGACGACACCGCGAGGCGCAACTAGTATTTTATAAGCCGGCTGTAGCACTCACTTCAACTGCTAAGTGACAGTTAAGTTGGAGTTAAGTGTAGATAATTTTAGAAGACGTTTAATCAGATGGAAGCTTACGACAGCTTTGCGCTTACAAGTAATCGCTGATTAACTTCCTAAGTATCTACTTTATTTAGTATAGTTTAATATATAAAATATGCAAGTAAAATTGAGGATGCAACTTGTAATTTTCGAGCTACCCACCAAGGATCAAATATAGCTACTGGATAGTATCTGGAATTTAAGACACTCCACAGTGTAGTGAAAAATCTGATGTCCGTTAGCTAATCATGGGTTTTTAAATCCTAACACACATACCTCTTTTTGTTTGCAGGTAGTTGGAGATTGTCAATGAAAACTTCTAACAGTGAAGAAAAATGTCACGAGAATCTCTCGGAGTACCACCGTCATACTCCACGACAGCACTAAAAGGCTTTGCATAACTGGAAATCCCATACAGTCAGATTGTCCCGCTCATTCCTTCCGCGAACAAGCAAATGTAAAAAGTCCTTCCTCAAAAAGTTTTCCCACCACGCTTCAACAGCCCGTAGTACTAACTGATCTGTGGTCAAACGTAAGTCGAGAAGTCCATTGCTAGATATAGGCCTCCTCTATGAATTTCCAAAAAGACCAGATAGAACAGATACAAGCTACTTGCATCTAGCGTCTTCCTGTTATTTTCCTCCAATATTAATATATGTCTACGTCTATGAGCGTTGAGCTACCACAATAAATTAGATATATATCTATAACATTCACAGCATAAGTGGCACGAATATACTGTAAAATATCGAATTGCAATAGTTTTGATTTAGAAACTACAGGGTTATAAACACATTGGTTCCTGCAAAACAAGGGGGACCATCAGTTTAGATGCAAAGAGATATACCTGTTTTTTTTGGTAGTTAAATTTCCTATATTCATATCCCAGATTCAAATATTAATTGATATTCAATTATATAAAATGCTATTGGAACTTTTCACGACATGGTCCATTACAATCGAAAACGTGTCAGAGGAAGACAAACAATTTAATCCTTTGGTACGTTTATTTTTATTTTACTATGACAATACTTTTATAAAATCTTCCATATAAATCACAATAAAGTTTTACTTCGATTACCGCGAATTATATATCTCTATCTAAGATACTACAAAAGTATTAAAAAGCAAACGGCACACCCCACCAATTAAGGTCTAAAGACAATCCAAATGTTCAAACTCATTATCGGTTAGCAGGGTACCCAACACGCTATCAGCATTGTCACGTTCAATGACACAACAATGTGTTATAAAGTGCCCAAATAAGTACCAGCTTTTTAATCACGCGTTTACATCGACTAGGCACTCGGATATGTTTTTGAAACAAGTAATTGTTTAAAAAACTAAAAAACCGACTTCAAAATACGCAATTCGTTTACTTGGATGACATGTTTTTCCAGTTTTGTTATAAAAACCAAAATACTGAACCAATTTTGACAAAATTTCTATGGCACCACCTGGAAAGTATACCCATTCTAACAAATAAAAAAGTGAATTATTCAAATCGGTCCAGGTGTCTTTAAGCAATCGGGGAACATACATAAAAAATATTCCGATGAATTGAGAACCTACTCCTTTTTGGAAGTCTGTTAAAAATAATAGTTACATCCGGCTCCCACAATCCCAGTCTCGAATCCAAACAGGTGAATTAAGTGTCGAAGATTAACGTGTTTGTGATGGATGTTCTACCGAGACAGCCGCAGCTCTACTCTGTCTCGGAAAAATCACTCTCACTATCTTGGTCGAAAGCATCAACGCACGTGGCGCTCCAACTTTCTTGACACTAGCCTCACTTATCAGTTTACTATTTCACAAAGGTACTATCGCATCTTTTAACCTAGAGCTATTAATAAATAATTGCTTATTTTTTAGTGTTCCAGTCTCTTTGGTGGGCAAAGAAAGTAAAGTACTTACTTAGGTACTTAATATCATTATTATAGCTTTGAATCCTCTCAAAGCTAAGTGACAGTTAAGATAAATTATGTTTCCTAGAACCTTTGTGGAGTATAATCTACTTGTAAATCTAAAAGACCTTATTAGCATATTTCAGACATCGAAATTATTTTCCTTATTCTCTATTTATAAACTGGCAAAAGCCCATTAACAATGTTAAAATATTACAATGACAGTCCTACCTATTAAAAAAAAATATTACTCCACTCTTACAACATAGAGATTATGGAAAATTTAAATTTTTAGTTGGTCAGCACTAATTTTATATATACACACATGTGAACGCACACAAGCAAAAAGGCTAGGCAGATATATCTCCTCTGGAATTGAAAGAGCTTTTATGCTTAGCTTACCACCAAACGTTTGGTTGTGTCATGAATTTAAAAATTGTAGTCTGTGGTGTGACATATTTGGATTGGCGGAATTGCAACACCATTGTTTCCTAATTTTTCTACTCTATGCACTTCACAAATCACATTCTCCCAACGGACAAGCTTCCTTTTCTTTCTGACCAATTAGAGCGAATCGCACGTAAAGACGGCTTGATATTAAGAACTCGTGTGCAGAAATACTTAAGAATAGGCGAGGAGGTCTATAGCGAGTAATACGAAGTATAACTCCGGAGTAATAAGATGGTAGTGAAGTGCAATATAGAAGTTTTCTATTTCACTTGTTCGTCATAAAAATACTGTCCACAGAAAACATGAATATCTGCTCACACTATCGTAAATAACAGGTTTGGCATGAAAGTGCGGACGGTCGAAGTGTGTCGCGGCGCGCATGAGTCTGCATCTTGCGTCCTTTTTTCTCATTTTACTAACAAACTGGGCTTTATCTTTTTAATTTTATATTTAAGGACTCGGGCAGGTCGTTCAATGTCCTTTGGAAGGCAGAACTTTTCCACTTTCGATGTGTTTCCGTTTATCCGACTGCGCAAGAAAGAGGGTGTAAGTAATTTACATAAATAGAACATACGGGTGGATTTTCGGGCCAGGATCGGAATAATCCCTACATATAATACCTTACCACCGTCTTTATTTCCTAAAAACTATAAAACCCGAATATCTTTAAGACTAGAGTAGTATATTCTATTATTCTATAAAGTTACCGGATATGTATGAAATCTAGGAAATATATTACAATTCCTAGGAATTTCGTACAATTCGGTTTACATTTAAGAAATGCATTTTTTTTTTGATTCTCACATCTCCTTGGTAATATTTACATTTCCTGGGACACGTATGAATCTAATTATATGTAATTCCTAAATAGCAGTAAGAAAAGTTTGAAAGAACAGGATTTCTGCATTGTTATAAAAAACCTACAAAATAATTCAATGACATATATAACAGTTACATGTGTTTTGGTGATTTGTACATTCCTTCCTTCTATCTAAAAAGGCATGTTTGATTTATTTATAGGAAAATCAACAGCTTTATAACATATAATTAAAAATTGTAACAACAGATTAATTATTATAGATTTTCATTGATAGTGGCAGCTTAGGAAACAATCATGAAAATATAGCTAGCTCGGCTTATACAGTGACATACTCGTATATATAAAATTTAAATTTCAAGCTGCATATTGCTATTATTGTTACAAGCTGTTATTGCTATGTTATAGCTGTTATTGCTACCGTTCAGAAAGTAACACCTGCTCAACCGCTGCTTGGTCGAATTGACACTTTTACAGAATAAGTCAAGTCAATTTATTGATATTGATTATAATGGTCACAGAATTCGCTCTATTACACAGGGCCCTTATAATGGTATTGTGAAGTGTCGCTATATTCGCCTACACTAGATACGCTCACCAAATAGTAGATTGTTATACAAGGGGCTAAAACGACCCATTGTAACGAGGTAGATTTTTACTCCCGAGCTTTAGCGAGGGAGTAAATAGAAACCGAGTTACAATGGGTTTTTAGCACCGTGTGTTACACTCTACTTTTCACTACGAGTGCGAGAAAATAAAATAATCCAATACAATAATTCAAAGTTTATTTAATTAAAAATGATATGTACAAATATTTAACGAGATGTTTGCAAAGAGAATGTAAATATATTCCAAACAGATCATTCTACTTTTGAATAAATACTGTTTCGTGTATGTAGGCTCTTTGGAAACAGATAAAAATTAAAAACAATAATGTCTTTTTCCCGTAGAGCTTAAAATGCTATTTTATCCCCGCTAAAGCGGGGATAAAATAGCTAAAGCGGGTAGTAAACTACGCTACAATGACGGACTTTTAGAGCAAGAGTAGTGAAAAAATTGTTTGTAGCCTAGAAAGTTAATAAGTTATAGTTATACAAAACCAGTACTAGTAAGTTTAAAGACAATACAAATGTTTAACTGGGTGGGTTATTTGACTGAATTTTTAGTTATATCTGTAATAGTTAATATATTATATTATATAAATAAGCGAAAGTAAAATAAAAAAGTCGGCCAAGTGCGAGTCGGACTCGTGCACGAAGGGTTCCTTACCATTATCTATAAAAACGGCAAAAAAAAAAATCACGTTTGTGGTATGGGAGCCCCCCTCAAATACAAATTTTATTTTCATTTAATTATCTATTTTTAAAGTGAATAATATAACTCAATATTCTGTGAATATTTCAAGTGTCTACCTGTTGCCGTTATCAATATCGAGCAAAAACGAGCAAAAAAATCACGTTTGTTGTATGGGAGCCCCCTTAAATATGTATTTTATTCTGTTTTTTATTATTTGTTGTTATAGCGGCTACAGTAATTATCACCATCATCTGTAAACATTTCAACTGTCTAGCTATCACGGTTCATGAGATACTGCCTGGTGACAGACGGACAGACAGAAAGCGGAGTCTTAGTAATAGGGTCCCATTTTACCCTTTGCGTACGGAACCCTAAAACCCACCGATATAGCACCGTACCCAGCATTGCCACAGTACAATTAATAGGACATTGTTGTCTATTCTAATATAATAATAATATTTTTTTGTATAACTAATCGGCCAAAAAGCTGATATTAAAAGCTAGCCTGTTCTCTTATGATAGCTTACATTGTAGTCTCATAACTAATTTGGATGGAAGCATGTTCCCACAGACTTTGTAGCAAATGCAAACTAAAATATGATTCATGGTTGAATTCATATAGGTACTTACATTTTAGCTTATAGGCTAGCTGACTCATTGACTAGATCTTTAATTTCAAGGATGTATACCGGTTTTCTAGATACCTAGAAGGTTTTGGCAGCCGATGTGGCAGTGTACTCATTATATATATCACTCATCTTATAATAGCCATTTGTATCCATATGGTTTTGAATTCCATAGTCAACATTCAACAACTAAGAACTCTAAAAATCGCCTTGTTCGTCCGTCCGTCTGCGGCTTAGATCAAGTACTCTTAATACTAAACATATTACGAGTTAAGTAGTTAGTATCTTCTAGAATCTAGACAATTTAGTGCGCTCCATGCATTGTGGGCCGCAGCGTCATGCGCTGGTGGCCAAGCGCAGGGCTGGTTTCTTCTAATTTTGATTGTGTATAAGAGAAACGTCGCGCGCTTTTTCATAAGAGCAAAAACAAAATGTTTTCTACCACTATACATTGTCCAATTTCGAAAATATTTTTGTCTGATGGAACCACAAAAAATATTGCTATTATTTAGGGATAGAAAACAGTTGTCTCCTGTAGGGCTGGTATGGAACGTACAAATAGTCTTTCCACCTCTTTATCCACCTTTAAGAGGAAATAAAGTAGGTATATACTGACATTGACAAGTGTTCTTCTACGCTAGGCCAGCTGTTGTATTAAAAACGCATAATGTAGGTACCTACTGGCGAAAATTGCCGCGACAACTATCATGGTCTAATGCCAATAATGGTCTAAAATGAAATCTATGTTTCTGATAATAACGTCACATTTGCTATGTATTTTATTTTGATCGTCAAAAGCCAGAATATTTCGTAATTTTTACCTTTGTTCGTAATGTTTCATTTATTGTACCGATATGTGCGATTAGGAATGAATTAATTACGATATTTATAGTGTCTTCGATGTGAGATGTAGGTAAGTTGGTAAGCATCCACTAATAATGGAATTCTTTCTGGAATTCACAAGTTCCGGCTTATTGAGTAATAATTTGTGTACGGTCTTCCATGCTGGACTGGGGAAAAAAGAAAAATATAGAACGTATCAGCTGCTTCTCTTCCCGGGCATACTGGAAAAGTCGGTTATGGGACTTCGTTCGACGTATAACTTGACTCGTTCACTAGTGTGAAGTGCATCATTATTCATTTTAATTGATTTAGTCTTGTCGTGTGTAGTAATTGAGATCTCATAGTATATTCGTTTATCATAGAGTGAAACATAAACCCATGTAAAATGGTTTTATTGGACAGGACATAATGCATTAAGTTAAAAATGTATATTTCTATAGCTTACAGTAGATGCTACCTGCCCGATAAATAAGAACATACATTACATCAAGCCGCGACAAAGTACCGGACTCGTTCCTGATAAATCCATAACGAGGTATCAAAAACACACGCTACTTTACAACCAACATACACGTTAACTCGGTAATATCAGCGAAGTAATTATGCTCTACCTGTTGTTGTAAGTTTTCTATGAAAATGTGATGACAGCGCCGCTATTCGATCCTGTACGGATTGTCTAAATAAGTTGGCAGGTACATAAATGGGACGTCGTAATCAGACTGCAACCTGCCACCGCTGGCTGCGTGTGCGCAAAAAGCCGCCGCCGCTGCCTGGTCGCGGGCGCTCCCACGCCGAGCTCTGGCCAAACGCGGTCGCTGACCCGTCGAGAGCCTTGCATTGATGCTAATTTGATGAATATTCGCCATTAATGGCTGCCCAGTTTCGCCAGATTAGACTCGCTTCTCGGCCACTCGTTTCCTCGCCACTTACCGACACTTGATGTCTACCGAAGTGGGTACAGGTTCTTTGTGACTTTATTTTTTAGATACGTAATATACATGTGAAATTTTTAACAACTTTTTGTAGCTTTTGTTTTTTTAATTAATGGGCTTGATCGCCATTTCACATTATGTGTATATGTTGAAGTTATCTAAGAGTTTGTAGGTACATTATATTTTTAGATGTACATATATTATTGGATATATTTTGGAAGCTTTAGATTAGTGGACCGGTGAGCTGTGAGGTTAGATTCAGATTCAGATTCTTTTATTGCATTTCCATAGTATATTACATAGGTGGTAAAACAAACTGTTCAAGTATCATATGGACCCTGTCGGGCGCAGCAATATTACAAGAGAGGAGGACCGCTATTTACAACAGATTCCGCGATTTATGCATTATAAAAGAGGAAACATTCAAGAATTCTAAAATAATACACATCAATTAAGATTTAAAAAAATAAAATAAAAATAGGTACAAATCATATGTCAACATTTAAATAAGAAGTCATAAGATAATGTCAAGTAAATACAGTCAAACAATTAATGGTTAATGTCATGTTTTTACGTTTTCTCTTTTTTTATACATTTAGTGTAAGTGTCATATTTACTATACATTTATTTTTTTGTCTTTCATGAACTCGTCAACTGTATAGTAAGCCTTGTTTATGAGAATTTGTTTGTTAAGAAGCTACTTAGTCTCGAGCACCGCCTTAAAGTAGCATGTCTGTCTATTTTCTACATGATTAATTTCGGGGAATGTGCGCAAGAGCTTCACGACATAATTCCAGCCTCCCCATTTCACTACAGGACTAGCAGAAAGTCTGCGAATTACCACCCATTTCTCGTTAAAATGTTTTTAATTACATCTATATTAAAATGCCAAAACTCCGCGATACCGATCCACATTCTTGTTGTATACTGCACAAGAATGGAATTCTTTGCCGCCATCACTGTTTCCTAAAACCTACAATCTTGGAATTTTCAAGGCTAGAGTGAATAGATATCTTCTAGATCGACAAGCTCCATTCTCTGCCACACCGTTGCTTAGCATCAAAGAAAATAAATTATGAAGTTACCGTTGCAGTCTACGATGGAGCGCTCTTGGCAAGAAGAGAGCGATTAACTAGTCAAACGAGGTGTTTAGAGACATCCAGACTGTGCCTTTTAATAAATATATAAATAAATTGATTACGAGTCTGTTACACTGTTTATGTGAAATGTCATTTGACTTTGTTTCGATGTGAAGACAAAGGTAAAATGGAGCATGCTTGCTCAGAAGATTTCACTTTTCGTCTGAAGGTCTTGTAACAAAGTTGCAGTTAGGGAATTCCAAGCCTTCGCAGTAAACTGTAAACTGTAGCAGTAGACTGTAAAAAACCTCCGAGTCGCTTTTTGCGAATATGAGCTACATCGACAGTTGAGTATTCTTTGACCAGCCATAAGTTTTTTTTTATACAAGTAGGGCTTGCGTTTGACCACAATCTCACATGTTTGGAAGTGACAATGAGGTCGAAGATGTAATAGTGTGCCTAGGAATTATATACTTATTTACTTTTTAGGGTTCCGTACCCAAAGGGTAAAAACGGGACCCTATTACTAAGACTTCGCTGTCTGTCTGTCTGTCTGTCTGTCTGTCTGTCTCCAGGCTGTATCTCATAAACCGTGATAGCTAGAAAGCTGAAATTTTCACAAATGATGTATTTCCGTTGCCGCTATAACAACAAATACTAAAAATAAAAAAAATAAAAATATTAAGAGGGGTCCCCATACAATAGACGTGGTTTTTTCGTATTTTTTTGCTCAATATTAAAAACGGTAACAGGTAGACGCTTCAAATTTTCACAGAATACTTACTTGTATATTACCTTTCAAAATAAATAATTAAATAACTATAAAGTAAATATTAAAGGGGGGCTCCCATACAACAAACGTAAATTTTAAGCAATTTTTACTCGATCTTAATTAACAGGTAGAAACTTGAATATTTGTAAGTAAATATTTAGAAATATATTAACTATAAAAATAAATACCTAATCTAATACATAAAAACTCACAAAATGAAAATAATCCGTGCATCTAAACGCGGTGCGAGCGCCGGTTTAGCGGGCTAGCGGGGGAGGTAACATCACGGAGCGAGCCATAGCCGCGCGTATTCGCGCGAGCGTCGTCATGCTGCCCGGATGTGTATCGAAAACCTACCTATAAGTTTGCAATTTACTACTTGGAATTTCGTTGATTTCTCGTTATTTTATAAACAGAACTAAACTTTGTAGTATTATAGACGATAGTACGGAACCCTTCGTGCGCGAGTCCGACTCGCACTTGACCGATTATTTCTTATTCAACTCGTTGTAGGGAAGACAGACCGGCAATGGAATGGAATGGAGGTGGAATGGTCTCCACAGACGCCGGTCTGTGGAGACCATTTTAGGTTCATTCAAGGTTTAGCACATACTGTGCTAAACCTTATTTGTCACAGAGTGTATAGATCGAAACATATATGTATTTCCCACGCTGTATTGGACTTTTACGTTGTAAAAAAAAATTGCGTAAAATATGACACCGACTTTAATTGTTTGTGTTGTGTAAAAAACACTACCTCTGCCTTTGTATGTGTTGTTGCATGTACTTATATCTATTATTGTACTGTAGGCATTTGCATAGCAAATGAATACCTGCTGGTAATTAAATAATGCGATTTCAGGTGAAAACGTGGATTGTCTTCATAATTTTGGGGGTGGCAAAATTTGTACTGTAAACAGCTACAATGTAGGGTAGACCAAAGGTTTTTTTTCCTTTTTAGATTCGAATTCTGTCAAATCAAATGTTTTACCTACTACCGTCTCACTATCACACAGCGTGCAATTACTATAGAGTCAAACGTAGTCATACCTATTGACGTTTCAAAAAAGAAAGCAATCAGAGCAAAAAAAAAACATTACTCGCACTACAAAGATCAAAAGTGACATAAAAATACAACAATACGAAAAAGTAGACGTTTTTTGTTTTAATCATCCTCACAAAGCCGAGGAGCAAACAATAATGTAGGCTGAATATATCAGACTATGTTAAAAGACGAATACATAATGAAATTACAGATTAACTCGAGATGAGTTCTCGGGAAATAATAAATAGTCTCAACTTACTCAATATTCTGTGATTTCTAATTTTGAGATTGATATTTTATTAATGGAATATGTAAAGTAATTTTGGGAATTTATTTGATGTTTTTCGAAACTTTGAATTGTTTCAACATATTGACAAATATTAAAAACGTGAAATTAATGCCGTGAAATTTTATAATTTTTAATTAGTGGGTTCATCCGTCCGCTACACAAAGCTCAAAGCTCTTAGTACTAGAAAGCTGCTTGTAGTATGGAAACTAGATGGCTAAACTCTCCCTTACCCTTTAGGTTTACCCTTGACTATCACTGGTGCATGAACCAACAATACTAAGTTCATTACATCCACCAGTTTTTTTTTATTTTTTTTTATCAGCCCTGTTTGTACAAACTATCCCACTGCTGGGAACGGACCATCTTCTCATTGTGAGCAGGGTTAGGCTATAGTCTGCCACGCTGGCCAAGTGCGGGTTGGCAGACTTCACACATCTTCAAGATCATTGAGAACTCTCAGACATGTAGGTTTCCTCACGATGTTTTCCTTCACCGTTTGAAGTTGGCGGCAATCAACAATACGCACATAACTTCGAAAAGACAGAGGTGCGTGCCGTGGGATTCGAACCCAGGGCCTGCGGATCGCAAGTCAGACGGTCTCACCACTAGGCTGCCGGAAACTTCCACCAGTTGATTGCATCGAAATATCAAGCCTTTTTTGGTAGCCAAAAATGCAGTAACAGTATAAAGAGTAAAAACTGGTAATCGTCGGAATATCGCGGTTGCAATTTTCGTCGGAGCTGATGCGATTTTTTGCGTCCGCCCAAAATGACGCCGGCTGAGGGCGAAATGTCGCAGTAATTGCACCTGGACAAGTCTGGAGGGACAAGTGGACACTTGAGTACACTTCCCGAAAAACTTTGGGACTGTTTCGTACTTTTCCGTCCCACTATGCGAGGGACGTAAGAAAATGAAGCTCTTCTCTTACGTTAGTCGCGTAACATAAATAATAACAACGATACTGGTGGTAAAACGTAAATAATATGAACTACACTTTTTTAAACTATCGGGAGCTCAAAATTAACGCGAACCACGGTAAATATCCCGTTAATAATAACAGTGTTTTAATATGAACTATATTGGTGGTAAAACGTAAATAATATTAACTATATTGGTGGTAAAACGTAAATAATATTAACTATATTGGTGGTAAAACTTAAATAATATTAACTATATTGGTGGTATAGCGTAAATAATATGAACGATATTAGTGGTAAAACGTAAATAATATGAACGATATTGCAGAATTTTGTAATTCTTCACTCTGGTATAAATATGGCTAAACGAAATACTACTTCACTCTGGTGACTGAATGAAATACGTTTTATGACTTAATGAAATACGTTTTTTTTTCTTCTCTTCATCTGAGGAATTTGGCGTCGCAAATTTGTGCAGTTGCCAGTGTCAAGTAACTTTTGGTGTGGTTGTAGTATACTTTATAAGGATCACGCATATAATTATCATGAAATGCATTGATGTGTGTCGATTTTTTTCGAAGGGTGGAATAATGCTTAGGTTTTTTGATCGATTTGATGTCGGAAAGTGAACCGCTGATAGCTAAGTCGGTTATATAATGGAAACTGAATTACCATATTTATTATCCCAAATAATATAATGACATGACGTAGGATAGCGAATGGAGAAAATATATATACTTTACTGATTCCAACTGAGTGGTATAAGGGTAGGGAGATGAAGATCATCCAATGGAATAACCTATCAAAGGGTTCAGGTTCTACTAATAATTTGCTTGATCCATCCCTTGCCAGTTCGCCAGCACTTGTTTTCCCTTCACCCCAACACGATAGGACATCCAGACTAGCCTCAGGCTTTCGTCTCTCTAAAATTTAACTAGGGCATTCACACAATCCAAGACCAACCCAAAACTAATATTACAGAAAAGAGCAGCGAGAACTATTTCACTGAGCTAGTGGACCAAAAACTTATAAACATGCCCATTAACATTAGCACGCATTGCACTCCTTTGTAAGATCTGTAAACCCGTATTACCTCATCAGTTCTCTAAAAACTGAGCTCCCGAAACACTCTCATTATAAGTTCCCTCGATACGTGATCGCATTCACAAATCCAGACTAACTGGATTTAATGATGCGAAGTCTTTTCAGCCTTTCAAATTCAAATTAAAAGGTAACGTTGAAGGGAGGCATGAGCATGAGGCTACAAAGACGTACAAGATTTTTTTTTATAAAATAGCTGATGGTCCCAATATTTTATCTTTATATATTCTTATATTTTTTTTTTATATTCTTACTTGTCTTATAATGTTAACAGCAATGGTGGACCATTGATCAAAAATCTCATTTTTAGGGTTCTATACCTCAAAAGGAAAAAAACGGAACCCTATCACTTTGTTGTCCGTCTGTCAAAATTTGTCAAAACCGAGTTAAAATAACTTATATATTGTAAGTATTGTGTATTGTAAATGTGTAGTCTCTTAAAGCTATAGCTGTGTAAAAATCAAACATCTCGGTTATTGTAAAAAAAAAGTTACAGCTGTATAAGTCGTAAAAACCCGCATATTTCGACACTCATAAAGGAATCAAAACCAATAGGGCACTTTACGTTGGCCTAGAAGTATGAAATTTGGCAAGAAGTAAAACTTGGCGTTTTGAACACTCACTTCATCGCAACTGCAGAGCAGTGTCTACACCTTATATTTCAATTGTTTGATAGATAGTGACATGAGCGGTGATGAGTTTTGGCGACTGTTTTTAACCGACTTCAAAATAATAAATACTATTAAAAATGAACACATAAAAGTAATTTAAAAAAATTAAACAGACTTCAAACTGAAACCGAAAAGAAAGAAATAACTCGAAGAAAATCAAAACTGGGCGTCTACCTAAGTAGGTACCAACTATTTTTGAGGTCTATTTAATTATTGTCTTATAGGAAACATAAATGAAAAAATACGAAACTAAAATAGGGTCCTTATACAAGGAATGAGGGTCCAATATTTAAAGTAAGTTATCTGTATCATGTGGGGTATCATACTAAATCCATATATGGATAACCTCGGTGAGTGAATCTAACTCGCATTTGTGCGGTTTTAGATCTATTTATAATAGGAAATATTTTCTCGGGTGAATATGTATGAACTACTTATAAACGTAACATATACTTATATGCATACACCCGAAGAACGTTTTCCTTCTTGCGCAGTCGGTTAAAAAGTTAAGACTAACTGCATGTACCTAATATCTTAGAAGCATAAAGCCTAAGAGCTTTTAACAGACTTGCCAGAACCACGAACGTCATTACCCTCGTCGAGTAAACTAAAGCCAGTTGTAACAGCAACGTCGGTGCACCGAGCGGGCAGCTAGCCAACAGTTGTCTACTACAAATCCTACAAGTGGCCAATAAATTTAGCGCAAATTATCGTTGAAGCTACAGTGTAAGCTGCTTATTTTAACCGACTTTCAAAAAAGAAGGATTCAATTCGACTGTAAGTTTGTTACGAAATTACTCCGACAATTATGAATTGTTATTGATGATTCTTTTTGTTTGGTAGGTAATCCTTCAAAGATACATTTACATACATTATACATTTTATCAAAATCGGTTGAGTACTTTGATTTTTATAACAACATTTCATAACACTGTAAAGTGCCATCCAAGTGTAAGAATTGTGTATTTTAAAGTCGATTTTTTCAGTTATTTTTTTAACTATAATGATTATAAATTCTATAAGTAAGCGATTCTCAGAAAGCACGGGTGAAATGCGACACACACACGTATGACTGGCTGACTATGACTAATCCAATGACTCTTTTTGATCGCTACGCGGGTAAAACTGTATGACACAACTAGTTACATTCGACTGCCCAAGACGTTGGTCAACTTTATTAAAATATTTTTAGAATGCTCGTTTCAAAATATACTTCCAAACAATACAGCATGATAGTTTTAACAAGTGGTTTAGACCAGCGTGTGCCGATCCGGAGTAAAGAGGCGCAGCGGCGGTCGAGTCAATATTGACCGGCGGCGGCGCGGGGAGCGCGCGCGCCTCGCCGGAAACGCAGCTGATCACATACGCCGCAACAACACATACAGCGGGATGCCTGACTATGACTAGGACTTGACGCTTTTGGCGAATGTACAATGACTTAAGGTGGCGTGTCTCTCGCATCACAATATTTTAACACATATAAAATCACTGAGCTATTAGGAAAGTGGGAGACAGAATTGTTTTTTTTAGACATTAGAAATATAAAAAAAAAAGTTTAATTCGGATATCACTTATACTAGCGACGGAGTAGTGAAAAAACATATATTTTCCTCCTTCTCAGCGAATTTAAAACATGTTGCTTCTACTAATAACTGCAGGCTAATCAATTTTTACAGCGATGCAAAGTTGGCTCGCGCTTGTTTTTATCTTGCTTTTTCTGCAATAAAGAGAGTGACACAAAAGTTGAAGAGACTGTTAAAAGTATTTTTAGGCATACGATATCCGGAGAATAAAGTCACTGTTATTTATTTATCAAAACTAATTCAGTACTTGGGGAGATTAGAGGAAACACGTGACTTACAAACATACATACATGCATAGCAGAAATAGAAACTCTCTTTTGTGTAGCAAAATAAAACAACAACTAATAACTAATAATATACTTCTGGTATTCCATAAAATATTTTATGCAGTTTCTTACCAACATGTTCACTTGACAGGATAATTACAATAATTGACACGGAAACAGCCTATATATGACTGCACGGAGCTTTCCTACATCGTCAACACTAGGAGGTAAATGCACCCGCATGGAGTCGATTCATGCTTGTACATGGTGTTACAGAAAATGCTTTAAATAGGAGATAAAAAATGTGTTTTAGCTCACAACACAAAGAGAAGGGTATTATAAGTTTGACGTGTGTATCTGTGTGTCTGTCTGTCCGTGGCTTAATTCAAAGAGACTAGAAATCACTATAAACCTTAGTAAGCTTAGTATAAGTATACATATACCTATATTTATCACGCCGACAAAGTAGTATAGTAAATAAAATAAATATCTTGATGAAAAAAAAATGTTTAGGGAATACACGGGAATCGGGGTGATTTTTTTGGTAACCCTATGACGTATTATTGGATAGGTAATCAAAATTTATTGTAGATTTGGGAAAACCATTTTTACCATTTTAGTTTTCGAATCAGATTGCAAAATAATTATAATTTTAGCCCTCCTCTCTCTGCTAGCTAAATGTTTGGTGTTGAATATTTAAAAAGAATCACGGCAAAATCATACATATATAACAAACTCACTATCACTATCTAAAACTATCACAGCTAAGTAGGTTTTATAAGTTAACAAGTTATAGACAACCAAATGATAAAATGTGCTTGGGGACGCACATTTCATATAAATTTAACCAACAGGATACGCACTTTTGGCATCGCCAAAAATTCAGAACACAATGTGCAATTTTTATACATTTATTCCATTCCATACATCATTCAAATAAATCAATAATTATCAACTGCAATCCAATACTCCATCAATCGATTATTTATAATTTATATCGTAATATTGTTCCAAATCAGGCAGTTTTCATCGCCGTGAGGCTTATCGACATCTTGCTACTTTTTCCACAATGGCGGGAATGGCGTTCACAACGTGTCCAACCATAGCCCTCGTGATTTTCCGGAAGTGATATTGGAACATTAATACAATTCTAGAAAGTCAATAAGTTATTCGTATGTTAAAAGAAAACATTATTTATAAAACAAATTGTGCGCTAAGCATTATTACAAATTTAACGATATTTTACAAATAAAAATACGTGAGACAAGATACTAAATAATTATAACTGAATCATATTTTACTCGAATAAGGAAGTTAACAGTCTAGTATATGCTTGCAATCGTCTATAACCTAACAGCACTTGGCCAATTATTTTGTTTCAAAGTTGATCGAAATGTTATTATGTATAATCCAAGAAAATCTTTCCTGTCGCTTTTATATTGGTTTTGTTTAAGTTATGAAATTATACTGCTTACAGACCTATAGATTGTTGGCGCCAGCATTTCATTTTAAAACTAGAAGTTACTGCACACCCTGTATACTTACTCCAGTATCTAGCGAGTTCAAACGTTACTGACTCGTTAGCGAGTGTGTCACTGCTGGTGACACCTGTCGCCCTCCTGTTTCGACACTTCGCTTCGCTCGGTGACAATTTTTACCATGTTGTTACTTACGAAATATTCTTGAACTAAATACAACGCTTAGTTGTTCAGAAACTATTTGTTTTTCTAAATTCACTCCGTCCGGTGTGTTGGTGGGTCACAGATATGTGAACGCTTAATAGGAAATTAGGAACCCTTAACATTTTGAGAGCTGAGGGCACACAGCTAATAGGTGAAATATTTCAAAACTACAATTATTATCAAGCGTGCGCTAAAATGTGGCAAATGCTCGATCATTCCATATGCTCGATCATTCCCATTGTTCCCCACTTCCACGTCCCCCACTGGTGGACAGCGACACGTATTTTAAAACTTGTGCTGCTGTTCACCAGTGGGGGACAACGTCACAAATTTCTAGATTGTGCTCGTTGTCCTTCATTGGTGTATAGTGACACACATTTTTGTAAATCGTTGTCATTGTTCATCACTGGTGGACAGTGACACATTTTGAATAAATTTTCATTGCTCGCTTCCAGACTTCCAGAGTGAGTCTTTCTCGATTAAAATAATGACTTTAAATCACATGTGAAGCGGTTTCTTCCAGACAAGCGTGCTTCATCGTAAACCGTAACGTCGATTACTTGACTTTAGGTGAGTTAGCGGTCAGCTGGTCGTCTGTCAACGAATAGTCCGAGCTTTAGCGAGGGAGTAAATAGAAACAGAGTTACAATGGGTTTTAGCGCCGTGTGTTACACTCTACTTTTCACTACGATTGCGAGAAAATAAAATAATCCAATACAATAATTCAAAGTTTATTTTATTAAAAGTGTTATGTATAATTTGTACAATTCTGGATATTTAACGAGATGTTTGCAAAGAGAATGTAAATATATTCCAAAGAGATTATTCTACTTTTGAATAAAGACTGTTTCGTATATGTAGGCTCTTTGGTAACAGATAAAAATTAAAAAAAAAATACTTTTTCCCCTAGAGCTTGCGCTCACGCTATGCATGATATGCATGATATTACGCGAGAAACGTGCGTTTCATGTGCTAAGCTTTTTAATTAGGCTAATCGTGCATTTATCAGCATCGGACGCATTGGATGGATTAGTTTTCAACTGATTCCACAAAGGGAGGTTCATTGAGATGATTCATGAAGAGATTCATGAGTTCATAAGGTAGATTTTGTGAATAACACTCGAGTTTCAAATATGATTGAATATTTGCTGTGAGTCTTTGGCTTGCTCTTGTCTTTATATACATAGTAGCATTACATATCATCAAAAGTAGATAACTCTGTCTGTCTCTCTTTGTTACCTTCTCACGACCATACAGCTAAGCTGATTGTTATGAAATTTGATATAGAGATAGCTGAGAACATGGAGACGGACATAGGCTACATTTCAACGTCATCATCATCGTTTACCATCGTTTTTCATCACTACGTGGATGAACCCGCGGGGATCAGCTAGTCTCATAATAAATATTTATTTCCAGCCTAAAAAGTCTAGTACTTAGATGATTCGTTATCTAATAAATATTGGCCCTAAGTTAGTTTAGAAGTATAAGACTACGTGAACTGTCTCCAGAGAGCCGATAGCCTTTACGTCCGGTTGGACGTGTGTTCACCGCTCTATAAATCGATAAGCTCTACAGCGTCTCTGGGGATTGCTTTGTAGGTTTCTAAATTACATATATAGGTGAGTTCGTGGAAGCGAGGCTGTCGGAGACGTGCAAAACTTCGTCCTCTTGTCCATAACCGTCACGATGTGTACGCTCTACCTCTATAATGCCCTAAGAAACTTTTTTATCGTACCAATTTTTTGTGACAAAATAAATATTTTTCCGGCAGCCTAGTAAGTTTCCGGCAGCCTAGTCGGGAGACCGTCTGACTTGCGATCCGCAGGTCCTGGGTTCGAATCCCACGGCACGCACCTCTGTCTTTTCGAAGTTATGTGCGTATTGTTGATTGCCGCCAACTTCAAACGGTGAAGGAAAACATCGTGAGGAAACCTACATGTCTGAGAGTTCTCAATGATCTTGAAGATGTGTGAAGTCTACCAACCCGCACTTGGCCAGCGTGGCAGACTATGGCCTAACCCTTCTCACAATGAGAAGATGGCCTGTTCCCAGCAGTGGGACAGTTTGTACAAACAGGGCTGATAAAAAATAAATAAAAAAAAACCGAAACTAGTACCTTTATTAACCTTTATCTATGACTTTATTATTATATCGATACCATATTCTTGACTCATATACAAATTATTTGAAGGCGTATGATCTTCTGCGAGCTTATATTAACACAACGTGCCTTATTTGAAAAATTTTACTTACTGTGAAGTATCTATAAAGGCTAATAAAGGATTATTCGGAGTTACGCTGCAGACTGCAAGCTGTAAGTGCGGCTGCCTATCAGCCGCGGCACATTGCTGCCGCTACCGGCATATAAATACATATAGGTAACAGCGCCGTTGCAACAAGTGCGCCAAATGCAACGGCCATTTTTAGCCTGGGCTGCAAGTCTGGACTTTTCGTATCGATCGAGCTCGGTTGTAACGTGTGAAGTGGATGAATACAGCCAGTATGGGCACAATCAGATAAGTACATTTTACCCTACATTTAACCATAGATAATTCAATGTTATGTTTTTTTTATCAGTACCACTGCTGGGAACGGGCCATCTTCTCATTGTGATAAGGGTTAGGCCATAGTCTGCCACGCTGGCCAAGTGCGGGTTGGCAGACTTTACACATCTTCAAGATCATTGAGAACTCTCAGACATGTAGGTTTTCTCACGATGTTTCCTTCACCGTTTGAAGTTGGCGGCAATCAACAATACGCACATAACTTTGAAAAGACAGAGGTGCGTGCCGTGGGATTCGAACCCAGGACCTGCGGATCGCAAGTCAGACGGTCTCACCACTAGGCTGCCGGAAACTTTCGGAAATGTTATGTATAGATATATTCATTTGCGGCGCCCTAACATGGTCGTGTACTTAGTTTGTAAGCTATGTATAAGTGCAATAAATAAATAAATAAAATAAAGAGTAAGTTTATTTATTTATTTATTGCACATTGTACAGTTCTTACAATTAGTACTTAAACTAAAAATTGTATACAGTACAAGAACCCCGTAGGGGCGCTGCAATGTAGTGAGCCTTAGTTGTTCATCGAAGACCATTAGTCGATTTATATCAGTTTTATTTGTTTATGTTTGTCATAGAGATGCATAGAGAGGTTGTTTGAATTAGCGTGTCGTTCGTATTGATAGTATCATAAAAGTCCAGACTTGCAGCTCTGCTTTGTCTGTAGTTGCAATCTGCGGTGTAGGTCGGAATAACACCTTTATCCTTTATATATATATACGCATATTTTCTCGCAAAAACGTACACTCAAGATCCTACTATCATTTATATTATATTATGCTATATATGCGGTTTTGATTAGCAGAGTGCTTCGAAGCTACAAATATTTAGGTACGTTCTACTTGTCCGTATTCGATTGTCCCAAGAGGTTAATATTCTTTGGGTATATTTATGCTCATAATATTATGTATATCTACGAATGTATATTCATTTTTATATTACCTCTAAATTAACCGTTTTTGTGTATGGTGTCGTTAGATTTGCCTCTAGGTACATCTTGATCGTCATAAAATACGTTTTGCAGTTGGATATTTATTTTTTCTTTAAAGATTATACTTAAAGATTAGGTAGAAGGTTAAATAAAACACAAGAGTTCTTAGACTATATAACTATACTTAAATAACAAAACGCGTGCGCTTGGCGGTGGCGTGGCGGTGAGATCACTGTTGCTGCGGCGACGCGAGGACGCAGCGACCTTGCAGTATTTCGCGCTTTTCACGCTTCGCTCGCGCCAGAGCGGGCTAACCTAGAGCAATTCATACTCTCTCTGTCACCATCACTCCTACGTCGAAGTGACAAAGAGAATATTGATTGCGTGAGAACAGCGGGCGTGCTCCGCTTGCATGGATCGACGATCACTGCTGTTGGGGCGGCGCGAGGCGCGCGGCGAGTTGCAATATATCGCGCTTCTCCTTGGGGAAGCGTAACTCCCGAGCGGCGAGCCGGGCTGCGCGGAGTTCACGCTCTGCTCGCGCTAGTTCCGCTTGGATCAGACCTAAAGAAAATAATAAAAAATTGTATTAACCTTATGATATATTTTTAATTTTTATAAAGTCTTGATAAACTAATGATGATTTGTCTAGGTATCTTGAGTTAAGAAAGAGGGAGCGACTACGATATTATTTAATATCAGATGAGCAGCTGTAGTCATATGCCTGCATGTCGCTGTCGACCATAAATAACACAAAGATCCGAATAACCCCCTGCCTACATTAGTCATAATTGTAAATTAACTTTTACAGAAATAATGACCTACGAAAACGAAACATTAAGTGAGCATTTTACACGCTCCCATAAACTTTTCTCTATTTTACAGCTTATTCATACGTTATCTACATTGTTAGTATGTCTATTACAAACTAACTGATTTTGAACAGGCTGAACTGATTTTGATGAAACATGGCTAAGGACACACTCGATGAAATCCTCTTTCCAACAAAAAAAAACTACATCTAAATCGTTTGAGAACTACGAGTACGATACCATAGACAGACACGCAGATACACACGCCAAACTCATAACACCCCTCATTTTGGGTCGGAGTTTAGACGATTTAACTATACTAAACATTTATAATAAACATAATATAGTGGCTTACTCGCTCCCGCGCCTGCGTCTCGCTCCCTCGTAGCCCACTCGCGTGCCATCTGCTCCCGCATGGCGTCGTCGAGCGCGCGCGCCGAGTAGTGCGCGACGACCTCTTGCCGCGAGCACTGGCGCTCGCGCATCGCACGCAGCGACCCGTTCCAGTGGAGCAGCTGGAACACCGTCATCAGTTCTTGGAACTCGAGCATCGTGCGACCCTTGTTCGCTTCTAGCATAAACCTGGAGGAAACGTTTCATCAGTCAGCGCATTCTTAATTTTCATATGAAGAAAACAATTCGCTAAGAACGTGTCGAAACACGAATATGTTTGGGTTTCAATACCATAGTCCAAAATTCATAGTCATAGTGCCATAGCCTATTTGGTGGAAATTATTAGCTTATGTCAATTTTCAGAATAAAATTCAAATTCAATTTATTTCAGGTTTCATTTGACTCATACACAGAAATTAAGTATAAGTACATAAGATTATATAGAATGAAATTTGAGCTACAACGTCTTAAATGTTGTACGACATAATCTGATTTCAGGATTAATTATGTTTTATGAAAAACTAAACCGTATAAACATGAAAAGCTATATATTTCCAATGTAATTTCTGTTTCAATCTCGCAGAGAGACCCCAAGCATAGACCTCTCCATAGCTCGTTGCGTTGTTCGTGGAGCTGGACTCCACGACTCCAGTGCACCGGTAAGCGCAGCCTAGGAAAACCAGTCACGAGATGGACAAATAATCTCATGCAAGTGGCAAAAAGACGCTAGATGCAAGCCGCTTCCAATCGTGTTTTTTGGGAAATCTATTTGGGAGGCTTAGGTATGTCTAGTAGTGGACTTCTTATGGCTGAGATGATGATGATGAATATCTGTTAGTTTTCCGGTGCACTAACCTAAACGCAGCGATCCCCGCGCTGGGGTCCTGGTGCGAGCTGGCGTCGCCGGCGAAGGAGGCGCGCGCCTCCGCCACCGCCTTCTCTATGAAGAGGTCGGAGATGCGCCGCGACTCATGCTCGTTGAACACGCTGTTCATGAGAGCTATCTTGGCGGCGCTGCGGCGGGCCTCCGCTTTTGTCGGACAGTTCTGGACGAAGAAAAACAAATGTTAAGGTAATCAATGGAATCTGAAATGAAATGGTATGAAGTAAATGGGAAGACTAGTCTAGTCAAAAGTACTAGGCCAACTTTTACACATCACAGCCCACTACACTATTCACTACACTACTCACTACACAATGTTTTAAAATTATTAAAAATATAAGAACAACATCAATTACAAAAATATTGAAATTAGTTCCCTAAAATAGTTCAAAATAAAAGCATAACATAATTAAACAACACTTCCTAAATATGTACTTTACATAACCCCATTTACTTGAACTATATTATATTTTTTTCAGTTATTTTGTTATAAAAGCCAAAGATTATAAAATGTATATAGGACCACCTCTGAGGTATTGCCTATCAAACAAAAAAGAATCATCAAAATTGTTGGAGTAATCATCAATCAATCATATTGGAGTAGTCATCATAATTGGTGGAGTAATCATCAATCAATCATATTGGAGTAGTCATCATAATTGGTGGAGTAATCATCAATCAATCATATTGGAGTAGTCATCATAATTGGTGGAGTAATCATCAATTAATCATATTGGAGTAGTCATCATAATTAGTGGAGTAGTCATCAATCAATCATATTGGAGTAGTCATCATAATTGGTGAAGTAATCATCAATCAATCATATTGGAGTAGTCATCATAATTGGTGGAGTAATCATCAATCAATCATATTGGAGTAGTCATCATAATTGGTGGAGTAATCATCAATCAATCATATTGGAGTAGTCATCATAATTGGTGTAGTAATCGAATAACAACAAAAAACATACAGTCAACTTAAGAACCTCCTTCTTTTTGGAAGTCTGTTACAAAAATCTACCTATATTTCAGTTAAGGTTCAAGAACTGGCTTATCAGGTGGGCGTTTTGTTACTTCGAAAAGGAGTTTCTGGTATTTACCTGTAAGGCTATGTAATAATAAATTTAAAATTAATAATTAAATCAATTTTTGTTAAGTAATTTTTTTATTTCAGTTGCAATGAGTATTATTGAGTTTTTATTTCACATATTATAATTGTTTTTATATCTATGACGTACCTAATGATATAATAACAATGCCTAGTCTGAAGATCATAAAAAGCTAAAAAACATCGCAGAAAAATTAAATGTACAGCATGAGAATGCTGTAATGTTACCATGTATCATTTCTTAACGTGCATCTCAAAACCTATGCTTTTATCAGTAACGAAAATTATAAATGAAACTGATCTTAAAAAAATACCATAATAATTTTTAAATCAGGTCATTTATATGCTTGAGCCATTCTCGCCCGCTACGAACTCAAATTCGCACAAGGAAATGAAAAACAAATGTGATTTCGTTCATTTACATTTTCATGAAATTCCTTTAAAGCTACCCGTGGTCTGAATTCAGCCGTTCACTCATTCCAATTCATAAAGCAACAGTGTCTGTTTTTCTTTCAAACAAAAAGGAAAGTTTATCGGCGAAGTTCGGAAACGGGCGCAATGTAACGAAGACTGATTACGTACGTTTACACCATAGACAAAAAATAGCACACCCTACTGTCTATGGTTTACTCAAACAGAGATATCATGGTCCTTATTATGTATGACCATCAGCCGCATTTCGTGAACGTGACGTGGGTGCGTTGACAATTAAAATTGTACTTTAAGTTTAAATATCTAAAGTATAATTTTCATTGTCACATACCTACATCAATTTCACGTATCGCGGTCGATGGTCATACGGAATAAGGGTCCTGTTTGATGTCTAATCTGTCCCGTGAACATAATCTGCCAGGGCCGCAGTAAGGGACATTACTAATTAGAAGCTTTGAAAATAAGCCTTTTCATAGAACAGTGCCTAGCAGTTGAATCCAGAGTAAGCGATGGATTCTACATCTATTTTGAGACTACACTTGTGTTTTTTATGAGTGAAGAGAGTGGCGCTTGGAATGCATATTATAGCAAAGGATAGAGGCACAAGACAAAACTCGACAAACAGACCGTCTTGAGTAGTTGGGGTGCACCTAACTTCAATACTCTGGGGCTTACTTCGACTCTAAACTGGCTAGTACAGAATTCAAGGCCCTTTTGCTGGCTAGCAAAAAAACTCGGCATCAATAACGTTGGCGATATTTCACACTACACCGGGACAATTACTTCGTCTATATTGGTCAAGCACAAGTGAAGATTATTAATTAGTTTCCATAATGCCGTCTCAGATCGCCATAAGAACTTCACGACCATGTTCCGCTCAACCTATTACACAAAATTACAAGCAGAAAATCGTCAAACTACTAATTTTCATTGAAATTTTCTACGACATTTTGTTGCAGTTCATAAAACACACCTACAAGCCAAATTTCGTTTACATATTGCTAATTAATATTAAATTAATAATATTAATTAAGGACATTTTCGCACAACACTATCTAGCCCCAAACTAAGCAAAGCTTATACTATGGGAACCAGGTGGCTGATACATATATACTATTTTTTTGTAAGTACATACATATGATACATATAAACACCCAGACACAGAACAAACATCCATCAGATAAATGTTTGCCCTGGGTGGGGATCGAACCCACGACCTACACTACAGCTCAGAGGCAGACGTTCTACCATGAGTCCTGTCAGAAGATGAATAGTCTCTAAGTATTGGCTATGACATACGAACAGAGAGAGATAGTGAATTTGTTAGGTTTGCTCGTAGCAACGGAACCCTAAAAAAAAAGGGATTAATAAATAATTTTTAAAAAAACCGACTTCAAACGCAACTTACAAAATCCTTCACGATTGTAAACTTTTTAAAGAGACCTCTCTTCACCCACTCTTTTGTTTCTTTTGTCAAGAATGCAATGACAAATGTCATTGAATGTCAAATGCTCGTGTGCGAAGATTAGAAAATGTGCTGATGTTTATACGATAATCCTTAATATTTGACACTCTTGCAAAGAAAAACGTGTAGGTAGGAACTCTGCGATTCTATAATCTGACGCACTTACTCAGGAATACAATGAAAATATTTTCATTTTTAGAGATTATTTAAAAAGTAATAAAGCGATGTTTACAAAATAAAATTTATGGGACCAACTTGGGAGCTTTCTCTATACACCAATTCAGGAAACACAAAAATTGGTTCTCGATTGACGGAGTAATTCGTGTACATACATAAAAAATATATACGGTACGAATTGATAGCCTCCTCCTTTTTCGATGTCGGTTAAAAAGAAACGCAGAGGACACAAAGTTCATGGTATCTAAATCTCTAACTCCACTAATCTCTCGTAAAATTTAAGGCCCCTTAGAGACGTCCTAATCGTCTGCCCCATCTCCCCCTAGTTCCGCCTCTGACCATATCTCCGTGTATATTAGCCATGTTGAATAGAGTGGAAACTAATACGTATCTAGGGGCACGTGCGTAAAATACCGAAATAGGACCAACTGAAGCACCTTCCATTATGATGGAAATATCCTCGGTTATGGGAGATAGGGACAAGGGGACACGGGATCCAGTCATTGGACTAGTTTGTGTGTTGTAACTAGAAATGTTTACCTCTTTTGTGTTGATACAGGTAAATGTTGCTAGATATGGATTTATATGTAAGTAGTTATGGAAAATCGTTACTTTATACTTACGTTTTACTTTGATGAAATAAAATTTAATAGATTTGACAAAAAAAAATTAGATTAAGGCTGGTTAAAAAAAACTTTAAAACTATTAAAATTGTTGTCATCGAGTTTTGCAATAAAATTATTTGTATTTGTATTTAGAGAACCCTGAATTATTTCTCTTTCTAGCAGAAAAATTTTAGATAACGTTTATACAAATTAAAATAATAGCTTGAATTGTATATATACAAAATATACCGTATATTTTGTATATATACAAGACAAGCTATTATTTTAATTTGCTTCGAGTAATCTACCTTTCGTCGGTTATAATGTCGTTTGAATAAGTAAATATTCTTTTTTAACCGACTTCGAAAAAGGAGGAGGTTATCAGTTCGTACCGTATATTTTTTTTTATGTATGTACTCGAATTACTCCGTCATTCTAGAACCAATTTTTGTGTTTCCTGAATTGATGTATACAGAAAGCTCCCAAGTTGGTCCCATAATTATTTTGTATACATCGCTTTATTACTTTTTGAATAATCTCTAAAAATTAAAATATTTTCATCCTGAGTAAGTACGTCACATTATAGAATCGCAGAGTTCCACCTACACGTTTTTCTTTGCAAGAGTGTCAAATATTAAGGATTATCGTATAAACATCTGCACATTTTCTTATCTTCAAACACGAGTATTTGACATTCAATGACATTTGCCATTGCATTCTTGACAAAAGAAATAAAAGAGCGGATGAAGAGAGGTATCTTTAAAAAGTTTACAATCGTGAAGGATTTAGTAAGTTGCGTTTGAAGTCGGTTTTTTAATAGAAAAATTATTTATTTGTTGTGTCATCGATACCAATTTCGTTTAAGAAATTCGTACAAAGCATTTTCTTCTTATTGTAATTTTATGGTGTGTACAATCCATCTGATAAAGATACAGAAATGTATAAATTACACCAAAAATAAATTTCAGAACAACTTGAATGAATGAAAACATTTCTTCTCTTTGTAACTAAAATACTTTTTGTGTTGGGAAATATTTCATCAAAAGTAAATAGCGCAGAAGAGTGAACCTTTGATTATGAATTGATCCTCAGTCAATGTGACATCGAATTTCTGCCCCCCCCCCCCCCCCCCCTCTCGCGTCTTTCCCTCCGGTTTGATAACATCGGGCTCTCGGCTCGGAAGATAAATGTGCAGAGAAACAGGTCGAGCGGGCGAACTTCAACTTAAGATTTTGGTTTGGCATTTTGATACTGTATGCCAAAAATGGCAAATTTGTATACAACAACGGTAATTTCTTGAAACTTGAACATACCAATTGTACCTCCCATCTCATGGATCTTATATATACTATACTTTGAATAAAGATATGCAGAATCTTGCCTTCAGTATTGATAGAGGTTGAAATATTACGTCCCAAATAAACTTTGTTCCAAATAAGTTGCCGATTAGAAACCATAAAAAAAAGATCAGACGAACTGGCTAACAATCATAAAATGTCTTATAATTATAGGTACCTATAATCATGTAATCATTATGGGCCTTACCGAAAAACGTTACTTAACTTTAACCAACGTCTTAAGTTCTCTGTCTTCTTTCCGCCAGTGTCATTACGTGTCAGCCAGAAATCGACAAAATATATTAAGCATTTCTTAAAGTTAAACAACGTTTTTCGATAAGGTAGTATTAGTGCAAATGTAGTCAACCATTGTTAAGACTTAGAAGACGTCAGGAGCTTTCTCTCTGCATACATAATATTTCTTTTCTGTGTTTTCAGTTAGAATCTGTCGAAGGTACGGAATATAATGTCACTCAAGCGGTAGCCCGCAGTACTTGTACGTGACCTCGCCTTGGAAATTTACTCGCATTTGTCCCGAAAACGTGACAGCGTGACGCGAGGGTACAAACGTATATGCCATGTTCCCTTCAGGTTTACCTGCATAACTCTATCAATGGTAATACTTACTTTCTTTCTGATACATTTTTTGTTGACATGTCTAGAATTATCAGATTTTTATTATGGAGACACCTGCGGTAGCTCACAACTAGTTGTGATTCGGACCTCGAAGATAAGTAGCCGAATAAGCAATTACGTATTTTAATTTTTATATCATTATACCACCTACGAGCGATCGAAGCGAATGTATGATAAGGTATCATCATCATCATCATCTCAGCCATAAGAAGTCCACTGTTGGACATAGGCCTCCCCCATGGATTTCCAAAAAGACCGATTGGAAGCGGCTTGCATCCAGCGTCTTCCCGCCACTTGTATGAGGTCGTCTGTCCATCTCGTGGCTGGTCTTCCTACGCTGCGCTTGCCGCATAAGGTAAGGTAAGGTAAGGTATATGATAAGGTATGAAACAATAGAAATCCGAGTTTCGCGCCATCTAGCGAGCATACATTGAACCACTGTTTTGTCTACTGATGATCTTCTAAAATTCTACTGTTCACGAATTTCTCAGCAAAATATGACATTGACTGTATGTAAGTAAATAATTAATTTAAAATTAAATTCTTTATAATAATAATTTGCCAACTGGCAAAAATATAATAAAAAATAACTAAATGAATATCGTACAAGTAACGTCACATATTGCTTACGTCTACTAAAACCGAGATCAAAATTGTTTAAATGTAAACACTTTAAAAGCAAGTAAACACTTTATAACAAAAAAAAGTTTGTAAATATTATCAAACACACAAACTCACACGCTTAAAATAAATAAATACCTTTGTTGCTGGAGATTACAAAATATTTATGAAAGTTACATACAAACACGTAAAAGTACATAATAGACTCATTTTAATAAACTGTAATAACGTTGCGTATTTTCGTCACGTATTCTAAAGTATCCCAGCCACGTGCGTTATGTAGAACCTCTCGCGTCTAATGCCCTGTTCAAGTGTTATTTTTTATTACGAATTCTTTACCTCTGTGGGGAAGGAAAGCATTGTATTTTCTTGTTCGTGATGGCAGGAAATGATTTTTACCCGACACTTTTATAATCTATCAAAAACCAAATCAATTTGTAAAGTGGAGATCGCATTAAATACAATTTGGGGTACATTCTGGATTTATGAAAAGCCGTTTGATTGTGAAAAGCGCTTTTCTAATAATACTTAAGATTTGGATGAAATTGTGACAAATTTAGTTCAAAACACCAATTCTTCTATTTATATAACAATTTTCTTTGTTGTTTTTTACGTAGTTATAAACCATATTTTTACTGGACTATTACTATTGGGTTTTCATATCTGTCTATTGGTTTGTCTTTACATTATCAGTCTTACTTAAAAACGCAAGTTAAAATCTCATTCACTGAATAAAGACTTGTCACTTTCTGTCAGACGATAACTGTTACGCGCGAAAACGGAACAAGACAATGTTAACTAAAATGCACTTCTTCAGCATTTATAAGTAAGACGGTATGTTAGTTAATAATAACCGATCTAATACTAATGTATTTCAGTGAGAACCCATCTTATATGCATGGTCTTAGCTATTCTGCCTTTTTTACGTCGGATGGTTAGAAATACGAAAACGCGACAATGTTTCATGATGGATATTCCAAAAATTCGAATGAATCGCGCATTCCACGTTTAGTATGCGAATTTCTTTATTGTGAAATACGATACTTGAATGGGGTTTTCCGATGGATATGATCTGGGTGTCTTCAAATAACGAGTGAATAAGTTTCTTCTATGCAAACGCGCGCCGTCGTTGACCGCAACCTCGCTCAACTTCAGGCTTGACAGTTTGAAAATATCGTTAGCTTAAATTTTATTATCGATATGTCAAAACTAACATATTCTTTGGTCGTCCGTTCCGATCGTATAAAAAAGGTATAATCGAAATTGGATTATATTTAGGGGTAGAAATGAGTTTTCTAATGTGCTATGAAATAAATAGTAATGTACTGGCCAAAATTGCGGGGTAATAAGCTGCAAAACCTACATGTCTGAGAAACCTACATGTGAGGAAACCTACATGCCTGAGAAACCTACATGTGAGGAAACCTACATGTCTGAGAAACCTACATGTGAGGAAACCTACATGTCTGAGAAACCTACATGTGAGGAACCTACATGTCTGAGAGTTCTCAATGATCTTGAAGATGTGTGAAGTCTGCCAACTCGCACTTGGCCAGCGTGATAGACTATGGCCTAACCCTTCTCATAATGAGAAGATGGCCCGCGCCCAGCAGTGGGACAGTTTGTATAAACAGGGCTGACAAAAAAGCTGCAATTATATGAATATTTTTACGCCTAAGTTGATATTTTCAGTTTTTAAACCTTTTTAGTCTTGGTGGCACCTTTCCACCAGGGTCGATGCAGGATGGGTTTCAATTGACTTAATTTTAATTGAATTGAATTTATTACTGACTTATTTATTATTATGACTTGTTTGTATACTATTATGTATCAATTAAAAATTGTATTGTTTTTAAACTATACAATTTATTTTCTACTTATTTTTTAATGAGCAGCTGACGACGGAGCTGAAGCTAAAATAGTGACAGCTAAAACTGTTACGTTTTTTAGGTGACCTAAAAATCGAGACGTAGTGGCCTCACTGCCGAAAAACTAATTAAAATTAATCTAGGGTCACAGAAGACAATAATACTAGAGCTATGACAGTTCAGCGCATCAAAGCTGATATTTCAATTGTAAATAAATCGTGTATGAATATCGCCGCCGCCTTGCTCTATTCTTGAATCACTCGTAGATAATTTACATAATAACTAACTTTTGAACAGTATCAACAAAATTTTGATAGTTTTTTTTTTGTTGACATAATTGAAATTCGAATAGTTGACTGCATACGTTGGGTCAACAAGTAATACGTATGATTGTGAGCGTGCGAATTATAGAATATCGTTCGTAAGAAAGTCATATCCTATGCAATAACTTTCGGACGACGACGATGACACTTGATTCTAACAAAAATTATTAATATTAATATTTCGCAAACGAAGCCCTATGAGCTAAGCCGATGGAAGACGGGATCTATTAAGTTGAGTACGGAAATCTAACAATGAGATTGAGTTTTCGGTGAAATAAAACATCGTGAAGAAATCATAGCATATTGGGAATGTATGTACCTAGGTGCTATTATGGCTAGCTACCTTAACGAAAAATCTGCCACTAAGTACCGGATGGTGTGTTCCGATAGCGTTAAGAGCCAGTTCCTATTTCAAACAAGCTATCTTTATCATACTGAACACCGGTTATTTATACTAGTGAAGTTGTGATCAAATATCTAGCCTGCCAGCCATAAAAGACTAAAATTGACGTTTTGCTTTTCTAATGTCTCCTAGAGATAACGCTTAAGCAGTGACATTTAAGAGTTAACGACAAAGAAAAAAGATTTTATGACCAGCGTATGGAAATCCTTTACCTGAAAACTGGGTAATGTGTTTTTTTATGACAGAAAGCGGTTGTTTTTTGTCTTTTATCAGTCGTTGAATGGCTGGGGTCGTATACTTGGAGTATTATTAAAACTGCTTAACCGAATGAAAAATCAAAGATTTTACTTATTTGATGTGGTCTGAATAAGAAATAGTCTAGAATAGCGGCGCTATCGACTAAATTTAGTCATGCACCATATTTTTTTATACTAAATAGATATACATCTTGACCACCCACTTGCTTGATGCTAAGCGTTGGTATGGCCGAGGATGGATCACGTTAAATAAAGAATATCATTCTTTATTTCAATCTAAATAAAATATAATAAGTATAGAAAAAAAATATAGTACCCGCGCCCGTAGATTAACCCTAGAAGTTATGAAAAGAGATAGTGATGATGATAAAATATAGCTTATGTACTTCTCCAAATCTATAAAAAAGTGACAAACGATATTACGGTTGGTTCAGCCGTTTAGCTGACAAACAAGACAGAGAGACAGAGTTACTTGCGCTTTTATAATATTAATTAGGATATGAAACTATATCATTTATCTGTTATGGATTTTCACGAGAACAATAACTGAGAAAGTTTTCAGGGAGTAAGTGCCCCGGGGGCGGTTAACGATTCCCTTCAAGGCAATAAAAAAATTCTAAGGTGGCAGGAAATTTTATGTCCATTCCCCGTAATACGGGATTCTTCCCGTGTCTGGAAATTGGAGGACGGGAATTTTTATGATAAAAGACGGGTAATGTGACCTTGAAGCCCGAAATGTAGGTAGGGCATGACTTGCACTCTACTTACAAACTCTATTTTCTTTATACTTTTTCGACTTCCTGACAGGATTATGACGTCACCTGTCAATTTATCTAGTCAAAAAATAAACAGCTTTATTACGGAAAGTAAGTTCTGGTTAATACACATAACACATGTTTTACCGCCTACCCAAAAAGAGGGATTTTAACTATGTATATCTATATCTGTGTGTCTCTCTGTAACATCGTAGCTATCAAATGGATAGACTGATTTTGATCTAGTTTCTTTATTGATAGATGATTTGATAGCTATGTATTATCAAAATCGATTCAGCCATTTTTATATGTCGGAGGTTTTTTTCTTATCACGGATTATTCATGTCTGTTTCGAGTTGACCCGAGTCCATTCCAACTTTATAAACCTATATAGTTCAACTATAACTTTATTAGAGCAGTAGATTACAACATAATACAGCTCAAACTCAAATAATATCAACAGCTGTAACATATGATTAATTTCATAGTAATACAAAGTAAATTATACATTTTCACGGATAGCGGCAGCATGCAATCATGAATCATACAAGCTTAGCTTAGCTTAGAATCATCTCTTACCATCAGGAGAATCGGTGGTCTAACGTAGATCCATTTAGTATAAAAAACCGGCCAAGTCCGTACCATTATCTATAAAAACGGCAATAAAATCAAGTTTGTTATATGGGTGCCCATATAAATATTAATTTTATTTTAATTTAATTATTTATTTTTAAAATGAATAATATAACTCAATATTATGTGAATATTTCAAGCGTCTACTGTTGTCGTTATCAATATCGAGCAAAAAAATCACGTTTGTTGTATGGTAGCCCCCATAAGTATTTAATTTATTCTGTTTTTTTTGTATTTATTGTCGTCAACAGAAACACATCATGAAAATTTCAACGGTCTAACATCATGGTTCATGAGATACAGCCTGGTGACAGACGGACAGACAGCGGAGTCATAGTAATAGGGTCCCGTTTTTACTCTTTGGGTACGGAACCCTAAAAAAACTGTCTTAGTTAACACAGTTACCTAGTTCACCTATGAAAATGATCGTAAACTGCCACAATGGTAATTGTTACCAGTTGCAAAGTAGCACCTGCTCAATGGCAGCTTGGACGAATTGATATGTTTATGTATTGATCATTGTCAAATATTCGCTATTGTCGAAATTTCGACATTGTATATACAAACATGCGTATAATGTCAAATTTAATTCAATAAACCCTAGCCAAGTCTTAGTTCTATCTCAGTAAAGTGGAAATTCTACTAGAAACTTTTGTGGAGTATTTGTTTTTGTTAAATATAAAATCATCAAATCAAATACATTTAATTTTATAAGAAATTCTACTGAGAGCAACTAGCAAACTTACTCTACTGGAAATCTTATACATTTATGAAAACTTCCAATTTTATAACCAAGTTTTTAACTAAGTTTTGTTTTACAAAACAAAAAGTGGTAAAGTGGTAAAGCAAGTTTTCTAACTAAAATTACAAATTGTTAAAAATAATGGAATTTTAAAGCAACGCGTAACCCGAAACTCCAAAAGGTTATAACTAATTGGCACTTGGCGGATGACTGAATTTTTATGACCGAAGGGGCGTAATATGATCAAGGTACATTTCGTAGCGCCCTTCGTAGCGTGACGTAGCGCCCCACGTAGCGTGTCGTAGCCGCGTAGCGTGACGTATTCGTAGACGTGTTCGGTTAATGCGCTTAATCAATTATGCTTTATGGCTTAATTTTTTATTTAAGGCCAGCTTATACCGTTTTTATTAAAAACTATAAATTTCATACGACTTTAAGTCATCATAAAAGTTGCGGGAGGCTCAATTATTAAAAAAATCTATAATTTACACGTTTACCTAAAAATGAGATATGATAATGTTTTACAGTACACGTAAATATTCAATGTATATACGTAATTATCATTGTATTTATACAATTGATAGATAGTTATATACAAAAGTTTGTATGTTTCATGCGTTCATGTAATGATAGTCCCTAGTTATTTGAATACTAGATTGAAATTCGTAGAATTGATGTTGTTAATTTTCACTCAACATTATCGATCCTATAAATACAAATAGATATATCAAATAATTCCTTGATTAAAACCAAAACAACGTTATCTTAAAGTTCCAACTAAAGTTATACTTTTCAACCGACTTCCAAAAAAAAGGAGGTCATTAATTCGGTCTGTGTGTTTCTTTATCCTATAAAATTTTCATAAACAGGTGAAAAATTAAAGTCACATAAATTTTTTAATATATCTATCTATTTAAAAAAAAATTAGATCGGTCTAGTTGCTTATAGTTAATAAATTTACGTAACTACAATCGGTTGTTTTGTGACACTTTATTTCATGATAGATTTGCACTTTACAGCCAACTCTTCTTCGTCTTATGAAACACAATGGAACACGCTTTCCTAGAAAAATCAATTCACTCTGGATTTAAAGACGAGTGACTTTGACTATATCTTCTGAAACTGGATTGCTGGACCATGGGCCACTGAATATGTATCTTTCTGGAAATGATTAAACTATTCTGAGGAATTAGAATTAAACGTATCTTTTCTATAATAGTCCGCTAACCACATACAGTTAACTATTATCTTTTTTCTAAGTTTTAAGGAGGAGCCTGAAACCCACAACACAGGTCATCCTAGTGTGGATTTCAGTGCACTATAACTGTAATTTCATATAGTTGTAATTCTCATATTGTTTGTTCCTCGGTGTCTGTAATTAGCTCTAGCTTTTTTCCAATAAATTTCATTTCATTTATGATACTGTTCTGATCTTATCCGGGCTTGAACGGTAATAATACCGATGACCCAATCAGCTGATGGATTTTTCCCAGTGTTTTATGTTACCTGAAAGCTGCCGAAGCAGGCGCCTCCAGGAAGCGTGACGTAGCAGACGTAGGGCGCATGCGCGGCTGGCACGGACTCGTAGATGACCAGGGCGCCGCCCCCGCCCGCCGCACCGCCCCCGCGCGACGCCTTCACCTGCCAGAATTCTTGTAAAGCCTCGACCACGTTCACTGTTGATAGCACGCCGTCAGCTGGGGACAAAATAACATAATTATAGTTTAAAAAAACTGAAAAAACCGACTTCAAAATACATAATACAACACATACGCGACTTGTTGTTCACTTTTCTACAGGCACTTGGATGATAATTTTACCAGTTTTTTGATATAAAAACCAAAGTACTTCATTGATTTTGATAAAAGTTATATGGGACCACTTCTGAAGTATGACCTACTAAGTACAAAACGAATCATCAAAATCAATGCACAATTGGCTGAGTAATCAGCGAACAAACATACAAAAAAAAACATACAGACCAAATTGATAACCTCCTTCTTTTTAGAAGTCGGTTAACAAATTAATTTAATTTTAAAATAATAACCCATTTATCGACACCATTTACCACAAAAATATTTTGAGCTGTCTCTGATAAGTACTCGTACTTTCAGCTTATAATAGCTTTGCTAAATGAGTACGTTTTTGTAAGAAATATTAAAAAATATAACATTATGTGTGTATGAAATTCTGGAGGTAAATACGAATCGAATTTAATGACACCTTAATACCTGCATGTACGAGTAAGTAGGAATGTGTATTACATATGTGATTTTATATTTTCTCTGTTGTATTCTAGTACGCTAAATAGCATGACCGATATTGATATGTGAGGTATCATTAGGTTCATCTTGGTTCCAGAGTTGTATTGACAGTATGTCGTAGTTTTTGTCTATGATTAAAATTAATAACAATGTGAATTAGAGCCACTGATCTTCAATTTTATTGTTAGGACTGGATAAAAATGATATTTGCTAACACTAATTTGAAACATCACGTATGAGACCCAGTTTGGAGTTTTGGCGGGAACGTCATAGAAATATGTTGTTACTCTATTTTCCTAAACTTGTATTATTTTGAATATTAATGCGATCTAAATGGTGGTGTTTTATTCATTAAGTATTCGATCAAGTGCAAATGAAATAAAGCAGTGAAACGTGTCATTTTACGTTGTCGGCAAAACTCCATAGAAGCTTCTAGTAAAGTCGCTATCACTTTACTGAGACTCAATTTTGAAAATGACTATTTACGTGACTTAGACTGTGACTAAAACTCTATTTATCCTGTATTATGCAAGAAACTTGAAAATATTTCAATACTTGATACTGGCAAATCGCTAATCGTAGGGTCCAATACAAGAAAGAAGAAGAAGAAGAGTCAAATTACTAAAATACTTTGGCTAGTCAAATTACTTTGGACTAGCCAAAGTAATTTGACGTATATTCCAAATTATTGACGCGGATAATACAGGAGTAAATTTACGGTTTGGTAAATGCTTAAATATTATATCACAAATATCTTTAAATGGACAATCGTGTGTGTCTATATCGTCAAACTTGCAATATTTAGATAAACATAAATATAATTTGACAAGAACCAGTCCTCGTAACACATTGATACATATTTCAGTACGAATAAGCAAGACGAACGTAACGTGGTCGTAACTCAGTATACCTAGTAATATAATAATACAAGACTTCCCATTTCCATCTCTACATGTTCATGTCATGATTGTCACTATTTTGGGTTTATAGACAGATGCAGTCTAAGGAACAAAAATTTGCTATATCTACGGCAAGTACGGCACATCCACGTGTTGGCATCTGTGTCATCCGCGTTAACGCTTGAAATGTACGTAAAACTAGTTTACAGGTAGGTAAATCCCGTATGCCATTTCAAATTGACATTCAAATAAGATGCCATTTGTGTGGGATATGGAAAAGCCTGTCCAGTCTTAATTTTTCGAGGTCAGTGATATAACCGCACCGAAGAGGAGTTAATTTCCTCAGACCGAAATCAAATCGATTTTTGTGAATTGACTTAGTCTTGTTAAGAATGAGGGGAGAAAATCACAAAACGTGAAAAAGGAAATGTTTTTAAAGATAAAAGAACGAGCGACAAATTCGATAATGATGAGCGTTGAGACAGCTGATCTTATAAAGCTTTTTGACAAAAAAATATGGAAACCAAAATTATAATTCTAAGAAAAGAATGAGAAAAAAATCTTGTTTTCCCGTAATAATGTATTGAGCAATAGTTAGTAAAATTGACAAAGGTCACGGACCCCGGTGTCCGTGTGGAGCAAAAAATAAATTTAAAAAAATGTACAGGCTGTTAGCGTATTTAAGAGAATCTTTTGGAGTTTTGGCGGGAACGTCTAAGTAACGTGTTGTTGCTTTGTTTTATTTTCTTAAACTTGTGTTATTTTGAACATTAATGCTATAAAAATGGTGGTGTTTTATTCATTAAGTGTTCGATAAGGTGCGTGAGTGTGGACAAGTGAAATAAAGCAGTAAAAAGTGTGATTTTTCGTTGTCGGCAAAACTCCATAGAAGCTTCTAGTAAAGTCGCCACCACTTTACTGAAGCAGGACTCGACTTATAAATTGACTGTATACGTGACTTAGATTGTGACTAGAACATTTAAAACTTGTTCTATTCAAGAAACTTGAAAAAATCCTAATACTTGACACTGGCAAATGCTTTAATGCGGGTCCAATACAAAAAAGAAGAAGAAGAGAATCTTTTTTTTTTGTTAAAGCTGGAATTATTGCAGAAAAATCATGCAGAGTCACGTCAAGTAGTAGTGTGTAATCGTTACTGTGTTTAAAGCTTAATATCAAGAAAACGATTAGCTCGTATTACTCAATTACATAAATAACAGTCTTAAGGCGCCAGGATAAACGACTAGTGTTATTTTTGCAACAGCTAAATTCATGTGAACAAGCGCGCATTCTGATATCACATTAATTTTGATATATGTATCTATATGTTTAAAATCGATACAAGATTAACATTTAAATGTTGGTAAAATTTCGTTGATGACTTCTTTAATCCAATAAATAAATAACATCATAATGCTTTTGCAAATGAAACAAGTTTGGGTATTAAGTGAATTTAAATTTGAATGAACAATGTTAAAAAATAGTAACAATTAAAATTAAAATGATTTACAGTCACTTTAAAAACTATCTTCAGTTAAGACATTTCACAATATTGGCAAACTACGGTGTAACAGAGGAATACTAGTATACTTTGTATATTTAAAAAATGAGCTTGCTGCAACCTAATGCATGGCGACTTAAAAAAATTACATCATATAGAACGATGTAATTATTTTTTTACCAACTTTCAAAAAGAAGGAGGTTATCAATTCGGTCTGTATGTTTGTTCACCAATTACTCAGCCAATTGTGCATTGATTTTGACGATTCTTTTTGTATTTGATAGGCCATATCAATTTATATTCTATTATATTTATTTCCATTTATATTTTTTTATTGTTATGTTGTAGATATAAATTTTATATTCTTTAATTTTATCAGATATAAATCGATGCATTACTTTGGTTTTTCTAACAAGATAACTGGTAAAATATCATCCAAGTGCCTGTAAAAAAGTGAACAGCAAGTTGCGTATGTATTGTATTGCGTATTTTGAAGTCAGTTTTTTCAGTTTTTTAAACTCTAATTATTATTATCTAATCTAAAGCAACTTAAGCCCGCAAACCTTCAAAATTGCTCGAAATGTGTACTGAGTCAGATTTTCAAGAGAATTTTCTGGCTGTTTCTAGAAAGAACACATATATATAATATACACTCTGAAACCTAAAATATTTATCGTTATCTAGACTGACCTAAATAAAACACATTATTAGTGCTTGCCACAGGCATTCTTCTAACAAAAAGGCGTTAATTTATGTGTATGACCTAACAAAACACGTACAAGTTAGTACACAATTACTAACTGCTAAAATTTCATTATTTGAATAATCCCGACGACAATTACAATTAGTTTCTCCGAAATCCCCCACAATGGAACGTTCAAACATTAACAGGCTCTTTCAATCCGCACAAAGCACTTACAAAACAGCTCCATTATTCCATTACAGAATTAATATAATTTTACATTCATATCGGGTTAATAAGAGATCGCCATTGTGTCCTCCCGACCTGGCTCGAGCTTTTACCCACTGGGGACGACTGAAAGCATGTTCAGGTTGTTCGGAGCGCTTCATGCATATTTCGAACTGACAGTGACAGCAGTAGATGACACTGACAGATTAAACATGTTTTTTTCTTATAACTTTTTTCTACAGCAACATTTTACATCTCAAATTTGCACGATATTTAAAAAATACATTTCTACATAATATTTTCTTTAATGGAAGCTCTATAAAAAATATATTTTTTTTATTTATATTTAAATACCTCAAAATATAAGCATTTAAATTATGCACAGAAGTGCGTGGATGTTTTTCGAAATAAAGTTCCACTTTTGAACTTTCCATTCAAATTTTTCTTCATATTCCGGATGTGATATTTACTATTACGGTTGACTAATCTTACTTTTTACTTTATACGGTGGCATTGTTTCATTGTGCGTATCCCAAATAACGGCATGAAGCGATTTAGTTTCACTTTTAAGAAACTAACTATTAAATTGTTTTGATTGGTGTATAATCTGGCTGATTTCTAACGGCGATTAGGTTTCTTATAGGTTTCTTTTAGGTAATATCTTTCGTCCCTCAATGAGTGACAAAAGTGGAAGGAGTGACGCGGGGAAGCACATGACTTAGTCTTGTGTGTCACGGCTTTGTAGGCTTCAAGTGTTCGAATTCCAATTGACGTCACCAGCGACCGGGAACCAGACAACAATCACAACTTCATAAATGTATGTGTGTGTGTTATATACAGTCGTCAACTTGCATATGTGTCACTGATTTGCGCGCCATTATATGCGATACGTTCGCCGTTGTACTTTCAATTAAGTTTATTATCTATTTTTAAGTAATTCTGTATGGATGTACAATAAAGTTATTCTATTCTATTCTATTATATGGAGTGAAGTAGATAGTGTGACTTAGAGACAGAAATCGCAAGCGTGTCGTCATCAGTACGTGAAAGGCTTGAAATGTTATTACCACACAATGACTCTCAGAACATCTTGAACACTTTTTGCAGGCCCCTCATTCAAAGATGTTCAAACTATAGATTCAAATCAGCGCCCTAAATATATCCCCGGGGACATAAAGGCAAGTTTTGCAATGAAAACATTTGTAATTGTTATGAAAGGCAAACGACTAATTGTCAATATGTCAGAAACCGCAAATAGAAATATGAATCTGTGACATATTGTACATAAGCAAAAACATACAAGTAGTGATAGAGGAAATAGATGAGGATAATGAACTTGCTTACAAACACTAAAAACTTCCAAGTCAAGCATTTGATAAACGAGAACATTTGAAAGTTGGTCCACAATATAGGTATAACAAGTCTACCAGTCACTTCAAATGACGTACAAATTTTCTAATACCCATTTTGTGATTTCGGTAAAATAGGTTCGGTTGCGGTAAAAAAAATTACTAGGAATAGAGTAACACTCCATACTAGAATTAAAATATATCTAAACTTTTTATTAGTGTTGAATCTATAATTTTATACATCTCTGCCCTCGTTATATGAACATTGTCCAAGTAGACATCAGGAAGAGGACCGTCCGGCGGCCACCCTTGTCATAACATCATAATGGGTGTGAAATGGAGATGGATAAATGAACGAGAAAAATGAGTAAATGAAAATGGACCAAGAATTTTTCCGGTTCCCTGATACCTCTTTTAGTACATTTTACTTTTTATTACGGGAGAGGACAAAAGAATTTGCAACGTAAATTGTGTTGATAAGATATTTATTGGTATTTTCATTTTTTTATTAAATAATATTATTTGTTTATCTAAAATGTTGTTGATTTGTTATGGCCACATTTTTAAGAGGATATTGATTAAAGGCCGTCACAAACGATGAAGATATTAAATTATAATTTTAATAATTATTATTAGTATTTTAAAAAACTTGATATGTTATTCTCAGCAATTTTAATTTGATACTGTTGAAAAGAGTTTGAGTATCTTTTTTAATACATTTGTAAATTGATACTGGCTGGTTTTTTCAAAGTATGTAGATTAAATTGATTCTATTTATGTCATGTCTCGTATCTTTTGTCTAGAGTGAAAAATGTACTGTCTGTTGTGAAAAAGTTAAAATAATATCTTATTTACATGACTCCTTCTATTTCTTTATAATACCAGGCATACGCCTTATATTTCCACTGTGGGCCCTTAGTTACAGTTTTGTAAGAGGGCTGTGAATCTACAACCTCCTACAGGTTATGGCTACCGCAAGAGGTGATGCTGGTACTATGAGTATGAATACGTCGATAATGGAATCATCGGGATTGCCGTCTATAGAAAAACTTGACGGTACATCAAACTACAGTACATGGAAGTTTCTCATGGAACTATATCTCATACATGAGAACTTATGGGAGTATACGAGCATTACTCCTGAAGAAACCGATGTTGCAGCAGTAAGACGTGATGCAAAAGCGCGAGCTAAAATATGTTTAGCAATAAAACCTCATTGCTTAATACATGTTAGGCAATCAAAAACCACTAAAGAAGTGTGGGATTCGCTGAAATCGGCTTATGAAGATAAAGGTCTTAATAACCGGTGTAAATTGCTTTCTATACTAGTAAACTACAAGTTAGAACAGTATAGTTCTATTAGAGACTACGTGACAGCGATAATGTCAACTGCGCAACAACTGAGAGATATTGGAAAAAGCCTTGATGATGAGCTAGTTGCCACATTAATGCTTCAAGGATTAACTGACAAATTTCAACCAATGAAACTTGCGATGGAAAACGCAAACATAATCTTAACAACCGATTATGTGAAAAACAAATTGTTTCAAATGGAGGACATACACCAAAGAGGAACCAGCACTACTGTCACAAATGCACTACAAGCTAAAAATCATAAGAAATTGCAGAATAAGAAGAATCGCTCTATAAAATGTTTTATTTGCGAAGGACCACATAAAGCTAAGGATTGTCCACAGAATCCGAAATTTAAGAAAGAAGCAATGACTTCGTTTGCGATGGCGACGTCAGGAACCGAAACTTCAGCATGGATTCTTGATTCGGGCGCATCAAGTCATATGACGAATCGGAACGAATCGGAAAGAGACTTTAAGGTTCTTGATAAAAAAGTAGAGGTAGGTTGTGCGAATGGTGACAAGGTTTATGGAGAAGCAATTGGCAACGTGGTTGATGAGGTAACAGGTGTGACAATCAGAGACGTATTGTATGTACCTGGACTGGCAACCAGTCTACTGAGTGTGAGCACAATCGTAAGTAGAAATCTAACTATTGTGTTTGACAAATCTGGTTTTAAGATTATGAAAGCAGATGGATGTAAGGTTACGGGTGAGGTTAATCTTACAGGAGTTGTAAATAATGGGATCTACAAAATACAACACTGTTTCCAGAGCTCCGCGCTTACAACAGCATCAGAGTGTAACCAGCTGATGTTGTGGCATCGAAGAATGGGACATCTAGGTATGAAGAATCTCACATTGCTTAGAGATAAGATGGCAATAGGGGTAAGTTTTCCTAAAACTAATGATAAACTACAATGTGAACCATGCCTGATGGGTAAGCAAACTAAGCAACCGTTTAACAAAAATAAGGTTACGCGAGCTAGTGAAATGCTAGGTTTGGTGCATTCCGATCTTTGCGGACCTATGGAAGTGCCTTCTGTATCGAAATGTCGTTATTTTTTGACATTTATAGATGATTTTACACGCAAAACTTTTGTGTATTTTTTAAAACAGAAGAGTGAAGTTTTTGAGAAATTTATTCAGTTCAAGGAGTTGGCTGAGAACATGTGTAGCAATAAATTAAAAATTTGGCGCACAGACAATGGTACCGAATTTGTGAATAAAAGGATAGATGATTACTTGCAGAGTCATGGTATTCAACATCAACTATCAGTTGAATATACACCAGAGCAAAATGGAGTTGCTGAACGGGCTAATAGGACAATCTGTGAAAAAGCAAGAACTATGCTTCAGGATTCAGGTTTGCCTAAGCGTTTTTGGGCAGAAGCTGTCCATCATGCTGTATATTTAAAAAATCGGTCACCAACCATTGCAGTAAAAAATAAGACACCAGAAGAGAAGTGGTCTGGTAAGAAATGTGATTTAAGGAACATAAAAACATTTGGGTGCAAAGCTTTTATGCATGTACCAAAACAAAAGAGAAAGAAATGGGATTCAAAAAGTAGACAGTTAATTCACACTGGATTCTGTGATGACAGCAAAGCTTATCGACTTTTGGATCCTGTTACTAACGAAATTTTGAAAGCTAGGGATGTAGTATTTTTCGAAAATCAAATGTATCTCGAACAAAATCAAGAAGAACGTTCAAAAGAGATGTATTTACTGACTGAAGAAGATAATAAAGAAGAGAATCTACAAGTAGCTGTCAATCCACAATCATTGGATAATGGCGGAGTAGTGGTTTCTCCTGGTGTGGAACAAACCAGACTCCCAGAAATATCTATCAATCAACAATCATCTGATGATGTTGGTACAGAGGTTCCTATTAGAGTAGAAGAGATCCAAGTGGATGAAGATGATTTTGAAGATTGCCAATCTGACGCAGATCAGATCAGATCATCAGATTCAGATGAAGAAGAGATACAGATTCTTCAGAGAAGATATCCATTGAGAAATCGGAAGCCGAAAGAATTTCCAGACCATGTTCTTTATGAAGCTACTATAGGAGATGAAATAAGCGAAGAACCTTCGAATGTTCATGAAGCCTTGAGTAGTAAACATAAAGAAGAGTGGACGAAAGCTATACAGGAAGAGTTGGACGCTTTGAAGAAGAACAATACATGGATTTTGGTAAAACCCAAACCAGGACAAAATGTTATTGATTCGAAGTGGGTACTTAGAATCAAAAACGAGGCGGGAAATAAGAGACGTTTTAAGGCTAGATTGGTCGCACGGGGTTTTCGACAAAAACGAGGTCTAGATTATAGCGAAACATTCTCACCAGTAGTGAGGCATGGCTCACTACGGCTGCTAATTGGTTTGGCAGCAGAACATGATCTTAAAATAGATCATATGGATGTAAAAACAGCGTTTTTAAATGGGGATTTACACGAAACTGTATATATGAGTCAACCAGAAGGGTTTGCAGAAAAAGGAAAAGAAGATTGTGTGTGTCTTCTTCAGAAATCCTTATATGGACTAAAGCAAGCTCCAAGACAGTGGAACTTGAAATTGGATGAAGTCTTAAACAAGATGAATTTCAAGAAGCTTGAGAATGAACCTTGTGTTTATATGAGGAAATCCATTGACAGTTGGACAATAATTGCTGTCTATGTGGATGATTTATTATTATTCTGGAATAATGAAAAGGAGTTAATACAAGTGAAGAAACAGCTGATGAAGAGCTTTGAAATGAAAGATCTTGGAAAAGCAGAGCTTGTGCTTGGAATGAGAGTTCATCAGACAAGAAACGGAATTAAACTGGATCAAGAAACATATGTTGAGAAGCTTCTTAAGGAATTTGCAATGGAGGATTGTAAACCAGTAGCCACTCCGTTAGTACCTGGTCAACGTTTGACAAACCCTGATAAAGAAGGATATATACCTCCAACGAATATACCATATCAAAGGTTGATTGGATCGTTGATGTATCTAGCAGTATGCACACGAGGAGATATTGCATATGTAGTCAGTTTCTTAAGTCAGTTCAATAACTGCTTTAAAGAAGAGCATTGGCAAGCAGCCAAAAGGGTATTACGGTACTTAAAAGGAACCAAAAATCGTGGTTTGTTTTACAGGAAAACTGGAAGACAAATAGAAGGTTTTGCTGATGCTGATCATGGAGGAGATCATGACAGAAAATCATATTCTGGGTGTGTTTTCCGTTTTGCTGGAGGAGCAATATCATGGGAGAGCAAAAAGCAACAAATCATTGCTCTGTCTAGCACAGAAGCTGAATACGTCAGCCTTACGCAAGCAGCCAAGGAGGCTATATTTTTGAGAAGATTGATGGCTGAAATTACTGGAAAAAATAACAAAATTGTTATTTATTGCGACAGTCAGTCGGCTCTCGCAATTGCAGAGAATCCAGTACATCACAATCACACCAAACATATTGACCTGAAGTATCATTTTATTAGAGAATGTTTGCGCACAGAAGTGATTGGCTTAAAGTATTTGGAAACCAAGCGAATGCCAGCAGATGCGCTAACAAAGGCTTTAGCTAAGGAGAAGTTTGAGTGGTGTGCTTCTTGGATGGTTAAGTGAATGTGTGCATGAATGAATGTGATGAGAAGATGAATAGTGATGACATGATGAGGTTAGACTGTTATCAATTTATGGAGGAGTGTTGAAAAGAGTTTGAGTATCTTTTTTAATACATTTGTAAATTTATACTGGCTGGTTTTTTCAAAGTATGTAGATTAAATTGATTCTATTTATGTCATGTCTCGTATCTTTTGTCTAGAGTGAAAAATGTACTGTCTGTTGTGAAAAAGTTAAAATAATATCTTATTTACATGACTCCGTCTATTTCTTTATAATACCAGGCATACGCCTTATATTTCCACTGTGGGCCCTTAGTTACAGTTTTGTAAGAGGGCTGTGAATCTACAACCTCCTACAGATACCCATATTGTGGGAGTTAAAGTTAAGTGATAAAATAAAAGAAGTCCGCCATCTTTGCAAGTGCGCTATATTCAATTTAGAATGATGGCATTTAGCTGCCAAGCATTTTTAACTAAACCAAACCATAATTTGTAATCGTTTCTTAGATTTTCAAAACCGTTACCTCTTTTATCAGATTTATTTATTATACGTCATTTTACGTTTTAAACACTTCACAGCGTCTGTGGTTAGGTGAAACTAAATGACAGGTGTCTTTTTAAATCGTCTTCAAAAAGTAGGGTTCTCAATTTTGTTGTATTTTTTAAATGTTTGTTACTGCATAAACAAAATTGAAGATGATTATCAATTTTCAACAGACTTTAAAAAAGGAGGAGGTTCTCAATTCGTCTGTATTTTTTATTTAATTTTTTATGTTTGTTACCTCATAACTTTCGACTGGGTGAACCGATTTTGATGATTATTTTTTTATTTGAAAGCTGGTGCTTCCCGTGTTGTTCAATTTGATCCAGGTCTGACAATGGCATCCATGAGAAGTCGGTTGCTTCTGTTTTTTAAACTATAATAATTCTTTTTTTGAAAATATCAATTACCAACCGCCTATTATTTTACGCTACACGTGTGAACATTTTACACAAAATAATTGTCTGTATAGAAATATGCACGCAGAAATTGTCGACGGGGTCGACAGGTCTCGCAATCCTATGTCGGGGCTACCTGTAATCTGTGGCACATGTCAACCATCTTCTCGTTTGAAGTTCGGATATTTCTTGATTTCAATAACCATAGTCCAAACGATCAGAAACAATTCCGCACGCAATATTTTCTACATAATAAATAAGGCAGATAAGTAGGCCAAATACCAAAACAAACAGAACCCTAGATTAGGCTTGTTTGTCTAAAACAAAACGGTGGCATTTATCTTTATGATACAAACAAAGTAAAATTAATTGAAAAAGTTTACAAGAAATTTCATTATTAGCCCTAAAGTTTATAAACAAGGCGGCTATTAATCGATATTCACCTTGGAGTGAAGTAAGTACGGCTCAAGTGGTTAATATTGTAAGAAGTTTGGCACTCTGTACAATTTGGACGACTTAATATTCGTAGGTTCCTTCCGAGATGCTGAATTAGTAATGTTTACTTCAAGACAAAGTTCATACGTTCATGTTAAAATGAAGATGTAACGGTTCATACAGTATTTGGAAAGCTTAAATGAATATTATACAAGAATAAATGGCCAAATGCGTGTCGTGCCACGCGCAATGTAGAGTTCCGTCGTTACATATCATAATTTATGTGACCTTAAAACAGGATCTCTTGTTTGATACGATGAACATATGAGTTAACTCATATTAATTTAACGAAATATTCATTTCTGACTTGTTTAAGTAATTATTTTAAGTTTATCGACTATAACTTGATAACTTGTAAAGCCTACTTAGCCGTGATAGTTTTCCTTTTAATTTCATCATATATTCTACTAGCATGATTTTTTAATACCTACAAAGTCAATTGTTTAGCCGGTAGAGAGGGGAGACGTGACTCTAAGAAAAATTGTCACTTTAAAGCTTAATATTTCGCAAACGAATCCCTAAATGAAAAATGGTTTTTGCACACCCCAATTTTTATTTATTACCTATCCAACGATACCCCACGCGATGGGGTAGATGAGAAAAATAATTCACCCTTACTTTAAGTGTAGGAACCAAAAAATTTATTTTTCTAATTTTATTTTACGTTTTTCTCGGCATCATTAATATGCATATACCAAATGACATCTTTCTATTAAGTATAGTTTTTTAGCAAAGCCACGGACGGATAGACAGGCGGACATGGCGAAACTATAAGGGTTCCTTGTTAACTACGGAACCCTAAAAATTGGAGCAAATTAGATTCAGAATTTGAAAAATAAAGTTCTTAACATCGTTAGAACTGGTTTTACGCTCCTTCATCTTTGGATACAGAAGCCTTAAACGGTGCAACAGAATTGACATCAATGTTGACTATTGATGTGGTTCTTCTGTTCTCTTAACAGTGATATAAGATTCATGCGGTTATAACTGATACTGGAATGTCATAATTTCACTACAGTTTATAATATCCATTGCGAAATAACAATATATCGGAAAAATTATCTGATCGCCTGATCGATGCGATGCGTGACCAAAATGCTGGCGCGTATCTGGCCCAACGCATAAGCATTGCCATTCAACGTGGAAATGCGGTCAGCATGCTGGGTACGCTGCCAACTGGTAGTGGGTTTGAGCATTTGGATTATCTTTAGACCTTTATCGGTCTGGGATGATCGATGTGCTTTTTGTGTAGTAGTTTAGTTAGTTGAGTTTGTATATTGTTGTGTTGTAGTTAATAAAGGCGCTTGCCATAAAAAAAACAATATACCAGCATTAACTATAACATTGAGACATACAAGTTAATTTGAAACAACTACAAACACAAAAACATAATAATAAACTACGAACGTAAACTTTGACATTACTCGGTTTATTGATATAAAATCATAGTACGTTTCTACCATTTTACCAACGTTTGTTCGTTTCGCGCAACCAAATTATACTTTTACAATTTCAAAACAACTTTCTTACGTACTCAAACAAAAACCTCTACCCGTGAGTTGTGAAGGAAAGCGATAAACATATAAGGTAGCAATTAGGTAGTTGTTTGGTCAATCATTGGACCGCACTTCCCCACTGCGCATAAAAAGTTCTCAGGAACAAACATCATTAGATTGAAACGAGCATGTTTGAAGAGGGGAGCCACCATCACAATTTTCAACAGATATCCATACAAAAATTGCGATGGAAAATCGTCCATGTCAAGTCATTTAAGCTATGGGATGTAATATAGAAACATACTACACATCTATTAAGCCCCAAAAATATTACTTTTTTACTCTTGCGTAGTCAGGTAAAAATTTAAGTTTTTGTTTCTGTACATAAAGTTTCCCACGCAATAGTTTCGCTATTGTAATGCGATCTGGAAAGCTAACTGCCTTTTGAAGATTAACATTCGAATAGTGCTTGCTTTTCCCATAATTATGAGAGTTAATGGCGGTGTTGCTAGTTGCTGTACTTTTACGATCAGTTTTTATTTTACTTCAATTATTGCGAATAGACTAAGAGCGAGCAGTAGGTATGGTTACCCACCTCACCACCCCACAAGATGTGAACTATCTAGGATGACGCACATTAGTAAGGTGTCTCTAAATGTACAGGGTTGCCTAGGCTAAACCTGGAGCGGTTTGTACAGTTAGCAAAAATGTGATCATTTTTATGTCCACCACCTTATCGGGTAGTAAGTAGTACATTCTAAAGTGCCTATCTAGAAGTGCCAAAATCAATATGGTTGCATAAGTCTCATCTGGTTACTTGATGACGTGATTGGTATTATTTTTGGCACCCTTTAATTAGATTGAGTCATGAAAGCTCCAGGGTTAGGTCAGGCAACCATATTGATTTTGGTCGACACGATGGTGATCGTGAACGGTGATGATGATGGCAAAATTTAGCCTATTGTCTAGTAAAAATAAATCCGTTTGTATGGAGCACATCACAGTATTTGCAACTGGGGGGATTTTTTGAAATTATTATGATAGGAAAATAGCTAAAAATCATAAATCAACAATAATCCCCGATTTATAGACTAGCTGCGTTTCGCGGTTTCACTCGCGTAGTTATGAAAAACGGTGATGATTATGACGATTATAAGTAGCTTATGTCCGTCTCCAGATCCAAAGCTATCTCTATATTAATTTTCATAACGATCGGTTCAGCTGTTTGAGCGTGTAAAGGTAACAAAATTAGCTTTTATAATAGCATTATGAAATTGTGTCAAATGTATTTCAAAACACCAGTACATTCATTTAGATAACAATATACTTTGTTGTCTTTTATGTTGTCACAAATCTCATTTTTACTAGACTACTATGTTTATCTTCAGATTCATAGCTAACAAACCAAATACCAAAATCAAATTTAAACCAAATACCAAAACCAAATTTAACAACAATCGGCTCAGCCATTTAGTCGTGAAAAGGTAACAAATAGAGAGACAGACAGAATTACTTTCGCGTATAAAGGATTAGATTAGAATACACTTACCATAAGAAAATCTTAGTCTGTATTTTATGCAAAAAAAGAAAGAACCGACAGGCACCTAACTTTATTCCTTTCACAAAAATATTTACATAAAAACACCTCGAATGACAAATTGAATAGATCTTCAAGTCCATTTAAAAAGCAAAACTCCGCTCAAAGAAAAATAGTCCGAATATTTTTAGGAATTTTACGCAAAAATTGTTCGAAATATATTTTAAACGAGTTTTCAGGCGGGTTGTTTTCTTTAACAAGAGCCTTTACAAAGTACGTTGGAAATGGGGTCAGAGCTGGTGTACGACGATTACAAGTTATGTTTCAACAGAGGCGATTCAATCGGAACCTGGACCATTTTTTTAAACTTTTTATATTGTTTACACACATCTAAATCGTTAGATCTATCTCGTTCTACGATATTATCACTGAAAAAGATTTCATCCGTCCAAAACGTCCGAATTCAATGAGGTCTAAAGCGGCAACCTTTAGACCACTTACACGATTAAAATAATTTAGATTTTAAAAATAATTCGAAGCCGTAAAATAGATATCTCTAAACTTCTCAATTTAAATTATGCGTTAAATTAGCGCGTTGATACAGAATTTGAATCAAAATCTTGTTGTTTATGAGAATCAGTCAACTCAGGACTCAACTTTGTTCGTGAATTCTGTTCTAGACTATGTTTTTCTCAAGAATATATAGTATGTTTCTTGAGAAAAACATTATAATTTCAAGTCAGTCGTCTTAAAATTATAATGTTTTTCTCAAGAAACATAGTCTAGAACAGAATTCACGAACAAAGTAAACTTGACTAAATTACAAATTACAAAAGTTTGAAATTTTTCTTCAAAAATAAATAAATAAAATCGCAACTAATCTCCAAGATTCCAGTTGAAATAATCGGCCGATAACATCTCGAGTCGCGACTGTTTTTATTGGCTTTTTTATATCTGCATCATAATATATATATTATATCTTATCTGTTATGCAAATAAACCTCGTCTAGATAAATAATTTGAAGTATTTTTGGTGTGCTTTGATTTTTAAGATACAAAGTGATCTACATAGTAACCGTGATTCATTTATCTCATGACGCTTAGCTTTAGTAATAGATATCAATTTAACTTCGTAGAATCCACCATTAACAAAATTAGGCATTAATATTTGATGATTGAATGTGCGACCGAGCGCACGAAGCGAGCTAAGTTCTATGCACCAGCTAGCAGTTTGCTTTCATCTGTTCGGATGTTTTGATTTTAGTATATTTTACAACGGCATAGGCGATTATTGAAGGGGGGGGGGAGTATTTCGTGAAGCGTCATTTTATCGTCCGATTTTAATAATATTTGGCAGAAACGGTACCTACTCAATTCTAAAAAACAATAATAAATAAATAACCATCAATATTCATTCAAAAGGCAAAATATATCAGAGGAGATCGCTATAAGCGATAAGGCCGCCAATTTAATTTTATTATCATACCGTGTTTTTTATAAAGCGTTATTCTATTTATCAGCCTAGCCAAGCCCAAGGACTTAGTAGCGAAAAAAAATTTTAACTGTGGCCTAGTCATACATGTTCCAACTAACCAACCAAAATCTGGGTCAAATTTGACATAAAAGATTCGCTCGCAGTCATTGGGACAGGTGAAAATAAAAATAAAACTTGTAAAAAGAAAATAAATACTTCTGAAAACTAAGACGTGACGTTTTAAAATAAAATTGATTAAATTGTACGACACAAATATATTTTCTTTGTATTTACAGAACACTATAATTCTGTTTGTGAGAACATTTACTTTCTCCCTGTATGCTGGGTAACTTACAATAAGATAACATAGTTACACATAGTTAATCTGCACGTAATAGTCTAAGTTCGTGAAATACGATCTAAAGTGAGTTAATAATGACAATATGGGGAAATAATGTTAGTAATAATAAATAACTACTGTACTGAAATACTGTGCTTACCAAACTTCTGATAACATAGACTTTACACGAGCAATATTTTTTCCCAACCTTACTGGTAAACTATTCCCACTGCTGGACACAGATCTCTGCCATCTCCCTCCACATCATCATAATCTCTCCAAGAAGAAGTCCAATACTGGACCTCCTCCTCCATGGATTTCCAAAAAGACCGGTTGGAAGCGGCTCGCATCCAGCTTCTTCTTGCCACTTGTATGGGGTCTTTTTTCAACCTTTTGTTGTCTTTCTTCACATAACTCGATCCATTTACGCTTCTTGCCAACTCATCTGGTAAGCGTCAATGACATTTATGGCGTATTTTAGGCCTACCCGGGTCACATCTCTCCTCGGGCACCCACTACGTGCAATAAAAAAATAATACAAAGTAAAAAGTTGAGCGGCAAAATCTCTCGTTTTATTTCTTGCAAACCGCAACCCGCGGTTTTACCCGCAATATAGATATCCTTTCTTATCTGAATCCTCTTCACAACACAAAAAGGCACTCTTCAAACACGTCTGACCAGCGGCTGTCCATTATCTGTTAATCATTCCTTGGGCTTGCCTGGAAGAGATCGCTTTTAGCGACAAGGCCGCCTGTGGATGCATAAGTTCTTTGTAGTTACTTTTAAGGTCTATCTCTATCTATCATTCAGTCATTTAAAAAGCGTGTATCCTTCTACGTTGTCTCAATTTATCAATTTGTATTTGTCGCTTTTTTACAACTAAACGTACCACGATAAGATTTGGTAAAACAAAATACAACTAAATGAATCACAATTGATTTGCTATAAAAAAAAATTTTTGAAAAGGACCCCAACATCATTATTACATTTTTTTATCCACTCACGTACATAGTACAGGACACAACTTATTACTTAATGCTGTTAGCTTAAGTAGTTTACGAAGCCTAGACAGCTGACTAAAATTCAATTGCAATATACCTTCACACCTTTGTGGACGTCGTCGACTTTTCGACTGTTGTTTATACAAACTAACAATGAACATAGTTATACAAAGTTGTAAATCAGACGAGTTCATAATAGAAGCATTCTAAATTGTTATGAGTGTATATATAACTATATGACAATAAATAATATTCTTTTCTATTCTACACAGCTAGTGACGGCATATAAACTAACATAAACATCCATTTTGCAAAGAAAAAATCACCTTTATCGAAACAAAAAAGCAAACACCAAACAGTCCTCAATAGAACCCCTACAGTCAAACTAAATCCTAACGATATTGATGTTTCATAAATGTTAATTTGCCATCAGCCTCTACTCAGTCTGGCGGGACTGTCCATCCATATTCATATGAAAACTTTCAATGTACCCTATATCAACTGCATAGAGTCAGTTTTCGTAAAGCTTCCCCGTCGGTGATAGAGACGTATCAAATCGTAAATATGTATAACTAACATTAGGTTATGGGCTATCACGAGCTTTCGTATCAGTTAACATGTCGGCGAGTCAATTGATTTGGTAGAAATAGCGTTTATTTCTACCAAACGTGCTTGGTTTCATTGCGTAGAAGTTAGTTTTGTTGTTAATGTGCTGAGTTAGGTTTGTGTTCACCATAGATTTTATTTTTATTTTTAATACAAGTGTATGCGAGATTACTCTCCAACGAACGTGATATTTTCTCCATCAGTGTACGGGTGTACTACTAGATATTTTACTGTGCGAGCATATGAGAAACCACAGATCATAGAGAAACGTAGGCAAAATTCATTCCGATTGTCTAAACATTGTCGATTTCAAATAAACACTACGGGTCACTCACGTCTGTTTTTAGCCGAATAATCCGCTGAGAGAGTGACGTTTGCGCTGCTATCCTTTGAAAAAGACCGCCAAATGCGGTTAAAACTATAGTCGGATTTTTCGGCTAAAAACAGACGTGAGTGACCCGTAGTTTTTATTTAAAATGTGTGAAAACTACGTTAGTTTCCATAGTAAAATTGTCGATTTCGATCTTTTTCTGACTGGAACCATTACGAGTACTGGCTATGCCTTTACGGTTAGATTTAGAACTTTTTTTTTAAAGTTAGTTTTAAATTTAGAAACAATAAAACAACAACAAAAAATTTTACCTTAGATTTCATTACATAGTTAGTTATATACAGGTCGACCTAATAAAAGCGTGTTAAAAAAATACTGTTAGGTTTGACTTATTTACGTGTCTAAACGTTGACTTAAATTGTTATATGTTTTTGAATCTAATACAACGTGTAATTTCGCTTATAAAATATCATTAAGCAATAAGCATTGCTTAAGCATTGCTTTAAGTTAAGTAACGTTTTTCGGTAAGGCCGATAGTGTTTAGAGATAGCAATAAAATTATCTGCGTTTGTATAGACAAATGAGCGTCCAAGGTGGGTCTAATCATAATAATAATAAAGTACGTAATCCCAGATTTTTTAATCGATACGTGCCTCCTTATTTCACAGCCTATAGGTAAGATGCAGATGTCAAAAAGAAGACTCACATTCAAGTAGGTTTATCTAGTATGCGTGTAGCGTCTACTTACAAAAGCAACAATAAAGCACAGCGCGGGCGCATGACTCAGGCGGGCTGCGGTGGGGCGAGCTAAAAATAGCTCCCACCTTGGAGCACCTACTGGTACCTAGTTACTAATGTATTTCAATATTGACAAGTACTAAATCTCGGCGTTAGCAGCCTCTCAGTGACTAGATACTGTGTAGCTGCAGTCTGCATCTTTGTACCGTTTCGTAATTTATGCACTTTGTAAGCTCAGATTTTTCGTTTGAATCGATTTGAAATGAAAAATAATTTATTCCAGACTTGCATCCGTATTGAAATAAAAAATAAAAGAAAATTAGAATTACGTTAAATTAAATAGAGTAATAAAATAAAATTAGTAGAGATTTGATCGCGGTATCTTTACAAGCCTTTGCTTAGTTTTAGTTAGTGAAAAACTGTACTAAAGTTCTAAAGACTAAGGTGGGTTTGGCAATTTTTAACCCCGAAAAACTCCGAAATTTTTAACTCGTTAACTCGTCGGGCGTTATAAGTTTGAGGTGTGTATTCTGTGTTTCTGTCTGTGACATTGAAAGAAACGGAAAAACGGATGGAAACGGAAAGCTCTGAAAGCTCTGAAACGGATGGACTGTTTTTGATCTATTATAATTTTTGTTAAAAAGTGGATTTCACTTAGAGAGTTCTTAGCTGTTTCACCAAAATCGGTTCAGCCATTTTGTTTTGTCTGGGGTTTTTGAGTTTTCTAAACCTATACTTGTTTACAAGCTGCATATCGTTGAGCGTGTGTTCGTGTTACACGACATCCATGCTTCCGCTGTCTACAACAGGACGATTCCGATTCAGTCTTGGTTTCCAATTGAGCTGAAATTTTGCATGTGTTTGTAAATCGGATGACACTGCAATATCATTATGACATGGATCTAATGATGTAACCGGGATGTAGGTAGAGTCTGGAACTTCCTGATGACAAATGCCTTAGCATTAGCAAATGCCTTAGCTCGTTAGCTTTGTTGAAGTGGGTGCTTTCCATTACATGAGATATCGAGTCAGAAAATTGATCCGAGAGATTGGCTAGTACTCCTTGATGGCAATTGTAAGATAGTTGAGTTTTTGATCATTTCTAACCGACTTCCAATAAAAGGAGGTTCTCAATTCAAATGTATTTTTTTTTGTATGTTTGTTCAGCGATTAATTCGCCAATTATAAACTGATTTTGATGATTCTTTTTTATTTAGTAAGTTATACTTTAGAGGTGGTTCCCTATAATTTTTATCAAAATCGGTCCAGTATTTTGGTTTTTACAACAAAATAACTTGAAAAATATGTCAAACGAATTGTGTATTTTGAAGTTAGTTTTTAAACTATAATAATTATTTAGACAACGGAAGCTTTTCAATGCTTTAATAAAAGCTTGAACATAAACATTATAAATTATTTAAATGTAATGTATAGAGCGTGAGACTGTAGTACCTACTGTCCGCATGCCACAGTTACATAAGCAGCGACGCGTATTTGGAATTTATACCTTTACACAACGCTCCATAGTGTTGAGTTCGGGTATACAATAAAAATATCTATAGCCGTATTAAGGATTTTAAAGTATACCCGACTGCAACATTTTTTTGGGGTATACTTTCAAGTAGGACATTCCATTTTGCTATACCCGTTTTAGTGCCTTTCAACGAATACAGAGACAGACAAAGGAATGGTTATTTTTATATGTTAGGATTATGCGTTAGGTTAGGTTAGGTCAGGTTTATAAAAAAAAACCCTAACCTAATCTAGGGTTAGGTAAGGGTTTTTATTTACTCGTTTCGTTGCGGCCGGGTATGTTTTAAAATAACTGCGCGGGCGTTTCCAAACTGAAAGTATACCCGAAATCAACGCGCACCAGTGACGTCACAAATGTTAGGTAAAGGTAGGCTTTAATGAACAGATTTGCACTTTCTGGATTTGAAAATATATCAGACAGCAACACGGTCTCTGACGTCATGAGCGTTGTGTGAAGGTATAAATTTCATATACGCAGCAGCGACTCTCGACTTTTTAGTCGAATTAAATTTATAGGCACCCAAAGTTTACTAAATCTTGTCACTTCATTTCAGCTGCAGCTTAACCTTTATTAGGGTTCACTTAATAAAGCTTCTAAGCATCAAAATAATTTTATGAATGTATGTCCCAAAAGAGCTTTTGTAAAGTTAAATTAGTTCCACAATGCTCGGATGTTTGTGAGGTTCATTAATAAGTAACGCCATGTCTGCAGCATGTTATTTGAACGAAAACAATGTCGCCGCATGAAATAACAAGAACCAAAAGGTATCATTTGAATGATATAGTATAGCAAAGTAGTTATATGGTTCATAAAATAAAAAAGGCACTGGCTCAGCACTATATTGGGCTTATTTTAGTTTCAAACAATTTCAGTTGCTTTGTTTTTATCTGACTCCAAAAAGGAGACATTTTTATTAAATTTATATTTCTTTAATATTTGTTGCCACATTTTTACAACAATACTATTAAAAAACATAAATACATAAAACATAAAAACGTAAAAAATAAAAACGGCCAAGTGCGACTCGGACTCGCGCACGAAGGCTTCCGTAGTAACCATTATCTATAAAAACGGCAAAATAATCACGTTTGTTGTGTAGGAGCCCCCATACAACAAACTATTAATTAATAGAATTAATAAATAAATATTAATTTTAATTTAATTATTTATATTTAAATTGAATAATATAACTCAATATTCTGTGAATATTTCAAGCCGTCTACCGGTTGCCGTTATAAATATTGAGCAAAAAATCACGTTTGTTGTATGGGAGCCCCCTTAAATATTTATTTTATTCTGTATTTTAGTATTTTTTGTTATAGCGGCAACAAAAATACATCATCTGTGAAAATTTCAACTGTCTAACTATCACGGTTTATGAGATAAAGCCTGGTGACAGACGGAGAGATAGACAGACAGCGGAGTCTTAGTAATAGGATCCCATTTTACCCTTTGATATTGATATTCTTTATTCACATAAAACTTATCTATTATTATAACAAGTATAATACAGAAAATATTTATGCAGTGTCAGCCTACAAATTGTTAATAAAAATTTCATTTACAAAAACACATCTGTGGGTACGGAACCCTAAAAACTTGTATACCACTGGCAGCGGGGCAGGGTCTAAGCTGCTGACAGTAGAAGCTACAGACTTAGGAACCTCCTGACAATACGTGCCTTGTCTAGGACAACTACCTTTCGTTACGTATCTGAACTTTAACCCAATCCTCAAGCGAGAGCCTCTTGAGATGTTGGTCGAGGCTCTTCGCTACAACTATCGGAACAATTATTGTCGAATCAGTCACTGTCAACGTGGGTAACTTTGACTCTGCGTCAAACATTGTGCCTTTTAAGAAGGTTCACGATTATTTTCTCAAGAGATTAGTAGTCAAAACTGCTGTAAATTAATTAATGAAGTAATTTGACTACTAATGTAATTAACTACTACTAATGCTATACAAGTGGCGAGAAGACGCTGGATGCAAGCCGCCTCCAATCGGTCTTTTTGGAAATCCATGGGGAAGGCCTATGTCCAGCAGTGGACTTCTTATGGCTGAGATGATGATGATGAACTACTAATGTAATGTATGTACTAATGTAATGTATGTACTATTGTATTTATTTATAATTATCGTACATTATTTATTTATTAATAATTACTATTTATATAATAGTGCTTATTGCTGATTTAATTTGATTATAAATTATTTTACATTTTAATATGACCTGTAGCTATGCTATCAATAAATATTTCATTCCATTTTATTTCATATTTTGGGAAAAATCGAGCACCTTCTAAAAAGGCTACGTACAATGTTTGACGCAGAGTCAAAGTTACCCACGTTGACTGTCATTGTACTCATTTTATGAATGTTTTTATTAAGCACAGCTCAAAATTCGCGAAAAAATAACAGCTACATCAACTATACATTTGATCAGTCAATAAAAATGTACATTCATGTTTTTGTCCGTCTCTTCACATGTATGTATATATGTAGGTATACGCTATTATTGACTCATGCCTACATTTGGTACAAATCAGCTACCCACGCAAAATCTCAAGCAAAAACGACGTTTAATTATGATACTTTCACAAATTTTAAAGGCTTATTGATCTCTAATCTCATCCACATTCATAGATTGATCATTAAAGTGAATGATTCACGATCACTGCTAACCCGGCGCTGATCACTTGGGTTTTCATATTGCGACCGAGGCGTGGTCATTATGACTTCTAATCTGGCGTGTGGGTGTTGAATATGTTTTATATTGATTGAGATAAACAATTTGCAATTTTTTGTTCAAAATTATTTCCGATTGAGTTTTGTTAATTGATAAGAACGACTACGATGGAAAATTTCGATTAGTTCAGTGGCTCACTGTCATCTACAAATTTTAAAAGGGTTTCGTGGAGCCAAAAGTTTGAGAAACCCTGTTCTACACATTTAATTCGGATGACTATGTAGTACGCATTGTTAGCAAATTGATATCATACTATTACTTGTAAACTTCGCTCAATATTCATATTGTCAAAAATATTCAATGATATATTATTTCTTACACTTTCGCAATTGTTACACATTGAAATTAATAAGCCAAACTATTATACCCGTTTTGATAATCCATATAGGCAATATATAGGTACCAGTAATGATACGTTAGGCTATTGAATTCAAGAATTGTCCGAATTTTAACAGAGAAGTTGCCACTTGCAATGAACCCGGTCATCAAATTAATAGAATTCCAGTCCCAGTACAGATCTACAAAACTTGTCGACACCGTGAGCTAAGTACTTCTGCGTTCTTATATGGAACGTTTTGCGTAAAAATAATAAGTGGTATACTATAGTAATTAAATTTTCTTAAAAAAAGACAACTGTCATCTCGTCTCACCTGTGACCAGGGGACGCTGCAGTGTTCGAAACGTCAGGTCCTAATATACGCGATAAATCCGTTGAAATTATGTAAAATATGTAGGTATACGCTTAAAAAAGTTATTCAATGGTACATAATATGATGAGCACACGAGACAACTTTTTGATTTGGAATGTTTACTTGCGTATATCAAAATTCTAAGCAAAATCGGCCGTTTTCCTTGTATTTTTATGGAATTAACTTAGAAGCTTGATATTTTTACAGGACCGTAGACTTACGTTTTTTTATATGAATATGAACTTGGTAAATCTACACGTTCCTGAAAATCAAAATTGTCTTGACAGATAGACAACGAGGTGATCTTAAAAGGTTTCTGTGTTTTTTCTTTTGATGTATCCAACCCTAAAAATAATAAATCCAACAATATCTCGTATATATCGTTTAGGCTACAGGATACCTCCTGTTTTCTAGTATACATGTAGATAAGTACATATGTATGTTTCTATATTTTCAAATAAAAACATACATACATCCGAAAATGCATCACAGTCCTTTCGGCAGTTGCGTAAAATAATGAAAATCGGTCCAGAAGTGTGACTAATAATAAAATTGGTTATAAGAAAAAAGAGAAACAATGTTTTTAACCACGGCACGCAGTTACAGATCAAAATACTAATGTTTATCATCAAAGTTGCAGCAATTTATCCAACAATCTACGAAAATGTGATATAAATGTATAATTTTAGAACAAATGCGATCACATCGAGGAGCATTTATGAAACCACTCCGTGAAGGTCGCAAACGCAATCTGGGAGGCGATATTTCACAATAATTACAACGATGTTACTTATTGCCCTGCCTTTGTGCTTCAATTTAACTGTATCAGCCTCTCGAATTGGGTAATTTTGCCGGGGATACCACTTGCAGTTTAAAAGAGCGTCGCCAGCCCATGGCCCAGGGTTGCAAGTTAATATTATGGAGGATGAGAAAAATATGAATTGTAGGTACAGGTACAATTGCACGGCCTTAGGACTTTGATTGCTTTGCAGTTGGCTACATTTTTTAATCTCTAGAGGGGGGGGGCAGCTTCCCCCTTTGCCCCCCCTTGGCGACGCCCTTGGCAGTATACAATATTAAATATAGTCTAGTAAAAATATGATTTGTGACAACATAAAAGACAACTAAGTATATTGTTATTCAAATGAATGTACTGGTGTTTTGAAATACATTTGACACAATTTCGTAGTGATATTATAAAAGCTAATTGTGTTACCTTTACACACTCAAACGGCTGAACCGATCATTATGAAAATTAGTATAGATATAGCTTTGGACCTGGAGACGGACATAAACTACTTATCATCATCATAATCATCACCGTTTTTCATAACTACGCGAATGAAACCGTGGAACGCAGCTAGTCTATAAATCGGAGATTATTGTTGATTTATGATTTGTAGTTATTTTCCTACAACAACAACTAACTGCAACTGTTGTTTTTGCAACTGGGGGGAATCGTTGAAATTATGAAATTTCAAAGATTCCCCCCAGTTGCACCTCTGTCTTTTCGAAGTTATGTGCGTATTGTTGATTGCCGCCAACTTCAAACGGTGAAGGAAAACATCGTGAGGAAACCTACATGTCTGAGAGTTCTCAATGATCTTGAAGATGTGTGAAGTCTGCCAACCCGCACTTGGCCAGCGTGGCAGACTATGGCCTAACCCTTCTCACAATGAGAAGATGGCCCGTTCCCAGCAGTGGGACAGTTTGTATAAACAGGGCTGATAAATAAAAAAAAAAAAAAAATATAATACATTTACATTGCAAGTACATGACGCATTGAGTGACTCCCTGGAGTTTTTAATATTATTCGTAATGATAAGGATAAGCACTAACCGTACTTTTTAAGCCCTTATATTTTATTACTAATACTTTGGAGCAAGATGTCTTTAAATAAAATATTTTGAATTTGAATTTGAAATGCATTAAATTAAAAGCTACTCTTGTTACGTCGCAATAAAACGCAAGTTATTTAGTTTTTTATCATTTTTATAGCTCCGTAGTAATTACGAGGATTCTTTATAAATTCGCTATGTCCATCTCTCTGTCTGTCCGTATATCATACTATTTCACTCGGAGACTATTAGCACTATTTATATGACACCTGCCAATTTTTATATAAATAGTGGTTTATTGAACACATCTTTGTTCAGTAAGCCGCTACAAAAACAAAATGCTAGAAATTACAGTGTTGCTATAAATTAAAGATAAAGATTCGTAGATACGCATACACTTGAACACTAAGTCAATAAGATAAAGCGCTTGTCAGAATATGCGCGTTGACCACAATTTCCATGCGTCCCAGGAAGCAATGTGCGGTTCTGCTAATGCTTCACAACGAATTCCAGCCAGAAACGGCACACGCAGCCACGCGTCCTAACGGTGCATCATCTTAACCTTCTGCATACCTATCTTTTCTACCTTCATTATGTATACCTACCCATCTTTTCTACCCTCCTTGTGTATACCTACCTATCTTTTCTACCTTCATTTTGGATACCTGTTATTGCCGGATTGCCACGTTGAATGGCAATGCTTATGCGTTGGACCAGATACGCACCAGCATTTTAGTCACGCAACGGATCGATCAGCCACTTAGATAATTTTTAAATAACGAATGAAAATGATTCGTTTTTTTAATGTTAGATCGATTGACCACCAACTCGCCTGATATTAAGCGACAGTGTGGCATGGTGGTGTGATAATTTAGTAATATATAAAAACTACCTTTAAAAATAATAACCCTGTATATGACACTGTGAACTTGAAGAGATTTTCCAATTTGGTTCCAAAACAACAATAAATGTATACTTAAATTGCGTAAAAAGTGCAAAATTTTTTAGAGATGAATGTTTTGTATCAACTAGCTAGATAAATTAATCATTTGAATGTGCATGAAAAACCCGTAATAATATTTGTTCAACCATATATAAAAACATGATTTATTGTGTCTGATGTCATTTACATTGAAAGAAACGTTTGAAATACGAGATTTATCTTTTTGTAAAGCTTTTATGGAATTTGAAAAATTGTTCATATAGTGGCAAAAAACATGACGAAGGTAATTATTTGATAAAATGCAAAAAAACTAGTTGAATTTTAGCGTTGAAAGTACGCAATCCTCATAGTTAGAAGATCCAGTACCTATACATTTTAACATCGCCATTAAAATTATGCTGTATATTACTCGCAGTTAAAAACCATAAACATAGGCTTCTGATGGACTTTCATAAATTAGAATATAAACTGATCACGTTAAATTCTAGCAATTTCTATTTTACGACACAGAACGCAGTAATGAAAGCTAGCTCAATTGGAAAGTCTAGCTCGGGAGCGGTGTAGTCTCGGGCAGCGCGACTCCAATACTTGCACTCGATGCCTCGACATTGGCCACTCAGCGTATGGCAAGTTTATAGGCACTCATAAACCAGCCCGGACCTACTATAAAATCACATTTGAATTTCCTAAAGACAGTTAGAAGTTTCCGGCAGCCTAGTCGGGAGACCGTCTGACTTGCGATCCGCAGGTCCTGGGTTCGAATCCCACGGCACGCACCTCTATCTTTTCGAAGTTATGTGCACATTGTTGATTGCCGCCAACTTCAAACGGTGAAGGAAAACATCGTGAGGAAGGTTTCCTCACGATGTTTTCCTTCACCGTTTGTGTCACATGTCTGAGAGTTCGCCTTTCTCAATAATCTTGAAGATGTGTGAAGTCTACCAACCCGCACTTGGCCCTTCTCACAATGAGAAGATGGCCCGTTCCCAGCAGTGGGACAGTTTGTACAAACAGGGCAGATAAAAAAAAGAAAAGAAAAAAGACAGTTAAACTTTCAAGGTTTAATTGAGCTTTAAAGCACCGACGTAAGCCGTAGTTCCCAATCATCAATAAAACAACCGTTCGAGAGGTATCTACAGCGAGAGTTCACATTATAAAGACAATTCCGGCCCTGCACCATTGTATGGAGATAACCGTAATGCCATTATAAAAACTTTATTCCTCCACAGATTAGATACAGTGCAGTCTGCTTTACTACTTCGAACCGTGCCAATTTCCACAAATAATGTGCTCAAAGGCACATTAAAATTTCATTGACTCGAATCATGATATTGGAGCATTTTTATGTCCGAAATTCATGACTATTAACTGTATCTTCGCAATTTAATCCGAAGATTAATAGATATATTCGTAAATTGAGCAATTAATAAACAAAATAAGTCATCACACCTTAATTTAATAATTAATTTAAAGTTAATCTACGTTAAAACCAATGGAGGTGAAGCTACCAAACTCAGCGGGAATCGAGTGAGACATTCTTGTAACGCGATATCTATAATATAAAATGAAATACGACACTATAATGGCAAAATTATAAACCATATTGAGCATAACTTAGGTTATAATAATCATTACATTATAATTTAATGATACGAGTAAGTTTAAAGCTCTGAAACAGGCGGCCAGAGATTAATGTTAAATCATGCAAGTCATGACGCTATGGTAAAAAAGCCGACACCGTCGTGAATAGAGAATGGGATCGGATCAGCTGATTTTAGTACCATAATACAGAACAGAAAACATACAATACCTTAACAAAGAGAGAAAACAAAACTTTTCTAATAAGTTAAAGTTTCAGAATAATAAGATTCAGCGCGAACTGGGCCGGCATTTTCTTATTGAAATCTTATTTGAATTGCAAATTTCCAGTAGTTGCTGTTTGATACTAATAACAGAAAGTTTTAGCTCTACATTAGGATTATCATGCAAAATGGAATTCTCTAGAAGTCTAGATTAATAAATGGACCTACCTTTCACTGTCGGGTTTGTCATACTTTGCTAAATGAATGTATGTCGGCACTTTAACTTATAGAACAGCATTCTTAAACATCTCGATGCTCTGAGAGGTTCGACCGGGTCGTTAATAACTAATAACACTTAATAGACATGTATGTAAATGTGTAATATACATACAAAGAATTAATGGTTGTACAATTAACACTAACAGAAACGAACAGTATATAATATATATACGACAATATAAACAGAGTGGGAGGTGCGGAAGAGCTGGAATTAGACAAGTGTGGGATATGCAAATGTAAGCGAGTAAAGGACACGAAAGGGGGTCGGATGCAGTCGACGGTCTATAAATAAGGGAGCGACAGGTTCGCCAACACTGAGACAAAGAACTCTAGATTCGCATAGCGGAGGTGGAGTCAGCTGACCTCTATAGACGTCGTCGTAGAGCGGGGCGAGCGCGGCGTCGGGCGCGCCCCAGCAACGGGACGCGCTCTCGGGGTAGACCATGGGGGCGCGCCGCTAGCGCGACATGGGCGCGAGAGGAGCGCGGCACGGGCGTCTGCGCCGACCGACGGCTTCGCGCGGACTGACGCACCACCGGTGGCCTGCTAGCGGCGCCTGCGCACCACCACACCAACACACGACGAAAATAAACAGCCTGCCAGTTTTTACTAACCGCCCTGTGTAAGGACATTGCCTCTGTTCCTCTCATAAATCTGAAACCAATAACTTACATCTGCACGCCTGCAGTTATACACATGTTTCTCAAGACCTAACCTGTACTGAATGTTTGACTTTAGAATTTAAAGGTAGCTGTTACTTTCCATTTCATCGTACAAAAGTTATCAATCGCAAAGAAGATTCATAAATAGGAGAATTTTAGTTTGAAGAAAAATCTCTAATCATTTTCTGTTAGTTACAGAAATGTATACTCTATATGGATGTATTGCGGGCGAATATCGTCTAACACGGGCGAGTGCTTCACTTTCGCACGGTGAGCGAACCCGGGCCCGCCGCGACACTAGTTTAATTGCAGCCGTTGCAGCGAACCGGATTTATTGTCTGCCGCCACTCGATATCAGTGGGAACTGGTGAGAAATCGCGCGGGAACGTTACGCACAACCGGTCACCGGTCGAGTTTCTAGCCTTCACCGGTGCTAAGTGCCCGCAGACGGCCCATGTTGTCGTTATTGACAGCCCTAGGCGTGGATCGCGCCCGTCTCAAGTCTGAACCTGTATGATGCATTGATGCGCAATTGTACACAAAGCGCATGCGCGACACGCAAATGACATTAAAATTTGACAGTGACATTTACTCGTTGCGCGAACAAAAGACATCAACGCGCGCGCGCACATTATTTATTTATTTCATTCAAGATTATTCCTTAAATATTAAATGAAATATGAATTTAATGCGATTCTAAATCGTACGTTTATACCGTTTACGATTGGGGAACTTGTATTATAGGCACTAACCATTTATAATGATGAGACAGTTAGGTCTTATGGTGGTTGTTAGGTAGACCGTAGGTAATTAGGCAGACGGGTTTAAAATACAGTTAGACTTTCCTGTATAACTACATGCGTGATGGCTGATGACAGTTAGGCGAATGTTAATAATCGGATTATCTCGGCTGCTTGTGAAATGTAGAGCATCATGTTATATGGAATCATATAGTTACCTGCTTGTGAAAAGTAGAGCATCATGTTATATGGAATCATATAGTTACCTGCTTGTGAAATGTAGAGCATCATGTTATATGGAATCATATAGTTACCTGCTTGTGAAATGTAGAGCATCATGTTATATGGAATCATATAGTTACCTGCTTGTGAAAAGTAGAGCATCATGTTATATGCAAGCATATAGTTACCTGTCCCGATTTTGCTTATGTTCATAATATATTAAAATTTTAAACGTTTCTAAATATTGTCAAAACTGGAACAGTAGTATAAAGTTACTGATTTCTTTGACACCACCACCGCATTACCCTCTTTTTAAGAGCCTGTAGTTCGTCCATCTTTCGCTCGCTCGCGTATACATACATTTTTGAAGATATAAAATGACAGAATGAAAATTAAAAAAAAATCTTCGCATTAAACCAAAGAATTCAATGATTGCATGTGAATCGTTGCATTAAGCAACAACAACATCACAAACTTTTGATAAAAAAATCATGTTGAACAAAAGAATTTACTTGTAAATCGTTGATTTGATCCAAGTTAATTTTCAAACATAAAAATGATTTTTAACCTACTTTAAAAAAGGAGGAGGTTCTATATTCAACTGTATGTATTTTTTTAGGTATGTTCACCGATTACTCCGTCACTCTGAAACGATTTCTACGTTTCTTGAATATTTATTAAGAGGAAGCTCCCGAGGAGGTCCTATAATTATTTCATCAACTTTACTTTATTATTTTTTGAATAATCTTTGGAAATGTGAATATTTTGTTTGGATGCCTCAATGAAACGTTTCAGACTATAGAGCTGCAGATATTAATCTGATACATTTCGCTTTGAAAATATGACAAATGTTGCAGTGTGTTGCATTTACTGTAGTATGTAAAGGAATATGTAACATATGCTGATTCCAAAACCGTGTCTGGCCTTGTAGCTCAGTTGATATTATGTCTGCCTGCTGAGTGGGTTCGATTCCCACCCCGGGCAAACATTTGTGTGATGAACAGGGATGTTCGTTCTATGTCTGGGTGTTTCTATATATCATATGTAGATATTTACAAAAAAAAGTAGGTATGTATTCTATCAGTCATCTGCGTCCATAGTACAAGCTTTGCTTAGTTTGGGCTGGATGGCGTTGTGTGAAATGTCCACAAATATTTATTAATTTATTTGTTTGTTTTCACTATCATTATCTTTGTTAAAATAAGTACTTTCCTTTTTTTTGAGGTTAAGTATATGTATCTAAACCAAACTAACGAAAATTACCGTGTATTATTAGTTCTATAGAACAAATGAGAGAGATTTTGTTTTAATAGTTCTACCATAGAACTAAAGGAAAAAAAATCAACAGTTCTATGACGTCACAGTTCTATAGAACTAATGGGAGTTACCGATTTTTGACAATTTGGTGAGATTAAAATGATGAGATGGCGCGTATTTTTGCGAAAATATAAAAAATATTTGACTTTCAGTCGACCCCTAAATGACGATACAAATCCGCCTTTTTTATCTGTACCAAAAATAATAAAAAAAAAGTTGTCACTAACAGCACAGCATTACAGGTACACTGATGTGACTGCTTGTGTCATGCAAATGCAATGCTTAACTTGTGTTATGTATTGCATTTGCATCCAACTACGGTGTAAGTTTTTATAATTATTTTGTAATAAATTATTTATTAACATTTCAATTTAACAAATGTAACATCAACAGGAATATAAATTTATACACACACACATGAATAAAAATAAAACTACTCTAAAAGACCGTTAGCAGCGGGAATTGTTCTCTGGATGCTGGCCCCATTACCCCGTACATTTCAATGTTATGTATGTAAAAAATAATAATTTTCTTGCTTTTCCCTATATTTGTACGCGTACAATGCACATTGCGTGATTTTAGGTTTATATTGGTTTCGATTTAATTGCGTACTAGCAAGTAAAACCAAATTTAAGGCAAACATTGCCGTTTCTTATAATTTAATTTTTATTGTGTTGACCAGGAAACTTACAACTTCAAGGGTCCATAGTCCTTCATTATTTGTTAATTTGAACTTTATTACATTGTGCATTTGTGCATTGTTACATTGTGCGTTTATGAGAAAAATTACCAAATAAAATAAATACTTATATCAAGACAGACAGATAACGAACACGATTCTTTCTATACCTAAGGGCTCCGTTGTTGAGGTACAGAACCCTAAAATAAGATTTAAAAGCAATACATTACTTTAGAGGATACATCACCTATATACCTTTTGGATAAAAGTATGTAGGTACTTAGGTATATTTACCTGTTTTTTTTTTATGTAGGTACCTACAGAATATATTATAAACGTTGCACAAACTTGAGTAAAACTATTAATTTAGCCTGTGCTAATTAACGGTAAGCGTCGATATGATCGAGGATGGAGGACGTCAATATAGTAGTAGTATTTTCATTTCTTTACTTATTCATTAACTGTAACTACGGCTATACAAAAGTGCACTATAATTACATAGACACTCTTATGTGTAGGCATTTGTAGATAGATCTTATACTTACTTCATGAACATAACTTACCAAGTAATAAATCAATTTGTTAGATTAGATTGTATAAATCTTAGTGTCTCCAACACAATGGTCGTAGACTTGGAGAGACCTGATTAGGATGACAGTGCCGATAGCAGCGCAGGAGCAGACGGGAGCGGTGAACTATGCAGACCCACACAGAATAAATACTAGTTACTATCTACAGGTCCAACAGAGGACGTCAAAGCTTAGGGGGGAGAGAGGGGGCAGCGTGGTCACATACTAACTATACATCAAGCTGGGAACAAGCTGCCGTAACCAGTTTATGTTTTAAATTCGCGATAAAAAATATCTGCAGCAGCGCGTGTCATTAGCCGCGGTGTCTCCCCTCCCGCCTGCATTTATTAATCTTATTCAGAGAAATCGACGCATCGCCCGACCGCCGACCGACCGCTCTGGTGTGGTGTGACCATCACGACAGAATAGAATTAGAAGTCATATTTTGGTATAATGCATCTCTTTCATGCATTCGTTTTAAAAGGCGCCCAAGCTATACTAATGGAATCAGCTATCTGCTTAAATTAACTACCTATCTATACTATCTGTAAATAATATAAAGAATAATAGTTTAAAGAAATATAGGTACATTTCTATCTTACAGGTAAAACGTTGAGAAGATAAATAATAAATGCGCATTCTTTAGAATGATTCTAGTTAAATCACTTTTATCGTTTAGGCTGTAGGCGCTCATATAGAAACATACATACATTCACTCGAAGAATATAACCTTCCTTCTTACGCAGTCGGGTAAAAAAGTGCGCATGCGTTGATGTCTTTTGTTCGCGCAGAGTAAATGTTATCTACTCACGCGCAGCCTTGCTTGTCATTCAGACCTAAGGCGCTGAAGGCTGCCATCATTATCATCATCATCTCGATCCCAAGAAGTGTACTAATAGATACAGACTATCTGTATAGGTTTCTTAAATGACCGGTTGGAAGGGGCTTGCAACTTCACTCGAGAAATTTTCCATGCCATCGACCTGTTCTACGTACTGTGAGCCCTGTCCACTGAGACTTCTACTAACTAATCTGCTGTGCTGTCTCGGGGACTTCCATGTAACGCATCGACATATTTCTTCAATTTTAAATCGAACTCGTATACGTTTGTATAGCAAGCATAGCTTTAGGACTATCATAATACTTACCAAATGGTGGACTTAGCACCGCTCCGCTGAAAGGTAAACTGTGAACTGAATGAGGAATTATAGCCTGCTAAAACTCGACGATTTATTTTGGTCCTTAACTTAAACCTCCGTCTCACTCCCTGATACACACATTTAGTGACTCGCTTGCGTAAAAGAGACCTCTCTTTTACGCAAGCTTTAAAATTTCCAGCGGAAAAAATAAAGCTTTTTAACATGTGATTACTTGAATACGACTCTAGTTTGACACGCATACGTGACTGCGATGTATTTCATACATTTTATCTATTCTACATATCGCACCGTGTGTAAATAACAACGAAATTGTAAGGTGGAGACTTAAAAACGACGAGTAGGATATGCTCATTAAACTCGAGTTGCCTTCCGTGTAGTCCCAAATGCGAAAGGCCTAAAAACGAATTATTTAAAAAACAGACTACAATATCTAGGCGATTTGATTATTTTTTTACATATGGATATGTTTAAAATAAAATTTAGTTGAGAAAGTCCAGATGTTCGCAAAAAGCTTGTCGCCTTTGTGTCCGGTACGCCCGCGCCGCCCGCTCAACGTGCGACATCCTTGTACCAATTCAATACATAATGTATTTATGAAGTTGGCGAGCTTTTTACTTGCGTGAATAAATGTAAATGTCTTCATTATCTTACTTCAGACTGCCTGTCTTTAAATAAAGTGCGTCTTATGTACTTACTTACTTCGACTAGCCTTGTGGCTCAGTTGGTAGTATGTCTGCCTGCTGAGATGTAGGTCGTGGGTTCGATCCCCACCCAGTACAAACATTTGTGTGATGAGCATGGATGTTTGTTCTGTGTCTGGGTGTTTCTATGTATCATACGTATATATTTACAAAAAAAAAGTATATATGTATTCTATCAGTCATCTAGTTCCATAGTACAAGCTTTGCTTAGTTTGGGCTAGATGGTGTTGTGTAATATGTCCACAAATATTTATTATTATTTTACTTACATAAATAAAAATACATTACAAACCAGTCTTTGGAAATCCACGGGAAAAGGTATTTTAATTTAATTTTAACGTGTGTATCTGTTGTCTGTCTCTAGCGTAGTAGCGTTGAAACGGTTGGAACGATTTTGATCAAATTTTTTTTAATTATTAAATCCAATGTTCTTAGCTATGTTTCACCAAAATCGGTGCAGCCGTTTTTTTTTTGGTGAGGGTTTTCCTAACCTTATTCAGCTGTATGATCATTATTACCCAAATAAAAAAAAACTTCTCAAAACAATAATTTTTGTATGTATACACATATTTATGTAAAACAATTTCCATAAATGTTTTGATTTCATACATCAACATACATCTGACATAATTATATTTCATCAACTTTGGTATAGTTTATTATATAACCAGTTTTGATCAAAGCCAGATAAATATAGAGAATATAAAGATAATAGAGAAACATACACCTGAATAAAATATCTTTTAGAAAAATCAGGTATTTACTTTTAAGAATTAATATGGGACAGATGAAACCGGTTAAGGAGTGAATAAAGTTCAACTGTCCCCTTGTTGCTAACAGGGGGATAGATCAAACTTTTTTCTGATCTGTCCCCGTGTGGGGACAAAGCAGGGTGACAGATCAGAATAATTCAAAAGAACTCTTTTATTATTATTATAACCCTTTATTTTTAACAATCTCGGTTCAAGCCCAGTTTTTTGGTAGGCATCAGTAGAGCCGAAGCTAACACTGAGTGGCCCTTTACATAAACTTTCTAAAAAAATACAGAAAATGGGTAAATGGATGGCTTGTGAACCTATATATAAAACTACTAGCTTTAAGCAAAATTTTACTTCTCAATTTATTATTGTATAATTAAATTAATACCATAATAATAATATTACAAAGCTCAGCAAGTACCTTGACTTGGCTCACGAGATAACCGCCATGTGGGATATTGACTCGACGATCATTGTCCCGATAGTTGTTTCGGTGAAGTGTCATAGCGAAGAGCCTCGACCAACATCTCAAGAGGCTCTCGCTCGATGATTGGGTCAAGGGTCGGATACAGAAGGCAGTCATCCTAGACACGGCACGTATTGTCAGGAGGTTCCTCTCTCTGTAGCCCGTACCACCGGCAGCTTGAGCCCCGCCCCGCTGCAGGCGGCACCCTAGTTTTAAGTTTTTTACAATATGTTTCTTTTTTATAAGTTTATATTTGTGTTGTAAAAAATTTTAAATTAAGATTATAAATAAATAAATGAGATAATAATATTACAAATATAAATAATTTATTCATTTATTTATTTCATATATATATTACTAAGCCACCGGAAGAACTCTGAAGACTATTATGAGATCATGATAATGACAAGATAAATCAATAACCAAGTTAAATAAGTTGAAACTACATTAATTTATGACAACAACATTAATTTTTAAACACTTTGGATCTATTAGGATCCCATAATATAATTGTATTCTGTGGTAGTATTTCTTTTTTAAAAACTCACATTCAACCACATTGCAGCTTGTATTTTACATACATTGAAAGACAAACTGACAGAATTCACAATTTGTAGATAAAATATCACATCCGATGGGACTTGAAGCCACACATCCCAATCAGTACTTGGGAGTCTTTTACCAATTCGACATGGGTATGTCACATGGGATGGAGGAAACTTGTTTAAACAATAGGAACAGTTTTGAAAAATTATGACTTTTTCAAAATAAGAAACGTGATTTGTACCCCAAAATACACATCTGAGTAAATAATAATCATCCCCTCCCATCATCTTTTTTCCCCTCTCTATTACCGTACCTGTCATATTACTTTCGTTTCACTCCTCTCCATCCTAAGGTAGCCTGGAATAGATCGCGTTTAGCGATAAGGCTGCCAGTAGTTACACTAGTTTTTAAATAACTTATCTTGATTGTAAGTTCTAAGGTGTGTACAATAAAGAGTTAACTATCTATCATCAAAACCTTTTTCTCCTATTGTATGAACATTATGCATGGTATGGTATGGTAAGAACAGTACTTGTATTTCTCTAAGGTAAAAATTTAACTTTATACCTACTAGACAGATATTTTTAGTAAAACTAAACAACAAATATATAAGTACAGACTTTATTGCATAAATAAGAAATATTTACAATAAAAATACCTTACTATTAACGTTCAACAATGTACAACTTTACAACACTGCCATAGTTGGTACGCACATACCTAACTTTCCACTTTACTTTTATTTTCACTAGTAAGATTTTATAGTTCTGTTTTTTACAATTTTGGATGGAAGTTAGGTTATGTTAAAGAAATTTTCATTTCGCTGGAGCAGGTGCAGTAGGCGCTGCGGCGGTTCTTTTCTGCGCAGCTGAGAGCTGTGGCGTGTTGGTGGCTAGTGCTCGCAGCTGCTTTTCAGCTGCAGCGTTCACCATTTTAGTCACAGTAGCCTTCATTTTATTCTTCTCCACTACAGAGTTCTTTTTGCTTTTAGCGGGCGCGTTTGGACGCTTGGTCACAGCTTTTCCCTTTCCTTTTTTCGACTTTGCTCCTTTAGGTAATTTGCTCTTTACTTTTAGCTTTCCTTGAGCCATTTTTGTAAGTAATGTTTTAAAACAAAATTGTTCGCACGCAATACACAAAACAAATAAGTCAGTGTTGCTAGACGCCAGGAATGAGAGATCGTACCATAGAGTAACTTATAGATAGATAGATAGATAAACTCTTTATTGACACACCATTGAAATTAACAAAAGCAAGTACAAAAAATAAATAATACGGGAACTTAACTTATATATACGGGATCGTACGGTGGGTTAATAAAAAGTCGTATTCACTAAGAAGGCTACTACAAAAAAATAGTACGATTTTATGAACTTTATTTACATAAAAAATACTTTTATTGCCATCAAATTAGCATAATATACAAATTACTTATCTCATAAGGAGTTTTACTATCCATTTTACACAGCATTTCTTGTGTTAAAAAAAATAACATAACATCCATAGCGTTTTTATATCCTTAATTTTAACTTAGGGGCCATTCATTTATTACGTAAGACGATTTAGGAGGGATTTTCTTTGTTGCATTTTGGTGAAAATAGTGCACAGATATTCACTTTGCATTCCATTTTTCTATTTTTTTCTTTTCACATTACACCACATAATACTGATCATCTTCACATAAAATCTATTAAGTATTTCGAATATTTTTACGAGAGAGATATTTAACACCTCAACATTATTTTGATTTGAGAACTTAATTATTAAACACTTTATTTTGTTCATACAAGTTGCATATTATGCTTCTATGTAACAAGTGATTTGAAATATTAAATTTAATTGCCCGTATAAATCCATTCCTAAGTTGGTCGGGATATACCTGTAACTGATCAAGGGAAATCCTACTAGTCAGGTGAAAAAATATAGTACTATGCTATTGCGAATTTTTCACATTCGGTAAAAACCAACGGATCGTGAAAAAGTTGTACGAATTACGTACGATTTTGATCTTTGGATAGTACAGTTTAGAAACGCCAGAAAAATTGTATGAATAAGTTTTAAATCATACGTCTGGCAGCACTGAAACAAGTTCGAAACGTGCTTTTGACTTGACAGTTTTGACAGTGGCAGTGACAGCAAAGTGACTAAAGCTTGCTACGTTCCGATACATTCAAACAAACCAGAAACTGACTAACTACAAAACATACAAGAATCTTAATATAGGTAACTGAAGGACGCTTTTTGAGAGTGTAGTTTAGTGTAGTAATGATATCAACACTACAAAAAATGGATGATACCATCATATTTCTTACTGGTGTTTCGTGCTAAAGTCGTATTACACTACACGATTTCTCAGGCCCTGTCTGGGAAGTATGGTGATGTGACCCTGTGGTGGTATGGGACCCTGTCTTTTATTACACTATGCTGTCCCTGGCTACAGGCACGGTTAATAAGATGGTCAAATAATCCTTCTATGTGTATTGAATGACACATACTCAAATCTACTGATGTAAAATGGAACATCTTGGATGATTAAAAATGACAGTGACTTTTATGATTTTGCACCAATTTTTTTTACGTTTACAGCGGTACTTCTCTGTAAAAATAATAATTTTTGTGGTGTTTTAGAGTAATATGCTTTATTTCTTGTATTAGTGAATACATAGTACTTCCATCTCAAAATAATATGAATGCGCGAGCGAAGCGAGCACGATTTTTTTTTAGTGGTGTTTTGTAATATACTAAAATTCTCGCATTTGTGAACTCACAGTACTTCTATGTCAAAATAGTAATAATGCGCGAGCGCGAAAATTTAAGTGTTATTTTTATAGTAATATGCTTTATTTCTTGTATTAGTGAATACATAGTACATCCATCTCAAAATAATATAAATGCGCGAGCGAAGCGAGCACGAATTTTTTTAGTGGTGTTTTATAGTAATATACCAAAATTCTCGTATTTGTGAACTCACAGTACTTCTATGTCAAAATAGTAATAATGCGCGAGCGCAAAAATTTTAGGGTTGTTTTTATAGTAATATGCTTTATTTCTCGTATTAATGAACCCACAGTACTTCCATGTCAAAGAAAAAGATTTTTTAATGTTTTTAATATTAAATCATGGAAGTGATTTGATTCATTGATCATGTTAGCGAGTCCTAGATTTTCGTGGACCAGATGAAGCAAACAAGAAACTGTGTTAAAAGGAAATACCCGACTGGTAAAGAGCGACTTTAACGCTATCAAAAATTATAAATACAACCATTGGAATGCATCGATTGCCAATTTAATATTCCTAAATATAAACATATGACTTTATAGAAAATTACAAACATACCTACAAGATACGCGCAAACATTTTTGGTTAGTGGCTATTTTTAGTGAATTATTATTTCCTCGTATCAGAAAGTTCACGGCACTTTAATGATCAATACAAATAAAGATCAATATTAAACAATCAAGCGCGAGCGAAGCGCGAGCGAAGCGAGCTCGAAATTTTGAAGCATTTTATAAAATTATTGAAGCCTGTTTTTTTTTTGATAATGGCCAGGATTTCCCCCCTACCCCCCTGCCTGCGGCCATGATCGAAACCTATGGGGTACTTCCCGTAGCTTAATTAGCACAAGCTAAAACAGGTATTTAAATATTTTTGCGATGTATATTTTTAAATTTATGAAGGAAAATATAAAATATTTATATATATTCCCCCTTTTATCTATTAGTTTGTACGGAACCCTCGGTGGGCGAGTCTGACTCGCTCTTGTCCGGTTTTTTTAAAGTCCTACCTCAAGCACAAACCATATAATAATACTACTCACGTCAAGTAATACAAAATAAATCATTTACATCGTCGAGGGAAGATTATAAGTAAGTACGTAGATAAAGAAAAAACATATCAATAATTTTATTTACGACACCGTAACATTTTCCGAATAGGTTACCTAGAATATTATTAACTAATTTAAGCCATTGTAAGCCTTTGTTCGTCGTGTTTACTAACAGTCGTACAACGGGTGTGCCACGAGCCTAAATAAGTCCACCACTATCTCCTGCTAGGATGACATCATAATCATCATTACCTACCTATTCGTAACACTTACCTGCCCATGGCTTAAGATGTCGCTGCTCCCATTATTTATTTATTGTATCATATAATAATAATAATAAAAACGCAGGGGCGGCTTTGTGGCGAGCCGTCGGTGAGTGGCGACACCGCGTACCCCGATGTTTCCCTGGGGCTAAATGAGACCCCTGACCTCCAGCTTGCCTTAACCGGCCGGCTGTGTGGTGGAAACCGCAAGAGCTAAGACCCTAAGCTCCAGGGTGGAAGTGTTAAAGGGCATAACGCCGCTAGTAGCTCTCAGTGAACGCGCAGCACACCTCTCGACACCCTTAGCCACCCACACCAATGTTGCTTCCCCGGCGCCAACATGCGGCGCCACTATGGGGGGCCCATTCAGTGGGTGGCGAGTTATCACCTGCCTCAACATTTTTGTATGATGAGACGAAATAGGCAGGTGCCGTTATCTCATTCTGATGCTCCCACACAGAAGTACCTTATCTTTCTCACTGTGTGGGAGCATCAGCCAATAAACTAGTTGTATAAGTCATAACCATTTCATTTCAATAGCCCCGATTTGTCAAATTCCATATTGTACAATAGTTCCATCATCCATCCACATATCAAAAATCTGTATTTTTTATTATATTTTCTGTAAAGGGCCTCTCAGTGTTGGCTTCGGCTCCACTGATGCCCATCAAAGGACCGGGCTGTGACCCGAGATTTCAGTTGAATAAAGGGTTATAATAATAATAAAATATGTTTATTGCCAGTATAAAGAATTATAAAATACATGAAATCAATAATTATAAACTATTTAGGCAAAAGGGACAAAATCAGCTTTATGCAGTGGGAATAAATAGTGATCATTCCTACTGATTATTTTTTAACAAAATTGTAACAACAGAAAGCTAATTATAGATTTTCACGGATAGTGGCAGCTTATGATACAATCGTGAAAATATAGCTAGTTCGGCTTACACAGTGACATACTTGACCTATATATAAAATTTTAAATTTCAAGCTGCATACTAGTTATTGCTACCGTTCAGAAAGTAACAACTGCTCAACCGCTGCTTGGCCGAATTGACACTTGTACAGAATAAGTCAAGGTAATATCGCCTGCATAGCTTATTGAAGTTCTCACTAGCTCACCACAGAAATGAGTTTTGCCTGTACCTTGTTCCCACAGTGGGAGTAAATAGGGTAGTATTTAATCGAGTGATTCTGGAGCGGACGCGAAGAGAAACCTTGCCTAGCAAGTCTGGGCAGTCGATCAAGCTTGTTGCTATCTTTAGTAGGAATGTTAGATCAGCAATTTCACGTCTTTTATATACCTAGATACGAGTAGATAGATAACACTTTATTAAAAACCACATGATAACAAAAAACAAAGATAACATTAAGTACTTAGGGCTAGGTTTTTAATTGGCGGCCTTATCGCTTTGAGCGATCTCTTCCAGGCAACCATACCTAGTGGAAGGAATTGATTTTTTTACAAAGATTACCGTATTCTGATGACTTATAAGGATTTTTTTGACGGAAACATAGATATCTGATAAATTTAATTTGGATTCTTTCGATTCTATCAATATAAACAGCGTATTGTGTGTTCCATACCTGTGAAGCATCGAGAATGCTTTTAGATTTACAAAACGACAGGTCGGATGCAACTTGCATCCAGCGTCTTCCTGCTACTTCGTATAAAATCGTCTGCCCACCTTATTATGGCTGGTCTTCCTACGCCGCAGTTGCACTGCAGTTCATGTTCTATTTCAAAGCTTGCTTAGTGCACTTTGAAAAAGCGCTCTTGCGATTAAGGAATTACTCGCTACACTATAGGCACTAAATTAACAAAGTTTTTTTTAACATCCTAACATCTGTGATCGTATTGGTTAATTATTTAATTAAAGTCGTAATGGTCGTATTCTTCTAAGTAACTGTGACACTTACCATCAGACGATTTTTTTCATTCCTCGGTTCGTTACTCAAACTTAGCAGGGCAATATTTCAATCCTTAGATACATATCTCCAAAGTATCTGTCAGATAAATAGCTCTGTTCTTTTCATTCATATGACTTTAGAAAAATAAAGCAATATTAAACTGACAAATATTTTTTTATCTGGGGATTGAAAAATTTGCCCTTAGAACACTAAATTATTTAAGTAACTTAGTCTAAGCAAAATCAGAAATACTACAATACAAGGAAATATGAAGAAAAACGACATCATCACTTCATTTAAATATTACGGACTTTTATTCATAAATCGACTGTTGCAGTATATGAAATCGAGTTGTAAGTTAAGAAATATACATAATATATAATTTTTATCTAAATATATCTTATGTACAGATAAATAGAAAAGTAGTCGAGTATACCTAATAAATCGGCTATCGATAGATTAGAGCGGCGAGAGTGCAGGCGACCGGCGGGAAGCGGTGCGGACGAGGCGCACCTCGCCATAAAACGTCTAGAAAAATAGATAAATCGCTCAAAAACGTCAGATTCAGTCGAAAAGAGAGAAGAATGTGGAGCTCGCCGCGCCCGCGACGGCGTGCGCCAGCCGCTCGAGGTGCGGGCACCGCGGGCGCGGCGCCGGCCCGGCTCACGCGTACTCCGTGTCTGTCGAGAGCGAGCGCTCGGCGGGCGAGCGACGGCCCTCGGGTGCGACTGCGCCGGCGCCCTCGCCCGCCTGCGCCTGCGCATATGCCAGGCTCTTCTGGTAGCTGAACAGCTGCCGCTCCAGCGAGTAGTTCTCCGACTGCAGCACCGCGATCTCGCGTCTGCAACAACACGCACACGGTGAGACACGCTCCGCGACGCACCTACATGACGCATTTTTTTTTATGAGGGCGAGCCCATCTCGTACCGCACCCACCTCATCTGGTGCGCGTGCAGACGACAGAGGTCATCGTACACGTGGTAGGTCGCCTGAAATAGCAGGTAGGTGTCACCCCACTCGAGTCGCACGCGCAATTCTCCGCCCGGATGCATGAAGGCGCAGGTGGGGCGCGTCACGTCCTCGACCCGCAGCGTCGTCTCCATCATGAGTCCCTCGTCGGCCGAGTCCTGCGCGTAGTAGTGCTCGAAGGGCGCACCGGGCAGCTCGAGCGCGTCGGACTCGCCGGGCGCAGGCGCGGCGCGCACCAGCCACGCCGACCACGTGACGTACCGCAGGTGGTTCCGCGGCACGTGATGTACGTCTCGGTACAGCATATGCAGCCGCACGGTCTCCGAGTGCGTGTCACAGCGCACCGCCCACGCCTGTTTGTCGCGGTCGTAGCACGTGGCGGCGCGTCCGCCCGCGCACACGCCCAGCTCGGCTATCAGCCGCGCCCAAACCAGCTCGAGTGTGACGCGCGCGCCTTTGTGAGGAAGCCGCGCGGCCGGTCGCGGTGTCCAGGGTGGCGTGCGCCCCTCTGCGTCCGAGACGCACTCGAGTGGACCGGAGTGCAGTCGGCGCTCGCCCTCTCCCAGTGCCAGCGCGTACCGCACGCGACATTGCTGGCCCTCACCCGAGAGCCGCACGAGGCGCAGCGCAAGCGGCTCTTTACCGCCACCGCCGCCGCTGGCGCACACCTGCCAGTCGAAGCCCGCGAACGCGATGGGTGGCGTGTCGAGGCGCGGCGCGCGCAGCTCGCACGAGTACAGCGTGCGCACGCGCGACATGCTCAGCTCCAGCTGGAACTCGCCGCGTGAGTCCGCGAACTTGGTGTTGAGCTCGGCGAGCGAGACGCAGCGACCGCGCCCCTGCGCCGCGCACCCCGCGTTGAACCGGACTTGCTTGCCGGAGAAGCCTTCATTGGCTGTGAAGTGGTCCCGGCTGAGAAGAGTGAATGTGAAGTCTACGTAGACGCGCATGCCCTCGCACGATCCGCGCCACACCAGGTACACACCTGTTGAAAAACATTATATTTATTGATATGAAGTGAGTTGCTGTAAATAATTTGACTGGATATGGATGTTGTATGCAAGTATCCACATTAAACTTAAATTTAAATTAAATTATTATAAAGCGAAAACCAAAATAACCGACTGCAGTGGAGCGAGCTTTGCAGTCTAACTTACGATTTCATTACGCTTGGTTCGCTGTTGTGTGTACGTTTTTTGTGAGAAAGTATGCGTAAAATCGCTATGTAAGTTATAAAAGAGCATTTTGAAAAAATCTATTAATAAATCACTCGTTTATTACGAAAAAGTGCGTTGGGGATTTATAGACCGAGCGAGCGAAGCGAGCGAAGTCTCTGCATCAACTAGCCAAATTTTCTTTCATCTGTCAGTTTGTTTGTGAGTTTGTATGTTCGTACTCGCCTACAGGGCGTAATTTTGAACCAATTTTAATGAAACTTGGCATAAGTATAAGTTTTATGTTTTTTTGTCGTCGGTGATTTTATTTAGGAGGGGTGGTTCCCATAAAAAGAGGGGAAGTTTATTACAGCGCTAATTACGAGTACCAACCGATTTTAATGATATTTAGTAAGTAGATAAAGTACATAATTATTACAACTTGCGGTAAAAATTTACAGAATTGATCAAGTGGTTATCGAGATATGACAACCAACTTGAGATTTCGTGTAACAGTGAGGGCGCCTGGATATGCTTGATGCTTTAGGGCTGAATAATAGCGTAATTAAACAGAATGTATAAGTACAAAGAATATATTGTATACGTAATCCAACTATATATAATATATCACTCCCAGAAATGTCCAGCATTATTATGTATTAAAGCTAAATTGATCTTTCAATGTGCTTAAACTTATGGAAAAAATGTTTTTGATCGTGAAATAACGTCTGTAAAATCACTTAAAATTGCGCCAAAATTTTATATACGGCCTCCTTAGCCAACTTTATGTAGGTATTATGTACAGATGACCCAAGGTAATCTGCATATAAGCTCTCTCGCGAGGTCTACTGTTCGTAGAACTACTAGTAATTTTTATTACATAAAACTATATTTAATGTAATTATAATTACTAGTAGACACACAGGAAGTGAAGACAAATCTAACGATACCTCGCGCATCAAAGTCGGTCAAGCCGTTTAGTCTGTAGGCGATCATATAGAAACATACACACACTAAAAACATAACTCTCCTTCTTACGCAGTTGTTTAAAAAGTGTAGCATACCGAGCGACGCATCTGTGCGGCTGAAGGCGACTGCCCATCGCTGGTGCGCGCAGCAGAAGTCCTTGGAGGTGACGTCGCGGTCGGGCTCGCGCGTGGCGGAGCGCGTTACCACGAAGGTGAACACGTGGGTGTCGGCGCGGTCCTTGAGCCGCGTCGCTCGGTACAGCAGAGCCATGCGCACGCGCTACCCGCCGCAACCCGCTACCCGCCAGCACCCGCGCCGCGCCGCACGCCCGGACCCGCCTGCGCTCACGCCTGTCACATGAACCACACGACAACGATTAGAACGTAACATAAACGATCTTATCTGAGTACGTCTTCTCGAAACCCATAGAAATTACAGCAGATCGTCTAATCTAAATCTGAACGACTCTCCACAGCAGTTATGGACTATCGTAGAGATGAACGAGACTTTTACAGAAGTGAAAGACCAGTTTTCCACTAGACGACGTTCATTATGGTATTTGAAACATTTTCAGACAAATTTGAAATAAAACAAATTTTAACAAATTTATCGCATATGACAACAAAAGATTTACATAATTTTTTACATTTACTTAGAAAAGCTTTTATTCAGAAAATTTCCGTAAGTTCCTACTGAACTACCTAGTTCAGTATAGCAATATACCTACCTAAGTATTCAGTGGGTAAATATTTAATATACCTATCTCTTTTCTGTCTGCCGCGTCTACCTGCTGAGCATGTACACCTACGTAGCTATTTACCTAAGTATATTTTATTGATTAGCTAGCTAATCTAGCGAATTCTATTTAAGTTTAACCTTAGCATAACTTATGTTTATATTCTATAGGTGTTATTCTAGAATCTCTAGTATAAGTAGAATATAAACATAAATTCTATAAAGATAAAGATAAAGATATATTTATTTGTCAAAACATGTGTACAGGTGCAGATGTCAAAGCGTTAATATCGGTCAAACATGTTTTTACCACATAGGGTGTACAAATATGAGAGTCAAGTAGCTTACACTTACATGCTTAAGTCATTTTAGTTACAATATCAATTTAATTAGTTACAACATCAATTTCATTAGTTACAATATACTTATAGTGACAAGAAGAAATAAAAAAATAATTTCTAAAAAACAAGTTAAAAATCTAAAACCGACTACGTCCTCGTGCTCAGCATCCTTTCATACAAACTTACGTTTATCAGAGATCATATTTACTTGAGCAGTGTTTTAAGACCCAAACGCCAAAATTTCCACGTTTATTTCGGTCAAAAAACAGATATAATTATAGCAGTTACTGTTAATATATTGTATTGGTGTTCTTATGAATTTGAAGAAAAAATATTTACCAAAAGGATTAATCAACAATTTTTTAAATAAATAAAAGGTGCCGCTTGGGAGCAAGACAGCGGCTCCACCCTATACTTGCAAGTAGGTAAATTATGTACTACACTCAGCATAGCAGGCACCATACGAGTTCATCTATCTATCTATCATATAATTTTTTAAATTCACAACTTTGTACTCAAGAGGGCATAGTGTACAAATTTGTACCCTCTAGAGTACAAATTTGTGTTGTTGTACAGTTGTACAAAGATGTGAATTGAAATTAAAAACTGTTCAAATAGTGCCTTATTTAGCACATATTTAAGTAGTTGAAAAGTTATACAGGAACAGATTAACATACTTAGTTCCATTAATCACGGGAGGTTTTAGATTACTAATTGTTTTAGATTTCTAAACTGAAAAGCGGCGCGTGACCATCGCGCCGCTTTTCAGTTTAGAAATCTTGCGTTCAATGAAAAACTTACTAAATACCTAATATAAGTAGGTATATTACCAGATTCCTACACTCCAATTAAAAACTACAAACTAAATGCATCCAACATTCGGACTGATTATGACCGGATAAGATAAGATAAGATTCACCGTAGTATACAAAATAATATATATTTTGATCAGAATCATAAAAATCATCGAAGATAGAGTGAAGTGGAGAAGCAAAAGCGGGAAGGCTGACCCCACCACCGAATGTGGTATGATATACCACATTCGGTGGTGGGATGTGTGATGAATGAATAGCATGGAAAGAGATGAATAGCATGGAAAGAGCGAGAAAGAGAGAATCATAAAAATCATCGAAGCTGTAGCATCAAAAAAAAAAAAGTTCTGTAGAACAATATTTTCCACAATGAATTATAGATAGGTTTTCCCCGGCTATACGTGGCAAGCTCCAAGTAAGGTAATCGCCCGACTCATTTTTAGACGCGATACGTCGGGCAACGCTTTTAGACGTGCCCGACGTCTGACACTGTCGTGACTTGTGAACAGTGACAATGCCATCCTGTGTATTTAAAGAATTTATTATTAAATCCTGTGAATTTAAGAAAGTCCAACACCAAGATATTAAAAGGACCCAAGGATGTGGTCTTATATTCAAAAGTGCTGATAACTAGGATTTGCTTCATATTCAGCGAGTATAACTTCTCTATAGATAAAATCTCATTGATTTTCCACATGAAATGCTTCCACAACCCACGTTCCACGTTCACGGAAAGTTTCCATATTAATTTTCACGGCCGATCATAATCAAATAGCTGAATTCAAAGCGATTATTATTTATAAACACGAAACAGAATCACGTAAGCGCTAAATACGACGTTACGAAGGTCTTCAGACATAACTACTTAGGATTGTAAACACGTTCCGCCAACATCAGTCGGGGGTAAAAGGATTCTACGATGAGATTACTTGCTCTCCAGACGTTGTCTTTGAACGCACTGACGCTTTTAATAAGTATTAACTCTGTTAGTTAAGGCCGATAATTTCTTCAAAATTGTTAAAAAAAAGTATTAAATGAAGGTCTAAGAGAAAACTTGTGTAAGTGAATTTTGTAAATAATTCACTAATATTTATTTATTTCATTGGAAGATCAACTGTTTTTTGAATTATGACAAAATCTTTAGATTTTGACGTATAGAGTTAGCTTAGATACAATCATGAAAGCTAACTCGGTTAATAGTGTTACAAATAAAATTGACAGAAGACTAAGCTATACTAGTTATTATTAACATTAATTTTTAAATAAAAACTACGGGTCACTCAAGTCTGTTTTGAGCTGAAATATCTGACTATAGTTTCAACCGCATTCGGCGGTCTTTTTCAAAGGAGCAGCGCACAACGTCACTTTCGGTCGGTGACGCACCTTGCACTACCATTTACAAAGTAGAATCTGCTCAACCGAAGACATATACAAGTATAAGCTTAGAAAACTCGAAAACCCCCGACAGAATAAAAACGGCTGAACCGATTTTGATGAAACATAGCTCTCGAGAACACTCTCGATGAAATCCTCTTACAAAAAAAACTAGATCAATATATAAGAAAAAACATTAAGTAAAATATTCGCGATAAATCCGTTAAATCAAAATCGGTTGAAGGAGTTTTTCAAGGATTCTTTGAAGGAGGTTCTCAATTAGACTATGTTTTTTGTAAGTATGTTTGTTTTGTTACAAGATTGCTTCGCCAAGTATAAATTGATTTAATGATTATTTTTTGTTTGGAATACTTCAGAGGTAGTCCCGTATAATTTTTTATCGAAATCCGTTCAGTACTTTTGTATTTGTAACAAAAATAACTGAAAAATACGTCGTCCAAATAACGAATTGCGTATTTTGAAGTCGGTTGTTTCAGTTTCTTAATTTAGAATTATTTTATTTTTCATCTGTGAATATTTGAAGGGAGGTATTTTACATTACATTTTCATTACTTCGAAAATTATTAATGCGAGCTTAACTCGCACTTGACCAGTTTTTTGTATTTGTTGTTATTCGAATGCGACCGTCCTAAATAACCTTAACATACTTCCAAAGGTTATTTAAGGTGTTCCTAAAATAACCACCCCTCTACGCTAACTTCTTATCTCGATCCATGTAACTCACGTGCACTCGACGTGTTTATAACAAAGCACGTAAATAATTTTTCAAAATTAACGCCCGGTACTTAACTGTAGCCATAAAACATAACATAAACAGATTTCCAGAAGAGAAAGCTTAACAGCCTTCTTAATTAGTGAGTGAAATACCTAACAGGCAGGGTTTATTCATTTCAACCAACGTAAAAAATGGTATACGACGTGGTACAGACCCACCCTAGTATAATTAAGAGAACCCTTGTAATTCCCTTTACTGCCACATGAAAGTCTGTCCCAAAAATAATGGGCAGGTAACTTTTAACTCTTTCTGGACGTAAGTGACTTTATTAAATATTAAAAGACGAGAAATGGCGTGTCACTCATCGTCCACACGTCCTATCTCTGGCAGTGACATCTTTTATGGCTAACCTACAATTATATTATTATGTCCTTCAACGTTTCAGAGATAAATATACCTAAAAATAACCTAAGTTGGTTTTGGTGCGAACGTTGGAAAATCATTTCACAGCTTTTACTGAGCGTTTTAACCCCCGATCCAAAAGCTTAACGTGTATGTATATCTGTATGCTTAACTTAAGTTTGACGTCTGTATCTGTGTGTCTGTCTGTGGCATCGTAGCTCTTAAACGAGTGGGCAGATTTTGATTTAGGTTGTTTTTGTTTGAAAGAAGATTTCTTAGAGTGTTCTCAGCTTTGTTTCATCAAAATCGGTTCAGCCGTTTTTTTTGCGGGGTGTATTTGAGTTTTCTAAATTTATATTTGCTTCTATCACTAAACTATATTATAATTGTGAATCGCGGTTTCCAATCGTGTTCAATCTTTGTGGTGCACTCGCATAATGAAGAAATATGATGATGTTATTGTCATCAACTTTTCTGGATATTTCTGGACATTTGTAGAGTAATGGTATTTAGTCTATGTCCATTTCCAGAAAGTTTGCCACCTCGGTAGCAAATTTCATATCGATCGACTTAGCTATACAGCTATACAGACTAACTTCCGATTTTATATTATTAGTTATGATATTTCATCATTATATTAAGAGAAGTGTTTTGCGATCTCCCATACAAATAGGAGAAAACTATTTTCTACCCCTAAACATTAATCAATTTCGATTACAGTCAACGTGGGTAACTTTGACTCCGCGTCAAACATTGTACGTGGCCTTTTTAGAAGGTTCTCGATTACTTTCTCAAGAGATTAGTAGTCAAATCGACTGCAAATTAATTTGAAGTTAAATTAATTTCAAGTAATTTCACTACTAATCTGTTGGAAAAAATGGAGAACTAGAAGATCTAGAAGATCTAGATCTAGAAGAAATGTATGAATATTCATTCCGTTAGTATTCGTTAGTAATTAGTTAAATAAATCTTGGTAGAAAACGGGCCTATGTCCAGCAGTGGACTTCTTATGGCTGAAATGATGATGATGATGATTGGGAGGCACCAGTCCCAGTCCAGTAACTTGTTTTATTTTAATCATTAATGATGTAAAAATAGTGGTATTTTATTTCTTAGATATTTGATCCGGTGTAAAATGAAGAGCATGTGAAACAAATTGCTGAAACTTATATTTTCATGTCATATGCAAGTCTCCGCTGAAGCTACAAATAAAATTGCAACCACATATACACAAAACTAACTGAAGTGTGGCTGAGACTTGTGATATATTTTCCTTGTACTAGGAATGGATTTAATAAGATAAATTTATCATTTGAAAATGGCGAACACGCAAACCGCGCGACTCCAATATTCTCAATAGAGGAAAAAGAAGAAGAAAAAGTTTATTTATTATCCACTCAACTCTCATTCCGAAGTCGTAAGCCACCTTTCTATCTACCGATTTGGACGGTACAGTCTTGATATAACCTAAATAATAAATTGGAGTTGCTCAGTTTGGCTCTTCAGCTATTATATTGATTGAAATAAAAAATGTCTACAAAGTTATTGTTTTCGTTTCACTTACAATCCTCATAATCCACGAGAACGTGTCTTGTTTTAACATAAAAATTATAATTCTGATAGGCCTCATGGTTGTACGACTGCCTCCTGAGCTTGTAAGTCGTGGGTTCGATCCCCACCCAGGGCAAACATTTGTGTGATGAGCACAGATGTTTGTTCTGTGTCTGGGTGTTTCTATGTATCATAAGTATGTATTTACAAACTAAAAATATATATATGTATGCATTCTATCCACCATTTAGTTTCCATAGCACAAGCTTTGCTTAGTTTGGGCTAGATGGTGTTGTGTGAAATCCCTAAAATATATGAAAATAATATATTTAAAAAAAAATAGGAACAGGCAGGCTTGAAATGACAACGAAATAGTTAATACATTTTTTTGTGCTTACAAAAAAAATATTTAGAAAAAAATAATTTTAAATGTATATACTCGTAAATCACTAACATCCGCCATTCGATATTTTTCAATCGATCAAATTCAAATAAATACAATCAACAACCTTACGTACTAATGCTCGTGTTACCAGTTCAAGGAACTCTAGATTAAGTTTTGAACTAAAATATACTGTTCTAATAACTGAAATAATTAAATTGCTTCAAATTGAGTTGAGTTTGTGTTTGAGCGTATTGGAACTCACTTTACCCTAAATTATATTTTACAAATACCTACCTAAATCCTATTAATTAAATAAGTAACAATTTTATGAAAAGTAGTGAATCTATAGTAAAAATGTAAGAATGTTTATGCAAATATCAATAATTAGAAAAAAAATATGGATTATAAATTTTTATTTCCCTAAAACCTTACACACATTTGAAAAATTAGCCAACTAGGCAAATAGCTAGACCCATTCTCAAGAGATATGCTTACCAAGATCAGTATTTCAATTAGGGTTCCGTACCCAAAGGGTAAAACGGGGCCCTATTACTAAGACTGTCTGTCCGTCTGTCACCAGGCTGTATATCAAGAACCGTGATAGTTAGACAGTTGAAATTTTCACAGATGATGTATTTCTGTTGCTGCTATACCAACAAATACTATAAAATAGAATAAAATAAATATTTAAGGGGGCTCCCATACAACAAACGTGTTTTTTAGCTCGTTATTGCCCGATATTGAAAACGGCACCAGGTAGACGCTTGAAATATTCACAGAATATTGAGTTATTCACTTTACTACTACACTAATATTCACGTTAATAATAAATAATTAAATTAAAATAAAATTAATATTTAACAGGGGTACCCATACAACAGATATGATTTTTTTTTGCCATTGTTATAGATAATTGTACGGAACCCTTCATGCGCGAGTCCAACTCGCACTTGGCTAGTTTTTATTTAAATAAATACTTAGTAGTGCTCATAATTATTAAATAAATAAGTGTTTATTATTCGGCTTTATAAACGTTATGCTGACGTAATTTATTAATTTTATTACTCATGTGGCTCAAGAAAAGAAGGTCCAAACCTCGAAGCTCAGAATCTAGTGGCTCTCGAAAAGAAGGTCCAAAGTCCCAAACCTCGAAGCTCAGAATCTAATCCTGAAATAACCTACATCATCACAAGAAGAAAAATCACAACAGTACACTGTCACGGGCACTCTACGACGCATGTAGAATTTCTAACTAAAATCTTAAGAAGATCCCGTATTTGAACGCGCTTTTATATAAAACATTCATATGATTTGGGTCGCTCGTAACGTATGGTAACGCATAATCGACACGGCTGATTACGTACAGGGTAGCTCTATGGGGTGGAATCGCATTATAGGGGCGTTCCCGGAACTTTGGAGATATCTTCATGTTCGCTGGTATATTACGAAATCTCTTTACGCGCCCATAATCCTTTGCATTAATATACGTAAGAAAGAAAAGTTTTCTTTTACGCGGAATACGTTTTATTCGGAATCCCTTTGTTTGAGGAAATAAGTGGGTGTAAAGAGAAAAGTATTGTCTTTGTCGTGAAACTAGAACGTGGTATAGAACTCGATATTACGCATGATTCACAACATACCAAGCCCGTCTGAGCCCAAAATCATACCTTGAAATTTGAACAAGTTTTGCCTTTGTATAAAACCAACTGTTCGTCGCTGCTGCTGAAAAGATTGAAATGAAATTGGATATAGAAATAGAAATAGGTAGTTTGATATCATTAAACATGAGGCTGAGGACAGTTTTAAGTTTTACAAATTTGATCTATGTATCAAATTTCATGACAATCGATTCAGCCGCTTAGTCCAGAAAAGGTAACAGACAGTTACCTCCCCTTTTATAATATTAGGACTGCTTACGTTACATATTAGTTTTTTTTTATGTAGAAATAAGTTTGCGCTTGACCGCTAACTCGCCTGATGCTAAGCGACGTTGCGGTCTACGATGGAGCGCGCTTACCTAGAAGAAACCAATTCACTCGCGATTTAAAGATACCCAGATTATATCTATCGGGACAGACCCACTCAAGAAACGTATTCCCCAATCTTGCAGTCCGCACGATGAAAGTGGAACTCAAGCGTTTCGTTCGGGTTCACAAACTCGCCAGGTCAAAATTATGTATTCTGGCGCGGATGGAAGAAATAAATTATCATCATCACCGATCAACCTCATAGCTCGCCTATCAACTTACACTATAGTTTCCAGTTGATACTTAGTGAAGAACAAACCACTATCTGCATCGTCTAATTTACATTTCTTTAATTATTTAATTAATTTGGACTTGAATTTAATATAATTAGTTAATTAATATCGTTCAAAGTTGACGCTTGCTTTTATCTTTCTATTCTGCAGTTAAGAAAGCGAAAGACATCGAAGCTAGCTAAATTTGCAGTGTGATTTATTTGACAATCGCTTCGACTTTTGTTCTTATTATCTTAACACTTTCAAGGACAGTACGTCTTAAGACGTAAAGCTGGTATAAAATAATATGACAAAACGTCTACCGACGTCTAAATCTACGCATTGATTGTGATAGAAAATCGAACGGCGGCTAATTTGCTGTACTAACAAAAGGTATACCAGTCTACACTGTTACTGGAGATATAATTAAAATATTAACACTGTCACAGCGTTTAAGTCACTTTAAACACACACAAAGACTATGCGTTTACACATACACGTCTGTATGTTCATATTTGCCCCTTTTACTAACATACACCCACAGATATCGTGTTTGCCTTACGACTTATACATCCAGAGACGTTTTGTTATATTTTTTAGGCAATGTATAAAAACCAATAGTATCAAAATCGCTTCACCTCGAGAGTAAACTGTCCGTCAATGCGTTAACCACATAAAAAGCAAGATAAAAGCAAGCCAACGTGAACCAACGTATGAGCCAACCTTGAACTGCTGTCTTAGGCTCAGCTCGATGCGAATCAAGTATAAAAAGTTTTCTCTGAATGCCCGTAGAATGTAGGTATGTGACGTAAGCGAAAACCATAGTTCTAGTTTTTTTTTTTTTTTTATAGAAGATAGATCTACGATTGATCACCAACTCGCCTGATGTTAAGCGACGGTGTGGCCGAGGATGGAGCTCGTCGATCTAGAAGATATCTATTCACTGTAGCCTTGAAAATTCCAAGATTGTTGGTCTCAGAAAACAGAGATGGCGGCAACGAATTCCATTCTTGTGCAGTTTCCACTCTTATTGCAAATAACATTGAGATTCCGTTCGCTACTTTGTGAAGGAACCCATGTATTGTGTTCTGGGTTTTATTTACTCACAACAATGCAACAAGTGAAAGATTTTCTGCTTCATCTAAGCCGGATCTGTTTACTGAAGCATGATTTCGCTGAATATGTTTTGAAGTGACACTATAGTACATTATGATACAAGTGTGCTAAGTTGGTCATTACAGTCGAGGCGGAATTGCAGCCCGAGCCGAATGCGAGGGCGTAATAGAGCCGAGAGTGTAATGACCATAATGCACACGCGTTTCATTCGACGTTTTTAAACACACTTGCGAGGAAAAAAACACCCGCTTATAACTGAAATTTTTAATTTAAGTAAAATCTCTTAATGAGATATTTATGGATTATGATGTGTATGCAATGTTTATCTGTCTGTTTTGTAAGCATTTAGGTTCCCTTGTTCGGGCTAAGCTACAAAGCTTGGAGCATCATTGCAAAGTTGCTAGTTTACTTCTATGTGACGACAAAAAGCACGAGGCAACGTCGATCGTTTCTCTTCAAGTGGAAACCACGCACCGGCAAGCGCAGCGTAAGAATACCAGCCATGAGATGGACAGAAATCCATGTGGAAGGCCTATGTCCAGGAGTGGAATTTTTGTGGCTGAGATGTTGATGTTAATAATGAACCAGAAAGTATTTCCTTTCTAAAAAAAATATTTTTGCTAAATCGTTTATTTTTTTATATTTATAAATGATGGAGCTATTCGGTAACAAAAATAAAAAAATACAATCGAGATGAGAAATTCTTTTTGAAGTCGGTTTTGGTTTCGGTCGGAAAAGTGAAAGTAACTGTCTCACTGTCATTGTCAGTATCATCATCATCGCCATTATCATCACCGTTTTTCACTTCTTCCGTTCATCGCTACGCGGGTGAAATCGTGGGACGGTGAGACACAGCAAGTACATATACAGGAAATGTTTTCTCTCGGAAAGTATATATAAACGGGAAAGTAAACCAACCAACAACCAATAACGCAGCAATATCTGGCAATTTGAGTTATTACCTCAAATTGCCAGACAAATAACGGCAATAATGAGCAACGACTCTTTGTGTTCGTCACTCCTCACCGTTGCCCTCCGCCTAATAACTCTTCCTCTCCCCCAGTTCATTTATTATCGATGTTATCTGACTTTCCACTTCATGCTGCGAACATTAATCACAAGTTCAGAACAAACATCCGATGACGTCGCACATAAATAAAAATAAACGTAAGTAACCCTTCCTCGAAAGTACCTGTCTCCTACCTACATGAAAACAAAATAACTGTATATATTTAATACCTTTAAATGGGCAATGCTTGTACATACACAAGTATATACAAGCTGGAGCCGTTTCCGAGATTCAGAATATATATAATCTGAATCTCGGAAACGGCTCCAGTTTGTATATATGTATGTACAAGTATTGCTCGTTTAAAGGTATTAGATATATACAGTATATACAGCTCCAACGATTTTAATGAAATTTGGTTTGTAGATAGATTAGGGGACGATAAATCGATCTTGCTAGGTGAGTGAACCCGTGAGGTTTGCTCGTATTTTCAGTCATACAAAACCCGAGTGGAGCTCGGTCGCCCAGGTACTGTGTCTATAAATCCGAGTGGAGCTCGGTCGCCCAGGTACTGTGTCTATAAATCCGAGTGGAGCTCGGTCGCCCAGGTACTGTGTCTATAAATCCGAGTGGAGCTCGGTCGCCCAGGTACTGTGTCTATAAATCCGAGTGGAGCTCGGTCGCCCAGGTACTGTGTCTATAAAGATGATATTATGAGCATAGTTGTCGCGCCGACTTGAGCCAGTAAATTGCGAGTTTTTCATACAACAGGAAGAAGCTGTTTTCTATCCCGAAATATTTTTCGATTTTGAAAAAATATATGTAAAAATTCTGTTGGTATTATTGAATTGATAACAAAGTTATGCATCTGTACCATACTTTGCTTTCATCAACATTATAATTTAAATTTTTTTAACCTCGGAGTTATAAAAAAACAAACCGTTGAAGCTCCGCCATTTATGATTCCGATCAGATAAAAATGAAATATATATATCGTATCGAATGATGTTTAGAAAAGTTTTCTCCTATTAGGATTAAAATGCGCAGGACGTTCAATGCAAATAGAATTCGCTATCCCACAATAAAAATATAAACTAAAATAAATACGCATATAGAATTTCATAGGCGCAACAACTACATAAAACATTAATATGTTAAAAATTAATAATAAATAATAAAAAATAATCGAACCCACGACCTTTCAGTTCAGCAGGTAGACGTAGACACACTACCGACTGAGCCACAAGGCCAGTCAATTGTTGAAAAAGTACGAAAAACGGTAGCTTTATTTAGTTTAACTGTACCTACCTTGCAAAATCCTATAAGCTACGAAAACACAGAAAAAACGGTAAACTTAGATGGAGATGGATTATCTGAAAGGTAATATGAAAATATTCAAACAGTGGGAGTGATTTACGTAGAAGCATGAAGAAGTCTCTCGTAGAATCTTCAGGATTTTCTTTTATATTTCGATTATCTACACCTACGTATGTTTGTCTGTAGTGATAGACAGACAGTATGCCTTTACATAGTACATTGTTTCTCAAAGCTGAATAATGTTTTTTTACCTGACTGAGTAAAGATGTAGGTATAAATTTATACACATACATATTATATAACCATGTTCAAGTTTTTAGAATATTCACCATAAAAAGATGTGGCTCTTTCCAAACTGTTAGGATACCCTAATTTAAGTATAATTTTGATTTACTTACCTTTGCCTTTTCAAATAATATCCTATTTCTATATCCTCATTCTTTTACATCTATTGTCCGTTGTCATGCCAACTCTTATGAAGGGCAGACATTCTGTCTACAAACCTAAATCTTCAACATTTGTAATTTAACACGAAGACGCGCTCCCGAGGGAGACGTGAGGCTAAGTGACATTTCGTACCTAAGTTACAAGCACGAATGAGTTATCTTTAGAAATACTTGAGGCTAAAAGAGAAAAATACCTTCTATGTAACGGCGTGGTACTACTTAATCGACATTAGCGACAAGTAAACTGGTAACTGTCAACTAGTAGTGGATTTGAGCATTTACGGCTTTATCAAAAAACGTCGCTTAGTTTAAAATGTTGCGATGCGCGAGAGAGATAGCTGCGCGCGTTTAGGTAATTATAGTTTAAAAAACTGAAATGTGCAATTTGTTTACTTGGATTGGATAACATATTTTTCCACTTATTTTATTATAAAAACTGTACTGATTTTGATAAAATTTATATAGGACCTAACTTATATGGAAAATCGGTATTTTTTCAGTTTTAAATCATGATTATTTATCTTTGTATTGTGATATGCTACAAAGATACAAATTATTTGTTGGATTTTTTTATTTATTGAAAAAAACATATAGAAAGACCATTATTTTTAACGTTTAGTCCCCTAAATACATTTTATGGAAAACGGTTTGATAGTTTGGTAAAAAAAAATGAGCATTCTGAAGTATGTTGTTTCAGTATTTTAAACTAAGTAGGTATGAGAATTATTTTAGAATTGTTATTATAAGTATACTGAAAAATCAACTTCAAACAGCGAAGTTTGGTAGCCGGAATTAAACTTATTCATATTTTTGGAGCTAATTAAAAAATGACTGAACCAAAAGCTAACAATTTTATTTATGCTAAGTTTAGTAAAAAAAATATCGAAATTAAGATATCACATAAGATAGAAACATTGAAAAAATATCAGTATTGTACTTATTGCCGTCCACTAATAAATATATTCGTATTTGTATTTGAATGAAAGTAATATTATATATTAATTTTGTCATTCATTACCCTCTGACATTAATAATCCTATAAACAATTTAAGAATAAATAATAAAAAAAAAACAGTAAATTTCAAAATTTCATTTCCATCATTTGTTGAAGAAACTGAATATTATATACATTGAATATCTTGCAATATAACATCATGTAACACCGAATTGTACCGGCTATCCGGTCGGCAAAAAATCAGAACCTCCATTAATGAGGTGTTCAGACCTACCTACAAAACTACCAAAAAAACTGATTCGTACCTACAAACGTCTCTCTGATTGACACCGCCCTCAGCATCTAATCGATCACTGAACTTCGCTCAGAGTCCAATTACTCCAAATTAGGAATTCAGGTCAACTGTCGAGGTACGCGGTACGTGTAATAAATCTACGGTATATATACTGAAATTATTGAGCTCGCTGGCAAACCCGTCTCGAGTTTTCCGCCTAATTGAACGGTGATCGCGGTTGCGAATACTTCAAGCTTTAGATTGCCATGTACATCTTGAGGAAATGTTGATGGAATTTTAATTATTTTATGTGAAGGTAGACATTTGCTGTAACTATAAGTTTATGTAGATATGACTAGTAATCATTGAAATGAAACAAATTTTAACGGATTTATCACGTATATTTTACATAATTTTATGACCTGACGTTTCGAACACTTTGCAGCGTCCGTGGTCACAGGTGAGACTAGCTGAAGATATAAAGATATATATATATAAAGGGAAAGTAATAATATATAATATGGATTAGATATTAAATAAAAAAACTCATTTATCTATAAACAATAGACAATTTGTTTTGTTTTCGATAAAAATAGCCATATGCAAATCTCATAACGTGAAAACCCTAACATTTATGTTTTTAAGGTTTTCGCGATTGTTATTAATTGAAATAAAAAAAAATACAAAAGTCATCTGTCAAACCCTGGATAGATTTCAATGTCATTTTCACTATTTTCAACAACATACGGTGAATTCGCAGGACCCAGTCATCATTAAACCCACGTTTTATTCATTCATTCAAATGTATATTGATATGCCAACATGCAAATGCATACATCAAATCAAAGTTCTTTCAGTTTAATTTTTCGTTCATAAATTTCCATTTAATTTCAACTAAGGCTCGAAGTATCTACTCGATAGGTACTATACGATTATATAAACGAAGTATATACTCGATACGATCTAAGATACTTTATACAATGAAAACAAAGTAAACAGAAAGGACAACACTGGAAGTGAATTTGTATTTTAGATTATTGGTTCTCAATAACTTAAGCCCACCCAAGAAGGGCAGGCGTGGGTACAGCTTAATCCAAGCGCTTTTGCCCCAAGATCAAATGATTACAAAACTCACCGCTTTTATTGGAATAACTTTACAATTCAAACAATCATTTAATGAAAACTTATATTTTACGTGCTTGGCTATTAATTTTGTTTGTCTCAGACCAACTTCAGCTCAGCACGATGCTAGCTAGTTCTGAATAACCAGCGCTGGTCTTCCACCGGGGCTGGCAGACGTCACAAACTTGCGTATGCTTGGACCATAATTTAATTTTACAGTGTTCTTTAAAACTTGGTTGGTTCTTTTGCAGAATAATTATAGTTAAAAAATTGCAGCTTATTAAGAAAGAAAGTAACTTATTAAGAAGATACGTAATCCCAAAAAAATAACTTGAAAGTGAAGCACGATGAAGGAGATTTTTTTTGACAAAATAAAGAGAAAACAAATAACGCCACTGGCTCAAAGAAGACTCATTGCCATTTATTCAAATAACAGACTGGATGAAAGATGGTTTCAGACTAGGAACACTAATGATAAATTATTTAGTAATATTTTAATTTGCACGTGATCAACCCTGAAACATAAAAGTGAAATCAAACACTAATATCTAAGCTTTGAACTCAAATTAGCGTCAGGCAAAAGAACATTATAATAATTGTACTATGTATCATCATTACAGCAGTAATTATGTAATTGTACAGGGCAGAAACTTTATATAAACAGTAAGAGCAGTACACTTTTACTACAGTACATATAAGAAAATGTATAAAGCCGACTCCACGGTAAGTTACCTACTTGTTTTTGTGACTCCGACAATAATTAAAAAAATCCACAGAAGAATTTCTTTATCAACAAAGCCAAATACTCATTAAAATCATATTTCAACGCACAATATTACTTCCGCAGTACCTAACAAATTAAAAATGATGATTATATTATGTACAAAAACATCTTACTTATTATATTATTGCTATTGGGTATTTTATCTCATTGTTGATAGTGTCTCTGTCCACCGGTGACACGAAAGTATGGGACAACGGGAATTATTTTTCTTATCCTTAATTGACGTGTGGCTGTAATGACTTACCAATAATAAAAAAAAACTGTAACTAACAGTTTTAAGACCAACTTGTAAAAATAAATAAAAACTTAAATAAAGTCGTTTAGGCTGTAGGCGATCATATACAAACATACATTCATACCCATATACATACACATATACATCATCATCTCAGCCACAAGAAGTCCACTGCTGGACATAGGCCTTCCCCATGGATTTCCAAAAAGACCGGTTGGAAGCGGCCTGCATCCAGCTTCTTCCTGCCACACGTATGATATCTTCTATCCACCTTGTGGCTGGTCTTCCTACGCTGCGCTTGCTGGTTCGTGGTCTCAATTTGAGAACTTTTCGGCCCCTTCGGCCGTCAGTTCTACGTGCTATCTGCCCTGCCCACTAGCATATATATTATGTTTTGCGGATTAGCAAGTTAAAGAACTTGCTAATCCGCTATACATATATACAATACACGAAAAACATAACCCTCCTTCTTATGCTGTCGGGTAAAAAATTGTCGTAAATACATTCAGTAAATTTATACTCCATAAAAACTTTTATATATACATATGTAAGCGTGATACCAAACTCGAGTCGCAAAGACCCTCAATAAAATTGCTGTAGAGCCAGTTTTACTGTTAGCTACCTATCTATCTATACGTAACAAAAGGAAAGGTTCTTAGAATATATCCATGGATTTCGGGGCCATTTTCATTGTACGAACCGCTAGGCTACGGATTACGCTGCTGAGCAGGTGTTCTGCCATAGATAAAATCTGGATGTTTTTAAATCGCAAGGTGTCCCAAGTGAATCGTCTTCTTTCATAAAAGCGTTCATTGTAGATCACAGTCGCATAATTATCAGCAAAGTTAAAACTTAAACTTATATGGATAAGCATTTATAAATTTTGGAAAAAATGCAGATGCAAATCTAAAACACGTTATGAAAAAAAAATGGTTAGGTTAGAAAACTTTTATTATTCGAGGTAGGTAGGCCACAAGAGCCTTGTCACTGTCACTGCGACCCTTGCGGATCTATTGTAACTTGGTTAGAAAACATCCAAAAGTAAAATGTTAACCTAATTATAGTAAGTCTAATTTAATATAAATAGACCCAAAAGGTGGGTGTTATAAGTTTCATGTTTGTATCTGGGTATCTGTCTGTCTGTCTGTCTGTACCCTCAAATTCGGTTCATCCGGTTGAGAGCTACGATGAAGCTAGTTGTTTTTTTTTTTTTTTTGTTGTTTGAAAGAGGATTTCATCGAGAGTGTTTTTGTTAGGGATTTTGAGTTTTCTTGTTATTTCACGTATCACTAAAATGGTTAACACTGGAATACGCTTCATGAATGGATCTTCTGAATAGATATAATCTGAGCGCTTTCATGAGTGAATAGGTTTCACCTGGGCAAGCGTGCTCCGAAGTATACCGCAATAATAGGTTCACGCTTGACCACTCGCCTGAAGTCAAGCGCAAACCTATAATCGAATAAAAATGTTTAGTACTAGTTATCCTATAAATCTCTTGTATATCTAAATAAACCCTAAAAATAACGACAGAAGAGCTAAGATTCTAGAACTTATTTCTTAATGTCGTTATTCTTAGGATATTTAGATATTTGTCTCTCCATCTAGAGCTGTAAAAAATAAGCTAAAGCCAACATTGAACAGTAAACAGTAAAGGTTCTAAGTCAACAGGATCATAAAACGGCCATTTATGCATGTTTTGATACTCGCAAGAAAATAAAAAATTATAGGATAATTATTTTCCTTACCGTAACCTGAACTTTTTGTTATAATTTTGAAGAAAGCAAGACTTCACAGCAAAAGTAAACTTATATTTTAATCATAAGAAAGTGTTTACAATTTGCTTAAATTTGAGTGTTCAGTTCAAATTCAGAATCACGTGTCTTACTCTAAAAGTAATATAAACGTACCTATTGCGACTTAAAATTTAAATTTAATGTTGTAATTTGAATTTAAAATACTATCAACGCGTTTTATAGTCTTATTTTACACCTTATTCTTGTTTTATACCTTTATCCTTTGATTTATGTTTGCCCTATTATGTTTTATCTATGTTTAATATAGCCTAGCATAAAAGTAATAAATAATTCAAATATGTTTGTGTTTCTTGTGTACGATGTAATATTTAATCTATTTTCTTTTACGTTGATTCTAGATCTTTATCGCCCGTATATAGCAGTTCGATGTTTTGTTTGTTTACGGCAACGCGCGGTCTGCTTGTATAGCCGTGTTGTCTGAAAAATGTCCATGCTAGACACCTACTGGTAACAGACTGAATATATTTATTGTTTCATTTTTTTTAATGCAATCGCCATTGACAATGTTTCCTAAATAATTTATTGCATACTGTCACTAGTGTACCTACAAAAAATACAATTTACTTAGAAACCAAATAATACATTATCTGCCTTACTTATAAACGCTGAATAAGCGCATTTTAGTTAAACAACACAGAGAGAGAGAGTAGTAGAGAGAGAGGGTGTAGTGAGTTTTGTTCCGTTTTCGCACGTGACAGTTCCAGTTAGACAGAAAGTGACAAGTCCTTATTCAGTGAATAAGATTTTAACATGCCTGTATATGTAAGACGGAATATGTGTTACAAAATATTTTGAACTCAGGTCATTATGATTGGTGTTCATACCTAAAAGATTCAACTAATAAATAAAAAAAAAATATTATTTAAATTTTGATGGCATATATGGCTTAATTATTTGTTAAGCTTTTTCAGTACAATTCAAAATACTACATACTTTATTATAATAGTATCAATAGTATAGTATAATAGTATATATCAATTCTATAAAGTTACTTTGTATATATTGAAACAATTTCAAGGTAAATTAACTCTTAATCCTTTTACTGAATATTATGCTACGCCTGAAAGTACCTATATGAGAGAATACAAGTATACGTTTCTAAAACTCAAAACCCTCGACAAAAAACCGGCTGGACCGATTTTGATGAAACATAGCTAAGAACACTGTCGGTGAAATCTTCTTTCAAACAAAAAAAAACTAGATCAAAATCGATCCATCCGTTTGAGAGATACGATGCCACAGACAGACACATAGGTAGATGTGTAGATACACAGATATACAGGTACACACGTCAAACTTATCTTCTTCTTGGGTCGAAGGTTAAAAGTATAATAATTAGGTATGAAAAAGTTTTGTAATGTCTACTTTTGATCACACTAAATAAAATAAGTACGTAAGTAAGTTCGTATAGATTGAGTGGCCAGCCCTAGTGTCAGAGTTATTAAGCCGCCGAAAGGCCTTTGACCTGGCTTGACGATTGACAAACAACCGGGACCTACAATTTAACGTGTCATCCGACCCACGATAGCGCTCAGAAAGAAATTCCACTCACAGCAACGGACGGACCGGTCAGTCTTCGGATGGGTATCCGAAGACCGGTCCGTCCGTTGCTTGACATTGGCGATCGTTCAAGAACACCTAGTCAAGCTACGCCACGAGCGCTACATGTAACACTTACTAAATAAAGTGATTCACACAATTATATCGCAGATTCATACCTACCGCTGGAATATCAAATTGTTAACAATTGACAACTCCTAAAGTGATACAACCACAGAGCGGCATGCCCATATTCCAAATTATTAATATAATTCAGGAACTCAATAACAAATGAAAACCCAAATGTAGAAACAATTAAACTGTAATCAATCAATGTTCCCCACATAATGGTTATTGATTGCAGGCTGACCCTCGTGTTCAAGTGAAACATACAAGTACGATTGGCCGCTTAAATGTGTTAAAATGGTCAAAACTCATAGTATCCTAATACTAACTAATGCTTACACCAAACTTACACACTCATATACATACATTGAAACATTATATACTATATATCGAAAACATAGACGCTTCCGCGGTCGGGTAAAACTACCTATATACATGAGTGGCAAACTAACAATTCAATGTTACATACATGTAAATTGTTGGTGGCAAAGGGAACTTTAGCCAACTTTGTCAGTTACAAAATATAAAATAAATCGTTTAACTAATTGCTTAAACGATTTATTTTATATTTTGTAACTGAAAAAGTTGGGTTTCTATCCCCACTTTAGGTTAGTTTCATAGTGTGGGTTTTCTTTCATATTATCTACACATTCAGCACGGGCACAGTTTTTTTTAAATATATTAGATAGATCTACAATTGACCACCAACTCGCTTGATGTTAAGCGACAGTGTGGCCGAGGATGGAGCTCTTCAATCTAGAAGATATCTATTAATTAATGTTTATTTATTTATTTATTTTGTATGTTTTTTTAGTATGTACTATTAATATTCGATAATTCATTCAACTTTTTGCCGTATAAATCAACTTCAACTATTTTTATGGCTTCCGTGTGGTGTTGGTGTGTATGGTGTTGTGGTGCTTTCTAGTACTAACTAGTACTTTCTACAGAGTCTTTGAGCAAAAATGAGAACGGACAAACATATAGATGACAGACGGACATGACGAAACTATACAGGTTTTTGTTTACTACGGACCCTAAACAATATTATACGTAATTGTTTGTAAAGTAAAATTACACAAACTATGTCCCACTCGCTTGTTCTACTTTAAGTTGAATATCTCACAAAGCTAGGGGCTTCAACTTCGAAGTGACTAACTTCTGCTCTAACTGTATTGCAAGGCTGTTAGTACAGAAACAACTTGAAGTTTGCTTTAAGTACAGCAAAAAGCAATCAATGTCTAAATAACACTTTTTTATCTAGCGTAGTAAGACCAACCACAAGCTGGACAGAAGATCACATACAATGGCATGAAGACGCTAAATGCAGGCTGCGAGGCTGCAGGCCTCGTAACGCTTCTACTCTTTTTAAACGAGATTTCAGAACCCTTTGTCACGACAACCTCTTGACCGATTTTACTCATAGGTATTTATTTTATTGCTACAATTTTTATAAAAACCGGTCAGTAAATGACGGTTCAGATAACTTCTAAGTTCTAAACACTTTTTTTAGAAAAACATCCCCTACGGCGTAGACGTTTGAGGCCTACGAGTATGACAAAAAAAAAGATTGTAATACGTATATACTAAAAGTTTCTTAAAGAATGGTCGAAAAATACGATTAGTACACCAACCAACAAACAAACATCCGGACAGACGAAGAAAAATATTGGAACTACTGGATTACATTTGGAACTAAATACTACTTAGGTTACTACAAGTTTTTGAAGTGAAAATTTCTTTAGCGGCGTTGTGCATTTTTGGGATTGGTAAAAAATGTTAAACTCGCGTCGGATCATCAGATCTTATGACGGACAGTCAGAAACCTATTCTAACGTTCTGCATATAAAGTTCATTATTGTATGTACAAGTTTGTCCTTCTAGCATGACGTCATTTCGTTGCGCCGAATACTTATTTTCGACACATGCACGTAAGACTCTTTAGCTCAATAGGTTAGAGCACCAATATAAATTTCAATTTCTCAATCGGAGGGCAGAGGTTCAAATCCTTCACGAGTCAGTCTTTTTGCTATTTTATTTTTTAGTTTTCACTTCTGCCGGCACTCCCGTAGTGCAACCCGTTGTTTTTTTTTTTGTTTTCAAATGGTGTAGATTCTGAGATCCATGGAGGTTACTTTCACTTAATAATAAATAGTATGTTCTATTGTCTATGTATGATGTATATCAGTGTTAAATATTTTCTTTCATTAGTGAGTCAAACGTCAAGAATAATTAATCGATTAAATAAACATCCACCATCTACAACGATCACTATGATAAATGGTGGCCCTTAATCGCTCGGCAAGCTCTATTGATCTTCGGTCTAAACCAAATAAACTATTTTAAGAAAACCTTCAAGGACTATGTTATTATTACAATAATTATTGTAATGGTTTCATTGAAGAACATTAGGGAGTTTAAGCGGGCATGTAGAAAAATCATGCCGGCACTCTGTTTTAATTATATAGGTACACTTAGATTATTTCGAGTATAAAATCACACTTATTTTACATATGTAGGCAGAGCATCAAAGACTATAAAGCCATGTGACGCCGCATTTGACCGTGGTTAGAGGATTAGATGGGAATAAGAGGGTATTAGGGGGTTAGAAGGAATTAGAAGGTAAGAATCAATCTTGGCCCGCAATGGCAAGGCAAGTGCAATAAATAACTGAAACTAATTTTTTCATGTGGTCCATTGATGTGGTGGGCAAAATTTGTCGAAAATTTGTTAGAAATTTCTAGTAAAAACATTACCACCTAGTGAAACTTATGTTACTTGACTTTAACCGTAATTGTGACTAACTTGATTCAGTGAAATGATCACTTAAAAATAGCTATTAATTAATATCTTAAATTAATATCCTTATTATACAGAAAAGAAGAGAAATAAAATTAAGAGATCGATTCAAAACGTACAAAAAACTCAATTTCCTTGACAAAACGTATCAGTTTTGCTCAACATAATTATTTATAGATTAACAAGAATTTTAGGCACATCATTACGAGTAGGTATATAATTATTATTATAGTATATAAAACTGAACCAATAATCGACTTCAAAATAATACAGTTTCATTTATTTGAACAACATATTTTCCAGTTATTTTGTTTAAGCACAAACTACATTTCATTATTTTTTTATTGAAAAGATTTTTCAAATCCGTCTATAACTTACTAAGACGTAGTGTATTTTTTTTAATGTTATGATATGAGGTAACCGAATTGAGCGTTCAAGAACCTCCTCCTTCTTTGAAGTCGTTTAAGTGGGAAGCATTATGTAGATTCTATAAATTTCATTAATTTCACTGTCAAACTTTGATAAGAGCCCATTAACGGTTCAATAACAGGCGGTGGAATAAGGAATGTCGCGATGAAACAGTTTCTTTGTGTGACCTGCCACTGAAAAGCGGGAAAATGTTGCCAGGCGGCCCGCTTCGTATTTTATTCACCTACTTTTTATACCTATATAAATATGCCTACGTCTAAAGTAATACTGTTCCGGTTTAAAATACCTTTAGATTTAATTTTAATGCAAAATATTAATAATAATAGAATCCAGAATGTAATAGGTGAAAAGTGTAGTGTGGGTAGAGCTTTGAGTAATATTACTAAAATTCTGACTTACTTTTTTCTTTGGGTATTTTTCCGCTTTTCCTCAGATTAAACTTTTCCGTAAACTATTTTCAACTTTTTCAATTTCACTGTCATCGTTCGAAAAAATGTAACAAAAGCCAGCGAAGTGTAAAATCGAAAGTGCCTAAAAATAAAAATACGTGCATAAACAAAATACGATAGAGACATAAAGGTAACATTTACCTACGCAAAGAGGTCCCATACTCAATTCCTGCCAAATTGAATTTGGAAATGAAAACAAAGCTGAAATAGAGAGAGTCGCGCCAATTAATTAAAAAGTTGCGGTTTCGATTCTGGAAGAGTGAAGTTTTAAATATGGAAGATAAACATCGTAGTGCAGTGCGCAACAGGGTGGCGCGGGAAAACCGAGGCGAGCTGGCGGGCGTACAGACCTGAAGGCGGGCCGGGGAGCGCGAGGTCCGCAGCACTCGTCAGACCAGCCGCGCCGCTACACGCGGACTGACGCGCTCGCCCATTCCCGCGCACTGCCGCCTGCCACCCGGGGTTGCCCGCATCCCCTGGGAAAACTCCTGTGTCCATCGGGAAAATCTTACAAGACGATTTCCATTAGCTAGAGAACTATCGGGCAAAAATGGAAACTGACGACTCGTTTGAACAAAATAATGAAATTAGTACAGTAGTGCCCTTAATGTTACACTAGTTCTCAATCCGAAGAGACTCTACTTATATTTAAAGTTCGAGAGAATTAGAATATGCGACGGTCTTTTTGACAGCTTTGTGAAACAACACAATAGCACTAGAGTGGTGAAAAAAATGTTAGGGGCATACTTTTCACCACTAAGTGGTACTAACAACTAAGTGTTATTTCTATTGTCTACACTTCAAATATACCATATTAGCATTAGATAAGCACGTACTAACTTACTCCACAAAATTATAAATATACTCAATTCAAGATGAAATCGCACATAAGATTTATCAGTTTTAGTTTTTTTCTCAGTTGAATTCCTGTAAATTGTGTAAAATGATGTCTACTGCTGGCAATACACGATTCCCGCCCCGGACCCCTACGACCCGGGTTCAGAATAATGAAGCAGGGGGAAGCGAGATTGTGGAGCGAGCGCTGGTGGAGCATTGCCGGAAGACGGGCCGGATGAGCGCAGCGCACTACCCTACTCTCCGGTGCAAACGCGCCGCGCGAAGAAAAGAAGAAAAGAACTCGCATTATTACGACGAGGCATCGTTTCATGGAACATTAGCCTCAAAGTTTCAAGCGTTATTGTTCTGCTGCTTGTACTGGAATAGGTCACTTGTTGGACATAAAAAAATATTAAAATAGTAGTTGCGTATATATATGTCTATAGACTTTATTAGACTAGTGATGGTATATAAAATCGATAGTCAGCAACTGTCTACACACCTATAATGTTGCATTCGATAAGTAAGTACATATTTTAGTTCGTATATTCGGTTATATAGTACTGTACTAGTGTACACCTCTCTGAGATAAAGTCCGAACGAGAGTACTCTGCGTAGGGAGATTGATGGTGTAGAAAATAACATCTACGTATTTTTCCACATTCTACCGACAAAAAAGTAATAATTTAGAGATATTACCGTATTAACGATTAAATCGTGCATGTTCTTTCGTGGTCTATTTTACAGTATTTAAATAGCAAGTTGAATTTTACAGAAAATGCAGAAATCGCATTTTAGTGCGCAGTCAATGTGAATTAAATTGTACCTCAACGATTTAGATAGTAAAAAACCTTCATAATCAAGTAACTGCACAACTATATCTATATCGATTGAAATAAATATTTTGTCGGGTAGTATAGTGCATCTACGTCTCAAGAAGTGACAATAAAGTTAGATATATAGGTAACAACAAATTGTAGGTACATCTTACCTGTTCTTGGGGTGCGACTTCCGTACGTAACCGTAGCACCTTGTATTTTTCGTCATGTTCGTGAGTCGGTGTGTTACCTTTTTTTGGTGAACCGATAAAAAATAAAAGTTTCCGGCGGAAATTATCGAAAAACTAGTAATGTCGAGTAAACAACGAGCAAAATAATAAAACACGAAAAACGAAACAGTCAGAACTATAGGGCTAAGGTAAATACAAATTATCTGAGTACAATAATTATTATTTGCAACAGATATTTATTTGTTGTATTACGCTGTTTTTACGCAAAGTTGTATATTACTTCACAGTAGTCAAACCAAAAAAAAAATAATCGGCCAAGTGCGAGTCGGACTCGCGCACGAAGGGTTCCGTACTATCATCTATAATACTACAAAGTTTAGTTCTGTTTATAAAATAACGAGAAATCAACGAAATTCCAAGTAGTAAATTGCAAACTTATAGGTAGGTTTTCGATACACATCCGGGCAGCACGACGACGTTCGCGCGAATACGCGCGGCTATGGCTCGCTCCGTGATGTTACCTCCCCCGCTACCCGCGCGTTCGCGCCTCCACCACACCGCGGCGCGGCGCTCGCACCGCGTTTAGATGCACGGATTATTTTCATTTTGTGAGTTTTTATGTATTAGATTATGTATTTATTTTTATAGTTAATATATTTCTAAATATTTACTTACATATATTCAAGTTTCTACCTGTTAATTAAGATCGAGTAAAAATTGCTTAAAAATTACGTTTGTTGTATGGGAGCCCCCCTTTAATATTTACTTTATAGTTATTTAATTATTTATTTTGAAAGGTAATATACAAGTAAGTATTCTGTGAAAATTTGAAGCGTCTACCTGTTACCGTTTTTAATATTGAGCAAAAAAATACGAAAAAAACACGTTTATTGTATGGGGACCCCCCTTAATATTAATTTTTTTTTTAATTTTTAGTATTTGTTGTTATAGCGGCAACGGAAATACATCATTTGTGAAAATTTCAGCTTTCTAGCTATCACGGTTTATGAGATACAGCCTGGAGACAGACAGACAGACAGACAGACAGACAGACAGACAGACAGACAGCGAAGTCTTAGTAATAGGGTCCCGTTTTTACCCTTTGGGTACGGAACCCTAACAAGTAGGCAGGATAGCAAAAACTTTACTGCCGAATAAGCCATAACATTTTTTCAGTTCATTTTAGTGAGGAAAATAGGTCATGCTATGCTATTGCTATATGCTATTCTATAATAGGAAGTTCAGTCCAGTATAGGTAGTGGAACTCTAAAAACAAGGTGGTATGTGACTAATCCAAACTTGTTCTTTTTTGTAGTAATTTTGGTATTATTGTATAGTAGGTAATTTATGTAATAAGAGTATTCCTACAAGTAATATTAATGCCTTCTATGATAATAGTCATGTACACCTGCCGAGTGCAAACTCTGTTGACCTTAATTATTTTACTTTATTTGATTTAAATGTTTAACAAAAAAAAAAAAACAGTACTGAAAAATCGTAAATCCGTTTCGGATTGTGCATAAAAAATCTGTTAGAATAGAGAAATTCTTACACTTTGGCTTCTAATTTACTTAAAAATATAAGGTATCACTTATTTTTATTTTAAGGTAAATAAGATAACATTCACAGATTTTCAAATAAGGTTAGAATATAAAACAGCTTTACTGTGAAGCTGTTGTGTATTCTAACTAAGTAATTACCGTTTCAGGATTTTTTCAGCTAGTTAGTAGTTAAAAGGTTGTCGATGTAACCGAGAGACAATAATTATCTATATATATAAAAGAAAGTCGTGTTAGTTACACCATTTATAATTCAAGAACGGCTGAACCAATTTTTATGATTTTTGTGTTTTTGGATTTGTCTTCGTCCGGAATAGGATAATAAGTATTAAAAATATGATATTCATAAAAAAAATATCAGTCAAAACATCAGTCTAGCCGTTCATCTTCACTTATATAAATTACAGTTTAAAAACTAAAAAACAAGCTATAAATTATTGTGGTCAAAGTTCATTACAAGACTTTTCTAACAAATTCAAACACAGCTATGATACGATGTTCCATCATGAAGTTCTAGTTCATATCTTCCGGCTCCATAATCAGATCAGTTCGACAGTACCATATTATTGTATTGACATCAGAACTACATACCAAAAATGGGCCAATTTCCATGATCGTAGCGTTATGAAAAATGGCAGCTGTATCCTTGGAAGATGATTAAATTAGTTACGTTAGATTTCATTACATACAGGTCGACCTAATAAAAGCGTGCTAATAAAGAGGAAAGATTTGTAACTCAAAAACTACTGGACCGATTTCAAAAATTCTTTCACCATTAGAATGCTACATTATTTTTGAGTAACATAGGTTATATTTAGTAATAGAAAAAATTAGGGATCCTTACCAAAACTTCAATAATGTAACCCAAGGTGTAAAAAAATAAGCCATAAATTTACGTTTGACAACTGACTCGACATTAATAGATTGGGTCAGAAGTTTGGTTGAAGCTGGACGGCAGTGCGGCGAGATTGAGCTAGGAGCGAAACACGAGCAGGGCAGACGTGGTACTGGAGAATGCTCCAGTACCACACCCAGTGCACTGCACCCCCGCCAAGCTAATGAGCTTGGCGGGGGTGCAGTGAGTGCAGGTAGGAGCGTGACATGAACGATTTTCTTACGTGTACGAAGTCGCGGCGGGCAGCTAATAAATTTATATAGAGGGGTACTTTTATAGGATGTATTTAAATAGATATGAAGCGAAATACGAGTGGCAGGACCATAACAAGAGGAAAGATACATAATAATAATCTTTGCCTACCTCAATGAGAAAAAGACGTGATTGTAATAAAATTATGCAAGTATTTAATGTGCCTATGCGTGTGGCGGGTCGCCCTCTTCCCTCAAACATGGTTGACTCGGCTCGGGCTGGCACATGTGTCAACTCGTGAACGGGTGCTGCTTGCGGGAGCTGGACTGCTCGGCGTACACACGCATGCATGTTAGTTAAGTGTAAATTAAAATTTTGTCTTCCTCTTGCATAACTTTAAAAAAAATGCATATATTAGTTCATAAAAGGCACGGATCCTGGAGTCTGTGGAGAATAAATTTGTTAATAAAAAATAAAATAAACATGTTTGTATGTTAAAAATAAATCTGCCAACTATAAATTTAATGTTTGCTTACAATTGTGAATAAATCCCCTAATCAATTGTTTAAGTTAACGAAAATAATCAGAAACCATTGTTCGATATTTCTGAAATATTCACCCGTAGTAGAATTGGTAAAAGCTCCCAAGTACTGATTCGGGTATGCGGGTTCAGGATCCGTCAAATATGATATTTTTGAACTGTTTTCGAATTTGTAATCAAAAACGAGTTAAGTAGTCAACAATAGTAAGTATTTCTCATTTCAGCTAGCATTCACGGTTGGGAAACCAAGAATAACGAAGGACTAGCCCGAAAGAGCTTACAAAATAAGATAAGATAATAAGATTTATAGATATACTTTGTGACAAATAATGCTGAAACGGGGATATAATATACAAACTATATACGCCCATTTGTCCATACAGAGAATGGAAACGAATTTCATTTGCTAAACATTTATATATTCGATGATTATTTCATAAATAACTTGTGACAGATTTATCATCTATATTTTACATAATTCTATGGCTTAATAATGTTACCTGACATTACAATACAATACAATACAAAAATACTTTATTGACACCATAATAATATAACAATAAGTACATGATTAGGGCGTAAGAAAGGCACAAAACGCGGCCTTATCGCTAATAACGATCTCTTCCAGACAACCTCTAGATCATAAAAGAGGAATATTTCTCTAAACGGTGACGGTAGTAAGATTACACATGAACAAATCTTCTGGCCAAATATAGATATATAAAAATACACTACATACAAATAGACATTGCGTGACTTTATTCTTTTTCTTTACATCTGTCTATGGTTTTCTAATCTCAAATAGCAGGAGAGAATATTAGGTACACCATAACATAAGTATACATAGTAATAAAGTGGTCTTTCGGGAGGTTTTTGAAGACATAAAACCCTAACTTGAATAGTTTAGTTATTGAAAACAAAAAAAAAAATTGAGGTGTTTAATTTATGTCATTTGTCTAATAATAAGAGTTATTTTACCTGATTCGACATTGAGTACCAATTATACATAATTGGTATTTGGTATTGGAACGTTGAGTACCAATTATATATAATTGGTGTTTGGTATTAGGACATTGAGTACCAATTATTTATAATTGGTACCCGGAAACACAAACCGAAACCGTTTTCCTGCAGAATGAAACTTTTTTTGAAATATACTTGTTTATATAAATTCCAGCCCCATTTGATCTTCTTCCTTTATGAAATTGACCATTTTACGGTATTTAAATGTAATTCAAACGTGTGATAATACTTTCAAACTCAGCTTATCTTGAGCTGATATTAGTTCCCACAATCCACGTTGGCACTTAATTCAGCTTACTCTAAATGTAGCACTACAAAATTAATTTACATTCCAGAAATTGTTTAACTTTCCTACAAAGTTGCAATGAACTTCGTTACATTGAAGCTAAGCTCCATGCAATTATACCTACTATAGATATTATGGACTATAGCTAGTACTTACACGCCTTTATTAACTACAACACAACAATATACAGACTCAACTAACTAAACTACTACACAAAAAGCACATCGATCACCCCAGACCGATAAAGGTCTAAAGATAATCCAAATGCTCAAACCCACTACCAGTACTTACAAATATATAGACACTATTATTATTAACGGGATATTTACCGTGGCTCGCGTTAATTTTGAACTCCCGATATTTCGGCACAGTTACATGCACCATGTTCACGGGCGACTGAAGAATGCACATGGATGATACGGTTAAGGGCAGACATATCTGTCTACCCGTCTTTCTTTGTCTTTTACTGCGAAGGGCGTTATCACGGGCACTTGAACTCGATTGAATGTTTAATTGATTGTCTGATTGAGTGTTTTAATGAATGACCGTAATAGTTTAAAAAATATATAGACAGCTCAAAAATTTCACACATCCGACGAGACTTCAAAAATATTAAATATAGCAAGTTATAGCTGAAGCTGCTTTCCAATCGCGGCTGTGGGCAAAAAGCCTGCAAAACTGAAGTGGGATTGACCGGGCCACGACTGTCGAATGCACCCGGATCGAAGGTCCTTATGATTTGGGTGCCTGAAGAAGGGCGTAAGGAAGCCCCGAAAGTATTCGCGGGATAACAAGGATGCGTTAAATCGCTGTAAAATATTATGAATGTGGATGCTTTAGAATAAAGGTCACTTGTTTATTCGTTGTTCGTTGAAGTTACCAAAAAACGCGTTTTTATAATTTTGCGAGAGATATATTATTATTATTACAATAAATATAGACATCACACTCAGGAAGTGAAGATGAGTCTAACGACATCTCGCACATCATAATCGGTCAAGCCGTTTAAGCTGTAGGCGTTCATATATAAACATAGGTACATAGATATATACATACCACATACATACATAAACTTAAAACATACCCTCCTTACGCAGCCGGGTAAAAAGTAGTATAATACCGAGTAAAACTGGAGATAGCAGTAGTTATACTGAGCAGTTACCAAGTAATATTACGATCTTAAAGGAAATCCTTAGAAGCGTGAAGATCAAAGGTGGAAAGATAAAAACCACTAAGCTTATATAGTATGTAACAATTTGTTACAAAATACTACCTGCGGGCTTAACTTAAGCATCTAAGTAACTGAGTACTTAAGTTACTTAGTAAATTTACTTAATGTTGTGACGTACTCTACGGTTTCCCTCTATATATTTATTAAATCCTTTCCTATCCTTGAGAAAGAAACAACCTTACTATCAGTCGTAGGGTTATTTTTCTACGTCATAAATGCGCTAATAAAGATCTACAATTCATTTTAGTACAGTGTTCTAAGTATTTATGCGACATTGAATACTGAGGAAATTGAGGATTTACCGGCCATTTGTACGCAGAAAATTTAGAAACGAGTTTTAATGTTATGGAATCATGTACTCACCGAATCTCCCGGCGGCGGACACTTGGCACTAACTGTCACTTCACTCGGAGTCCTGTGGTATAAATAAAAGAAATTGCTACCGCATCCAAAATTCACATACCTAACCTAATCTAGTACATAAATAAACTCAACATAACGAGTACAATTTCACTTAAGAAGGAAACACAGATTATGTACGTCGAGCTGTTTGATTATTTTCACCCTGAAAGATAACTCACGCGCAATTCCCCCAATGAGTATTATCAAAGGCAAAATAACTAGTATTTAATTCACAAGAACCTCGCCCCATCTGCATTGTTTACGTGAGTTTATGTATGATTTTCAGGTTCCTAATAAATATTGTCTCAATAATTTGTATATGACAATATATTAGGAGGTTTAACTATTAAAGTTAGGTGTAGTAAAACCGCTATCTCCAATTCGTAGATTTCAACAGGAACAAAAATGATTTCTGGTCCGGAAAAGATGTCGTCTTTCATCGTCGCTCAGGATAAGCAGTAAGTAAAAAAAAACAAAAATAAATACTGCGTTTCACTCGATATTTGTAGCTTGGCGGAAAACAAAAATAACAATAAATAAATTTCCATTTCAGCGTCGTTCAGCAGTAAGAAAAAATAAATCAACAAAAATACTGCGTTACTCTCCATAATCGTGGTTGGTGGAAAACACAAAAATAAATAAAAATAAATTTTCCATTTTCAGCATCGTTCAGCAGTAAGAAAAAATAAATCAACAAAAATACTGCGTTTCTCTCCATAATCGTGGTTGGTGGAAAACACAAAAATAATTAAAAATAAATTTTCCATTTTCAGCATCGTTCAGCAGTAAGAAAAAAATAAATCAAAAAAAATACTGCGTTTCTCTCCATAATCGTGGTCGGTGGAAAACACAAAAATAATTAAAAATAAATTTTCCATTTTCAGCATCGTTCAGCAGTAAGAAAAAATAAATCAACAAAAATACTGCGTTTCTCTCCATAATCGTGGTTGGTGGAAAACAAAAAAAAATAGAAAATAAATTCCACTCAGTCTCAACCTTACTCCTTCCCAATGCGCGTTCTCGTAATTAAATAGGTAGGTAAGTTAAACCTCCAACAGACAATTTTCGTTAGACCTACTTCGCCTTTGTATTCAGGAAATATAACTCACGTTCTGGTTAAGTAGTGTTTATAAATAGTGAGTGTAAATTCAAACAGCCTGAAGTCGAACTAGTGTTCCCCAATATATTAATATACAAAAAACCAAATTTAGTCTCCCTTTCACTGAACAATAAGGTACATAGAATTTAGGAGGTAAGCACTAAGTATACTTAGCTTTAGAACCCTCCTGCAGCTTTTAAACAATCACCCTTCACTATTGTAATGTCCACACACACACAAACACACATCACTATGACTGCACTATTTGTTTTCTTAAAATCTATGTAATAAACTGGCGTTGTACTCGGCGCACGCGTCGGTTAATTCTGTCAGGAAATGGTATGGGCAATGGGCGTTTTTCCCTCCCCGCAGCCAAGCTACCCCTCTCTGACCCTGTCCCATCCCATTGGTCATCTAACATTTATTCCTGCCCCTAATAGGAGTCTCCCGTGCTTTGCTGCACAAAAAAAAAACAGTGCGATTTTAATAAATTATCCTCAAATTCGACAAGCGTCTCAATAACCATTCCTTTCGACATGTGTTTTAAATAAATCTGTCCCCATCTTGATTGCTATAAGCGTTAGGCAGTTTAACCTTTTTTTTTCTTATCACACGTGGGAACAGCTATTGGCCGTTACATTCCCCTCTCTGAATATGCTCGAAAATACATATACCTGCATATAGTCGCAGGACATGGCCGACATGGATTCGATATAATTATGTTTTAGTGAACGTTAGTTTATTAAATGGCAGTCGTCGGTCATGCCGACAGCCTATATATTATATTTACGAGCAAATTCATTAACCTTTGTCACACTCCGGACACTCGGCCAAATCTCCATAAAACGCTACGGCCTAACTACCTATTACACTGGCATCGACATACGAAGAATGCGTACATACAAAGTTTTGTAATCAATGCAAGTTTCGAAAGATCTACATTTTACGAATTTACAATAATAAGTTTCATTAGTCTAATCACAACAATTCACGAAAAGGAATAATGCAGCCAGGCATGATCCGTGCAAATTGAAAACATTTGTAAACCTACTAATCTTCCGATATGTTTGTAAGTAAAATATTCAGTCCCATTATCTAATTTAAAAGATATAATTATTTTTTAAACCCTGACAAATACGGCTGAACCCCTGTTGATGAAACTCAATTAAGAACTCTTGACGAAATGATCTCGCAAAGTAAAAATAGGTCAAATTAAATCCATTCATTTGAGAGCTACGATACCACAGACAAACACACAGCTACACACGTCTAAATACCCGGTTCTAGGTCGGGGCTTAAATATTTTTATATTACCTTGATCAAACTTATTTAATCTTACCTAACTCTCTCCTTCCTTTACTCATTAATGTCATTATTATTATTATAAATGTATTGAACGATACAATACAATTGATACGATAGTCTAAGCCATCTAAAATATATAACTGTTATACTGATTAGTTTCATTATTTAAGCCCCGGTAGAATTCTTCATAATGACTTTGAACCATTGTTTCCCTTTTAATATTTTCTTCGCAAAATTATACCTGCCGAAACGACCGACTGGACTTTTGAACAACGTAAATCGATAACACCCACACCTGGCAGGGTAATGATCAAAGGCTGGTCAAAGCATAAAAATAGAGAAATATAATGACAACCTACCCGATTCTATTGTCTGTTGTTTATCCAAAATACACGTGCATCACGGGTTAGTAAAACGATAGTAAAAAGGGATAAAAAAATTCAACAGTTCTATGACGTCACAGTTCTATAGAACTAATGGGAGTTACTGGTTGTAAAATGTTTTTTTTTTTGTATTGAAGAGGAAAAAACGCGTATTATAGTAAGATTAGAAGTTTTATTTTCTCATTTCGCTAAATAGATCTACGATTGACCACCAACTCGTACGACACGTTAAACAACAGTTAGTTTTATTTTTAAATTGATTTTATTTATATATTGAGATTGATAATTATGATGATATTAGTATCTATGGACTCATGTGTAGGAAAATTTCTACCAAACATCACTGGTTTAGTTTTTTTCTTTTTTTTTTGACCAATAGTAAGTGATACCTACGATATCGTTACTAAAGACTTTAACATTTGCTTTTCCCGATTTCTATTTGTAATAATTAAAATTAAACTCAAGCCTGGACTAGATGCAAGCCGCCTCTGATCGGTCCTTTTGAAATTCCATGGGAAAGGCTTGTGTCCAGCAATAGGTTTCTTATAGCTGAGATAATAATTATGATGTCGATGAAACGTTAAATCAACCATCTTTGTGACACTTTGCACCTATCTTTTTTGTTACTTTTTTCGACCAAACAGCCTCCCGATTGTTATGAACTTGGGTACAGAGATAACTGCGAGCCTGAAGTCTAACAGCTAGTTTTTTTTTGCCAAAAATAATTTAATTAACATTATCTTCAGTTTCAGTCCCGTTTGAAAGTAGCTCCCCTCTCTGACCTTTATTAAATCTTCGAGTATTATACGATGGTTGCGTCTCTTCGATTTCTTAATTTATTATTACTGGCAATGCGTTCCCTAGGTATAATAAACCTCTGAGAGTAATCAGTTTGTTTCGACAATTTTAACCAAGCCATACCCAAATTCAAATGCCTCGGCAGTTGGTTTAATAGTAAACATGGTATATTTAAAGCCGCCCTTTCGATTTCTAAAGTAGTCAAACACCTTTTTTTTCTATTTGATTGGCTTTTTTCCGTCCCTTGTGTTTTTTTATCAGTCCTGTTTATACAAACCGTCCGACCGCCGGGCGCGGGCCATCCTCTCATTGTGAGAAGGATCCGGCAGCCTAGTCGGGAGACCGTCTGACTTGCGACCCGCAGGTCCTGGGTTCGAATCCTACGGAATGCACCTCTGTCTTTTCGAAGTTATGTGCGTATTGTTGATTGCCGGCAACTTCCCCTTTCATATCCCTATCCCTTATATTTATTTAGGGTGAAACGTGTGGATATTTCGTTAAGTTTTCCACTTCGCCCTTTTTTTTTTCCACATCATGTATCTAACGCGAACAACGATACCTGGCTCAAACAAACCTCTTTTCTCTTGAGTAACACTAAATTTATTGCATGACTGATAAGCCATAACATGAACCTAATAGATAATCACGTGAACCATCAATATTGATTATAACTTTACGATACTATCAATGTGAAAAGGTTGTATCATAACGAACGAATAACCCAACATCTCTTATAATTTAATTGCCTTAATTAAAACTATAGCTTAAATTTGAAAAGTCAAATTCAATCAGTTAATTCACGATCATAAATCATAAGAAAACAAACATGCAGCCTAGTCTACTTGGTTGATATAAATATTCCATTCAGTAATATTGAATCAAAACCCTATTAAACTGATTTTATTAGAATTTATGTGGAACCATAATGCTTTTAACAATTTATTCTAGAAAAATAAATTGGTTCACCAATGATTTAATGCTATAGCAGTTAAATATTATAAGATTTATACCGTAACAAGGATCTCCTTCCTCCTTTTGAAGTTGATTAATCATTAAGTATCTTAAATGACCAATTTGTAATTGATCAACATCTCTTACAAGCACGTGATAAAACTCAAATGAGTCATGATTCCATAACGCCTCGTCGGGAACTTCAAACCACTACCAACAGTGACCTCAAACCTCAATTTCTCAGAACATTCACAAAATATTGTTTGAAAAAACACAATGTCCTAATCCCTTTGTTCATTTGTTTCCCGTTTCTATCGTCATAAAGTTTTGTTTCCTTTTATTATACCCTCGGGTTTTCTTAGGATCTCTTACAAATAATTTGCAGATGTTTTACCATTATTCTTTGGTTTTGAGATAAATAAAGTTTGTATCTGTTTTTGACTATTGCCATCCCACCTGATGTTAAGCGGCGTCGTATCCCATAATATATTGAACCTACCCAAAAAAAACGGATCTATTCCAGAGTTAATTATATCAAATTACACCGACGGGAAATGTTCTACACCGGCGTATTCTTATCTATGCCCCCTATCCGGTTATTTGCATTATTGACACTAAAACAAATTCAAATTATTTATTTCGCAAAACATGGGTTGTTTACACTTTTAGTTACATCGAATCGCCATGTTCTAACCTTCATGTAGGTGTACAAAATGTACAAAAGGTAATTTATTATTGGTAATTTATAAAATGATCTTTACTAACTGCTGGTTCTCCATAGATTATAATATGATAATCGTAGATCTGCACTTTCTTTCCGACTGCACACGAGTAAATGTATCTAGAATAAGTAAACCCTCCTTTTTTGTGGGATTGTAATATATATAGTTATATATATTTATATATTTGTACGCTATATTTCTATGTTCCATCTAAAACCTATACGGCGGAACCAATTTTGATGTGAAAAATGCTTTAAGCTTTTTATTTACTTCCTTCCTTATGGTAATATTATTTAATAATATCTATCGTACGTTTTTGTATAATCGTTTAGATAGTTTTACAAGAGTCTTTCTAATAATGATGACATCACAAATATTATGTCAGACCGTATATTTTTATTTTTATTTATAATTTGTACCCTACGTTGTGTTTTGTATATATATTTTACATTGTGTATGTAGTAACCCAAGTTATTTTATTTCGTTGTAATAATAAATATTACATTTCATGACGAAATCCTGGTCTCGCGGCACCACATGTGACGTACTCTACGGTTTCCCTCTATATATTTATTAAATCCTTTCCTATCCTTGAGAAAGAAACAACCTTACTATCAGTCGTAGGGTTATTTTTCTACGTCATAAATGCGCTAATAAAGATCTACAATTCATTTTAGTACAGTGTTCTAAGTATTTATGCGACATTGAATACTGAGGAAATTGAGGATTTACCGGCCATTTGTACGCAGAAAATTTAGAAACGAGTTTTAATGTTATGGAATCATGTACTCACCGAATCTCCCGGCGGCGGACACTTGGCACTAACTGTCACTTCACTCGGAGTCCTGTGGTATAAATAAAAGAAATTGCTACCGCATCCAAAATTCACATACCTAACCTAATCTAGTACATAAATAAACTCAACATAACGAGTACAATTTCACTTAAGAAGGAAACACAGATTATGTACGTCGAGCTGTTTGATTATTTTCACCCTGAAAGATAACTCACGCGCAATTCCCCCAATGAGTATTATCAAAGGCAAAATAACTAGTATTTAATTCACAAGAACCTCGCCCCATCTGCATTGTTTACGTGAGTTTATGTATGATTTTCAGGTTCCTAATAAATATTGTCTCAATAATTTGTATATGACAATATATTAGGAGGTTTAACTATTAAAGTTAGGTGTAGTAAAACCGCTATCTCCAATTCGTAGATTTCAACAGGAACAAAAATGATTTCTGGTCCGGAAAAGATGTCGTCTTTCATCGTCGCTCAGGATAAGCAGTAAGTAAAAAAAAACAAAAATAAATACTGCGTTTCACTCGATATTTGTAGCTTGGCGGAAAACAAAAATAACAATAAATAAATTTCCATTTCAGCGTCGTTCAGCAGTAAGAAAAAATAAATCAACAAAAATACTGCGTTACTCTCCATAATCGTGGTTGGTGGAAAACACAAAAATAAATAAAAATAAATTTTCCATTTTCAGCATCGTTCAGCAGTAAGAAAAAATAAATCAACAAAAATACTGCGTTTCTCTCCATAATCGTGGTTGGTGGAAAACACAAAAATAATTAAAAATAAATTTTCCATTTTCAGCATCGTTCAGCAGTAAGAAAAAAATAAATCAAAAAAAATACTGCGTTTCTCTCCATAATCGTGGTCGGTGGAAAACACAAAAATAATTAAAAATAAATTTTCCATTTTCAGCATCGTTCAGCAGTAAGAAAAAATAAATCAACAAAAATACTGCGTTTCTCTCCATAATCGTGGTTGGTGGAAAACAAAAAAAAATAGAAAATAAATTCCACTCAGTCTCAACCTTACTCCTTCCCAATGCGCGTTCTCGTAATTAAATAGGTAGGTAAGTTAAACCTCCAACAGACAATTTTCGTTAGACCTACTTCGCCTTTGTATTCAGGAAATATAACTCACGTTCTGGTTAAGTAGTGTTTATAAATAGTGAGTGTAAATTCAAACAGCCTGAAGTCGAACTAGTGTTCCCCAATATATTAATATACAAAAAACCAAATTTAGTCTCCCTTTCACTGAACAATAAGGTACATAGAATTTAGGAGGTAAGCACTAAGTATACTTAGCTTTAGAACCCTCCTGCAGCTTTTAAACAATCACCCTTCACTATTGTAATGTCCACACACACACAAACACACATCACTATGACTGCACTATTTGTTTTCTTAAAATCTATGTAATAAACTGGCGTTGTACTCGGCGCACGCGTCGGTTAATTCTGTCAGGAAATGGTATGGGCAATGGGCGTTTTTCCCTCCCCGCAGCCAAGCTACCCCTCTCTGACCCTGTCCCATCCCATTGGTCATCTAACATTTATTCCTGCCCCTAATAGGAGTCTCCCGTGCTTTGCTGCACAAAAAAAAAACAGTGCGATTTTAATAAATTATCCTCAAATTCGACAAGCGTCTCAATAACCATTCCTTTCGACATGTGTTTTAAATAAATCTGTCCCCATCTTGATTGCTATAAGCGTTAGGCAGTTTAACCTTTTTTTTTCTTATCACACGTGGGAACAGCTATTGGCCGTTACAATGTGACACGGTGATTATGTGACTAGAACCGTTACGGTCAGCTTGGGTAACTTTGAATTTTCTGATAACATTGGACAGCCTCTAAAATGCACGTCGTTACGAGAAATTGTTATATTACGCTGCATTATACTGTAGATGTATGAGAAACTAGCATTTGAGCCGTCTCAACTTACCCGTATATTCAAGGTTACTCAACTTGACCGTATCTGAATAAGTAGCGGTTTCAAGTATTAAAAATGCAATTAAAATGATTACTTAATATTCATTATTTGAAACAGCTAGACGCACAAAAAATGCAATGGAAATAACAACAACTCATTTATTTTTCAAGCGAGTTTTTTAACCGGTCGATAACATTTTCCGTTCAACCTCCATACTCTACTTCACTTTAGTCACTTTTAGAAACTGGCGATGTTTGTTACATACCTATGTTTTCCGTTTAAAATTTCAACATTCACAAACTATTTTTCAATTACTTTGTGTCAAACCACTAATTAAGAAGCTTTTTTACGGGTACTTCGGCGTTTCGCACCGCAAGTGGTTCGAACCGCGGTCCGAATCACCCAAGAGCTCTTGGCGCAAAATAATGATCATTTCTATTGAAAACTTCTGCTTAAATAGAAAAATTTTATTTTGCATATTTATGTGGGCATCAATCACCGTTTTCTCGATAAGTGGCAATTATTTTTAGTATTTTTGTTTTACGGTGCATCCACACCGCAGTTACTTTTTGTGGAGCAACACAATGCAACACGGTAACATTAGGTATCTGTAACTTTTGTGGCTCCTTGTTACTATTTGTTGATTGTTACTCATCGCTTCCGTACCGCCAATAAAATTAATTAACAAAATATAACAAAGAATAACTTTCGACAACAATCGAGTAGCACTCTTTTCTATGGTACCATCCCACGTTAACAGATGTTGCCGTGTTGAGTTAACATTCTCTAACAATGTTATCGATTGTTAGAGCAACGTTGCTTAACTAAAGCCGCGTATCCACTAGGCAACATTTGGCGCGCAACACGTGCCGCTCAACATGTTCGGCAACGTTGCCAGATGGCGCGCAACATGACGCGCGAGTTGTTGTTTGTTTAGAGAGTATCGTTAGTTGAGCATCAATTGCTGTCGAGTGGAGTGGAGTGGACTACTTCAATATGTTGGGCAACATGTCGCGCGCCAAATGTTGCCTAGTGGATACGAGGCTATATACTAACACGGCAACATATATTAACAATAAATAACTTTTTGCTGTCGGATGTTGCTGAGTAACACTTGGAAACGTTGATCTACAAAAAGTAACTGCGGTGTGGATGCACCGGTACAACTATGCCCATATCCATAATATTATATCTATGGAGACGTACCAAATTTTCGCCATCCAATTTATGTACTGGCAATCCGGACAGAACCAAAACAAACAGAAAAGTTGAGTAGGTAGTTGTCTGCATCTTTATGAAATCGCGGCATAAAAGTTAAATAGGGACGAGGCCCGTTTCTCATTTAATCTGAAACAAAAAGATTACCTTGTAAGTAGCTGCGTGGGACGGATCTAGGGGAGGCGCCGGTCTTGGTTTGATGCAAATATTTTTTGACGTTGTAATATTACATAATAACATCCAACTTAGGTACAACTTAGTGTACTTGGATGTTTTTATGCGTAAGATAAAAATGAAGCAGCACATTTTAACTGGCCTAGCTGCTCAGTTGGTACGTCTACTTTCTAAGCTGTAGATCGTGGGTTCGATCCTCACTGATAAACATTTCTGTGATGAGCAATGTTTATTCTTTGTCTATGTGTTTCTAATTAGCATATTTTATTAGTTATCTAGTTATAATAAATATTTAGACGCTGGACGCAGGCCGCTTCCTTCCTTTTTGGAAATCCATGTGGGTGGCCTATGTCCAGCAGTGGACTTCTTGTGGCTGAGATGATGATGATGAATAAATATTTGCTTAAACTCTCTGTCTACATCTCTCCGACCGTGACATGCATTTTATTGCAGAGATTTTAGCACTATATAGCAATTTAGCAATCAGGTATCTTCTATTAATTGTACCCCTACTGTATTAATATAAAACAAGTATCTATATTAAAAGAAAAACAAAATACCCGACTACAGAAAAGCTTTTTTTGCAGTCTAACTTACGATTTCGTTAAGGTTGATACGATGTTGAATGTACGTTTTTTGTAAGAAAGTATACGTAAAATCACTGTAAAAAAATTATAAATGCGCATTCTTTAGAATAATCCTAGTAAAATCATTTATTACGAAAATCTTCGTTTGAGATTACAAAGAAACCGCATACATAAAAAAAACAATTTTCATACAAAAAATGATTTTTTACAAATTATTAACGCAAAAAATATTTTTATGTATGAAAATTAACTTGGATTAAACTACAGACTCTTAAGCATTGGCAGGTATGGGCACTTAACAAAATGTGGACTAGAAAACTTACAAACCCCCGACAAACAAAAACGGCTGAACCGATTTTGATGAAATATGAGACACGCTATGTTGAAATCCTCTTTCTAACAAAAAAATCTAGATCAAAATCGTTCCATCCGTTTGAGAGCTACGATGCCACAGACAGACACATAGATATAAAGATACACAGATGCACACTTATAACACCCCTCTTTTTGGGTGGAGGGTTAATAAACAGGCATAAAGCAGTACTATTTTATGATGTACTGGATACTACAGCGACAACTGTACATGTTTAGATAGGTACTAAGACTCGTCTTTAATTATCACTACTCGCGATTAGCGATTTGCCAGTGTCAAGAATAAAATATTGTTTTTTTTTTTAAGACACTTAACTTTATCATGTTCTCAATCTTTGCATTGTAATTGGTTGTTAGTATTCCACTGCAGAATATGATGTAAAAAGTAAACATTTTCCCTATTTCTTTATAAAAGATACAGCAGTTCTCAACCGTACCTGTTGAATAGGGTATATTTACTAAGCTTCAAGTAAGTGTCAATATAGTTAATGTGATGCTAGATGATACTTAAGCAAAATGCAAAGAGGGTAGCTCAAGCCCGGAGATGTTTGCTGGAGGAAATCAGACCCTCGCTCTATTAAGGGACCCACATCGGTGACGTACCTCTACAGTTTTCTCCTCCCGGTTGAGCCCTTATCATAGTTGATTTAAGCGGAGTGCAGAATAGATGTCGTATATAATTTAAATTCGGGCTGTATAATTATAGTTAAAATAATTATTATGGCTGAAAAAACCGAAACGCCCAAGTTCAAAATACGCATTTCCGTTTACTTGGATGGCATATTTTTTTCAAATACCTACTTTGTTTTCAAAACCAAAAATATTGAACCAAATAAATTTGAAATTATATCCTTTCATATAAAATAATCATTTTCAAAATCGGCTTATAAATGAAGCAATTATGGAGATAGAAATAAAATGTACATCTGAATTGATAACCTCCTCCTTTCTTGAAGTCGTTTAAATATACTGAAAAGAAACGGTTTCATCACATTTTCAGCTTCAGTGTTCCCTATAAATATAACCTTCGGGTGTCTTCAGACAAGAGCGAATAAAGCATATCATGGGCAAGCGTGCGCTCCATCTTTGATCACATCATCGTATTCCATTAAAAAAAAACAAAGGTTAGCTGTGGTCAGGCTCCAATAATTGTTTAACTAGATAGATAAAATCAGATCAGAATCAAAATCGAATTACTTACTTGCCCAGTTAAAAATAGTGCGTAGTCCATGACAAATATATAAAAAAAATTAGACATTTGTTAGGGTTTCTGTTATATAAGTATCTCAAGCGTGTAGGGGCAAAGATATTTATTTATCTTATTTTGAAAGAAAAACTAACAGCTAAATACATAAATTAGGTAAAGGAAATGAAAATAAATGCCAATTAAAAGTTACCACTAATAATCAAAAATAGTGAATAGATACATATAATGCTATAAAACGGACTAACAGCACAAGACAGCGCACACAACTGCCCGAGCAACTCCGGACAGTCAATAGTACCAATTATGTTATATTAGTGGAGATTAAAGAGGTTGTTGATTGCCGCCAACTTCAAACGGTGAAGGAAAACATCGTGAGGAAACCTACATGTCTGAGAGTTCTCAATGATCTTGAAGAATGATCTTGAAATCTGCCAACCCGCACTTGGCCAGCGTGGCAGACTATGGCCTAACCCTTCTCACAATGAGAAGATGGCTCGTTCCCAGCAGTGGGACAGTTTGTACAAAACAGGGCTGATAAAAAAAAGAAAAAAAAAGAGGTAAGCTCAAGCTGCTACTCGTCTTCTTTCGTGAAAATATCACCTTTAAGGTCACTTCATCTGACGAATTACAACTTATATTATATGTAGTAACAATGGCGGATCCATAAGAATGTATCATACTACGCTGCAGCAGTTTAAGTGTAGGTAACTCCATATTCACATAAATCCTCCATCGCCAGCTGAGAAACCAAGTATGAAATAAATATACTAGAGATATACGAATACAACATTAATCTTCGTAAGGGTAGATATCCACGGAACAGCGAAGAGCCGAGCTAACCCAGTATTGTACAAAATTGACAGGACAGCCAATATCTCGAGGGTAAAAAAAAAATAAGCCCCCTTATTCAGAACTGATTCGGATTCGAAATCGATTCGGAATCTATATCTCCGCTTCTATTCTCTTCTATTCTCTATGGAAATGACAGAGCTTTTTGAACTAATACCTGCTTCGGAGTTCCACCATCGTACTTCACGAAACCGCCAAAAAGCTCACCCCCACATTTTGCATAACTGGAAATCCCATACAGTCAGGTTCTCACGCTCCTTTCTCCCGCGAACAAGCAGAATGTGGAATGTCCTTCCTCGGAAGGTTTTCCCGCCGAGCTTCAACAAAGAGGGTTTTAAAAAGGGTGTCTACAAGCACCTTTCCGGGTTAGCAAAGCAACAGTAATGTCTGTGATGTTGCAGTTGTCCATAGGCGACGGTTATCGCTTACCATCAGGCGAGCCGTCTGCCTTTTTGCTTAACCTATTTTATAAAAAAAAAAGTATCCGAATCCGAATGAGTTCTGAATCAGGGGCTGGTTTGGAGATTGAATAATACGTCATAATAAATAGATAAATCTTTATTAAAAGTTTCAAATACACAGAAATAAATACAGAAAAAATTACTATGACTAGGTTTTAGCTAATAATTTTCTTTATTATTTAATTGTCTCCTGGATTTATAAAAAGATATTTTTCCCCTTTCAAGGTCCATTATTCTATAGAATCCACTACGGCGAGTGTACACAGAAGCTGGAGGCCGATCGCGTTATTTTGAACGTCTATAGTTCAGCTGCGGTTCAGCTGCGCTTGTAGTCGAGTTACGGTTCAACTTTGGTATTGCGCTAAAGTTCAAACGCCAACCAAAGGTGGTTAGTGTTTGGAGGGAATTTATAAGGTGAAAATTCCACAAAAAAAAAATATTACAAAGCACAATGACCCAGTGCAATGGCTGACATTTTGTAACTTTTCTCAAACGTTTTTTTGACAGCCGTAACGTTGCAGCTGCGCTCCAGTTGCGTTTCAACTTATGGTTAAAACCGATACGAAACGTGCGAAAAGTTGCGGTGCGTTCAACGTTTAATTGCGCTTCAGCTGAAGTATTTTAGTGCGATCGCCCCCGAGGAAACCTATTTAAGCCATCACCGTTCTATAATATTATAATCTCTAAACTTTCAAACAAGAGACACCATGCAACGGCAAAGGCAAACGGTACAATTCCGACTTCTCGTCGTAGTCAAGAAGTCCTGTGGATGCCTCGTGAAGAGGTGAAACACGTGTCGATAAGAGTACCAGCTTGAAGACATCGAAGCTGTCAATAGTAGCAGCTAGAAGACACCGAAGCAGAAGAGTATCAGCTGGAAGACCTCGAAGAGGAAACACTAGATATATAAGTTAGATTTGAGTTTTTGAATTTCAAAATTAATTAAGTACTTAAATACTTAAGTCCAAAACGATGGCTGAACTTAAAACTTATTTAAAAGTATGTTCAAGGGCGTCGCCAAGGGGAAGGGGCAGCTGCCATAGAGATAAAAATAAATGAAAACGAGCTCGTGAAGGTTGGAACCATTCTTATTACAATCGCTATAGAGGCAAAGACTCGCGCTACAAGTGTAAAGCTTCATGCTCTTGACTGTACCTACAATTCATATTTTTTTCATCCTCCGTAATATCAACTTGAACCCCCCCTGGGCCATGGGCTGGCGACGACCTTGAGCATGTTTTAAATTTTCCCCTATAAGAGGGATCGACCGAATATATCACGCGGTCGTTAATGTTTTTACCTCGAGCGTATTTATTGAATTTCTCGCCACTGTCAGGATTCTACTTTAAAATCCTTTGCTAGGCTCTCAATAAAAATACAATTTTGCTCCCTAGACAGGCTACAATACCGGGATGATCTGATACGTTTTGCAGTCCTACTATTCAAAATGTGTCTTTATCGCTCTTCTACTCATGGATTCAGTCCTAAATTTCTGTCCTCTCCATTCTCCATCTAACTTGAAAAAGTTCATCTCAATCTGTGAGCTTGTCACGTCTCCGCAAACCTACATCCGGAGTTACGGCGTGTTCATAATAAAATGGAAATCGAATTAACTCCTCATAACTCCCAGCTTTGGTATTCAATGTAAAACTTTTTAAATTTTCATTGTGGACTCACACGAACGTATGGAAGTGAGTACGGCGCCCGTATGAATAATGAGGTTTCACTTTGATATTAAAAAATATGAATAGAAATTTTAAAGTAGAGCGAATATACATGAATATTTTATCATGAAGTTAGTATTCGGCTGAGGTTAAAAAAATGGTTTCACATTTAACTTTTATCTACATTAAAACGTGATATAAATTAATATCTGAACTTTACATATATACAGTGGAATCCGTTTATAATGACATCGAAGGGAACTGACAAACACGTCATACTAAGCGGACGTCATACAAAGTATTTTGAGAAAATAAACGACCTCCTGTATTAACTATTGGTAACTGTAGGTAACTATTATTTATTTTAATTGATTTTTGATTCTCCATTTTCTAATCTGCATATTATTGCGCCTTTCTCTTCAATCGTAAATGCTTTACGACGTTGAGACGAAATTATTTTCACATATCACTAAGAAACGATGGGTGACCTTTAACTATCAATTACTCACTGAGATTCAAAAGAAAAGCAAACCACGTGCCGAACGTCGTCGGGCGTCAAATGCCCTCCCGAACATTGCCGAAGGTGTAAAGAATCATGTCGTTCATTATAACCGGACATCATTTATTAAAAATGGATTATAATAAGCGACATGTCACTGTAAGCGAAGTCATTATATCCAGTATCTCGCTCAAAAAGAAGAAAAAAACCATTTGGCCGTTATAAAAAAAAAAAAATTAAGCTCTACATATATGTATTAGAGCGCCTATCAAGAACAATTCAAAATATTTTAGCTTATTAAAATATTTGAATTTATTTCAAGAAATGTTACAAGTAATTAATTAGTGAATACATACATTACACAAATTTTAAAAAAATCTACATTCTCAAAAATTATTATTTTAAACGAGCACGTCTTTGTGAAATCATGTAATTCAGCTTTTGTAACAAAAATGTCAGCCGCTGATGCAACTTAAACCCCTTTTTATATCATTTACGCTCAAAGAAGCATTCAATGAACAAGAAAAATCCTCATTTTCTTTAAAAAAAAACCTTTAATTTACACCAAACATGTTTTTCGGCGCCGTTAGAAAGTTTTCGCCTAACCAAACAGGAGATTTCGCCTAAACATAACAAAGTTCCCACTGTTTTCATAATACAAACGCTGACAAATAGAGGCACAGAGGAAATGACGCAGCGGGGATTTATGAAAACTGTTGCTATGCGAAATATGTTTACTATAATTTTGGAATTTTTTATTCGAAAATAGTCTTGCGCTTGACCGTCAACTCACCTAGTGTTAAGCGACAGTTACGGTCTACGATGGAATTTATAGCGTAATAAGTAAAATAGTTGACCTATATTTATTTTCGTTAATTGTGTCAGCGATAAAAATATCCGCTGTAGAAATATTTTTTTTTTACCTGACAACGGCAAAGTAAAAATAAAGGTAACCTATAATAAGTTAGCTCTATCTTTACTTAAATAAGACAGAAATCTTTACTACTACTTGTGAAGTATCGCCTAATGATTACTCGGTTTGGAAATAAAACTAATGTGGCATTAAGGGCGCTGCCCTTATTATTTTACACACCTAGCGACACAATCGAGTTCCCATTCTGTAAACCCCGACCCAAAAAGAGGGGTGTTAAACAAGTGTTATAAGTTTGAATGTGTCTGTGACATCGTAGCTCTCAAAAGAATGGATCGATTTTAATTTAGTATTTTTTTAAACACTATTATTATTAACGGGCTATTTACCGTGGTTCGTGTTAATATTGAGCTCCCAAAACGAACGGTAAATATCCCGTTAGTAAAATAGTGTTTTAATGAATGACCGTGATAGTTTTAAAAAAGTATTTTAGTATTTTTTGTTTCAAAGACGATTTCATCGAGTGTTCTTAGCTATGTTTCATCAACATCGGTTCAGCCGTTTTTTTTGTCGGGACATTCTGAGTTTTCTAAACTTATACTTGTTGCTATGGTGAAACTCTTTTCAAACTGATAACTTATTGTAATAGGATTAAAATCATACGAGCGATATATTCGTCTTGTCATTATGTTGTTTAATAAAATAATCAGTTTAGTTTAGTCCAGATCTTGTGGAAAGCGACTATGTGGGTTACACTGTAACCTAACAGAAACTTAGTAATCTTAGGAAACATTCAAAATAACCCTTTATAGGCAAACCAATTACATAAACCATTAAAATAGACCACGTCGGTCGTTACTAAAATTAATTATTTTCCTTAAGTTTCCCCACTGTCCTGTTTTCCCTCACAGAGGTGAGAGGAAGGTGGGGCAAACATTGCACCTGGCGCCGCCTTAAATCGCCCGTAAAAACCCGTTTCATTATTTTCTGTTTACTTTGCAGAGTCTACGCAAATGTGCGACAAATCGCGCGTGATTTACTGCTGGTAAAATCTGCTATGGCGAGTAGAGATGGAGATAATGTACGATCTAATTACATACAGATGTTTCCTCATAAAAGCAGAATCACCTTCATCATCATCATCGTCAACCATTATCCACTACTGTTGTATCTTTTTTTATACCAAATAGATCTACGTTTGACCACTAACTCGCCTCGCCTGATAGTAAGTGACAGTGTGGCCAAGGACGATAAAAAGGTTTTGACAGACAGATAGACAGACGGACAGGTGAATAAATTGACAAGTGGAGAGACTGACAGACGAACATACGGTCAGATGAAAAGATAAAAATAAATAAATATAAATATTTTTGGACATTTCACACAACACCATCTAGCCCAAACTAATCAAAGCTTGTACTATGGAACTAGATGGCTGATAGAATACATTTATACTTTTTTTGTAAATATATACATATGATACATAGAAACACCCAGACACAGAACAAACATCCGTGCTCATCACACAAATGTTTGCCCTGGGTGGGGATTGAACCCACGACCTTTCAGTTCAGCAGGTAGACGTAAACACACTACCAATTGAGCCACAAGGCCAGTCAAAGATAGACAATGGGACAAATTAGCAGACAGGCAAACAGATAGAAAGATAGAAACAGCCAGACGGCTAACGAAATGATCCCAAAAAGTTTCCTTTTGAGGTACAAAATGATAAAAACGTCAATAAACAAATAATTATCCCGTTACATGGCCTTCGTACGTATCTCCTCGCCTAAAGACTCTGGTTTACATACATAATTTGCGCACTACTACGCGTTGATGTAATTAAGTAATAATCATGCATCTGTTAATTCACAATGCTGTACGTAGGATCGGTGTTTTCTGAACTCACAGACATTTTTCTCACTGGCTGCTAGCTGAACCGCTCGTATGTTTAGTGTACGTATTTATGTGTATTCAGATACAACTACAAATATTGCTCGGCCGCCTTAGTGGGATTCCACAGCTGCTAGTAATTAAACTATCGCTACGCTTGTTAAATAAAATTGGATGTTCAGGTGCAAAATCATTTATTATTGAACGTTTATCGATAATAATCCAATTAATGAAATGACGCGAACTTTGAATTCGAGTCCAACTGTTACGGAGCACGGTGCCGAATCAGTAGATTTCATACCTCTCTGTCTGCCTTTATCTAAATGAAAAAGAAGCAAGATATTGTATAAATAAATATTGGAGGACATTTCACACAACGCCATCTAGCCCAAACTAAGCAAAGCTTGTACTATGGATACTAGATGGTTGATAAAATACATATATACTTTTTTTTCGTAAATACATACTTATGATACATAGAAACACCCATGTATGTTATTACAAGTATATTCTGATGGGGATTAGTCAAAGATAACCCATAAGAGTTATTAAAAGCAAATTTTCTGATAAAGTTTTTAAATTATACATAAAAACACAAGACTTTGTTGCTGCGAGTAACGGAGCTAGTCTACTTCAATCTCTGCGATTTTCATGTAACTGTAAAAAATGTTCTTTAGCTTTTATCATTTCTAATTGATTTTTATCACTATCATTGGATTATATTTGTTATTAGGTACTTAATCACCTTGCGTTTTTATTCATTTGTATAAAGGCCGATATAGTCGTATTGAAGTTTAAATATAGTAGGTAAATATTAACATTTGTCAGGTCAAAAGAACCCAAACCGACGCGCATGAATGAAAACACCAATGAATTGAAAATTATGTTGACATAATTTAAACTTTATTTACCGATTTCAAAAAGGAAGTTAACAATTGAGTTATATTTTTGTATTTATTTGTTACCGCATAACTCCACCATTTTTAAACTGATTTGAAAAAATATTTTTTGTTTGAAAGTATGTTTTTTTCAATTATACCCGTGGAAATTTCATAAAAATTAGTTCAGTACTTTGGTTTTTAAAACAAAATTACGCATTTTGAAGCCGGTGTTTCAGTTATAAACTATAATTATTCATATATAGGTGTTCCCTCGATCCAACTCTTCTAATGTTAAGCATATCATCTATCATCGAATAAAAAAAAAACTCAACAAGTGATAATTTACACTAGTAGCTCTCGAACTAACTGGGATGATGCCACATGCCAATAACACAATATACACCTATGCCACTATCTGCGCTGTCACCCCTCCATTGTGCGGCGAAATGGCAAATCCATGTCGGCATTCCAGATATTTCTACAGCTACACACTTGGCCTTCTCTACTAGTGCACTAATATACCTATATTTACGAACTACGCTTTGTATTTCCTTTCCTCTATTTTTTCCCGACTGCGCGTCGCGAAGGAGGGTAATATGTTTGTAGGCCTATGTGCGTACTCTTTTTGTTACTTTGTGGTGATTTCAAAACCAAACGCGTAGGACTCATATGTCATTAGATTCGTCTTTCTTACGCCAGTGTCACTGATCTGCATCTTACTGTTTTTTTTTTTATATAGTGTCACACACTGTATTACATTTTTAAAACACAAAATGACTGAATTTTGGCGCCAAAAGTATTGGAAATTTTTCCAATACTTTTGGTGTGATTTCATTACTTTTTTGTCTGAAAAATAATAAGTGGGTAGATAGCTAAATAAACTCTTTATTGTACACACCATAAAATTTACAATCAAAAGAAATTAATTAAGAACTAGTGTAACAACTGGCGCCCTTATCGCTGATAGCGATCTCTTCCAGGCAACCTTAGTAGGGTATCGTATGGCGTTACTAACAGTTATGCAGTCGGGTCACCATTTGTAGTTTGCCATTTTCCATTTGCCATTAATATAGATAAGTATTTTTTATTCAATATTTTATAGGCACGACACATTTCATCGTGATAAAATTGGTTTTAATTTTAATGCTGGCTTACGAGCCACATACATAAATTCCATTCATCTTTTAAATATTTATGACGTGTGATAAACACACATTTTTTTATTATTTTTTTATCAGCCCTGTTTGTACAAACACACATATTGACGTATTATTTTGTATATCATATTTTATTTTGACAGTATCATATTTACAATTACATTTTTAAACAATTGATTGCAATGGATAGATAGATTTTTATTGACATAACATGATACACACATTCATATACTTTGATACACGTTGTGGTGTTGATCTATGCTTTTTCTGTCTATTTTTATTTCTACAATTTGTTCTCTGTTGAATAAGAATGATTTTAAAAGTTTTATACTGTTGTCTTAAATTATAGTATATGATCATAAAAAATAACATCCACAGAACTGTAGCATCGCATCTACCTACCTTAGTATCGAACTAACTTCTTAAGCTTAAATACAAATGACCTTACCGAAAAACGTAAGAACCGTACACTTGCGGAAAGAAGACAGGGAATTTAAGACTATGGTTAAAGTTAAGTGTTAAAGTTAAGTTAGCCGTGGGGTACCGGCTTAGAATAGTACCTCCCCCTCTCTTCGCGTGGGTGCCGTAAGAACCGGCTAAGGGAAATACTACCAGAGATGGGCAGCAGCATCCTCTGCGGAAAACACTATCTACTGTGCTCGCCAACCCGCATGCCAAGCGTGGCGAGTAATGGCAAAAACCCCTCATGAAGATTGACAAAAAAAACAGGCCCCCAGTCCCCAGCAGCTCCGCTATTCCAGGCTACGGTAGCGGTCCCGGACACGGCGGAGCAAGGGGTGCTAAGAATCTCCGGAAGAGATCCGGCTACCACCCCCTGCATAAACGACGACTGGCCCTGGTAACACACAATATTCGCACGATGAGGACAGACGAGAAGCTAGCTGGGCTGGAAGAAGAAATGAGTAGGTTACATTGGGATATCCTGGGGTTATCAGAAGTCCGACAAGAGAGTGAGGACACGATAACCCTGAAATCCGGTAACCTACAATACTACCGGGAGGGCGACCAACAGTCCCAAGGTGGTGTCGGGTTTCTCGTCCACATAAATAATTATATTCATAACTACGCGAGTGAAACCGCGCTTCGCAGCTTGTCTATAAATCGGGGATTATTGTTGATTTATGATTTTTAGCTATTTTCCTATCATAATTTCAAAGAATCCCCCAGTTGCAAATACTGTGATCTGCTCCATACAAACGGATTTATTTTTACCAGACTAAATATCGAGATCCGTAGTCAACTAACGTGTAATACTATTAAGGATTCGCTCAACGCGCATAGCTAGCTATCTCTCTTACGCATCACAACATTTTTAAACCTATAAAATCGTTGAGGGAATATTAGAAAATTGAGAAATGAATTTGTTTACTTTGATAGATGGAGAAATATTTTTTTAAACATTCTTTGTTATCTTTTAATTTAAGCTGAGGTGTAGGACAATACATAATTTTTTTTACTATTTCCTCAGCTGATTTAATAGATATCGAAGAAAAAAATTGGTTGTCTGTAAAGTCGTTTACGGACGATAGTTTAACGTGACGTCATAACAAAATATTGATGAAATGATGATGTAACGGGACAATGAGTCATCCTTTTTCGTGCGTGCAGCCGGCGTTCATCGATTTATTAGACGTTGTCACGTCAAAAACTTTTTTTAAATACATCTCTAAATGAACAAATTCGTTTCTCACTTTTCTAGTATCCGTAATCAATGATTTTATATGTTTAAAAAGGTTATGATGCGCGAGAGAGATAGCTGCGCGCGTTAATAAGATATACGGTTCCACCTTAATTATTGTCTTCCGTGACATTGCAACAGCCATTATGAAACTCTAATGTAACACCATTTGTCTAACTAGACGGCATGCTATTATAATATGCAGTAACTGCAAGTGAATGTAATGTTATTTATTGGTGACGGCATTCTGTTACATTAAGTGTCAGACGTCCTGATAGTTTGATAATGAACTTACCGAAAACGTTACTCAAATTTCAATGCTATCTAAAAATATTCTGTCAACTTCTTGCTGACACGTAAGGATAGATACTCGCGGAAATAAGACAGAGAATTTGAGACATTGATCAAAATTTTACATTTTCCGGTAAGGCCCATAGCGTCTTTACGAAAACGTTACTCAAATTTGATAAATGCTCAACATATCTGTCATATTCTTGCTGACACGTAATGACACTCGCGGAAATAAGAATAATTTGAGACATCAGCTTAGAAACGTTTTTCGGTAAGGCTGATATGACAACCGCTGTAGGAGTCACAATGCAAAGTAAAAGTTAACAAAAAAGGTACTAGATAAAAACAAGGAAAAGAAATGCAATTCATAGACAAACGGACAGACAAGAAAAACAAAATGGGATTTAAATTATTAAATAATTATAAATAGTTCATAAAATAACATTTATTTTGAATAAACTACATTAAAATAATGAAATACAAAATCTAGACCCTCGAAAACAAAAACTAAGACACAAACATAAGAACATGAATTCAAGTAAAAAAAAAAAAAAAAACAAAGTAAAATTAAGTATAAAACCACACATACAATTAAAATCAGGCACAAAATTTACAACAGGGGAAAAGGGCCTTGATTAAGTTCGAGGGTTTATTGGTGGAAGAGGATGGCTAAAACAAAAAAAAGTCAGCACTGTAACGAATATAAGAAGAGAAGACTATTCTCAGCGGGCCTAGTACACACAGAATATCTTATAGTTTTCGTTAGCATGGAAGGTAGATAAACCTTTTTACCCACGTTATTACATCAGTACATTTTAGAAAACCTGTCTATATTCCGTGCTAAGCCTGCAGACAACAAGACTGAAAAAAAAGTTGTCAAAATAAATAGATAAATAAAAAAATATTGACATATAAGGTTTCATTCTACATGTATCTTCAAAAATTCTGTAACATAATTTCCTCTAAAAAATGGTTCTTTCGTTATTCCGTTTTAAGAAGAAAATGGAAAATCTATTGTCTGAGCTAATTAGAATTGTCACATACAATACTCCAAAAAAACTTTAATACAAAGGAGAATTTAAATTAGCACACAGCCACGTCACATAACACAAATCAGCCACGTTACATAACCATTCCAAATGGAGAAGTCATATGTTAAATGAAACACAGTTCTAAGTAAACCGCGTAAGCCGGTCGAGTGCGCCGGCCGCAAGCCTTTGTGCATACCTACTTATGTACGAGCTTGGCCGCTCTGGTATTAGATCTGAATACAGGGAACTTGACTATTTGCTAACTAAATTCTATGCTACAGAGGTTTTAAAATAAACGTTAGTTATTATACGTCATACGACGGTTCGGGAAAATTTCAAACGGTTTTAATTATTTCATACATTATTTTTATATATTCAGATACATTTAATAATAAGTTCAATAGTATGTTGCAAGCTTGTGTATGTTTTTAAGCTATTTTAATTTTCATATTTACATTATAATAATTATGTGGTGTTCATTTTGAGTATTTGATGAATGTTGGCTTTTTGTGCGCTTTGGCTTCGCTGTAAGAATAGATTATAGAAATAGTAGTTGAATAAATAAATAAAACACTGAAAGTTAATAAACGTGTTCGAAACGTCAGTACAAAATTCAAAACTGCAAATTAAATTATTTTTCCCAGAGAAGGTTCTTACAAACCTAAGCTCAGAAAATGACGTTGACAAACAAGGTATTTTTTCATTAAAACATTTTACCTTAGTTACCGAATTTGTATTCAAATAAATTTTATTCAGGAATTCGCTGTTACTCTTTCAACTTGAAATCTCCGCGCGTTCTTGAGAAAAGGGATCTTGACTGATGGACAACGAACTGATCCTCCTATAAAAATACTTTTTTTCTTTTTGTGGTGCTCCATGAAAAGAGAATTCGACTTTTTACCGACTTCAAGAAGTATACGCTGTTGAGTGTACGGTTTTTGTGAGAAAGTATGCGTAAAATCGCTGTAAATTATTATAAATGTGCATTCTTGCAAAAGGCCTGCCACAAGGTTCCAGCCTTACTTATATATAAACATACTTTTACGCATTTATCCGCTCCCCACTATCAGCACTTATTTAAGCATTCTCAGCACTTATTAAAGATTCTTTTGTTGAACTAATCAAGTTCCGTTCTCCGTGGAAATGAGTATTGAAACCATAATGAGCACGGTGCCCAGCCCGCTGCCGTTAATTAAACAATTAACGGCTGCGTAAGGGTATTGTTATGTTTTCGCTAATTAATTTTGCCAAATAAATAATGTTACGTTTCAAAAATTATGTATATATTTACGTTTTTTCATGACTTCCTTTGGAGTTTTTTTTTAATTGAAAGACTTGCAATTAATAGCTCTCTACATGAAGCGGTCTAGGATAAAGCGAGCCTATTGTAATATACACTTCCGTGCAATCAAAGCCGCGCGCGATTGATCGCTAATTTGTGCTTTTTTGATTTTTGTAAACAAATTAGAACGTCAGATGGTATTTCTCTGATACATCTTTATTATGCTGTAAATAATATTACTGGTATAAAAGGGCAAAAATTTGTTAAAATTATCAAATAAATAATGTGTTTACTAAAACTTTATACTATTTTCGCAGTTGTTTGTTGTTTCACTAGCATTTAAGCCCTTTTCACTATGTAATTTGTGATTTAGTTAAGGTGTAAACAATAAAGAGTTTATCTATCTATCTATATAACTAAAGGAACATTTTCCTTTGATATGATAATTTAGTACCTACATAATTACTAACAAACATATAACTACATATTATAACTACATATTATTATTGTTTAGTCGACGCCTCTGGTGAAAAGAGAGCTGGCTCATTCCTCGCACAAAGAATTTCATTAGCGATTCAGCGTGGGAATGCAGTCAGCGTTCTAGGTACTTTGCCACACGGGCATCAACACATTTTTGATTTTTAATTTTTTATTCAAAATTTCAGTTTATTTAATTTGTATAATTTTTTTTTTTTTTTTTTTTTTTTTTTTTATTTAATTTGTTATTTTAGTTTAGTTTATTTAAGTACACATGTAAATACAGAAAATTACTTACATTACATTACTTACATTACATACTTCAAGGTCCATCCAGCAAAAACACAGCAAAAATCAGCATTTTTGACATTCACCGACCAGAAAAACAATTCCAAAGAATTTAAAGCAAAAGGCTGAGAAAGCCTTTGAAGCCCAATGGATTTTTCCCTAATCCCTCCTCAACCGTCCTTACATTTTTATAACAACCTATACAAACATAAATAACATATCCTCAGATCTGCCCACATATTTATTATTATAAAACGTTCATTCGAGAAAAACCTTTGAAGATATTTACCCGAGTAACCGACGCAATTACTGTCTTTGAGCTTATTTTTTTATCCAATTAAGCTGAAACTACGTAGTATCAACACAGCCGAACTTAAGGTGAGACGTCATTCACATGTTATTCCCCTAAATACTATATGCATTTTTAAATAAACGTACAGGTCACTCAGATTTACTTTAGTCGAAATCTTTAGCTATGGTTTTAACCGCATTTGACGGTCTTTTTCCACCCATATCGCATCTGACTCGGACAGGTATGCAGGCCGCGCGCAATGCAAAGCGCGAAGATAATTTACGTACTAATAATAACAATTACGTACGCTTCATTATTGATTCATCCTGCACTTTTACATGAAACATGTGATAACCACGTTAGTTTTCCATTAACTAAATTTCCTAAGAGCTTGAAAATGTGCTCAGCAACACGTTCCAAGACAACTGTACCCACATTTTTTATACGTAATTATAGTGTTTTTTTTCTTCTAAATATATACCACTGTGATAATATGAACTTTTCTGACTTTCGAGGGTGCAATTTGCGTAACATGTTACCGATCTATATATTCAGAATTCATACAATGTCGAAGCTCTACAAAATCTCAAAAGTGTTTTTAATCAACAACATCGTACCTTAAACTGAAACTACGTTCACGGAGACAACGCAATCACACTTAAATAAACACGACGGCGAAAACTACTAAATAAACAATGCAAGTCAGCAGCGGTTAATTTCAAGTTAAGACGAACAGGTTGTGTTCGGGTCGGAAGTGTTACGATTAACCCGACCCGAACACCATAAATCATGATATGGGACCAAAACAGAGGCACACATCCGTGCTAAGATTCCTAAACAACTTCCTAATCTAATTTTCCGTTTCTATGTGTTGGGTGACGGGTAATGGTACGAGCAAATATTGGGTTAGTAAACCTCTAAGTATGTCCGAATCTTTGGGAGAAGTCGAGAAATCAGATTTGAACACGAATAGGGAATCCAATGACTTCGACATTTGTTTGTATGCGAGCGACAACGCGCAGCCACTGAGGCCGTGGCACAAATCCGAAGCACTAAAAAATAAATAAATTTCCTGGATGCAAGCCGCTTTCAATCGGCCTTTTGGGAAATCTATCCATCTATGTCCAGCAGTGGACTTCTTGTGGTTGAGATAATGATGATGGTGATTATAAAATTAAAGGCAGAGAAACCTACTCTTCTGGTGTTTACATTTTCTAGGGGCTGCGATTATTAACCGACCTCAAAATAGGTGGACGTTATGAAATACAATCAATATAAATTCGTTTTGTTATGCTTTTTATCTTATAACTTCTTCATTTAATAAACTGATTTGGAAAGTTTATTATTCAAAAGAATATACTTTTAAATTAATTCCATAAAAATTTCATCAAAATCGGTTCAGATATTGATTAAATATAATTATTTTACACTTCCAAACTTTTCTTTTAAGGAAGACAAGAACCCATACATTATATAATCACTCCATTATCTATCGGTCCCTGACTACAATCATTTTTCTCCGTGTGTACCGAATTAATACGGCTAAAAAATTTAATAGTTAAAAAAATCGAAAAATCTACTTCAAAATGCGCAATTTTGTTTTAAAAATCAAACTACTGATCCAATTCTGTTGAAATTTCTATGGGATCACCTGAGAAGTACCCTTAAAACAAAAAGATTATTCCGAACCTGTCCCGGTGCTTCTAGTAATCGCCACACCGTCACTCAACATCAGGCGAGTTGGTGGGCAATCGTATATCTATCATGGATAAAAAAAAAAGGAAACATACATAAAAAAAGATTCCCACGAATTGAGAACCTCCTTCTTTTTGTCGATTACAAAGAATTATAAAACTGCACAGTTTTGCGAAATGTGGCCTTTTGCCATTATGTAAAAGAGCCTATTTTAAAGGTCTAAAAAAATTTTTTATGAAAATTGATTGATCTGCCTATAGCTCGAAAACATTGTTATTGAAATGGCTGTCAACAACCACCATTCCTAGTCAGTTAGTAAGTAACTAGTTAGTTCGGCAGCCTAGTCGGGAGACCGTCTGACTTGCGATCCGTAGGTCCTGGGTTCGAATCCCGCGGCACGCACCTCTGTCTTTTCGGAGTTATGTGCGTATTGTGTATTGCCGCCAACTTCAAAACGGTTAACGGTCTAAGAGTTTTCAATGATCTTGAAGATGTGTGAAGTCTGCCAACCTGCACTTGGCCAACGTGGTAGACTATGGCCTTACCCTTCTCATAATGAGAAGATGGCCCGCGCCCAGCAGTGGGACAGTTTGTATAAACAGGGCTGATAAAAAAAAACACCATTTCGTCAATATGGTCAGGTCAGTGGTCTACATGTTATTTAGGGCAAGTCATAAAATCAGAATCAACCTGACTATAGAATCATCTCAAACTTAGAGCTGCCTCGTCGCCATTTGCTTAGACAAAACATTTCACAACTTTGCTCGCAGATAATAAAACTTTAACACGTTCTTGCACTCCAGGTTGTTATTTTTAATAAGAAACTGTTATGCACTGTTGCTTCACTTGTGAAACACTTGCGCACGTATTAATTAATTTGCTTCTCTTTATTAAATTTATTGGAGTTTAAAATTGACATATTTCGTAGCAATGCGCTACGAAATGATATCTTTATTTTAAAATAAATAATGAAATAATGCTTTCGTTCTGCAAATTCAACTTTCAACACGTTAAATGACTATTTTGATAAACCAAAATATCCGTTATTTTATTTAAAAATTGACTATTGTTTAAAATAATCATTTAACGCCGCATTTACGTTCAGTTGCGATAACACCGCAACTGAATGTAATAATGTAGCTATGAGTGGTGTCGGCTCTTGCTCTTGTATCTATCTCAATGTTTTTTTAGTTTTACGATAGTAACACGGGCAATTTTTTATTGCTGTTTTAACAACTTTCAACTAAAGTAGTAAGAAGGGTAAGTCAATTACCGGTGTTACTACTAGTAGTAAGATTGGTAGTAGCACGGGCAACAAACCAAATGCATTACACTCGAGATTCAATTTGTCACCCGTGACATAAAACACTACTTTATCCTTGAAATCAGAAATATTTATTTGTCCAAAATGTCAGTACATTAAAGGTGTTAGGATACAATAATTAGCTCTTAGACATTCTGCGGCACTGCGACGTACAAATTTGTTATAATAAGTTAATATTAATAGTTGTGTCAGGAATTTTATATTAAATCATGTTAAATGATGATGATGATGATTGATGCATAATCTACTATTACAATATTAGATAAGTTCTAATTATAACAAAATTCGCCGCTACAAGGATATAATAACATAAATTTCATTAAAAAGTGCACTGAACGCGTTTTCCACCAACTCCAGGTTTTAGTACCTACGTTTGGCATAGCACATATTAAGAGATAGCAGCACGCGCCATCCCACATTTCATAGTCACGAAATTTGTTCTAGATTATGAGCACATTGTAGTTTCAGCCCGCAAAGAATGTACTATTATTTTATGGTTGATGTGCACTTGTACGTAGCTCGTAACGTAGCTATTGCTACGATGAAATTGTAGTGCTACAGTGAGACTGATGTAGCAACTTGCTACGCCATAATAAACTGAAGAGTCTGTAGTTCGACCATCGTCAGTCTCGCTCGCGCATAAATTTTTGTAGTTATGAAATGGCTGAATGAAACTTGAATGGTGGTTGATACATGTCTAAAGGAAATCGAAAGCGCGATCTGTCCTCACGTCGCAAATAATAATATATCAACAGATTGAACTAATCATTTCTGTTTATCCTCTTAAAAAAAATATTTAGGGGTATCATTTTTTTATGTAGGTAAATAGGTTTGCGCTTGACCACCAACTCGCCTGATGTTAAGCGGCGTTGTGGTCTACGATGGAGCGCGCTTACCTAGAAGAAATCAATTCACTCGCGATTTAAAGACACCCAGATTATATCTATAGGTATAGATAAACATACAAAATGTACTAAAGAAGAAACATAATAGCTAAATAGTTAATATACTCGAATTATAAGCCTGTCATCGACGGTACGTTCTGACAACCTCACTTCGGATTCAGTTCATACTAGGATTGTTATTTTTACATCACGTTTTAATTCACATCGTGATTTAACGTTAGGTGAACTGTGGTCAAATGCCTGGCGTGTCGGTCATAAAAAACTTCCTATTGGGAAATCAGATAAAAACAAGTTGTATATAATTTAAACGTTAGTCAGTAGTTACGAATGTCTCTCGTAGTAACAAATATAAACCATTGTTTTTGCTATACCTAACAAAAACAACTCCATACTTTCAGCCTTATAGGCAGATTAAACAGCAGTGAAATAGTCGATAACGCCCTTGCCTATGTGGCTCTGTAATTTACTTTCTGAAGCCTAAAATATTAAAACTTTTTGTTGACTTTAGTACCGCACAATGAAAACGCTTAGAACTGGAGTATTGTTAAATTAGAAACACGTTTCCATTTCATTTCATACGTATAAAATTGGTTTTGGTGAAAGCAATTTTAATATAATTAATTCTACGTGTTCGTAAATACCTACAGATGCCGCCGACGTTGGAATATTTTATAATTGTTTAATTAATTTCGTTTTTGAAATCTCATGTCGGCCGCAAACCGGGAAGGAAAGGTTCTCTTTACTGCCGGGTAAAAATTTAAGTGGCCAATGTGGCAACATTAAAGGCAAGGAATGTTTGTCGGGAACCATTTGGCACCCCAATCGTCGTCCGGTCCCTACAAAATTAGGGAACCCTTGACCATGTGACATTTAGCCTTGAAAAAGACAGTTCAGTCTATTCTAGCAACTCTCTTTCAAGTAATAATGTTTTTATTTTTAAAGAATAGCTTTTTTCAAAAAGGGAGCATTTTAGATGTTGCTTAATACAATTTTATCAACTGAAGTCATTAAATCCGGCGCACCTTTCTTTTGTTTTTCTCATGTTCCCGTTTTTACCCCCTAGATGCGACGCAGACTTATCAGTTCTTCGAGAAAAGTGATGCCAATCTTTGTAGTATATAGTATTTTTAGTAATTTATCTGTATAATTGGAGGAGTCCTTCTTAAGTGGTCTCACATGAATTTCATCAACTTTGATTTAGTATTTTAACTAACTAACCACTTAGTTATATGTATATTTACTTTTGTATCCTGTCGATTGAAGGAAAGACGGTGTCATTAAATGATTAAAGTCAGTTTATAATCACCACAATTTTAGAAAAATGTTGTAAGCAATAAAAACGTAGTTGTCAATATAATTATGTCTGTCAGTCACTCTACTAGAACACTGGCTCGTATCAAACTGTCCTACAAACGCATTCTTCAACACTAACTTCCGAATTTATTAGAGTCCGGAACCCGCCCACTGTCCTACTGATTTCTTTATATCCTGGGACTTCCTTGTCTATATTAAGCTTTCAATCCAATGGTAATATTTTTTAAGATATTTAAATAAAAACTTTTACGTGCTTTTTTTTTACTACAGATAAAGCATGTAGGACTCATTTGTATAGTAAATCTGGAGAATTTCCACACATTCACAGTCATTTAATAGTGTACAGTAGTTTGCAAGTATTACTGTGTTCCAGATTGAAGGGCAATGTTCCCAACGACTGAGCGTTATAAGATTTAATATAATAAATATTTGTGGACATTTCACACAACACCATCTAGCCCAAACTAAGCAAAACTTGTACTATGGAACTAGATAGCTGATAGAATACATATATACTTTTATTTTTGTAAATATATACATATGATACATAGAAACACCCAGACACAGAACAAACATCCATGCTCATCACACAAATGTTTGCCCTGGGTGGGGATCGAACCCACGACCTACGGCACAGCAGGCAGACATACTACCAACTGAGCCACAGGGCCAGTCAATATATTATCTGATCTCTCAGAGTAAAGAGAACAATGCATTGTCACACAGTAGTGAACTGTTATAGTTCAAAGTTTTGTTTGTTTTGTTTTTAAATGTAGTGCTCGTCTTGTCACTTGTATGTAATCATAGTTTTTAAAAAAACGAAACAACCAACTACAAATACGCAATTTCGTTTACTTAGCCTACATATTTTTCCAATTATTTTGTTTTAAAATTCAAACTAATGAACCAATTTATGAGACCAAACTGAAAGTACATCCTTTCAAATAAAAAAAAAATTTTCCAAACCTGTTTGTAAATGTCATAGTTATGAGGTAACAAATATAATGAAAAAACAACAACAAAAATAACCTCCACCTCTTTTGAAGTCGATTAAAAATATGTTTGACATAATCTTTCTTTATGGGAAAATACATTGAAGCCTTAATTGTTTTCTTAGGTTGATGACTGTTATCAGCCCTAGAACCTGTGCCTTATACACATCCAAGAATTCTACTTGCATGCATGTAACTTTTATTTGTGACGTAAACAGTCATAAATGGAAATTAACGTGGTTTTCACACATTTTTAAATAAAAACTACGGGTCACTCACGTCTGTCTGTGAGTGACCCGTAGTTTTTATTTAATAGGTTTCTATATTTCTATATTTTCTAAGGTTTCTATATTTTCTATTCTCGAACAATCACGGGTTCAACCTTCTCAGAAATGTGATTTTATAACACTCATACACATTATTATATAAATATTTGTGATGGCTCATCACACATATTTATATAATAATGTGTAAGTGTGTGGATCTATTTTGTATTCTTCAGTGGAACGATTTTTATTGAAATACTTTATTGAAATGGCCTAATGCCCAATCATCTATTTTATTTACATAATACGTGACATAGATTTTAAATCTGTCTTCAAAAATCAATTTATAACCATTATGGTTAGTACCTTTCATTATACGCACTCGTGCAAATATTTCTCTGAATATTTTTTGACAATAGGGTATGTAATTTTTTTATCCGACTGCATAAGAAGGAGTGTTATGCTTTTCGAGTGTATGTATGTTTCTATATTACATCCTACAGCCTAAATACCTTGACTAATGTTGATGTGCGAGGTGTCGTTAGATTTATCTTCACTCCCCGAGTGTCTTTTTGTAGTAAAATAATATGACTTTAGCATAAATAAAAAAATGCACTTTTCTTAACCTCCAACGAAGTTTTTCGTAATAAATAAGTGATTTTACTTGAAAAATAATGCGCATTTACAGTGATTTTTAACTGACTTCCAAAAAGTTGGAGGTTATCAATTCAGCCTGTATGTATGTTCACCGATTACTCAGCCAATACTGCATTGATTTTGATGACTTTATGTATTTGGTAGATCAGAGGTGGTCCCATATAAATGTTATCAAAATGGATGCAGTCTTTGGTATTTATAACAAAATAACTGGTAAAATATCATCCAAGCGCCTTTAGAAACGTGAACAGCAAGTCGCGTATGTGCGTATATTGCGTATTTTAGAGTTGTTTTTTTTCAGTTTTTTAAACTTTAATTATACACGTACTTATTCACAAAAAACGTACATCATACAGCATAACAAAATCGTAAGTTAGAATACAAAAACCGTTTTTATGCAGTCGCGTATTTCGTAACAGATAGGTACTAGTTTTAGATATTTTATTATTACAACTAAGTGACTATAATCAAAACGCTCGCCTCATGGTAAGAATACAGCTTACGGCTTGGCCATAACCGATCTATCCATTTGAGAGCTACTATGACACACAGAGAACACAAATATACAGATACACACGTCAAACTTATAACTTCTTTTCCGATGGGGTGTAAATGTGTAAATACACAAGCAAGATTATCTTCTATTTGTATAGACCCTGCGTAGTAACAATATCATAAAAATAGAAAGAGTGTTTTAGTGATATCTAAAGGTACATAAAACTAGCAGTCTTCTTAGATCAAGACTTCCACATTTTTTTGCCTCTATCCATCATATTATGTCTGTTTTATAGAGCTCCTCACATAACGTTTTCAATACAACCTAAGTGCTCGAATCTACGAATTCGTAAAGATTTCAATGCTTTTAGATACAAATTACAAGTATATTTAGATTATTCTATAGTACGGACTATCGAAAGACCCTACCTGATATTTCTTTTTTCGGTAATATAGTAACGTTTTTGACTATTTTATTTCATTATCCAGCAATAGAATTTATAAATATAAATAATAAAATGTTTGTGGGAATTTTCACACAACATCATCTAGCCCAAACTAGGCGAAGCTTGTAGATATGGGAACTAGACAGCTGATATAATACATCCTGTGTGTAATATATACTTTTTCTGTGAATTCGTACATAGATACTTTATATACCCAGATACAGAACAAAGATTAATAATAATAAAAAATAATAAGATTTTTGACAACATAAAATATATTGTTAGTTAAATGAATGCACTGGTGTTTTGTAATACATTTGACACAATTTCATAATGATATATATAGTTTTTTAATTTTAATTTTTGTTCTGACATTATTATTGGATATTACGTTTTAATAATTAATTGTATATATTTTGATTTTATTAACTTTATTATTGTCAATTATAAAATAATATGTATATTAGCTAATGTCATTGGTGAATACCGTTTTAGTTAAATAAATAAATAAATTAAATATAAAAGTTAATTTTGTTACTACTGCACACTCAAAAGGCTGAACCGATCGTTATGATAAAAATATGATGAAAATAATATTATTTTCGTAAAATGTAGTTTTTAACACTCGACATAAAGAAATATTGGCCATGTGTGTCGGTTTCGTATATAGTGGCACTTCTCTATATGCGGACTTAGAATAGAGCTACAGGTTTGATACTATGAACATACGGCCTTACCGATGTTACTTAACCTAAGGCAATGCTTAACATATTTTGTCAACTTTTTGGCGACACGTAATGACACTTGCGGAAAGAAGACAGAGAATTTAAGTTGTTGATCAAAGTCAAATAAAGTTTTTCGGTAAGGCCGATATTGATTGATTTTTGCTGTAATAGTTTTAGTTTGGGTTAGACAAGAAAAAAAACATCTCAACTTTACGTTTATAGGTGGTACCCAATATTTTTTTGTACTATTTTGTTGCGGTGATAAATATGTATACCCATGGTAAATTACAATTTTCTAGTACTAGTCTTTTAGCTAAAGCCGCGAACAGACGGACGGATATGGCGAAACTTTAAGGATTCGTGACTACGGAACCCTAAAAAACATCGAAATCTGATAATATTTAACTGTATAAAACAGTTTCAAATATTGTGAAAACGTGATGCCAACATCAAGGAAAAAAAAAACAGTTTCCTGTTAAAAACACGTAATGTACTGGTGTCCGTGATATATATTATTTTACATTGCCCTATCAAGGAACAACTTTATACTACAGACGATATACTTACAAAAGGAACTACGTAAAACTTCAAAACTTCTAAAGGCCACCACTTATAACTATCTCTTAATCTGTGACCAGCATGATACGCTGGTACTGATACGATAATAGTTTGGCGTCGGAACCGCGCTTTACCACAGGAACTGTCGTTCCTAACTTCTGACATAACTTTATTTCGGTGCATTTACGCCCTTAATGTTCTGTAATTCAGCGGCTGGCCCGCGGTGCAGTAAAGATAGTACTATACACGGTGATAAAACTGTGAAATTATCATGTAGCGGTGAGCGTGCAGCTACAGTTTTAGTTACAACCTAGCGCTTTACAGCGCTTTATAAATTTTTAGGTGCAAAAATAAACGAGTTCGTTCATACAAAGTATGTGCTATGTTTTCTTCTTTTTATGTCTCCTCTAACGGGGATTTTGGTGAGAATGGAAATACACGAGCATTTGTCATTTTCCAGTGACAATCTTACTAATAATATAAATATGAAAGTAATCGCAACAATGTAACAAATAACAATCGCGAAACCCTTAGAAACCATTAGGCTCTCAGTGAGCAGCTCACAGTCAGTCAGCGGACACAGTCAGCCGACTGTGTCCGCTGACTGACTGAGCAGCGTATCGGTCGCTAACTCAATAAAGAGTGAGCGACGAAACGAAGCCGTATTAGTCACGAAGCGCTTGCGAACTCTTGGGCGGGAAGGTACGGTTAGTTATATTAATTGATCGCGTAACGCCGCGCAGCGCGCTAGGGCTGAGCCGCCGACTGCGAGCATCGTTCGCTGCGACTTAGCCGCTTACTGAATGAGTTGGCAAGCGAAATGCCGCAAATTGCGTACAGTACGCGCTGTCCGGACACTCCATTTAAAATATATAGGGAAGCGAACTAGAAACAAACAGTTAGCCGCTCGTTGTGAGCTTAATGGGGACGCGGCCAAATGCAAAAAGTTAATACTCGCGAGGTCTACTGTTCAGTGTAGATCTACGAATTTACTGGATAATAAGTACTAACAGTTAATAAAATGGCTATGAGCCTGGTTATAGGCTATTTTCATTAAACTTGGCAAGAATTTTAGATTTTATACTCGGAAGCAAACTAAGACATCAATTGTTGCCACTTACTAAATAATCACATAGGGTAGGTAGATATATATTAGTGAATATACTTTTTTTACGCAAGATAGATCTACAGTTGACCACCAACTCGCTTGATGTTAAACGTCGCGATGGTGTGGCCGAGGATGGAGCTCGTCGATCTAGAAGATATCTTATCACTCTAGCCTCGAAAATTCCAAGATTGTAGTTCTCAGGAAACAGAGATGGTGGCAAAGAATTTCATTCCTGTGCAGTACTTACCTACTTTTATTTGTATAAAAGAGATATCGAGCCCATAGTTTATTCACAAGATGACGTCTGCAAACTTTTACTCCATAAACTGGTGAATAAATGATTTATCTTCAATTACTCCAGAGGCACGTCTCGCCCATCCAACTCTCTTTTATTTCTAACCGTTTCTACCAACTTTTAGAATTTGTTTCCATTAATCTGCATTATCTTGCTTAGACAAGAAAATTTAATTATTATATACTTGTCTGTATGTATATATATATATATATATAAATATGTGTCTTTGTACCCGTTATTTATGAATTAAATTCGCTTTGTAGAGAAAAACTTACAATAGTTTATTGTCTATTTTTGAAAGGTTTGCGGTCGAGTGCTTTTCCTGAACGGCTATAGATCGGAAAAAATTCAATCAAAGCTCGACTGGGCAGAGCCAATCGCACAAGCTAGATACCGCAGCCAATCGAGAAAAGAGGTCTGGGGGGGGGCTACTTTAAAATCATTTATAATCATTAAATCTTAAAACGCTGGATGCAAGCCGCTTCCAATCGGTCTGTTAGGAAGTCCATGGGGGCTTATCTCCAGCAGTGGAATTCTCATATCTGAGATGAAAATGATGATGATGTAGATGAACATATCTCACATACCTTTAAAATACCATTATCCTTGTCTTGTCCAAGATAGAAAATTACTGCATGAACTTATAAAAAAATCGTCGTTTGTAAAACTAGAAAACAACATCACAAATATTCGACAAAAATTTAATTTGATCCATGTTCATTTTAATTATATTATATTAGCCTGTATTGTCCCATTGTTGAGCAAAGGCCTCTCTTCCCTCCTTCCAAATTTGTCTATTGGCTGTTATTGAGCGCCAATCCTTGTTATAGGTGTCGAGCTCATCTCTCCACCTCTTCCTAGGCCGACCAAGTGGCCGTTTACCTGTTGGGACCCAGTTAGTAGTGGATTTTGCCCATAGATCTTCTGGCATCCGGCAGATGTGTCCAGCCCAATCCCGCTTGGGGATTGGGTTAATTTTAATACATAAAAATAATTTATAGAAATTATTAACTGACGTTAGTAAAATCTTTAGTAAAATATACACATATATTATTTTTAACACACAATTATTAACGCAAAAATATTTTTGCGCAATCTAGACGGACAATGGTCGAACTACGGACTCTAAAATAAATACAAATTTATAGAAAATTTGTATCAAATCTCTCTCTCTCTCTCTCTCTCTCTCTTTCTCTCTCTCTAAAACCCCCGACAAAAATACACGTCAAACTTATATCACCCCGTCGTTTTTGCGTCAGGGGTTAAAAATAAAACATCCTAAGATATCGAGTAGGCCCCACGATGTTGATAGACACACGCCCGCAAACAGCAATATACGAGTGAATAAATACTCATTCACGTAGTGCAAACTTGTAGGGAACCGCTCTGCGCATACCTATTATCGCTTTTACTTGTTGTTTTGACCTTTAGCTCTCTAATCGATTTCCGATAAAGAAAATAGATAAACAGAGCAATCAACTTACATTAAGTGTAATGTAATATTAGAGCTCGATTCGAAAGATCTCACGTTTACGTTATTATTACAAGATAAATAAGTTAAATGTAGTTTAAAAACCTATAAACCAAGAAACACCCAGACAGAACAAACATCCATGTTCATCACACAATTTTTTTATCGTGGGCGGTGATCGAACCCACGATCTACAGGTTAGAAAGTAGACGTACTACCTTCTTATAATTCAGTGATTTTAAGAATTCTATTTGTAACTTCGTGTATTTCCAAAGTAATTGCTAAAGCAAAATAGTAGGTAATTGACGGAGTGAGAGAAGCAAACAAATCTGCATCAGCTCGCAAAATTTTCTTTCTTATGTCAAGATGTTTGTTGTATTATTACATATTAATTTTTAAATATTAATTATGTTGTAGGTTGAAAATCAATACAATTTATACTTATTGCCATTTTGTCGTTATTTAGAAGATCAACATTATTGTCGCCATGCATGGTTCGAGAAGAGATCGCTCTCAGAAATAAGGCCGCAATTATTATTTTTTTACATTTTCACACAACATTTAAAAACTATAGCTAAGCTCTCACTAAGTATATTTATTTTTTCTGTATTGTGGTCTTTTAACAAAGTATTATCTATATATCTATATATTTATTACTATTAGCTATGCACTATTCCAGATTAATTCCACTGCAGACATCCATAATAGTTCATACAAACTGAAACAACAGTTCATACATAGTCAAGCCAGGCGGGCTAGCTTTTGTACTAGAAGCAAACAATCAAGAGTCGGCTACAGAACACTGATATACACGTATTACGTCGGAACCAGTCTCACAGCACATAACAATACTCCAGTCTGAACACTATTTCCTATCTGAACTAAAAGTTAGTATCTAATTTACCAGTAATTTAGTAAGTAAGTAAGTAATTTAGTCAAGTTTATGAGCAAAGAAATACAAATAATCGTTAAAAAAAATAAAAAGCCGACTTCAAAGTTCGCAATCCGTTTACTTGGACGACATTGTTTTCCAGTTATTTTGTTATAAAAACCAAAATACTGAACCGATTTTCATGAAACTTCTATGAATCATCTGGAAAGTATAACCTTTAAAAAAACAAATCAGTCCAGGTGTCTTCAAGTAATCGAGGATGATACATCAAATTTGGAAGTATGTTAAAAAATAAAGTCGAAAGCAATAAATGCTTAAGTGGTTATTGTTTCCGGGGCCAAGTATAAGAAACAAAACTAGTTTTGTACAGAAGTGCTTAGTTTAGTATAATAATTAAATTGTATAAAACAATTACAAGACGTAAAGTTAGGGTACCTACGAGTAAGTAACTGTACTAATTCAATTTCCAATAAGTATAATAGTTTAAAAACTAAAAAAACACGCTTAAACTAATCAAATTATTGTATTGTCATCGGTCCTTATTAAGTATGCCAAATTTCGAGTTAATTCGATGCTTTGAAGGGGATCAAAATCATGTTCAAAGTTTCCATTACATACATACTAACATACGTATGAAGCTAATAAAAGCATGTTAAAAAGATGCTTTGCCGCAATACTTAGTAAGCAAACTTAAATAAATGAAAAACAAAACGTTATGGAGTTATGTTTATGCGGCATCCTGCAACTTTCCAGCACCTTTCCGGGTTAGCAAAGCAACAGTAATGTCAGTGATGTTGCAGTTGTCCATAGGCGGCGGTTATCGCTTACCATCAGGCGAGCCGTCTGCTTTTTGCTTCACCTATTTTTATAAAAAAAAAAAAAAAAAAAAAAAAAAAAACTAGGATTTATGCACTACTCGACTAAATTATTAGCACGATACAAACTTGACTTAAGCCATATACACACATATCTAATCAAATAACAATAGGAGATGTTTAGACTTGCGATCAGAACAGAAGTTCTTTCGATTACACATCTTTGAAAAATATTTACATACTTGAAAGTTGACTGAAAATTGTTACACTCAAATTTATATTGACATAAACACGATCTTTTTTTTTTATAGACTTAAAGCAAAACGTGAAAGTAGTAGAAGAAGAAGAATACACTTTGATATATTTAATTTAAGACCCAGTCTTTAAATCGTGACTAAATAAGATTCTTCTAGGCCACGTGATCCATCGTGAACATCAGCGACTCCGTCAATAAAATAAGTTATTTTGTTTATAATTAAATCTTTAATTAATTTCCTTAATAAGCGTCGTTCAGAATATATTTTTCAAAATAGAGTTTTTACAGTTAGTGAAAACATAAGTTAGTAACGATCCACATTCTTGGTGCGTACTGCACAAGAATGGAATTCTTTGCCGCCATCTCTGTTTCCTGAGACCTACAATCTTGGAACTTTCAAGGCTATATAGAGTGAATAGATATCTTCTAGATCGACGAGCTCTATCCTCAGCCACACCGTCGCTTAATATCAGGCGAGTTGGTGGTCAATCGTAAATCTAACTTGTATAGGAACAAAAAAATAATATAGAATTTTGCATAACCAAGGTTCCATATTTAATGACACTATTTTACTAACACAGCTAAGATTATGTAATTTCTAAAATCTTAATTTCACAGTACGCATATATCGCAGACCATACAACAAATTAAACTGTACAATCAAATACAAATAAATTATTACAGATTTGTTACTTATAGGGAAGTGCAAGTTGCTTTGCTAGTGTAAACTGGCCATTATCAGAAAACAATCGAGGCCTGCCATTGTAGACGCAACCACAGTCGATCGATTATACGACAGAGGGAGTAATGTATTGTCCGTACAAGCTATGGAATACTACATCAGCGATACCTACAATGGTATGCGTGATAAAGTACAAGTACAATAAAATGTGTATTCTGTGCTTGATACATCAACTTTTAATTGAGCTAGTTCACAATAATATATTTGTCACCAAATTGCATTTCCTAAGACCAGCATGCACAAAATAGAGAAGATTGGCGTCGTCTAGTATCGGAGGCCAAAACACATTTTGGAGACCAGTGGTTTAGATTTAGACTATATTTTCACTGTTGTCGTCATCTTAAATCTGCTAAATTGTGGAATGCGCTTCCTGAATAAGTCTTTTCCGATAGATATAACCTGGGTGTCTTTAAATCGTGAGTGAATTGATTTCTTCTAGGTAAGCGCACTGTCACCATCGTGGACAGGTCACTTGACATCAGCTTAGACAAGTGGCAAACGTTTCTATATTTTCTACAAACGCTTAACGCGCTTTGAAATGTTGGAAATCACCTAACAATAATATATATATATATATATATTTAAGTTTCCTACAGCCTAGTCCGGAAACCGTCTGACTTGCAATCGGCAGGTTCTGGGTTCGAATCCCGCGGCACGCACCTCGGTCTTTTCGAAGTTATGTGCGTATTGTTGATTGTCGCCAACTTTAAACGGTGAAGGAAAACATCGTGAGGAAACCTACATGTCTGAGAGTTCTCAATGATCTTGAAGATGTGTGAAGTCTGCCAACTCGCACTTGGCCAGCGTGGTAGACTATGGCCTTAGTCGGCCTTACTCTTCTCATATTGATAAGATGGCCGCCGCCCAGCAGTGGGACAGTTTGTACAAACAGGGATGATAAAAAAAACTATTTTAACCAACTTCCAAAAAAGGAGGAGGTTCTCAATTCGACTGTTGTTTTTTGTGTGTTTGTTACGTGATTACTTCGACAGTAATAATAAATTGACTAGATGACCCGGCGTACTTCGTATCACCTATCAATGAGTGGACCCGATATTTTCTCAACGTTTAGACCTTCCCTGGACTACGACAAACATTTCAAAACCAAAATCAGCTAAATTGGCCCAGCCGTTCTCGAGTTTTAGCGAGACAAACGAACAGCAATTGATTTTTATATATATAGAGATTTTGATGTTTTTTTTTTGTTTGGCAGTTCATACTTCATATAAATTTTATCGAAAACGGTTTTTAAAACAAAATAACTTGAAAAATATGTCGTCGTTTTGTTTTTTTGTTTATAAATTTTTAGACTTCCTTAATAAATAGTATTAAATAGTAAGGAGGAAAAGTGAAGAGCGCCGTCCCCTGGACAGATGGCTTTATAATTGTATCCGGCGTCGTCCCTCGTTACTTATCCTGTTAAGGAGGGTTCATAGAGGGCTAATTACGAGGGACTATTGGAGGCAATAAACGTTTGTTATCCACTGCCTAACGTAACAGACCTCTGGAATCTGTATTTTCAACGGTAGATCTACGCTTTATGTTCTATATCTACCTGTGTGCTGTAATTAATGTTAGCGATTAGTTGCATATAGATTATTTAATGCTATTTCAGTTTTTATAGTAACGCTATTTTAGTTATTTTCACGAAAAATATCATCGCGTGTAATTCAGTAGTTTAGTGAAAAGTTTATAAATGGAAAGTATAATTTTACTATGAAAACTAACGTGGTTGTTACATATTTTTATTTTGAACAAACGGGTAATCACGTCTATTTTTGAGCCTAATTCTTCGACTATATTTTTAACCGCATACAGCGGTCTTTTTCAAAAGGAGCAGCGCAGACGTCACTCCTGAAAGACGTCTCGTCTGGTACTGAAAGTAAAATAAAAGAAAAGTGAAAGTATAATTATGAATAATTTAAAAATAAAAAGAGTTGGGCGTCATGGGTCGCCCGACAGATGTGACACGAAATACGAAATATGTGTACAAGCAGCGAACGCGTTAAATATATTATAATCAATAAGATTTTATCTTTATAGAGTTTTTTTTTTAAACAGCCCTGTTTGTACAAACTGTCCCACTGCTGGGAACGGGCCATCTTCTCATTGTGAGAAGGGTTAGGCCATAGTCTGCCACGCTGGCCAAGTGCGGGTCGGCAGACTTCACACATTTTCAAGATCATTGAGAACTCTCAGACATGTAGGTTTCCTCACGATGTTTTCCTTCACCGTTTGAAGTTGGCGGCAATCAACAATACGTACATAACTTCGAAAATACAGAGGTGCGTGCCGTGGGATTCCAACCCAGGACCTGCGAATCGCAAGTCAGACGGTCTCACCACTAGGCTGCCGGAAACTTCATAACATAACATTATAGAGGTTATACTCATTTCTAAGTCATTTCTCAGCTCTTTCGAGGATAAAACCTTTTAGTATCTTGGCCTTATTTATCTTGGTGTTGCACTTTCTAAGCACACAGGATGGCATCGTAACTGTTCACAAGTCACGACACGCGTCTAATAGCGTTGCCCGACGTGTCTGACGCGACTGAAGACGAGACGAGCAATTACGTACTTGAGGCTTACCACGCAGAGCAGAGCCGAGGAAAACCTATCTACGTATAAATATTTCCACTAGTAAATAAATGAATTTACAACCATCACTCTCAATAATGCTCATTTAATAAATTACTGTGCGCTTGTTACATATATGGGGATAATAATAAATAAGTCAGTAATAAATTCAATAAATTGCACAACGGGTAAATTGGTTGCATTACAATTATAATTGTAGTCGAACATTTTGACTCAAATAGATGCGAATGACCCGTGGTTTTAAACCGACTTCCAAAAAGAAGGAGGTTCTCAATTCGACTGTTTTTTTTTGTATATTTGTTATACGACTTCTCCGCCAATTATGAATTGATTTTGATGATTCTTTTTTATATTATAGGTTCAGAGAATTCAGAGGTAGTAAATTTAAGTATATAGTAATTTTAATTAAGTAAATTTTAACTTTGATTTTAACCAAAATAACGGGGAAATATTTTTAACCGACTTCATAAAGTAAAAGGAGGTTATCAATTCGACCTGTATGTTTGTAATATTGTCAGAATTGCACAATTTTTGTATATGTTAGTCTATATGCTTCTAAACATGTGTGCCAAATTTCATAAGTGTATGTATGTTTGTCCCCGCATTACGCAGAAATTAGAAGTCGTATTTCAAAAATTATTTTTTTATTGAATAAAGTATCTTTCAACTTAGGAGTCAATGTAAGTTTTAACAAAAATGGTTCAGTCGTTTTCAAGATATGGGCTTTTGAACACTCACTTCGTTCATCGCAACTGCAGAGCAGTATCTACACTTTATATTTCAATTGTTTGATCTATCAAACAATTGAAATATAAGGTGTAGACACTGTCTAGACTGACATGAGCGGTGATGAGCTTTGACAACCGTTTTTAACCGACTTTTAAAAAAGGTGGTTATCAATTCGACCTGTATTGTGAATACAAATTTTAATTTCAAACAAAACGAGTAAATACTATTAAAAATGAATAAAAAAAAGTAATTTAAAAAATGAAACCGACTTCAAACTGAAAAGAGAGAAATAACACGAAGAAAATCAATACTGGGCGTCTACCTAAGTAGGTACGTACACCAACTACTTTTGAGGTCGGTGTCTGTGTAGGACTTAGTTGATGAAGTCGTTTTTTTTTTTTTTAAATTAAGTACTTTTATTTCCAATTGTTATGGTTAAAACCCATAACATAATATTATCATGACATATTTGTCATCCATGTAAAAATTTGCGTATTTTGAAATCGGTTTTCTCAATTTATTAAACCAGAATTATGTATCTAAAAATTATACAGTAGCTCTACGTACATATAATTTCTCACGAGAACGTACAATCAATATCATATCAAGTGTAATTTATTTATGACTCTAGTGGCTGCCTTATATCAACACCACAGCTCAAGGTATATTTTAATGTAATATTAAAGTTATGATTTTTATTAAAACGACCCTATTTACTACTGTTAGATACTTTTAGTGTGGTTTTCTTCTGGAATGTTTAACTAAGGATTACAAATCTGCATAAACTCATATTTTTATGGTAGCTAATGGAAATAATTAATAAGGAGATATAAAAAGAGGTAATAAACAATAATTAAGTCCAATTTACGCTGGGATAAAGATCAGAACAGTATAAAAAAAATACATGTTTAAACAAGTACATGTAAACGTTCTTAGTTTTTTTAACCGACTTTGAAAAAAAGGAGATTCTCAATTGGACTGTATATTTATTATTTTTTGTACTATGGGAGCTAGATGACATATAGAATACATATATACTATTTTTAGGGTTCCGTACCTCAAAACGAAAAAACGGTACCCTTAAAGGATCACTTTGTTGTCCGTCTGTCCGTCCGTTGGGGTGTCAAGACCTGTATCTCGCGAACCCGTGAAGGTATCGTGTTGAAATTAAAACCATAAACGCAATTCCATATTTTCTTGCTGAAGAAAAAAAAAATCTCAGCTTTCGTAAAAAAAGTTACAGCCAAATATGTCGTAAAAAAACGCACATTTCGACACTCACAAGGGAATCAAAACCTATGGGGTACTTCTTGTTGACCTAGAACTATGAAATTTGGCAAGAAGCATTGTGTTAGAGTATCTATATAGGAAAAAATCCGAAAACTGGACATTTTTAATTCAATCACAAAAAAAATGTGTCTTTATGCGAGAAATGAGGGTCTAAATTTTAAAGTTCTTTAACCGTATCATGTGGGGTATCATATGAAAGACTTCATTAGCATTAGCTAAAACAAGTTTTTAAATATTTTTACGATGTATATTTTTCGGTTTATGAAGGAAAATATAAAAGATATATGATTTCCCCCTTGTATCTACTAGTTTGTACGGAACTCTCGGTGGGCGAGTCTGACTCGCACTTGTCCGGGTTTTTTTTAAGTACATAACACCCAGAGTTACCCTGACACAGAACAAGCATCCATGCTCAACATAAATGTTTACCCCCTTGATTGTGATTTTTTTTATTCCGACAATCCAATAACTACATAATCATCATTAAAAACTGAAACAATCTACTTCATAACGCAATTTTATTTACTTGGATGACATAATTTTCAGTTAATTAGTTTAGAAACCAAATTATTAATCCGATTTTAAAGGAATTTCTATGGAGTCAATCTGAAAGTATTGTACTCTTTTTGAGGTCGGTTAAAAATAAATAGATAACCCAGTTCAGTAATATAATACAAACTATTTACGATAAGCTCAGCTATTGCAACAACAGCGTAATCCAAGATGGCGTCCAGCTAGAACGGACACACCGCCACGTTTATAACAGCATGTTCATGTCATCTGTACATAATATGAATGTTGTATAACAGACAATAGCGTCATTACTATGTTCGGTTGAACGACAACGTCGGATGTTACCCGATATGTCCGACAGACGCGTCTGTCTGTTCCCTGTCGTCTGTTCCCCGACGTCGGGGAATTTGAAGTTTACACAGAAATTCGTATTAATAGTAGCAGGTAGGTATAGATGCAGACGACGTAGTTTCCGGCAGCTTAGTCAGGAGTCAGCCTAGTCTCTACGGATAAGCATTGCCATACAGCGTGTCAATGCAGGCAGCATGCTAGGTACTCTGCCAACTGGTAGTGGGTTTGAGCAATTGTATTGTGTTTAGACCTTTATTGGTCTGGGGTAATCGATTTGCTTTTTGTGTAGTAGTTTAAATAAATATATGAAGTAGATAGATGTACATTGATTTGTAGTAATTAATAAAGGCACTTGTCCGTAAAAAAAATTAACTTCATCTTTAATTGATATACAAACAGTAGATTCTGCTTTTTATATACACCTAAATATTTGTTTGGCAGTAAAGTTATTTTTAAGACGAACAGAAACACTTGCCAAGACGCAGTTTCCAAGATATCTTCAAACTTATTGAGCTTTGAGCCGCTTTGATCGTTTAACGAAATGCCAGCGCGTAATAGCCTTTAACGCTTTGGCTAATGCCCTACTGTATCCATTTAGCGATAACCCCAATTACGTTGTTAGACGATACATTATAAAAAAAAAACATTTAAATGTCATCCATACTCACATTTCACTATCGTATTTTAGCACAATAGCTCAGATCCACTTTAGCATTCGTTTGGCTGAAATGATTATAAGGAAATTTTTCAAAGCATGTATTACACAGAGAGACGCGAAAAGTTTCCACCGAAAATTGCAACAGAGATGACAATACCACATAAGTATTCCATGAAATGTTATAAAAAACTTTCTTTGATCAATGTAACTTTTTTATTTGTGAGCTACGTGCGTAGCATAGAAGCTACGAATCTGCTACGAGCGACGCTACGTAAACTTCTACCGCTATGAATAGGTAGAAGTTGAACAACAACCATTTGCCACCATTTGCCGTGGGGTACCGGCTTAGAATAGTACCTCCCCCTCTCTTCCCGTGGGTGCCGTAAGAACCGGCTAAGGGAAATACTACCAGAGATGGGCAGCAGCATCCTCTGCGGAAAACGCCATCTACTGCGCTCGCCAACCCACATGCCAAGCGTGGCGAGTAATGGCAAAAACCCCCCCTAATGAAGATTAACAAAATAACCAGGCCCCCAGTCCCCGGCAGCTCCGCTATTCCGGGCTACGGTAGCGGTCCCGGTCACGGCGGAGCAAGGGGTGCTAACAATCTCCGGAAGAGATCCGGCTACCACCCCCTGCATAAACGACGACTGGCCCTGGTAACACACAATATTCACACGATGAGGACAGACGAGAAGCTAGCTGAGCTGGAAGAAGAAATGAGTAGGTTACATTGGGATATCCTGGGGTTATCAGAAGTCCGACGAGAGGGTGAGGACACGATAACCCTGAAATCCGGTAACCTACTCTACCTCCGGGAGGGCGACCAACCGTCCCAAGGTGGTGTCGGGTTTCTCGTCCACAAGTCCCTTGTTAACAGCATTCTTGCCATCGACAGTGTATCGAGCAGGGTTGCGTACCTGATACTCAGAGTATCCAAGAGATATTCGTTGAAGGTCATCCAAGTATACGCACCGACCTCGGCACACTCGGATGATGAGGTGGAGGTGATGTATGAGGATATTAGTAGGGCCATACACACTTCTGAGACCTATTTTAATGTTGTTATGGGGGACTTCAATGCGAAGCTGGGCAGGAAATGCGAAAGTGAGTTGAGAGTGGGGCAATTTGGATATGGACAACGGAACCCCAGGGGACAGAGGTTGGCCGACTTTCTGGAGAAAGAGGGACTCTTCATAATGAACTCTTTCTTCCAGAAGCCACCTCATAGGAAATGGACCTGGTTGAGTCCCGATGGTTCTACGAGAAATGAGATAGACTTTATCCTGACCACCAAGAAACAAATATTCAATGATGTCTCTGTGATCAACATGGTTAAAACCGGAAGTGATCACCGAATGGTACGAGGCACTTTGAATATTAATGTTAAACTTGAGAGGTCCCGTATGATGAAGTCTACACTCCGACCCACTCGCGCCCATATCCAAAACCCCGAAAGCTTTCAGCTCGAACTATCAAATCGCTTCGAGTGCCTGAAGAGCTGCGCATCAGTGGATGAGATCAATAACAGGTTTGTGGAAACTGTCCGTACGGCGGGCGCGAAGTTTTATAAACCCCACCGTACAAATAGACCGCAAAAGCTCTCGAGCCATACCCTCGACATCATGGCTGAACGACGCTCATTGCAACTGCAGTCTTCCGGTGACGCAGAGTCATATAGGCGGCTCAATAGACTCATATCAAAGTCTATGCGACACGACATCCGTACCTTTAATACTAATCGTATTAAAGAGACGATAGAGCGGAATAAAGGCTCCAAAGTGTTCGCAAAAGACATGTCTATTGGGCAGAGCCAGTTGACGAAGCTGAAGATGGAAGATGGCAGTCTAGCGTCGACCAAAGCAGAAGTCTTGAGGGAAATCGAGAGGTTCTATGGACAGTTATACACATCGGTCGCAAAACCTGTTAGCAGTTTGGGCAAAGATCCAAGAGCCAAACTGACTCGACATTATACCGAAGATATCCCGGACATCAGCCTGTATAAGATTAGGATAGCCTTGAAACAGCTTAAGAACAACAAGGCACCGGGCGACGACGGAATTACATCAGAGCTACTGAAAGCGGGTGGAACACCGATACTAAAAGTCCTTCAGAGGCTCTTGAATTCCGTCCTGCTTAAAGGTACAACGCCAGAAGCATGGAACAGAAGTGTGGTGGCGCTGTTCTTCAAAAAAGGAGACAACACTTTGCTGAAGAACTACAGACCCATCTCGCTTCTGAGCCATGTCTATAAGCTGTTTTCAAGGGTCATCACGAATCGTCTTGAACGCAGGTTCGATGACTTCCAGCCTCCCGAACAAGCCAGTTTCCGAAAAGGTTATAGTACCATAGACCACATCCACACGCTGCGGCAAGTGATACAGAAGACCGAAGAGTATAACTTGCCCCTTTGCTTAGCGTTTGTGGACTATGAGAAAGCGTTTGATTCGATCGAGACCTGGGCGGTGCTTGAGGCTCTCCAGCGATGCCGTATTGACTATCGGTATGTCGAAGTGCTGAAGTGTTTGTACAACAACGCCACCATGTCAGTCCGAGTACAAGTCCAGAACTCAGAGGCAATTCCATTGAAGAGAGGCGTGAGGCAGAGAGACGTTGTCTCTCCGAAACTGTTTACCGCCGGTTTGGAAGATGCCTATAAGCTTCTGGAATGGAAAGGGCTCGGCATCAATATTAACGGCGAGTACATCACTCACCTTCGATTCGCCGACGATATAGTAGTCATGGCAAAGTCGATGGAAGAGCTCAGTACGATGCTCGAAGACCTCAATAGAGTTTCCCAACGGGTGGGCCTCAAAATGAACATGGACAAAACGAAGGTTATGTCGAACGCCCATGTCGTGCCCACCCCAATATCTGTGGGGAACTTCACTCTTGAAGTTGTTGACGAATACGTCTACCTAGGACAGACGGTCCGATTAGGCAGGTCCAACTTTACGAGGGAGGTCAATCGTCGTATCCAACTCGGCTGGGCAGCGTTCGGGAAACTTAAAAGCGTCTTCTCGTCCAATATTCCCCAGTCCCTCAAGTCGAAAGTTTACAACCAGTGTGTGTTACCAATGATGACATACGGCACTGAAACGTGGTCCCTAACTATGGGCCTTATAAAGAAACTCAAGGTCACGCAACGAGCTATGGAGAGGGCTATGCTCGGAGTCTCTCTACGAGATCGAATCAGAAATGAAGAGATACGTAGACGTACAAAAGTCACCTATATAGCACAGCGGATTAGCAAGTTGAAGTGGCAGTGGGCAGGACACATAGCACGTAGAACTGATGGCCGATGGGGCCGAAAGGTTCTCGAGTGGAGACCACGTACCGGCATGCGCAGCGTAGGAAGACCAGCCACGAGATGGACAGATGATCTCATACAAGTGGCGGGAAGACGCTGGATGCAAGCCGCTTCCAATCGGTCTTTTTGGAAATCCATGGAGGAGGCCTATGTCCAGCAGTGGACTTCTTATGGCTGAGATGATGATGATGATGAACAACAACAAATACGCAAAAATATGTTTTACATTTTTATATACAGAAAATACATGTCTAACGTTTTAAATATTCAAAAAACATATATACCTCTCATGAATAAAGAAGGTATTTTGTAGGCCTGTAATTAACTGCGAGGACAGATAATTTAAACATAGAGCTAATTTAGAGAAACTAATTGTTACTCTTAAGGCTTTTTTATTTTTTATTTATTTATTTTTTATTGTTTCTCATTATGAAGTGAAAGATATAAATATTTCAATTTTAATATTTTTGACTCGACTACAATTTCTTCAACTTCTATTTGTTTTAATTGACCGATAAGGCAGAGGAAAAATATAGTAAGATAGTAATTTTGTTAATTATTCGTATTTTTACCGACTTCAAAAAGAAGGAGGCTAGCAATTAAATATTTTTTGTTTTTTAAACTTATCCAATACTTTCAGATTGGCCCCATAGAAATTTAATCAAAATCGGTTTCGTAGTTTTTTTTTTAGTAACAGATTTACGAATGTCCATCAACTCACCTGATGTTAAGCGACGGTGTGACCGAGGATGTAGCTCGTCGATTAAAAAAACAACGGGTTGCACTCCGGGAGTGCCGGCAGAAGTGAAAACTAAAAAATAAAATAGCGAAAAGACTAACTCGTGAAGGATTTGAACCTCCGCCCTCCGATGGACAAATTGAAATTTATATCAGTGCTCTAACCTATTGAGCTAACGAGGCTTACGTGCATGTGTCGAAAATAAGCATTCGGCGCAACGAAATGACGTCATGCTAGAAGGACAAACTTGTACATACAATAATGAACTTTAAATGCGGAACGTTAAAATAGGTTTCTGGCTGTCCGTCTTACGATCTGACGCGAGTTTAACATTTTTTACCCATCCCAAAAATGCACAACGCCGCTAAAGAAGTTTTCACTTCAAAAACAAAAACGAAATTGTGTATTTTGAACTCAGTTTTTCAGATTTTAAAACTATAATTATTATTTCCAACAAACTGTGCGTCGAAGAAATTTGTCAACTAAAGCTCAAATGCAAGCAAGTGTAAAGTGGCTTTACTAAAGTCGAAGTAAGTATTCTGGTCTTATCTGCGCTATAAAAAGCTTTTCGTCGCTTATGTCTGCAGCTGAGGATCTTGTGCTTAACTTCACATGTTGTGAATGCCCGTCTGACAACTAGATAGCTTTTATTTTATCTGGAGTTAGGCAAATGATGGAAATAACTAGTTTCTAACAAAATATGGCTGATATCATATTTCTATTTTACATGTATGATGAAAAGTACCGGTGATGCTGATGATTAATTTAAAAACTAAAAATAAGCTAAAAAAATATATCTTAAGCTTTTGCCAAGAATGCTCTGCTTTTGCCAAGAATAAAACAAGGTTTCTTTTTTGCGAGGGATGTATACAGTTTTTTTTAAATACATTTTGTGAATAATAAAGTAATAAAAACGAATTTATATTTCTACACTTTGATTGGCAAAACTGTCTAAAATACAAAATTTTCACCAAAACAGCTAGTTTTACAATTTTCTTTAACATTATTTTCAATGGGTATTGACCAATCCAGCGCATACGTTCAATAGCGTAGTTAGAAGATGCGGTAAATAACAAACACACAAGAAATAGATACACACAGGCCTACCCTTTTCAAGCGACTTCAAAGAAGGAGATTCTCAATTCCATTGTAATTTTTTTATGTTTGTTACCTCATAATTATAAACCCTTTTTTTTTTGTTCGAATTGAAATGTTAACAAAATCGGTTTAGTCCATTAGGTTTTTAAAGAAAATAACTGGAAAAGAATCTGTCATCTAAGTAAATGAAATTGCGTTTTTTAGAGTTGATTCTTTACAGTAAAAATATCTGAAATTTTGCGCGGAGCGCGTATAGAAAGTGAATCAATCGGTGAAGAACTGTTCAACAAACTTTCACTCATACATACAACTAATAGTTTATATGGATCTGCGTAATATTAATTTCGACCTTACCTGACCGAGTCCACACTCGCAGCCCAGATCATTATTGGCAGAAATATATTTACTTTATTCTATTTTATAATGTACCTATTTATTGCGTGGTGTCTGGCTACTTTTGAAAGTAGCCAGCCGTGAAAATTTGCTCATTTGGTGAGATTGGCTATAATTTAACTGAAATGCTAACAGATTGCCCTATCAAATAGGCTGGCCTAAAATTTATAGCTTTGTTAAATTTATTTTCTATGTATATGGTTTTCACAGGTGCAATGAACATTGAAAAATACGTATCTAACTTGTAAAATATTTAACGAGATAGTAATAATCTCTTTGAATCTTTATTAATTGTACCAGTCGTAGATTTTAATGTCGTAAATTTTAAAATATTTTGAACCTAAGAGACAAGCTGATAATGTACTCGGAAACACGTAGATTTTTATTAAATTCAGAAATTTTCGACGCAAAGTTTATTCATTTCTTTTTCATTCAACTTTTTTTATTCAAAATTAGTCTTGCGCTTGATCGCTAACTCACCTGATGTTAAGCGACTGTTGCGTTTGCCTTAAAAATAGCCATATTATTTCTATTCGGAAATAGTATTCCACGTTTGGCAGCAAGCACAGTAAAATAAAAGTGGGACGGTTTATTCAAGTTTTTATAGGTATATCCACCGTGAAAATGAAGTAGATTTTTCGAGTTTCTGATCGTCCGTGAGTGAGTGGCGGGACAAGTAATGATTGCAAACTGCTTAATTGGAAATAACGGAATCTAAAACTGTAAATCGCGATAAATATCCATTTAATTCATTTATGTCTGAGAATTAGATGTTTCACTCAACTCAATTGAACTTCTCTTCCTATGTTATAAGAAGTCTAAATCCCTTAAAACAGATACCATATCTCCTATGAACTCCTGAGAGAACAAACTAAATAAAGCCACCGAGAAGGAAGCTCTAGCTACAAATATTAAGTTTTGTCTGATCCAAACTTGCGCCCGCTTCCTCCTTCACTTTTCTCTTTCAATGGCTTTTATGAATTTTAATCCGCGTTTCCTATCGCAGCGGAAGCTATTAATGTTTTTCTACCCTCTTTTGTGCTATTTTTAGTATCCATTCGGAGTAAATGGAGGAACTTTTGTCTTTGGAATGATAATTTTGTAAATGCCTATGAAAACAGCTGCACGTTTCAAATTTAATACTCGTTATTAAGAGAAGTGTTTAGTTAAGGCGGTGGTTCTCACAGTAATCTTGTTTGCGCGCGACACTTTAAAAAAAAAAAAACTAGTTAAATATATCTTTAATGAATATTTTAACGTCGGCTTAGTGAAAATAATATTACAAAATTATTAGAATAAATTCTGTTTTTATTACTGTGGTAGGTGCAATTAACGGATATACGTGAAAATATTTTTATTATTTTATAATTGATACCGAATTAATAAAGATTCTGAATACGTCATACGAGTATTCTAGAAATTGACATTTGTATAGTAATAAAACGTATATAATAATAATTTTATATCTAAAAACAATTGTTGCACAAGAGGGAAGCAGCTTCAAGACAATAACAGTATCAATATCAGGAGGTTATCGATTCGACCTGTATGTAATAGGGACGCGACATATTGTTCTATAGGTACAATTGCTTATATAAATAGCATCCATTTTGAAGGCACACACATAAACATAGGTATATCTATCTCGTTCTTACTCAGCAATGTAACTCGCAGAAAAATAATATAACAGTATTTCAGTGCGTACATAAAGTGAAACATGAATCTAAGTAAATACCTAATGAGGCCGAAAATCCGCCATGTTTAGCGCACCAAATGTCATTGTCGGTCAGTTCAGCCGTTACTTGTCTTGTCAAAAAGTAAAGCATAAAGCTTCCATCCCTTTCCGGCATATGCGCAAGTGCGAGCGAGACGGCAACATACGAAACGACGATAAAATTTAGCATGCTAGAGATGGGCTGATGGCACTAAACGTATGTAACGCCTTAAGCACTAAAACCGCCATGTTTAGCGGCCAGATGACGTCACATTGGCACGAATTTTTTGTTGACGTTTCATTTCCATAGATTTCATACTGCAGTGGTATTGTCAGAAATGCACAGTTTTTGTATATGTTAATCGATACTAGCTTCTAAACATGTGTCTCTGCCCTCCTTTGATTATATTAACCTTATTTATCTGATGTAGCACCGGCCATGTTCTTCAATTCAAGATTCGAATTAGTAGGTTCCTTAGATTTATATTTTGTTTTAGAATAATGCTATTTTATTGATTTTATACACAGTTTAGTTTTGGAGTTTGGTCAAGACGTTCAATGTGAAAAGTAATGTATTTCAATGTGAATCTTCATAATTTAAATCTTATTTTTATAAAGGGAGTCGTTGAATAGCCCTTTCACCGCCCCCTTATGTCCTAACACACAATCAAAGCACATCATGAAATAATCGGTCAAATCAAGAAATGGCGGCGCATCGTGATGCATACCAAACAGAACTCGATCTGCTCCGTTCAACGATTGGCCTTCGACATAAGTATGTATATTGATTATCAAAGAAATCATTCTTCAAAGTCGTCTCGCTACCAATTTTGTCTCACTCTCTTAACTGCAAGAAAAGCCAGATAAAAGCGAATGAAAGCCAACTGTGAACAGTAATAAGATATTTAAGTTTAGACTCTGGACTGATGCCTGGAATAAAATAACTTGCGTTAGCTTCAAATCGTTTCTAATTTGACTTAAAATATTTCCAGGACAACTTCTTAGATATATTTCTATAAGAATCTAATTTCTTTTACAATCATGTTTTATGATCATAATTTACTTTGAAACTGGCACGAAATATTCTTTAATACAGACGTTGAACACGCGTAGTCACCCGAAAGTTTTTCACTTTGCGTCCCCATTTTCGGACTAAAATTAATATTAAGCTAAGTACAGATGTCAATCAAAGTCCGCCCGGAGGGTGAGGTGTCACTCCGAAAAGATTTCTGGGAAATTAGGAACAGTACCAAGCGAAAAATTCATTTAATTTTTAACATCTGTCCAACGATTTTTTAACCGACATCGAAAAAGAAGGAGGTTATCAATTCGATTTGTATGTTTTTTTTTTTGTTTGTTTGTTCACCTATTAGCCCGTCAAAAGTGAACCAATTTTTGTGTTTCTTGAATGGACATATAGAGAAAGCTCCCAAGTTGGTCCCATAATTATTATAAAGACATTGCTTCATTACTTTTTGAATAATATCTAAAAATGAAATTTTTTATTGTATACCTGAGTGAAATGCATCAGATTATAGAATGGCAGAGTTCCGCCAACTTTTTCTTTGCAAAAGTGTCAAATGTTAAGGATTATCGTAAAAACATCTGCACATTTTCTAATATTCTTCTTCTTTTTTGTATTGGACCCGCATTAAAGCATTTGCCAGTGTCAAGTAGTAGGATTTTTTCAAGTTTCTTGAATAAAACAAGTTGTTAATGTTCTAGTCACAATCTAAGTCACGTATACAGTCAATTTATAAGTCGAGTCCTGCTTCAGTAAAGTGGGGGCGACTTTACTAGAAGCTTCTATGGAGTTTTGCCGACAACGTCAAATCACGCGTTTTACTGCTTTATTTCACTTTCCCACCCTCACGCACTTTATCGAACACTTAATGAATAAAACACCACCATTTTTATAGCATTAATGTTCAAAATAACACAAGCGTAGTAAAATAAATAAAATAAAGAAATAAATAAATAATAAGGAAATAAAACAAAGCAACAACACGTTACTAAGACGTTCCCGCCAAAACTTCCTTTCTAATCTTTGAAGACAAAGCCTTTGAAATTCAATGACAAATCTCATTCTTGACAAAAAAAAAACGAGCGGGTGAAGAGAGGTTTCCTTAAAAAGTGTACAACTGTGAAGGATTTCGTAAAAGTAAAACCTTCTTACTCCTCATCCAATGTGTATAAGGTGAAAATAGAGTTACTTCGACGATTAAGCGTTTTGTTTAATTATTACCCGACTGAGCATGATGATATGAACTTTATGTATCCTAATCCTTTCTAATATAACAAGTAACGAAGTAGCGTACTTTGAAGTCGGTTGTTTCAGTTTTTTTAACTATAATTATTATTTATAGAAGTTTCTAAAGACCAGCTTTTTTATACTAAAAAAGTCTGACCAGCTCGCTTGATGGTAAGCGACAGTATGTCCGAAGACGAAGTATGTCGATCGAAAAGATATCTATAGACTCTAGCCTTGAAAATTTCAAAATTATAGCTCTCAGGATACCATGACGGCAAGGAATTCGACTTCTAACCAGTACGAAAATGTGAATCTAAATCGTTGTGTACGAGTTTTAAACATTTCAATGAAAAATGGAGGAGAAACCATGGTCTGGAACACGCCACCTTACAGCGATGAGGAATCCGACAATTTTCTACAAGTTCCGTTTCGGAAGACGTGCTTCAAAGCTACACAACTTTGTAGCGCTCGTGGCGTAGCTTGACTAGGTGTTCCGGAACGATCACCGATGTTAAGCAACGGACGGACCGGTCAGTCTTAGGATGGGTGACCGTGAGTGGCATTTCTTTCTGAGTGTTACCGTAGATCGGATGACACGTTAAATTGTAGGTCCCGGTTGTTCAGCAATCGTCAAGCCAATTTAGAGGCCTTTCGGCGGCTTAATAACTCTGACAATAGGGCTGGCCACTCAGTCTATACGAACTTACTTACTTTTTAACTTTATGATATCATATCTTCTTTCTTACACAGGATAAGTAGAAAGTAACCCACTACTTATGAGTTTGAACCACTTTAACTGATTTGCTCGGAACGGGTGTACCTACATAACGATTGTACATAAACCTCTAGTATGCCAGCCGTAAAATGTCCCGTAGATCCCGAGTCACGTCTTGTACCTTTACGCCCATCAATAATAACAACAAATTCATATACACATGTACGAACTAGGTCTATGTTCGTTCTTGATATATATATAATACCTTCAAATAGCATTATTGGTTCAACGAAATATCATCCAAAAACTTAAATCTAACTTATATATCTAGTGTCTTTCCGCTTCGAGGTCTTCAAGCTGGTACTCTTGCTGGTATTCTCGCGCAAGAGCTCTAAGTGTCAAGAAGCCCTGAAAATGCCTCGTAAAGAGGTAAAACACGTGTCGACATGAGTACCAACTTGAAGATATCGAAGTAGGCAAGAGTACCAGCTAGAAGACTTCGAAGCGGAAACACACTAGATATATACCCTTCCTCAGTAACCTTGTAAGGGCACATGTGCTACCATGGCGTCCTTGTGCCAAATAGAGTGGACGGATAAATGTTTGTACCTATGTTTTTTATAATTTAATGTGCCAGTTTTGACTATTTAATTTTAATTTTATACTGTTAATTTATGATTTTTATAATTTGATATTGCCATCGACAGAAATAATAATAATGATAAATAAATGAATAATAATAATGATAAATCTATTTTCAATTCTATTAGGCTAGTGTTAATTTGATATTATTGACTATAAATTATATTGTGTTTGATATTTAATTTTATAATTTGAGATCTCCATTGACTAAGTATTGATTTATTTTTGCTTTGTTATTTTATTGCTGTACCTATTAATTTTTGAATTTGTATTGCCTAATATATGTATGTATTTGCTTCAAGTGTAATCACATAACTATGGATTCCGATCTAAAAATAAATAAATTTTGAATATGAATTTGAATGTAAGTTAATTTATTACCACAAACAATCCACAAAGATACAAAATGGGTATATTAAGATCAAAGTGAATATGTTACTGCATGCCTCATCTTCGACCGTAACGTTATTGCTTCCCAACACACTACTCGCCCAGAACATATAACAATACCAACTGTTCAAACGCAGATAATATATTCACGTAAAAAAAAACTTATCTTTACTGGCTTTATTAAAAGAAAATATTACCCGGCAAAGCCTGCAAGAGCGCTATATAAGGGCCATTTTCCTTCCTACTGCAGTGGCAAGCAAAGACAAAAGCCCCTCGAAATGGGCCATATAGTGGCGAAATACGTGTAAGGGTTGCAAACAAGTTTCCGCGTTTCGTATGCAACATTTGTACTGCTTGGAAAGTTATGTATTAAACTGTTTCCTTAGTGTGAGATGTTTTGTAAGAATTTCTTTCTATACCTGTAATATTATTCAAACTGTTCAAAGAGATTTTCATCACATAGATATTTTTTTTTGTTCAAAGTAACACAGCTGTTTTCTTATTATTAACAGCTTAGTCTAACATAATAGGTATCTATATATTTTCATAATTCAGAAATCAGAAATATTTATTTGTCCAAAATGTCAGTACATTAAAGGTGTTAGGATACAATAATTAGCTCTTAGGCATTCTCCCGCACTGCGACGTACATGCGCTGTCGTCCGCGTACAAAGCCAGCATTACGTCTTGTTCGCCTTCCCCGAGATGGTCCTCTCTTAAGGTTGGAATATCATTAGTAAAGAATCCATATAGGGCTGGTGACCAGCGGCTACCTTGAGGCACGCCAGCATGTATCGGTCTTGAAGATATCTCAATACGTGACACTGGCAAATCGCTAATCATTTTGTTATAAGAAGTTAATATTAATAGTTGTGTCAGGAATTTTATATTAAATCATGTTAAATGATTATGTCTCATACTGTTTTATTTATTATTTGTATTATAATTAATTATAATTACGCCTACCAAATTTCATGTGAGCATTATTGATTTTTTTTATTCTAAAATTATTTGTCTTATCCCACACGAGCCTACAGAGAAAATTAGGAAAATAAATTAGTAATTCTGCAAAACAGCAGTTAATAAAATTGTTATGGACCAAAGGCTGGGCAAATATCTTGACTTTCATTGAAACATTCTAGCAAAATCATAATAATATTAAAAGAACCTTTACTCACAATTTCCCAAAAAACTTCAAAGAAAAAATGGGTTGGGATAAAAGTAACGCATCATTCTGACCAACGGGCAACCAGCATTTTACAGAAATAGTCGGTGCCCTTTAATCTCCCGCATACATATTATATTTACAAAAGGTCCAGTCCGGAAAAATCTCACCCCATTAGCGCGTGCAAACCTACGAACACCCCGAGATACCCCGAGATTGAAATATGTAAATCGGAACGAGGGCCTGGCTCCATATTAAGCGGCGAACATCGGAGCGGCGCCGCGGCGCATATATTACTGTAGTTCATAGTTCACACTTCAATTCAACGTCCGAATACTGTCACAACTCACAAGTCTAATCCTATTTGCATGTCAACTACTACTAGTTCGGTAGTTGCTAGTTGTAGCTACGTCTTCTCACCCGTCGGATAAGCTTTCGTCCCTACGCTGTCTTACGTGGGATTAAAATACGTAGGCGCCGCGGCGATGTGACGCGATGAAATAAGTCATAATACTGAAAAAAAATACCTGTAACTAAGAGCCGCTCCACACTACGCGTTGCGTCGGCGTTGCGTCGAGGTAGCACTGTCGCTGCGTCGTTTTATAAACTAATAATCATAGTGTTCACATGGTGCGCTGCGTCGACGCAACGCACACATGACTAAGCTGCAGCCCCCGAGACGAAGCGGGCGGGGTGTACTCATTGCGACGCCGGAACGGCAGCGCTCAGCTGTTTGTGCGTTGATAGGGAAGACACACGCAAGCACATTTCGTTCTGCGATGTTTTTACAAAATGCTCGCCACAACTGTGCGTCGCCGCTGCGATGACGGAACATTACGACTGCGTCGTAGTAACGCTGCGTTGGCGCAGTACGTGTACGTGGGGCCGTCTAAGCGTTATAATATTTGCGTTGCGACGACGCAACGCGCCGTGTGGACTGGCTGTAAGACTTACAGTTTTATTATTTGTATAAGAGCGTTCATTTTTAAAGTTAAAACGCCAGTTTTTATGACATTGAATTAAACTGTTCGGATGTTACTAGGTAAAAACAAGAAATACATCTTCAATAATTGTAAACGAAATCAGGCACTCGAAAAAAATATGACATTTTGTTACCTGTGTAACCTGTACTAGGCATTGATTATTGTACCCTAGTCAATGTGTTGAGCTACCTAGTAAATCAATGCTTACTTACTTTTGATTGCCTATATCATACTAAATGCATCCCCCAGTTTTTCCCGTAACGTGATACGTGAGAGAAAAATCCTTTCTTATGGACCACATTCACACATGTACATATATTCTGTTAGTGAATAATAGGTAGTCTATTAAAAAATATATATTTTGAGCTACTAAACCAATAGTTGCTACTAAGACTTAAAAATTAAACGTATGCGTTATAAATTATTAATATTGTTGCTTGCTTTCCTCTTTTTAAGTTAATCTACGAGTAGTGGAGGTGGGTACATTTTATATATATTAACAATATAAAACAAAGTTCGTGTGTAGCTTGCCCATATGTAGGAATGGATGCGCTTTTTATATAATTCAATTTTATGCGCTATATCGCAAAATATCGCTTTTGATATCAACGTAGGACAATTAGCACGCAATTCCGAAACGTTTCTGTTACAAAGTTCAACGGGACTGTTTACGGTATCGACATTTGTGGTTCGGACTTCGAACGCACGTGACCCGTATGATTTCAGCGCCCATGAAAATATTATAGGATTTAGATTGCCCTTTCCTAATTCAATTAATGTAAATTGAAACATTCATCAAATTATTTACCACAACCCCAACCTACTCCTTTTAGTTTTGACCTTTATTCAAACGGTTATCCGCTAACAAAAAAGACAATAGCTACATTACCGAACCATGATATGTTCAAATCCCAATATCTTGAATTTCAAGTTAAGGAAAACACCGCGGAGAAAAGTAGGAGAATAGATCCTTTTTTTAAACCATTTACAAATAGTAACGTAATTGAGAAGTGGCTGATTTGTGTAAAATATAATTCGTTCTTAAATGTTAACATTCTGGTCTAACGTTTTTTTTTATTGGAAAATATCATAAAAATTATTTAATTAGGCGTTACTTTGTAGAAATTCATATTTAGAACTTAATAAATCTATCTATCTTCAAACAAAAGCTATTTAAATTAACATAAGTTAACTCGTATGTTCATAGTGTCCAACAAGAGTTCCTGTTGTAAGTTTACATAAATAGCGATAAGTAACTACAGAACCCAACTTTCCGCGTGGCCTGATACGCACTTCGCTGTGTATTATTTTGTTGCACAGGTCGAAAAAATCAACATACTTACGTGACTGTGGTCAACAACTCTTTGCTTCATCTCTTCTTTATATCATATCAGCTATGATTTAAAGAAGCTTGTATCCTCAAAATATCACTAGAAACTGCAAATTGCTTGTATTTTTTTTTATAACTAGTACAAAAATAGTTACTTATAACTCCAGGCACAGTACTAAACTGAATACAGTAAAGTAAGGGTAAAACTTTTTGTAATAAAAGCTTTTTCAACAGCGGTAGTTACGAGTACAAATCGTATAAAAGCTATTTTGTTTGGAAATAAAATGAAGCACTCAGATGGTCGGATAAGCCTTTGCAAAGCATTGTAGCTTTGCAGATTTTAACTGCAGTTACTAATTGAGTTTGTGCTCTATACACATAACAAGAACTGAAATTAAACATGCTTTTGAATTTCAAACTATTAATAAATTTAAGCGAATTGTGTTTTTAAATAAGTAAATACTGAATTGAAATTTTAATTTGAAATTTGAGTTATTTTAAGACACGAGAATTAGCATTATTCATATTTCAGCAACTTTTATGAAAATGTTATTTGTAGGGGTGGCTGAACGATGTTGGGGCTCAATAACTTGGAAAAGAGATGTGTTCGCATGCCTTACCACTTTACTAATTATTGATCAATAAATATTTTTTTATTTGTATTCTACTAGGTATCTCACTCACTGTCTATTGAAATTAAAACTAGTAGCAAAATAAGTTAACACATTTTTAATAAATTTTCAGCAGTGAATAAGTCAATATAACCTAGGATTTCTATACCAATCTTATAAACATATTTAGATATACCTAAAATTCTAGGCCTTAAATGTTACCATTTAAACTATTCCAGTTTAACTAGACCCGCTAGAATCGAATAGTCGAGAAATTTTCCCAAGGCTAGGCGTAACTGTTGAGATCTTTGAATTAATGACTACAGAGCGATCGGTTATTGTTTTAATCACCTTGTCACAAGTTGTACCTCTACCGTCCTTGGGAGGCGTCCTATCGCCCAGACGACCGCTGCAGTCTGACCCTATCTCACGGCATGAATACGCATTTCAATATATAACTATGAGGGAAACTTATAGAGCTTATTAACTCATATTTAATTGCACATCAAAAACACTAAGCGCGAAGCATTTATTTAAAACTGTTTTATGTGCACGTCATTTTATGACTTGTAGTGTATTCAACTGCGTCGAAAGCTATGTTGGGAACTTAATTATAAAACAATCAATTAAATTATTTGTGACATATGTCATTAATAAGAATGAGAGTGTATTATTTTATACTTGCAGTTCATATGTTAAACAACCAACTGGGAGATGGATAAATCAGTCATGGTCACGGATCAATGGCCTAGAAAGATGTTTATCTTCCAAGTGCATTGCACATGGATTCGGGGATGCTATGGAACACATACAATGGCCATTGAAGCCGAACAAATTTTTAAATTTTACTATGGAAACTAGCGTGGTTTTCACACATTTTAAGTCGGATATTACGGCTCAAAATAGACGTGAGTGACCCGTAGTTTTTATTTAAATTGTTTAAATTCATCACTCAAACTCACCGAGGTTGCATATATTTTTTTTTTATCAGCCCTGTTTGTACAAACTGTCCCACTGCTGGGAACGGGCCATCTTCTCATTGTGAGAAGGGTTAGGCTATAGTCTGCCATGCTGGCCAAGTGCGGGTTGGCAGACTTCACACATTTTCAAGATCGTTGAGAACTCTCAAACATGTAGGTTTCCTCACGATGTTTTCCGTATTGCCGCCAACTTCAAACGGTGAAGGTTTGAAGTTGGCGGCAATCAACAATACGCACATAACTTCGAAAAGACAGAGGTGCGTGCCGCGGGATTCAAACTCAGGACCTGCGGATCGCAAGTCAGACGGTCTCACCACTAAGCTGCCGGGAACTTAAAAATAATAAATTGCATAAATATAGGGAACTATTTCCTGTCCTAGCCTCTTCCTCTTTCATTTATTTTAATTGAATCCAGTACTAACACATACGTTACCTTGGTGCACATACTCTTATTTTGATATGTAGTTCAATATTTTTGCGGGACAAGTCAAGAGTTTTTTTGTGAAATGGCAACCCATTTGAAATCATAAATCCTAAATGATCCAACAAAAACGGCACCTAACCGCAGACAATATAATTAGCTTATTAAGGTCGGTTAGTGGTTGGGCCCATCTCATTTTCAGAATTGTACCATGTAGTCGTTATATTCAAGACGAAGTTCACTTCAAAAGGTTAAGCATAATACCGTCATAAAAACTGGGCGAAGTGAGCCACATGTATTTTAATATTTATTAGGCAATAATGCTCAATGCGGGCTTTTATTTTCTTTTTCATTCTCATTGGCCTTTTAGGCGTAAAATGGGTAAAGTATGACGCAGGTATTGTGCTGGATAATCGAAATTTTAGGCATGGCTTATCTAGGCTAGGTCAGTTTAGGGCGTGTAAATAGCTTTAGACAACGTAATTACTTTAAAGGTTCATTTTACACTTCACCAACCCAACCCGTGTAACGTGTAAACTTTTGTTATATTTGACTGTAAGTACCTAGAATACCTATAAAAATAAATAATTGTTATAAGGCGAAGAAAAAAATCTGAATTAATTCAGAAATAAGCAACGGACAGCGAGACGGGAGTGGGGCAGGAGCAGGATGGGAGTGGGCTCGGAGTGGGGTGGGAGCAGGATGGGAGTGAGTCGGGTGAGGGGTGAGAGCGTGGCGCTGAAAACAGCAATCGGAGAATATTTACTCTAGATGCATATTCCACAATTTTCAATTAAAACAGATATCGAGGTTTAAAATTGACTCAAAATGGGTCTTCATTTATTATGCAATTCGATTAGTTTTGCTTTATCGCACATCCCATCATTATTATAAATTCGGAGCGGTCGACTCTCATCTTGCGTTCTCATATCCGAAACAGATCTCGGACTAATGCGATATACTCAAACATAATAATCTATACAAATCCACCTAAAAAGACAGAACTATTATGTATGAGTACCTATACATAGTTTCATAATTCCTATTTTTCTTCCATTAATGTATCTCTAATCATTTATGATCATCCAAATCGTTTTTATCCAAAGTTTTTCGAGGTTTGCATACGATTACGATCCATGCAGTACTATTCAGGGCCTCAAGGCTGTTAAGTGAACATCACTCGTTCGCCGCTCGCTGATACGATTCAAACTTTTTTACGAATTTACGATTTCCTACTATATAAATAGATCAACATTTTTTTTTAAATTATCTTTGAAGAGCGAGCGGCGAGCAAGTGATGTTCACTTAGGCAGCCTTGAGGCCCTGGGCTTAACATTTAATAGATTAGGTTAATAAGTGTTTTTTTTTTATTCGTGTTAAATTTTAATTAAGAAAAGATTAATCGATCGAAAAGTGAAGTTCGAAATATGACAATCAGATTTACCCAGACCAACGACAATTTATTAGTTCTCTTTAATGTGTCTAACACAATGCTTCCCGCCCGCCGCCACTCGCCTTTGTGCTGGATATAGAACACACATTTAATGGAACTTATCTCTGGTACCATCAAATGGAAAAACTGCTTTGTCCAGGCTTATAATGGCTTAATTCCGTTGCTTTTATTGAGGCTGATTGAGTATTTACCGGAAGACAAATTTCATTTCAGAAATTTACTTTTAATTGTAATTTTGTCTGATTGCTTCAGTTTAAAAAATAGGAAGGTAATAAGGTGTTTACGTACCTAGTAGGTATATGTATCTGTACCAAAAAATAACCTCGCCAATTGTGAAGTCCTACGATATTTTCCATAGTTTTTGCCTCTTCTCTTTCCTCGCGATTTAATGATTGACTGAAAATTACGTATGACTCCGAAAAACCCAAACGTTTCCAAATATAAGATCTATATTATTATACCGGGTAGCAAATGACGAGGCTTCTTATCCAAAATAATAATATTATAATAGCAAAAGTAATGTCCAAAGTAGAGCACTAGCGAGAAAGAAATAAGAGCCTTAAGGTGTGCACAAAGACAATTTATTTGACAACTTCAAAAATATTATTATAATATACTGAACAAATCGTTAGCGTGTATTAAGATAGTCGCCCGCCATCTAGTGTATGGAATATGGAACTACAAACACATTGAAAATTTAAAAAGCAAATCATAAAATCCTTGGATTGCAATCATATAGAAAATCATCGAAATCTGATATTATTAAGGAGTCAATAATTTTCCATGCGTTATCTTATAAATACACACTCGCCTAACTCGCTTTGTCAATTATGTGCCTAAATTAACACTCGAATCGGTTTCAAAACCTTCGTATCCATTGTATATTTTCAATTCCCATGACAACACCAGCTTTGGACATAGAACATAACGAAATAATGAACCCTCGACGCCGGCGAAATTCACACTTGGCCGATTTCATTATGAATGAAGTGTCAAGGAAGGCGCCGCTACTAATTTATATCGTGGAGTTTTTTCCGCTCTATTTAACACCTTATTTTAATAAATCAACGAAAGAGAATCATTTGACAGTGGAGGACTCTTGAAAAGTTAATAATGACACTTTTGCAGGGAGTCAATGAGACTTCTCTTTTGGCCGCAAAATGTAACCGCGCTTCAGCGTTAATAAAATCGTTTGTCAATTTTCTTTCAAGTCGGTTTTATGCGCCGATAAATCTACTGAACCTCGGGATGAAACCTTCAGAACCACTTTTTGATGACGTATTTATGAAATGAAAAGTTACCGAGTTTTTTGGTAAAAAAGTGGAAAAATCATGCTGCTATTTGTTGTTTTATTTTTTAACCTCACTTTGGTGTAATGGTGTTTTTCTCACTGAGTATTTGATTATGTGCATGAGTGTAAGCCAGTGAAATGAAAAGGTGTATTGCTGTTTCTCCATCTGTTGGTTAGCTTTTTACTATTCACCATCACCACCACCATTTTTCACCACTGCGCAGATTAAGCCGACTAGTATTTTAAAAGGCTATATAAGAGTGTGCGATAAAAAAACACTGAAACTGTTTTATATTTATATTCCCTCTACAAACCAATTAAAATACATGTTGAAAGCAGGGATATTTGATTCCATTCATCGATATGACAAAACAATTTCGGGTACATACTTCAACGATTCCATTACAATACAGCCCCAACAACAGTATCCTAATGTTTTGTATCAATGTTATGCCACATATTATCAGGTATGTTTTATTTATTTATGTATGTAGGGCAGAGAGAGCGGTGTGGGGGGGGGGGAGGGGGGTGAATATAGCGTTCCATCAACACGTGTCCGCTCGACTGGCTTTGATGGATTTTCCTCTACACCTTTATTTTTAACCGAGATGGGAAAAGAACTAGCTTTGAGTGTTTACTCTAATATATCACACTACCAGGGGGGCAATTCAGTTATTCAAAAACGATCCGTAACTGAACCTTGTGCAAAGCATTTCCTGTCGGCTGCTATCATTTTTTGATTTAGTAACGAGTGAAGGATGTGTTATGTTTTATCAAATGTATCAATTGTATGACAAAAAAGTGACTGAATCAAAAAAACTATGGCGGCCGACGGGAAACGCTCCACATATGGTTCGGCTATGGAGCGGTCTTGAATAACTGAATTGGGCCCCAGTGGATCTTAACCCTTGTGACCCGGACCACTGGTGGTGGCCAATGGCTAAGAATCGGATGAAGTAATCCGATGGCCGAAAGGCCAAAAAGTTTTCGAATGGAGACCACGCACTGACAAGCGCAGCACAGGAAGACCAGACAGTATTATTATATTATAAGATATGCATGAATGCCAGAGTATTTAAGGACGTAGTGAAGTTTTATTTTTAGCCTATTGCTTGTTACATTACCAAAAACGATGAAACTGAAGGGCAGCTTGTTTCTTGTCTGATTTACGTAGTAGTACGTCTGTCTCAGCGAGCATTGTTATATCACTGCCAAATAGTTGCTGGTCCATACTTAAAACAAATTCGAGTCACTGCACTAGACCCTTATTTTACCACCAACATCTTCAACTGCGTAGAAAATAATCGTAATCCCACAGTTTTAGATCTTAAGCCGTTATGTTAAGTGTGAAAATAGCTATATGATCTGAAAGTTTTCAAACCTCGAGTAGGGTTCGCCCCGTCATCCCGTCCTTAATTGGCCGATCCTAGACCCCGTAACTCCCAAACGTGCAATTGTTTCCCTTTTGTCTAAATTGGCCATCTTTAAGTAATATTTAAGACCGTATAAATAGGCTGTGCGTTGTCGGAAAGCGTAGAGCTATCCGATAATGGCGCTTTGAAAGGGGACAGGAAATCTGGAGCTATGGGTTTAGAGGAAAACGGGAAGAAAACAAAGCAAAGGTTATGGCTATTGTGGCGTTTATTCATGTTACAGGTTTGAATGATTTAGCTTAGAGATGCCGCGGTTAGCTATTATTCGTTTCCTTATTATTCGTCAAATAGTGAATAAATATGTAGTATCGACAATGGCGAATATGGCGAGTGAGTAATATTGAAAGATACACTTCTTACTAAATAACTTATTATTTCTAAACATAGGTAGGAATAATGAAATAATATTTTTGCTATTTACGATGAACATCATCGACAAAAACTGTAATTATTAATATCTAAAAAACATAATCCTCCTGCGTAAGCGCAGTCGGGTAAAAACAGAAAATCGTGGTCGAGCTATTTCTCTTATACAAAAAAAAAAGGATTACCAAAACACTTATTACTAGTTATAATATCAGTAAATAATCGGAATATAATATAATATTATAATCAATGACATTGCCATAAAAGGCACGTCATTACGTTATTTCTAATTATATTGTGTCGTTTTCGACATCGAGTAATTCTACTATTGCCAAATAGTAATCTAACTAACCGATTATTTTCGCGATATTCATCAAAACAACTATTCACGGCAACTCTAATTTATTATTCATGTAATATAATGCGCGTTTTCGCCGTGAGATGAGGCAACATTCGTCTTTGCTATATTCGCTGTGACGTATTTCATGTAAAGTTTGCAGGAGGGCGTAAAGACAGGATGGCAGGGAGAAGTTATCTATTGCAGTGAAGGGATGACAGCCATTATGTGTCGTACGGGAACGGTGGCGCGCTTGCTACAAATGATGGACGACACGTGATATCTATGTTAAATACCTACTTATTTGATGGATAGATGATGTACCATTAGATATTTTTTTTTATAATTTTTTTACATGAAAAACGAACAGCTACGTTTTTTAACACGAATAAATCCGCGTTTGACCACCAACTCGCCTGTTGGAAAGCGACGATTTGGTCGGAGATGTGCCAACCACATCCTTTAATTAGAAACACCAGTGTACCTTACATCGTATTTTAAGAAATCGTGGGAGAAAAAGATATATTTGAAATTGCAATGGGTAAAATCTCATACATGCATTAAAGATAATGAGAAAGCCAACACAGATTTTCCAAACTAGCAGTAACAGAAGGTATTGAAGTGTAGATAAAAACTAATTTTACTTAATTAATTTATATAATTATGTATGTATGTACTTATAAAAACCCTTTTTCTATGTAAGAAAAAAGGTTTTTGCAAGTTTAAGCGCATAGGATTGTTTTAGCGCATAGAATTCGTTCTGAACACTTTCTATCAAAAAGTTCTGAATAAGTACTTACCAAAATAATGACAAGAGAATCCTGTAAATTATGTGGAACAGTAGAGTAGCACTTATGGTGGAATATGTCCGGAACAGAACAGTCCTTAAAGCAATATTATTATTAACGAAATATTTACTGTGGTTCGCGTTAATTTTGAGCTCCCGATGTTTCGGCACAGTTACATGCACCATGTTCACGGGTGACTGAAGAATGTGGGTATATATATATATATATATATATATATTAAAATGTGTCTAAAAAAATATGCAGTGATATTGTGAGTGTGTTTTGTTAGTGCAATCGAGTTCGAGTGCCAGTGACAACGTTCTTCTCATTAAAAGACAAAGAAAGAGGGTAGATAGATATGTCTGCTCTTAACCGTATCATCCACCCACATTCTTCACATTCATATTCATTAATGCATTAATGAATGACCGTGATAGTTTAAGAAAGAACAGTCCTTCTTTTCTTTGAATCCATCGGCGGAGGCCGCGTTACGTGTCTATGAAATGTCCAGTCTTCTTCTTCTTTTTTGTATTGGACCCGCATTAAAGCATTTGCCAGTGTCAAGTATTAGGATTTTTTTCAAGTTTCTTGAATAAAACAAGTTGTAAATGTTCTAGTCACAATCTAAGTCACGTATATAGTCAATTTATAAGTCGAGTCCTGCTTCAGTAAAGTGGTGGCGACTTTACTAAAAGCTTCTATGGAGTTTTGTCGACAACGTAAAATGACACGTTTCACTGCTTTATTTCACTTGCCCACACTCATATACTTGATCGAACACTTAATGAATAAAACACCACCATTTTTATCGCATTAATATTCAAAATAACACAAGTTTAGGAAAATAAAACAAAGCAACAACATGTTTCGATGACGTTCCCGCCAAAACTCGAGATGTCCAGATTGTCCAGTCTTCTTTTTCTTTTTTGTATTGGACCCCGCGATTAGCGATTTGCCAGTGTCAAGTATTGAAATATTTTCAAGTTTCTTGAATAATACAAGTTATATAGTGTTCTAGTCACAGTCTAAGTCACGTAAACAGTCATTTTCAAATTTAAGTCTTGCCTCAGTAAAGTGATGGCGAGTTTACTAGAAGCTTCTATAGACTTTTGCCGACAACGTAAAATGACACGTTTCACTGCTTTATTTCACTTGCCCACACTCATATACTTGATCGAACACTTAATGAATAAAACACCACCATTTTTATCGCATTAATATTCAAAATAACACAAGTTTAAGAAAATAAAACAAAGCAACAACATGTTTCGATGACGTTCCCGCCAAAACTCGAGATGTCCAGATTGTCCAGTCATCGATGAAGGCCGATTGACAACGACATTGAGTATTTTGTTTTTTCTCTGTATTTAGGTCACGATGTTGATATGACTGACATGTTAATGTTGACCAAAGTCCCTAATTTAAAAAATAATAAAAAAGACGACGTGTTTATTTTTTACCCTGAAAAACCTGTTGTATTTATGTATAAGCGCATTTTGACGTAGACTTTGTAATACATGTATAGAGTGCCACAAAACTCTACGTCAGCCACAAAGCAGCAACAATGATTCCTGCACAATGAGATAGTATTTAAGGTGGTACGTCAAGCATGCGGTGGGAAATTCATTGACAATGTTTGACATGTTTGCGACAATCTAAAATTATTTTTTATATTATCATGTCATTCTGTTTACCAATAATAAATCATGTAACATATTAATATTTACATTAACCTTATAATATATTATAATTATAGCATTAACCTTTTAATCTTAGCTTTTAATGATAACATTAACCTAGTAACCCATTTTTAGTAAATCAAGCAACTTCTCGGGATATGTAAGCAATGAGGTGAATTGTTGATGGTCAATTTGAGGTAAAAACATAAAAAATATTCTTAAATTTGCGCAAACATTATGAATACTTACAATAATTAACCGAGCTGGGTACAAGGCCACAAAAACTGTTTGAAATCTTGAATTTCCCGCCGTATGTATATCGTTGGCCCTTAATGTACAGCAATGGATTCCATAACGTAGCGTCCATAACAATTATTACGTCAATAATCTATATAGAATAATTTTATTAGACTAAATTATTTATATTCTTGTACCTTATTGTATAAATGATTATTATGACGTTCAAAAGTGTTCCCAAAGTGACCCTACTTGAATAAATGTGAACAAACTATTTTCAATTGATAGATTGGATAGAAAACGTAATCAAAGAGAATATAATATCAAGGTATGTTTTCACGGAGGCTGAAAGTTAATCCAATCTCCGTGTTCATCCATCGCATTTCACGAAAGATGCGAAAACTGTAGGGCAAATCGCACGGCGCCGGGTTCTGATGACTTTATGCTTAGACCCCTGGAAATCTCCAATACCTGCCGGAAAACATTCAATACCCTTTGCACGCCCTGCCGATTGAAACGAATGCTTAATTTATTCATAGTACAGGCGAAGGGCAGCGACAGGACATTGGAGGCCCCTCAGGTGTTAAAAATTGCTCGAAAATTCATAACGTTTCCGTCGTACTACACTTAGTAGGTAACGAAATGAAGTCAGCCCTATACTTAGGAACTTTAGGAAGTGATATAATTATATATACAAATTATCTAACTACTTTTTTTTTTATTGGGCAAGTGCCTTTAATAACTACAACAAAACAATATACAAACTCAACAGACCGACAAAGGTCTAAAGACAATCCAAATGCTCAAACTCACTACCAGTTGGCAGCATACCCAGCATGCTGACGGCATTGTCATGTTGAATAGCAATGCTTAGGTATGCGTTGGGCTTGGGCTAGATACGCACCAGCATTTTGGTCACGCGTCGCATCAATCAGCCTACCTACTTGATTTTGAAGTCTTGTAATAAGGAAATCAGATTACCCCAAACCGATTAATGTCTAAAGATTAAATTAAAGTGTTCAAACTCACTACGAGTTGGCAGCGTACTCAGAATGCTAGCAACATTACCACATTAAATGGCAAGTGTTTTGGGCCGCTCGGCAAACACGCGCCAGTTGCCGTGATAAATCAATATAAATAAATAAATAAAATAAATAAATATTAGTGGACATTTCACACAACACCATCTAGCCCAAACTAAGCAAAGCTTGTCCTATGGAACTAGATGGCTGATAGAATACATATATACTTTTGTTTTGTTGTAAATATACTTAGTCTGGCCATAAATACTGTTACAGTTAAAAATAAGAAAGATATTACATTTGAATTTGGAATCTGTCATTTTTATACGATTGTTCATTGAGTTTTCTAATTTTGGCGCCAATACATTGTACAATATTTTGCGATATTAAAATGGAGTGGGGTGATAAAGAGAACCAAATCGCTGTGATTGCATTACACAAAGTTGGTATGGAGCCAAATGCAATTTTTAAAACTCTCCATACGCTTGGTATTAGTCAAATGTTTGTGTACCGGGCTATTAATAGGTACAATGAGACCTCCTCTGTTTGTGACAGAAAAAGATCTGGCCGTTCACGTAGTGTTCGTACGAAAAAGGTGGTCAAAGCAGTAAGGGAAAGAATTCGAAGAAATCCTGTCCGAAAGCAAAAGATTTTATCTCGGGAGATGAAGATAGCACCCAGAACCATGTCGCGTATTTTAAAAGATGACTTAGGACTTGCAGCCTATAAGAGACGCACTGGTCATTTTTTAACTGATAATTTAAAAAAGAATAGGGTGGTAAAATCGAAACAACTACTGAAGCGGTACGCAAAGGGAGGTCACAGAAAAATTTTGTTTACGGATGAGAAAATCTTTACAATTGAGCAACATTTTAACAAACAAAATGACCGTATTTATGCTCAAAGCTCTAAGGAAGCTTCCCAATTAGTCGACAGAGTGCAACGTGGGCATTATCCGACTTCAGTGATGGTTTGGTGGGGTGTTAGCTATGAAGAAGTGACTGAGCCATATTTTTGTGAAAAAGGTATCAAAACATCGGCACAAGTGTATCAAAATACCATTCTTGAGAAGATAGTTAAGCCCCTTAACAACACCATGTTCAATAACCAAGTATGGTCCTTCCAACAAGACTCGGCGCCAGGTCATAAAGCTCGGTCCACGCAGTCTTGGTTGGAAGTGAACGTTTCGGACTTCATCAGAGCTGAAGACTGGCCGTCGTCTAGTCCTGATCTTAATCAGCTGGATTATGATTTATGGTCAGTTTTAGAGAGTATGGCTTGGTCTAAACGCCATGATAATTTGGAGTCCCAAAAACAATCCATACGATTGGCAGTGAAGAATTTTCCCATGGAAAGAGTGCGTGCTTCTATTGATAACTGGCCTCAACGTTTAAAGGACTGTATTGCAGCCAATGGAGTCCACTTCGAATAAGCTTTTATATTTTAAATTGTTTTATATTTATGTATTAAACTAACACACTGTAAAAGTAATAAATATTATTTGCAATAAAAAAATAATTTTTTTCTTCGTGACAATATTTATGGCAAGACTAGGTATACATATGATACATAGAAACACCCAGACACAGAACAAACATCCATGCTCATCACACAAATGTTTGCCCTGGGTGGAGATCGAACCCACGACCTTTCAGTTCAGCAGGTAGACGTAGACACACTACCAACTGAGCCACCAGGCCAGTCAATATAACTATATAAAGCCGGGAGCTCACTATTGAACCGTAACTAATCGTTTTAATTTACAGTAACCAAAAATTATAGTGTAGGTACGTGTTTTGCAAATCTGTTGCGATACGAACATTGATAATTTATTCGCCTCTGCATGAGTGTTAAAAAATATCTTTTCTTGTGTTTCCCCTAACCTAAAAAGAAGGGTATGTATTATAAATTTGACGTGTGTATCTGTTTCTGTGTCTGTCTGTGCATCGTAGCTCTCAAACGGATAAACCGATTTTGATCTAGTTTTTATGTTTGAAAGAGGATTTTATCCAGTGTTATAGATATGTTTTATCAATAGCGGTTCAGCCGCTTTTTTGTCGAGGATTTTTGAGTTTTCTAAATTTATCTTCAAATATTAATAATTCGGTTTTTTTCATGCACCTTTACCATTGAAACAAATTTAAAAAATATACATGTTGGGTTAGTAGTGCCGCTGCCGACATAATGACTCACTGCGGTTACTGTCATCACATGCCTATTACCTTCTCATGGCCTCAATGCCTACTGTAATTACACAATTACAATTACGAAACTAGTGATTACCCTTAGTGATTAGCTTAAAGGTTATAGAGACTACGTATCACTTACCAATACAACATTAATTACCTACCTATAGAAGGTACAAAGTTTCCGGCAGCCTAGTCTGGAGACCGTCCGACTTGCGATCCGCAGGTCTTGGGTTCGAATTCGAATCCCGCGGCACACACCTCTATCTTTTCGAAGTTATGTACGTATTGTTGCCAATTCAAACGGTGAAGGATAACATCGTGAGGAAACCTACATGTCTGAGAGTTCTCAATGATCTTGAAAGATGTGTGAAGTCTGCCAACCCGCACTTGGCCAGCGTGGTTGACAATGGCATTAACCTTCTCACAATGAGAAAATTGCCCGCCCCAGCAGTAGGTCAATTTGTACAAACAGGGCTGATAAAAAAAAGAAGGTAGAAATATACTAATTCCTCGAGACCTCTATTTTATCTCCAAACGAGTATTTCAGAGATAAGTATAGTAGCTTCCTTCGTGAACAAGACCCGTGGTAAAGTGTCTAACGCTTGTCTAGATAAGACTAAGATTTCGAGACTGTTTATAGGATTAGCAAGGTGAAGTAGACACGAAAAAAGATTACCTAAAACACACATGAGGTTTATACAGTTCTTAGATTCTCTTTTAGTCGCGGCTTTCAACATTTGCTGAAAATGCCTGCTCTGTTCAGAACACAGAATTCGTAGCCCTATTTACATAGGTTCATCATCATCATCTCAGCCATAAGAAGTCCACTGCTGGACATAGGCCTCCTCCATGAATTTCCAAAAAGACCGATTGGAAGCGGCCTGCATCCAGCGTCTTCCCGCCACTTGTATGAGGTCAACAGTACGAGTAAGAGTACAGTAAGAGTACATAGGTTCAGAAGAACATTATCCTCATGATTTTGATGTGTTTGTTGATTGGCCAACTACTACTAGTTCTTGACTACAACTAATTCGTAATCTGGCAAGCGCAGCGTAGGAAGACCAGCCACGAGATGGACATGTATATGACCTCATACAAGTTGCGGGAATACGCTGGATGCAAGCCGCTTCCAATCGGTCTTTTTGGAAATCCATTGGGGAGGCCTGTAACCAGCAGTGGACTTCTTATGGCTGAGATGATGATGATGATGAACTAGTTCGTCTGATATCTAAGCTGTAAGTTGTGGGTTCTAAACTTACCCAAGACTATGATTTATGTGACGACCTTGGATTTTGGTTCTATGTCTGGATATACATACATAATATGATACATTCAGATAATATCTTTAAAATAAGGTCAAAAAGTTCTCGAGTGGACGGAGAGCACATGCTGGCAAGTGTGCTTGAAAGACCAGCCGCAAGGTCAACCTCATACAAGTGCCAGGAAGACGCTGGATGCAAGCCGTTCATTTAACCATTCATTCGGATTCATTCGGTTTCATTTCGTAAACCAATGGGGGTGGCTGGTTCTTGTGACTGAGATGAGCATTATGATTTAATAACAGGTTATAACGTTGTTAGGGACCTTAAATCATATCAGATCAGACCGCTTTCAGATATCAAATCAATTTATGATAACTCCCTAGTTATACGTCAAGTATCTAATAAGAACATATCAACTAGACAATTACATACTTAGAAAATTACACATTTTTACAATATTCATGCAACACTCCAATAATATAGCACACCAAGCGCAACAGAATGAACTGAAGTATCACTCTTTTGTTCAATCTCTGAACGATTCAGTTTATTCCGTTACGCTTGTAGTGCATCTTACGAACGCGGTCTTGGTGTAGAAGACCATGTCCCATGATCCAAACCAGCAACTGAAGCGAAGGTGAAATACGAGAAAGCTTGCATACGATAGTACCTATATTCCTTAGTGACATAGATACCCGAGTATATCGTGGTTATAATTTTTCTATTAAAAACCGACTTCAAACGCAACTTACTAAATCCTTCACGATTGTAAACTTTTTAAAGAGACCTCTCTTCACTCGCTCTTTTTTCTTTTGTCAAGAATGCGATTTGTCATTGAATGTCAAATGCTCGTCTTCGAATACCTATTAGAAAATGTGCAGATGTATAAACGATAATCCTTAATATTTGACACTCTTGCAAAGAAAAACGTGTAGGTAGGAACTCTGCGATTCTATAATCTGACGTACTTACTCAGGAATACAATGAAAATATTTTCATTTTTAGAGATTATGCAAAAAGTAATAAAGCGATGTTTATAAAATAATTATGGGAACAACTTGGGAGCTTTCTACACCAATTCAGGAAACATTCTAATTTTAATTTGTTCTCGAATGACGTAGTAATTCGTGTACATACATTTTAAAAAATACGGTACGAATTGATAACCTCCTCCTTTTTCGAAGTCTGTTAGTAAAATAAAAAAAACTGATACAAGAGGAGATAAATTAATAAACTAAGTATCAAAGTGAGAGACTAGTAGATACACAGGAATCTTAACGTTACTTTGACCTCTGACCCGAATTTATGGAGTATAGGAAATTACCAGTTTATCATAACGCTTAACATTTGTTGTTCGCCAAATTGTCGCATAAAAATAACATTATTATGGCTTTAGTAAAATGTCCTTTTTACGTTCGCATAACATAAAACAGTTATTTAGTATGCCATGAAAATATATCACCTATATAATGGATGAACTAATTCATGACGGATCATAGGCGTGATAAAAATGGTATGCCCTTTTACTGAAATTATGTATGAGGGAGAGTTACGTTAGGGACGCCTTCTAGATGGGTCAGGTGAAGCCTTATGCAGGGTGCCCGATAGCGTTGTAAAAATATTACGATTTACGAAATTCGTACACACTTGTAAGTAGTTTTGTTAAAACTTTCGTAATTGTTAGTTGTTGAAGAAATAATTTTAGTTAAAAAAAATATTATAAAATATATAAGAATGTTAGTTTAAAAAAATATGAAAAACCGACTTCTTTTGTCAATAGTGTAATTGATAATTATAAAATATATAAAAATATTAGTTTAAAAAAATGAAAAACCGACCCCAAAATCTGCAATTTTGTTTTGAAAAACAAACTACTGAGACCAAACTCTTCATTTGTCAATACTGTATACAACAAACAGTTTATAATAATTATTATTATACAGTTTAAAAAACTGAAACAACCGTCTATACTTGCGTATTTTGAATTCGCAACTTTATTTATTTAGATAACATGTATTCCCAGTTATTTTGTTTTAAACACCAAATTACTGAACCAATTTTGATTGATTTTTTATGTGAATAATTTGAAAAACTTAAAATATATCCTTTCAAAATTTTCAATTCAGTTTACAAATGACGGAATTAAAACTTTTGAATTTTTTAACGTTATAAAAATACAACAAAAAAGAGCACTTCCTCCTTATTTGCAGTTGTTTGATAACACCAAAAAGCTGGAAATTTGCGGCGAAGTTCCAAGACAACTACGAACTACTTACTATAAGTAGTAACCACGTTCTCGGAACAACTACAGCAGCTGTTAGCGTCCCCGGCAGTAAGAATCGATAGCCAGCCCGAGTTTTCTGCGTTTTAGGCGACTACTTAGCGTAGAAAATAACACTTTTAGTGAGTGACCGCATTTATCGTTGTATAATTGATGATGATGATTATGAAGATCACAAACACATATAGTAATAAAGCAACTGTTGCTTATCCTGTGGCCATGCCAACCTAATTATCAGATTACACGCAGATCGTTTCAATTAACAGTACCAACATAATCTCGTAAACGGCAGCTCTGTACACATGCACTAATTAATCCTAGTTATCGCGTAATGTGCGTTCTCACGCAAAAACAACGCTTCGCTTAGGGGCCATTCATTTATTACGTAAGACGATTTAGGGGGGAGGGGGGTCGACCATGTCTTATTTTTTCTTACAAGGGGGTGGGAGGGAGTCTTGATAGTTCTTACGTAAGATCACAAAAATGAGCAAAGTTAAAATTATACTTTGAAAAAAGCGCGGGAACCACGCGACTGCTGAATTACGCTCCGATGTGTATAAAAGTACACATAAACATTCCTACAAATTGTTACTTTGAAAAACAAACATTACAATAAACCGAACGTGTATTCATTTATTCCTTTAGATTCTAACGTAATAAATATTACAACAGGTCGCCCTATTCTTATTTTTTCTTATATAGGGAGGGAGGGGGTCAAAAACTAGTAAAAAAATATTCTTACGTAATAAATGAATGGCCCCTTATTCTGCTATCTGGGTTCAGCAGCCTGCCTATAAATAGACTGTATTAATGTACCCGCTAAGTGTAAGATAGGACTTGACTGCTTTTATGCTAACCTGCTTTAACAAATGAGATTGTATCTATAGAGCGGTTATACTAATTAAATATGGAAAAAAATGACGTAAAAGTATGGCAAATCTGTTCTCAGCACTCTCGAGAATAAGAATAAGAATATTTATAACCCTGGAATAACATACATGTTACAGGTAAGTCAGAATTACATACCTATGTATATTATGATAAATTAACTAAACTTTAGAAATTAATCATTAGACCGAGAAGAATAGAAACAGGATAGGGTGGCCTTTGCCCAGCAGTGGGACGGAACAGGCTCTAATCAAAAACTAAACTTTATAATAATAGCAAAAATATAATTAATATATTAATATATCTGATTTAATTTAAATTATGGAATCCAATAAATTTCAATTACATCTGTTTTAAGACTCTAACCGCTAAGACAAAAATACAAAAAAATATCAATACTTACCATTAGAAATATAATATCAAGATAAATAAGTATATATACTTACTAGTAAAAAAATCTACAAACAACTACAAATACCAAAATATTATACTTCGGTTTTTAAAATAAAACAATTGCAGAAATATGTTACCTAAGTAAACGAAGTTACTTATTTTGAAGTCCGAAGTGATATGATAATAGCAAAAATACAAAAATATTATTGTATTTTTGCTATTATCATATCATCATCATCATTTGCTATATGCATATAAGACCACATCCTTAAAGCCAATTGGTATCTTGTGTTGCACTTTCTAAACAAAACACACAAGATGGCATTGTCACCTTCAAGCTTTATTTCATATTTTTTCAATCTATAGTCTATAGGCGAAAACTTGTAATTAGCCTCGTAATTTATATTGATAAATGATGATGATTTATAATGATTATTTTTATATTTATAAATTTATAGTTTATTTAAGTATTTTGGCTGTAAGTTTCCTAAAAATAAAGTAAGTATAATAAAGTAAGTGTAAGTCGCTTGTTTTACGCCATGGACTAATATGAAAATACTGATTTAAGCCCCCGTGAGATATAAACCGCTAGTTATGAATATTCCTGTGAACCTCACGGCCAGGGATTATGCAAAACGGATGGGCCCCATTCCTCTTCCTATGAGTATAACACCTTTAGGCATCTATTATACCTAAAGGTGTTGTTCATAGGAAGAGGTATAAGTACCTACGCCTGAATTTGATTTGGTATCACAGGGAATTTGGGAGGGAATTTTACATAATTACGGGCTTTGTGATCAAATAACAATAATAATTAAGAAGTCCCTTTCCGGCGCGTCGAACTACGGTGCACGCGTGGTAAAACAGTTTGTTGTTTCATCCAATGTGATGGAAAAGAATATCTGCAAAAAAAGAAAGACAGCGCCAGAACTCTTCTGTCTACTTTCATCAATTTTCGATATAGTCACGAAATCACAAGATGGTGTGCTGAATGTTACCTCATAAAATGCGTATTTTTGTAAAATCCTGAGATCTATATTAATAATATATTAGATATTTGGAATATCCAATATATTTGCTAAGTTTATATCGAAAGATTTTTTTTACATTTATTTTATATACCATATAACTAAATTGACGAATAGTACGCATCTGTTTTATTTTGGTAATTAACTATACACACTTACCTACTAATTGCATAATTTTATTTTATTTGTCATCACAAAATTCACAAACCCAAAAAAACATCCGTCAAACGTTCATTAATTATAAATACTTACGAGCAAGATAAGCTTTATTCGAATTGAAATAAACCCTCAGTCTGATGAGACAAACGGTTTAAATTACAAGATTATGGCTGTCAGAGGCTTACACACTTTGTCACTTTTTAGGTGGGTAGATACATTAATTGTGCCGTGCGGTTTCACATACTTATAGCAGTGATAATAATTATAGTTTAAAAACTGAAAATCCAACTTTAAAATGCGCAATTTTGTTCAAAAACCAAATTGTTCAGGAGGGTTACGATCACTTATATCTTATAGCAATGCAAAGTTGGCGGCTGTTGTTTTCCTAATTTTCTGCAATTACTGTGAAGCTCAACGCGCGCAGCTATCTCCCTTACGCAGCACAACATTTTGAAACATATAAAATCATCGGCTAGAGATATTAGAAAAGTGATAAAAGATAGGAGATATATTTAAAAAACGGATGATTCATACACAAGAATACACATGCCTATATATATACTTAGGATTCAAATATCTCTAGCGTGCTTGAGCCTCAGTATACCTACGTAATTAACTCGATTTAAAAAAAATGTACTTCACCTTAGTAACCTAAGTAAACATAATGATTAATTCATTCATTTAATCGGATTTGAGTGATTAAACAGGTTGGATGTCATTAATCAAAATAATATATCTAGCCTATGCCACTCGTGGCTATAGAGCTACCAACTTATTTGGAATGGTGGCCAAGTGAGCCAACTGAATCTCCTATGAGCAACTTTAAATTAAGCGTAGGAAAATCGATGCTGGCACCCCATTCCATTTTGCAAGTAATTCGGTCGCCGTGAGCATTAATTTATGCCGTTCATCCCTTCGTGTCGGCTTCTAACCAGCTTGCTTCTTATCTAATGCCAGCAAGCTGAGTACTTTTTATGGTTTCCTTACCTTTGTCTGTTATACAGGTGCCAAAAGCGACAGAAACGAAAAGCGTTTTATGGTGGATATTCCAAAAATACGAATTAGCGTTTTTGTTCCACTTATATGCGATCTAAATTGCGGAATATGCTAACTGTACCTCTATGCACAATCATTGCAAACCATATCTCCATCTCTGTTTGTCTGTATAGAAATGACAGAGATGGAGATATGGTTTCCGACCCGATTAAGAGTCCCACAAGTTTAATAGCTCTACAGGTTGTCATCAAATGATTGGTGTTTACCAATCATCAAGCAATCATTTGTTTTTTTCTATAGAAAGCGCGATGAAAACGATGGAATCATTGTGGATCGCAGTATAGCTCAACATCACGCGAGTTGGCGGTCAAACGCAAGAAAATCAATGAATTAAACAAGTTATTATCTATATTAAAATATACGCGTCGACTTGAGAACCTCCTCCGTTTTTTCGTCGGTTAAAAAAAAAACAAAATACCCGAACTGCAGAAAAGCTGTTTTTGCTGTGTAACTTACGATTTCGTTACGCTTGATTTGTTGAGTGTGCGTTTTTTTGTGAAAAAATATGCGAAAATCGCAATAAAAGATTATAGATGCCCATTATTTAGAATAATTCTAGTAATATCACTTATTTATTACGAAAAACTTCGTTAAAATTAGCGAAACAGTGCATTTTATTATTTTAGCGATCAATTAAAAACGTATCCTTTTCTCATTCCAGGGTAGGCATGCAACTGTCCGTCCATCTACCCATCTTCAAGACACACACATCTCTACATCGTCACTCAACATCAGATCACATAAGAGCCAAGACCACAGACTAGGTAGGTAATAATGACTGTGAATATTAACGTGTATACTCCTAGTCGACTCTAGATTTATATCAAAATGTAGGTAGGCGTAACGAACGTGATGACGTGTGTGACATGTTCTGAGCGTCCCATATATCAGTGTCCGTTTGATAACACGTCGATGGAGAGGTCAGCGGGCGCGGGACGCAACAGGCGTCGCTGATCAATGAGCTTCCCCCGCCTCCCCGCGCGCCACCCGCCGCTGCTCGCACCTGCGCCGCACTTGTTGCGCGCACGACACAACATCTACTGCAATTTAAACTATTTACAAGAACAAAAATCTACCTTATTTAGCAGCGGCGAAAGTCTATAGTTCTGTACTGTTATTTTGTTGTTTTTTTTTTGCATTCTACGTAATATAATCTCAATTATAAAAACCAATTTTATGTATATTTACATAAAGTTGAAAGTTCCGCGTTTATGTTATGTCATTTGACTGACCTCGCAGCTCAGTTGGTAGTATGTCTGCCTGCTAAGCCGTAGGTTGTGGGTTCGATCCCCACCCGGACGATATAACAAAATAAATAAGAGCCCTGACGACTTTCGTTGGAGGTGTGTAGGTGGAAGAGGACGAAATAATAAAAAACCCACCCAGGTGAAATTGTGTGATAATGAGCATGGATGTTTGTTCTGTGTCTGTGTCGGAGGTTCAAATCCTTCACAAGTTAGTCTTTTTGCTATTTTAGTTTTTAGTTTTCACTTCTGCCGGCACTCCGGCATGGTTGCCTGGAAGAGATCGCTTTTAACGATAAGGTCGCCTTTTGTTACACTAGTCTATTTAAGTTCTTTGTTATTACTTTTAAGGTGTGTACAATAAAGAGTTCATCTATCTATCTATCACTCCCGGAGTGCAACCCGTTGTTTTTTTTTTCTATTTATTTGGGAAACTGCTGCTGTTCAGCCCATCCTCGCAGCCGCAGCTGACGTTTACGATAAATCATAATAATACTCTCTTAATCATTATGCAGGTTATCGTCTGAATATAAATTGGTTTTGAGTTACTGTCTCGCGGTCCATATCCTAAAATTTATGTTAGATTTATCTTAGACAACTCCTTGTAGATCTGTGGACAATAGACTTATAAAATTATTATTTACTATTAGTTCCGTTTCTAGACGTTTTCCTATAAAGACTAGTCTGAGTGTGTTCTTTTAAAATATAGAACTATCATGGCAAAACACAAAACGAAAGTCTTCGAATATATACTACTCGTATAATTATACTATGGCATTTTTTGGTTTCGACGGAACAAAATAATGAGTTAAGAACAGCAGCGCCCTCAATGCCACATTAGTTTTATAGCTGAACAGACTCTGTTATCTTATCCAAGCTATAAAATGTACAAAATAATGAGGTAATTGAACTTTCATTTGAGTAGTTTTGTGGTATATTCTATCTGACTCTTGATAATGACAACTACACATTCAATACAGTCATTCATCCAAGTACTACTATGGTACTACTTACCATATCCATTCTTTCTTGATCTATTTATTATATGGCTAATAAAATAATCCTGTTTCGGCTAAATGTACAAACCATGTGATGCTTAATTTGAGGAAAAAATAATCTGTAACTACATTTTAAGCATCAATGTCACTGCCATAATAATTTGTACATCAAAGTCAATATAAAATATCAATGTCACAGTGACGTTTCGTTTTGGGTTGTCGCACTTGTCGCCTGTCACTCGTTGCATGAATTTTACGAAAACTAACAGTTTTTAAAAATTGGTAATAGATTAGATCTATTTTTACATTAAATAGCATAGTGATTCTAAAATTCAAATTATATTTTTATCAAACTACTTAGAGAACAAATGATGATACAAGTTTGTGCGTCTGACAACACCGACCGAAACCCGTCTAGCTGACTGACACAAAAAGTGTAAAGCTGTGAAGTGAATGTCAACTTTGTGCTATTTTTGTATTTACATTACCATCTTATTCTATCGTAAAAACAAATTCTCCATCACCGATAAGGCATAAAAGATATACAACTAATCGTGACGTGCGCCTACGAGCTCGTAAGTTGACCTTGCATTATAACCCTTGAGTTAGAAGTCCGGTTTCAGTTTTCAGAACGTTGGCCGAGCAAGCGATGCAGTCAATCGGGAAAAGTTGGCGTGACTCCGCGTCGTTGATAGTGGTAGCTCGTCGCGCTGCAGAGGCCGCAAAGGCTCGCGAAAGTGTTAACTACGACATATTGTTGCAGACTCGGACGCGTAGTGCCTCGTTCGCCAACAGCGTAGTGTTTCCCGGCGGAGTGAGCGAGCCCGCGGACGCCGCACTCTCCTGGCTGACCCACCTTACCTCCTTCGGCTACAGCAACGCAGACTTTGAATCCTTACACTGCCCAGGAACTACCATTACCCCTATATTTCAAGACAACCCTGTACAAAGGTAATTACAACTTCTTGAAAATTGACTTTCTATCATTAATGGGAAATTGGTCATTATTTACCCTGTATTTTCCAGGTATTCTTCATACAAGTATTTTAACCTATATCTATTTTCTGTTTACCTTGTTTTTTTCCTGGATTGTTATTTGTTTATGTTGAATACAAATTGAATGTTAGTATTGCAGTGCATAACTCACTTATAAATGACATGTAAATAATAATTTGATGCTGCTGAATAAAGTTAATGAAACAAATGAACAGCAAAGCATAACAAGTCTTTATAAATACATTCACAAGGTTTTTTTTAAAATTGAGATGTGAGTAGTATATGTATATCATAATAAAAGTGTTTAGTGAGTGTGAGTAGAGCATGAGATGTAGGGGTATTTTTATATAAAACTACATATTAATTCTGTACATATAACTATCTCTCATAATTCATATTTAAATCATAGACAGGTATGTCTATCATATATAATTATTACTGTTTTTAATCTAGTATTTTTCCACTTGTACAAACTGTTTTTTTTTATTATTCGAGGTAGGGTGGGAGGCCACAACAGCCTCCCCGTCACTGCGACCCTTGCGGATCTATTGTAACTTTATTTTGTACTTTACTTTGTACAAACTGGATAGTTGTTAATATTAATATAATAGACTTAGACCCTATTTCACACCCACAAATGAGATAAATCTTGTTACACTTCAAGTGCTCAAATCTGTCAAAGGTTTAGGACCTAAAGCATGCTAAATATATACATATGCCCAAAAACATTAGCTCTATGGCATTCAGATAAAAACAAAACATCTGCAGTGTTGTAATTAAGTAACAACTCTTATCAATTTCATTAGTATCATACTTTAGCACTCAAACATTTTTATCTCCTCTAATCTTAAAACGGGCAATGGCAACAGAAACCATTTTATTTACCTAGTTTATTAATATTAATCCATTAGAGTATTAGGTAGTATAACAGGACTAGTTTGATACTTGGGGGCCATATTGTAATCTTGATCATTTATCTGTTATTATATTAATCACAGTCATAATTATATTAATATGATAATGTGAGTGATATTTGGAAAGGAACGGGTGATACACCTTATATGTATATCTTTATGGTAATGACTCAAACTGGTCCAAGTTGAGAACATTAAATATTACAAGATGTGTTTCTCGATATAAACTACTGCCTTAGGAAATTTCATTACATTTGGTTCAGCTATTTGGCAGTGAAAAGGTAATAAAGTTAGTTTTGCATGTGCTTTGCAGTTTGACCCATAATAAAAATAAATTATTTTAATCCCCTTTCTTATGTTATATATCTATGATTGACCACCAACTCGCCTGATGTTAAGCGACGGTGTGACCAAAGATGGAGCTCGTCAATCTAGAATCTAGATATATATTCACTCCTTGAAGATTCCAAGATTGTAGCTCTCACGAAACAGAGATCGCGGGAAAGAATTCCATTTCTATGCAGTATGCATCAAGAATGTGTATATATATACTATTAGTTTTATGAACAGTAGACCTTGTGTGCACAAACTTTTGCGAAATTACTTGTTGTCAAAATTCTATGCTCTTGAGTCTTCTGATCATACTAGAAATTCTTGTTCAGAATTCAGTATTGAATGTTTCTGCCAAATATCAAAATCGGCCAACAAATTGCCTCATAGCAAACTTCTCTTTTTAACTGAAATTTCTCACCCTGTTGTCTCAACAACCACTTGACTAATTTTCCTCAAATTTTAAATTATTGTTTATTATTGAGAATCAAATGTTTCTAGCAAATATTATCAAAATCGGTCAGTACATGGTACCAACAAATGTCCAGACAGAAACCCTATAAATGCCAAATAATAGTTGTGAAAAAGTACAAAACAAAGAAATTATACTTTATTATTAATTCACAAACTATATATATATATAATTATATTATATTATTCATAAACTTCAAATTTTTTTTACACATTTAACTTCAGTTATGCAAAGTCACTTGTGTGGCATATTTTTAAATAAATTAGAACATACCTGCTTCATGGACACTCCTACATTGTGATAATTTAGCAAGGTCACAAGAATAAATTCCTTTATCACTACTTAAGTTTACTTTCAAACAAACATACTTAGAAAACAAAAATATTACAAGATTTTTAAATAATGTAATATAAATAGATTATAAGTATTTAATTAACAAATTCAAGAATTTCTTCTTATAAGTTGAAAACATATGAAGGTATATGTCTGACTGATTCACTCATTATAAAAAATACAAAACTTTGTTACACTGCCTGTTTCTTCTTGTGACAAAAGACTCTACTCAAATATTTTAATCAAAGGCAAAAGAATTGTCATGTTGAAAATATTTTATTTATGCAAGACATATGATTGACCACCAACTCGCCTGATGTTATTGTTGTTATATGTTATCGGTCGAGGATGGAGCTCATTGCACTAGAAGATATCTGTAGCCTGTAGCTATTCACTGTAACCTTGAAAATTCCAAAATTGTAATTCTTACTTAATATTAATTTGGCTGGCCTTGTGGCTCAGTTGGTAGTGTGTTTACGTCTACCTGCTGAACTGAAAGGTCGTGGGTTCAATCCCCACCCAGGGTAAACATTTGTGTGATGAGCATGGATGTTTGTTCTGTGTCTGGGTGTTTCTATGTATCATAAGTATATATTTACAAAAAAAAAAGTATATATGTATTCTATCAGCCATCTAGTTCCATAGTACAAGCTTTGCTTAGTTTGGGCTAGATGGTGTTGTGTGAAATGTCCACAAATATTTATATTTATTTATCTCAAGAAACAAAAATATACGTTCACTACAAAATTACCTAATTTTTACTGGACTGTCCACAAAGGAAGTTGATTTTTTAAATATGATAAATATGATAGTGTATGTATGTCTTTATTATATGCCACAGTCTAATTTGCTTGACCTTTCCTAATGATATAGTGACAGTAATACTTTAAAAATAAGCATGTATCATATTGACTAATTAGAACCTTGGATATTACAAGCTTTAACTAATACTTCACAGAGTATAACCTGGTATAACTTACTATTATGTGTTAATAGCTGGATTTATTATTTGAATTATTTGCTTATTGTTTGTCTAAATCAGAAAATTTAAAGTAAAAACCAAGAGCTCTGTTAGTTTATAGTAAAAAGCTACTTATCATATTCGAGACACACTATAAATCATCTTATAAGCACAATGAGAGTGACTACAAACTGTACCAATCATTATGGTCTATATTTAGAGATAGGACCTTGACCGCAGAGCAATTCCTGATAAATTGCTCAACCATTCCTATATTTACTAACTGATTGAAGATACTACTTGTTTTTCTTAACATCTGCTACAAGCTATAAGTTGAAAAGCTAAATCCCTACTTAGTATAGGACTAGGCTCTGCATCTTATGCAAAATTATTTTTAAATAACCGGCCATGTGCATGTCGCGTCACGCGTAAAGTAGTGTTCCGTATATATAATCATACCATAATTTATGTGAATTTAAAATGGAGTCTCCTGTTATATTATGAATATATAAGTTAACATAAGATACATTGGTTTAAAAAATGAAATTTGCATGACATTTTTTATCTCTCAAGCAATTTTTTTACTCGTAAGTACTCATAAAACCTACTTAGCTGTGATAGTTTTCCTTTTAATTTCATCATATATCCTAGCATGAATATTTTTAAATCTCCAAAATCAACTGTTCTCTACAGGCTTGTAGAGGGGGAGAGATACTTGACTCTATCAAAAATTATCATATCAAAGCTTAATATTTCGTAAACGAATCCCTAAATTGAAAAAAAACGGATAAGTGCGAGTCAGGCTCGCCCACCGAGGGTTCCGTACAAACTAAATAAAAGGGGGAAATCATATATTTTCCTTCATAAACCGAAAAATATACATCGTAAAAATATTAGAGAAATTTTATTTTTCTTTCTGCAGCAAGATACTATGGATCTGCGTATATGATTTTAATTTCAACTCGATACCTTCACGCGTTCCCGAGATAAAGGTCTTGACACCCGGACGGACGGACAGACGGACAACAAAGTGATCCTATAAGGGTTCCGTTTTTTCCTATTGAGGTACGGAACCCTAAAATTTGGTTTGAGCACACCCAATGTTTTTGGGGAGATCCATGGAGGAGGCCTATGTCCAGCAGTGGACTTCTTATGGCTTAGATGATGATGATGAATGTTTTTTGATTACCCATCCAACAACACCCAACACGATGGGGTAGATGAGAAAAACTTATTCATCCCAACTTTACATGTTGGCGTAATAAATATGTATACCCAGGGCTTTTTTATCCAAAGGATATTTCGAAAATATCGAAAAATTGGCATGAAAACTGAAAAAAATCATCAAAGGTTCATTAAATTGGTAATTGGTAATTTGATGAATCTTCTCACCATAAAATTAAACGCTAATGACAGTCTAGTCCAATAATTGATTCATTTAGGCAATTTACTGTTGTCATTAGCTCCTTTATTGTATCAATATAGGTAGATTAGATAATCATTTCTTTCAGTTTAAATTTATTTTGTCATTAGTTCAAAGTAATTAAGCCACTGAATATGTAGTAGTTATTACTATTTTTTTATGTTACGTTTGGACAGCTAGACAGATAAAGGGTTTTGAACATTTTTCAATGGAAGCAGGCATATCCGCCGCCATTCTATAACCGACTTCAAAAAGGAAGAGGTTCTGAATTCGGTTGTATTTTTTTTAAATTGTGTGTCAAGTAATGTAGTATCCTGAACTTGTATGCTCTCGATTTATTTATTTCTCCATAAAGATCGCTCTGTTAGAACAATGAAAATCATAAAAAAAAGTAATTACGAGTGTTTATGCATTCCATTCTATACAAATAATAGTTCCTTTATTAAACTTTACTATTTAATATAGGGCATTTTATATATTTGCACTCCATTTATTAATATACTCTATCCACATTTACCTGACTGCGTAAGAAGGAGGATTATGTTTTTCGAGTGTATGTATGTTTCTATATGATCGCCTACAGTCTAAACGGCTTGACCGATTCTGATTTGCGAGGTGTCGTCAGATTCGTCTTCACTTCCTGAGTGTCATTTTTGTAATAATAGTACATCGTTAACAAAAATAAGATTGTTTATTTTTTCGTAACATCCAATGAACTTTTACGTAATAAACAAGTGATTTTACCAGAATTATTCTTAAGAATGCAATTTATAATCTTTTACAGCGATTCTACGCATACTTTCTCACAAAAAAATGTACACTCAACATCGTATCGAGCGTAACGAAATCGTACTCGTAAGTTAGAATACATAAACTAGTCTTCTGCAGTCGGGTATTTTGTTTTTCTAAAATAGATACTTATTGTATTTGTACTAGGTTAAATATTTTATAATGTGCATATGGAATTTGAGAAACTATAAAACCACGGGTGCCACTAATTAATTGCTAGCTTTTTTTTATATGATAGGCGGCTTAAATGTCACTGCGACCTATTGAGATCTATTGTGACTGCCGCTGTATTACAGTTCTCTCCCTAGTCCTGCGCTCATTAGGAAGCTCAGTACTTTCTTGGGAGAGATACTTTTGACCTCGTCTGGCTGCAATGTTTGCCTGCCCAGATGGAGGCTACGTTTGTGCATCACTGGCCCACAGTATGTGATGCATAGGTGTTTCATCAGCTTCGTGACAAAGCCTACACTCCCTTGACTCGCTCAGTCCTATAATGGACATGTGCTTATTAAGGCAACAATGTCCAGTCATGGCTCTGACCAGAGTGCGCATACTGTTCCTATAACTCAGCCCTATGATTTGCTTATAAATCTTAAAAGCATAGGCTTTGATGAGTGATTTCGAATGTTTAAGCCCTGGCATGTTGAATGACAATATTTATAATGTTGCCAAATGACAATATTTATAATGATTTTTTTAAGGACATTTCTTACAATTTATATTTATTTTGACATATTGAATGAATTTATGATATTAATTTAATTTTATTTACTTGGCATTAGTATTCTAATGTATGTAGTTTTTATTTTATTTTACAATTTGTTAAATTATCTGAATTAGCTGTTTCTGACTATTCATAAATGTATTGTTTCAATACCTAAGTGAAGTAATGAAATTAAAAATTTAAATTTAAATGTTTGACCATGCCTTAATTACTAGTTATTTAATTTATCATTGTTCACAGACACATATCTTTGAGAATAACCGCTATACGGGAGACCTTCGAAGAATTGGGCGTTCTGTTGTGCAGGCGCGACCACAAGAAAGATAGGAGCGGGGACTTTGCCAGCTTTCTTACTGATGTTGATCTGAAATATTGGCAGCCAAGGGTGAGTACATGTAGTATGTGCCTCCTTAATTATATTTTTTTTACATTTGGGCTACGATTGACCACCAACTCGCCTAATGATATGCGACGGTGTGGGCTGTGGCCGAGGATGAAGCTCATTGATCTAGAAAATATCTATTCACTCTAAACCTTAAAAATTCCATGATCAAGGAAGGATTCCACGATCAAGGAATGAATTCCAAGCTTTCCTGTTTTATACAGAAATGAATGATAAACAGGCGAGAATTGCTATTATTTTAACATTCTGATATACAGAATTAATCCACCGTCTTATTACAAGTAATAATGGGTATTTGCGTGGTTTTATTTTTATTTATTGGACTTCAGCGTGAGTCATGCCATATAAAAACTACTAATACGTGCATTTATTAACTTTCATTTTTAGGGTTCCGTACCCAAAGGGTAAAAACGGGACCCTATTACTAAGACTTCGCTGTCTGTCTGTCTGTCTGTCTCCAGGCTGTATCTCATAAACCGTGATAGCTAGAAAGCTGAAATTTTCACAAATGATGTATTTCCGTTGCCGCTATAACAACAAATACTAAAAATTAAAAAAAAAATTAAGGGGGGTCCCCATACAATAAACGTGTTTTTTTCGTATTTTTTTGCTCAATATTAAAAATGGTAACAGGTAGACGCTAATTTTCACAGAATAATTACTTGTATATTACCTTTCAAAATAAATAATGAAATAACAATAAAGTAAATATTAAAGGGGGGCTCCCATACAACAAACGTAATTTTTAAGCAATTTTTACTCGATCTTAATTAACAGGTAGAAACTTGAATATTTGTAAGTAAATATTTAGAAATATATTAACTATAAAAATAAATACCTAATCTAATAAGTTTGCAATTTACTACTTGTAATTTCGTTGATTTCTCGTTATTTTATAAACAGAACTAAACTTTGTAGTATTATAGATAGTACGGAACCCTTCGTGCGCGAGTCCGACTCGCACTTGGCCGATTATTAATTTATACCTTACAAAAGGAGGGAGGAAGGAGAGGGATATTTGTTTGAAGGTCAGTACCGTGCTCCCGTAATCCTGTTTGGGAAACGGACATTTATAATGTTACGAGTACATTTATTTGTATTGTATTTATTTATATTTTTCGTGGGTAGCAACGACTTCTTACACATATGAAAAAAAATCAAATTTGTCCATAGTCAAATAATGTACAAGTAAATTTAGAAAACTTAAAAAACACCGACAAAAAACGGCCGAACCGGTCTCTTTCAAATAAAATAAAACCGGACAAGTGCGAGTCCGACTCGCCCACCGAGGGTTCCGTACAAACTAAATAAAAGGGGGAATCATATATTTTTTTATACTTTCCTTCATATACCGAAAAATATGCATCGTAGAAATATTTATTTACACATTCCTTGCTCACCACTCGGATCCGAGTGGGGTGGGGCTATAGTAGCTGCGCCTCCCACTCGTATCCGAGCGAGCGTCCCGTTCATTTTGTAGTAGTCAGTAAACCGCCGGCGTTTGAGGCAGTCAATGTAGCTTTGCGCAGCCACTCTGTACTTAATCAAAATTCGACTAAAAAGTTTTGGTTCCCAGCTGAAGTGAAGGGTCTGCAGGGGGCGAAGAATGTGCTAAAAACCTGTTTTAGCTTATGCTTATGAGGCTCTTTCATATGATACCCCACATGATACGGTTAATTCACTTTAAAATTTGGGCCTTCATTCCTTGCATAGAGACACTATTTTTTTGTGATTAAATAAAAATGTCCAGTTTTCGGTTTTTTTCCTATATGTGTACTCTAACGCAATGCTTCTTGCCAAATTTCAGAGTTCTAGGTCAACGGGAAGTACCCCATAGGTTTTGATTCCTCTGTGAGTGTCGAAATGTGCGTTTTTACGGCATAATCGGCTGTAACTTTTTTTTACGAATACTGAGAAAATTTATTTTTCTTTCTGCACCAAGATACTATTGAGGTACGGAACCCTAAAAAAATAGATCTATCAGAAAAGACCCATTCAGGAAGCGTAATGCGACGCCTCTATAGGGGGGCCAATTTGTGCGTGGCGAGTCATCACCTGCCTCAATATTTTACGTAATGAGATTAAATTGGCAGGTGCTGTTTTCTCATTCTGATGCTCCCACACATAAGTATCACATCAATTCACATCGTACCTGTTGTGTGGGAGCTTCAGCCAATAACCTTGTTTCTGAGTCACAATCATTCCATCACAATAGCCAAAGTTTCTTAAACCCAATATTGTACAATATGTTGCATCATCCATCTGTATACAAAAAAAATATTTTACTTATTTTATGGGCCTCTCGGTGTTGGCTTCGGCTCCACTGATGCTCATCAAAGGACCAGTCTGTGGCAATAAAATATTTCATTGCCAGAGTAGTACAAAGAATTTTAAATATAAACATGAGAAATACACATATCATCATCTCAGCCACAAGAAGTCCACTGCTGGACATAGGCCTCCCCCATGGATTTCCAAAAAGACCGGTTGGAAGCGGCCTGCATCCAGCGTCTTCCTGCCACTTATATGATATCTTCTATCCACCTTGTGGCTGGTCTTTCAATGCTGCACTTGCCGGCTTGCCTTGCTTAATACATACTATACATTTAGGCAAAAGGGGCAAAATCAGCTTTATGCAGTATTTAGCAGTTCAAGTAACAATAATGATTTATTTTCAGGTAAGCAAGCATCCAGACGAGCTGCTTAGGCTATGTAAAGAGTACGACTGTTACCCGGACATATTTTCACTGTATTACTGGAGCAACTGGCTATCCCCAGTACATCTACCCCGGAGATTCTCAACTGCATTCTTTGTCGCAGCCTTAGAGAGCAAACCAACGGATCTCAAAAGTAGTTCCGAAGTTGTTGATGTAAAGGTACTATGCGACTAATTTCTGACCATCAAGCTCCAACCATATCACTTTTTTATATTTATTTTTACCTGTCTTCATAAGGACTGTTATGTATTTCGAGTATATATGTACATACATACTTATATATATGTGGGTATGTGTTTCTATATCACCTCCTACACAGCCTAAACAGCTTGACCGATTTTGATGGCTATATTTTTTGTAATAATAATATAACTCCCAAAAAATGCGCGTTTTCGTAACCTCCAACTTTTTTTTTTTTCGTAATATGTGATTCTACTAGAATTATTCTAAAGGATGCGCATTTATAACATTTTAGAGTGAATTTACTTTCTCATAAAAAAAAAGGTTGAGTGTACGTTTTTTTGCATATCAAGCTTAACGAAATTGTAAATTGATAATTGTTTTGCTTTTCTTCTTCTTCTTCCTTTTTCTTCATTATTATTGAAGAGATATGTTTTTTTTATATTTTCCTACTATTGTATGGTTGTTTCAGTGGTCCAGTCCTGAAGATATATTAGGAAACCCTGAGTTGGTGGTATATCCGCCCCAAGTTTATGAACTGAATAGACTGTCTAGTGTCCCAGACATACAAGAACTTGCAAAGTTCGCTAAGGAGCGCAGCTGCTATGCTCAGGAGCTGTTGTATCCGATCATTCTGAATGCTAAGGATGGGAGATTACATTTATTACCAGGTACACTTTCATATTACTAATTTTACAGGTACCTTGTTTTTAGGTTTCGAGTATAGTAATGACGTAATTACTTTTTCAGGTGACGACCTCTATCCTTCGAGCGTAGATTACTACGATACAACTATCCAATCCGTGGATAAAACTCTGGATGAATTGCGCCAAAACTGCGACGTGATTCACAGATTCGAGCTCGATAAGAATCAGTTCATTCTCAAAAACTACAAACCTAAACACCATATCAATATGGGCGATGCGACCATATCGGCGAACGTCGTAGTACAATAAATTATACAAATTTTATAGTTCCAGTACATGCCTTAGAGTTTGGCCTTATTAGGAGTACGTGTAGGTCGGTAGCCGAGTTTATAGCGACAATACGTAGATAGAAGCATGGCGGGCTCCGGGCACACGTGGCCCAACAGCCAAGAGGACTACGAGCTGCTAGAGGTGATAGGGTGTGGCGCCACGGCGGTCGTGCATGCCGCCTTCTGCCGCCCACGCCAAGAGAAGTGCGCTATCAAGCGGATCAACCTGGAGAAGTGGAACACCTCCATGGATGAGCTGCTCAAAGAGATCCAGGCGATGTCGAGCTGCAACCACGAGAACGTGGTCACATACTACACCAGCTTCGTGGTGAAGGAGGAACTGTGGCTCGTGTTGAGACTTCTCGAAGGCGGCTCGCTTCTGGACATCATAAAGCACAAGATGCGCGTCTCCAACTGCAAGCACGGCGTGTTCGACGAGGCCACCATCGCCACCGTCCTCCGGGAGGTACTCAAGGGGCTGGAGTACTTCCACCAGAACGGGCAGATCCACCGCGATATCAAGGCGGGCAACATCCTGCTCGGCGACGACGGCACCGTGCAGATCGCGGACTTCGGCGTGTCCGCGTGGCTCGCCACCGGACGCGACCTCTCGCGCCAGAAGGTGCGCCACACTTTCGTGGGCACGCCATGCTGGATGGCGCCCGAAGTGATGGAACAGAACCACGGGTACGACTTCAAGGCGGACATCTGGTCGTTCGGCATTACGGCGATAGAGATGGCGACCGGCACCGCGCCCTACCACAAGTACCCGCCGATGAAGGTCCTCATGCTCACGTTGCAGAACGAGCCGCCCACGCTAGACACGGGCGCGGAGGAGCGCGACCAATATCGCGCCTACGGCAAGACCTTCCGCAAGATGATCTCGGAGTGTCTGCAGAAGGACCCCGGCAAGCGGCCCTCGGCGCCGGAACTGCTGAAGCACTCGTTCTTCAAAAAGGCGAAGGACCGCAAGTACCTCGTGCAGACGCTGGTTACCATCGGGCCGAGCATGGAGACGCGCGTGCACAAGGCGGCGCGCCGGCAGCCTGGCGCCTCGGGCCGGCTGCACCGCATGGAGACCGGCGAGTGGGTCTGGGAGAGCGAGGACGAGGACGAGGAGGAGGACCGCGTGGAAGCCGCCGACCGGCCCATGAACACGCTGCCGCCGGCCGCCTCCTCGGACGAGGAGAGCGACGAGGAGCCCGCCGCCGCAGGACGCGCCGGCTTCACCATCGGCTCGGCGGGCTCCACGCGCAGCGACGCCGAGCCGCCGCAGATAGACCTGGTACTGCGCATGCGCAACGCGCGCCGAGAACTCAACGACATCCGGTTCGAGTTCGCGGCGGGCAAGGACTCGGCGGACGGCATCGCTACCGAGCTAGTGGGCGCCGGGCTGGTGGAGGCCCGAGACGCGTCCTGTATCGCGCGCCACCTGCAGCGCCTAGTGGACGCTCGCCTGTTCCCACCCTCCCCAACCGCGACCGCCGCGGGCGCAGACCCTGCCCCCGCCTCCGCACCGCCGCGCCAGCTCACCTTCCCCCTGGACTCCGCGGATCCGTCGCAAGAGATGGACGAGCTCGGTCTGATTGGCTTCGCCCAGATCTCCATCGTCGACTGAATTCGTACACTGCGCCCCCGCCCTGCTCCCCTCCCCCACCCCTCGCCCCTGTATTATAACCGTACCCGACCGAGCGCTATACTATGTTACGCTTAGATACCTACGTATTATATGGGTGGATATGGATTTATTTTAGTTATATTATTATGTACCGTTTATGTAGCTTTACCGTTCGCACTCCGCGCGAGGGCGTCCTCAGTTCCTATTTAACTTTACGACAGAATGAAACTCGGGGGTGTAAATCTCGACTTGTCGTATCAACCGAACTCGGTTGATTAATTGATTCGTACAGTCGGTACGAAGTCGGGTTAGTACAGAGTAAGTCTCAGTGTTATTTATGTCTGTCTTTTACACAACAAACCACCACAATATAGGGCACATAAAGATAAATGATCCCAACTCACTTTGTTATAAAGCTGTTGATTTTCCTATAAATTAATAAACTCACTTGGTACTAAACGACGCTATACTGCCTGTATAAAAGTGGAGACTTTCACCCCCGGTCCGTCGACGCGAGTGCTACCGGGTGTTATTCGGGCGCCCGCGCGCGGCGCGCGATCGGTGACGTTGTGTAGCTCAAATGTATGTAATATTTTACATTTTAAGGGTGAATCTGAATTTGTAAGAATATTTTTTGTGATCGTACGTGTCAATTTCGCTGCTTTACTTCTGAAACACTGTAATCGATTCGGAGGGTCCCCTCGGACCGATCCCCGACTTAAACTTCGAAATAATATTTATATTAGAATTAACTTATACCCGAAAGTGGGTAATAAAATAAATGTATCATGTTTTATAATAATTTAACTTATGGAATGTGATTTTAACTGTAGCTAATATTATTGTTTTATCTATTGGACTCGATGAAATAACTGGAAACTTAGATTTGAGCACTGCTGGTTCTGCGATGGAGCCGTACTATGCATATTCACCGTCTTCATGTATAACAACCTAAGTGCCATATTTAAGATTTATGAACTCGAGCAAGCTAAGTTACTCGCGTATAATCATTACAGTGTTGAATTTAATGTAGCAGGTCTATATGTAGCACCTCGAAATGTTCTTTTTACATTGTTATTTGTTTGTTGCTTATTTTGGAAGTATTTTTAATAATAAAATATTAAAGTGATTTCGGCAGGATGTTTTTATTAAAACCTCTATGAATCTCCAAAAGTTAACTAAAAGCTAGTTCTTAGTCTACAATTACAATGTTGAAATTACAGTTTATTGGTTTATCTGGGGGCACGGTAGAGGCCCCAGCCAAGTCGAGCGGCTTTGCTTATCCGGCACAGATTCAAATAATTCGCTTACATGCTCAGGCTACATTAAGGTTTTCAACACGCGGGGGCAATCCTAAAGGCACCAATAAACTAATTGATCTTAAAATAACTGAATTTAATAAAAAAAACAAAATCTATGAGAATTTCGTTATTTTTTCGAATTCAATTTAAATATACAATGAAATGACCCCCTATATTAACTTTTTAGCAAAATGAGAGTTATCATAATATAGAAGACAAATAAGATACTTTTAAAATTAATAAAAACACATGATTGTTAAATAGTGCTCTTTAGTAACACTGCACATCAAAATACATGTTTCAAAGCGCTTTTGATATATAAAAAAAATACATCACCCTTTTATACGGTTTTTTATTTGGGGTCTGGTGTAGAAAACTAAGTGCAAAACCTAATATAGCCGAAACATTCTAAAAAAAAATACAATCACAGTTTTCGATTACAATTTACTTTGGCATCTGTAAAAATTGAAATGCAATGTACAGATTTTACAGACAAATCTTATTTCTAAGCGCAAATCCGAAAAAGCCATAACGTTACAAAAATAAAGTACTGTTTGTAAAGTACACAACGTCTGTAGGTTGTTGGTCCACAAATGAAATCAAACATTACACAATGTTTACTTTGCTAGTATTTATGCGAAAACTACGTGGCGAGCCATTTTAAATCTTAATCCGTTGCATTACAGTCGACATTTCTCTCGCTACGTGTTACGGATTAGTACATCCACTAGTTGATACTAAATAAATTAAGTACGAGGAAAATAAACAAAAAAATCATTAACTGTTCACATATTTAGAATCTTAACACGATAATAAAAAATAACGAATACAAAATATTTAAGTACATACGTTTTTGTTGCGTTTCAGAAACGTGCAAAAGTATATTGAACAGGCTAGGCCTAGGAAAAAGATATCTAAATGTATCCAAGTCAATGTCTGATCTATTATTACATTCTCTGAGTTATACCATAGAAATAGAAACAGGTAGTGTAACCTTAATTTATCAGATAAAATATGTGACCAAAAAATTATGATTGGACTCAATTTTGGTTTTTCAGTTACTGAAATAACTTACTTGTAAACGCTGAGTAAGCAAAGCGCATTTTAGTTTAACAGTGTTGTTCCGTTTTCACGTGCGACAGTTCCCGTGTGACAGAAAATGATAAATGTTTAAGTGAGTAAGACTATAACATGCTTTTATAAGTAAGACGGAAAATATACACAAGAATAGCTTCTATGAAGCCCAAAGATAACAAATTTATTCTATACAATAAACAACACTTACACAAACGTAGGTATGTTTTGTCACGAAGTAGCGTGTAAAGGCTAATTGAGCGTGCGTGTAGGTACTGTAAAGCCGCAGTTTCGACAGCAGCGGACGGGACAGCGGCAAATAATAAGGCCTGATCAATGGTACATAAGTACTGCCACTTATAACTAAGTTAATGAAATATAAAACATAACGCCCTCCTGCATCTTATGACACTCGGAAGGTTAAGACATAATTAACGACACCTCTCACATCAAACGCACTATTACACTACTTTAATTAATATAAACTTACGCAAACTCGAAAAAACAAATAGAACAGACTGGTTAAAATAACTTGGGATATTGGACAACTCTGCTGTACTTCTATTGTAAGGGAAAATGTGCGATTTACAAATATAATTTAACTTCTTCGCAATCTTCTAAAACACAATTAAGAGTTTAAAATCATATTGGATGTGAAGAAACTGTATTATATTTTCAACCTACCCCAAAAACAGGCGGACCCAGATATTAATATACTTACGCAAGGCATAGGGATATTAATACATGGGTATTTCTTTCTTTCTTTTTCAAAATAATATGTAAAAAATTATTACTACCGAAATCAGAAGAAAACTCGGCTTCGAAGAGATACCCATCTGTTTTATTATACCAATTTTAAATACTAAACCAATTTTGATAGCTCTAATCGTTTTAATTATTTTTATACAATAAAAATTATAAAAAGATATCTGCACCTTTCATTCATCAAGAGATGATGATTACAGAAACATAAAAAAGAAATAAATTAAGATACATTAAAAAATATATATATATATTGATTTAGATAGAAAAATTATTACTGATCATTTTAAATATAACTGAAAATAGAATGTGATGCGACAACATACATAGAAATAAAGAGGCTAAAAATAAAAATGTATATATAATACATATAGATTTTCATCTGTCACAAATATGACTGACTAGTCCAATCGAAGCATTTATCTTATAGCTTATTCTAATCACTTTTTATTAAGGCAATAACAATATTCAATCGTGTTAAATAATATTAAATCGTTCACAGTACATTTTGTTTTAAAATAAATTAACATATTTCTATGCAATATAAAACTATGAAAATAACTTTCAAGTGCCCCGCCAACTTTCGCCCCTAGTGAATAAAGCAAAGTTTAGACAATGCAAATACACTTTCAAAAGTTGCGAAAATAATCAACCTTTCTTCTACAAGTCTTTTTAATTTTTGGCGCTTGCTGCAAGTTCCACATGCAAGTTCTTGATAGTCTAAACTTCACTGGTTTTTTAAGCAATAAAAACATGATTTTTTACAAATGAATAATATTTAAATTACAATCAGGCGGACAATTAAATAAATGCATTCAATAAAAATAATTTTTACACTTCGATTTCCATACAAAATTTGATAATTTGAATTAAAATAATTGAATTTATTTATTGTTTATAACAATTATGACTAGGTAATTATTACAATGGCACAACCTAAAGTGCACATACGTACTAATATAAAAATAAAAGCTTTGTGCATGTAAAAATAAACAACAAGATTCAATCAAATAAAAATATATCTTTTTGGAAGACTAAAACGCCCTCTACGAAAACGCCAGTGGAATGTGTATAAAAAATATAAAATAATTATTTGTAAATATATCAGATAAAAAAAACATTTTTATTCGAGTAATCTATAAATGTATGTGAAATGAGGATTTAAAAAGTTTCAGATAGATAAGAACGAATAAAAAGTATCACCTTGTTTAGTATGTCAGCAACTAATTGTATAAGCGTAAACGATCACTTAAAGCGGAAGAGTGCGAACCGCAACACTTTTAAAAATAAAATTATTCAACATACTTCTGACTAAAGGGACCTGTTAATTAATTCTAAATATTTAAAGTTTTTTACGTGATTCCTAGAAACTAAAATAAACGTAATAATCACACAATTATCTAACATCGAAAGTTAGAATTTTCAAGCATTTCAACTTCTTAAGTACTCTAAAGTCATGTTAATTATCGTTCAAATAAATACTAAAACATGTAGAGATCTTTCAGTATAAAAATGCATGCCTCACTCCTTAGAGATAGCGCTTCCATAGTTCCGAAAGACAGAGCGAGAGAAAAAGTTTTGTAAACATGGAGCGTCATGCAGTTTTAGAGCGAAAGATCTCTAGTTATGTAAGCGTCTAAATGCATACATACATTTAGTTAAAACGTAGTAACTGACATACTAAAAGATAAAACTTATGTGATTTATGCAGATAGTATATATAAACAAACCATAAAAAAATATTTTAACTAGGATCAACTTAAAAATCGACCATATACGAGATTCCCCTGAGACTCATATTGTTGAATAAAAATAAAATATTTTGTTGTAACATAAGAAATAATTATTATTTCTAATCATAGTTATTAACAACGCCAAACATTAGTGCACCGAGAATCAAACGTTTTTATCAATTTTTAAAAAGAAACAATTTAAAATTTCTATTCTCATAAACAACAACTAATAGGAAATACATCACAAATCCTTTGCGCGGTGCTCGAATAGTTAAAGAACCGAGGAGGAAATGTACAGGGTAACAGTTCTAGAAAATGAAAAAATATAGTTAACACAATAACACTAGAACTTTTGTAGCATCTATGAGCATACAAATTATGATTAAATTATGATAAAATATTCCAGGATTCTTTGAGCCCTTTCACTTCTTTGTTGACGTTGAAACAAATATTATTTTGTAAAAAAAAATGCGTAATATTTCATTTCTTTTCTTTAATTGTCTGCTTCCCAAAGTTATACGCGTGCTATAGAAATTATTTTAGATGACACTTTCACTTTGCAAGTTATTCCCCTCCAAATTTCACGCACAGCTTGACCGGCCGTGCATTAACATGTCAGTTAATCAAAACGTTATTTTTTTTATGAAATAACTTCAACTTATCTGCTTTACGTGAATATTCGTGCTTTAGGCGAATACGAACGCTACACATGTATCCATACACATGTACACTTGTAAAACTACTAAATGATAAGTCTCGTATTAATTCTATTGTAAACTTTGAATTCTATTTCTGGTTTCAAAAGTGTATAAATATTGTACCTAATTGAAATAAAGATGAATTGAACCTAAAGTTTTAAGCTCGAGCTGTATCTCTGTAGATTTCCCACTCGGCAGTTAAAGTGCTAAGCTTACAAAGTAATTGTACTATAGAAAGCGTATAGCAGTGCCTTATCTCTAATCAGCGGTTAGTTACAGTTAAATGGCGGCCTCACCAGAAAGGGAAATATTTGTATACACTAATTTAGTAAGTTTAGTAAGTTTCAATTAGTTTTATGATAAATTAAACAAGATGTATAATGAAAAGCCAGCGTTACATTCTTCGAAAATTATTTTGTGTGTGATTTTTAATAAATCAAGCACCACTTTGCAGTTGCTAAGCACCTCTTTACAATTACACTGATCTTACCATTGGGAAAACTGAGAAAGTATGTTTCAAAAACATGTATAAATAAATATTTAGTTCGATCTTTGTAATGAGATGTACAAAGCTGTCATATTTCACAAGAGATTCAGCGATTTTGTCACTAGATCTGAGGCCGATCCACAAACATTCAAAAAGTCTCATTTCATAATTACTGTGATTTCTGTTTCGCTCTTTCTACAGTTGAGTGAGCAAGACAAAGATCAAAGTAATATTAAAAGACTGCTATTAAAATAAATTAATTAATTAATTATTAAATATTAATAAATCCCCTGGTGATTCTTGAAGGTTTTTAGCTTTGTCTTTTAGCGACTATATGATGTTTAAATGGAAAATGTGCAAAGTAGATATAAATATGATTTTTGTTTGGCCGAGTCCAGTCTTGACGTCAGAGTTTATTTTGTGAAGGATTACAAAAGGCTCAGAGTGCGAGTCAAACACGAAATTTTCCGTTTATTTATTATGCAAATACCAACAATATGTTAATAACAACAATAACCCGGGAAATTGATATTTTAACACTACCAAAAGGAAAGAGACCAGAAACCAATATAAAATATCTACCATATCAGACCACAAACCATTTTTTTAAGTGAAGTTTTTTTTTTGACAGCCCCCAAGCTCTCATACAAAAATCGACTTAAATTTCAACATATGTATTTCATGTAAAAATAATGAATACATTTGTTTTAGTAGCGTTCATAACGTCTATTTATCAACTAGTAGAGTTAAATAACATTTATTTACATAGTTTCTAGGGAGGCCGCCGATGCGCTAAAAATGCTTACTTATTAAAACGTGTCCAAAAATTTGACACTTCGGAATCATGTGTGACGGAACTGTGATGGGATAAATCTGCACATAATTTCATACTGAGAAAATATAACGTAAAAAGACATGGTGGAAAGATATTTTGATCTGTGGGACCGGTGAGATAGACTTACATCTGCTTTGATTTCGAGTTGCAGGAATAATGGTAATGATGTCACAGTTGTGAGTTAGGTTCACAATGAGAACTGTCCAAAATGACCATTGTCCCAAAATGAGCACAGTCCTAAAAATGAGCACTTTCCCAAAATGAACACCGTTCCAAAATGAGCACTGTCCCAAATTGAACACCGTTCCAAAATGAGCACCGTTCCAAAATGAGCACCATTCCAAAATGAGCAGTCCCAAAATGAGCATTGTCTCAAAAGGAGCACTTTCCAAAATGGACGCTTCTCAAAACGAGCACGCACGTTACTTGTGTATGCATGAATCATCATAACTCGTCACTCGCTCGTTTTAAAAAAATACATGTGTACATAGGTAAGTATGTATGTATGCACATACATACAGGTGGACTTTCAGTTTTTTGTAGGTTACCATCAACTTGGGTAATTTCAAATTTCTGTGTATCTACTTACAAATATCTTTGAACAGCATAAATTTTCTCAATACACAATCTTTGAGAAAATAGCATTATACAGTACAGGGTGTTCAAAGTAACTACGAAAATATTTTAGTTTCCCAAAATGCAGGTTTATCCCAACACAGCCCAGAGACTTCAAACTTCACAAAAATATCACCTCACTATAAGTCAAGGGCGCGAGGCCGCATCATCAGAACAGCTCTATCACCTTCCTCTTGAGGTACTCCTTGAGTGGCGCGTAGTAGTGCCTCCGGAGAGAGACCAGCTCGGGCTTCCGCTTCAAGGCGCGGAGCGGAGGCCAGTCCGTCTCGAACACTAGTAAAGCCATTAACCCTAGAGACACCCATACGAATATGAATGAAGGTACGAACCTGGAATGTAAAAACAATCCTGATTAAAGTCACTGTAAAGACACTGGTTGGCTGTAAAAAACTGGATTGTGACGCGGTGTTAGGTCAAAACTCACAATCTTCTTTGTCACACTTTATGCTGTGGACCTCATCTGCGGGAAACGGCAATGTCCATCATCGCGTTAATAAGAAATAAGCTTGATTTACTTTAATTCATACATCTCTGTTTCCTGAGACTTACAATCTTGGAATTTTCAAGGCTAGAGTGATTAGATATCTTCTAGAATCTAGATCGACGAGCTCCATCCTCGGCCACACCGTCGCTTAACATCAGGCGAGTTGGTGGTCAATCGTAGATCTATCTTGTATAAAATATATATATATATATATTTGGTCATAAAAAATCCAACCACAAATAGATCCATTCCACAATAAAAAAAAAACTTCAAAAATAAGAAAGACAAGCATTTTCATTTCATATCATTCAGACAGAGAGCACACGGTAGCGTATGATGACGTCATGGTTCAAGTTCGCCGTACAAATTCAATACAAACTGTTGTTCCGCGAGAGAGGGACAGAGCAACCCCCTAAAACTTTAAATTTTTACATATCGGAAGTTTATTGACCGATTGAAATATTTTTTTTGTATGTTATTAATTAAAACTATTATTCATATGAAATAAAATTATATTCCTTATTATCGTACTGACAAACGGAGGAGTGACTGCTTCGCTAAAGCTTTTAGACGTGCCAAAAAAAAACGACACCCGAGTGTCGACGAGTTAGCATCAACGCAAAACAGCATTGTTATTTCCATTGTCGAATTATCCCGAAAAGTTCGTGTCCAACTCCTAACGTATCTTGCCATACATCGACGGCATTATCCACAGATGTAGCCAGATCATTAGATCTAATTGAAACTAAAACACACTATTATATTATTTTGTTTCTGAAGTAATTTTTAGATAGTGCTTTTTGGGAATCAACAAAAAAGAACTTAATCAGAGCAAAGGAAACTAATATTACCAATCCTTTTACTAAAAATATTCAATCTGAAGTATGACAAAAACAAATCGATTGGATGACAAAATTGATAGGATAAAATAGTTTTGCCCAGTGACATATGTACATATATATCAAAAGAAGGAACACACAACGCTTTTCATTCGAACTCCATACATAAAGGTGACGATTTTAAGAATTATTTATTAATTTATTAGTGATAGGTGTGCACTCACGCTCGCAGCAGGCTGAAGCCGCGGGGCGGGGGTTGAAGTGCGGGGGGCGGAGGCCGCCACTCCTCCGCCGCGGGGGCGAGGTGCGTCGTGTGTGACGTCACGCCCGACTCCGACGACGAGTGCTCGAACGAGTCGCGCATGCTGTAGTCGGGTGCATCACACGGCGCTGTTACAAAAAATACAAGAGGTTAACATTAATTATGTCGACTATGTTGTAGAGACCGCGTTGGAAAGTATGTACCACCTTTGTCAATTATTGAACGGCCAAGCAGTAGTGTACAATTTTTATACTGATCCTTCTTCCAGATTGACGGTAATGTTTCCAGCAAAGTTACATTTCCATAGAGAATGACAGAGACGGAGATATAAATTCCGAATCGATTCCCAATCCTAATGTGTTCTGAATACCGGGGCTGATTAAGATTTAACGTATAATGTTTCAGTGCAGTAGATTTTTAATGACAAGCGCAGTGCTGTAGATTTTTAGATGGTTGAGGTCCAGTGTTGTTGACACTGGATTATTATGGGCAAAGAGTGACGCTTAACATCTGATCTGACGTCGTCATGCTTGTTTGATCACTTGGTTATATTAAAAAAATATGATTTGAGCCATTTTAAATAAAAACTACGGGTCACTCACGTCTGTTTTGAGTCGAAAAATCCGACTATAGTTACAACCGCATTCGGTGGTCTTTGAATATGTAAAAACCACGTTAGTTTCCAATAAAAAGTATGTTGTATGGGAGAATGGAAGACTCGGTATTCGAGTAAAACTCGTAATTTGTCGGTTTTTCTTTATTTAGGATAAAAAAAAGTTTTAAAATGAATGAATCTAACAGTGACTGGACTGGTAGCTGGTAAGATGCATACTCGTACCTTACCAGTGACTGGACTGGTTACTGGTAAGAAGCATACTCATACCTTACCAGTTACCTATTATAATAGGTAACTGGTAAGATAACTGATAAGGAGATAATAGGTGCTAATGTAGAAGTGACTGCGAAGAAAAGCCTTGAAAAGTAGGGGCCTTACCGAAAAACGTTATTTAACTTTAACCAACCTCTTAAATACTCTGTCTTCTTTCCACAGGTGTCATCAAGAAGGTGACCAAATATGTTGAGCATTGCTTAAAGTTAAGTAAAGTTTTTCGGTAAGGCCGTAGAAGAGTGTACGTACGCGGCTTGTCATCCCTGAGCGGGTCGCAGCAGGAGAGGGCGATGTCGACGCTGGGGCCGGACAGCAGGCAGCCCCCGTTGCACGCGAGCCCTGCATCGTCCAGGGGCGCGCTGTGCGTCGAGCGCGGCAGGCTCGAGTACCCTGGGGCCGTGAACGAACCTGCTGTTACGGTTACTCTGTTCACATCATCTATAATTGAACTTAGGTGCTTCTCTATTAATAAGACGCCATTTATTTATTACGTAAGACGATTTCATCATACATAATAAATGAATTAGCGGGAGGGGAGGTCGATCATGTCTTATTTTTTTGTGTGTGTCTGTGACAAGTTCGTATGAGTCTGCGTTTACGTATGTATTTGCGTGTGCATCTAAGTGTATGTATCTATTCAATTCAATGCTTTATTGGCACATTACGTACATAGTTTAAGATGACAATAAAATTTCTTGTTTAATTTAAACAAGAAATTAAATTATAAGGGTCATTATGTAATACGAACACGTATTACATAATTACCCTTGTTGGGTATTAAAATATTGATAGAGCAGGATGATTTATTCTATATTCAATAAAAGTAATTTAAAAAAAATTAAACCGACTTCAAAACAATCATATTAACTGAGAAGGGAGAAATAACAGGAAAAAAACGAAACTGGACGATCGAAGACGCCCAGTTTCGATTTTTTCGTGTTATTTCTCCCTTTTCAATTAATTAAATTGTTTTTAAGTCGGTTTAGTTTTTTAAAATTACTTTTATTTGTTTTTTTTAGGGTTCCGTTCCTCAAAAGGAAAAAACGGAACCCTTATAGGATCACTTTGTTGTCCGTATGTCCGTCTGTCCATCTGTCTGTCTGTCTGTCCGTCTGTCCGTCCGTCCGGGTGTCAAGACCTTTATCTCGAGAACGCATGAAGGTATCGAGTTAAAATTAAAACCATATACGCAGATCCAATAGTCTTTTGCTGCAGAAAGAAAAATAAAATTTCTCAGTATTCGTAAAAAAAAAAGTTACAGCCGAATATGTCGTAAAAAACGCTCATTTCGACACTCGCGAGAGAATCAAAACCTATGAGGTACTTCCCGTTGACCTAGAACTATGAAATTTGGCAAGAAGCATTGTGTTAGAGTACACATATAGGAAAAAATCCTGCGTAATACGTGTAAAATAATTTCAAACTAGACGTCTGTGATCCCAAATTCAGCAATTATATTAAAATTATAAAAGATATCCTCAATATTAAACCGATTGATTCAGACGCAACGAATACGTTTCGTCTGAATGAATCATCCCCATAGTATTAGTATTATTAGTTAAAATTGCTATATATTGTAACATGTCAAGGTGTTAATTTGCAAAGCAAAGCTTTATAAGCTAAGCTTTGCAAATTGGTACCTTCTCCCTACAGCTCAGATTACTAAAAAAAAAAAAAAAAAAAAAAGTAATAAGTAAATATTATTGTTAAAGTGTAATTGAATATAATTTGTATTGTGGACTCAATTTGTGATAAATGACTTATCAAAGTATATCACTGCGTGTATGTCTCTGTATAAGACAGCGTGTGCGTTTGCGTATGTGTGTGTGTGTGTGTGTGTGTGAGAGAGAGAGAGAAAGAGAGAGAGAGCGACAGAGAGGAAGAGGGAAAGAAGCATGTGAATATGTGTAAATAGTTACCAAAATCCCCCGTCATAGGCGTGGATGGCGTGGCGGGCACACTAGACGCTTTCCTCTTGCCAATAGCGGCGGTGTCCTGCGGGTCGCGCGGGGCCAGCAGTCCGTCCCGCTCGAGGATTTCGCGCTCCGTGCGACCGAAGTACTTGAACTTGGTGCCCCACGAGAACAGCCCCCCTCCTGAGTACACGCACGCGTCCGACGACGACGGTAGGCTACAAATTTTAGAATATTAGTAATTAAGCCGTATGACGTTTAATTATGACCGACAGAGATAAGTCACCCCGTCAATAATTTCCATTGTCTGGAATCTCCATCACAAGGTTGCCTGGAAGAGATCGCTTTTAGCGATAAGGCCACCTGTTGTATTCGCTAGTGTGTAAGCTCTCTCATGTTAATTAGTGTTTTAGTATAGTGGTGTAAACAATAAAGAGTTTATCTATCGATCTATCTAATCTCTAAATCTTTAAATAACCATTTATATACAATGCCATTGAAATCTAACAACTTTTAACGGATTTATAGCATATGTTTTACATAACTTTATTACCTGACGTTGCGGACGCTTTGCAGTGTTAAAAGTTATTTAATTTCAATGAGTATCAATCGCGAACCTTGTAAAACAATATAAGTATGTAATGTAATAATATTTAATTGCAACATAATACATTTAGCATATCTTTTGTCACTCATTATCAATAATTAACTTAAGTAATGTTTTTAATGCTTAGCTTCTTTCTTTTTAAGTTAACACATTTAGTTAATTTTGAAAAGTTTAGTTTAGTATTTAGGTAAGGTAGTTACCATTGTTACCATAAATAAATTAATAAAATACACACACAAATAAACCATTTCTAAATTTCTAAATTATCACCAAGAACGCTTTAAGTTTAAGCCGGTTAAGTTATAACTTACTTACGAATTTTGTTTTCTTAGTTTATACCTAATGTTATAGGTATAAACTAAGAAAACAAAATTCGTAAGTAAGTTACAACTTAACCGGCTTAAGCTTAAAGCGTTCTTGGTGATAATTTCTAGTAGGCAGTAAGATATTAGTAATTGAATTGATTTATTTATTAGCAGTCGTCTGACGTCTACGTCTGACTACTAATCTTTTAGGAAAAAATCATATGAGTAAAGTAATAAAATCAATATTTACGTGAAGAAGAGCATCTGTTCGATGGCGCAGCACCACACATGTCGACACGCCGCGCCGTTCGGACACTTGAACCCGACTGTGTGCTTTTTCTGGAAGAAAGGTAATTGCTTCATTTCAACAAGTGTTTCAATGCTTCAATTGTAACAAGTGTTTTCAATTTAAAAAGAAACCCTATGAGACACAGGCACAGGCGCTAGGCGTAGCCAGGCTTTATTCGGGGGGAGGGAGGACACACAAGTACACAGATACAGTTACACACATCAACCTTATAACACCCCCCTTTTTGAGTCAGAGCGGATAACACAGATGATTAGCAAATTGAAGTGGCGGTGGGCAGAGCATATAGCACGTAAACCTGAAAGCCGATATCGTCATCATTTTTCAGAGACGATAACGACGAAAGTCGAAAGTACATAATCTATATATATATATATAAATCAATTGGTGTTCGTTTGTCTCGCTAAAACTCGAGAACGGCTGGCCCGATTTAGCTGATTTTGGTTTTAAAATGTTTGTCGTAATCCAGGGAAGGTTTAAACGTTGAGAAGATATCGGGTCCACTCATTGATAGGTGATACGAAGTACGCCGGGTCAGCTAGTGTCATAATATTTTATGAATACTGCGGTAAAAAAGTAAGATCGTATAGACTGAGTAGCTGGCCCTAGTGTCAGTTAATGGACCTGGTTTGCCGATTGTTGTTTTTTAGAACAAACAACCGGGACCTACAATTTAACATGTCATCCGACTCACGGTAGAGCTCACAAAAGAAATGCCAATCATGGTCACCCCCATCCGAAGACTGACCGGTCTGTCCGTTGCTTAACATTAGTGATCGTTCGAAAACACCCAGTCGTTCGAAAGCTACGCCACGAGCACTACTTTACTTACCTCAGGGTAATTCAAGTGGACTATAAACATGCGTCCCTCGAAGTTGATTTTGTGCACTTCGCTCCACTTGAAGTGGTGAGTCTTGCGGCTGCCCTGGAAGGTCAGGATACCGCTGTAGTTGATGCCCAGGTACAGCTGGTTGCCGCGGTGGTCCTGCAAACAAATTACCAAATAATATCAATTTTCTTTCAGTCTGGCGGATCTAACCATTCCCCGGTAAGATGTCTCGCGTCTAGAGTATTCGATCACGGGATCCAGAGATCCGGGATCCCGGGATCCCGGTCATATTTTAGTCCCGAAATTTTCGGGATCAAATTTAATTAATTCCGGGATTTTCGGGATTGATACATTTTATAAGTCAATAAAAATGTGCGTGAAACGAAACGCTTTGACCTTGATTTGACGTTTTGACAGCCATCTTGTTAACACAGCTGATTTCATTTGTTTTTGCTAACGACCGGTACCGGATTATGCGAAAGTGTGTAAAAATTCCCGCTTCACGTCGTGTAAGTATTGATATTTTTTTTAAAAATATGAGTACCTATAAACATTAATCTCTTTAGCATATAGTCTTTTTTTTATAGTTTTTTCTAAATAAGTCTAAAGAAGTTGATTTTTTGAAGTTTATTGTTAGTTTCATAAATTATTTACAGAAGTGCTTAGTTTGTTTATAAGAAGAAAGTATAATTTTGTTTAACCGCCTTAAACAAAACTAAAAGATAAAAAAATTATATGTTTTACTTTCCTCTTTGTTACCACTTTCCATTTCAGTTTGTTTATAAGAAGAAAGTATAATTTTGTTTAACCGCCTTAAACAAAACTAAAAGATAAAAAAATTATATGTTTTACTTTCCTCTTTGTTACCACTTTCCATTTCCATTTCGGGATTAGAAAAATCGACCGGGAACGAACGTATCACGTTTCATGAAACGTGACACGTTCTTCGTTACTAAATAAAACAAAATATAGCTGCCGACAGGAAATGCTTCACACAAGGTTCAGTTACGATCGGTTTTGATTAACTGAATTGCCTCCCAACTGTAGGGACAGTTTACGCAAACAGTGCTATTATCAACATAACACCTATTCACAACTTCTCGGATTCGGAATAAGGTTGGAAACTATATCTCCATCTGTACCTTGACAGGATGCGGGTCGACGCCGTATGTGTCCAGTTGGCAGCCTATCTTGAGGAAGCTCCGCTCGGCTTCCTGTGTGGACATGCCTTTTACGCCGCCGCTGCCGCCCGGAGTGCCTTCAACAGGTTCTCTGTGTAGCTCCTGAAATGCCATATAAGGTAACTTAACAAAAAAAAAAAAAAAATAAGGCGTAGAGTCGAGTAGTGCAGTTATGTTACTCGCAAGTGACACCTTTTTCAACTGACTTCAAAATAGGGGGTGGTTCTCAATTCGACTGTAATTTTTTATGTTTGTTACCTCATAACACTTTACATCACTTGAGGTAAGACTTAAATTTGAAAATTACTGTTTACGTGACTTAGACTGTGACTAGAACACTATATAACTTGTATTATTCAAGAAATTTGAAAATATTTCAATACTTGACACTGGCAAATCGCTAATCGCGGGGTCCAATACAAAAAAGAAGAAGAAGACTTTAAAGCATCTATGGAGTTGTGCCGACAAAGTACACGTTTCACTGCTTCATTTCACTTACCCACACTCACGCATTTGATCGAACACTTAATGAATAAAACACCACCATTTTTATCTCATTAATATTCAAAATAACACAAGTTTAGTCAAATAAAAAAGCAACAACGTCTTTTAATGACATTCCCGCCAAAACTCGTTCCTATTTTTGCTTATAATTAATCGTGTTTTATAAATTATACCTGGCCAGTGATCGAAACAATGAACAATATGGAAATTTTGATATTGAAAAAAAAAAAAAAAATTTGAGAAACTCAAGTCTTCATAAAATTAATTAATACGTTATATAATTACTTTCTTAACCTAAGTAAAATACTGATTCTATTTCATGAATTGACAACAATATACTTCGTAAAATGTACGAGTAAATACACATACGTAAGTATGTGACACCGAGACAACATGCAGATATCGTAAGTCGTACGTGTGTTGTTTATTTTCAACCGACTTCAAAAAAGGAGGAGGTTCCCAATTTGACTGTATTTTTTTTATGTTTGTTACCTCAGAACTTTCGACTGGGTGAACCGTTTGATGATTCTTTTTTAATTTGAAAGCTGGTGCTTCCCGTGTGGTCCCATTTCAATTTGGTCCAGTTCTGACAATGGCATCCATGAGAAGTCGGTTGCTTCAGTTTATCCTGGTTTTGGTTTAATTTAAATGCGATACAAATTATGTTTTATAAATTAGACATAAACGTCACTTAACAAGTCAGCAGTCATGCGCTTGACCGCTAATCCACCCAAAATACCCGACTGCAACTGTAATTTTCGTAGTAAAACTAATGCTTACGTTACGCTTGATATCATACCGAGTATGCGCAAAGTCGCTGTAGTAGGTCAAGCAGTTTAGGCTGTAGAAGGTGTAAAATATAAACACCCTGAAAATATAACCCTCCTTCTGTGCAGTCGATTAAAAATACAGCATCTTCGACGCAGGCCTGAGTTGGAAAGTAGATAGATGCTTCTGCACAGTACGTGTTTGGTTTGTAAGATTCCGTCAATGACGTTATTATCACATGGACGCAAAATCCAAAGCAAAATTTATGAAGAAAGTAAGAAACAATGAGATATATATTTAAACTCTATGATGCCGCTCTAAAGTCTAATTTAGATTGAGACGTTTAGAGACTTTGAATTATTTTGAAAATCGATAATATTTTAATTATAAGAAGGTTAGACCTTATTGACCTCGGACGTTCTTGAGCGGTGACGCGAAATCTTGTCAATTTGTCATTGGATTCCGTACTCTCCGTACCTGTATTCTAGCCTCGATCACATCCGTTTGTCTCAAAAGTAGCCTCATTTCGGTGACATAGTTCCCGACATGGATGCTCGGGTCGTAGTCGCCCAGTTCAACTGGAAAATAAGCTTTATTTACATAGTGAAACAGGCTATCTTGCTGATAAGTAGGTAATATACTGGGGACAGGAAAACGATAGGCGGAAATTTACAGGAAATCGAAGTAACGGACAAACACACATGTGGTGAACTCTGTTGCTATTTTACTGATAATAACAATTTTGGTTATTTTATGTTCAAATTAATTTTCGTTAATTTCTTTTAAGTTTATTATCGCATCAATTCGTCAGTTGTAAATCGATTTCAAAATATTTTTTGTTTGAAATTTCAAACAAAAAATATTTTGAAAGATTGTCCCCAGAGAAATTGCATCAAAATTGGTTTAGTAGTTTTGTTTTGAAAACATAATTACTGAAAAATGTGTGAAGCAAGTAAACAAAATGTCGTAAAGCGTATTTCGAAGTTGGTTCCTTTGGTCCCCATGGATTACTAAAAAGCTCTGTTGGCGTTGGCGCGCGACATACGGCCAGCGTCTTTCTACCACCAATCACTCTATTTCTACTACCTACAGCCTCGGCTAGTCACTGCGACCTTTACAGATCTATTGTGACATCCCCTGTTCCTTACAACACCTCTCCAAGTCCAATGCTGACACATACGCAAGTTGACGTCTATACATAACACACACACACACACATGTATGAAGTTGTCGTCTAATTGCTACTTGCTCATGACGTCAATCCGGATTCAAAAGCAAAGCAACCAAAGTCGTAAAGCCGTGCAATTGTACCTGTACCTACAATTCATATTTTCTCATCCTATATTTTATTCATCATTCTGTATGTAATACTATAATATTTAAGTACTGCTTACTCTGGATAATGAGGGCGCCGAGCATGGCCGCTTCGTTAGGCGTGCAGTACAGTCGGCCATGGAGCAAGTCCCGTTTCAACTGTAAGTAGATCTGGAACCTGGTGGCATCTTCCTTCAATAGCAGTGGGTTAGGTGGGTAGAACTTCACTCGGAAACTGAACAGGATTGGTGACGCATCTGAAAATTAACGTTAGTCAATCACAAAAAAAATAACACGAATATATGAAGAGTATCGATTCCAGTTTTATTATGAACTTATGGACTGTAGAAAGCGCTACCTATGTAGTAGGGATGTGCGGTGTGGCGACATGAAAAAGCATCATGCTATTTGCTATCACGGCATACAAGTCGATTTTAGAAGCTTTTTATTGCAATGTCTGTATGTATGTTTAGGCCAAATTATCCTCAATCCAATATGACGGCGGATTTTCTTCTTTTTAGAGCATTTAAATAAAAGCTTTCTTCAACAACAAAAAATACAATTAAATTACTGCCGAGGTGCATCAACAAATGCATCAAAGAAACATAACATACATTAGCTATATTCTACATTTAAACATTATTTATAAAAACAAAACTTTTACCTTTCACTTGTTTCAGTATCAACTTTGCCAGGTGCAGCCAGTGCTGTGAAGTTGAATACAGAACATCATTGAAAACAATCCTGAAATAGCCAGCCAGTGTTTACCAGCTGATCTATATAAAATAAACACTGTTAGATGTTTGGAATGTGATATTGACATACAATGTTTTCTTTTTTTTTTTTTAGAGATATAGCTTTTATGTTATGCTGCTAGTATATTTTTATAACAAAATAAATAAATTTTTAATAGGAATGTGTTGTCACTGGTTTGTTTCCTGTAAAATATTTTGCATGCTTTTCACTGAGGCTCAAATAAAAGATTACATTTAAATAGGCTGGGCCCCTTGGTTCCATCTGCTATCCTACAGACATTTGACTACCATAATCATAATATATATGTGTGACAAGCATTAGCAGGCTTTGTATGCCATAACGTCAATACATGACAAAAACCTTCCTGGCCTTCAAAAACTAGCCACATGTTGACTATAAGTATTTTAAATTACTTTGACATTAATATCTCTCTTTTGTATGGCTCTGCATCCAGAGTACAGAGAGGTTTTTTTGCCATAGCACTCAAATGTTGAATTGAAAAATAATAATACAGCATGCCACTTACTGCAATTTATTATGTACCTATATCTAGCATCCTCACCTCTCAGATATGACTGAAAAATAGTTTTGACAATACTAAAAATTTGCCATTAATTACCTGTAATTGGCCTGGAATGTCACATAATTAGCAGCATCGTGATTCCAAAGTTATAGCTATAGGATTCTGGAGAGCTATCAAAATAGTTATAATTCCAATAATTAGCCAGTACCTAAATGGCCAAGATGAAATGCCAAATCTCGTAAGAATCGCTTCAAATGTTCCAATGCTTATATTTTTAAGTATGGAATTGGTACTAAGAATTAGCCGATAATTAGAGGTCTTAAACTTTAAGTAAATTTGTTTGTTGTCTTTGTAGAAGTTAGTTAAAAAAAGTGTGTAACATACAAATTGTTTTGGTACAGTCGCATACATTATTAACTACCTTGTACATCTGCAAGTACATCATATCTCAAAGATGTGTAAAACATGTGAGACAGTTTATAAAAACGAGGCTAATTATCAATATTATTTCAGCATACTTACCCGTTGCCCATTGGCATCCACATATCTCAATCCAAAGTAGTCAGTTTCTGTGAGATTCAGCTGCTGACACACATGCTCCAGCAAAAATTTTCCCTTATAGCTTGGCTGTAAAAACAAAATCCCATTGACGTATTTATTTATTTAGATTCTTATTACACATAATCTAATATGAAATGGACTTATTGACCGTTACTAAAAGCTCTATTACTACAAATTGCCATAAGCATCAAATATCGAAAGGTAAGCATACAGTTAATGGTTAAAACTCACGTGAAATTCGCATTCTAATATTTCGGTATCCTCCAAAAGTCGCACTGTGCATTTATAAACAATATCACCGCGGCTCTTGAACATGCTGACTAAAATACTTTAACGCCAAACTGTGTAAATTGCACTAATTCAACATTTTAATTAACACTTTATGAACTTGTACATCAATTCCCTATAAAATAAATTCGATTCTCGTTTGTTTCATATTTCGATTTCAGGCAGAATTTCATTCCGCTCCTACAAACAGGTCCAGGAGGGGGTGAAGGACTAGTAGTGCAGGTGAGAGGGGAAGGATCGAAATGACATTCTATATTTCGTTCAAAAATTGAAACATATGAGCCCTGTTTAATAAAATACTCTTTGCTATGAGCTTAAATTAAAACTGAAATAAAAAATAAAGCTTTGAGGCATCGAGGTAGATTGGAGGAAGATAATTATATATACTTACTCCAAATTGGTAAGGTACAATAGACAAGACTACACGATAAAATACAGCATGTAACATACATGTAATAAGAACCTTGCATGAACCCATCACTATAATAATAAATTAATCACATTTTTAAATGTAAAACAAACGAACAATGTAAAAAATATGAGAATATACAATATGACCGGGTAACTTTGAAATACGGACTATAACACAAGACGGCCTGCTGTTTTTTCAAACAAATCTTATTTATTATGGTTTATTGCAGTACTAATCTCTATATTGTGATGAATTAGTGATGTTTATACATACATATAAACATCAGTAATTCATCACAATATAGTACATGCGTCGTATTCCCTTATTGTTCTGTGATATAGCATTTTAAAGGCATTTATTTGTCCACCGATTTAAAGTTACACATATTAACCATTATTATGTAGTACCTAATACCTATGTACTTTTTCTGACGAAAGAAGACGGCTAAGATTATGAACGAAAATAATCGTGATGTCACTTCCATACTGCACGAATGTTACCAGTATAGAAAAATTACCACAATATTGTGGATTTTATTAGGAGATGTCGCAATAGATTTGCAAAGGTTGATATGACTCGCTGAAGCTGCTTTTGTCCCTGTATCCCTTTCATATTTTTTTAAGTGAGCATATAGCAATAGGTACCACATAAATCAAGATGACGATACAAAAATGACATATCGCGGCTAAAATATTCAGCCGCTGGCGCCACTGGTGAGTGAGATCTTGAAAAAAAATTTTTTAAACACATGGAAATAGAGTTTAATTATAAATCATTTCCTATTAACATAAAAGTGCAGTTGAAAAAATATAGAGCATGCAGGAGTATTGTGCAGTTTCGTTTTCTTCCAAATAAGAAGGACTTTGAACGCTTGAGGCGTTCAATGAAGAAATTACTAAACCTACTCAGCTCCGATAAGTGAAACTTTTGTGAAATTAATGAGGTCCAAAATAGTTTTATACTTTTTGTAGAAACGCAAGACCTACTGTTAATTAAAAATGTATCTGTTACACTAATATTTCCCCAAACAACTTGATTGTGACAACTCTTGCTTCGATGAATTCGTCATCGTCATTCTCAAACATCGTCGAAAACCCTTGGGCTGAAAGTCAGATCTATGTATGAAATTTCCAACACCTCTAGCATCGAAGCGACCTCAAAAAATGAATACAATTAATTTAACTCATAAATACATAAATGATAGTGGTGATAATATTTTTGCCACTACAACTTGTGGACTGCCACAGCATCACAGGATATTTAAGGGCAGGATTCGTAATTCGCAGAACTGATGGTCGATATACCCGAGAACATCTCCAGCAGATAACACGGTCCAGTAAGCACAGAGCATGAACACTAATCACAAAGTAGACGATCTCATTCAAATGACAGGAAGATGTGAGCTAGTGGCTGCAAGCTGCTTCCAACAGTTTTTTTAGAAATCCATGGAAAAAGCTTATGCCCTGCAAAGGACTTCTTGTGCCTGAGATGATGAGAATATTCTACAATATTTTTTTTCCTCTGCAGAGCTGTTTTAGATATTCAAATATCACTAAAGGATTTTAAATTGGGTATCATTAAAGAAAGTAGATCCCAAGATGCATCAAAGCTTATTCCAATAAGAAAATGGAAAAGAGATAAGAAAAAGTCAAGAGATTGATTCTTATGCTCAAATTAGGGCTGAATTAGGAAACATTTCAAAGAAGAGAAGAAAAAGAAGAAATTGATTGCCCATAGTATAAACAAGTATAATAATATAACAAGCAGATGATAGGTGTGGATTTAGCTGACATGCTTATTTCCCTATACAAAACACTGTTCAAAACACGAAGGTGGTATCAATATATCACCTTTGTGTTTTGAATTGCGTTTCGTTCCGAAGTTCTTCTTGTAAGTATAAAATACTTTATTCTCATAATATCCAGTATATAATTGGCTGTATATCCCAATGGATATACAACCTTACAGAAAGGACTAAGAATGAAAAATGAACAGGTTTAGATTTGAAGTGACCTTTGAAACAAGTATAGATGTGAAGATAAGTCAAATCACATTTAAAGTCTAGAGCCTAATGCTATAGCGTTATTTGGCAACGTTCCACCTATGGAACATTGAAATTTTGGTATTACTCTATGTATCTTTGGCAACGTCCTTTCTGTGGGACATGAGTTTTCTGAAAAACTGAAAGCAGTAGATTTTTTTCATTATTTTTTCAGACTCCCTTAGTGACCAGAAACTCCATATATATGATTTTTTTTTAATTCGATGATATTTTTGCTTGCTAAATTAAGGGTTAACCAAGCGATTCGCAAGGATAACTATCTATACCCCTTCAAAACATTCGCTTGAAATCGCGTATTTGTAAAAAACATTTCAACCTTAACAATATGCGTCACCTACGAGCCAACTGCTGAAAATCGTAAGTAATAAGTTATTTCGGAGACCTCACTCTACACTAGCGCTTCTAGAGGTAAATTCAAACGCGGTAGCTCTCATTAATTCCCCATATTTACCCGACTGCACAATAAGGACAGTTATGGTTGTCGAGTCTATGTATATATGTATGTGGGTATATTTGTATGTACGTTTCTATCTTACCTCCTACAGCCTAAGCGGCTTGACCGATGTTGATGTACAAGGTCTCTTTAGATTAGTCTTCACTCCCTAGCTATATTTTTTGTAATAATAATACAACTCTCACAAAACTAAAAAATAAATATGCTTTTTCGTAACCTCCAACGAACTTGTTCGTATCAAATATGTGATTCTACTTTACAATGGTCATGTGAAATATTATACAGTAACTTAACGCATACTTTTTCATAAAAACATACACTCAACAGCATAAAAAGAATCAGGCAAACGAAGTTACAGTACAAAAATCTCTCCTATACAGTCGGATATTTTGTTTTGCTTTTAATAATTTGATCTTAATTAAATAAAAGTATACCTACTTGTAATTAATTAAGATCAAATAAAAAAAAAAACCTCTTATTTAGTTTTTTTTTAAATAAAAGCTTGTTTAAAAAAATATGTTTAATTTATTAAAGTTCCATACCTCAGGTGGAAAGAATAGAATCCTTATAGGGCCCTTCGTTATTGACATGTTTGTATGTCAGGCAGGCCATCCGTCTATCAAACAAAACTCTTGGTCTTGGAACGTAGAGGTATCAATCAAGCATAAATTAATTACTAAAACATAGGTTTACTGTCTATTGAAGCTGTAAAAATACAAGCTGCTCAGCCAACACAGTAAAAAAATTAAAAATGAAGCGAATCAGAGTCCAAATTTGTTTCGCTTCATCTTTTATTTATTTTATATATCTCAATTAAATCAAAAACCTAAAATGAATAAATCTCATCGACCTAGAACCACAAAATTTAAAAACAAAGCAAAGGCGAGCTGTGAGGTTAATTGATGACGATTAACTAGCTGCCAAAAAGCTACTTAATCTCGAGCACCACTGTAAAGTAGCATGTCCAGCAAAATTGCATATTATATATATACATATTATAATATACTATAATATACTGATATGTACTATATAGTATAGACTATCCAAAAATTCTTGAGAACTATATTGGAATTTTCTAGGCTAGAGTAGTGAAGAGGTATTTTCTAGATTTACGTGTTCAATCCTCGGCCACACCGTCGCTTACCAGGCGAATTAGTAATCAAACAGATCTATTTACTGGAAAAAAATAACTAGGCCAAAAAATACCTAGGACTCGCTAGCATGAGCAATGAATTAAATCACTACAAAATATTACAAAAACCCATTTCGCGTTCGCTTCGCTGACGCATTATTGTTTTTTAACTATTTTTTCTATAATTAGGCTTTACTAAAGTACCATGGGCTTGATAATATGAGAAAAACAGTCATGTATTGCCAAAAACAATGTGGGATAGCGTGGTGTAATTATAAGAGACAGGGTCTTGGTTTGGTCCCAATCTTCATACTGCTAGACAGGGCCTAAGATATCTGCCCCTGTATTCATAACTCATTCCGATTCGGAATCTATATCTCTGTCTGAGATAGAGATTCCGAATCCGAATGAATTCTGAATACGGGGGCAAAACTGATTCGGATTCGAAATCGATTCGGAATCTATATCTCCGTCTCTGTCATTCTCTATGGAAATGACAGGGGCGGAAAAATAGATTCCGAATCCGAATGAGTTCATAATACCGGGGCTGGTAGTGTAATATGTCTTTTAGAAACAACTTATCAACCGAGTTCGGTAGATAAGAAAAAACAGAGTTGTAGCCGGCTAAAACAAAAACATCCATCATGTCTTGGGACATTTTGAATACACTTCATGGCTACACTGAGAATAAGACCGGAAGTGACAATTCTTTCTTCCAGCCAGCTGAAATAAAAACCATTTCTCGTCCATTCTGTTGGAGTCTTTCTCGGATATTACACGTTGTAATCCGTGGTGAGTGTCAGGAAGAAATTTAGTGCAGTGCTCTAGTGTAAAAAGTTACAGTAAGCGTGTTAAATAGTGTTTTTAAGCGTATCTGCTCATTAATGTTCTCACTGTGGTTATAATCTTTGTGTTTGTGGTGCAATTTTGTCTATCGTCATGATTGCAAGATTTCTCTCTAATCTTAGCTTGATTAAGGGCGATTACCCTTTCTTTTGTTTTAATTAATCTGTCTTGTTACACTAATTCTAATTTCAAGTGTTGTTAATCGTGCTTACGCGTCACACCACAAACCGGCTATTGTTACCACGTGTTCGAAGTTCACTTGTTTTCCATATTTTGCTTTCGTACTTCAAGGTATTTCCCAAATATTAGTCGTAACGAATAAAGAGCAGTGAGAAATCACCGTATCAATCGTTAATTTTTACTATTTATTCTCAATGGCTGACATCCATTGTGAAATGTCAAGATAGGGCGAGGCGACCATGCGGCCGCCATATTGCCGGCCGCGCGGCATGAGCTCGCGACCTTGCAGATGCCGGCTAATGTCTAGCTGACGCACTCTTGCATGCTAATAGAAACAATTTCTACAATTTGTTTTGTTTGTATTGTTTTAGACTAACCAAAATGGGGAAGGAAAAGATTCACATCAACATTGTCGTCATCGGACACGTCGACTCCGGCAAGTCCACCACCACCGGTCACTTGATCTACAAATGCGGTGGTATCGACAAGAGAACCATCGAGAAGTTCGAGAAGGAGGCCCAGGAAATGGGTAAGGGTTCCTTCAAATACGCCTGGGTGTTGGACAAACTGAAGGCTGAGCGCGAGCGTGGTATCACCATCGATATCGCTCTATGGAAGTTCGAAACTGCCAAATACTACGTCACCATTATCGATGCTCCTGGACACAGAGATTTCATCAAGAACATGATCACGGGAACGTCACAGGCCGACTGCGCTGTGCTCATCGTCGCTGCCGGTACTGGTGAGTTCGAGGCTGGTATCTCGAAGAACGGACAGACCCGTGAGCACGCCCTGCTCGCTTTCACACTCGGAGTAAAGCAGCTGATCGTAGGTGTTAACAAAATGGATTCGACTGAGCCCCCATACAGTGAATCCCGTTTCGAGGAAATCAAGAAGGAAGTCTCCTCGTACATCAAGAAGATCGGTTACAACCCAGCTGCCGTCGCTTTCGTACCCATTTCTGGCTGGCATGGAGACAACATGCTGGAGCCTTCAACCAAAATGCCCTGGTTCAAGGGATGGAACGTTGAGCGCAAGGAAGGCAAAGCTGAAGGCAAGTGCCTCATCGAAGCCCTCGACGCCATCCTGCCCCCTGCCCGCCCCACAGACAAGGCCCTGCGTCTTCCCCTGCAGGACGTTTACAAAATCGGCGGTATTGGTACGGTGCCCGTAGGCCGTGTGGAGACTGGAATCCTCAAGCCCGGTACCATTGTTGTCTTCGCGCCCGCCAACATCACCACTGAAGTCAAGTCCGTGGAGATGCACCACGAAGCTCTTCAGGAGGCCGTTCCTGGTGACAACGTTGGTTTCAACGTAAAGAACGTGTCAGTCAAGGAATTGCGTCGTGGCTACGTCGCCGGTGACTCCAAGAACAACCCCCCCAAGGGTGCCTCAGACTTCACAGCACAGGTCATTGTGCTCAACCACCCCGGTCAAATTTCAAACGGATACACGCCTGTACTGGATTGCCACACAGCTCACATTGCCTGCAAATTCGCTGAAATTAAAGAGAAAGTCGACCGTCGTACAGGTAAATCCACTGAAGACAACCCCAAATCAATCAAATCTGGTGATGCTGCCATTGTCAACCTGGTCCCCTCCAAGCCTCTGTGTGTGGAGTCATTCCAGGAATTCCCTCCCCTCGGCCGTTTCGCTGTGCGTGACATGAGACAGACTGTTGCTGTCGGAGTCATCAAGTCTGTAAACTTCAAAGAAGGAGCAGGTGGTAAGGTCACCAAGGCTGCTGAGAAGGCTACCAAGGGCAAGAAGTAGCTAGCACTGATAACAGCACAATTTTTTATTCAGCTGCGTTACTTCATACACCGAAAGGTGTTCAGAAGGAAAGAAGGGCTACGAACTCATTCCTTTTCTATATTTTTTACAAGGCTTATAATGTAACATTATTTTAATTTATGTAAGGTTATACATATTATCTGAACTATTTTGTTATGACTTCCGCATGTAAATTCATAGAATAAAAAGGTAGCCTCCAGTAAAAATTACTCTTCTGTTTCATTTACCTTATCACAATATTTTAATCAACTTTATAGTTATCTACTTTCATTAATCTGAGCACCAAATAGGTTTTGGTGATAAATTGTTAATTAGGTGCAAGACTTCTGTATGAATTGAATTAGAACAAAATATACCTATGTGTAGTTCAGAAAACAGTAGGTCAATGAACTTTGGGGCTCTTAATTAGACAAAGAACTATTAAAGTAGCTTGGGCTATAGGGTTATTTGTTTTTGAGTGTTATTTTCTTTTGTTAGGGACATGTTTAGTAAAAAGTCGTTACAGATTTTAGGTCTTAAGGCGTTGAGTCTCAGATGTGAAAAGATGAGATTTTAATAGTAAGTACTAAAATGAACTGGACCCTCTGTTACTAATTCATTTCATAGTGAACTCTATAAAAATGAGATTACAAAACTAAGATATTATTAGAGGTATGTAGTTGCATAATATACATAAATAAAATCACTTTCCATTATTTTCACAATGCAAAACAGTTGTGAAAATATTTTCATGACCCTAGACCTTATCTTAAACAGAGTGACACTGTCTGATACAGTGATACACAAGGTGAATAGATAGTTATACTTATCTACCTATTAGTCATGATGTTATTTAGTGTTTTTGGTGTGTGGTACATATTTGAGTCATAAGATTTCACAATAAATGTCACTGTGTCATTCAGCACAGTGTTGGAAGTATAGACAGATACAATATAATGATCTGTGGTGTCTTAATTTATAAATCCATTGAATCTGAGAGAAGGAAAAGTTTAATTAACTTTTACAGATACAATTCAACATATGAGCATAGCAGAACAAATAGTTTTTTTTTTAAACAGACATTGCTTACATGGCATAGATGTTTATAGCATAGAAGTAACAGGCTTTCCTCTAAGGTTTCTAGTATTTACATTAATCCATATAAGTTATATACGGTGTATAGTATTTATTAATGTAGGTATATTAAGTGCATTATTGCTATAATTAAATATTGATATAAGTTTTTCTTGGGAAAAGGCAGTCGTTTCTTGTACCTACTTATGAAAACTACAGCCTTTATTTGTATCTATTTAAATTCTAATAATTATCAGCATGTCATTTACTACCTAATGTTAATTGCACAAATATCAGTAATACATAGTAAATTATTTCTTTCTGTGTACAAAACATTGTGTAATACCTATTACTTATGAAGTGTTTTTTTTAGGAAAAGGCAAATACTACATAACAATTATTTAATTACTAAAAAACGATTTAACTAGTCATTCATATTAATGTGAGATATAACTGGAGTCACTACCACTAGATTCTCTTTCCCTTTGCTCCTCCTGTTCAAAAATCATGTTGGCCCAGTCTTCAGCTTGTCTATATCTCTGTCTCTTAAAGTACGGAGAAATAACAGATCTATTTAAAACAACTGCCGCAGATATTACTGAAATTGCCATAAACGCTTTTACTGGAAGAGAAGCTGTGGCTAAAAATTTCCGAATTGGATTCATGCTTCACTCTGAATCTTCCTGAGGTTCAATAGGTGTAAGTGCTGGCCTTTTTACGCCAAAATATTCGTCGAACATAGGCCTCCAGATGTATACACCGCTGAATACACCCAGGACAGTCACTAAAACAAACTGGCCTCTTGTTATTCCTTTGGGCTTTCTAATTCGCATGATAACTCGTGTAGAGGTTAGGTCGGCGTTAAACCTGCAAATTCAGAAAGCTTTATTTTAGAAACTTATTTCATAGGACCTTTTAAATGAGTGCGTATTGCTTCATACATTTTAGCAATGAACAATAGTTAGTTATGTAGTACCTCTGTTACGTCATTTCAGGTTTTCTTCCAGAAAATAACTCAAAAAATTTGAAAAGCTAGAAAATCTGATCAGCTGTTTATGACTGTGACAGTCAATCTAACACTACTAACAATGACGTTGATTACTTTTTTTTTATATTGCCCTACGGGCGGCTAAAACCGTTTGGCCATACTGCCTTGTCTTATGTATGTTAACTCATTTTGCCTGCCAGTACAAAATGTACGGCGAAGAAAAAAAAAACATTAAAAATCTCAGTAAAGTGATGGCGACTTTACTAAAAGCTTAGATTATATATTGTCTAGATGCCTAGTAAGCGCTCAGTAAAAACTTCCACTAAAAAGGCACTGATATTGACATCTCCGATCGACCCCCCTCCCGGCCCCCGCCAAATGCCCATCAGTCATTCAGGAGCGCTCACCGAGTGATGATATTACGAATATAAATGTTTTAATAAAAAAATATCAGTTTGTGCTGTAAGAAACATCCAGGAAAAAAAGAAAAGTGTGTAAACATCACATTTCTTAAGTAAATATTCAATTTTCTGATGTATTTCATAGCAAAATGACAAACCGAAATTTAAAATGAATTAAAAAATATTGAAATATAGCGCCATAATGCTTGGTGTTGCCAAGGGTATAAAATATATTTACCAATGATACGCTTTGTTTTTGGCCAAAAATGGAAAAGTGACGAAAGAGTATTATTAGGTACCTATTGACTCTTAGTCTTAAGCACTTTCTGTTTCATATGATGACGAGGATCTGACGAAGGTATCAGATGATTGCCACTGGAACACCCTGATGGTAAGGACTAAGACAGTCCAGTTTGGGCTCGTTTGCTTTGGTGTCTTAAGCACTTTCTGCTTCATATGGTGACGAGGGTCTGACGAAGGTATCAGATGATTGCCACTGGAACACCCTGGTGGAAAGGACTAAAACAGTCTAGTTTGGGCTCGTTTGCTTTGGTTTCTTAAGCACTTTCTGCTTCATATGATGACGAGGGTTTGACGAAGGTATCAGATGATTTCCAATGGAATACCCTGATGGAAAGGACTAACACAGTCCAGTTTGGGCTCGTTTGCTTTGGTGTCTTAAGCATTTTCTGCTTCATATGGTGACGAGGGTCTGACGAAGGTATCAGATGATTGCCACTGGAACACCCTGGTGGAAAGGACTAAGACAGTCCAATTTGGGCTCGTTTGCTTTGGTTTCTTAAGCACTTTCTGCTTCATATGATGACGAGGGTCTGACGAAGGTATCAGATGATTGCCAATGGAACACCCTGAAGGAAAGGACTAACACAGTCCAGTTTGGGCTTGTTTGCTTTGGTGTCTTAAGCACTATCTGCTTCATATGATGACGAGGGTCTGACGAAGGTATCAGATGATTTTCACTGGAACACCCTGGTGGAAAGGACTAAAACAGTCTAGTTTGGGCTCGTTTGCTTTGGTTTCTTAAGCACTTTCTGCTTCATATGATGACGAGGGTTTGACGAAGGTATCAGATGATTTCCAATGGAATACCCTGATGGAAAGGACTAACACAGTCCAGTTTGGGCTCGTTTGCTTTGGTGTCTTAAGCACTTTCTGCTTCATATGATGACGAGGGTCTGACGAAGGTATCAGATGATTCCCGAGACGATGATGATGGGGAGATGGCCTCCGAGGACATTCGCCACGCAAAATAATGTCTGGACAACATGATAATAGGACACAAATTCAAAATACGATCAAAACTATATTCTCTCAATGTTCTCTCACTGATTTTTTTCCCGTGAGTAGCAAAACTATGAAGTCTCCGTAAACGTTCAAAGTTTACGTTTACGATATTGTCAAATTGTCAACTCATACTGCCAAAATGCTCAAAAGTTCACTCATAAAACTACAAAACGCATTACTATTACGTTTGAAGTCCTAGAGGAAATCTCATACTGCCAACTCGAGTTTCTCATCGTATCCGTAGAGGGCGCTTTTAAAAAATGTATGGAGGCGTACGAAAACTTTCATCGCCGCGTTTCTTCATAAAAACTTGTACTAGGGGTACTGGACAACATGATAATAGGACACAAATTCAAAATACGATCAAAACAATATTCTCTCAATGTTCTCTCACTGATTTTTTTCCCGTGAGTAGCAAAACTATGAAGTCTCCGTAAACGTTCAAAGTTTACGTTTACGATATTGTCAAATTGTCAACTCATACTGCCAAAATGCTCAAAAGTTCACTCATAAAACTACAAAACGCATTACTATTACGTTTGAAGTCCTAGAGGAAATCTCATACTGCCAACTCGAGTTTCTCATCGTATCCGTAGAGGGCGCTTTTAAAAAATGTATGGAGGCGTACGAAAACTTTCATCGCCGCGTTTCTTCATAAAAACTTGTACTAGGGGTACTGATATTGATAATGCGTAAAGAGCAGTTTTTGGAAAATTATGAAAAATACAGCTTTAGCAACCGCTCAAAGCTATGATACTTGATTGTTGCACAATTTTGAAGTTCAGTTACTTTTTAAACAGACCTCATATTTTAAAGGCTCGTGAAATAAATGTACCTACGATGTTAAAATAAATAAAGGACCGAAATTAAATTTAATTGCAAAGCATTTCAGCGATTAGATATAACTGTCTGACAGCAAAATTTATCTTAGTTTATATGATACTAAAAAAATATTATTATCAAATGTTGCGAGCCTTGGTTGAACGTCGGGAAGCAACTGATTTGGAATTCCTGAGCTGCTTTGTCACACCCAGGCAGTAGAATTACACGTCATTGATTAGTTTACTTAAAACAGTCTGTGCTCGAAATGGACCGGAACGCCGTTACGCTTCGTGAAATGATCGTTCCGTTCGTAAAAGTTGGCCTCTTATCGTTTCGGAACGGCGAAAAAATTCCAAACCTTTGTTTGGAAATACTCAGAAATAAGCAAGTCTTCCCTTATTGTTCTATGAATACACGTGTGAACCATCTAACAACCTCTCCGATCTTGACGGTACCTGGCGCTCTCTATTTAACTCGCCCCACGTCGCCCGCATATACCCATGCTCATTTCGTTTTATTCTTCGCATGTCGGTGGCTGTGCGTTCCAAGTGTTTGTGTCTTCGCACTCTGCAGAACCACAGCGTAGTTTTATGTGAATTTATTGTATACCGGAAAAATACATTAACTCGTAACCCTTGCCTGTAATGAAGCTTTGTTAGGATTGGGAAAAGTTCCGAAGTAGAGATATTTGCAGCCTCTGCTAGGTGCCAACCATAGAAATAAAGGTTAATTAAACAACATGCATGATACCATTCATTCATTTAGTTCAACATTGTTTCAAAACGCGGGTCGTCAATAAGACGACATCTTTTGTAATTTTGGGGTATGGCAGACCTGGGACCACACTAAGAACTGTAAAAAAGCGTATAATGCCACAGTCTGATAGGCACGTTTGTGCGGTAAGATGCCTCGGTGAATACTTCATTCTTGCATGTGCCCAAACCGATACCAAAAATTTGTAGTAGGTAATATAAGTTATTATATAGGTTTTAGTTTTAACTAATTTCTTAGATAATTTTTTTGTGATTATTACTTCTAAAAACTCTATTAATACCAAAAATTTTACAAAAAGGCAAGAGCAAATAATCAAATTACTATTTTTTCGCAATCGCTTGCTCGCGCTTTATTATTTCAAAATACATTATTACCAATTAAATTTAATTTTGAAAAATGTGCAAATATCAGCATACATGTGCTAAGTAAACAAATAGGTAAAGTTAAAATTATTTACATTTTCAAAAAACGGAACCCTTGCCGGATCACTTTGTCTGTCCGTCCGTCCGTCTGTCAAGTGTCAAGACCCGTGCCACGGGAACGGGTGAAGGTATAGAGTTGAAATTAAAACCATATATGCAGATTCATAGGTTTCAAGCGCAGACCACAATGTAGCTTAACATCAGGTGAATTGAAGTAGTCAAGTGCAAACCTATCCCGGAATAAAATAAGCGACCAAGTGCCGGTCGTGCCACGCGCATGTAGGGTTTCGTAGGAGCACATCATATTTTATTTTAACATCAGATGGGTATTCTCTTAATCTTAACCTAACAATAACTAACTACTATAGGTGCAATTTAATAAAAACAGTGCATTTTTTTTGGTGAAAATTTCATGTTTTACTTCTTAAAGGTACAGTTTTTAAGGTGAAGCTGACTATATTGTTCGTTAACTTGTGATGCCTACTTAGTTGTGATAGTTTTCCTTTAATTTCGTCGTATGGGGTAGATAAAAAAAAAACATCACTTCTTTACGCGTATATGTTAAATTACGGTACCAACCCAATTATTTTTTTCGTCAAAATTTTAGTCTACGATTTTCTTCGCTTAACTAATTTGCAGATTAGTGATCTATTTCATTACGTTGTATCTAATTCTCTCTAAAAATCGAAATTTCTGTTCATAATGTGTATTTGCTAGCTAGTAATGGACCTATCAAAGATTTCAAACTGAAATATTTCATACTACGTCGTTACTTACGAAATAACTATTACAACTATAAGTATGGAGCGAGAAGTACAAATGAGGGATTTGCTTCTTATCTCTACACTTGACTCTAGCAAAAATAACATTTTAAAGTTTAATATTTCACAAACGTCTCTGAATTTAAAAATTTACACTTACATTATTTATCAATTGCCTATGCAACAAGACCATACACTACATAATGGGGTAACTAAGAAAAAAATCTCCTTTTACATGTATGGAAGGTTTAAATAAAACTAATTTTCATTGGACCACATTTTCTGCGAGATTGGTTTAAATATACCTATACCAAAATTATAGCTTTCTAGTACCTACTAAGTCTTTAAGCAAAGCCGTGGACAGGTAGACAGGCGAAAGGACCTGGCGAAACTATAAGGGCTACTTGTTTCCTACAGAATAAATTAATAACTAAAACCCAATCTTACATCTTTTTTTTTACTATTTCTTATGTTAAGATTTACAAATAAAAATAGCCAGAAAGTGTATAAAAAATAATATGGAAAATATATTTTTCGATCTCAGTCCGTGCTTGAGCCAGAAATCTTAGAATATAGAAAAATATAGAAACCGTGAACATGCTTAGAACTGAAGCGACAGAAACTACTCATATATAGAGTAGTTTGAAGCGCGCGCGATCAGTTGCTCTATGAACGTCTTAACGAGTGGCAAGCTTTGTTGGTGTTAAATTTAATTCAAATATGCCGTCATGTGTCGTTCCTACGTGTAAAAATACTGCTGGGGTGAAAAAAAAACACGTTGGGATAACATTTCACGTCTAAGTAGCACAATTGACATTATCTTACGTATTTATTTAATAAATTGTTCGGTCTTTGATCATCGTAGAGAAAGAATCGTCCATTTTGTTGGTGTTGCCAATATCAACGTTTTGATTTTCCTTACTTTTACTTGCTACCGATTTTTTTAGTTAGTAGTTTGTAAATTAAATGAGTAGGTATTTAAATATATTTTTATCCGACTAAAAATAATTGGCCAAGTGCAAGTCGAGTAGCGTTCAGGGTAGCGTTTCATAATTGCAGTTCACCCTATATGGACTTAGAATAGAACTACTTGTTTGATATTGTGAACATATTGATTGATTTTGCGATTTAAATGGATTTAGTGCGAAATATATCTCAGATATTTTGTATTTTTTTTGTGGTGGTAGTCTATAACCGTTAACTTATAAAGCCTACCAGGGCCGTAGACAGGAATTCATTTCAAGGGGGGGGGGGGGGGGGGTTCAGCAATGGACTTGGGCATAGCTTATGGTTTTTTCGCGAAAATTGTATGTAGTGTGTAGTAGTGTAGTGTTAGTGTTATAGTAATATACTATAAAAACACTACTACAATTTTCGCGCTCGTTATGCTTTGTTTTTCGTATTAGTGAACCCAAAAAAATTTGGTTAGTGGCTATTTTTAGTTAATTATTTGCTCGTATAGTAAGTCAAGAGAACAGTTATAAAAATAATGATATCCGTTTAAGAAAGTAAATATTTTATTTTAATATATTTTTATCTCCACGATTTACCACAGCAACGGGTAAATAATGCCTACACTAGCAACATTATGCGGGTGAGAGGTGAGAAGGGTGCGGGACGATTCTTTTGTTTTTGGACACAGCACGGATTTTGTAACTGCATCTGGACGCGCCTTCTGTATTTTTCTTTATTCTAAGCCAGAAATATAAATCACAGAAAAGGTTGTTGGAAATAGGGCATTAAATACTACGCATAGGTAGACGCAAACTTCACAAGAATATCTACTAGTTGCTACTGTTTAATGAGAAGCGACTCTTTTCATTCCGTGTTGCGACCTTTTTGAACTATGTGACTAAAATATCCCATCATTATGATTTGAGAGCTGGTATCATTATTTTAGCAAGTGACATTTCGGCCGTAGTTTTGGCGGGAACGTCTAAGTAACGTGTTTTTGCTTTGTTTTATTTTCATAAACTTGTGTTATTTTGAACATTAATGCTATAAAAATGGTGGTGTTTTATTCATTAAGTGTTCGATAAGGTGCGTGAGTGTAGGCAAGTGAAATAAAGCAGTAAAACGTGTGATTTTTCGTTGTCGGCAAAACTCCATAGAAGCTTCTAGTAAAGTCGCCACCACTTAACTGAAGCAGGACTCGACTTATAAATTGACTGTATACGTGACTTAGATTGTGACTAGAACATTTAAAACTTGTTTTATTCAAGAAACTTGAAAAAATCCTAATACTTGACACTGGCAAATGCTTTAATGCGGGTCCAATACAAAAAAGAAGAAGAAGACATTTCGGCCTGTCAGTTTACTCCGTCCGATAAATCCAAGTTTAAAAGTATAGTCTGTGCGTCTTCCTTTCTCTCACTGGTGGCGTATGTTTTTCAGTTTTTCAGGCTTAGCTTGGGCTTAGCAATAATAAATTGAAGAACTTGAATTAAAACCTAGCCATTTTTGTTAAAATGACATCGATACCTAGGACAGTGCCTAACATATTAATTACTGGTTAATACTGTATTTAATAATATTATTATCACGTTTACAACCCTTACTATGATTCTCTGTATTTTGTATAGTTTAATATATTTCAGGGACTCCCGGTGTAGGAAAGTCCACAATTTCACGAAAGCTTGCAGAGCAAACTAAATATACTTGGAGGGAAGTGTCTAAACTCGCTGAAGAACACAATTGCTTGGATGAATATGATCCAGAATATCAGTGCCCTTTCCTAAATGAAGACAAGGTGATCAAATGAACATTTACAAGCAGTTCACTTATTGACGTACTACCTAAAAGACCTGTAATCATTTCCAATGGGACTGACACAGTGGTGTCTTTGTCACTAAGAGAAACAGAAACCACTTCAATTCGATCACATCCCAACTTAATTAAAAATTATAACTAGTGGTAAAAAAAAGTATTATTGATGTGAAACATCTATTAGCGTGTCTTGGCAGTAAGACCGACTCATATGTTGTAATGGAAAATGACACTGCTCTTTCATGTAGTCACATCCCCGCTACGTTCCTGCTCGATTCTCTTGTATTTGTATGTGTACTAGGTATACACTTTGTTTCTTTTATGTGTGAATTGTATACATCATATTAAGCTATATATTCAACTATAGTATATTTGACATGTACACTGCTTGTACATGCATTTTATATTTTTGACAATAGACCTTTTGATTCACATACTAGGCACATCACAAATCCAATTTGAAAGTGGAGAATTTGACCCTAATTTTTACTATGTTTTAGTTGCTAGACATAATGGAAGGCATGATGGCGAAAGGTGGAAATATTGTAGATTATCATGGCTGCGAGTTCTTCCCGGAGAGATGGTTTAATGCAGTCTTTGTTATCAGGGCTAACAACACTACACTATACGATAGACTAGCAGCGAGGTAAATATAAAAATAAATCCGGTGGCAAAATTTCATCCTCTTTTTATGAAGCCACTTAATTAAACATTTACTGCATTTTGAATTGAAATAAATAGTTTTTTTTTTTAACATACTTTGGAACAGATGGAGACTCTTCCGCTGTAGCATCCTTGTTTTATTACTAAATATTCACTTATTCTTTGTCTGTAACAAAGGTTTGATTTTTTGTTTTTTTTTATTACAGAGGTTACACAGGAAAGAAGTTAGAAGACAACATTCAGTGTGAAATATTCGAGACATTGCTTGAAGAAGCTAACTCATCATATAAGGAGGAAATTGTACATGAGCTTCAAAATGACTCAGAAGATCAAATTGAAATGAATGTAAATACTATTGTTGAATGGATTGAGAGGTGGAAAGAAGAGAATTTATAGTAAACTGATGAACAAAAATTGGCATTTTATTTGTCCTACAATGCACAACTATAACCATTTAGCACGGCAAATTAGCAAGTTGAAGTGGTATTAGGCAGGGCACAAGTTCTTGACTGGAGACCACGCGCCGAAAACTCAGCATAGACCAGCCACAAGGTCGACAGAAGACCTCAATACAATGGCAGGAAGACACTGGATGCCAGTTTCTTTCAACCATTCTTTTTTGAAATCCATGAGGCCTATGTCCAGCAGTGGACTTCTGTTTAAGATGATGCAATAACTATTAACAGGTAAATAGTGTATTTTCAACCGACTTCAAAAAAGGAGGAGGTTCTCAATTCGACTTTTTTAAAATGTTTGTTACCTCAGAACTTTCGACTGGGTGAACCGATTTTGCATTTTGTTTTTTTTTTATTTAATTGAAAGCTTCCCGTGTGGTCCCATTTCAATTAGTCCAATTCTGACAATGGCATCCATGAGAAGTCTGTTGCTTCAGTTTTTTAAAACTATAATTAATACATAACCAGGAGTTTACTACGAATCGAATCTTCAGCAGCGTTAGCTCAGAACTAGCGCGTGCGGCGCCTCGATAGGAGTATTTAGCGCAAGTTTGGATGCGCAGTATGTATTTATATTCGTTTGGTACCTATGCGTACTTTTGACACTATAAAGAGTGCTTGCGTTCTGATCCACGAATCATGGCCGCGCGGCTAGCATGCATACAATGATTCAGTACTCGTAGCGTACTCTACTATGTAACGCACATATGCAGTTAGCGAGCCTTTCGCTATATCTGTACTCACTCTATACTTACACCAAAATCTTAGAGAGAGAGAGAGAACAGATAATTGTTATAATATCCTAGGGGAAGGGATTAAAATAAAAACAACCACATTGTTATAAATACAACCTAATTTATTATTCCACTGACATAAAATAAGAAATGCATTCAATATTACTGTATTTAGTTCAATCTACTTAAGAAATGGGCATATAACCTTGGCTTAACAATAAAGTGTGACTAACACATCTGCAAAGATTTGCACATGGCAGGCAATATATAAGTTTTGTTCCAAATTCATGAATTACTTACTACATTGATATTCGAAAATTCAGTTTTCTACAGAAAAATTAGTCACACTCGCAACACTTATCTAGTTTGTGAAGTTTACCAAGATATCTAGCTTTCTATGGACACCCTCATTCATACAAGTACATTCTCACACCAGATCTTTCATGGAAAGTGACACCACAACTTAATTTAAAGCTCCGTCTTCTTGACGTTGCCCTTCCGGTCCCAGCCCTTGAGCTCATCAGTGGCGTGCTCTGATACGTATTTGATGAAGTCTTCGAGACTGCGGCCGCTCTGGAAATTAAAATTAATAAAATAAGGGGTTACTCTAAAACCTCACCAGAAGGAAGGGAGATGTTAAAATGTTGCTAAAAACATCACTTGATTAATGGACGACCTCTTACGCGTTTTTTCATACAACATGAAAAACGGTTTCTATGCATTACCCACTACTTTTTTTTATCTAATATCTTTAAACGAACAATTCTTGTATATATATATATATAATATATATATATATGTACGAGTATATATAATCGGGATCTCTGAAACGGCTCCAACGATTTTAATGAAATTTGGTTTGTAGGTAGATTAGGGGACGATAAATTGATCTAGTTGGGTTTCATTTTTACAAAACGTCGTTTATCCTTGTTTTCAGGCAATGAAAAACTGCTACAAACTCATTAGAATACGAAGGTAAATTTCGCCACTGTCTACAAGGTTGTAATAGCTTAGGCGGGAAATCGAGCGATTCGATCAGAAGACCTCGTTGCGATTCCATATAGATGATATTACTTTTCCCTTTTTTTTCGAGTTTCCTTCTTTTGTGATTATTGTGAAACTCTTTTTTAAACTATCACGCTCATTCATTAAAACACTATTAAAAATACGCGAACCACGGTAAATATCCCGTTAATAATAATAGTGTTTTATTGTGAAACCATTATAAAAAAACCGAGCAAAGCTCGGATATCCAGGTACTAATTCTTTATTTGTGTGGTTGGAATCATTAGAGCCTACCCTACTACTTCAATTTTAGTTCTCGATGCGTCCGTTAGACGACATACCATCCTATTTTTAACCGACCCTAAAATGGGGGTTATAAGTTTGTCTTGTGTATCTTTATATTTGTGTGTCAGGCTGTGGCATCATAGCTCTCAAACTGATGGACCGATTTTGATAGTTTATTATTATTTTTTAGTTAGTTTATTTTTGTTTAAAAGAAGATTTCATCGAGTGTTCTTAGATATGTTTCATCAAAATCGGTACAGTAGTTTTTTTTTGTCAGGGGTCTTCGAGTTTTCAAATCTTAAACAATTATCATTGAAAATAATCCTTAAATATAGTGGTATTTTCAATATCGAAGTAAGGTGCAAATCGTCACTGTGGAGCCAATAAACGTCCAGCCAGCATCAACAATTTCTGTAACAAGTGTTTTAATGGCTCACATTGTATCTGACGGGCTTGGCGCTCTTGTCCTTGGGCTTCCAGAAGATGGTGGGGAAGCCAGAGACGTCGAACTGCGCCTTCGGCCAGTCGTTGGCGGTCGCGTCGATCTTGATCACGTCCACGTCTTCGTTCTTCAGCTGCAGCAGGAATTTACACATGTTAACAATGTTTGACAGAAAGAACATTGTAATTATTTTTTTCACATTTAGTATTACATCGATTGGCCACGCAGCTCAGTTGGTAGTATGCCTGCCTGCTAAGCTGTAGGTCGTGGGTACGATCCCCACCCAGGACAAACAGTTGTGTGATGATCATCGACTGTAAAACGCTTTTTGCTAAAGATGGTCCGGAAAATCTTCCAAGGAAGGACATTCCACATCTCGGTCCATAAAAAGAAGCAAAAAAAGAACCTGTATAATATTTTCAGTTATGCAAAACATGGGGACGACCAAAAGTCGAATCTAACTCTTACTTTTTATATTTAGCTTATAACAGCCCTTTTGACAGAAAGCCTTGGCCCGGCCTTTGTTGTTGTGCCGCTTTTACTTTTTAACATGGTGTACCACTGACAGATTTGATAATCACATTAATTGATTGATAAAAGTTATCCAATTCGAAAATTTTGAAATAGAACTATGGGTATATTTATAGCTCTGAATTATGAGCTATTATTTGTATTACGTTAGATAAGCAACTGATGTTAAGAGACTGTGTAACCAAGGATGGAGCTCATCGATCAAGAAGACATCTATTAACTCTAGCCTTGAAAATTCCAAGATTGTGGCTCTCAGGAAACATATGGCGGCAAAGAATTCCAGTCCTGTACAGCACGCATCAAGAACGAGGACTGATATCGCTAAGTACAGATTTTTTGCATTTCAATGAGAAATGTGGTAGATCTGCAGTCAATGCCAGTGTAGCTACGTCTAAATTGAAGTTTTTGCCCCACTTTAGCCAAAAATCTGCTACGCAAATATTCCAGATAGTTTTTACATTTACCTAGTATTTTTACTGACTTGAAAAAGAAGTTAATCAGTTATGGAATTCGGGTATTTTTATGCTTAACTTCGTCATTTTTAAACAGATAAAAAAAAATGTTTGAAAGGACATACTTTTAGATTGGTCCCATATTCGGTAGTTTGGTTTGTAAAACCAAATTTCGCATTTTGAAGTTGGTTGTTTCAGTTTTTTTAAATATAATTATTATTAAAATAAAACTTTAAAAAAAAACTTCATCAGATGTTTACCTTATCACCGAGCTCCTCCCAGATAGGCGCCAGTTTCTGGCAATGTCCGCACCAGGGCGCGTAGAACTCGATGAGCGCGTCGCGTCCGCTCTCCGTCACCAGCTCCTTGAAGTTCTTGCCGACGGCCACCTTCGCCGGGCCGCTGTTGTCGGCGGGCACCTCTTCAGACTTGATGAAAGGCTCCAGCTTGCCGTCGACGAGGTCCTGCGCGAATGCCAGTAGGTTGTCGACACTGGGGACCAATTTAAACTCATTATTAGAAACATTTACTTTAGACAATACCGATTATTTTCACTATACTGTATGTACACTAGATAGCTTGCTTATATATATATTTCACTCCTCTTGCTCAAAAAGTCAGTCATTGTAGCGTACTCAAGCAGGGAAAAAATAGCATATTAAGCTCTAGGGGAAAATGTTTATTTTTATTTTTATCTGTTAGCAAAGAGCCTACATACACGAAACAGTCTTTATTCAAAAGAAGAATAATATCTTTGGAATATATTTACATTCTCTTTGCAAACATCTCGTTAAATATCCAGAATTGTACATTTAATTTTTAATAATATAAACTTTGAATTATTGTTTTGGATTATTTTATTTTCTCACAATCGTAGTGAAAAGTAAAGTGTAACACGTGTAACACGGCGCTAAAAACCCATTTTAACTCGGTTTCTATTTACTTCCCTCGCTAAAGCTCGGGAGTAAAAATCTACCTCGTTACTAATTACTAATGGGTCTTTTTAGCCCCTTGTATAACAATCTACTATTTGTAAATACATACTTATGACATATAGAAACCATCACAACACAGAACAACAATTCATGCACATAACACAAAATTATTATGGATGGGGTTCGAACCCACAACTTACATAATACAAGGCAGACTACAAACTGATCTGTGCGGCCAGTCAAGTGAGTTGTATGACTAGTCAACTGATTTGTAAGACCGGTCAAATGAACTGTATGACCAGTCATCTGAGTTGTGAGGCCAATCAACTGAACTGTGAGACCAGTCAACTGAGCTCGATCAGTCAATTGACCTGTATGACCAGTCAATTGAGCTGTGAGACCAATCAACTGAACTATAAGATCAGTCAATTAAGCTGGGTTACCAATCAATTGAGCTGTGAGGTCAGTCAATGCAAGTATCCTTTACCTGAACTCTGCGGTCATGACGAACTTGTTGCCGTCGGCATCGCGTCCTGCCACCACGGGTTTGTCTTCCTTCGCGAAATCTATGCCGAACTCATTCAGTTCACCGGTTAACGCGTCCTTGTCGCTGATCGCGAAGTTCACTTCCGTCATTTGTTTGGCCACCTGTTGGCAAAATGTTCATAATTTTTTTAACCGACTTCCAAAAAGAAGGGAGGTTCTCAATTCGTCGGAATCTTTTTTATGTATGTTCCCCGATTACTAAAAGAGTAAAAAGAATTTCAAAGAAAAAGAAGGACTTTTAGTTTTTATTGTTTGATGATGTACGAGTATAACAATATTGATATATTCATTGTCGACACATAAATCTAGACATGGAGAGATGCTGCGATAAAATTTTGTTGATTGGGTTTGACCGTCAAACCCAATTGTCAAAATTTTCAATTTTCAATCGTAAACTTTGACGGACGTAAGGCGCATCGCCCACACGAGCTGGAGTCGAGGCGGCGTCGAGGCACGGGCGCACAAGCGGCGCGCTGCTTCTACATTTCCTTCAGGTTCAAATGGCAGTGCGCCCACATACTAGAGTCGCGTCGCAGGCGACTTGGAGTCAAGGCGGCGTCGCGGCAGGGGTGCAGTGCGCGACCGCGCCGCGACTCCACCGCCATTTTGTTATTTTGTTTCGTGCGTAGACGTGTTTACACTGTAGTCTGTGAAGGAAGCATAACCGCCCGCGCCTCGACTCTAACAAAAACGCCACGCCTCGACTGTGCCGCGACGCCGCCGCGACCGCGTCCGACTTACCAGTGAGCGACGCGCCTAAGATGGACACGAGCGGCTTTTTCTTCTTTCTTCTTCTTTTCGTAGTCCCATACAACAGGTAGTTTTTTTTACTAAGTTCCATTTACCTTGAGCACACGGTTCCTCCAGTAGTTGGTTCCCTTGGGATTCTTGACGTAGTCGACGGAGAAGTACGCTACGACGAGCGGGTTGGAGAAGTCAGCCATGTTGTCCTTCTGACGTATACCGACCAGACCATGGCTGGAAGTTAACATTTTTTTAAATCAATTACTTGTTTTGTCCAAAAATAATAATATAAAACAAAAAAAGTACATGTTCATATAGTGCCTAGCTCCAAACTAAGCAAAGCTTACAAAGCTTACAAAGCTTTGCTTGGTGTTTGGCTTTGGCTATGGGTACCAGCTGATAGATTACTTATATACATAAAAACACCAAGACAACGGACAAACGTCCATGTGCTCATCACACAAATATATATGTTTTAGGTGGGGAGAGAACGCAAAACCTACAGGTTAGAATGCAGACGCACTACCAAGTCAGCTATCGGGAGAGTTATATAACACACCAGTAGACCACGCGTAAATATGTATTCTTGATGGTCGAAACGTCAAGATGGGAACCACACCTGTTTTTTTTTCCAGCTTTGCTAGAGTGGGAACTGTTGTGTGAAATTAAACGATGCAATCTTCTCAAACTTGTTTTATTACTTATTATGTATAGATTTAACATTTTACAAAAGATCCGTGGACGGCCATATTTTTCAGAGAAGAGGAAAGGGAAGCTTGCCATAGATATTTTATATTTAGAGATGGGATACAAACGATAAACTAATATACTAGGGATGTGCATTGTCTTTCAACACTCTCCCTCAATGCACATCTTCATACCTATTTCACTAACTAATTTTACAAATTGGTTTCTAGGCAAAGGCTTGGTTAACATATCCGCTAACTGAGATTTAGTATTAATGTATTCAATATTAATCAAGCCTTCCTCTACTTTCTGTTTTACAAAATTATACTTTATATCTATATGCTTAAGTCTACGTTGATCTGGATTTTTAATACATTTCATTGTGCTTTGGTTATCTTCATAGATCAATGTATTTTGAAATTTAATGTTCAAATCTGACAAAACTTTTACAATCCAACAAGCACATACAGCAGATTCACACAAAGAAATTAATTCTGCTTCTGTGGTACTAAGCGCCACAGTTGTTTGTTTTTGAGATTTCCATATAATTATGTTATTATACAATTTAAACAAATATCCACTTGTGGATTTCCTATCATGATCTCTAGCCCAATCCGCATCAGCATAACCTACTAGAGGTGTTAAAGTATTACAATAATTTTTAGAATACATGAGAGAATAATGAACCGTCTGTTTAACATATCTAAGTAATCGCTTTAAAGCTTTCCATAAATTTTCACTTGGTTTAGACTGAAATCTACTTAAATAACAGACTGCAGTAGCCAGGTCAGGCCTCGAGCCTACTGCTGCGTACATCAATGACCCTATCAAAGATCTACATTGAAACTCATAACTCATATCAATCTCAGAGTTTTCATCATATTTATAATTCACATCCATTGGTGTATCGTTACCTTTACAATTTTCCATTTGATATTTCTTAAGAATACTCACTAAATATTTAAACTGATTTATTTGAATACATTCTGACTCTACTTTGATCGAAATTCCTAAATAGTTTAAGTCATTGCAACCCATGTCTTTCATTCTAAATTTAGAGGCAAGAAAATCTTTTGTTTTATTAATTTTAGTACTATCATTTCCCATAATTAATAAATCATCAACATACAGAGTTATATATATATCATCCATACTATACAAGCAGTAATCATTTTCTGATCTTTTAAATCCATATCCTGTAATGACTTCATTAAACTTTTCATACCAATATTTTGGTGATTTCTTTAGTCCATATAACGACTTAGTCAATTTTAACACATATCCTTCTGGTATTTTCAATCCTTCTGGTGGTTTTAGGTATACATTTTCATTTATATTTCCATATAGAAATGCTCCTTTGACATCCATCTGGTGAATTTCATATTTTCTACAAGCTGCTACTGACAATAAAATTCTCAATGTTTGTAACTTCAAAACAGGTGAATAGATTTCTCCAACTTCTTCTTTTTGCTGAAAACCACGTACAACGAGTCTCGCTTTATGTATTTCATTTTCTCCAATATTTTTCTTAGTAAAAACCCATTTTGTATCTAATAACTTCTCTTTCTCTGGTTTAGGAACAATGTTCCAAGTTTTACTTTCTTCTAATACTTTATATTCTTCTTTAATCGCATTTTTCCAATCTTGTTTATCATATCTTTCCTCAATATCTTGAAAATTCAATGGTACATCTTCGTTATTCATTGAAAGTAATGCATATAATGCTTCGTCATCCTCTCTATCAAAATCTGTAACATAATCTTTATATCTTATTGGTATTTGTCGTTTCCTTTTAACTCTCCCTTCTTGTAACTCTTGTGCTGGTCTCTCAATCGAATCTTCAGTGTCTCTTTCTTCAGGAATCTCCTCTTGTTGCATTTCTGTATTTTGATTTTTCTCTTCATAACTTTTTGTTTCTTCTTTCTCTTTCAAGATATTCTCTTCTGTAAAATCTATACTTCTTCCCATTGGTAAGTGTACTGTTTTATTTTCCTTCAAATTTTCATCAAATACCACATTTCTTGCATTCACTACTCTATTTTCTTCCATATCATAAAGTTTATATCCTGAAGTAGTATACCCAATCATTATCATCTTCTTTCCTGTATTATCTAGTTTTCTTCTGAGTTGTCTTGGTACATAATTATAAGCAGCACATCCAAATACCCTCATATTTGACACATCTGGTTTTTTACCAGTCCACATTTCTTTGGCAGTGACATCTCTCCCTGCTGATGGGCTCCTGTTTGTAACATATGCAGAATATAATACTGCATCTCCCCAAAATGTCCTGTCTAATCCAGATTCCAGTAAAATTGTCCTTGTCTTCTCTACTAATGTTCTATTCATTCGTTCTGCGACTCCATTCATCTCCGGGTTGTAGGGCACTGTATAGACCATCCTTATTCCTTCTTGTTGACAAAATTTGTTGAACTCATTTGATATATATTCACCACCATTATCTGAGTGTAAAGTCAGTAAATTTGCATTGAAATGTCTTGTAGCATAGTAATAATATTCCTTAAATTTATTAAATACTTCTGATTTTTCTTTTATTAGATATACCATGACAAAATGTGTGAAATCATCGATAAAAGTTACAAAATATTTATTGCCGTCTCTGTCTGTTGGTGATATTACTCCACAAACATCGGAATGTACAATTTCTAAAGGTTTTTTAGCTCTATATCCAGTTTTATTAAAAGGCTGCCTCGTCATTTTACCTAAAAGACATGGTTTGCAAAGTGTATGTTCAATTGTGTTACATTTCAAGTCACCTAATCCGTGTACAAGATTCTTTTGTGCCAAAATATTTATATTTTGTATTCCTAAATGGCCAAAACGCCTATGCCATAAATTAAGTTTATTGTCGGCAAGAGAATAGTTACAATTTGACTGATTGAGTGCCATTATAATGGTATACAAGCTTCCTTCTGCATTTCCTATTATAGTCATATAATTTTTGTTATAAACTCTAACTTTACCTTTGTGAAAAGAGACTTCTAAACCACTAGCTTCCATTTTGGACACAGATAATAAATTCTTACGGAGCTCTGGTACATAATAAACATTTTTAATAGTGGTGGAGATCTCTCTTTTCCCAACAAAACATATTGCTTGTATATTACCTATACCTACAGCTTGCATTACAACATCATTTCTAGCAGCTGCAATATTTTTAGGCACTTTAAGTTGTATATAGTCTGAAAAGTAATCTTTGCTGTTCACTAAATGATCGGAGCACCCTGAATCTACACACCATATTATTTTCATTTTGTCATTATTATAAAATGCACTACTTTCACCATATGTATCATTATCACTTACTTCACATTCTGCGTTGAAAGCCTGCTGATTTTTCCAATTGTTGTAACCTCGTCCTCGACCTGGGTTGTAATTTTGATCCCGTCCAGCATTGAAATTTTCACCACGTCCGGTATTATATTGTTGTCCACGTCCTCTATTAAATGACTGTCCTCTATTCGAATTAAAATATCCTCTTGTTGGAGTAAAATTAGGGTGGCCCTGATTTTGGCTCCGCCCCTGTGCCTGAGTACGGCACTGATACTTCTTATGGCCAGCTTTTCCGCAGTTATAACATAAAAATGTGTTGGAATACGTTTCATTCGTTACCTTATTATGCTTCTTCCGTTTTTCTTCTTCTCCAAGTAATCTGTTTTTAACAAAATCCAACTTCAAATCGGTGATGGTTTCCAATGCGGTTATTATCCCTTCGTATGAATCTGGCATGGATAGTAGGAGGTAATTCACTTTTTCCTCTTCGCATAAAGGGTTGTCGGCTTCTTGAAGCTCGGCAAACATTTCTTCCATTATCACAAAATGTTGAGACAAAGAGTCTTTCTCGCAATATCTAGCCTCGGCTAATTTTCTTCGTATAAATAATTTACTCCGTGTTCCTCGCTTTTGGAAGTTGTTTTTAAGATTTTCGTACATTAGATATGCGGTATTTTTCTGCTTGATGTACTCAATATGGCTGTCAGCCACGCCGGCAATTAATATAGCTTGCGCTTTTGCTTCATTTTTCGAATTATCAGCGACGCTGCTGTAAGTTGAATCTTCGATGGCAGCTAATACTCCATTTTCTCGCATAAGACTTTTTATTCTGAAGGCCCATGTACTAAAACCCACGCCGGCAAATGGCGCCACAGGAAACCGCAGCTCCTTCGACGCAAGCATGCTTTTTCAATTTCTCCGATCGACTTCTTCAAATTATTTCTTTCACACAACCACGCTCTGCTACCACTGTTGTGTGAAATTAAACGATGCAATCTTCTCAAACTTGTTTTATTACTTATTATGTATAGATTTAACATTTTACAAAAGATCCGTGGACGGCCATATTTTTCAGAGAAGAGGAAAGGGAAGCTTGCCATAGATATTTTATATTTAGAGATGGGATACAAACGATAAACTAATATACTAGGGATGTGCATTGTCTTTCAACAGGAACCACACTTAACTTACAATAGAAACGACCCTACGTGATGCTATCGGAATGCTATTAAGTGCTTGGCGACCGATTTTCAATATGATTGGTTGCTAATCAGCCTCATAATTCCTAATGTATTTTTCATTCACTTATTACCTTAAGTTTTCTTATTTACCAGACTGCGCAAGAGGAGGGTTGTGTTTTTCGAGTCTATGTCTGTATGAATATATGTTTCTTATTACCTACAGCCTAAACGGCTGGACCGATTTTGATGAGCGAGGTGGGGTTAGATTCGTCTTTAGTCTTTACTTCCCGAGTGTAACTACATTTTTGTTGTAATAATAATAATACAACTCTCACAAAAATTTAAAAAATACACTTTACATAACTTTCAACTGACGCTTTCGTATCAAATAAGTGATTTTGAAAGAATTATTTATTCCAAAGCCATGCTATTCAAATACATTTTACATCGGCTTTGCGTATTCTGTCTAAAAACGTACTCTTAACATCAATCAATCAAAGAAAAACACTCTTAAGCAGTCGGTTTTTTTTTTCATCCAATAAATCTGGATGTAAAACGAATTTCGTAATAAACCGTTTTAATGATAATCCTACAGTAACATCAACATTCCTATAACAGCTGCGCATAGTCGTGAAAGTACAAAACAGTAACAAAACAACACGTGTTCTTGCACATTGCAAAAAAAAAATCGCTGTAAAAATGTAAAATACTCTAATGGCAGACATATTTGCGCATCAAATTAACAGTTAGCGTCTACAGCCTTTACGAAGCATCCAGAATGGAAAGGTCAACGCACCGCCTCAAGGCAAAGGCCACTGTTCTAACACGTATATCCAAACTGTCACTGAATCTATGACGAATCCTGTACAAACTATCACTCAATCTGTGACAAAACTATCATTATCAGAGAGGAATGAGTTTGCACAGCGATATGACGCGATTTGATCCGCTTAGATCGATTATTATTATTAGTTGGTGCCAAGAATTTTTATTTTATGGTTTCAAGATCTAAAAGAAATAATAAAAAGAAGAGGATATTTTATTTACAACAATTTCTTGGATGGAAATCATGGAAATAACGTCAGCTGATGCTCTGAAGGATGTAACGATCTTTCCTCCGATCTACAGCCACCTGACGATTTTATTTAATTATAATAATAGCATATAAACCACAGATATAAACTGTCATTTGCCATATTTTCACATTAACCATTTAGCCGGCACGGAGCCATAATGCATGTAAGAGTTAACTCTTTCAAGCGTTATCACTTTAAACACCAAGTGAAATTATGTTAATTTAAATGAAATTTGCACGAGTTTTAATTTTTTTACGGGTTCAGGAGGCTGCTGCTGCTCAACCCACCCTAGGAGCCGCAGCTGACGTTTACGAAAAATCATAAAACAACCCTCTTAATTATTATCACAGAAAAATTATAATAATACTATGCATCATACACGTTATTGTCGAAATTGGTCATGAAAAACTGTTACCAACTTGCGGATCATAACTAAAACTCGAAAAGTATTTTACCGAAAGGTTTTAGTGCTTAGTGGGTTTAGTGAAAGAGATGCTTGCCGGGGACCGACATAAATGGATGGCATCGGGGAAGGCCTTTGCCCAGCAGTGGGACAGTACAGGTTAAATAAAAAAAAAACGAAATAAATTGTAGATAGGTATTCTTCAAAATTCCCATAGATAACCCTTCGTTTTTATGTATCAGTTAATGATAACGGGCCAGTTGTTGTGGAATGTCTCAATATTCCAAGTAGGTAGGTAACTAGTACATATTATCGCAGAGTGAATAATGTCAGTCGATAACCGAAAGGCTATTAAAAAACCTCGCGTTGAGACTTTGTTGTTTTATGTGAACATAAAATTTATCTAGCAAAATTAAGTAATATTTAATGTTACCACTACATCCTATGTTCCAACTTTCATAGTTACGATGATTAGTATGAAGACTAAGAAAAATCCTATCAAATATTTTCAACCCTAATATCACACTTGTAGTTCAATAAAAATCTTGCGTACAACAGGCCATTATAAAGTTAATCTTCCGTTTGGAGTATCTACTCATCATCATCAACAGCCATAAGAAGTCCACTACTGGACCTACTACCTACCTACCTAGAGTATACCTATTACTACTATCTAATCCATGGGTGTAATTCGAAATTCTAAGTCGAAAGTTAAAAAAAAAAACGATTTTTCGGGTGGCCGTGACTAAAACCTTCTTTTGAGAATTGGATCGGAACAACATATTACAGGTGTATCATTGTAGTTGGACATTTCTCTCCCACTCTCTGTACTATGCAACGCGGCAGAAGCGTAAAGGATAACGAAGCGATATTTTTTTGTGGCGAGCACCATTATCGTTTCCTTTCGGTGATAACGTAATAGATTAAAAAATATAACTTCAATAGTTGCGATGGCATTATGTCACTTAGAAATATATTTTTATTCACCGAAAATAACGAGTCCTCCTCGACTAATCCATCCCCACGCAAGATGGCGTTACAAATTTAAGTTGTTTACGCGCAAACTGTCGAGGGTCTGTGTGGCCGAGAATGGATATCCTCAATATCATACCATCGCTTACTATGTCGATTTAGAAGATATCTATTCATCTAACCCAAAATAGACAAGGTACGAGTAGCAAGGTCGTCCGTGACGAACTCGTAGAGTCCGGATTAGTTCCCCCGAAACCGCTCCAAAGCGGCCAAAATGGAACACCGTGGAGTTTGAGTGGGCTCGAGTTACACATAACCGCACTGTCTCCCCCTGGTAGTGCGGTATGCGAGGCATTTCTCCTCGTAAAAAGGGTACAGTACCCGTATTCACAATCAATAAACTATATCTCCATCTGTCATTCTTATGGAAATGGCAGAGATGGAGATATATGTAGTTTCCAACCTGATTCCAAAACCGACATCTTGTGAAATATCCCTACAGGGTGGACCAAAGTCGTTATGCACAGAGTTTGGACACACACTTCAATGATAAATGATAGATGCTAATGTGCAGATTTTTGCTTGTCCTGTAGTGGAATGGAGTTGGAATAAAGATATATACTATTTATTTCACTATACAGGCGAACCACGCATCCACAATCGCATGCATCTGTTGTAAAACTGATTTTTCCCCGCTTACGATGTGGAGCACAGAAACGTACCGATAAATACGTAGTGTTTACAGCAACAGTCAAAAACAAAATGAATTTGTTTCAGAAACAAACCCATTTTCTTGTGAAACTCGTAGACGTTGTTTATGAAACAGTACTAAAAGCTAGAACAATATTAGTATGAGAACACTCATTGCACTAGTCTGAAAAACTATATCTAACCATGTAATAGTATATCTAAGAATACTCACTAGTTCTCCTTGACGAAAGCCTTCAGCGAGTACTTGGCGACGTCTCCATTGTACACGACAGACGAGTCTTCGAACTTGTTGGCCAGCTTCTTAGGACGGTACAGCACCACATTATCCCTGCAAACAAAAAACTATATTACAGTACAAGCACCATAGGAAATAAGTAAAAAAAATATAAAAAGTATTAATTTATAAAAGGCCAGATATTTATAATAAAAAAAAAAGTATTTATTTATAAAGGGTGAAAAGAGAGAGTGATGCTGATTTAAAAAAAAAAAAAAAAACACCGTAAATTGTGTAACGAGGAAATGTTTACAATATGGTAAAACAACCCTATCGATAAAATCGATCTAAGTTAGCCTATCAACCTACGAAATAATACATAAGTCATTTAGCATCAGAAGTACTAACGTGTGAAACGCGGCAAAAAATATTACAACACCCGTTTTAATAAAAAAAAACGGAAGCTATTCATAAATTAGAGTCACAAGAATTTCATAATCTTTGGAGCTCTCCCCTTTTTTATGTAGAAATGTATACAATGGCATTTGTTTGTATGATATATCGACTGGCATCGTAGCTCAGTTCGTAGTATGTCTGCCTACTAAGCTGTAGGCTGTTGGTTCGATCCCCACCCAGGACAAACATTTGTGTGATGAGCATGGATGTTTGTTCTGTGTCTGGGTGTTTCTATACGTTGTTTAGGGCGTTGTGTGAAATTGTCTTCCAATATTTATTTACATAATTATGTAAGAATATTTATTTTATAAGTATTTTTTTCTTTGGAACTAACGATGACGGCTGGATGACCGAAAAGTTTTCGAGAGGAGACAAATCTAGGTACTGAATCAATACTTTGATTTTTAAAACAATATAACTGAAAAAATATATGTCATCCAAATAAATGAAATTGTGTATTATCAAATCGCTTATTTCAGATTTTCAAACTATAATTATTAGAAATTCAAGTGGAGGCCTACTCAAGATGAATCTCAAGAATCTCAAGATGTCCATAATACTAGATGTATTGGCGCGTTGGATATCGATGACCAACCGTTGCACCAAGTACGGACTAGCTTGGTGATATAGAGATAAAAACGATTTAAATAAAGATTAATATTCAGGGTTGATAGCTTCAGCACAAAGAAACTAATAATTATGCTTTCTTAGTTAAACTTATTAATGTGATCTTCGCTTGTGACTCATTTAAAATAACCAATTGATAAAAACATCTGTATAAAGTTTGAACAGCGGCGGATGGTGACATTGAAGGGTCAAAGATGATAACTATTATGTAACAATTATTAGTTAAACATCTGTTACAAAAGAATAGGTTTTAAAATGTGAAACGCTGTTTATAAAAAAATAAAAAGCACATTTGAAAAGAAATTCTCGAACAATAGCTAATTTATGCAGTGCTGAGAAATGCATATGGGTAAAATTGGCGACATCCGTGAAAATGTTGCATACAGTTTATCTGTTTTCTTTCGCCAGACGTATGATCGAATTCATAATATGTCAAAACATATATCCAAGCTGTTGTTAAATATTGAATTCGGAAATCTCTATATATGTATGTATATAAAAATCAATTGCTGTTCGTTTGTCTCGCTAAAACTCGAGAACGGCTGGGTCGATTTATCTGATTTTGGTTTCGAAATGTTTGTCGTAGTCCAGGGAAGGTTTAAACGTTGAGCAAATATCGGGTCCAATCATTGATAGGTGATACGAAGTACGCCGGGTCAGCTAGTTATTTAATAAATATTACAAAACTATTTATTTTTATGAATGTATGTAACGCCGTTTGAACTACTTTAACTAAGAAATTCATAATTTATTCTTAGAAACATTGTTTCCCGTAGCTATATAGACATAGATAGAAGACAGCACTCAAGAGAAAGGTTTATTGGTTTACACGGGCCCTGCTTCAAGAGACTAGAAGATTTGACAAAACGATAGCAGGATAAAACAATAGATGCCACAGGTCCATACAAAAATACTAATAAGAAATTATGAATTGTATATTGTAAAAATTGTGAAGACTGTATTCTGTTTCGTGTACCAATAAACTAAATAAATAAATAAATAGGCTTTTATATATTTCACTTCCGTACTGCTGAGAGTGGAAAGCTTTTAATGAAATATAACTATTGATATATAATTAAAATCCAAAGAAAAATCCTGTTTGTATAAACTGTACTGTACACTGCTGGACATGAGCCATTTCTTCTCATTGTGAGAAGGGCAAGGCTATAGTCTACCTCTCTGTCCAAGTGCGGGTTGGCTGATTTCACACGTCTTCAAAAACGAGAACTCAGCCATATAGGTTTCCTCACGATGTTTTCCTTCACCGTTTGAAGCTGGCGACAATCAACAATACGAAACATAACTTCGAAAAGACAAAGATGCATGCCGCGGAATTCGAACCCAAGACCTGGGGATCGCAAGTCAGACGGTCCTGCCGGAAACTTTAATTTATAGTTCATATCGCGTTACGCGTAAAAAGAACGCTGGTGGATTAAACGCGATCAAACCAGCGTTCTTTTTCGTGACGGGAAGTATACTCATAGGCTTTTATAAATTTCACATCCATAATACTAAGATTGAGCACCTGTGGAAAGCTAATCGACCAAATAAATTTTACAAAAGACATACGAAATCATGCCTATTCTCCCTCCCTTACAACAGAAGACAGAGCGGAAGAGACAGCATAGAAGATCACGATATGAGATTTGAGATATTTGTATACTGCTATTAGAATTTAAAGTAGCAAAAGAGAGAACGCTCTGTCCCTTTCCACGAAACGAATGTTGCTTAGAATTAATTGATGTGCCCAGACATAACGTCACAAGTATAGTGCTATTAGTGCGCTTTCCGTCTCTCTCGATTTATATACGTAGACTTTTGAAAAAAAAAACAGGTAACTTTTCTTTTCCAAAGTTCATAAGCATGCATATCTTTGCATTAACGAACGCATGTAGTAGGTGCAAAGGTAACATGTTGAAAAAACAATGTAAAACAGTGTGAAAATGCGGAAAATTGCACAAATCGATAATGTAACATCCAGGCTGCATAACAAGGCTTAGCCGAGGTCCTTCACGCTCGATTTCACAATATCAACACACGTACCAACTACAATTTAAACTGTGATGAAATAATTAGACACAGATTTCTACTGGTTACTTACTTTGTAACTGTATTTGCATGACAATCAAATTATTTCGAGGGATTTTATAGTGAAATGAAATATTAACCTACACCCTGCATACACTACATAGGTACACCTAAACATTTCTTCTATTTTACTTTTTATAAGATTACAGAGTAAATCAGAACTCTTATTACTAATTAACCGGCTTCAAAAAAAGAAGTTTTTATTCGACTGTATTATTTTGTACGTTGCACAATATTTTCGCGCGTCGTAAACTGATTTCAATGATTCTTTATGATAATATAAAATAACTTTAGCGATAAGGCCGCCAGTTGTTACACTATTAAATATCTTATCTTGATTGTAAGTTTCTAAGGTGTGTACAATAAAGAGTTTATCTATCTATCTAACTTTATTTGAAAATTAGATCTGGAAAGTAATATCACCATCGATAAACAAACATTTCATTTCGATTCAATCCAAATTAAAAAATAAATTGAGTAAATTTTCTTTTCATTTATATTTTTTTAATTAAATGATGTGATGTAATGTTGCTTTCTAGATTTAATAAGTGACGAATGTTACGAAAGTTTAATCATTCATTTTATTTTTAAAACATTGGTATGCGCGAGCGAAACGGTGTATTTACGAACTATATAGACTTTAACTACATTTGTGTTAATTCCGAGTCTGTTTTGTTTAATCCAATATACTTTGCGTTTTCACATGATAAAAACTGGAATAATAAATTGATAAAAACGGTTTAGAAGTTTATTACCAGTAGGTAATAGTATGGTTGTATAGTAGGCTATAAACTTGAATAAACACCACATCATTATTTAGGTAGGCAATTGGTTGCTACCGTTACTGTTCCAACAAATTAACTACACATCAAATGTCGATATTGCTGTTAACGATTTTTTTAATCAGCCCTGTTTGTACAAACTGTCCCACTGCTGGGCGCGGGTCATCTTCTCATTGTGAGAAGGGTAAGGCCATAGTCTATTGATTTTTTACGTTTCACTGATTAATTTTAAATTAATATTTCTTTTAATGAATTTTAAATAGGATTGGCCACACAGTTCCGTATTTTGGTGTTAAATTAATTGTATTTGTAATCGTATCTACATTTCATCATTCCTATATTTTGATTATACTACAAATTGAATAATGGATTTACCAGTGGAATTGTTGAATATGTTTTATATCTAATTATTTCTATACACAATGGCATTTTCCTCCATAAAAATATGGTATAAGTTGTTTATCACACAAACTAGTCATGCAAGTTTTAATTTTAATAGGCATTAGATATAGATATGAATGTACTTCTATAGAGACCTTGTATCAACATATAGTATACTATATGTTGATACAAAGTCTGTCCCAGTTGTATCACATTAAATATGACAATAGTCATATTTAATGTGATACAACTGGGCCTGACAGATGTGGTCCTGTTAGCTTAAAGGTACTAACAGATAGTTTTGATAGAAGAATATAATATAAAAAAAAAACTGCTGAACAGATTCTGTTGAAACTTAGCTAAGAACACTCTCAAACACTAAGAAATGACGACAATTATTTTAAGTATATTTTATGATATGGTTCCCTTTCTTATACAAAATTATTAATAATTTTTAGTTTTTAAAGTTATATTAAATCTGTTTTTGTATGTTGTCTTATCTTCTTATATTGTCTTCTTGAACAGAAAAAAAGATGATAAAATTAGTCAACATGCATGCATTCTGCTGTTTACCCTCAATTTTCTGGATTTGAAAAATCCTGCTCTTTGATATATTGGAATATAATTCTGACCCAATAATACAAAAGTAGGGCCACATTCAGAGGATGTACTCCAAGTATAATGGAATGAACTTCTCCAAGCTCTGGATAGTAGAACTTGAAGAAAAGAGTGAAGCTGCATTCTTTGATGGAGTGCATCCACTGAATGTGGCCCTGCAGTGGTTAAGATGAAAATTATAAGTTTTTACCATACATACATACAAACAATCATGCTAGTTTTCCCTTATGGGGTAGTCAGAGCATCACAGACCACATTTAACCATGTTTAGCCACTCCATTCCATTTTTTATTGCTGTTTTCTTTTGTAAGCTACCCTTTAAAATATGTCCATTAAGTAAAAATAGTGATAGATTTATTCATTAAGTGTTCTATTTCATGAAAGAGTGTGGATAAGTGAAATAAAGAGGTTAAATATTACAATCACATATAGAAGAGCTTGAAATCAAAAAGATTTAAGTATTATAAGTGTTACTAAGGCTGGCAAATCAGCCAATACAAACAAATACTTACTTGTACTTAACCTTGTCCAAAACTTCTTTAGCTGAAGAGTGTGCAAAGACAGCTTCCTCACGCAGGTTGTCAGCTGCCTTCAGGAACTCGCCCTTCAGGTCAGTCTCCTTCTCGAAGAAACCAATGACATACACCGAATCGTCCTTGGCTAAGAGTGCTTCATATTCGGCAACTGTGCGCAGCTCCTTGGATGACGGTCCCACCTTGGAACGCATGAACTTCACAATGCCATCTGAGAATACATATTTTATTGATTAATACATGCAAACCTTTGACCGACAAGGTATTGAGGTTTTTTTTTGTGATGTTATCAGTATTATTTATTTTAAAAATATTGTAGTTAGAAATAATGTTTAGCTAATAATTCATCCATATATTTGAAGACATTCATAACAACAATTATAGGTATATCTAACACTCAACTCAATCAATGTGTGAATATGATAAAAAATTCTAAAATTTTGCACAATGACAATTCATTCAAAGTTTGTACTAGCTAAGTATTTACATTAAAAATAAATATTTTTTAATTTTAAGATTAATGGACAAATAACAAATCTTAACTATTAAGTCAGACATAAAAGAACTATTTCAGAGCTTATTCTCAAATGGTCAGATTTAGAGACTTACCCTCTTATTAGTTATTCAAATAAATTGATGACATGGCGTTTACTTACTTCCCTCCCTTGGTCCATTATAATCTTGAGAGACTTCTCCCTTTTTGAAGATCTTCAATGTAGGGTAACCGCTGACTGAAAACTTTTCGCAAGTGCTCTTGCCGCCTTCAGTACAGTCCACCTTGGCGAGGATTACAGGATTTTCGTCCTTCTTCAGTATACCGGCCGCCACGGCGTATTCTGGTTTCAGTCTTTTACAATGACCGCACCTACAAAATTTACGGTGTACAACGTTAGTAAGGTCATTAGCTACGCGCGAATGAAAGCTTACTATGGAAAAGTGTGAATGACTTACCATGGTGCGTAAAACATGACTAGAGCGGTGTCATAGGAAGCTATTGAACTTTCCCAGTCTGCATCAGTGAGGTCCACCACATCTTCCTCTGCGGCTCTACACAAGTAAATTACACCTAGAAGTAATACGAGTTTTAGTGATCCTAACATTTTTATTTTTGCCTTTCTCCGTAGCCGTGCGCAATTCTTCGCCGCCGAACTCCAGCTGAAAGCGTAGAGAGAACAAAAACCGGAAAACTAAACACGTATGATGATGCCGGATTTGACAGATGCCGGCACAGCGTTGTCTGTTTCTGATTGGTGGATAATGGCTGCGTTCAGAAATTTGCTCGTAACTATTTCTTCAGAAAATGAAATATGTATATTGTAAAATATATGTACTCCACAGTAATTACAGTGTTATAACTTGACGATCTTCTTAATTTTTATCAATATTTATATTTGCGTTCATAAAAGTACAGTAGTGTAGTTATTTTCTCCCTCTACGGCTAGATATGAAGGCAAAAATAAAATAGCATGCAATGCAAAATGAACGCTATTATCCAGTCAGTTAGAGATATTTTTAAGCTACAGAAGTTTGAAAGTGACATTTTTGGTTGACAGTTATAGACCAGTGCTACCAGCATGTTTTTGAAATTCATACTAATACATGATTTTTAAAATAAATAATTAATTTTGAAATGAGAGTTAAGAAATAATAATTTGAATATTGCTGATAGATGGCACCGAAACTCACCTTTGATAAAGTGACCGTAGTTCGACCATCGTCCATCTTGTTGGTATATATCCACATTTTGAAGATATAAAATGACTAAATGAACTCATAAAAAGTTCTTCGTTTGTAAAACTACATAACTACGATATATTTTTAACATGATTAATGTTAAAAATATGTCGTTATGTCTAACAACCATGTTAGTTTCCGTAGTAAAAAAAACCGGACAAGTGCGAGTCAGACTCACCCACCGAGGGTTCCGTACAAACTAGTAGATAAGAGGGGGAAATCATATATTTTTTAAATTTTCCTTCATCATCATCATCATCATCTCAGCCATAAGAAGTCCACTGTTGGACATAGGCCTCCCCCATGGATTTCCAAAAAGACCGATTGGAAGCGGAGTGGCAGTGGGCAGGGCACATAGCACGTAGAACTGATGGCCGATGGGGCCGAAAGGAATTTTCCTTCATAAACCGGTAAATATACATCGAAAAAATATTTAAAAACCTGTTTTAGCTTATGCTACTGAAGTTCTTTCATATGATACCCCACATGATACGGTTAATTCACTTTAAAATTTGGACTTTCAATCCTTGCATAAAGACACTATTTTTTTTTGATTAAATTAAAAATGTCCAGTTTTCGGATTTTTTCCTATATGTGCACTCTAACACAATGCTTCTTGCTAAATTTCATTGTTCTAGGTCAACGGGAAGTACCCCATAGGTTTTGATTCCCTTGTGAGTGTCGAAATGTGCGTTTTTCACGATATATTCGGCTGTAACTTTTTTTACGAAACTGAGAAATTTTATTTTTCTTTCTGCAGCAAGATGCTATAGATCTGCGTATATGGTTTTAATTTCAACTCGATACCTTCACGCGTTCCCGAGATAAAGGTCTTGACACCCGACGGACGGACAGACGGACAGACGGAAAACAAAGTGATCCTATAAGGGTTCCGTTTTTTCCTATTGAGGTACGGAACCCTAAAAATAATATTTTAGCTCGAATTAATGTGTTTCTGACAGGCATATGGCTTCAGTTCCACAACGTATAAAGGTATAATCATTAATAAATATTGCGTGAGAAAACGAGCGCATATATTTTTTAGATAATTTAAATTAGGTTGAACAGATCGACGGCGACAGCGTTGGTTTGTTCAGATACTCATACTCGTATTTTTTTAATATAGCTATTTATCACTTTCAGCAAAAAACTATTTAATTGGTTTAACAACCAAGCTATGTTTTGACTATTTATAAGGAGTCATGTGACTATCTATTATCTTTTACACGAAAAAAGTTCACGAATGGGTAAAAAATATTAAATTAAAATATTGTGATTGCGACAAATAATGATTTATCCGGATTTTTTAGGTCTTGCTAATAACGTTAGTATTAGCTATTGTTTTTGTTATCATGATGAGAGCGATCCTAAAGGCACCACTAAAGCAATTAATATTCTTATATTCAAAACAGAACGAAAATTTAGTCATTTTAAGAATGTTAATTTATCTAGTGGTGCCTTCAGAATTGACACAATTGTTTACTTAACATTAATGTGGTAAACTCTGAAAGCGCCACTTAACTAATTAGCATACTTAAACCCACTAAATTCAAAAAAGAGGAACAAAATTGTATGGAAATTTCGTTCGTTTTTTGAATTTAGTTATTTGAAATATTTTAATTAGTTTATTGGTGCCTTCAGAATTGTTCTTATATTATATTATTAAGTCGATAGCCCCTTAACGTCTACTCTATGCTCATGATTACGAATGGGAACTTGACAAGAGGCAGCTAGATTATTACAAGAAATATGTTTGACTGGGAACACTAGGATGATTTCTTTTATTTATAGTTTTTATTATCAAGGACAGCAGATGGACTCAGATGAATTTAAAGTTACCCATACCCACATAGACCGAAGCACACTTAAATATTTTGTTGCTAATATTAATACAATTAATTACATATTTACAAATTGTTAGTTAATTATACTATTATTAAATTGAATTTAATTAAAAAAACTGACATTTCAATAGTAATAATACGTTTAGTAGAATATCTTTAAGTCAGGTAACATTTGTAGTTGAGTTACTTTTTTGTCAGTTGGCTTTGCTGTCAAACGAAAAATGGCAGCGACGAGTGTTGTCGTTTTGGATAGAGGCAACAATACAACTTGTACCGTAAATGTTTTCGGTAAGTGCAGTTTTGGCATTGAAAAAATATGGTTTTATTAAATTCTTAACAAATTATACGGCTTTCACATAATATCAGAAATTATAGGACTGCCGCCTAACCTTCCGTCTTATTTATTTTTGAAGACCGACGCGCGTAACATAAAAGTACTGAAGTGTTTAGTAAATAAAGTATTTTTGTGAGGGCTTTAAAAATATTATAATATCGAGTGTTGGAATTGTCCATGTGTGAATGTTAAAATGCGGATGTTGAAGTGTTAGGTTCGTGGTTAGACGAGAGGCTGCGAGTTTTTTTTTCTGAATGAATAGAATAAGTTGTCTGCGGCTGCTATGACCTTGGCTGTTGGATTGTAGGAAGTAAATTGTAGATACTTGCTTTTAAATTGTAGGTTGGTATTTGATGTACCTACTCACAAAAAGTTATAAGTCATACTCACTCAATATTAATTACTTCCAATGTGTTTGAAAAAGGCTGTTCTGTTAGTTAGCAACAACACATAATTTTGTACTATGTATAGTATTAAAAAAAAATGTTTTAAAGAACATTTAAATTGAATGCAACTGAATTTTAATTCCATGTTTTACCAAATTTTTGACAGTAATATTGTAAATGAAGTTGGTTAAAAACAGGAATTTAGGATATTTTAAAAAGTAAGCATTATAAAATAGCATTAGCATTTAATTCAGAAAAAAAAAAACAATTTATGCTGCTATATACTGCACCCTGCATTTCATCAACTATGCTGCAGCAAGATAGAAAGTAACCTAAATGTTATACCTACCTCCATACCTAATTTCATGGAAATCGATCTAGCTGTTTTTGAGTTATAAATGATGTAATTAACTTAACTGTTTCATATAATATATAATGTATGTATACACATTTACATACATTATATTAAAAAAGTAAGTAAGTAAGTTCGTATAGACTGAGTGGCCAGTCCTATTGTCAGAGTTATTAAGCTGCCGAAAGGCCTCTGACTTGGCTTGATATATACTTACATTATATTGATGTCATAATATAAAGAATAATTTTAGATTGTTGCAAACATTGCAATCACAATATAGTTATATACTTAGGTTGGCTACAATGACTTGTAACATGTGTTATTAATAAAATGATTATGATTATTATGATTATGACAAAATAATGTTTGAAATTTGAATTTATCACTATACTTGTGACATTACACTTTAATGAGGTATGTAAAGTTAATTTTAACTAAAGTACCTAATCTAAGTTTTTAATTGAAATTTTGAACTATTTTAAGGAACAAATTTTTGTGATTAATGTACTTTTTATATTTTCAATAATTTATTTTGTGTGGAGCGGTGTGTGATGTTTATAAGTTGTCCTCATACTTTTGACTAACCTTCCCATTTAGCTTATAAAATAACAAGACCTCTTTTATATGGGTATACAGTGTTGTTTTTTATTTATCATAGAATGTGATGTTAAAAGTGGTCTAAGTATTTTTTTTTGGGATCTATCGTATCTGAAATGAAAGGGTATGAATTAAAAGGGAAGATTAGTCAAAAGGCTTATGCTTATATTAGGCTAACTTTTACAAGTCGCAGTGCTCCCCACAACAAACTTAAAAAAAAGTATTGTCTTAAAGTAGTTCATAGTTTTGAATAAAACTATCAAATAAATACTTACATAAGAAATTACTTTACATACCCACACCATTGCATTACTTTTTTTTTTTTACTTTAGTAATTCTCTATTTACCTTCACGAAATCTTGTAATGACATAGTTCTGTCTTCTTTTGGTATCATTCAAATGTATGAATGTCATATAGATAATTTTTTTTTGGAACACATTTGTCATAATACTCATAATTACATGTTATTGTAAATTTATCTTTGGTCATAATTTTGTAGTTGAATTGATCCCATTTTATGGACTTAAGTATACCAGACTAAGTTTTGTAATGTTTGAACAAGTATTTGTTTTTTGCAAGTGTTAGAATTTTTATAAAAAAAAATAGCCTATGACACTTAGTCTTGGGAAGTATGTACAGACAAAACTAACTTCTTTTTGTAGTAAATAGATATTTGACCACCGACTCACCTGATGGTAAGAGACTGTAGCTTAGGAGGGAACAAGTAAATCTAGAAAATATCTATTTACTTTAGCCATGAAAATTCCAAAATTATAGCTCTTAGGGAACAGAGAAGACGGCACAAAAAAAAATTAAAAATTGGTCAAGCCATTTACACTACATATAATATATATACACACCCAAAAAACAACACTCACACATTATAATTATATAATGTGGACCTAAGTGCACTTTTTGTATAGTAAATTATTTCAAATTCAAATTATTTTTATTGTCACCTGTGTTAAATTAAAGGTCTTTTAAGGTTTTATTGTGTATTATAGTTTTTTTTTTTTAATAGCACTTGGATAGATTAGTTCAGCCATTTTTTAAAACAATACTTTGTTAAAAAACACACGGCATCAAAGAAACAAGCGGTAATAAGTACTTATGGCTAGGGTTTTAATTGGCGGCCTTATCGCTAACGGCGATCTCTTCTAGACAACCATGAACAGTGTGTTCATGATAGTCTGGAAGTTAAATTCCATATCCATTCCATTAATTCTAATTCTAAATGTTCTTTCACAGGTGCGACGGTAGTATCATGGAGAGTAAATAATCAAGAACAGTTATTTGTAAGGTAAGTGATATTTAATTCTTTAACGAAGTGATGTTAACAATTCAAATTAAGTCCTTATGTATGCAGCATTAAAGCCTAATTTTAAAAATATATGTTCGGGTTACGCGGGCAATGGTCATATGCCTATGCAATAGGGAATTCAACTATGGTCATAGCAAATAACACCCTTGCGCATGGGTTACCACACGAGAAAATGAGATTTCCTGGCAATCTCTATGGTTTTTTTTAAATAATAGGTAGTGATATTTTGCGTTTACATGCATATACCATTTTAAATGTAAATTACGATCTACAATCTACGTTACGACTCGTGTGCCATACGATATTATCAAGCGAGGTATGATGTCATTTTTTTATTATTTTTCGTAGTTTTCTCATATTTATAAATTGTATAATTTCAAATTTTCCGTTTTCCTGATAGAGGGCTTGTCATCCGTGTCCTGTCTTCCTGTCATCTAGTGCGCAGAGGACCGACTAGTCTGTTGGCTTCTCTTTCTTACTTACTTTTCTCGTTCATTTTATTGATGCAGATTGATTTGAAAGTTTCCGGAGTCTGACTTGCGATCCGCAGGTCCTGGGGTCAAATCCCACGGCACGCACCTCTGTCTTTTCGAAGTTATGTGCGTATTGTTGATTGCCGTCAACTTCAAACGGTGAAGGAAAACATCGTGAGGAAACCTACATGTCTGAGAGTTCTCAATGATCTTGAAGATGTGTGAAGTCTGCCAACCCGCACTTGGCCAGCGTGGCAGACTATGGCCTAACCCTTCTCACAATGAGAAGATGGCCCGTTCCCAGCAGTGGGACAGTTTGTACAAACAGGACTGATAAAAAAAAAAAAAAAAAAAAAAAGATTGATTTCTTTATACACATTTTTTGCACGTATTGTACTTTTTAGTCCGCATTTGGACTTTTGGACCACTATCTTACGTGATGATGTTGATTAAAGCCAACGCTCTCAAAGAACTTAGACGTTGGTTAAAGTTAAGTAAAGTTTTTCTGTAAGGCCGATTCAGTACTACTTTGAACCGCGATGATAGGTCGGCGTTCAATTGCCCACAGAGGACACTCCTCTAATATGTGCTGTGTCGTGTTTTCTTTCGTCATTGCTACAGAACAGTGGTGGCAGTAGGCAGTCGTCGATTGTCTTCCGGCGGCCGTATCCTCGTGGCTCCTCAACTTAGATACTGAGTATTATCAATTTTGTCATCAATGTTTTAAATATTGGTCGACCATCCAGAGGGATTGTTTTTTTTTTTCGTATGACATATTTTTTTCCATTTTTCCAGTTATTTTGTTTTATAAACCAAACTACTTAAACGATTTTGATGAAATTTTTATGGGACCAATCCTAAGTATATTACTTTTAAATAAAAAAAATAATCCAAATCGGTTTATAAAAGACGGAGTTATGTGGTAACAAACATAGAAAAAAAATACAACAGAATTGAGAACTCTTTTTTGAAGTTGGTTGAAATGAATTTACCGTATGTCATAATATGTTTGTAAGTATCCACAAATATATATATATGTATAAAAAAAAATTACCCGATGATCTTCGGAGTGATTTTATTATATCAATCAGGTATATTATTTAAATAATATAATAATTGCAACGCGTGACTGCTAATATTTTAATTTGCACACGGTATTAGCAAATTATCACTATTATGCCATTAAATATTAGAAAACGACAATACATAACCGAGATTACATAATATTGAAATTACCCAACGACCTCCGCTACAAAGTTGGCGATAATTCAAGCGTCGTTTAAGAACCGTCGAATTATTAAATCATATTTGACACAGTATCATTACAGCTCGTGTGGGTAATTATATTTACATTAATTACCCGCGCCATTAGTATTTGCATTCGGTAATTAATTCCCTCTCGGGGAAGCTATTATTCACAGCCCTCTGTGGCAGTCGGTGCTTGAGGTAGATATATCATGTAACAAGACAGAATTAATGAAAACTAACGTGGTTGTTACACATTTTTATTTGAACAAACGGCTTACGTCTATTTTTGAGACGAATTCTCCGACTATAGTCTTTCGGGAGTGACGTCTGCGCTGCTCCTTTTGAAAAAGGCCACCGTATGCAGTTGAAACTATAGTCGGAGAATTCGGCTCAAAATTAGACGTAGGTAACTAGAACGCTAGAACTACACTAGGCGCTCTGGTTTAAATATAAATATTTTCACCTGGGAAGTATATCCTTTTTAAATAAAAAAGAATTTTTCAATTATTGGTCCAAGCATCTTCGAGTAATCGGGGAACATACATAAAAAAAAGATTCCGACGAATTGAGAACTTCCTCTTTTTTGGAAGTCGGTTAAAAAAAGAGGTTTAATTTCGATAAAATTGAAACTAATAATATCAATATAAGTTAAAAGCAAGATGACGTGATATGCTTTCATGTTGGACTGGGAGAAAAAGAAAAACAAAATGTACCAGCTGCTTTTATTCCCGGGCATACTGTAAATATGAGGTAAGGGTTGTATGTAGACGATGGGCTGACCCCCTATCACTGCAGGCCAATATTACATCTTACCTTCTAATCCCCTATAACCCTCTAATACCTTCTCCCTCCCTTCTATTCTAACCCTTTAACTACTCTCATATTATGTGGCGTCAAACGGCCTCATTGTTTTTGATTGCCTTACCGAAAAACGTTACTTAACTTTAAGCAATGATGCTTAACATATTTTGTCAACTTCTGGCTGACACGTAATGACACTTGCGGAAAGAAGAGAGAAAACTTAAGACATAGGTTAAAGTTAAGTAACGTTTTTCGGTAAGGCCCTGATACTCTGCCTACCTCGTAAGGGAAAATAGGCGTGATTGTATGTATACTATGTATGACGTGCTATTAAGAGATCACGGTTGAGGGCTTGGATCTTTAATAAATCCTTACAAAACCAGCCTAGACTTTAGATTACCTAACATTCAGATAACAGGTACTTTATGACCAGTACAGTGATGTGTATGTCTAAAAATATTCTCAACTCTGGACTTCCGGTGGCATTTACTTAACTTAATTTGGCACAATTACTTACCTGCATGTTAAGTAATGTTTTGGGATTCCCCAAATTGTACAACTGGTGGTCATCATCTTTTAATAGTTTTTAACCGACTTCCAAAAAGTAGGTTATCAATTTAACTGTACTTTTTTTTTCACCGACTATACTCCGTCAATTGTGCATCGATTTTGATGATTCTTTTTTTGTTTGGTAGGCTATACTTCAGAGGTGATCCCATACAAATTTTGTCAAAATCGGTTCAGTACTTTGGTTTTTATAACCAAATAACTGGTAAAATATTATCCAAGGAAACAAAGTGCGTATGTAGAAACGAAACGATTGCGATTGTGTATGTAGGTCTTCTAGATCGACGAGCTCCATCCTCGGCCACACCGTCGCTTAACATCAGGCGAGTTGGTGGTCAATCGTAGATCTATAATGTATAAAAAAAATAAAAAAAATTAGAAGTTATATCCGACTGCATAAAGAGCGACTTTCGTAGTACCACTTTTGCTTACGTTGAGCATGATATATGGTGTTGAGTGTTCGCTTTTGTGTTAAAGTATGCGTAAAGCTACAGTATAATGAATTTAAAAGAACATTCTCTAAAATTATTATTTTTAAATCACTTGTTACGAAAAAGTTTTTTTTTAATTTTTCAAAATTTTTACTCTATTAATTTATTAATCTCTATTCATTATAAAACACATACATAAACATAATTATTATAAAAAACTTAAACCGTTGGTAGGGGCTACAGACTGAGGAACCTCCTGGCAATACATGCCGTGTCTAGGATGACTGCCTTTTATATCTGACCCTTGATCCAACCATCTAATGAGAGCCTCTTGCGATTTTGGTCGAGGCTCTTCGCATACACCGTTCACCGAAACTATATGGCGGTTATCTCGTGAACCAAGTCAATTATAATTTTATTATTGTTACAATAAAGTATAACACTCAAAGAGTGAAGATGAATCTAACGACACCTCGCACATCAAAATCGCTCAACCCATTTAGGCTGCAGGAGGTAATATAGAAACATACATACATATGATACATATATACACTCGAATAGCATAACTCTCCTTCTTACGCAGCCGGGTAAAAACAGTTGCTTACGTTACGCTTCTCTCCTAACACTATCATTGTGGAGGCGAGTCATCGATTTTTGCTTTACTCGTATCCAGTGGCTCGGAGAGCGCTGAGCATATGTGCGTTTTTGTGCGCGTAAAAAAAGCAGCTGGCATACACTTACGTATGCTAAACGTACGTTTAGTCAACGGTTCTGTAGGTAGAGATCTTATCTAAACTATTTATTTATTTATTACAAGAATCTTTGATTGGTTCAAACATGTTTTTCCTACCGGACACACTAACAAGAGGAACTGCAATATATGCGATGTTTCCAATAGTTTCCATAAAAGAAACATATAAATTGTTTTGTTTTTTTCTTGAAAATTATTAGTGATATGACTTTTTTCAACATAATAAAACTATTATTACTCTCAACTATTCTGTAAAAAAAACTAGACGAAATTAGAACTTTCCTTCCTATGTCCAACAACTTCGAAAAGGAACCACTATGCGTTTGTATCACCGCGTCGGGGTCGTCTTGGCGCGTCCTTAGCACCTTATATGAAGTCCCTAAGGGCTTCTTATTAGCCCACTGAACCCAAAATCCTCACCCATCCCGATACCCACGAAAGAGAAACGACCGGCTTCCCGCTAATGAGATACGCTCGATTACTAGAGATTTTGGCACCGGTATATATTTGGCTCCCGGCATCCCCGCGCCCGGCTCGCACTTGCCGTAATGGCTTTGCAATAATGCTGCTCTGAAGGCTGTAGTCTAAGGTCCTGTTATAAGACGACCTTCATCGAGCTAGTTAATGGATGAAAAGTATTTTATATTCAATTAAATATGTCAATAAATATATACCAATGGGTTGTCTAAAAAATTTCAGTCCAGAATGATTTGATGAAAAACAAAAAAATAATTAATTAATCATATTCTAGACTTAAAATTTTTAGACAACCCATTTGCAATATATTTATTGACATATTTAATTGAAAAAAAAATTTTTTTTCATCCATTAACCAGCTCGGTGAAGGTCGTCTTATGCGGGATCTTAGACTACTGTAAAACATACGACAATGGCGGTTTTGAATGTATTGAGAGCTGTAGAAGTTTGCTTATCTGAAATAATCTGAATGAAGTTATAATAAGTATAATTTTGTTGTACATCCATACAAAAATTTAATAATTAAATAACGTACCTTCTAACTCCTACTAGCTTTACCCTAATACCTAATTTTAGGAATGTCTGAATATGTGTTCAGTACGTAGTATATATATAATAATAATAGCTCTATGTTTTAGCAATATTTTTACGGCTATTTAGACAGACAGATATTACTATTATTATTTAGTACCTGTTCCGTCCCACTGCTGGGCAAAGGCCTCTCTATCCTCCTTCCATTCTTCTCGGTCCAATAATTTTTCAGTACAATTCTTGCAATAGGAGTCCAGTTCAACCCACCATCTCCTTCTGGACCTACCAAGTGGCCTGACGACTTGTGGAACCCACTGAGTGAGCTTAGCCCACAAATCGTCCGTCATACGGCAAACATGAGAGATAACACTTTAAGGATTTTCAGCGTAAACCGGTTGACCGTTAATGTGGATTGAACTCTAATCTTACCTGTACTTACCAAAAAGATTCCTCTCGAACCAATAGGAAATTCATTAAAATGTATCAATCTCGAGACCTAAAACAATGGTGTACCTTGTACCACATCCGCCTGTTAATAGAATACAATGGCTTCTACGATTCCCATATGTACATATTGATTTACCCATCAACCTTGCTGAGAAAAAGTCGTCTTCGAAAGGTGAATTCCCACATCAGTTAGTTGGATCTTTCCGAATGGATGTATATACATTTATATGTATAATCTTTGTGTCTTCAAATCGCTAGTGAATAGTTTCTTTCTAGGCAAGCGCGCTCCATCGTAGACCACAACTGTCATTTAACACCAAGCGAGTTGACGGTCATGCACAAGTCTGATTTTAAATAAAAATAAATTAACCTATAAGGTGTTAACTGTTGTTTCCGTTTACTTTTGTGTTGTATTATTCGGTCTGTTTGGAAGTAAGTTTAAGAAGTCCACTGCTGGACATAGGACTCCCTCATGTCCTATGGAAGTCCACTGCTGGACATAGGACTCCCTCATGTCCTATGTCCAGACTGGACTGGACTTCTTATGGCTGAGATGATGATGAAGGTGTTAATTCACGTTTTGTATGTCTGACGATCTTCAGGGGTTGTAGCTTCCACTGACAGAAACATTAAATTCTCTACATGTTACCATCTGGACTGGGGTATGAATCGGGGCGGTAGATTCAAATAATTATTAATTAATCATAATCACCATCTCAGCTACAAGAAGTCTACAGCTGGACTCCCCTAGGGAATCTATTAATATTCATAAATATGAAATATTGGTTATATTGGCTTGAGCTGGCCATCTTGTCTTACTTTATTTTATGAAAGAAAATATACTTGGCCAAGAACGTGCCGAAGACACACACATGCCCATGTCAGGGTTCCGTGGGTGATTCATTCATTCTTCGTGTCTGGTTTTGGAATGTTTTTTTCCCGTGGGTGATGCTTTATATTGAAATAATACTACTTAATGTTTTCTAAGGTTTTCGTTATTGTTACAGTTCCCGTCACGTAAAAAGAACGCTGGTTTGTTCGCGCTTACGAACAAACCATCGCTCTTTTTACGTGACGGGAACTATACTCGTTGAATTAAGCAATATTGAACGGATTCATCGCGTATATTTTACATAATTTTATGACCTGACGTTTCGATTAATTTCAATGAGAATTGAACTTGGCGAACGTTGTTTGTTTAAGGGCCAAAGGCAGACTTTTTTAATGGTCTGTTCTGGTTTCTGGTATTATAGATAACTCCATCGAATATCGCCAAGTGGCAGCATTATCCGTGACGATATCCGTGACGATTAAACGCGAATCAATTGAATGGTTTGCGCGTATTGTAGCGGATGCAATTTGGCGCGCGCGGCAAAAACCCGTCTCCTCGCGGACGCCCCTAACAAACGACCGAGTGCCGCTAATGATGCTAGCTCTATACTACCTAACTGTGTTGCCTGTTCAGGGACGTATCTGTATTATCTGCTGTTTTTAACCCCCGTCCAAAAAAGAGGGATGGCATCTGTGGCATCGTAGCTCTCAAACGGATGGACCGATTTTGATCTAGTTTTATTTTGTTTGATAAGGATTTGATCGAGAGTGTTCTTAGATATATTATGTTTCAGCGGTTCAGCCGCTTTGTATCTCGGTTTTTTTATTTTCTAAACTTGGTTTCCGTTGTTAACTCGTTATCTTTATTTCTTGTGTTTATCTTTGCGTATCCTGCAACCTTATATATATTTTGTGCTTGAATTCACATTTAGGAAAAAAACAAGCCAGTGAAAAGGATCTCAATTACATTTTTCTCACAATATATCTCATTATTTTAATAAAATTCGGTTCAAAGAATATAAAGAGTCAGTTTGGATAGATAATTGCCGTGGCAAAATGGTCTCTAACGTTAAAATAATAAAATAAGGAAATAGCCGCCGTCTCTGTTTCCTTAGAACTACAAAATTGGAATTTGGAATGAATAGATTAAAGATGAATATAATCTTCTAGATCGACGAGCTCCATCCTCGGCCACAACGTCGCTTAACATCAGGCGAGTGGTCAATCGTAGATCTATCTTGCGTAAAAATAAAATCTCATTCTTTTGAAGAACACTCTCAGTTTTCATAATTCTGTCGACTCGACAGCCAGACCCCCTTGTTACACCCGGTATGTCTCGTCGCATTTTATGTTCCACATCAAAACGTCAAACTATTAAAAGGAATCGTTATAAAATCGTAATCCTTAAATAACCTTCTCCTATTTTGAAATCGGTAAAAAAATGCGTCAACTTTCGACAATGAATTCGGCACATGTCTCGCTTGTCCCTTATCTGTTTGTGTACTAACAATTTCCACGACTACTACTATTTTAGCTAATGCAGTGTCACTTCGTACCTTGTTTTGCATGTCTACCTCTGAATTGTAAACATATGTAGGAAGCTAGAGGAATTTACTTCTATCACCATGTAAATGTGGACTGCTCTGTTTATTTGCATGTCCACCGCATGTGTTTACTACATTCGTAATTTTGTTTTTCGTGTCTGTGAACTTATGCTGTGAACGTATAGTAGAGGGCTTCAACACTATACAGCGCGTGCCTATTTTCGAATTAAAAAAAAGTAGTTTAAAAATATGATAGCCTTTGCATTTTTTACATTTTCTCACATTTCTTTTCATTGGGAAATTATACTCACAATTTAAATTGATATTCACGTCTGTCCACCTTTGTGGTTGGTCTTTCTACGCTGCGCTTGCTGGTGCGTGATCTCCACTCGAGAACTTTTCCGCCCCATCGGCCATCAGTTCTGCGTGCTGTTCTCTATACCCATTGCCGCTATGACTTGAAAATCCGCTGTACTATGTCGATGACTTTCATACGTCTACGGATCTCTTCATTTCTAATTCCATCTCGCAGAGAGACCTCGAGCATAGCCATCTACATTGCTCGTTGCGTGACCGAGCTTCCTTCCTCTCCTACAGTCGTCTTATCTCGGTGCTAAGAGCAATACCACAGAATATTTCATAGCGCAGGTAATCTAGCCAATACCTAGTTTGTAACTGTCGAAATAACTACACAGGAATAATTCCGAATGATGAAGTCATCAAGCGCATGCTGACCGTGGTATAAAAAGTGTACCTACAAACTATTGAGTAGCATACTTCAAAATCGACTTTTCGAAAATGTTTCGGTCTACCGCTCTACGCATAGACTTCTATAGGTACCCCAAGTGTATGTACCTAGCGTGTCAACAAGTACGATAAATCGCAGTTGACGACCAAGATTTATTTAATTTCAGGTGATATATACTTCCGATTCGATATTTTGTCAATTAGTTACTAGTGTACAAGCGCGCGGATGCATTGGGTTGAATAGATTTCGCGCGGATGGAACATTCCATCACAAAATCGTTTGTGTGACGTCACAGTCGGTACTAAAAATGTGGCACGCAAGGTTTTCTTATAAATGAAGTCGCATGCTCCATCCACTATGTCTGTGGCTCTCCGTAACACTATATCCAATGTACTTCTCTGCTCCTAGTAAGACGAAAATTTGTTCAATAATTTCAAAGTTCAATAATACAAATAATCAGTATAAATTAGATTTATCGAATGTTCTGATTATAGTGACAATGACAATTTATGTAGCAATGGATGATCTCATTTAACTTTTCAATTATGACTTTGTCAAAATGTATGATCTGATTATGTATGTGTTTTTTTTTTATATACATATTTGATGCTATTCTTACTTTTTTATGGTCGACAAGGTACAATTTGATCACCGCTAAGACCCTGTGTTATATGACGGTGTGTTCTAAAATGGTAAGCATACTTAACCTGGAATAGGAACTGGCTCTCAAGATTGAGGCTTATCGTAGTGCTTAGCGTTTTTAATTTACAATTGTAAGTTTTAGGCTTCCGTACTAAGGGTGTGGGAGCTTATTCGTTAGGCTACGGTGTTTGTCTGTCGGTTTGTCTGTCTGTCTGTCTGTTGTACACTTGAACGGCTTTATCTTTTGAACAGTAATAGATACAAGTCTCAAAAATGTAGGGTTACTTTGATGTAAATCAACAAATACTAAAAACTGGTCAAGTGCGTGACAAGTTTGCGTAAATAATTTTTGAACCTGTTGATTCCACATAAAGAAACGATAAATGACAAATGAACGTTCTTTTTGACAGTAGGTGTCATGGAACAAACTTAGAATTAATGGTAGCTTTGGATAAAGAAAATAGGTCTGTAACACTTACTTATTATTTCAAGTTATATTTTGGGGTTCCGTGCGATAACCCTTATTAATTCGTCATGATCGCCCGTCCGTCCGAAATCGCAGCCAATTTACTCAGAGACTGATTGTGACTTACTAAATAGTGGTATTGACATAAACGATATTAGGAAAGTGTATTAGGAAAGTATATTACATGAAAAAAATATCGGTGTTGTAGATAAGTTTATAAGAAAAGTAAAAAAAAAATGGTTGTCTGTAAAGTCGGTTTACGGACGATAATTTTACGTGATAACGGTGCGTCATAAGCCTAACGCTTAGGCCGATCGTGCCTCTCTATCGCTTGTTCCGCGTTCTCGCTTGCACGCTCGGCTCAGGCGGAACGTGACAATGAGTCACGTGTTTCGTGCGTGCAGCAGGCGCGCGTTCATCGATTTATAAGACGTTATCACGTCAAAAAAAGTAAAACTTAAGGGGGCGGTCGGTACCCACGCCGTGGTGCCGTTGAATAGGTACGTCAAGGTAAAATTAAGGTTTTCTCTTCGAATATAGAGAGATAATACACAACATAGATGTATGACAAAAGTGTATCTTCTTTATTTCTAAACTATTAGACCTAGAAATTTCTGTAACCACACTATAACTTTCATCAAACATTCTGTGATTACATTAAATTTTCTGAAAGGTCATCGCCAAGTTGTTTTCTTTTTACCCGACTGCGAAAGAAGGAGGGTTATGTTTTCGAGTGTATGTGTTTGTATGTATGTATGTTCCTATGTGATCGCCTACAGCCTAAACGGCTTGATCGATTTTGATGTGCGAGGCGTCGTTAGATTTGTCTTCACTCCCTGAGTGTCATTGGCTATATTTTTTGTGACAATAATAATACATTTCTTGCAAAAAAAAAAATGCGTTTTTTCGTAACCTCTAACGAATTATTTCGTAGGCAAGTGATTTTACTAGAATTATTCTAAAGAATGCGCTTTCTTTTACAGCGATTTATGAATACTTTCTCACAAAAACCGTATACTCAACATCGTATCAAGACTATCAATCATAACAAAAACGTAAGTTAGACTGCAAAAACTCCTTTTTTGCAGTCGGATATTTTGTTTTTCTTTTAATATAGATACTTGTTGACTAACACATTTTGTATGTGACTGTATACAGATAGTTTCATAAAAAATGTACCTACTTTATATTAATTGCGGAATTCTGCCATACACGTGTCTTGACACGCTCTTATCCACTTATTTGTTATTTTACAAGTTTTATCAAACACCCTACAAATTAATTTTATTTATTCAACAAAATCTACACCCTTTATTGTACTTTACTAAGTAAATAAATAAATAACATATAGTATATGGCTTAAGGCCAATAATAATCTTAAACAACTAAAATGGGAATGAAAAAAGAAAGTAACGTAGGAAAAATAAAGCTGTCCCTGGCGGTTCACGATTTTCCCAACATTTCAGCTCCGCCATTTATGTGCATGTGAATACTTCAAACTCTCCAGCTCGATACTTTCATTAGTGAGCAGGAATTTAGCAAATTAAAATAAGCAATGCCCCGTCCGCCGGGCCCCGGCACAAAAAGCGGTCGGTGGCCGGTGCTAGCACGCGCGCTGTTCTAATATCCAATATAGTTTGTACTCTGTTGTTTTTGCTCCATGGCCGGTCGACGTGACGCGCGCGCTTGACCCTTTTATGACTGAGGGATTTTTCGATCCCAAACTATAGTTTTGATTAGGGATGCTGTCAACCAGTTACCCTTGGGCTTACGATCTCCCATACAAATAGGAGAACTGCTTTCTACCCCCTAAACATGATTTTTAGGGTTCCGTACCTCAAAAGGAAAAAAACGGAGCCCTTATAGGATCACTTTGTTGTCCGTCTGTCCGTCCGTCCGGGTGTCAAGACCTTGATCTCGGGAACGCGTGAAGGTATCGTGTTGAAATTAAAACCATATACGCAGATCCATAGTGCCTTGCTGCGCAAAAAAAAAAAAATCTCAGATTTCGTAAAAAAAAGTTACAGTCGAATATGTCGTAAAAAATGCACTCACTCACAAAAAATCAAAACCTATGGGGTAAATCAAGGAATCAAAACCTATGGGGTACTTTCCGTTGACCTATAACTATGAAATTTGGCATTGTGTTAGATTACACATATAGGAAAAATCCGAAAACTGGTCATTTTTATTTTAATCACAAAAAAAAATAGTGCCTTTATTTTAATCACATAAAAAAAAAACAGTTAAAGTGAATTAACCATATCATGTGGGGTATCATATGAAAGAGCTTCATTAGCATAAGCTAAAACAGGGTTTTAAATATTCTTCGATGTATATTTTTCTGTTTATGAAGGAAAATATAAAAAAATATATGTATATGATTTCCCCCTTCCTTCCTGATTTCCTTTTATCTTCTAGTTTGTACGGAACTGTCGGTGGGCGAGTCTGACTCGCACTTGTCCGGTTTTATTTTATCTGATTTGAATAATAAATGAAAATACCACTGCGGTTTGCTTTTTTCAGATCTCGTTATAACTCCGAAGTTAGAAATTTAAAAGTTATAATTTTGGAAAAAGCAAACCGTACAGGCAAGCTAGTAATAGCAAGGTTACACCTAAGTTTACAAGCTATGTTTCATCAAAATCGGTTCAGACATTTTGTTTTCGTTTTTTTTTTTTTTGTTTTCTAAACTTATGCTTCTTATATTGTAAGTTGTAACCATGCTAAGAAACACTCTCGATGAATTCCTTTTTAGTATATGGGACCATCTCTGAAGTATGACCTACCAAACAAAAAAGGAATCATCAAAATCAATTCATAATTGGCGAAGTAATCGCTGAACAAACATACAAAAAAAACATACGTATTGAATCGAATTGAGAACCTCCTCCATTTTGGAAGTACATATGTTTAGAAATCGCGCTACAACGTCAACAGCTGCAGTTAAAATATTGTTTGGAATGTATATTCTAAAATAATTCAATATATAGATTACTGAAATATGACATTCGTTTTCTGCGTTACACTGCAGAATTTAAGAACCTAAGAAAAAACATTAGACATGATTGAGAAAGGGGATGTCTTAAAAAGTTAAGTGACGACATCTTTATCTTCGTTCGAGACGATGTCGTAAAGTTGTCGCTGTTTCAGAGCAACATTGTTCAACAACGCAGTGCGCAATTACACAGCCCTAACAATCCTAACGTAAAGTGTCGGCGCAACCCTGCGGGAGGCAGGCGCGGAGCGCGGTGGCGGTGGCGGGACCCGCCCCTGCTCTCCGAGTCTTGTTTTTGTGGTCGCGTCTGCAGCCCCGAGTCGCCGGCACTTTCTTCCCGCCTCCCCCTCTCCTCGCTCGCCTCCGATGACAAATGGTCTCCGGGCTGCCGGCCGCGGACACCCCGCTCTCGGCCGCTAATGCCCAGATAATTTCATGCCGCTCCCGATGCACAGACAAAGCCGGGATGACCGCGAGATTGCCCCATCGATCGACGCGCGTCAATGAGTGCACCGAGCCTTATTTCACTCGGCTTCACGGATCGCCGGATAGCGACGACTAGATTATCGCGTCATTACATGGAAATTGATGACTTGAATATTTATTCTATTATCTCTCGGAGCCGGCGGAGTAGGTACTCGAAAGCGATTGAGATTTGTGACTCAATCGAAACGGTACCCGAGAGCGATAAATAAAGGCGTACTTGGAGGTGTATCGGTAGCGACGGCTCGACGTGCTCAACGACCAGTCTTACACCTCAAAAAACAAAAATGAACCAAGACGTGGGTAAAGAATGTCAGCGTGAGCAGTGGCCGAGGTCTCCTCGGGCGGCAGCGGTGCGGCGCGGCGGTGCGGCGGTCACACGCCATTGACTCCGCTGAATAGTGCGCCGCTCCGCAACCGTCACACTATCTCCCGCCTTCCAATCTCGGATAAATCTTGATTTAAACGCTCGGGGTGCTGCCGGTAACCTTCATTATATCCGATGGAGCGGCGGTTCGACTCCGCATTACACTCGTAAACGAACGAAGCGGAAATATCTTACCATGTCATTATGCCGAGGCTCTATTCCGTGCTCCCGAGAGTGTTCTTGGAGCGATTTCGACATGTCACCATTAATAAAAATGGGACCGTCACGAAATGCCCACCGCTCGTGCTCATTTGCCGTCGACGGAGTACACATGTTGCGTTTTTTTACGTCGTCAGTGACATCTAAGACATTGATTGTTCCACGCGTTGAACAGCTGCGGTGAAATATTAGAGGTCGTGTCGCTCGAACCGTTTCCACCTCGCCAGATTTAGGGACCGATATATAATTTTAGTAATCCATGCAACGCCCACCAATATAATTCAACGCCTGATTGCACACTCTTGTGATTTACTACAATTATTTTAGGTACGCTAAAACGGACTTGATTTATCTCGCACTCTGAGGTTCAACTATGACTGTACCCGACGCAATTATCATTTGCGAAGATGATTTATCACAATTATGGCATCTTTGCAATACTAACGTGGATTCTTGTCGGCCGTCTTGACCTTTACATTGAGTAGTAAATAATTAGGAAATTCCTGATGCGTTATTAACCTATTATGTAAAAATAACATTCGAGTGCTGTGAAGATTTTGATTAATGGATTGGTTTGTCAGTTAGGATTAAGGAAAGAAATTAATATTTGAATTAGACGGATGAATTATAAAGTTACCTAGTGTTGCACTTGCAGCTAGCTCTGCTGTTCATTTTGTTATTGTATGATTACCTTCCTACGCGGTTGCGTGGCGATTACAATTTTCGTCTGTTCTCGATAGACTCGGAGACTGCTTTTGTTTGAGCGTAATTATGTGGACTTAGCTCTAGCACGCGATTCACAGATGAACGCCAGAACACATTCACACGGATTGTAATCGTGATTCATTTGGCTTGTACCATTCAATATGAATTGTATCTTCAGAAGCTTCAAGATAAAATTGTTCTATGTTATCATGACATCATTATGTCGTTGATAAAATTATGTTGTGTGCAATGCAAATCATGAAGCAGATCTTCAATTGATCAAGTACTCTACTTGATCTAACGCAATTTTGAAGTTCTATAATCAAATTAAATCGTTTGATTAACTTTTTTGCTGTAGCTATGTCTCCTTCAAAAACTTAATTGGTCCGCCAACTGAATCCGTCCGAGACTTGGAGTCTCTAGCTGCGGCTAGTCTAGTACTACTTATTCTGTGTATTTCGGGGCTCCGTGTTCAAGTGACGTGTATGACATCATCAGAGTTATGCCCGCGCCGCCTTACATGGTCGCACCGCGTATGATCTATCGACTAATACGTACTGAATCAGCTGATGCCATAGATACAATGACTAGCCCCAGCTTCCGCCTAAATATGGTAACATCGCTGCTTCTAAACTTCTTTTTTTGCCGAAACACTCATTGCCTTGCACCTTGTAATTCTTTTTTTACCGAACCCATATTAACATCAATTAAGATGTTAGATTATCTATTTGTAGCCATATAAAACTTGAACATTGTTCGCTATAATTTTACACGTAATAAAAATGTTCTTTCATGTGATATTAGTTTTTTGTCGGAAGAATATTTCTCATGTATACAAAGCTAATTAGAAATAAACATTTGCGACTCTGTTCCGTTAATTACTCTATCGTTAGTCATTGTTGGAGCACATTTGTTTCTGAAACGAATGTCAAGGAGAATTAGCATTGTCACATTTATCAGTACCCTCGGACGCCGCCGCTCCGTTTGTCTCAGAGATTGTGTGTAATCGGCTTATCTTGCGGGGTGTTGTTAAATTGGCACTGTTAGTCGTGAGGCCGGGCCGCGGGCCCGGGGCGGAGTCCCCGTCTTATTAATCGGCTGTCCGGAGCATCTGCCGCGCTATTTACAGACCGCCTGACCCCTGTCGCCGAGGTAAAAGGAGTTTGTTGCGCGACCACTTTGTTCTTGTGCCACGTTTGTCTCCCGATCTCCCGAGGTCGGGATCTCCGCAAATAACATTAATTAGCCCCTTAATGTTGTGTAGTATAAATGCGAAAACTCCCGAGATAAATATGATCCAATTAATTTAAAGGCGGGGAATAAATAACACATGAAAAATTGATCCGCGCTTCGACTGAAATGGAAGTTCTAATGATTGTACTGTGCCACCTGTAGACCAGTCAGGCAGGTTGTTAACAATAGCCCGCTCGTTGAATTAATGAATGTCAGTTTGCTCTCTGTCTGATGGTTTCCTGGCTAATCATTAACGTTACTCGTTGTTTAGGCTTGGAATTGTCATTTTCGTCAGGGTCATCCAGATTTTCATGGACTTTATAAAAGACACAGCCAAGAATTACTATTATTTTACTATTAATCCAATTAATTTTCATACATAAAATTATTTTTACAAATTAAAAATGATTTTTATGTATGAAAATTAACTTGGATCAAAATTTTTTTTTTGGTCGAAAACTTGTGATTTTGCTTTCTAGTTTTCTGTGGGGCTATTTTTAATAAGTGCATTCAGTCATTTTATATCTTCAAAAATGTTGATATGTGCGAGCGAGATGGACGGTGGTTGAGCTACAGACTCTTAACAGTTTTTGGGTACGAAATTCGCTAAATATAATTATATTCTTTACCACTATTAGGTTGGAAGTCATTTTGTAAAAGAACCGTTGTCATTGCCCCAATGTCTACGAAAGTCTAATGTCTCATTTGAATCTTTCAGTCTCTTACAAAGGGTTTTGACCCCCCACCCCTGGTCCTCATTCATTATTCCTCTGTCTCCATGTGGTTGCTTTGACTGTTGCTAATTTAGCTTTCCGAGTTACATAATTATCTAGATATGTACATTCACACAGCCATAAATCAACATAGAAACAGATAATGTAAAGGTGAAGTTCATGAACACAGCGCACGTGGTAATTTTCTATGAATATGCAAATTTAGTCAAAATTTTGTTTGTCATATTTCTGATTGTTTTCAACCCAAAAACAAATTAAATTTTCATGCTTGTTCTCCAGATAAGATAGGGTGAATTGCAATTTATAATGTGATAAAGTCATACTGATTTCCAACTAATTGTTATTATATTACTTGCTTTGGCGGCGAGATATATTTGCAAACAGTCTTTTAAGCGTTATTAATGTTTTTAAGTTTTTTAAGTCACCGAAAATTCTAAATATTTAAGCGTTATGTGTAAGAAAAATTACATTGTTCTGGACCAAAATGAGATTATAACTAATATAGTCGTTTTATATCTTAGAAAACGTTGGCATGCGAAAGCGAGATGGATGAATTACGAACTATAGAACCATAACCAGTGAGAATGCATAGTGCGGACTACTCACTGCGGACAAGGTTGGCGGAATTCGTTTCGAACCAGCATTGCTACTCTAGGGGTTATTTTGCTCGAAGGTCCAAGGAAGGAAGGCTCCAACATGTCAGATCCTAGAGCTCATAATTTTAAGGATTATTTGTTTCTTGCAGATCAAAGTCACAAAGTATCGATATGAATCAAAAGTAGGTACATGAATACATTACGATATCTATCGATCAACAGCATACGGTATTGAATTATTATGAGTTCCGTTTTGTGAACAAACTGACATTGCTCTAGTGCCTATATATTAGTACTCCTCTAAACTTGCCATACTTATATTTAGAATGAGTATCATGTACATTTCATACAAGATCTTAATAATTCGGTTGTTATGTGCTAAAGATATTGTACATTCCAAATTCTAGGTAATATTATAAAAGCGAAAGTAACTCTGTTTCTCTAGCTCTCTACCTGTCTGTGTGCCGGGGTTTTTATGAAAGGAGAGGTAAAAAAATGTGTGGAAGCTGGTACTAAAATGTTAGTCTAGTAAAAAAAAGATTTGTGGCAACATAAAAGACAACTAAGAATATTGTTATTTAAATGAATGTACTGGTGGTTTGAAATACATTTGACACAGTTTCATAATAATATTATGAAATCTAATTTTGTTACCTTTACACACTCGAACGGCTGAACCGATCGTTATGACAATTAGTACAGAGATAGCTGTGGACCTGGAGACGGGCATAAGCTACTTATCATCATCATAATCATCACCGTTATTCACAACTACGCGAGTGAAACCGCGGAACGCATCTAGCCTATAAATCGGGGATTATTGTTAATCTTGGTTATCTTGATTATTCTTAGTTATTTTCCTATCATAATTTCAAAGAATCCCCCCAGTTGCAAATACTGCGATCTGCTCCATACAAACTGATCTGGGGGCACGGCCGTGCACCCGCCATGTGAGCCAGCGGGTACGGCCGGGACTATCTTTTCTCGAACACATTCGTCGGATTTTTAGACCCTCATAGCTTCGGCTTTATTTTTACTAGACTATATAGAAAAATATGCTCAAAATAACTCTTTGACGCGAAGAAACAACATATTTTGTTAACGTGAAAAAATACGCGTTTGACCACCAACTAACCGGCTAGTAACCACGATGAGGCCGATGTTGAAGCATACATTAGAATTTAGAAAATACCTATTTACTCTGACTTTGGAAAGACCCAAACGTTGACTTTGGAAGACCCCAAGTCAGTTTCGTCAAATTTTGTGAATTTTGTCCCGTCTCAATATCAACATACTCCATTGGGGTCCACACTCCAGCTCGTACAAGCTTGAATTGTTAATTCAGTCTTAAGGTCGTATGTACATAATTGATTCTAATCGCACTCTAAAACTTGTACTAACAAATTACTTGCGGCTACAAAAACACTTATGTAATTAGATTTTATTCATTCAGTTACATGAATTAAAATCTAATACGGCATAAGGAAGCATAAGTCGTGGTTATCCATCAACGGGTTGCTGCTAATTAATTCGTAAATAGGTATATGTAATTAAAACATGTATTGTAATTAAGTATAAGGGTAAACAACTCGTAAAGTTCGAGTTAGTAGAAATTTTATTTAAGTTTCCATAATTACCTCGCTTAAATTTAGGCTACTAGGCTCCCGTAGCCTAGTTCTTATTTGTGATCTGCAGGTACTTGGTTCAAATCCCACCTCTCTCTTTTCGAAGTTACGAGTCTGTTCGGAAAAAGGATTAATGTGAAATTGAGGGCGCTGCTGTTCTTATTTCATTATTTTATTACACAGCAACACATTCGAGATGTCAGTTCCCATTTTTTGCCACGATTATTATCTTTACACACAAAACAGACTATGTGCGCGTGCCCCAAGTCGAGCAAAACTTTACTATCCTTTTCTATTTTTTTTCTGATTTTAAGTTAATTATTGTCATTTGTAAAATATGTACCTACCTATATTTTTTATTAGCTAATATAATTGGTAAATACCGTTTTAGTTTATTATAAATAAATAAAGTAACACGTCACTTTCGACCTTTCTGGTACATTTTTGTGCATAAAGACTTGAACTGCCGTCCCATTGCCAAATCATTTATTTCACAAATGAAGATTGTAATATTGATCTGTCACGGCTTTCTTAGATATTAAATAAAATTACACGTTTTGATTTTACAAGAGATTTCACAAAAGTTTACTCTGGAAGGACGACGTCGCGAGACTTATTTTTTGACGTGACAACGTCTAATAAATCGATGAACGCCGGTTGCATGCACGAAAAAGTATGACTCATGTCCCTTTACGTTACTTTCATTGTACCCGTTACGCTCCTTGTCCCGTTACAACCGCGCGCGGGGGCTGAGGAAGCAGGCGGGTGTGCGCCGCGCCCGAGCGTCGCTTCAATTATCATTCTTCGAAGCTCGCGCGCGGACGTATGTTTTCACGTTAAACTATCGTCCGTAAACCGACTTTACAGACAACCAATTTTTTTACATTTTATTTTCTTCACGGGCTTGTTCATTGATGCTACTTTCAAACGACGAAGAAAACCTTCACGAAGAACCCTTACTTAACGTGAACTTAACTATACGTGAAGTCGGAGGTCAGCGGGATGAACTATGGTTTTCTTACCCTTCTCTCTCCCTTTATTCAGACAGGGCTGACCTATAATAATCTACTTCAATAGACACTAGTATACTGAAACTAAAATTTCACCCTCCCTCGAGCTTTTCACCTTGCGACTAAGCGTCGGTGTCAACACCGGGGGCCTTATTGAAAATAGTTAAAATAAGTCTTAAATACTGATCTTGTATAGATACCAGATAAGATCATACTTGATGCATCCAACGCAGTCTGCTGGTCATACGACTACACAAAATAGATATGATTTCCACATACGTATACGCAAGGGCGTCGTCAGCCCATGGCCCAGGGGGGGGAGGGAGGCATTGTAGGTACAGATACAATTGCACCGCCTTAGGACTTTGGTTGCTTTGCAGTTGGCTACATGTTTTAAATCTATAGGGGGGGGGGGGGGGGGCAGCTGCCCCCTCTGCCCCCACTTGCCGACGCCCTTGCGTATGCGTAAGTGTGATAGGTGTGGTGGATGTTTTTTTGTAATATCTAAGAGTTTTAGTGAAGAGTGTAATAAAATTAACAAAAATAATAATAAAATAATTGCAACAAACCGATAAATTATTAAATTTTTTAAATGTTTGCTGGAAAGGAAAGGGAATACTTTGTCCCTTATCCCTTCCTCGCAAAACGAGCGCGTTGTAATACAAAAGTTGTTCTTTCCCTCAAAACAAGCGTGATGTATATGTAGGGTCGTTGGTATTGTCATCACTGAAAGTAAAACTTCTTTCACATTTTTAAATAAAAATACGGGTCACTCACGTCTGTTTTGAGCCGAAATATCCGACTATAGTTTCAGTTGTAGTTATAGTTTATAGTTTGTTGTAGTTTTTATTTAAAAATGTGTGAAAACCACGTTAATTTCCATAGTAAAACTTCTTTCACTTGGGAGTATTGATTAATGAAACTCGAAAAAATCAATACATATATTTGGTATTTCCTGTACTCGTCAAAACACTGTTTTCGAGTTGAAATTAGTATTGGTACACATAAAAATTATATCACTTTTAATAGGATCTTTGTCAGACTTAAAATTACATTTTTTTTTTTTTTTTAATAATAATAAACCAACCAATTGGAATTAGTGGATTGGTGGTGGTTTGGTTGGACCAATATGGATGAACAACTGCAACACCATTGTTACCACACGGGCGTCATTAATATTCTGCTAGTCCGGAAAACAATAAAGCCCTAAATCTATTATGTTCCTAATAACATTTCCAAATTTACTAAAGCTGAAAAGATCCTGAGTCGAAAAGATGACGTCACCGCTTCGTGTATTAAATTTGCGCGATTTAATTCTAAAATGTTCAATTTGATGTAAATTTAGAAGGGCGATGAGGTAAGTCCTGTCGTCCTAGCGTAGGGCAGCAATGACCTGGCACCTACGCGGGAGCCGACACTTTCTATCCCACGTCAGCCCTACACAAGGTTACCCACTGCCTCTAGTATTCTTTACACCTTGAATTATGATTGATATATTTCTATCTCTATAAATAAATAAATCTCTTAGCTCAATGATAAATTCCCTATCCGTTCTTTAAGTCTAGACCGTGTACCTTCTAGGTCTGCGCGCTTCATCTTCGACCACAGCTTCGCTTTCCATTAGGCGATCTAGTGGTCAATCAAACGTAAAGCTATTCTGGCTAAAAAGAACGAAATTGGACTTGGAAGTTATATTTTCAATCGGTTAAAAACTGTAATGGCTGACTTCCACCAGCACGCAAAAATTGCTAAAATACTAGTACAAAGTTGACTTACAACACTCGATTGCTTAATTTACAATTACAAAATATTTATTTCAACAGGAGAAAACTGTTTTCGGCCCCTCAATATATTGTCCGATTGGATTGATTCTTTTTAATGTGGTTGAAACCTTTAAAAACTGGGTAGGCCTTTATGGCTTTTTTATAAGTTCTTTTTAATATAAACAAAATATGTTTATTATTTAAGTAAATTAAAAGTTTGAAGAAAAATCGTTATTTGTTATGCAACGCTGCAAAGTTGGTTTTTGGGGCGAGTACTTGTATTGAAACCTGAGCAAGCGAAGGATTCTAGGATTGAACCACGAGCGAAGCGCACTCGCGTTCAAATATAGAATCCTCAGCGTAGCGAGGGTTTCAAAAGTACGAGATGCAAAATAACTTTGCTGCCGAGTGAAACACAAAATTTTTCACCTCACTACAGCGAGGAAAACGCTAGTCCAGTGCTGCCACCTGTGGCTGGTCAGTGCGATTATTCAAAGAAATGAGGTTGGCGCACTGACATGAAATAAGTATTTAATGTATTTTCAGTGGACTTGCGGTATAGAAAAGTATGGAATAGAAAGGTTCGAATTTTAAAAACTCTTTCCACGCTAGCGGACAAAATGCACTTTTCCACTCAGATTTTAATGACAAACAGAATCTTTCCGAGCTTGTGAGGTGAAAAAAAACTTATAGAAGCCAAGCCATTTATGATTCAAATCAAGCTAAAAGGAATCACCTAAATCGAATTGAAAATGTTGAGGGGTAGAAATCAGATTTTTTTGTGTGGTCTAGTGCGTGGTAAAAATTGTATTCCCAATTTAAATGACTTCAGCAACCCACCGTCAAAGTCGTCACTCCTACGCATATTTTTGTTATTATAATTAAAAAAAACTTATTTATTTTTATAGTGTATTTAGGATTATTTGTAATTTATATAAATTGTAAGAATATAAAATGTATTATGCTTGCTTTTCTCCGCTTATAATGGGGAGCGGACTCGGCACGGGGTATCCTAGTGAGAACTGATATGCAAATGTTACTTAAGATCGTTTTTCTTATCTATAAATAAATAAATAAAAATAAAATAAAGTCGGTAAAATACTAAACTTATTGATGACGATGTCTATTAGAAGTGAAAATATTAGTGATTGAAAGGAACCCACGAGTTGATGATTTTTCTCTTCTTGCACTCGTCTGTGAAGACCGTGGAAAGGTGCGGCACCGCAAACCGCAAGCAGATATTACGTTATAGCAATTTTCAATAGTCAATCAGTCATATTGTATTCATAGTACATTGTATCCTAAAATCAATCCAGAAGAATATTCAACGCAACACAGTTGTATTATATCCCACGTGCTTACTTGATACACTAGTATACTGTGTTAACCCCCACACCAAATTTCAAAACGGCCATTCAGTAAGTAGTCTAGCTATGAAAGAAGAACAAATGAATTGACTCATTTTCGCCTCGATCATACTCAGTGCGCGTTTTAGGTGCTAAATATGGATTGATGTTATATCTGAGTACCTATATTCCGGTCACGACATGACTTCTGACATGCTATCATTAGCAGATAAAAAAAATTTAGCGTCTCTTCAAAGACTACGCGAGCTTGACTTGATAAGATATTGAAAAAAACATCGTGGAATTTCCTAGAATGGTTATTGCAAAGTGTATATTGTAAAAAGTCAATAACCATAAAAAAGCGGACGACGAAATTAAGCCATAATGATACAAATCGCTTAAATCGAACTTAATACCAGCACCGGTGCATTAAGTGCCTGCTATTAAACAGTAGCGAGCGAATATAGTAGCGTAAAGTGTTCTTTAATATCGTAAAATATAGTTTTAACGGGATTTTTAAGATGTCTCGCTACCGGTTCCGCAGGACTTAATAATACGTCCAGCCTTGTCTCCCTGAAAAGTTCTAATTATGTCCTACTGTCCTGTCGTTTATGCGACCTTTAATTTGCTGATGCGCGCTGGCTTTCCAACTTTTGTTTTTATTTTTTACCGACCGGTTTGCTGTCTTCCCTTATAATATCAAAGTAACACGTTTCTAGCCATTACGGTAGCGCTTCAATACTATATTTTTTGCCTCATCCGCGCCACTTTTTTCAAAAGCTCGCTGATTAAAATAATTAGAAGCTTCATTATTACTAGGAAGGGTGTTTATCGGTACATGATTAAAAAATACGTTCGCATTGTTACTGCTCTTATCACTAATTATTTTTCTAAGTGGTTCGCGAAACTCTCAACTTTTTGCCCGTCTTATGCATTATGTAAATGTCAGAGAACGGCTGCTCGATTTTACATTTTTATTGAGGCGAGCATTGTTCTAATTGCTCGTATATTTGTAGAGCTCCCTCGGGCTGAGTATGTGACGTGCATACGGGAGCGTATCGAAACGCCAATATTAATGGGACTGGACTATCCAAAGTATATATAGTGTAACGAAATTATGGTCAATGTTAATTGTGTTGTTACGAGTATCTCCAGTTAATAGAGATACTCTTCAGATACGTGTAGGTTATAGTGTATGGGTCCCATCTCGTCGAACAGGTCGCCTTCGGGACGATAAATACTTTGACGTACATCATGCATTGCTAGCGGGATATATCCCACTATAGACTACAACAATGTTGAGAACTACACAGGTCTGTTCAGTTTAATAATCAATATTGTTATATATGAAAGTAGAAACAATGGAGTAATAACATTATGGGAAATAGTCTTGGGTTGTGGCCCGTACGGTTTTTGCGCAATATTCCGATTCACGCAACTCCGCACGCTCGATAACGGATTATCACTTGCGTATGTTTGATGATCCCACATTGCCACCTTCGATTCTCGATCCAGACATATTTTGTGGGAAGAAAAAAACGACTTTATGACTCACTGAGCTTCTCTAATTGGCTTTAGATTCGCAAGGTGGATATTGTGGAGTCCCGTGACACTTATGGAGAGAAAGTAGCTGCGCCTCGAGTTATATTTACTGTCCCTATTTAGCTGGTCGAGGAATGTCGGGCTGGGACGAGTCTCGAGCTGGTAAAAACTCGGCTGGTGCCGAAGCGGGAATGTATCGGTCCCAACGGCGACTCATCGCGGAATTTCATCCGGAATCCCTAATTAAAACTTTATCTATCCCTTCATGGAAACGCATTTGCGATGCCTCTACTGTGACTACACTAAATGTCGACAAATAATTTTAATTAAAACTTGGTCTGGTGTTTATTCGACTAGATATAATTTTACATTCCGCTTTTTAGTTGTTGTCATTTGCATCTAACAGTATTATCCCAGTTTTATTCTGTTCTATGATCGGTTACAGCTGCATAAATCAACATAAAGTTCTATCGAGCCATATTACCTGGCTTTATCGATTTCATAATGTTAATTATCTTATTACGACATTCCTCTGGGTTGTGTTTAAGTTTATTAAACCATTCGTATGCTATTTGCAACTGGGATAGATATAACGGTTCCCCAGACTCCATCTTCGAAGACCCCATAAATGGATTGTGTAAAAAGTTGGGTAAATGTATCATACATTCAACACGTTATCATCAGTTTTTTGCTATTTCATCGGTGAATGCTTGCGAAAATTATCATTTGAAAGGTGAATTAAACTAAGAATATTCATTAGGACTATTGGAAGTTTAACATTGTTTGCTTTGAGAATAAATTTGTAAGAAATATGCTTCGTTAGTTGCCGTGGGAGTTGTGATTTATGTGTTAAATTTTGCAGATCTTAGCTTATGTATCTGTATATTAATTAGTTTAAGCGATTAATTCCCATTCGCGTTATCTCTTGGCAATTTGTCTTGCAGATGTTACTTTTTATTGTGGTATATTTTAATTACGATCATTTTCATAATGGCTACGGTAAATTGGATTAATAGGTATTTGTTTTTTATATATTTTGCTGGCGCCACATATCTTGTTGCAAGTATAAGGTTAGAGAGTGCATTTATTTATATTTTTACCCGACTGCGTAAGAAGGAGGGTTATGTTCCTGTTCTAATTACTACGGGTTAGATCGATTAGTCTCTTTGTTGTTTGTTCTCAAACAGCTATCGTTAAACTAGGGCTGGCCACTCAGTCTATGCGATCTTAGTTTTTATCAAATTGTCGGCAGCCAATTTCCTCACTTAATTTTCGAACATTTGATGCCTGCGAAATCCTCTCTCAATATCATCGTCCGTCAGTTCCCTCGACGCAAATGACGAGCCGTCGTCGTATCGTCAGCCGCTCGCGAACGTCCGAAATGCTAAAAATGGCATAAATAATTTATACGCGACTTGTTCGCTCTCCGTTTTTGTCGCGTCCGACCTGTCCACTGATGCATTTATAATATAAGGGTGCTTTTTGCATCGAGCCCCCGTTGCCGGTGGAATGCGACGGCTAAAATTGATCATGTTTGATACGTGAGCGGAGTAATATTAAAGCTGGTCGTTCTGGTCGCTGCGGTTGGACTCCAGCAGCTAAACTGTTGCGGTTCCGCACGATGTCTGTGTGCATTGTACCCATGTGATGGTTTTAATGCATAGCAATTGTCTGTAACGATCGAACGTGCACGGTGTATTAGTTATGCTCAGATGTATATTTGAATCTATGCTAGCACTAAGTTTTATTTGCCTTCGTTTTGTAGTAGATAGCATTAAGGTAGAATTTTAGGTAAGGTAACTTATTTTTTTTAGATTCCAGAGCGTTTTTACTTCGATCTTACCAGAATTACGTAGTTAATTGTATTTTAAGACTAGTTTTCTGAGCCCTAAATCAGCGTAACGATTTCAACTTCCGAAGGGATTTAAATGTCTGCTACGAGGAAATTGGCTATTTACCATCTCTTAGGATCTTAGACTCTTAGGCCTCAAGGATGCTAGTTGAACTATCACTGCACCGATCATCGATGATTCGATTTAACTGCTATTTTGTCAATTTGCTAGTCTACAAACTATAACTAGAAAGTTGTCAAAATAGTCGTAAATAGTGTTAGTTCAAATATTAGTCTTAAGGACTATCCGGCGTATATAAGGCGTCCATTTGACACACATAAAGGGAAACCTTAAAAACAGTCTGGTTAAAGTTGCGAGAAGTTGAATAAATATACAGTTCTGGTTTACTTATTTCTTAACTTCGTCTTCCCTAACTCATATGGCACCTGTTTTTCCTATTCCTATTTACAACGTGTTTTTTGTTTGTTTCAGTAAACAGGCAGTGTTCGATGGCAAGAGAGCGATAAGAGGTGGAATACCTTTTGTATTTCGTGAGTATCCGGAATATTTATTGTCTGGTACACTTTGGCATCTCGGTGGCACTCGACTCTTTACTATTAAATAATCTGTGGCACCGGGTAGCTCTTTGATATTCAAAGTGGATGTACACTTTGGCATTTTGATACCGATTTAGATTGTATCATTGTAAGGACATGTTGCAATTTGTGTATGTACATATAATTAGTATTTCTTCTATTTAAATAAACAAATCGGTCTCAATTTTCTAATATGCCTACTCAGTGATTGTATATGTTTAAAGATGTGATGTGCGAGAGAGATAGCTGCGCGGGTTGAGCCCAATCTTATTATAGTATTTACTGGTGTATAATTTGTTTCCAGCTCAATTCGGGCAATGGCCGTTCGGTCCGCAGCACGGGTTTGCGCGAGTGGCGCGCTGGCATGTAGAGAAGATGCCCGAGAGAATGCCCAGCGGAGACGTGGAGGCTGTCTTCAGCCTCATGGACGACGAGTTTACACGCTCCATGTGGCACTACCAGTCAGTACCAAACCTCACCAGCTTTCTGGCAAGCGTAGCGTAGGAAGACCAGCCACGAGGTGGACAGAAGAGCGCGTACAAGTGGCGGGAAGACGCTGGATGCAAGCCACGCCAACTGGTTCTTTTGGAAATCCATAAAGGAAGCTTATGCCCAGCAGTGGACTTATGTGACTGAGATGATGATGATGATCACCAGCTATAACAACGGAGACTATTCATTTTTGCGTAACAAAAAAATCTTATGTCGCATACCTAGTTAGTCCAAGATATATCCTGGACCAGCCATGCTATTTCATAATAGCTGCAGCTATGCTATTTCAATTTAATTTTATTTGGCGCATACGCTAACCTCGCCGGAGTTCATTCAAATCTGACAGCTGTTGCACTTTATTGGTTAGGGCAACCACTACCGTCATGTTTATTGCCTTGATGCCAATTTTAAGGTTACAGCCTGGATAACACCAAAGTCCATTATGAACTGCCATCGCCTGTCGCATTAAACGACTCATGACGTCATCAATAGTAAAAAAGCTGCAATTCTTGGTTAAGATTGAATTTGCAGAGTTAGGCCTTGTAGAGCCTTCTAGATCAATAAGATCCATCCTCGGTCAGTATGGTCCATTACCACCAGGTGAATCGGTAATATCGTATAAACAGCTGGTTATTAAATTTGATACAGAGATAACCGAGGATCTGGAGATAGATATTACGTCATCATCACTGTTTTTCTTCAATACTCTGATGGAACGACGGGGCGCAGCTAGTAAACTATAAATAAATGAAGTGTTTATTTCCATAATAATTATAGTTACAATGTTATTTTTTTCAGTTATTTTGTTATAAAAAGACAATTTTCATACATAAAAATCATTTTTGCGTTATTACTCGTAGTTTCTAAAAATGATTTTTATGTACGAAAATTAACATGGATGGATTGAAATTTTGTCGAATAGTTGAGATGTTGTTTTCTAGTCGTATAAACGACGATTTTTTAAAGTTCATTCAGGCATTTTATATCTTCAAAAATGTGGGTATGCGCGAGCGAGACAGACGGTCGGACTACAGACTCTTAAACTAAATCTTTGAATGTGTTGCGTGCAGGTTTAGACTGACGTACCGGCTGATACTCCGCGAGAAGGAGCTGCACTTCAACATCGGCGTGTACAACCCGTCGAAGGAGCTCACGTTTAGCTGCCAGCTGCTGCTTCACACGTACTTCAAGGTGCCGGACGTGCGACGCTGTCAGATCACCGGCATGCACGGCTGCATGTTCATTGATAAGGTACCACCGGACTGAACAACTGATATTATCCTTTTCCAATTGATATAATTTTCGTTCCTCCCCATCCTAAGGTTGCCTGGAAGAGATCGCTATTAGCGATAAGGCCGCCAGTTGTTACACTCGTTCTTAATTAATTTCTCTTGATTGTAATTTTTATGGTGTGTGCAATAAAGAGTTTATCTATTATCTGTCTTTCTGTACAGGTCAACTAAACTCTGAAGGTTTTTTTTTTTAAATCCATGGGGAAGCCCCATGTCCAACAGTGGACTGCTCGTGGCTGAAATGATGATGATTATAAACTTGTATACAACTCATTACAGACGAGAGATGGCGCTGTATACCAAGAGACGCGCGAGGCGGTCACCATCAACGAGTGGACGGACCGCATCTACCAGAACACGATGCAGGAGCACATCATCACCAATGTCGTCAGCGGGCGCAAGATGAGGATACAGAAATATAACTTCCCCGATACTGGTGAGTGGTTATATGTTTCAGATAACAGATGACGCTTATTGCTGTTATACGAACCTCAAATAGGTTACTGATGCAAAATTGGTTCGAACCTGTTTTTTTTTTATGTCAATGAAATAAGTCAAATTGGCGTCGTGGCGTGGCGTTCCAACATAACAAAATCTCTTTGACCTTAATTACTTTGTTTAAAAGTTTCTGACAGAGTCGAAAAGGCGAAGTGACCACTTACTTATTGTTTAGCCTCACAGTCAACAATATTTTAAACAGTTTGCTTATAATTTAAACTTAGAGTTCGACAATAATTTTGGATATTAAATATGCAATAGTTTTTCGTTTTCGGTAGAGGTTGTTGTAGAGGTTGGATTACAAAATCAGAGGACACAGGTCTTGCAGCTCATTTACATTCATTAATTACACCACCATATAGTTAAAAGATCAACTTGAAAGAATTCTTTACTTTGAGTGAGGATTGTGACGCATGGCGCGAGGCGGAGGGGGAAGCACCGCCATATTGAGACCGTATGTTATGTATACGTAAGCTATTCACGTAAAACACTCGCTGTTCATTTAATTATTGGGGTAGTAAAATAACGCAATATATTCGCAGTGATCTGGAACCCGTGGGCGGACTTCGCGAAGGAGATCCCCGACTTCGGCGACGACGAGTTCCCCAACATGGTGTGCGTGGAAGCGGGGCGGGTGGCCGCGCCCATCGTGTTGCTTCCCGGCACCGCCTTCGAGGCCAGCCAGATACTGCAGGTACGCACCTGTTACACCAACGAGCAGGGTTAGAGAGAGAGAGAACACCTACTGGTGCGACGAGTGGGAATTCTTCTTCGTTGCGTGTGCGTGCGCACACCATATTAGTCTTCTAACACGGTGTGCGTGGAGGCGGGGCGGGGCCATGCCCAGATACTGCAGGTACGCACGTGTTACACCAGCTGTTACCAGAGACTTCGTGCCCATCCCGGTCTCAGCACCCGTTACGGTTACTCCATCCAACGGCGTGCTAATCAATGACATAGACACAAGTTGATGCCTATATACATATATATATATATGTATAACACACACACACACACACACACACACACACATATACGTATATGAAGTTATGGTCGTAACCTGATTGCCGCTCGCTCGTGACGTCAATTTTCTATCTACTTTTTTTTGTGTTCCCTGGCTAGGGATCGTACCCACGCCCTACTTAGCAGGCAGACATACTACCAACTGAGCTGCGAGGTCAGTCAATGTCTCGTGCAGCTGAGGACGCGCGCGGGGCTTCGGTCACGACCTTCACGCGTATGCCACCTTTACTCTCGAGAAAAGTAAACCGTCCCGTGTGACACACAAGTCGTGACTTTGATAAGAAGCCACCCATTTATCGCATGAGGTTTTTACTATTTGACCCCTCCTTGTGATTGGTGATGTTTAATTTAGTGTACGTTTGAGGCAGTGGCATGAGAGTACGGAAGCTCGTACTTTGCCGGATTTATTTTATTTTGCGAGTTTTGTTATTTTTGTCACAAAAAAAATGCCTTTGACACTCGGGGATAAAAACGAATCTAACGACACCTCGCACATCAAAATCAGTCAAGCCGTTTAGGCTATAGGACTGCAAAAATCACTGCAGTCGGGTATTTTGTTTTTCTTTTAATATAGATACTAGTTAGATGACCGTGATCACATCCTATTGTTGTTTTTACACGTCGGTTATAGCGAAGCCGTGGATCGCAGAGGATTGTTCCGCCGAGAGTTGTAACGTATTATTTGGTTCGGTTCCAGGTGATGTAAGCAGATGGCGCCACCAATCACACGCAGCCGTCCACTCGAGTGAGGTCGAAGTCGATTCGCGAGCAACACGCGAGACAAGTAAATCTTATCATGACAATATATGAATAAGGGGGCTCCCTCTGAGACTCGCGCAAAACTAATACAACATATTGAAAATGCGCAGAAAAATACCTTTTAATTTATGATTATAACTATTTTATGTACAAAAGTATTTCGTCGAGTTTCCTTCTGTTTAATCTGGCAGGTTTCTTTCCATCATAGTAATAATAATATGAATTTATAAAAAAAGATGGTAAACGTACCAGAGGAATTAATAAAGCACTGATTACCTCTGGTACGTTTTTCTTTAAACATATTAATCATAGTAAAGTTGAGAAAACTATAAAAAAAAAAACAACAACATACAAAACGGCTGAATTGATTTTGATGAAACATAGCTAAAAACAATCTCGATCAAATACTCTATCAAACAAAAGAAGACAAGCTCAATTTCTGTCTGTCTGTTTGAGAGCTACGGTGCCACAGACAGACTCCCAGATATACACGTCAAACTTATAACACCCCTCTTATTTGATCAGAAGTTAAAATATCACCAGGGAATCGGAAGGAACCTCGAGCACGAAGAAATACTCACAACCAAGTGATGTGATAAAGGCAGCAAGTAGTTTTTTATCATGTTATCTCTAATTATCATGTTAATCTTCACACTTGCTCGTAACAGTCGATTGCCACCCAGAAATTTGAACTTTTACAATTTAAAACCCCTGTGGGTAATGCACTGCGCTCTTCACTCGGAGATTTCGTTGGAAAGTTCAAGCCAGAAATGCTGTTGTATTTGGAACAAAAAATTTGCGCACAGTAATGAATCATACTTACAACACTTTAAGGTCACATAGTACAACAGCACTATATTATAGTTTCTGCGCATTTTTATGATAACCTAGAATAGGTTTCTGTAATATTTTTTATTTACATTATCGTAATCAATAAAAAATGTGAGCCCCCAATTGCGAGGTTATCATTCCAATTGTACAATAATTTTACTATTATTTTTACTAAAACGCATTTTTTAAGATGCTTTCGGAAGGGAACTAAAAATGTTTTTTTCCCGACTGTTTAAAGGAGGAAAATGTTTTTCAGATGTTAAGATAATATAGGGGCCAATTTTGTTACACGCTCACTAAAACTAAATTGACAGGATAAGAACACATGCCGATCTCTTCTAATTGCAGTGGTAAGATAAAGTAGGCACGATATTTAGTCATGTCAATTTCAGTTTAGTTTTAATAAACTTACAAGAGGATTGATCTTATTATATGGCTTGTCTTTCTTCTTTAAATTGGTTAATTTTCTCCTTCAAATGATTCAATGAATGAAAAAGACATCTCTTCGTTATCGATATTCCAAAAACTCGAACAAAACGCTTCTGTTCCACTGTTATTGTGCGTACCTCATTTTGTGAGATTCTTCCACATTTAAATGTGGAAAAATCTCGAAGGGAGTTTCTCTATCAAATATAATATGTCTAAATCTATTAGGCAATTGCATTCTATCGTCGACAAGAACAGTCGTTTATCATCAGGCGAGTTAGCGGCCAATCACAAGCCTGTTCAGGAATTTAAAAAATTGCAATACAAGCGTGTTTTTTTTTAAATATACACGATAAGTTTGCACGTGCCTATCAACTCGCCTGATGTTATGCGATGTTGCAGCCTACGATGAAGTGCGCTTACCTAGAATAACTCGCGATTTAAAGACACCTATATTGTATCCATCGGGCATGATATTTTCATAGTTTCATAATATAGTAGAAAACGAATTTACATAGCAAATCTGAAAAGGTCTCATTTGAGCAGTCGGGTAGGAGGGAAGGGAATAACAACCTAGGGTTACCTATCTGTAATCCAAATTGTGAACTACCGACTATTATTGCCCAGAAAACGATTTTTTTAAATACACTTTATCAAAATTCCAAAAGATCATTTGACAACTTGTTTGATAATTTAATCTTTATAACACGAAACTTCATGTGTAAGAAACCTAACGAACATAACCTAATATTTTATGTATGTATATATCTGATAACCGAATCTTTGTAAATAAGGTATATAATAAAACAGAAACCTACCGAACCTAACCTAATCACTGTTCGGGCAAATAAAACTTGGCCAGAAAAGTTATGGAATCAGAAATTCGTGTCAAGTATCTGGAATCAGGCAGTTCTATAAAACGGATTCGGGCAAATGAGATTCAAACAAATGTAATTCGGATTCTAGATAGGTTACCACTATCTCCAGCAGAACTATTTAGTTCCTTTCCAACATGCGTCATATAAACTTATAAATGTCAATTTTCGGAGTCGCAGAGCTCCTATATCGATGTAGTTGTATAAAACGGGTAGCTTTGGTGGTAGAGCTATATAAACGAATCTTATTCGTAAACTAGCTTCATGTAACAATGTAACTTCCAATACGAATACATTGGCAGTGACACCGGAATGGTGTAAAATTAAAGGTTGTATTCATTTAGTTGTCTTGCCAAATAAACTATATTTTTCCTTTTTAATAGCAGTCCCAGAACTTACGTTCGTTTTTAACTTAGCCTCCTGTTTTTTTATTAACCTATACTGTCCCACTCCCACACCTATACTCCTGATATTGTTGGTATTTTTAAATGAAAATTTATCCTCTTATTCATGGGTGCTCGATCTCAGATACATTATGCGAAGTCATACAGCTACTAGACTACGGAGACAGAGATCGAGTCGGCGTGTCAGCGATAAGGACAAAGGATTTACAGATTAATTAATAGTGACTATACATTTTACTTACAAATATTAGACGTTTACTTGTGTCGAAAGTTCAACTGTCGCAACTATTCAAAGAAGTTCACCTACTTATCCAAAAAATGACAAACTCTGTCTTTTTTCTTTTTGTGACAAATAGGTACTCTTGTCTCTATCATGCAGTTTGAAAAGAGAAGTAGTTTTGCTTCTATAGTCTTTCCCTGCGAAGTCCAGTTTTCTCCTAACATCTGACGGATCACAGTTTCGGTAACTATTGTTTGCAATTGACATCTCATACCACATTTCATTATGTAGAATGGCTATTGAAAGCAATGGTAAAATATTGATATACAATCCAATACGGTACAGCGGACCGATAACAAAAGAAAGAAACGAAATTACAATGCGTTCTTTTTTCTTTTTTTCCATTTGCCTGATGGTGGTTCGATTGCACCTACTTTGAGCGTCTATTAGTACTATTGGTAAAATATCGATTTCTAGAAGGGGAAAACAGGATTTCAAAAAATATTGGGATCCACGATAAAACTATTATATTTTCTGTATTTCTGTTTTATAAGTGACACTCCGACGTATGCCAGATCATCTATGGCATCGATTAGCTTAAAAAGCATTTGTGAATGAGAGGGGTCATTGTACTGTTCCTTTTTATCATTCGTTAGTAAAATAAAAATGCTTAAAATGGCTAGAAACTTACTTTTTTTGTCTTCCACTTTGACTTTGTTAGTTGTTTTCTGTCAAAAATAAACGTTCTTGTTGTAACTTCTCTGTTATTGTTTCTAGCTTACTATACAGGGTGTAAAAGTGAACAACGCATATAATTTTAGGGGTCACTATATTCAGTTTAATGAACCACTTTTTCTATGGGACCGGTCTTGAAATCGCGAAAAAAATAACCGCATGTATATAAATACACAAAAAGTTTATCGACCTTTGCCAAAATGTACGGAACAGTTGATATCTTTTCGCTATTTCAAGTTGTACATGTATGAATGAACCGAAAAAATGTATGTCCGTTGTTCAGTTACATCCTGTAAAATATATTTTAACTTTGCGTATATTTATATATTATTTGTCACAAAACAATTTAATACTCATGCTGTAACAATTTTTAGTAACTTATTTCTCATAACAATAAGTAATAAGAGATACATTATTGTAATAGAGTAGGTATTTTTTTGAAGTCTTAATTGCAATCATTTTAAAGTTCAAATTTTAATGGTCAATCATAAATAATAATTATGATTTTCATATCCATCGAAGGCCTCTATGTTTGAACCATGACATTCCGTTATACATGCTTTAGAAACTCCGCGATGCGTTTTATACAAACGATGATTTTGTACAAAGTTATGTGATTTTTTTATGTACATTTATTTTGTACTTTTTTATAATAATTTGGAACGTTTTGGAGGCTTTTAAAGTATACGACGATTTAATGTAAGGATACGTACTTAGCTGTAACAAGTTCCTTGTTTTTTTTTTACTACAAAATATTGGGTAGGTACTTTTTGTAAACATCCAGTTGTGAATTTGCATCAAAGATGTGTAGATGTTATTAGACGAGATTGTATGTATTATACATTTATAGTGTAAGCTCTTATAATATTGTACAACCGTTTCTTCGAGAACCAAAAACAGCTGGTTTTTACATGCTAATATTAATGGAGTGTGTATTTTTTAAAATATTTTATCCTAATAGAAAGTTTGAACTATTTTAGTAAAATAATTTAAACATTTTTTTTTTTGATTGATGCCGTTTTTATTCGACTGCCGATGGAAAGTTATTTTATCAAATTTATAGACAAATGAAAAAAAATACATCTTACGGGATTTGAACCCGCATATCCCAATCAGTACTTACTACAATAATAACAAAACAGTACTTCGGAACCTTTACCAATTCGGCTACAGATTACATTAAGATATTTTCAAAGTGTAAAAAACACAATTTAAAAAATATTGGATTATTTAAGTTTTGTGGCGGAAAATGTTATGTCAAAATCTCATCTAGGCCTTGATTAACGATTCTTATCTTATTGTTCCTGTTTATTCAGTACTCATTCAGATTCTGAATCTACATCCGTCTCCGTCTCTGTTATTTCTATAGAGAATGACAGAGACGGAGACATAGATTCCGAATGAGTACTGGTGGATATGGGGACAGGTCCCAGATCAGAAAAAAATATAATTTGCTATTGGCATAATGTAGGCAATAGATAGTATTTGCAAACAACATAGTATTCCCATGTATGCGAGGCTTTGTTACTTTAAACTAAATAGAAATAATTAGTTCAAAGAATTAAGCAAGATTTTACTTTTGCCTTGCTCCTCAACACAAAACTTTAGAAAAGTATATATTTTCTATTAAAACTGCATCAATTGCGAAAATGTTAAATTTATTTCTTGAAATAGTACACAGTTAACAATAAAAGTGTAAAATATTTGCCTCAAAATACTTTATTAATCCCAAGAAATGGTTCTTCGAAGATAAATATTTTGTCCATTACTATAATATAAATACCGTTATTCGTGTTATTATGACTAATTTTCATTATAATTGTCGATCGAAAAATTGTCGGATCACGATTGTGAACTGAAACATCGAAATGTAACGAAGTGTACTTCCATAGGTGCAATAAAGTGAAGTAATAAGATAACAATTGTTTTATTTACACAAAAATAACCTGTTTTTAAGCTATTGCATAGCTTCTATCGCGGGCCTTGAGCGTGGAGACCGAATCCAGAAATTCCGTAACGAAAATAACCTAACACACCGCGCGTAAAGCTATTATGCAATAGCTTTACCGCGGCAGTCTCCGAGTGCCACACGTCTTTTTTTTTTATAACGGCCTTTATATAGAAAGAGTTTTTTAAGTCACATTTCTCGTCATTTTTTTAAAGTCTACATAAGCCCAGTGCAATATTATGGGCTACAATAGTCATATAGTAAATAGCAGTCATATTTCAATATTACATTGACTTGTCTCGCCTTTTCTACAGTTGAGAGCAAGACTGGTAACTTTCTACATTGCGGTGCCACAACGGGGTTTTTGTACTTTTACTCATTTTAGTTTAAGTACTATATGTAATGTACAATGTTCAATAAATAATATTGAACTAAGATTGTGATAAACCCCCTGCCCCGTAAGGGTTACAGTGACAGGTAGGCTTGTGGACTCCCACCCTGCCTCCAATAATAATAAACCTCAGTGCTATTGGAAAAGAGTGCTATCCCGTTTCATCGAAGCAAGTTAAACTGAATTGCGTCTTAAACATTTTGGTGGTTCTCTCTTGTTTGCGATTGGAGACATATTAGAGCCAATCGTGACGTTCCGTCGTCGCAGCGGCGACGCTGGAACGTCACGACTGTGGCTGAGCGTCACGACTGAAAAAACGAAATGAGCTTGCGTATGTCCTCCTCCCTATCAACGGTCAAACAGCCAAAGAATACTTTGTAATTTACGGAAATAAATGCAAACAACTGAGCGCTGCCGTTCCAACGTCGCAATGAATCCCCGCCCGCTTCGTCTCGGGGGGTGCAATTCAGTCGTGTGCATAGAAAAAAATATACTCTGTCGTGTGTGCGATGCGTCGACACAATGATTGTATGTAAAACGACGCAGCGACAGCGCTATGTCGACGCAACGCGCCGTGTGGACCGGCTCTTAGGGCCTTTCTCCTGTTGTAGTCTGTTCGGATAGAGAACTAATCTGATGGGTAAAGTTAATGAGCCGCAACTTGAGTTACGGCTTTCTGCCTTTATAGCGCTTAAACGAATCTACTTCACTACCAACATGATAGTATACTTGACTTATTATCTCTGAGATCATAGGAGGACCAAGTGCCGAAAAAGTAAAGGCAAAGGCCTTTAAATAAAAACTTTAAGCGCTATTTTCTCGAATCTACAATTTCCAATTTGCGTCTCTTTGCCTTTACACATCAGTAATGTGATTTATTTTTTAAACTATAATTATATTAGATATCAATGAGCGAAAGAGAGGTCCGAATCAGCATAATATGTTGTCTAAAATAGGAACTCTAAATTTTAGGTAATTCAAAACACAAACATATGTTAACATAACTCTATTTCATAACCATTTTAAAATTCTACAAGTGAACACCTATAAGGAAGCTTCAGAGCTCGGTTTCGGTTCCCAAGCACCAACTTCGCTTAACAGATTCTTTTTGCTTTCAAAGTATTCCTTATACCACATAATGTGTTCTTTTTTCTCCTGGACCGTGTAAAACGCGTTCTTCGAGAGACCGACGCAGACCAGCTCCATGAAATGCCTGATGGGACCTTTCTTTGGACACCAGCCTTCAAGGTGCGCGTCGAGGAATATGTGCTCGGAGAAATGGACTTTTTTTTCCTCTTCCAAGCCTGCAAGTAGAGTAAGAATTACAGATAACGTCATTTGAATATTTTTTTACCCGACTGCGTAAAAAAATGACTGCGGCTGCGAGTTATGTTTGCGAGTGTATGTTTTACCTCCTCTAGTCTAAAAGACTTGAACGATTTTGACGAACGAGGTGTTAGATTCGTCTTCATTCTCTGATAGTTTTTTTTTTGTAAAAACAATAATACAACTCACGTACAAATAAAAAAATAATAGCTCTTTCGTAACCTCCAACGCATACTTTCTCACAAAAACTTATACTCAATAGCATACCAAGTGTAACGCAAGCTACAGTACGAAAATCGCTCTTATGCAGATGCAGTCGGGTATTTTATTTTTCTTTTAATAAATACACTAAATAGATGTACGTTTGACCACCAACTCTCCTGAAGGTAGGCGACGGAGTGGCCGAGGATGGAGTACGTCGACCTAGACAATTCACACTGGCCTTGAAAATTCCAAGATTACAGTTTTCAAGAAACTAGATGGTGGCAAAGAATTCGTTCTATTCCTGTACAGTACGCATTAAGAACGCATATACGCATTAAAATCCGTACTGAGCGAAATCGGTCCACGTTCTTGATGCGTACTGAATGAATACACATGAATGGAAATCTTTGCCGCCTCTCTCTGTTTTCTGAAAACTACAATCTTGAAATTTTCAAGGCTAGAGTGAATAGATATCTTTTAGATCGACGAGCTCCATCCTCGGCCACACCATCGCTTAACATCAGGCGAGTTAGTTATCAATCGTATATCTATCTTGCGTAAAAAAAAATAACGTGGGCCGAAATTGTTGAAAACGGATTTTTGCCATAAAAAAGATACCAAATAACTTGGTAAATCATTGTAAGTTAAAGAACATAAATTGAAACAAAATTACCTTGTTCATTATCAATAGGGAATTTCCACACCTTCCCCTGGTCCGTCCAGACGATCATCTTCTGGAAGTAGTTGGCCGGCGGCTGCGTGGTGGCCAGCGCCAGCTCGCGCTGCTGCAGAGCCTCCCAGGTGTCGAGCTGGGTGCCGTGGTGGGGAGGGCGCGTCTCGAAGATACCCAGCGGGGTGCCGCTGAACACATTCACGGACATGGGTTGAGCTCGCGGCTGGCTTCGAACTTGAGGCCTGCAAACAATCAAACGGGAGTTTTTTTTAAATCAGAAATGAAAAAAAATAAAACAGACTGCAGAAAAGTGGTTTTTGCAGCGGTCTAACTTATGATTTAGTTACGCTTGATACGCTGTTGAGTGCAATGATATATTTATTATATGTATAACGTAGATAGGTTTTCTCCAGCTCTGCATGGAAAGCCTCAAGTAAGGTAATCGCCCGACTCGTCTTCAGTTGCGACACGTCGACAACGCTGTGAGAATCGTGTCGTGACTTGTGAACAATGAACATGTCATCCTGTGTGTTTAGAAATTGCAAAAACATGATAATTATATAGAAACAAAAAGGCCTTAATGTGATCTTATCCTCGAAAGTGCTGAGAACTGATATTTGTCATGCTTTACTTCATATTCAATAACTATAAATAAAATCTCATTGGTTGAGTACACATTTTATGTAAGTATACATAAAATCGTTTTATATGTGTGTTTTACATAAAAATGCATTTTTTCATTTTTGTGAGATGTATTATTATTATTACAAAAAACCTATGACACTTAGGGAGTGAAAACGAATCTAACACTCGCACACACACTTCGCACATCAAAATCGGTCAAGCTGTTTAGGCTGTAAGCGACCATAATACATACACTTGAAAAACATAACCCTCCTTCTTGCACGGTCGGGTAAAAACTACATGTCACTCAAGTCACCTACCGGTCTCAGTGGAAGACCAGCGCTGGTTGTTTACAACTAGCATTATGCTGAGCTGGGACTGGATTGTGACAAAAACATGTTATATAGGTATTTTGTGTATGATTTATATTTTTTTAATGATATTTATTTTGTGTTGTATGTTTTTTGTCACAATAAATTTCTGTCTATGTCTATGTCAAGTCTATTTTTGGGAAATGCTATGTTGGCGAAACGAGGCACGTGTCCAGCAGACTCACGGAACACTTACTCTCTATGAAGAATCTGACCAGCGTCAGTTCTGTACAAGCACTCATTAGACCGCCTCTGGGTTTGACTCTAATATTTCATTTAAGAGAAATCTATGCTTAGAGCTTACCGTTTCGCCCTAGTCTGTAGAGCTTCATCTTGCTGCTTCCTCTGTATAAACCTGGTCTTCTGTTCCCGGTTCTTGTCGACGAGGCGCTTTACTTGCTGGCCGCGGCTCTCCCTCGGCGCGGATTCATCCAGCTCCTTAGTGCGGTCCACCTTCATGCCCACAAGCAAATCACTGAAAGATACGACAATTACCAACATCAATTCATAATTTCTCGGTTTTTTTATTTTTTAAATATTGAATAGGTCTACGTTTGACCACCAGCACGCCTGATAGAAAGCGATACTGTGGCCGAAGATGAAGCACGTAGACCTAGAAGATACTTATTCACTTTAAAAACTTAACATGCACATGCACAACCTATATTACTAGGGACCATTCTTGTTGACCTTGTTTTGAGAGTAAACTGGTGGTAATTTAAAATAGTAGTTGACAAAGTATTCACATACATAAACAGAATGAGACAGTAGAGCATGTGTTACTGTAACGCTACAGAACAGGCTAGATCAAGAACCGGTTCCTGGAAAAATCTCAGTTAAAATTAGCTCTGCGATGCAACCGAGGTGGAACAATTATGCCAGTGACCCAAGGCTGTGCTCCATTATTTTAAGGAACTTGGCTGGTTTATGTAGGCTAGTGGGGGAAATACACAATACACCCCCAAGCGGGAAGTTAGTTATACAGGTCTTGTCACCCCAATTTAAATTAGAATTACATAAGCTGATGTTAAATTAGAGTGGGTTGTTTTTGTGCATGTTATTTAAACTCAGCCTCAGTCACTGACCTTGGCCCTGGGGGTTACCACAATACAATCTTATTTTAATATTACTTTGACCTTTGTCTAGCTTTCTCAACTGTAGAAAGAGCAAGACAAAAATCAAAATAATATTGAAATAACACTGCTTGAACTTTGGTACGGCCACACACTTTTGGTACGGCCCCTGCCGTTAATGTCGCACTATATACTTCTGCATCAGTATTAGATAAATAGATAAACTCTTTATTTACAACCTTGAAATTAACATAAAAGTAAAATAAGGAAACAAAATAACTGTAACAACGGAGAGTAAGAGATTATTTATAGATAGCTTTTAGCGACAGCGACCTTATCGCTAAAAGTGATCTCTTCCAGTCATGGTGTGAAATTTAGGATTTAGATGGGGCGTGCGATAGATGAGAAAGCAAATATAATGCTAATAACTGTAGATATGACTAATAAGCCATACAACTTACATACTAATACATAAATTAAGAAAGAATAATAAATAAAATATTAAAAATATGCAATTTAATATAATAAATAATAGTACATTCAATACTAAAGCATCAATTTAGACAAAGTACATAATTAAGTTTGCAACAGAGATAGATAATGCAATTTAACCCTTTCTTGAAGTTTCAGTGTCATGCCTAAATATACCCTTTATATGTTTGTAGTCAAATTAAATTTTTTCCATGGGTGAAGTGACATTTTGTATACATATTAAACATTAAAATAATGACTAAACAGTGTTTTGTAACAATTGTTGCATTAACAGTTTGTGCTCATGAGGCTCATTTCTACTGTTCGATACAGTGTTAATTTTACTTCATACCAAGTTATTGTGCTGAGTGAAATGTGAACAGCTTTCTTTAAACTTTTGGTAGATGTAAATTTGTCATTTCTGAGTAGGAATGGAAAAAAACAATTATTTTACCTGAGACTAGTGGAAGTTTGGTTGATTTTGCCCAGCACACGAGACAGTAACTCTGCTTCTGTTTGCTTCACATCTCCGCCAATAGCTTGAGCCACATCACCTGCTGCTTTTGTTATACTTTCTTCTGTAACATTACAACCAGACGAGAAGACCTTAACTAAAACTCAGATTATGATAAGATGGTTATATATCTTAAGCAGACCCAGGGTTTTGATCAATAGCAACTTTTACAGAGACTTTTGTGAAATTTGACAAACCATACATACATATATTGTTATATAGTATCATGATAAACCATTAATCACCCATTGCTGAGTATAGTTTCCTCTTTAGAGCATCACTCATTCTGGTCCTTTGCCAGTTTAATCCACCATCTTCATCCACTGCCTTGTCGATATCATCTGACCATCGAGTTGGAGGCCTGCTAGTTGCTTGCTTTCCATCTCGCGGCCACCATTCTGTGACTGCTTTAGTCCACCATCTGTCTTTCCTTTTGACCTAGTGTCCCATCTTTTCCACTTGAGTCTTGCAATCCGCCTAACTACATCTTCGACTTTCATTAATCGTTGAATTTCTACATTTGTTAAACTGTCCACTATCTAAATAAATATAAGTGATCTGATCAACTCAGTTTATGCATTTAACTGAGCTTACAATTTAATTTTGCATTTCCCTACAACAAACTGCAACAAAAAACGAGTTTAAATTCTGAATGCTCAATTTTGGATATTTAGCTCATGGATTCTTTTGAATTGAACTAACTGCCATTGTCATAATTGTTTGATTGTTTATTGTGAACTTAGTTTGTGATTTTGGTTATGAAATGATAGAAAAATTTAAAAATCCTAGTGCATTTCCTTGATACATTTTTGTTTGATGAAAATGATGTGCTAATGCAACACTAGCTTTTATGCATTTACAAAGATGAGTTTTTTCCTTGAAATCCAAGATAGATATGTGAAGAATAACATTTATACTACCTCTAGATTACTTCAAGATTTTTCACTAGATTTCAACCAATAGTCTGAAAATGTGTATGATTTGATTAAGTTCACGAAAATGTGCATACGAAATAGAGGGGTAAAACATCTTTTCATGTTATTTACAAAAGTCCATTAGATCTTCCTAGTAAAGTTACCATGTCACTTTACTGAGCCATTATGTAAACTTGAAAGTGACTTATTTGCTTGACTTAAATAGTCACTATTACATAAAATTTAAATGAAAATTTAAGAAATCTCAACATGTTATAGGCAAATATTAATTGCACAGATCATATACTTTGCTTGATCAGGAATACCTATTTTCTCCATCTTCACTGAAATTTCGTCTTTTTGCTTCCTTCTTCTGGGTATTTCAGGTGCAGTTGCAAACTTTTCTCGGTATTCAGTTTCACTAATTTTTGGTGCTGCCATCATACTTTTTAGTAGTTCCTGGATCTTCTCAGTGGGATTGTCTGCGGTTTTCTTTTCTTTGTTTTGCTCTTTAATTTGCTTTTCAACCACATTTCCATCGTTTGAAGATTTGTCTGCCAAACACCTTATAATCATACGAAAATCCCGCTGTAACCTAACTCTGAAAATAAATTGTAAATTATTATAGGAACATTTCTATCATGTTCTTGTTGTTCTTATTTAGTTGATTTAAGTATACCTTGTAAGCATTTTTAAAATTACTGCGTTCGTAATCGTAACGTAAATAATTAACTTTATTGCAAAGAAAATAGAACATGCGTTGACCAAAAGAAGTACACCACAGTACACACTACACACACAACACAGCTCAGTACTAGAGATGTGAACCGGTTTAAAGAAAACCGGTTTTTCTAGATACCGATAAGAACCGTTTTTTTCCACGAAAACCGGTTTTCACTTTCCGTATCTATTAACTACCTCCTATAACTTAGAAGAATAATTTTTAAACTCAACGAACAGCAAATGTGCAAGTCGCACAGTGCACATCAAGAAAAAAATAAAGATTAATCAAAGACTTTTAACGACATTGCCGACTTGTGCCGGCAACTTCAATACCATTAGTATTTGGGCCCTCATTCCTTGCATAAAGACACTATTTTTTTGTGATTAAATTAAAAATTTCCAGTTTTCAGATTTTTTCCTATATGTGTACTCTAACACAATGCTTCTTGCCAAATGTCATAGTTCTAGGTCAACGGGAAGTACCCCATAGGTTTTGATTCCCTTGTGAGTGTCGAAATATGCGTTTTTGCGACTTATTCGTCTGTAACTTTTTTTAATGAAAACTGAGAAGTTTGATATTTCTCTCTGCAGTAAGAGACTATGGATCTGCGTATATGGCTTTAATTTCAACTCGATACTTCACGCGTTCCCGAGATACAGGTTTTGACACCCGGATGGACGGACGGACAGACGGACAACAAAGTGATCCTAAAAGGGTTCCGTTTTTTTTCTTTTGAGGTACGGTATCCTAAAAATGAATAAAGCTGTTTAATTACATCATATTAAATGCTTAGTAAAAATGTTTGCCCTCGCATGAATCCTACAATATTTTTTTTTGTTAACCCATTTGACAATGGCACCGGAGGCCTTTAGATCGGCTTTTCAGTTGAAATTATCTTTTTGCAATTTCTTTTTAATAAACCTAAAAAAAACGTTTTTTCCAAAGTAATCGGTTTAAGACCGGTTCTGAAAATTTTTATCGGTTCACATCTCTACTCAGTACAGCTGTCGTAACTAGTGATGTATGAACTATTTCTATTATTCATCCGATTGATCATTCGAACGAGCATTTATTCAAATAATTCGAATTACAAAATAATATTTGAATGAATTTGCATTATTCGCATGAATTGAAATTAAATAATAAAATGCATGCAGCTACCTAAGTAACGTTTTAATCAATGGAATGTTTTTTTTTTCGATAATATTAATTACAACTTGTAATTTAAAAGTATAAAATTGGACACGTTACATTAATAATTAATGTACCTGTACCTAAATTCTTCGTCGTATCGATGATCCTGTTTGAGTACCTAAATGATTTAGGTACAGGTTAAGTAAAGAAAAAAATTCGAATGATTGTTTCTATACTTTTATTCAAATGATTTATTTTGGACAAACATCATTCAAAATAGAATTACTATTTGAATGACAAATTAAATTTCGAATACCATGTAGGTATTGAATTATTCGAATTTGTTGGAACAATTGCCTAACACTACTGCAAACTAGCTTCAAAAAAAAAAACCGGACAAATGCGACTCAGACACACCACAGACTAATATGAGAGTTGAGACACACAGACCAGTCAGAAGATACTACCTCAGACATGTGGGGACATAACACAGACTAGTTAGAAGATACTACGTATGACATGATACGGCTAAAGAACCTTAAAATTGGGACCCTTATTCCTTGCATTTTTTTGTGATCAAATTAAAAATGACCAGTTTTTGGATTTTTTCCTACATGTGCAGGCAGGGCCGTAGCCAGGAATTAATTTCGGGGAGGGTTCAGCAATAATGGACATGGGCATAGCTTATAGCCTTCTCATAGCTGGAGTCTGCGTCCATGTTATCTATCTATATCTTACGTATAATGTGCGAGCGTAAAAAAATGAGCACTTTAATGCCCCAAATGAACACCAAGTTTGTCATAGCAAAATGTACTATTATTTTCGGGTAGTAATAAAAAAAATTTTTTTCGTTTTCACGAGCACTCAGCGCTTGCATGACCTAAATATAAACAAAAATAAGCAATAAGTATCCGCGAGCGAAGCGAGCGCGAAAATTTTAGCAGTGCTTTTATAGTAATATGCTTTGTTTCTCGTATTAGTGAACCCACGGTACTTCTCTGTCAAAATAGTAATAAAGCGCGAGCGAAAATTTTTGTGGTGTTTTACAGTATTACGCTTTATTTCTCGTATTAGTGAATTCATAGTACTTCCATGGCAACATAATATAAATGCGAAAGCGAAGCGAGCGCGAATTTTTTAGAGTAATATGCATTCGTATACCGTAGTACCTCTATGTCAAAATAGTAATAAATGCGCGAGTGCGAAAATTTAAGTGGTGTTTTTATAGTAATATGCTTTATTTCTCATAAAGTGAACTCATAGGACTTCCATGTGAAAATTATATAATAATATTAATGCACGAGCGAAGCGAGCGCGATTTTTTTTAGTAGTGTTTTATAGTAATATGCAAAATTTCTCGTATTTGTGAACTCACAGTATTTCTATGTCAAAATCATAATAGTGCGCGAGCGCGAAAATTTTAGTGGTGTTTTTATAGTAATATGCTTTATTTCTCGTATTAATGAACCCACAGTACTTCCATGTCAAAATAAAAGTTTTTTTTAAATGTTTTTAATATGAAATCATGGAAGTGATTTGATTCATCAATGAATCAAATCACTTCCATGATTTCAACGTTGTAGCGATTCCTAGATTTTCGTGGACCAGATGAATCAAACAAGTAACTGTGTTAAAAGGAAATACCCGACTGGTAAAGAGCGACTTTGACTTCAAAAATTATAAATACAACCATTTGAATGCATTGATTTCCAATTTAATAATCCTAAGTATATGACTTTATAGAAAATTACAAACATACCTACAAGAACGCGCAAAAAAGTTTTGTTAGTTTTGCTAGTTTTAGTGAATTATTTGTTCGTATTAGAAATTTCGCGGTACTTTAATGACCAATACAAATAAAGATCAATATGAAACAATCATGCGCGAGCGAAGCGAGCGCGAAACTTTTTGAAGCATTTTATAAGCCTGGAAGAATTTTTATAATGGCCAGGATTTCGGGGGGGGGGGGGGGGGTTGGACCCCCCAAACCCGCCCTACCTACGGCCTTGTGTGTAGGTACTCTAACACAATGCTTCTTGCCAAATTTGAGAGTTCTAGGTCAACGGGAAGTACCCCATAGGTTTTGATTCCCTTGGGAGTGTCGAAATGTGATTTTTTTACCACATATCCGGTTGTCACTTTTGTTTACGAAAACTGAGAAATTTTATTTTTCTTTCTGCAGCAAGGAACTATGGATCTGCGTATATGGTTTTAATTTCAACACGATACCTTCACGCGTTCCCGAGATAAAGGTCTCAGGAACACCCGGACAGACGGACAGACAGACAGACAGACGGACAACAAAGTGATCCTATAAGGGTTCCGTTTTTTTTTTTGAGGTACGGAACCCTAAAAATGTGGATGAACTTAGATTAGAATCCATCCTCATCTCTCAGATATTACTAAAAATTAGTTCTGGGAATGTTAAAAATTTACCGTCAATTATCCATAATTGGCCAGCAATGCCATATCCGAAGTTTGGTTTAATGAGGATTCTGGAGAAAAGAAATTGAGTTATTAATTTTATACATGGTTGGTACTATACTTGAAAAATGTATGTATATGATTACACACTTTTTAATTAACTTCTACAGAGTTCTACAAATACAAATGTACAGTTTTAAGATGGCTATTTATCGGCTAATTTTTAGTACTAATTTTATACTTAAAACTTAAGCTTTGAGCAGATAGGTATGGGTGAGTATTCTGGGGAGAACTGTAGGGGTATTCAGATTCTCGGTCTCTGTCATTTCTATAGCAGAGACGGAGATATAGAATCCGAATGAGCTCTGAATACCGGGGCTGGTCTAGGTAGAATCTTCACAAGGTTACCTGCTCCGAATTCTGAACCCATTCGGGTTCGGAATCGATTCGGAATGTATATTTCTGTCTCTGTCATTTCCATAGAGAATGACAGAGACGGAGATACAGATTCCGAATCGATTCCGAACCCGAATGGGTTCAGAATACGGGGGCTGTATAACTTCGGAAAACTTGAAGCAATTCTTACAAGATTTAGTCTCAGCCAATTAACGGGTAATTATTGGAATTATAACCATGTCGATACCATTCACCGTTTTCACGTACGAATGGTGAGGATTCTAGTTAAATCCTTTCTTCAAAATCCTCATTAAACCCTAGCTATAACTTCCATATCTTTAGTACACGACATTGAAGGCTAACTAATGAGGCGTTTTCAGAAAAAAAAAATAGTTCCATATATCGTACTAGATGGCATGGTGGTCTCAAAAAATAACTGTCAAATTACACAGGTGTAATCTCTCTAAAAAGATAAACTCATTTCCAGGGAAATGTCACATTATAATTATCAGTGATAAATAAAATATCAGGTAGGTAGGTAAAATAAAAAAATTGTTTTACTTTAGGTGTTATTTTACAAAGCGCACTGTAGTAACAAATTCGTTATACAAGTCTATGATTTGCTATTCTATAAGTACGATGAGCATATTTTGTTAAGGGTAATAAAAGCATTTTAGTTAGGCAACACCGAAAATGTTTTTGTTTTGCAAAAATGTAAGCGCGATATTTCTGATCAGAGAAAATTCTGTAAAAATATAATTGATATTCTTTATTACTTAGATGGCACAGAGAACTTTGTAATGTTATATGGCTTATTTAGTGTTAAACATCTAGAACGCAAACATGCGAACTTGCGCAGTAGTGACGTGCAAAAATAAAGGAGTACATACATTTCCTACGGATGAAACCTTGAGGAACCAATGGATCAAAGCAACCAGGGTTGACGTAACTAGAAAAATTGGATGGCATTTAAAGAAATACTCAAGCTTATGCTCAAGTCATTTCGTCCCAAGCGATTATATGACACGTGGAAAACAATTGGTGCTAAAAAGAACTGCTGTACCAACCATTTACCCTTGGACTACAATACCTTCGTTTTCAAATAGAAGCTTAGAAGAAACGGAAGAGTCTTCTATGCAGACAGATAATATAAAACTTGACCCTGCTAAGGTTATTAAAACTTATTCTAGACAAGAACCACCGATTGCGTTTGTTGAGGAATATCATTTTTTAACTATTGAAACAACAGAAGAAAATATTGATCCTCTACAAATCTATTATGAGTATGATACTGACCAGACAGACAATAAATACGTCAGTCAGTTGCATAAAGTGACATAATTATTTTTAATTGATTAAAGCCTTAAGTACCTTTATCGTTCAATTTATGTACTGTTTTTTTTCTTTCTGAAACGCCTCATTACGGATAATTAACGGCAAATATTTAGTAATATCTGAGAGGTGAGAATGCTAAGTTCACCCACATCAAAAAGTAGGCTATGCTTGAACTGCGCAGTGTTGCCGCTTACGAAAGATGAAGATCCCTAGCCTAGACCCACATGAAAAAGTCCCTAGATTTTATAGAAATGACAACGAAAAATAACCCCATCTAAATATCCCTAAATTTTTGGACGGGTCAACATCACGGTCTGGGCGGGAAATTCAAATTTTAAACAGTTTTATATACTCTAATACAAGAGTGAAATTGAGTTAAATGAATAAAAGAGAAAAAGAGATGGAAAAATAGAATGTGACGTGCCTCTCTTCTAAGAGAGGCAACATAGCAACGCACGTCCTCAACCTGTATGTAAGGGGATTTCCTGCGACGTCATGAAAGGCGACGGACGAGCCGACACTCGTCTGCCGCAGTTTATGACGATGCCCAGGCTTTTCCGCGGAGGAGTAAGATATACACCTCGCGACGACTATATTCTCCAATGGCTCACGATGGTGGTGGAGAAGATGCCGGTCTTGTGGCAAGGGTCTAGTGGGTGTATGGTCGTCCCGGAGAGTCAGGTGCCACGGTTCTACACCGCTGTCATTTATCTGCCGGACTTTGCGCGAGGTATAACGGAATTAACCAACCGGCCAGACGTTATCATAAAAGTCCTGGTGGCACAAAACCCAGGAGTTGGAGTGGAGAGGTGGCAGGTGTTCACACATGAGGTTCGCCTTGTGGGTGAGGCACGTAATCACCTCTTGGTTGTAGGTGTGCCACCAGAAGACCTAGAGCTGCTTAGACGCGCGGACTTTCGACTACATTATATATGCGCGAGAGTATACGTAAAGGTTAGAGGGTTAAATAGAAGCAGGGGTGTCGTGCCGGCGGCGGTACCGGGTGCCGGGGGCGCCGCCTCAAATAGCAGAGAGACGCCCGTGGCTCCCGGGGCTGTCGCAGCCAAGACACTGGCTGAGGTGATGGGGTGGTCCAGGGAGGAAGAAGAGCGGTTATTGAGCGTGGAGGATGACGGCGAGGGGGATCTTGACATTATGGGCCTCAATATCTTCTCGCCGGCGTCGTCCATGGACACGGACCGACCCGGATCCCAGGCCAACCCCATCGCTTAGTGCTCTTTACTATTTACCGCAAATAAATAAATAAAAATGGATTGTCAACAGAAACGTAACAATCACAAAAACACACATACATCAACCACATCGGTGGTGGCTAGCACGCATAGGTCACACATTAGTACCACACTAAACATCATACAGGCTAACACTCATCACAGCGTCTCTGGCGCCGCCGCTCTGCGAGAAGCCCTGGAAAAAGAACATAACACAATAGCACTGGTCCAGGAACCATACATGTTTCGTGGCAAGGTGAGTGGTTTCAATGGCCTCAGAGGCAATCTTTTCCATCCCCCCGTACAAAATAAGACTCGAACGTTTGTTTACATACCACAGCCATATAGGGCGTCTCTAATGACACATTTGTGTACAGATGATCTCACAGTAGTAAAACTTGAAACAGGACTTCAAGGTAACCTTAATACGGTAATTATGGCTTCGGCGTATCTTGACATCACGGAAGAGGCGCCGAACTCGGCCCTCGAAGAGTTAATGCTATATTGTACGACAAACAATCTAGAGTGCGTGGTGGGCTGCGACTCTAACGCCCACTGTACTGTTTGGGGTAGCCCAGATACTAATGAGAGAGGGAATGACGTCCTCGAATTTATCCTCAGGCATAACTTGAACTTGCTTAATAGAGGCTCCGAACCCACCTTCGTAACATCATGGGCAAGAACTATAATAGATATTACGATGGCCACAAACGAAATCTCAAAAACAATTAAGGACTGGCGTGTGGCGACAGACAAATATTCCGGTTCCGATCATAGGTGGATTACATACAACCTGACAGTGGGAATACATGAACCACGAACTTACAGAAATCCGAAAAAAACGGACAAGTCGATCTTTGTAGAAACACTAGAGAAAACAATGTTGGATTTACCAAAACAAGGAAATACATCAAAGCTGACACCGCCAGACATAGAAACGGCGACAGACAGTTTAGTACTCGCCCTGATAAATAGCTACGAAAACGCCTGCCCGTTAATAAAGGAAAGGTATAATCGAATTCCTAAAAAAGACAGGTGGTGGAATAAAGATCTTACCAAGCTAAGAAAAAAAGTCAGGCATCACTTTAATAGGGCTATGAACACCAATGATGCAATGGACTGGCAAGAATACAGAAAGATGCGACACCAATTCAAGGTGGAGGTAAAAAAGAGTCAACACAACTCGTGGAAAAGATACAGCAGTTCAATCCAGACAGAGAGTGAAACTGCTCGACTCAAGAAAATTATTACCAGTGACACGCAAGTGAAGCTAGGCACTCTAAAGAAAGTCGACGGTACATATACATCGTCGGAGAAGGAGCAATTTGAACTACTGCTACAAACCCACTTTCCAGACTGCCAACTAGATGAGAATTCAGGCTGGGAACCACATACTCCGCACGATCCAAATGACGAGGATTGGGCGTTTGCGGATACCGTAATCACAGAGGAAGCCATGCTATGGGCTATTAGTAACTTCGAACCACACAAGGCCCCTGGTCTAGACGGGATATTTCCAGGACTCCTTCAATGGGGTCTAAATAAGATAAAAATTTATTTAATCGCTATATTCAGATCTTGTCTGGCATGGAAATACATACCCAAAGCATGGAGGGAGGTTAAGGTGGTATTTCTACCTAAACCAGGAAAAACTGACTATACCAACCCAAAGTCTTTCAGGCCAATAAGCCTCAGCTCGTTTCTCTTGAAAACACTTGAAAGGCTATGCGACAAATATATAAGAGGTGGACCGCTGGTAGATAATCCCGTTCACAGTAACCAACATGCATACCAGTCTGGTAAATCGACGGAGACTGCGCTACACCAGGTTGTCTATAAGATCGAATCAGCTCTCGAAAGTAAACAAAGTTGTTTGGCAACCTTTATAGACATCGAAGGAGCTTTCGATAAAACTACCTTCCCCAGTATAAGGGATGGACTAGAAAATAGGGGAGTGGATGATAGAATGACTGCCTGGGTCACGGCAATGCTCTCAAACAGAGCAGCGAGTATAGAGACTGCGGGCACAACACGCTGCAAAGTCAAAAAAGGATGTCCGCAAGGAGGAGTTATGTCCCCCCTACTCTGGGTAGTGGTGGTCAACGAACTTGTAGAGCTCCTAAATAAAGAAGGCATTGTCACTGTAGCATATGCAGATGATCTAGTTATCATGGTTTCCGGAATCTCTGAGACGACTCTATGTGAAAAGATGCAAAAAGCACTAAAAGTTGTAGAGAAATGGTGCGAACGACACAGCCTGTCCGTGAATCCACAAAAAACGGAATTGGTTTTGTTCACGCGCAAGAATAAGATTGCAAATCTTAAAACTCCAACACTCTTTGGGACCCAATTGATGCTTAGTAAAGAGGTAAAATACCTGGGAATCTGGCTTGACAGCAAACTATTGTGGGGAAAACATCTCGAATATATCACCACAAAGGCAACAAACATCTTATGGCAATGCACTAGAGCAGTCGGAAATGACTGGGGTCTTAGACCAAAGCTATGCCACTGGCTGTACACAGTTATAGTGCGACCAGTTCTCACCTATGGATGCGTGGTATGGTGGACTCGCACGGTATTGACAACAGTGATTAGGAAACTGCAACAAACGCAAAGACTCGCGTGCTCACTTATAAGCGGATGTACGAAGAAAACACCTTCGGCTGCTCTTGAAATTATACTTGGACTGACACCACTGCACCTACATATACAACAGGAAGCAATGGCGTCAGCATTGAGGATCACATCTACCAAACAATGGAGAATCTCGGGTCCAACTACAAATCACTGTAGAATACTTGACAGGGCGACAAAAATAATACCCGAAGCGTCAAAGGGTACGGATAAAATAGCAAGTGTACATCTTGACAGTAAAAAATATGAGCTGGTCACAGAGGATAATGCCCTGGAAGGGGCACTGCCGTCCTGGAACATATTCACTGATGGTGCGAAAAACATAGAAGGAGCAGGCTGCGGCTTTTACTCGCCGGAGCTGGGACTCAAGGAATCGGTAGCTCTAAATAAAACTACAACAGCTCTGCAAGCGGAGGCAGTTGGCGTACTATTAGCTGCCAAAGCAGTCGAGCCACTTAGTGACATTCTCATAACTTCTGAAGATTCAGACAGCAAAGGAATCATCATGTTCACCGTGGACAGCGCGGCCACTATATACGCACTCAAGAGACCTACAACGAGGTCACGAGTCATTGCGGAGTGTCATTCGGTGCTACAATCACTAGCAAAAAGGCACAGGACGATAGTGAGGTGGACAAAGAGCCACGGGTCATGTATAGGCAACAACATAGCAGACACCCTTGCAAAAGAAGGCATTAAGAAACAAACAAACAGAAACTTGGTTAGTTTCTGCAAACCAACTGCGACAGAAGTGCGAGAACAACTACGACGGCACACGGAAAAAGAGCAACAAAAACTGTGGGAAAAGAGAGATGACTGCAAACACGCTAAGGCAGCTTTTCCAATCCTTGACAGAAACGTTACGAATAACCTATTGAAATTGCAACGACAGGACCTCCGAATACTTGTGGGCCTTATTACTGGTCATTGCAATTTGAATAGCCACTTATACAAATTGGGAGATACGGACAGTGCTCTGTGTAGGGGCTGTCTAAAAGAGGATGAAACCGTGGAACATGTGCTTTGGCACTGTGAAGCCACGGAAACCACCAGGAGATCCACAGGATTGCATGTGAAAGCTTCGGCTTCAGCTTTGAACTCGGCCTCAGCCTTAGCCTTATCATCGCTTTTGTCACCACCACAACGGCATGCTACTTCATCATCTTCGTTATCATTATCTGCTCAAACATCCTCACCACTGGAGCAGTTGTGCCAGCAGCCCAGAGCCGTGCTCCGATATTTCAAGGAGCTGGGCTGGCTCGGGTGATGCTGGTAGGGGGAAATGCACAATACACCCCTAGCGGGACGTCAGTGCAGGACCCATCGCCCCCACCTCGAATAAGAAGAATAAGAATAAGGGGATTTCCTGAATGATCAAAGTATTTAATGTAATTTATTCATGGCTATGTTTGGCCATCAATCTTTAGTGATACCAGCAACTGCCAAAAATTTAGAAGCTAGATATTTTTTTGTCCCTAAATGGAAACAAAATGTCCCCAAAGACCTCAAAATTCCCTTAGATATAGCAACAAATTCCCTAAAACGGGATCAATGGAACTGCGACAAGCTAAGAGTAATACCATGACAAAAATGGTGATGTAGAATCTAAAAATGAATTTGAGAACTGATGCTACAGCAGACACAGTCCACAGATACATACTTAGTCTGGCCATAAATACTGTTACAGTTAAAAATAAGAAAGACATTTGAATTTGGAATCTGTCATTTTTATACGATTGTTCATTGAGTTTTCTAATTTTGGCGCCAATACATTGTACAATATTTTGCGATATTAAAATGGAATGGGGTGATAAAGAGAACCAAATCGCTGTGATTGCATTACACAAAGTTGGTATGGAGCCAAATGCAATTTTTAAAACTCTCCATACGCTTGGTATTAGTCAAATGTTTGTGTACCGGGCTATTAATAGGTACAATGAGACCTCCTCTGTTTGTGACAGAAAAAGATCTGGCCGTCCACGTAGTGCTCGTACGAAAAAGGTGGTCAAAGCAGTAAGGGAAAGAATTCGAAGAAATCCTGTCCGAAAGCAAAAGATTTTATCTCGGGAGATGAAGATAGCACCCAGAACCATGTCGCGTATTTTAAAAGATGACTTAGGACTTGCAGCCTATAAGAGACGCACTGGTCATTTTTTAACTGATAATTTAAAAAAGAATAGGGTGGTAAAATCGAAACAACTACTGAAGCGGTACGCAAAGGGAGGTCACAGAAAAATTTAGTTTACGGATGAGAAAATCTTTACAATTGAGAAACATATTAACAAACAAAATGGTTAAACTGTACTTTACCTGCCGTTGATTTAAGGGGGGGAGGGGGAGGGAGGGGGGTGTGTAGATACCCCCTGTGAAGGTGGGGAGCTAGATTCCTCCCCCCCTCCGAGATATGAATTTTTTAATTATTTTTTTTCAGAAGTACTTTTTTGTTTTCCTGGTGAGGGGAAGGGGTCGACAGGAGGAGGGAGTAAGACGGGAGGGTGTAGGACCCTCCCCCCCAAAAGGGGAGGGGGGTGCGAAAACCCTTAGTTTTCTAGAAAAAAATCTAAATTCGTTTTTGAGGTTAAGTACGAAAACTTACGTATAATTTTTGCGTACATAGATCCAGTACGAAAACACATCTACTATTTAGCGCTTCGCCGGCCGCTGCCGCGGCACGCTCGCTACGCTCGCTCGGCTCGGGCGATGTGTTTTTAATGTTCTAACATAACCTAACCTACTTTTTGGGCCACTACATTATTAACAGAGACTTTTTAGTGCTAATTTTTGCGTACCTAGATAAAGTACGAAAACACATCTACTATTTAGCGCTTCGCCGGCCGCTGCCGCGGCACGCTCGCTACGCTCGCTCGGCTCGGGCGATGTGTTTTTAATGTTCTAACCTAATCTAACCTACTTTTTGGGCCACTACATTATTTATAGACTTTTTAGTGCTATTTTTTGCGTACCTAGATCAAGTACGAAAACACATCTACTATTTAGCGCTTCGCCGGCCGCTGCCGCGGCACGCTCGCTACGCTCGCTCGGCTTGCGCGATGTGTTTTTAATGTTCTAACATAACCTAATCTACTTTTTGGGCCACTACATTATTTACAGAGACTTTTTAGTGCTAATTTTTGCGTACCTAGATCAAAAACGAAAACACATCAACTGCTTAGCGCTCCGCCGGCCGCTGCCGCGGCACGCTCGCTACGCTCGCTCGGCTCGCGCGATGAGTTTTTAATGTTCTAACATAACCTAACCTACTTTTTGGGCCACTTATTACAGATATATATATTTATTATTATTTACAGAGATTTTTCACAAGGGGAACAATGTGGAAGCATGATGCCAACATCAAGAAAAAAAAAAACACTGACTGACTCATGTCAAATAGATAAACACAAAATGGCGCTACTTTGCGTTCCGTTTCACAAATCAGTCACATTTAATTTTATTAAAAAAACTAGTTAGATACTAAATAAAGTTATATTTTACAAATATAGACAAAACAGAACTTAATAATCATGTTTTACATTGTTATTAAGATATAGATAAGATTGAAGTTAATTTTGCGCGGTCCAAAGATAGCTAGTAAAAAAAAAAAAAAAAATGGGATGTACAACGAAACGTTTTGCTTTTAGTTTGAGCCTTTGAGGTTACAAAACTTACAAATAAAGCGCGCTCCACTTTCCCGGCGAAACCCGGGATTCCCGGCGATACCCGGGAGTGTGGAGAGAGCATTCGTCTATATTACTGTTATCTCGTGTATGCTCTCGCCAATGTTCGTTGTTCGACAAAAGTTTTGCCTCTCGGCGAACTCCGGGAATGTAGAGCGCGCTTAATACAATTCTTAGATTTGCCAAACAATCAAAATATTTAAAAATTTATTTCTTCAAAACCATTAATATTCTAGCGTTATAATTTTAACTAAAGGCTTCCTATGTAAGTAAGCTTTCTATAAAAAAAAAAACAGTCCCCAACTCAGCGGCAGATAAAGTACAGTTGAGCCCATTATCCGACTTCAGTGATGGTTTGGTGGGGTGTTAGCTATGAAGGAGTGACTGAGCCATATTTTTGTGAAAAAGGTATCAAAACATCGGCACAAGTGTATCAAATGAAGGTAGTTAAGCCCCTTAACAACACCATGTTCAATAACCAAGTATGGTCCTTCCAACAAGACTCGGCGCCAGGTCATAAAGCTCGGTCCACGCAGTCTTGGTTGGAAGTGAACGTTTCGGACTTCATCAGAGCTGAAGACTGGCCGTCGTCTAGTCCTGATCTTAATCCGCTGGATTATGATTTATGGTCAGTTTTAGAGAGTATGGCTTGCTCTAAACGCCATGATAATTTGGAGTCCCTAAAACAATCCATACGATTGGCAGTGAAGAATTTTCCCATGGAAAGAGTGCGTGCTTCTATTGATAACTGGCCTCAACGTTTAAAGGACTGTATTGCAGCCAATGGAGACCACTTCGAATAAGCTTTTATATTTTAAATTGTTTTATATTTATGTATTAAACTAACACACTGTAAATGTAATAAATATTATTTGCAATAAAAAAATAATTTTTTTCTTCGTGACAATATTTATGGCAAGACTAGGTATATCTAACTTATAACCCCCTCTTTTTTGTCAGGGTTAAAACATAATATGTACAAGGTCATTGCTTGAAAAAAAAACTCATAATTATTAAGGCACATTTATTTTGTTGGACGGTGGACATACCTAATGGTAGGCACACAATTACTTATTCTACTTACCCTATGACTTATTCATAAGTACGTCTATAACAAGTCGAAATACAGGGTGTCTGGAAACTGGGAAAACATTTTTATGACTTTCTATTTAGTAATCAAACATCCCATATAATATAGCAGTACAATTTGTAAAGCGCTACCAAGAATAGAAAAATGCAGAAGAAAAAAGACACAAGGATCCCGAAACCGAAGTAATTATTCTCCAGTTAGAATTAAATACGATAACATATCAATTTAAAAAGTCAACTTCTCTTTCAGATTTTGTGCGCTATTTTGCTTTTTTCTAGTCTTAGTATTTATCACTACTTTAAGGTATCGAACGTTAGAATATACATAAAAAGTATTGCTTTCAATATCACAAGTTTTACCAAGTTTCATTATTTACAAAAAACAAGTTTTCTTTCCGCAAAAATTACCTATCTTAAACAAATTTGTATATTTTCAAAATAACTACAAATAATAATTAATTAATTATACACATTAATATTTCGTCAATATAGACATTAAGTAGTTATAAAAAAATAATTCGAAAAATTATTGGACACACATCGGACAAATAAATTAAGTCAAAACAACTAAACTACACAGGATAGTGAATAATTTGTTTACAAATGTACAATAAATGAATAAATATGTATGGAGTTATCATAACACTGGGATTACTAGGAATAATATTTAGAGCACCACAAATTACTGTACATATTTTGCATTGTTAAAGGTAACTAATAAATGTAACAAATTCTTAGGAGACTAACCACACACTCGTCCATACACAAGTATAAGTTTAGAAAACAAAAACCCCCCAACAAAACCGATTTTGATGAAACTTAGATAGGAGCATTTTCGATGAACTCTTCTATTAAACAAAAAAAAATAATTACACCATAATCGGTCCATCCGTTTGAGAGCTACGATGGCACAGACAGATACACAGATACACACATCAAACTTATAACACCCCTCTTTTTAGGTCAGGTTTAGAAAGAGAAAAACTGATTTCTACCCCTTTTTGACGTATGCCTAAACACAAACAGATTTCCACAGATTGTATCTGATTGGGATCATAAATAGGTTTAATACTACGAGTGACTAGTTTGCCGAGGTTTATTTTTTTTTATTTTTTTTTTATCAGCACTGGGAACGGGCCATCTTCTCATTGTGAGAAGGGTTAGGTCATAGTCTGCCACGCTGTTTTTTTGAATATTTTTTTCAAATTTCGTTATAACCTAGAAATTAAGAATTAAAAAAGTACATAGAAACCTAGTCATTTATGATTCCAACTTCCAACCATATAACGAACTTGGTTATTATTTAGGAGAAGAAATAGTTTTCCTCTGTTGTATGAAAAAATGCAATGTATTGGTAACGCAAGTCAGGCTTTATGCCACTGAGTCTCATATATTCGCCGTCCTGTACGTACAACTAGCTCGTGCTATGAGTGTGTGCGGGAGGAATATACGTAGTTCTGCTGGCAATCCCGATATATTTTTATCTACTATTTCCATGTAAACAAAAATGGCTGACTGGCCACTAATCCTCGCTCGAATTTCGGAAATAACGAGTTCTCATTGGTCGCCAGTTTGCTATTACTTGATTACATTATAAGACACAAAAATTTACATAATAAACTAGCTGTTTTGTTCCTAGACGTATTTCGTTATTCTAGTCTTTACTTGGCAGTATATGGCTACAAATATGAAAAAAAAACTTACTTTTAAGTATGTACTTAAATTTAGTTTATAACATGGCGCTTTTGAGCAAACATATTAAGTAATATAAACCGTTATGACTAATTCCACCTCTTAAAATTAAGACTACAGTTAGATGACTATACGACAATAATTCACATAACTCACAATAAAATTGGGAAGTTTTAACGAAATAATTTTGGATTAAAATGTGGGATCGAATATTGGAGATCAAATTTTTAATATTTGCTCATATAATAATAATATTTATTGTTAACAGAATGTAATTACTGCTCTAGAGTGCGAATCAAAAAATAGGATCGCGCTCGCGACATTACTGTTATTGTCTATAGGCTAGGAGTTTGGCTATAGCTAACTTGATGTTACGGAACGTTATAGTCCAAGATGGTAAGCGCATCTATAATATAGGCCATAAAGGCCTGGGGACACGAACAGGCACTGAAGTTCTGGGAAAGTGACCCTGGCCAGAGATACTAAGCTGCTTATGGCAGACTTCACTGGAATCTTTCCAGGGAAGCGCTACGGCTAAGCAGGACTCGCTTAAGAGTCTTGGTTACAACCCTTATTGGACACTGCAAGCTCAATAAACATCTAAACACTATGGAGAACACACCACTTGAAGGTTCTGTCGCACAAAGGACGAAATGCCTATACATGTTCTGTGCGAATGTGAGCGTCTGAACCAAAGCAGAAGCCGGGACCTTGGAGGCCACCTATTTTCACCCGATGAGATTAAAACCTCCTTCCCCAAGGCCATTACTGACTACATGATCAGCATTGGACTTGGAGAGGTGCTAGAGGTGGTAAAGTGACAGGGGATGCCACAATAGATCTGAAAAAGTTGCAAGTAGCTAGCCGGGGTTGTCAGTGCCCATTTGGCCACCTAAGTTTCGAATAACAAAAAGCGCATCTAGATGCGCTTTTTTTTCGGCTAGCCGAAAAGGGGAACAAACTCACAAGAGACTGTATGACATACATACCGTTATGCACTTAGCAAATAATTTATTGATGTTGTGGAAAACAAACTTCAGTAAGTAGGATTTCATACATTACGCAAGAAACCATAGCTATATAAGTGAAGAAAGACATGAGCTAGTCCTACTTTTTTGGTTCGCTTTACAGGGTTACAGGTTATTCTAAATTAGAGAATAAGCTCTCGAAAGTAACTATATATGATAAGTGAAAATCCTAATATTACAAAAGCGAAAGTAATCCTATCTGTGTGTTATCTTTTCACGTCGAAACAACTGAACCAAGTATGGAGTACTGCTGCCACCTTTTTGATGGATCAGCCAAGTATCAGCTGGAAGCTTTAGAATCAGTGGACCGGCGAGCTGTAAGGTTAATCGGTGACGATAAACTAGCTGCCAAGAAGCTACTTAGTCTCGAGCACCACCTTAAAGTAGCAAGTCTGTCTATTTTCTACAGGATTCATTTCGGGGAATGTGCGCAAGAGCTTCACGACCTAATTCCACCCTCCCCATTTCACTACAGGACTAGCAGAAAATCAGCGAATTACCAGCCATTTCTCGTTGAAATGCCAAAAATCCTTACTCAGCGATATCGATCCACATTCCTGTTGCGTACTGCAAAAGAATGGAATTCTTTGCCGCCATCTCTGTTTCCAGAGACCTACAATCTTGGAATTTTCAAAGCTAGAGTGAATAGATATCTTCTAGATCGACGAGCTCCATCCTCGGCCACACCGTCGCTTAACATCAGGCGAGTTGGTGGTCAATCGTAGATCTATAGAGTATAAAAAAAAAATGTTAAATATACGCGATAAATCCGTTAAAATTGGTTTAATTTCAACTGAACCAATAGTTATGAAATTTGTTGCAGACAAAGCAGAAATTAAAGAAGGGCATATACTATTTTTTTTACGCAAGTTAGATCTACGATTTACCACCAACTCGCTTTATGTTAAGCGACGGTGTGGCCGAGGATGGAGCTCGTCGATCCAGAAGATATCTATTCACTCTAGCCTGTAATTATAATTGTTTATATATTTTATCATAAGGCGAGTGAAACCGTGGGGCATAGCTAGTAGCAATAGTAATATTCTATGTTCTTATAAAAGTTTTATGGTAAGTACTATTTGCGGCGGCAGCGCTTAAACTATCACTTATTCTGTGACTGCTTAGAATTTCATACATAGTCATCTCAACACTATTAGTTTTAACTCTAGTTCACCTTATTTTGTACAATGAAAAAAAGAAATGAATTATTGGCTATGTCCCCCGGTTTACTCACGAGATGATGAAATGTAGTGATGATCATATTGAATTGTAGTGACTTTCCTAGGGTATTGCTTATCTATGTATCGAATTTCATTACTATCCCTTGAGCCGTTCAATTGTAAACAGGTAGAGAGAGGCAGTTTCATTCGCATTAAAAATATTACGGTTAGAATCATAAAACAATTTTTTATGTAGAGGTGTCACATTAGAGGCAAAGCTTATACTCGTAACTCTGTATACTTTTCCATCTATTGCTCTTCTTAGCCCTTTTACTTTCATCAAATATCAAGTTTCACTCAAAACATGAGTCGAAGCGGGTGGTTTCGACAAAATGCGTTAAAACGCATATTTTCATAACAAAATTGCTCATTTCTATACGAAAATATTATGAAAGACTTCGGTAATCCGTACAATGTGATGCGTTCGTAAATTATTATATTATGTACAGACGATGATACATGCGAGGCGATAGGGCTCCAATTTATGGTTAAGTAAAAGTAAAGTAGTTAAAAAAACACCTTAATTTGTTAACCATAAATTAACTTGTCCTTCGGCCATGTCGCCACAATCGCATAACACGTTTGTAACACTTGACAAGTGATGTATGAAACGTTAGATTAGTACTCGGATAAATCGTGTGACAACTTTATAAATCCACAGAGTGAGACAACAGGCGGCAGATAGACTAATTCAAAATATATTTTTACTCTATGAAATTTCGAACTGCTTATAAACATGGCATAATTACAACCGCAGCGCTAATCAATCGAATATAATATCTTTGAAATTAACTGGAAGTGTATCTAATTACTCGCTGTTTACACTATCGAGTGTCTCCGTTTTTTACATCAATAATGTCGTGAGTGTGAAAGTGACAAATACATGTGTTGATAGTGAAAATTTATGAGACAGATACATTTACGAGCTCATTAGATTATAGACCATGTAAATAAGTAACATAAACAAAAAAAAAGTTTATTCGCATAACAACAGAAGATATTAATATATAACACTAAAAACTAAATATTTGCTATGATAAGCATACACCATTCGCGATCAATGGTCGTTTCAAAAAGAACAATTCCAATTTTAATAATAATTAAGTTTTTTAAGTCTATCACAATTATAATATAATAACAATGGAAGCCACTCAGGATAAATTTAAATTTACTCTACACCCCAAATAATGCAAAATTATTTTAACATTTTTAAGGCCCTCACGATAATAAATGCTGTTTCGCTCGTGCGTATCTACATTGTTGAAGATATGAAATTATTGAAAAGGCATACTGATAATTGGATATGCAATAAAGTAGAGAATAGTATTAAGCCTATAGATTTTTTTTATAAGTTTGATAAATAAAAAGTACAGTAATGTAAACGTAGATACTATTATGTATTAAACCTATATAAAAAATATAAGTGTAATAAATAAAAAGTATCTACTCGAATCCATTTGTTGACTTAGAACTTGTTTTAGCCAAAGTTATTTTTTGTAAACGTTTGTAACACTTTTCTTTCAGACTTCGAAAAGGAGGAGGTTCTGTGTTTGACTGTACGCACATATTTTCTTGTGTATATTAACCGAAATTTTAAATTATGTTTGCGTTGAATTGAATATAACTTCGTGCACTATTCACACTTTTCCATACAGAATGATAGAGATGTAGATATAGTTACCAACCCGATTCCGAATTCGACAAGTTGTGAATAACCGTACAGGTGGTCCCTAATTTTTTTTAGTCAAATTTGCTTCTGTACATTCCAAACATCTCCAGGTTCATGAATATTTTTGAAGATTATACTGATTGAATTCGGTTGTTGAATTTGTTTAGACTATTTGAATTTTTGCATATTTTTTTAGTAGATAGATTTTTTTATTAATCAATTAAGTAATTTTGTATTATTTGCACATCAGAAATGATCGAATGTAATGGAAAATTGTAATTAATTTCTAATACCTTGTTTACCTACATTTTTGCAAATAAATTTCACTTCATATGTATCTTTAAAAAAAAATTGCTGAGCGTAAGTGAGAGAGCGTACTAACTATCGTGCCTTAAGTAAAACCACGGATCACTCAGTTTTATTTTGTGTCGTACTGTCCGACCATAGTTTCAACCGCACTCGGCTATCTTTTTCGAAGGAGCGAGCGCATCATTCGACATTGACGTCAACGGTTAATGAATGACGATGACTCAAGAGGTGAGTGACCCGCATTTTTACTTTTAAAAATTGTGACAACTACGTTATAATCTGCGCCTGATAACTTGATACAAAACGATTGAACAACGGAATTGTAACAAATGAGAGCTATGATTTTTTGAAAGTTACGAGCTGTCATTGGTCACCAGACTGTTCTTGTGGAATCACTTATTCTCACATTATAATTTTCAAAATAAAACTGTATTCATTCTTAATGAATTCCAAAAATATATTAATATGGCACTAATATCACCTAGATATTTTGTATAAGCCCCTCTTCTTTCCTATTACAATAACAATATACAAGCATCAACAGTACAAGTTCTGTAATATAGGCCACATGTATGACTCAAAGGAAAACTGTTAGTTATGTACAATGACCTTATAAATTTGCTGACGTTTTAACCCAAAAAAAGGTTTTGTGGTTACCAATGTTTTCCCGGATTTGTCAAAATGGGGTTTTAGGTGTTAAATTAATTATGCACTCATTAAATAGCTAAAAACCCAAGGCGTAAAACCAGTATAGGTACTATGAGCTCTAACTACAATTCAAATGGTTTGCTTTGACTTTTGTCTTAATTTCTCAACGTTAGGAAGGAGACAAAAGCCAAAATGGACCAATTTGAATTGTGATTAGTTCTAACAGTATCGTCTGAAGCTTACGCAAGTGTGGTAGATGCTAAGGACGACTAAATTGGAATGGAGACTAGCTCTCAATGAAAGCAATCGGAATGCTTGTCATGAAAGAGACAGAGATATACAATACATCAATATCTCTATCTTGCTCGCGACAGACGAGCCGCCTTGATGCCAGTTTCAAAACCATACCAGTTAACAGATTTTCAACTATATCCGATATAATTAGGTACATTTAAATCATTATATTATTGTGAAAGTGTTAAATTAGCCAATACAAAAATTGAGTTTAAATTTTTTAAGGTAAAATTTCAAAGTGCTATTATCCGTGTAGGCATGACGTAAGTGTTATGTTTTATTGCTTTGTATTTCTCTACACTGTTTTCCCTAATCCAACACCACAAACTCATTTATTCAAACCACGCGACATATTGCTCAAACTGGAGATACTTACCTAAATTATGTTTCATTGTATAATAAATGCAGTAATTTTAAATACGCTCCCCGTGAAAACGACTCAATTCTAATAGATATTTAAAAATAGAATTCCGTATCTAACAATAAGGTGGTACGATTTCAATAAAAAAGTATTTTTTACCAATTATGGTAGAAAAAAGTACATATAATTTTAAAATGAAATAATTGTGATTAGCTTTAAAATCGGTCTTTATTGGCGGCAAATCATATTTGTGGAAGAAAAAAGTTGAGATCAATAACACATTTGCCAAATTAAAATATTTATCTTTAATGTTCAATGAAAATTTCATACACAAGACAAAAATATTTTCAATAAAATTACCTATTAATCACTTTCAGCAAATATGATTAACCGCCAATAAAGACCGACATTAAAGCTAATCATAACTACAAAACTGTAAAACATCATTCATCATTTTCATTCATTTTCATTTCATTTTGCTTCATTGTAAAACTGTACTCTTTTTTACCATAATTAGTAAAAGATAGTTTTATATGTAAATCACACTACCTTAAGGAACTATTCGCAATCAAAAAATTGGCAACAAAAAAACAATTGTGTGTCAAAATTCTACCACTGCCTTTTATCTCTTATTTAAGAAAATACATCACTCTTTCGCTTGTCAATTTGACAGACTATATTAACCAAAATCACTATAATATATATAGCACAAAATTATACATTATTGTAACGTACATATATAAAAGAAAAAATGTATGTAATAAAAAAACAGAACGTCGTTTTGTAAACGAAAGCAATTTTTTTTCCAAACATTTAACACTAATTACTATTTGTTCTAGATCTAACTGCATCACTCGTCGCTTTACCGTGTGACAGTTTTCAGGATGCGTTATGTAACATCAAATTCATTTGGTACAGTAGGATACTCGCTGTGAGAAAAAGAGATAACATTACCTCTATCTCGCTCACCGTGAGCGTGCCGTTCCAAATGTCAGTTTCACAGAAGCAGCGACGGCAGTGTTCTATTAGCACCTTTTGTTTCATTCACGAATCTTACTTTTATCCCTTTATGATATGTTTAATCAAAAATTTCTTTCAATACAAGATTAATTAATGCGATGTAACTTTATCATCTAACGATATGTTTATGATATCTAATTCGTCCGTTTTTCCCAAACGTTTTTGACGCAAATACATTTTTAAATTAACTTCTATAGTGTACAGATAATAACAAAAATCGGGGGATTACAGATTGCTACAACTACATATATTATCATCTAAATCCATTGAATTACACCACTCGATAGCTAAAAGTTCAAAGAAATTCTTACGTTGAGTGAGGACTTTGACGAGTCGCGCACAACGGAGGTGGAACGCGCCGCCATTTTGTAGTTTTAATGTAAGTACGTTACGTACAAGTTCACTTAAAACACACGACCGTGTCCACAACCGTACCACAACACAGCCATACCCCAATTTTTAACATTTTTGCATCACGCAACAAGTTCAACAAATAGCTTTGTATGTATCATACGTTTTGTTATCGAACTAGTTTCTTTCAAATTATTTGTTCTGTATCACGGGCCAAGTTTGACAAATCCTATGTAACTGTACCCTGGTTTGAGTATGAGCGTCCTGTTGGCGTCCCTCTGCTGTACGGTGACGTTGTCGCCGGCCTGCAGTCGCGCCACAGTCTGCACCGCGCAGGAGAGCTGAGCCTTCAGTAGTGGCCGCCCGGTCGAGTCGTCGCCGGTCGCGCACATGGACAGCTGTCGAGGTATCTGGTTGGACTTCCGCGCCCAGATGAGGTAGCAGCTCGGCGCGTGAGTTAGGTACGTTAGCTGGGAACGATACATTTGCTGTTTTTAGTTTAGGTATGGTGTGATCGAAGATGGTCAAGTCTGGATTTTAATTTCATGTTACTTCGAGTGCACTCCTTTTTTCTGTATACGACAACATGAGAGTTAAAATTACTAATAAGGTATGTGTATAGTTTAATATTATAAAAGCGAAGGTAACTCTCTCCGACGCGATTAAATGGTTTATTAAACCGATTGCTATGAAAATTGATTCAGAGATTACTGAGAAGATTACTTAAATGGTTTATTAAACCGATTGCTATGAGTAGACGGACAAAGGCTAGATTTTCATCACTAAACGTAGGTGAAACGGCGGTTCCGAATCCCGAACACAAATTCCAGTTTGATCACGTCACCCATCACGTCCTTTCTGAGCTAAATTAGTTAAAAAATAATGTACTACAAAATTCTAAGTAATACGTAATCAGGAAACTGTATAATAATGAATTCATTGTGACGCCACGACTAGCTGCACTATAATGAAGGCAATGTTATAATGCCGGTCATATCAATATTTGATAATTTCATAATTGGAATATTTCAGCTTTGGAATTGATAAAACAGAAAATTGACGGACTAATATGACCAATAACAACTTGTAATTACTAAAATAGAAATTATCATTGCTAACCTATGTAATCTAGGTGGAACGATTACCACACAAAAGTATTTTTACCAAGTTATGGTCGAAATTAGTATAGTTTTACTATGAAGTAACTGTGGTCAGCTTTAATATCGGCCATTATTGGCTGGCAAATCACATTTGTTGAAGAAAACAGTTGAGATTAATAGAAAAAAATGACAATTATATTAATTGTAATTCATAAATTTCGATAACAACATTATTTGAGCAAGCAATTAATCTCCTGGGCACGGCCGTGCACCCGCCATGTGAGCCAGCGGGTACGGCCGGGACTATCTTTTCTCGAATTCATTCGTCGGATTTTTAGATAAATAATACAATAAAATAATAATAATATGGCTTTCATACAAAAAATTTAATATATATCTCACTTGATATATATCATATAAATATCCGATATTTTGATATTTATAATAAATATCGGATATTTTCGGTATTAAATGTGAAATCGAAGCCTACCAGTAAAATTTCAATGGATCGTTTCATATGTAAGTTTAAAGTTATCGCAGTGTTTCAACTTACACCTACATTAAAACACCATTTTGAGATTCAGAGCTATTTTAGTCTTACCTGAGCGTATACTAAGTATAGGCCGCTCTCTTTGATGGAGAATTTGTAAGTCTCTTGGTTCAAGTCTATCTTGTCTATGCCGTTCTTCGTGGAAACTTCTTCGTCCCTCACCCAGGGACCTGTCGTGGCTGAAATTAAAGGAATCATTTTTAAGTACTAATTTATTTTTCTTAAGGTGGTCGAAAAAGTATGTATAAAATCGCTGTAAAAGATTATAAATGCGCATTCTTTAGAATAATTCTAGTAGAAATCACTTGTTTATTACGAAAAAGTTGGTTGGAGGTTACAAAAAACGCAATTTGTTTATTTTTGCGAGAGATGTATCATTATTACCTACATAAAATTTAGCCTATGGCACTCAGGGAGTGAAGACGAATCTGACGACATCTCGATACGACGACGACATGGACAGTCGAATAAAAAAAAACACCGTGTATAAGTAATAAAGTAATAAATACAAATATCACTTTTTGCAATATGTGATGTAATAATTATTTAATCTCTTAAGTATGAGTAATATTACAAGAATCAGTTTTTATAAAACTGTGTCAAGAGTGTGTCGCAATTAGCCATCTCAATGAGTTATTTACAGTTGTACACGTATTACAGATATTATATCAATGAATGTTAGAAAACAACGGTGTTTACAATTATTACTCATACACAATCTTGCACTTGATACCAGAGTACTACTTTACTACTCTGTTACATAGATTAAAAACAAAAGAGTAAACGTAAGGACATTCGGTCAGTCTATATTATATATGTATTCAAATATGGTGACTATGCGTGAGCAGGATAACGAACTCTGGACTCCTTATAAGGCTAATAATTACAGTTTAAAAAACTAAAAAACACGCTTCAAATTATTGTATTGTCATCGGTCCCCGATAAGTCTACAAAGTTTGAATGAAATCTGACCGTTTGAAGTGGGTCAAAATCAAGTCCATAGGAGTCGGTTACAAACAAACATGCATACAGACGAAGCTATTACAAACGTGTTAAAAATTTGTTGGCGCCTATATATAAAAACTTATACCGCGGTTTGTGATAATTTTACTTTGGTATTTAATCTATTTATTTAAAGGAAATACATACATATTCAACCTAAACATTTATCAGTTAGTAGTTCCCAAGTCTCGTGTGACGGTTTGTATTTTATCTAATAACCTACTACCGAAATACATTAAGTGGAGGATGTTTATATAATACGAGGTCAGTAAATAACCAGTACTATGTAGTAACTACCTTAACCACAGAGCCTAATCACAAGGGGAAAGTACCGTATTGTTCTACTTCACATGCATGACAGACTGCAAAAGTGTGATGAAGACAAATCTAATGATAAAAAAGAAAATGCAAATCAGTTAGCACATGTTTTATATCTAAGCAGCAGATTGCGTCTAGCATGCTTTGGGGAGGTTTTAATATCAGAGGGTGAGACGAAACGTCCTCCGAGGTGCCGGCTTTTGCTCGCACAAAAAAACCGGCCAAGTGCGAGTCGGACTCGCGCACGAACGGTTCCGTATTCGTATTCGTTATCTATAAAAACGCCAAAAAATTACGTTTGTTGTATGGGAGCCCCCTTTAAAATTAATTTTATTTTTATATATTTATTTACATATACTATATTTCTTCTGTGCTAGTAAAAAAAAAAAAAAAAAAGAATATTAATAAATATAGATAGGAAATATATATAAATATTGGTGGACGTTTTACATAGCACCACCTAGATGCATACTAAGCAATGCTTGTAATATGGGAACTATTTAATTATTTATTTTTAAAGTGAACAATATAACTCAATATTCTGTGAATATTTTAAGCGTCTACGTGTTGTTGTTGCCGTTATCAATATCGAGCAAAAAAATCACGTTTGTTGTACGGGAGCCCCCCTTAAATATTTATTTTATTGTTTTTTAGTATTTGTTGTTATAGCGGGAACAGAAATACATCATCTGTGAAAATTTCAACTATCTAACTATCCCAGTTCAAGAGATACAGCCTGGTGACAGACGGACGGAAAGACAGCGGAGTCTTAGTAATAGGGTCCCGTTTTTACCCTTTGGGTACGGAACCCTAAAACAGGCTCACATTCGTACAATACGTGTAAGGGTGTTTCGTTCTTTGAGTGTCAAAACCTGTAAGTGGTGTGTTCACCCAGGACCATAGTACTGATGATCTTGTCCTTGTGTATATAATCTGAAACGCTCAAAATTCAAAATACACGTTCATCGATTCGTCCCATAGATGAAACAAATTATATGCGAAATGGTGAAGACTCAATAAAAGTAGGCGTGTCGTGTCCGCATGTTCAATTAATACATTCAAACCATAATGCAAAAGGAAAAGCGAACTTTTGTCTGAGATATAATTTGCTGCAAGCCGTAAATCATTATTAACTGTCAACTAGCACCAGCCACGAGTAGTAACTAAGCCTGTGTATCAATTAAGGGAATTAAATGGTCTGGTAGACCAGCCACGAGATGGAGAGATGGCCTCATTCAAGTGGCGGGAAGGCGTTGGATGCAAGCCGCTTCCAATCGATATTTTTGGAAATCCATGGGGGAGGCCTATGTCCAGCAGTGAACTTCTTATGGCTAAGATGATGAAATTTGTCTGTTACAAAAAAAGTTGGCCAGCAAGCAGTCTTTCTTTGAGATGAGAGACTGTTAGATAATTAATATATGGATTGTCCACAGACAGTTTTTTGCTGTCTAAAAACAAAACAAAGCGTGAGAATTTGATCTATATGTGTATTCTGTGAAAGAAAAAGTGAACGGCAACAAATAAATACCTATGTCGTTATTTTGAATTTTCACTTGTTATTTTGACAAGGTGGTCCCTAACTATGGGCCTTATAAGGAAGCTCAAGGTCACGCAACGAGCTATGGAGAGGGCTATGCTCGGAGTCTCTCTACGAGATCGAATAAGAAATGAAGAGATACGTAGACGTACAAAAGTCACCGATATAGCACAACGGATTAGCAAGTTGAAGTGGCAGTGGGCAGGGCACATAGCACGTAGAACTGATGGCCGATGGGGCCGAATGGTTCTCGAGTGGAGACCACGTACCGGCAAGCGCAGCGTAGGAAGACCAGCCACGAGATGGACAGATGACCTCATACAAGTGGCGGGAAGACGCTGGATGCAAGCCGCTTCCAATCGGTCTTTTTTGGAAATCCATGGGGGAGGCCTATGTCCAGCAGTGGACTTCTTATGGCTGAGATGATGATGATGATTTTGACAAGGAATGAGGAGCCCAGAAGAACCCGATAACAAAGAAATGTCACGGACGGAAGTGGTTTAAATACGCGTACGAAGTCGCGGGTATCAGCTAGTTTAATATAAATCTGTGTGTCTTAAAACCGGGCGTAAGTAGATTTATTTTAAGCAAACGAGCTTCATGAAATATCAATGCAGTTAACAGCTAAGTGCAAGTCTATCTTTGAATATAAATAAAGCCGATACGACTGCAAAGAAAACACATTATTTGGGGTACATAATACTAAGTTTACATACATACATACAAATACTCATAAAAGTAATTTAAAAAAAAAAACAATTTCAAAACTGAAAAGGAAAAAATAATAACTGTTACATACGAGTAATACCGACAAATTAAATCAAAACTGGCCGCCTACCTAAGTAGGTACATACGTACCCCAACTATATTTTTGAGGTCAGTGGCATGCCCTAAACTATCACCAACTAAGTCCTAGACAAAATACCGACCTCAAAAATATAGTTGTGGTACGTATGTAGGTACCTACTTAGATAGGACGCCCAGTTTTGATATAATTTGTTGGTGTTATGTAACAGTTATTATTTTATCCTTTTCAGTTTTGAAATTGATTTAATTGTTTTAAATCACTGTTATTTACTCGTTTTTAATGGCATTTATTCGTTTTGCGTGAAACTAAATATTTGAATCATCAAACTTCACTGGGTAAGTTCGTTTAATTTTTAAACATTTCACTACTACTGTAACACCAAATTTTTGTGATAAAAAGTATGTCAGATCCTTTTACATAGTATGAGTAATAAACCTACCAAATTTCGTTCAAATCCGCCCTGTAGTTTGAATTGCGTCGATGAAACGTTTATATATTAAAACTTAAAAAGTCCATATCTTAAAAGTACTAAACCGATTTCGATAATACTTGCACTGTTCCCTAATTTGGCAGATACTTTATCAATAAAAGAATTATTGCAATACAACTTCTAATTTTCGCATAATACCTGGACAAACATACATACATACACCTATGAAATTTGGCACACGTGCTTAGACGCCCATATAGGCTAACATATTATGTGAAAATTGTGCATTTCTAACTACATTACATACCTACATATACATATCAAATTGATAATCTCCTTTATGAAGTCAATTAAAAACATTTTATTCTCTTTATAGGTAGGTAGGTAGTAGGTACCTAATCTGGTAAATATGCCTGCTGGGGTAAATTTGTAAATTATAGATATATAAGATGTTTTTACATAAATTAGGATAATATTAAACTAGTTAGTAAAGTTTCCGGCAGCCTAGTGGTGAGACCGTCTGACTTGCGATCCGCAGGTCCTGAGTTCGAATCCCACGGCACGCACCTCTGTCTTTTCGAAGTTATGTGCGTATTGTTAATTGCCGCCAACTTCAAACGGTGAAGGAAAACATCGTGAGGAAACCTACATGTCTGAGAGTTCTCAATGATCTTGAAGATCTGATCAGCGTGGCAGACTATGGCCTAACCCTTCTCACAATGAGAAGATGGCCCGTTCCCAGCAATGGGACAGTTTATACAAACAGGGCTGATTAAAAAAAAAAAAAAAAAAATTTTACTAGTTAGCAAGTTTCAGTTTTTACTATGGACGTTTTCTTTCAGCTTAAACTAGTTTTTCCTAATAAGGCGTTGTTTTGTAATTATTGCTTTTGTTATGTATTTATGTGACGTATAAGGAAAAACCTATTTCGTAATGAGAGTAGCAGTATCCCGCGGATTTACTCGCAATTTAAAAATTATTACTATAATATATATATAGAAACTATAACGACATTTGAAAAAGAACCGTAGAGGCATAGACATGTATAATACCAATTAGATAAAAAAAGAATCATCGAAATCGGTCAATATTTAAAGGTAAGAGAGATAACAGTTTTCTCCTATTTGTATGGGAGATCGCATCAGTCCCGATAATCAGTCATAAGCAGTCGCGTAAAAATGCAGGTAAAATAGTTGACGAATATTTAAATTAATCGCCGACAAGTTCTAGTAACTACACCCCAGTCTAGACAACAATGCTATGCAAATCGCACGCATTCTGTTTACTCATCTTTTAAACATTCGTGTCGCATTTTGCAATCACAAGTTACAATAATTAAGTATTAACAATATAATTTTTTTTATCGATTATTAGAAAAACCACATGAATTGTAGAATTACTGTAAAGGCTGTGCTCAAAGCGCGCAACTGTGTCTTACGCACTTCACAACATTTCATGTGAAAACACTAAGTAGGGATATTATAAAATTGAAACAGTTTTTCTGCACACACTTATTCACAATACATCTCAAGAATGCACCATATACCCAAAAAATGCACAATATACCCCAAGAATGCACAGTACACCCCAAGCGGGATGTCAGTGCAGGACTTATCACCCCCATCTCGAACATGGACTTAAAGAGTTGGTGATTCTTTAGACATTAGATAACCGTAGAGGATAGCACACATAGTATGCAGGCTTTACCGTTTATAAGATGCAGCGATAAGGCCGCCTAAGAATAATCTAGCGATAACTCTCTGTATCTAAGATAGATGGCGCAGCTGGCTAGCATTATAATGTAGGTATACTTTATGAGAATGTAGATTTTTGTCTTTATGTAATTTTTGTTTTAAATAAAATGGTACTTACATTGATGCCCCATATTTCGTTCGACGTCTCCACCATTGAATTGGGTGATTACTATATCTGGAAATTAATAATAACTCATAGTTAAATCTCATAAATTAAGAGGAGCTATCAAATGCAAATAAAATATTCATTTAATGTAACCGGAGCATGTTAACCGGTGTATGTTAACCGGAGCTAGTTCAAAAACTACTTTACCAAACTTACTTATTTTTTATGGCTATTGCCATATGATGCGATACATCATAAGGCTATTGCCATATACTGCCATGCCATCATATGGCTATTGTCATATGATGCCATGCGATCTTGTTTTACTGTTTAAGTTTGGACATTTTTGAACACTGGACAAAAATGCTTGTCTATATTTTATTTACAAGTCATTCTTTAATATATATATCAGAACTGATTATGTTTTATAACATTTTTTTTACTGAATTTGTTATCTAGATATTAATTAGAACAAATATTTACAGATACCTATACTCCTGAATAAAATCATGAATTAATGAAATCATTAATTCATGATTTTATTCGGGAGTATTTTCTGCCTTAATTGAAAGCCAGTTGTAATTTCAGGTGAGGTGCATTCATTGACACGGACCATGTGCATAGACCACACTTAAACGAAAAATTAAATGACTGACGAAAGATGAACCGGAGACTTTCTATGACCTTATTTGAGTTTTCAGACATCGCTGATTTGATATTCTTTTAATCTTATTTTGATACTTTTTTGTCATTACATTTTAATAAATCAGAAATGGATATTATTATCACCTATTTTAGATAAATTATCTAAAATTAGATGGAAATAGTAAACATGGTTTTAGTTAATTAAAAATTATCAAATAAATAGGTGATTTTATTTATCAAGTAGGTACCTATTTCTGTTTTAATTGCATCTACAAAACGGATACCACAGAATTTCTTGTTACCTGTGGCCATGGATGTAAAGCTTTGCATTCGTCCTCCTTTTATTATACTTATTTGTTTATTTTAAGCAATAAAAAATAAAAATTACCTCTTTGTGTAGTTGCTAAGTATGAAGCGGTATGTTTGAAGTCAGTCTTATTCTTTTTCCTAGAGTCCACAAACAGCAGGTCTTCTCCAAGATCTTCAACATAGAACTTTTTGGCATCTTCTGAGCTTGAATTTTCAGAGATAGAGAAAGTACGAGGTTCACGTGATTCCGGTTTCTGCGATTTCGCTATAGCATTTTGTAGGGCTAACTTTTCTTGGTTCAAGTTCTGGATCAACAAGTGATCCTTCATTGTGTCGAGCTGTCTTCGCAGCGAACTCAGTTCTTGCCAATAATAGCAAGCAACACAGAAACATATTACCATGCACACTAAACTAAGTAAAAAGTTCAAAAGGAACAATAGTCTAATTTTCTTGGAAGACGCTATTGAGAACGTAGTGTTCAAATGTACCCCGAGGTCAGCCTGTTTGTCTAAAACAAAAAAAAAGCAAAGTTAATTTGCGAACTTAATAAACGGCGATTTTTTTGTGAATTGTAATTTATTGCAATAAATGCGAAAATCACCTGTATTCAAAGTTATGACTGTCCCGTCGTTGGGTGAATCTACATTTCTACTTTTACCAGCATTTAGATAAATTTTGGTTGCACCTGGAGCATTCAGTGGATGGTCCTCGTTAATGTGGATTTTTCGTTCTGCGTCCATTATTATTGTTTACACTACTCGATACTCGTAGTACTATATCGTACGGCTGGTTACGCGAACATCGAGGCGCGGCGCTTCTCCTAAACAAAGGAAATAAAGCTTTAGTTAAGTTCGCCAGCAGAATTTTGATAAGCGCGCTACTGACCGCTGATAATGTGAATAAATCATATATTAACATGACATAAATATAACATTGTACATGTGTACATTATAGTAGGAATAGTTTATAGTGATGTTTCGGGACTTCGGGAGTGTTGCTGAAGTAGAAACCCACGATCCACAAAAATCATATCCAGAATCGGGTTGAAAGACAGGTTTTTGAATACAAAAAAACTTGTAGTTTAGTTCTTGGGGACACCAAAAAAACAAACAATTGAAATTATTTGATGTCATCTGTATAATAATATGAGTTATTTTATTTTATTTTTGTGTCGTTACTAAAAATAGCTACATCAAACTGGTGTCCAGTTTTTATTATTACTTAGCCAGGATGCCCAGGATAATTCATTGTACATACCATGTAAATGTACGAGGTCGCCTACAGTTTTAGTTGGTATTTTTGATCGTTTTTCATTTAATTTCACTATCTTAGACACACTACATTTATCACAGCACAAAAAAGTTCTTTTTTTTTGGTGAAACGAGTCCGAAAACAAAAAGTAAACACAACAAAGTTGGTCGACCAGTCAACATTCGCGAATCGCGATTGGCTTCAAATCAAATTCCCAGCAAGGGCGCGTGCGAATGCTTGGCTGCCAGCCGGCGCGCCAAATTCGAACTGAGAGCGGTCAGTGCAACGCGGTCCGCGGATGGCAAACTTCGAATGACGCGATTACCGTACCGCAAGGCAAGCGATTCGCAAGGAGACGCAACGAGACACGCACAGTTGAAACAGTGTTTGTTTGATAACCTTTCAACAAAAATATTCAGCACAATGATAGCAATATCGGTTTTATATTCAAAAGCATATGAGCAAAATAACAACCAATCTCACTACTTAGGTAGGTATATGCTATTACAATTTCTCGAATTTTTTCGGAGATTATAATTACCTATATTTAGGTACCTACTAATAATAGTGTTTGTTTGTTATCTGCTTGGGAATTTTATCAAATATTCTAACCGACAACAAATTTTGATTTAGGTTTATGCGGTTTTTGTCTGGGTATGCGGATGGATGTAATGTGTGTTCTCTAATTTAAAAAAAAGAAAAGACATTCTTGGTGGGTAATAGGTACAACAAGAATTATTATGATGGTGGTTATTCTTTCCCATAAAAAAAAAATAAATGTATTTATTTATCGAAAGTTTATCGAATAATAAATTCTTTAGCTAAAGGCACTACCAACCAAACCAAAGAAAATTATACTCTCTCGAGACGAGAGGATCAAACCACAGAACATCATAATACCTACCACCAAACTAAATGAAATTAAAATTGTAAAAATTTAACAATAATACATAGGTACATAAAATAATATCGAATTGTTAATCTCCTTTTCTTGAAGTTGATTAAAAATAACGAAATTGTCATATTTTTTTTATTCAGTTATTCAAACGATATTGATTTTAAAGGCCGATTACATTAGCAGAATTCTCAGGCCATGTGTATCGGAAGCCTGTCTGGGAACTGTAGAGTTCATGTCTCTTAATACACCACTCTGTCGGTCAGTCTGTCCCTGCCGACAGGGCCCGATAAATCGTGTGGTGTAAAAGGTTTTGTAGTGGTGCCTTGAGAATTATTGCGGATCTTTGGAAGGCATTAGTAGGGCCAAAGCCAAATTACAAATAAGATATAATATATCTTATTTATTCATATTATGAATAAATGGCCAAGTGCATGTCGTGCCCACAGATCTACAAAGAAAGAGTCGTGCCACGCTCAATATAGGGTTCCATAGTCAGAACATTTAATTTTGACTTAAAACTGTATGATATTACGAACATGCGAATTAACTTATGTATGTTAACTAAAATGAAATTTTCATTTCTTACTTCTATTTAAGTAGGTACATTTTTTTTCTTAAGTATATTTTTAAGTTGGTAATATAACTCGTTAACTTGTAAAGCCTACATAGCCATGGTAGCTTTCCTTTTTAGCCGACTACCAAAAAGGAGGAGGAAATTTTATTTTTTATGTATGTTCCCCGATTACTCAAAGACACTTGAACCGATTTGAATAATTTTTTTGTTTGAAAGGGTTATTATACTTCCCAGGTGGTCCCACATAAATTTGAGCACAACGGTTCAGTATTTTGGTTTTTATAACAAAATAACTGGAAAATATGTTATCCAAGTAAACTAATTGCGTATTTTGAAGTTTTTTTAACGTTTACTTGTAATTTCATCATATATGCTATAGTTCCCGTCACGTAAAAAGATGCTTAAAAGAATGCTTAAAGTTAAGTACCTAACGTTTTTCGGTAAGGCCGTTAATTGTTCTTTGTGGCTTATCTCTGCCAGGTTGCCAGGTAAATCCTCTTGACGGGACGACCGCAGGTACTCTGTAAGTGCAATAAACGTGACCGAGACGTGGTTGATAATTATTTAAGAAATACTGGCATAGGTACGAGTAGTTTGAACAAGAAAATAAATATATGAATTTAGAATTTTTTATATTTTTTTTTGAAATTATGAGGCGAGCATATAAATATTGAGGGTAGGTCAGAAATGTTATAGTCATAACAAGTTACATTTTAGTACTAAATGCAAATATTACCGTAGCCAAACTAAAAATATTTTTTAGGCTTCCGTACTAAAAAGGCCTTTTACACTACACGATTTATCGTGGCCTATCGCCAGGGACAGCGTAGTGTAATAAGAGACAGGGCCCCGATCTCCATAGTTCCCATATATTGACAGGGACCGAGAAATCTGATAGTGTAATAGGCATCTAAGGTAGCGAGGGCCTATTCCATGAGGCTACGGTGTATATGTCATTGAAATTAAACAATTTTAACGGATTTGTCGCGTATATATTGCATAATCTAATGACCGTATATATTGCATAACTAATGGCTTGAATACTTTGCAGCGTCCGTGGTCGATCAATCGCGAACACCATTAAAACATTACGGTGTCGATCTGTCTGTCTGTTCTGCACTTAAGCAGCCGCTTCGTTTGAATTGAAATAGGTAGTAGGAAGTTAGCATTTTCACAAAATATGTGTCATTATAGCCCATAAATAAACAAATATAATAATAAAAAGGTTAAATATTCGGGGGTTGGTCCCTGTACAACAATGTATATCGTTAAGTATTTTTTGATATTTTTCAATGTTATTTTTTCTTTTTATATTTAGCAAAAACATTAATAGATATAACTCACAAAATTGGTAAGATTATAGGGCTAAACTTCATGTACTTAAATCAACAAATAATAAAAAGTGGTTCACGTGCGAGACAAGCTAGCGTAAATATTTTTTAAATAATGGAAAATTCCCAAGTGTGAACTGTATTTGTACTTTATATTGGGCGCCTAGCATGTTAGGCTATTCCTACCATTAGAAAAAAAAATGTTACGGGAATGAACTTTCTACTTAAAGCACATTTTGCTAATCAGTCCGTGGTTACTGTATTCATGCTGCGGAGTACGGAGCTTTGGTGTACGAGTGAACTCGTACTTTACCGAATATATTTCTCTATGCTTTGGATTAACTTTTTTTTTATAAAATTTAAGTGATGAATTTATTTGTCGTATTGATGTTTTGTAGCGAAAACAATAAAAAACTCCTCTATTGGGAAATATCTTGCGAAAACTACGAATGACGAAAGTATGCGAGCCAGCTGTAGATTTGCATGCAGTTATCTTGGTCACTTGCACGAGTCCCTAAGTGATTATAAATAGTTTTATACAGTCACAGAACGCAGCGTACAGGGCGCAGCAGACGGAGACAGGGGCGTCCTTAGGTTTGACCTTAGAAAAAAAAGTTAATAACTGGTCAAGTGCGAGACCAGCTTGCGTAATTAAAAAACCGGACAAGTGCGAGTTAGACTCTCCCACCGAGGGTTCCGTACAAACTAGTAGATAAAAAGGGGAAATCATATTTTTTTTTATATTTTCCTTCATAAACCTAAAAATATACATCGTAAAAATATTTAAAAACCTGTTTTAGCTTATGCTAATGAAGATCTTTCCTATGATATCCCATATGATACGGTTAAAGAACTTTAAAATTTGGACCCTCATTCCTTGCATAAAGATACAATTTTTTTGTGATTAAATTAGAAATGACCAGTTTTCGGATTTTTTCCTATATGTGTATTCTAACACAATGTTTCTTGCCAAATATCATAGTTCTAGGTCAACGGGAAGTACCCCATAGGTTTTGATTCCCTTGTGAGTGTCGAAATGTGCATTTTTTACGACATATTCGGCTGTAACTTTTTTTTACGAAAACTGAGAAATTTTATTTTTCTTTCTGCCGCAAGAAACTATGGATCTGCGTATATGGTTTTAATTTCAACTCTATACCTTCACGCGTTCCCGAGATAAAGGTCTTGCCACCCGGACAGACGGACAACAAAGTGATCCTAGTGAGGGTTCCGTTTTTTCCTTTTGAGGTACGGAACCCTAAAAGTGAACAAAGAGATTTTATACATTGAGTACAGTTTTTTTTATCATTGCAAGTGAACGTTTCGTTGACAGTTGGTGTGATATGACATAAAATAGAGTAACCGGTATTGTTAAATTCTCTTTGGATAAAGAAAATAGCTCAGTAACACTTAGGTGGGTATTACATTATTTACCTAAGAGACCTCTCTTCACCCGCTCGTTTTTTATTTTCAAGAATGACATTTATCATTGAATGTCAAATGCTTCGTCGTCGCAGATTAGAAAATGTGCAGATGTTTATACGATAAACCTCAACATTTGCCACTTTAACAGAAAAATGTGTCAGTGGAACTCTGCGATTCTATAATCTGACGCACTTACTCAGGAATCCAATGAAAATACTTTATTTTTACAGATTATTCCAAAAGTAATAAAGCAATGTTTATAAAATAATTATGAGGCCAACTTGGGAGCTTTCTCTATACGCCAATTCACGAAACACAAAAATTGGTTCACGAATGAGCGAGAAATTCGTGTACATACGCTACATTCGTGTACATATAAAATATACGCTACGAATTGATAACCTCCTCCTTTTTAAAGTCAGTTAAAAAATAGAAAAAGTTAATATTCAAGGGGGGCTTTAATATTAATATCCCATACAAAAAACGTGATTTTTTGCCATTTTTATAGATAATGGTAAGGAACCCTTCGTGCGCGAGTCCGACTTGCACTTGGCCGGGTTTTTTCCTACTTCTAGCTACTTTTTGGGGTCAAATCTAGTTATATACATGACAGTACAGTTGGCAACACTGCATCTATCTCTCTCATGTATCACAACATCTTTAAACATATAAAATCATTGAGTAGGGATATTAATTATAAAAGTGAGAAATGAATTTGTTTATTTCATGTTTATTTAGATGGAGAAATATTTAAAAAAAGTTTTTCTTTGATATTTTTTAGATTATTAGGAAAATATTTGTCTTCTACACGATTGCGTAACAAGGAGAGGAGGTTTATGTTTTTCAAGTATATGTATGTAAGTATGTACATATGTAAGTATGTACAAATGTAGATATGTACATATGTTATGTATGTGTGCATGTATTTATATGATCGCCTACAGTCTATGTTTGTATATTTGTCCACGTATTAAGCAGCAACTATAGGTCGTATTGCAAAAATTGCTTTTTTTTATGAATAAAGTACACTGTAAGTTTTATCCAAATCGGTTCGGTAGTTTTCAAGATATGGACTTTTAAAATTTTAAAATATGAGCGTCTCAACGACGCTATACAAACTAAGAACCTAAGTAGGTACCTACGTAAACCAACTATTTTTGAGGTCGGTATCTGTGTAGGACTTAATTGGTGATATTTTAGGACCTGAGACCGACCTCAAAAATAGTTGGTGTACGTAACTACTTAGGTAGACGCCCAGTTTAGATTATTTTCGTGTTATTGCTCCCATTTCAATTAATTAGATTGTTTTGAAGTCGTTTTTTTTAAATATCTTTTATATTTCTCGTGGCTGAATAGTGATTGAACTTTGTTACATTAAAAATGCTTTGTGCAGGTTGTTTTTTTTTAATAATCTATGTCCTGGAAATGTAATTACTTACGTAGAACAAGATATATCAATGATTACTGGCGTTTGAAACCCGTAGTTATTATTTTTGTAAACACCTTATTACGCGCCTGACTTGAAGAAATCTATTTCAGTGCGTGAATGCCTCGCCACATGCTTTCAGATTTAACTTTCGCTATGTTGCTTGCACTATTTATGCAGTATAATATGACATATGTATTTATCTACCGCATACCATATCACGTATAGAACGATATATATATATATATATATATATATATATATATATATATATATATATATATATATATATTCTATTGCTACGTATGATGACAGATATAATACATATCTAGACTAATACTTGAGTGGTGGCAGGGTCTCTAGAATTTGGAAATACATAGTAATGACCACGATTTTCTCTACTCTCATAAACAACAGGCCACACGCCCCGGACTGTTATTTTCTCCGAGTCCAGCTTGAATATAGAATTGGAGATCAAGAGAGATACTCGAAGAGATGTCAACTGTCAACGCCTTCTACTCCTGGGCCTCAAGGCTGCTAAGTGAACATCGCTCGCCGCTCGCTGATACGATTCAAAGACAATTTTGACAAATTGTTAGTCTATTTATATATGTAGTAATAGACTAGCAATTCGTCAAAATTGTCTTTGAATCGTATCAGCGAGCGGCGAACGAGTGATGTTCACTTAGCAGCCTTGAGGCTCTGGTCCTCATATTCGATTTTATTTCCATTTACTTTTACCCGACTGCGCACGAAGCAAGGTAATGTTTTACGGGTGTATGTATTTATTTTTCTGTGATTTCTGAATTACCTTCTGCAGCCTAACCGTTTGACCGCCCCTTCCCCTTTACCACCCCCTTCATACTCCAACCTACTTATGACTGACCAACTTGACTATACCTTACCAACACTGACTTGACTATACTGACTTACACCGCTGCTATCACCTCGCCTTGGCTCCTCATGTAATCGTTGTGCACGATGGGCTGGGGCAGAACATGGGTGTGCTCAGCGGTGTTAGATTATGCTAGGTTACCTAACTTGAATCACTGACTAGACTATAGGCTCACTACACCCCCCTTACATAACCTGAACCCTTACCTCACCTCACTCGTTCCACCTCCTCCCAACCCCCTTCATTCCCATCCTAACATGCTAATTTTACTAATAAATAAATAAATAACAAAAACAAACCCAACCCACTTGGTGATAAATGATAATGTGTATAAACAGCACTCATCATTTCTCACTAAACCCACCCACCCCACTCCTCACTGGCGGCAGAGGGAATGTGTATACCATTAGCGCTGAACCTCTGCTGCCAGGACCAACCCACTCCCACCACACCTTCAACCCCCTTTTTCAAAACAAAACAAAAAACGTTTGACCGAATTTGATGTGGCGTTGTTAGAGTTGTCTTTACTTCCCTAGTAACATATCCTAAGTTACAATTATTGTACGGACACTCAACAACAACAAATAATCAAGAATAACAGTCACACTACAAAAATTGCCTTTATGCAGTCGGGTATTTTGTTTTCTTCTTGTATTAGGTAGGTAGGTAGGTACTTATTAATGGTCAACAGGCTAATGTACATAGCACACTAAATAAAATATTATTTCGAGTTACTTCCTAAATACACTACCAACTGTTTTAATATACCTAGCTATACCAATAACACACATTGACTAAAAAGCAGGTTTACCTACATGGAGAAGATTATCAAATAAAAACTATTAAAATCATTAGTAGAATATAAAACGTTATTGATAGGATTGCGTTTGACTGTCAACACGCTTGGTAGAGCGACGATGTTGCGGTCTACGATGGAGCGTGCTAGCCTAGAAGAAGCCACGAAGAATCACGAGTGGATAAATCACTCGTGATTTGAAGGCTCTGGTTATCGGAGAAAATACACTCAGGCAACGTAGATATTTACATGATAACACGTTAGTTGAATAAACAAAGTGTGCATCTATCAATTAGTAGGAAGTTAAAATTTAGTGCGTACTTCAGAATCAGAATCAGAAATATTTTTATTGCTTAAAAACTTTGTACATGAAGACTTGACTTGACTGTTGTTTACATGTAATGTTTAAAGTTAACGATTAGCTACTTACTCCTCGTTGTATAAAATCAGGCGTATGAGCCCCATAGCAATGAATAGATACAGGATTATATGCAACATAAAAAGTGTAATGGGTAAAATATGCATGCAAATTGTTAAAATATGCAACATAAATGATAAATTTTAGAAAAGTAAAAGTGGGAAAATGTGCCATATTATTTTTTTTACTTCTAAATCATCATTAAATCAGTAAATTACGTATTCGTTCAAAATTTTACAACCTTGTAGACTATAAAGTATAGTCTATAATATATTAATACTCAATACAATTAAACGAACAATTACTTAACATTTTTTAGTGTAGGTATAAAGAGAATTTTTTTTTAAGACGTAATTTTACATTTATTAGGGTAACCTACCGAAAAATTTAGTAAATACAGTGAAAATATGCATAATCACAAAATTTCAGTCAAAATATGCAATGATCGCTGAAAATGTGGTAAATATGCAAATGCATATGAAAATAGCAAATGCATATAATCCGGTCTCTAGTAATGAACCATTTTCGAATTCTACACCCCATACACAGTAGCTATACGGCAAATCCCAATGAAACTCTATCAGATTACTATTTCAGAAAATAAATATCAATTCAAATTAAAGGCAACATAACGGCGAATGGAGAAATTCGACCCCATGACATGAGTCACAAACGCAGCTTGATTCATACACTCTCTTGGAAGTTGCTTACAATGCAATATGGATTACTTGGATTTAATTAATCTTTGTCACAATCTAGTCTTTGTTTTCTTAGAAGTGGTGATCTAATACTTACTAGTTTTAATATTTTTACCAAATATCAAATATTTTGACACAAAAATGTCACATTGTATCGTGTTGCCGAAATAAATCATATTAAGGAATAGTGAGGCGCGGGCGTCTGCGAGTATGTAACTAAAAAAATCCGAAAATCCAAATATCCGTACTCAGCGATATCGGTCTACGTTCTTGATGCGTACTGCACAGGAATGGAGTTTTTTGCCGCCATCTTTGTTTCTTGACACCTACAATTTTGATTTTCAAGGCTAGAGTGAATAGATATCTTCTAGATCGACGAGCTCCATCCTTGACCACACCGTCGCTTAACATCAGGCGAGTTGGTGGTCAAACGTAGATCTATCTCAAGGTCGTAGGCAGGGGGGGGGGGGGGGGGGGGGGTTGTGGGTTCAACCCCGACCGAAATATCCTACCCATTATCAAAAATTCTTCCTGGAAAAAAATTTCGACGGCCAAGGAATAGATATTTTTAAAATTAAAAAATAGCTAGTTTAAAAAAAAAAACCGGACATGTGCGAGTCAGACTCGCCCACCGAGGGTTCCGTACAAACTAGTAGATAAAAGAGCTTAATTAGCATAAGTTAAAACAGGTTTTTAAATATTTTTACGATGTATATTTTTCGGTATAAGAAGGAAAATATAAAAAAAATATGATTTCATCCATTTATCTACTAGTTTGTACGGAAGCCTCGGTGGGCGAGTCTGAGTCGCACTTGTCCGGTTTTTTTTGTCCGTCGTCCTCCACTTATAAACCCCCAACGAAAGTCGTCAGGGCAGGTCAAGTTGTTATTTTGTTTTAGTTATATCGTCCAGATTTTACAATATTATGGAAAAAAAAAAAGTTAATGTAAGTATAGATATACTAAATAGTAGTAGGTTATTTATGATTTCTATAATTTTGTCGTTTATGTTTTGTCAAATTATTTTAAAATGTATATATAGTAATGTAAATATATATTTATTATATACGTAATAAGTACAGTGTCATTGCTATAAATACTATGTTATGGTTTATATATTATTTTGTTCCGTGTCTGTTTTATATCTCTGTCTGGTTTAGTGTATTAACTTCCATTTAGTAATTAGTATAATATAATAATAATAAGAACTTAATGTTGCACGCCCGCAATGGGTAAAACTGTTGAGACTGATATTTTGTAAGAACTCTGTACACAGTTATAAGCAATAAATTATATTCTATTCTATTCTTGTTACCATTTCTTAATAGAGAGGCTGAAACGATATTTTATGAAATATTACAAAGATAGTTGAAAAGCTAGAGACGGACATATGCTACATTTTATCATCAACATCACTAGCGTGCAACCGCCGGAAACAGCAGGAAAATATACCTATTCATCTTCACTAACAATATAATAAAAGTAGCTACTACGCGCGATCCCACCCTTGTATCTATCCAATCCTATTCGTTTTTAGAAACCAAGGATTCCTGTAGATTCATCATTTAGTACACGCAGACAGCATCTAATTTAATAATAGATGTACCTAAATAAGTTATAAACTGTTAAACACGGCTTAGGTCAATGGGCTTCACATTATGCAAGTACATACCTTTTGTCCGTGAGATTTTTCCACGCATGTCTTTCAAAAGGTTTACTAAAAGGGTCACTGACAGTGAACCACGGTCGCGAGGTGTATTCAACCCATGGCTGTCCATCTACCTCCTTTTACTCACCCAAAAGGAATCCTAATACTTCTTTACTGGCATTTTTGGTACTCACGACACAGAATAATTGACAGTGAGTCTTTCGATGACTAATAAGAGTGTAATAATAACCTACTAGTTTGTCTGTCTGTGCGTGGCCCACATTACCGTTATGGGAGGCTCTAGTAGGTCAAATCACATTTAACGCTATTATGTTTACCTGTCCACGATTGATGTTTAGTTGCGCCACGCGGTGTCATCCGCTGCTCTAATGAAACTACTTTTGGGGATAAACAGCATCAGGGAGGGAACGTTTGTCCGTTCAAAATTTTATTCCAATCTGTTCAGCCGTTTTAGCCTGTGTTTGTTACACACCATGCCAAACTGTCTCATTTATTGTTATTTTGAATGTGATGCAGATTTACATCGTAGAGTTAAATGAAAGAGTGACAGGAGGATGAAAATAAATCACTCCTAGACCTTAATTACTGTCAATATGTAAAAAAATTAAATTGTCAAAATATGGAGCATGTTCATGTTGTTTAGGGTTCCGTACCTCAAAAGGAAAAAACGGAACCTGTTTGTTGTCTGTCAAGACGCAAGGGAATCAAAACCTATGGGGTACCCGTTGATCTATAACTTTGACATTTGGCAAGAAGCATTGTCATATAAATAATATACCTAGTCTTGCCATAAATATTGTCACGAAGAAAAAAATTTTTTTTTTAATGCAAATAATATTTATTACTTTTACAGTGTGTTAGTTTAATACATAAATATAAAACAATTTAAAATATAAAAGCTTATTCGAAGTGGTCTCCATTGGCTGCAATACAGTCCTTTAAACGTTGAGGCCAGTTATCAATAGAAGCACGCACTCTTTCCATGGGAAAATTCTTCACTGCCAATCGTATGGATTGTTTTAGGGACTCCAAATTATCATGGCGTTTAGAGCAAGCCATATTCTCTAAAACTGACCATAAATCATAATCCAGCGGATTAAGATCAGGACTAGACGACGGCCAGTCTTCAGCTCTGATGAAGTCCGAAACGTTCACTTCCAACCAAGACTGCGTGGACCGAGCTTTATGACCTGGCGCCGAGTCTTGTTGGAAGGACCATACTTGGTTATTGAACATGGTGTTGTTAAGGGGCTTAACTACCTTCTCAAGAATGGTATTTTGATACACTTGTGCCGATGTTTTGATACCTTTTTCACAAAAATATGGCTCAGTCACTCCTTCATAGCTAACACCCCACCAAACCATCACTGAAGTCGGATAATGCCCCCGTTGCACTCTGTCGACTAATTGGGAAGCTTCCTTAGAGCTTTGAGCATAAATACGGTCATTTTGTTTGTTAAAATGTTGCTCAATTGTAAAGATTTTCTCATCCGTAAACAAAATTTTTCTGTGACCTCCCTTTGCGTACCGCTTCAGTAGTTGTTTCGATTTTACCACCCTATTCTTTTTTAAATTATCAGTTAAAAAATGACCAGTGCGTCTCTTATAGGCTGCAAGTCCTAAGTCATCTTTTAAAATACGCGACATGGTTCTGGGTGCTATCTTCATCTCCCGAGATAAAATCTTTTGCTTTCGGACAGGATTTCTTCGAATTCTTTCCCTTACTGCTTTGACCACCTTTTTCGTACGAACACTACGTGGACGGCCAGATCTTTTTCTGTCACAAACAGAGGAGGTCTTATTGTACCTATTAATAGCCCGGTACACAAACATTTGACTAATACCAAGCGTATGGAGAGTTTTAAAAATTGCATTTGGCTCCATACCAACTTTGTGTAATGCAATCACAGCGATTCGGTTCTCTTTATCACCCCACTCCATTTTAATATCGCAAATTATTGGCGCCAAAATTAGAAAACTCAATGAACAATCGTATAAAAATGACAGATTCCAAATTCAAATGTAATATCTTTCTTATTTTTAACTGTAACAGTATTTATGGCCAGACTAAGTATATATATAATAATAAATAGTACACATAAAGGAAAAATTCTGAAAACTGTACATTTTTAATTTAATCACATAAAATAGGGTCTTAATGCAAGGAAGGAGGGTTCAAATTTTAAAGTGCTTTAACCGTTATCATGTGGGGTATTATATGAAAGAGCTTCATTAGCACAAGGTAAAACAGGTTTTTAAATATTTTTATGATGTATATTTTTCGATGAAGGAAAATATAAAAAAAAATATAATATCCCCTTTTTATCTACTAGTTTGTACGGAACCCTCGGTGGGCGAGTCTGACTCGCTCTTGTCCGGCTTTATTTTTCAATTAGGCGAAATATTAATTATCGTATTTTAGTGTGTAAACAAATGTAGGAAGGTAAACTCTGTAAATATATTTTTATCAAATTCATAATGTTCATAAATAACTAAACAGAAGTCCAAATTTGGAAACACCCTTTGGAATCACCGCAGGCTTCCGCTTCCGTCTATAATAGTTTAGGTTTTCCTTTTATGCGGAACCCTAAAAGCCTAAAACAGAAAAGCCTTTTTGTGCACCTACAGTAGTATTTTCCTATTATATTATTTGTCTATCTATTTATATTGCCCTCGCGGAGTTGAAAATTTTCTATTAATAGGTTTACCGTGTTTAGTTATCATGGATATCAACAGTTACCTGCCAAAAGGACTGACAAGTCCTTTTGGCAGGTAACCTATTTTATTTATCACAGGATACCTATTCTCAAAAGTGCGTAAAACTGGTACCAATTTTGTACAAATTGATGAAATACCTTTTAAGTTCTAATAATAGGCCCAGGGTGTACTTGGTCTAGGTTAAAACATTTATGACAGGCCTCATGGCTCAGTGGTAGTACGACTGCCTCCTGAGCTGTAGGTCGTGGGTTCGATCCCCACCCAGAGCAAACATTTGTGTGATGAGCATGGGTGTTTGTTCTGTGTCTGGGTGTTTCTATGTAACTTAAGTATGTATTTACAAAAAAGTATATATGTATTATATCAACCATCTAGTTTCCATAGTACAGGCTTTACTTAGTTTGGGCTAGATGGTGTTGTGTGAAATGTCCACGTTTTTTTTTTTGGTCAGCCCTTAATCCGAGATCTGAGATTAGGGCGTCCAGTATGATAAGTGGGTTCTGGGCACGCAGGTGGTCAATCAAACTTGATGTCAACCTGCCACAACAGTGGATGACAATATTTTGCGAAACGTAAATATAACATCTTTCATGTGGTGGTTAGTATTAATCTGTGTTTGACAGAATATTACATCCTCAAGTTATTAACGCAGTGAAGAAAAAATGCGATGTCTTAACTTGAAGAGGGAAAGATGAGAGTATCCTGATGCCTATCAACAAGATGCAGTGATAACCAATTGAGGTTCTGAGGGTAACATAATTTTTTTATCAGCCCTGTTTGTACAAACTGTTTGTAACATCATACTTCCCAATGTAGTTTGTTAGATTTATTCAACATCATAGTCATTATCTTTAAAAAAATCCACCGTCATAAAAACGTCCTAACTATGTATATCGCAGACTAGGTACTTAGTACTGAAACATACCATGCAGACGTAGATATTGACACAGCGAATCCGTGACACAGAGCAGACGTCTAACCTAGATTCATTCTGCGAATTTATGATGATTAGTGGCAAGGTTCCGGTGAAATTCCTGAAAGATTTCAGGAGTGCGCTTAAACTACGATCTGCCCTCTGTGCCCTGCTAGCATGGAACATGAACAAATAGTCTTTCCCCCGTTTTATCCACCCTTCAGAGGAAATAAAGTATGTACTGACATTGACAACTGACATAACAACGTGGACAAAAACGTTTTATCTACCTTCCATGCTAGCAGGGCTGAGGATCTGCCTTGATGATTTTGGTTATAATGCAGCACCATGGGCGTACCTTCGGGGCTCAGACTTTTCCCGAAATTCTTAGTCAAAGTATTTTTTTTTTTTTATTTGAAAAAATTCGAGCACCACAGACTCCAGGGTCCATGCCTTTTATAAACTAATACATTTTTTTTAAGCTAACTTTACATTTCTTTTAAACTAGAGTACAAGAGGAAGACGTTAATACTTAACTAATAACTGTTACATGCACATGCATGCGTGTGTACGCCGAGCAGTCCAGCTCCCGCAAGCAGCACCCGTTCACGAGTTGACGCATGTGCCAGCCATCACTCTCCTCAACCATATTTGAGGGAAGATAAAGATAAAAGAAGATAGTCAAAGTATTAAATTTGCCGATTTTTGGGTAGCTGTGACTAAAACCTTTTTTAAGGGTTGGATCCGCGACTTCATTATTGTTGTTTGTTTGTGATCATTATGATGCGAAAGTAGTACAATGTATAATGCTACTTGAATAGATTATCCCTATTAAATATACTCAAGTAGGAATTTCCTGCTTCTAAAAATCAGTAATATCTGGCTGAAAATTCTGAGTAAATAAAACAATTTATTTAAAATTGCGATAACTAAAAGATAGATCCAAATCATCATCATCATCATCATCTCAGCCATAAGAAGTCCACTGCTGGATATAGGGCTCCCCCATAGATTTCCAAAAAGACCGATTGGAAGCGGCTTGCATCCAGCGTCTTCCCGCCACTTGTATGAGGTCATCTGTCCATCTCGTGGCTGGTCTTCTTACGCTGCGCTTGCCGGTACGTACACACATTAAACCAAAAAAAAAAAAGATCCAAATATTCATAAGGGACTACGCCCCGCGGTGTCACACGTATGAAAAACAGTGATGATGTTACAATATAGCTTATCTGGGGGCACGCACGTGCCCCCGCCATGTGAGCCAGGGGATACTGCCGGGACTATCTTTTCTCGAAGCGATTCGTCGGATTTTTAGACCCTGTCCTTTTCCAGGTCCTAAAGAATCTCTGTGCCAAATTTCATAATGATCGGTTCAAAAAGTTTAAAATAACGGTTTCTTTGGGATTGGTTCAGCCGTTTAGGTAACAAACAGACAGAGAGACAGACGACAGACAGAGTTACTTTCGCTATCATAATTTTACTTAGGATTAGGATTCTGTAATATTATGTTTTCACGGTGCGGTATTCTACTTTATCTAGTTACATTAAATATTATTTTCATTTCTGAGAAAAAATCATGTGTCACCTCTAACCCGTTTCCTAGAAAGTTTAACCAACACATGCATATCTATAGGTTCTATGTGACCGATCTAGCGTAGTACGAAAAAAAATCTATCTCAGCACATTCCATTGACTAATCATACTATAGGAAATTGTTATTATTTCTTATTACGAAATGCATCCGAGAAATGACCGCCAAGAATCACAATGACTCAGAAATGTGGTGAATGAACTACTTACTCGTAACTACCTCGTGTCTTCTACACGCCGAGAGGGGCATGTAGGCTTTATTTTTTTTTTCCAGCATTGTTAGAATGTTCATTGTCAGCATTTATATAGTGCTTCCTCTTTACATTTTCACCGTTTTGTTCACTGTTTTTAACCCCCGACCTATAAAGATGGGTGTTATAAGTTTGACGTGTGTATCTGTGTGTCTGTAGCATTGTAGCTCTTAAACTAATGGGCCGATTTTGATCTAGGTTTTTTTTTGTCTGAAAGAGGATTTCATCGAGCGTGTTCTTAGTAATGTTCTTCAAAATCAGTTTTGTTGTTTTTTTCGTCGGGGGTTTTTGTTTTTTGGGGGTTTGTGGTCTAACCGAAAAACGTTACTTAACTTTAAGCAATACTTAAAATACTTTATCGAATAACCTAATAATAATTAGATAATAAATAAAACACGGATACGTAAATAATATACGCACACGTTATGTAAGTATAAGTTTTTTTTTAATAATAATTGTTGTCTAATTATATTCACACAAACTTACACACACACACCCCCTAAAATTCGCATAAATTTACAATATTAGTAGATATTTTTACAAGTGTGTAGGTATCCAAAGGATTGACTACTAAACACAAGTTTTCTCTTTCAAGATTGTAGATATTCCGGAAGTAGCTGTTTATATCCGACCATTATAGACAGTCTCATTTCATGTCGACGTCAGTCAGATTGCACAAGAAAAAATCCTAAAATAAACATAACGGGGTGCCAATTTCGCGGTCGACGGCACAGCCGCGTGACAACAGCCTCCTCTGTTATCCTTTGTAGGTCACGTGTACCGTTACCGGACCTCACCACTCTTTCTGAGGAAATTAAACAAAGTAGCTTTCATTTGTTTCGCTTGACTTCTATGAGATAACGAGAAGTTCTTTAGTGGAGACCATTCACCGGCAAGCACAGCGTGACGATTCCGATGCATAATACCAAAGACCTGCGTAAACTTGGTCCAGTAACGTTTGTGACTACATAAAAGAAAACTTTGGCTCCGACAACCCCGGCCCGGCTAGCCACTGCGACCTTTTCACATATATTGTGACATCCTATCTTCTCCATAAAAATGAATTTGAATTTCTCTGGAGATATTCTACGCATTTATAAAATGATCTAAAAAACCTAGGTCAATTGATAACAATAATATTGAAAATATTATCAATTTACCGCGAATCCATCACAAGGTCTTCGAATATTTACTTACTTATCTCATCTTCCTGAAAGTTGTTCGATCAACTTCGATTGGAGTAAACAGAACGTAGGTACCTACCTATTGGTTAGTCGATTTCGCTGACAAGGGCTTTTGGGATGAATACGTTTGTATTGAAACATTCAATATTAGCTATGTTTATTATATTATATTTATTACATAATTATAGTAAAATAGTAATGTAAATATTAAGAAAATTTCCGTGATTCAGCATAAATATTATGCAGTATTTATGTAATTGCTGATGATGTGCAACGTCAAATCTTTAAATTTGATTGATAGGAATCTGGGCCTTACTAAGGTGTTGTTGAGGCCAAATACAATGGGACATCACCCCACAAATGTATTATCAATATTAAATTTTCTGCAGTGTTGTTTTTTTTTAACCATGTCATAAATATTATAAAATACGTTGCGGGGTTAATCTCCCTACAAAAGTATAGAAATGGAACTAATAATTCTTATAATACGAATCTCGTATGTCAAAAAACCACAAACACAGCATTTTGATATAATATTATTAGTAAATAATTTATTAATGTATTTTCAAATATTTTAAGACGCAAAAGGAAACTGAGATGAATGAAGAAATCCACGTATTGTAGGTAATATATACATAATTTGGTTATTGACAGATTTCTATTGTATTTGAATAGAACATAGCTGTTATCATCTAAAGAAAAAAGATTGTTAAATGAAGATACGCTAGCCTATAACTGGGGACAAAAAACAATATACCTAATGGTTCTTTGCACCATAAAAAGGGCAAAACAGTTCAGATTGCAGAAGGTAAATATAAAAACAACAAGAAACAGAATACAAAGTCATCGACCTGATCGACCTGTTGAAGACCTCATGAAAGTTTTTATTGGTTATGGTTTTACGTGAAAGGAAATCGATACGTTCCTTGATATTAACTTAATGATGTCCAGGCATGAAACTTGTTTGTCATGTTATCTCCTCATTAGGGAGCATTCAAGTATTACGTAACGCAATTTGGGGGAAGGGTGGGGGGGGGGGAGGGGTCTTGTAAAACGTTACGGTGCGTTATCAAGGGCGGGAGGGGGAGTATTTAAACAACGCGTTACGTGACATTTTTTTATTTTAATAAAAAAGCTAGGGAATTAGAATCTTCCAAATCGGCAACCCTTTCCGTTTATGTTTTACGGGGAATCCATCGATTGTAATGTACGTTACTTTTCTTTAGGATTTAATTTTAATGGTCACTTAAATGTTACGTAACGTTAGGGAGGGGGAGGGGGGGGGGGGGGTACAGAAAAACGTTACGGTGCGTTATAGGGGGGGGGGGGGGTCTAAAATCTTCAAAAATATCGTTACGTAATACTTGAACGCTCCCTTACGATATGGTGCTCATGTTTATTCAAGTTCAACAGAACGGGATATAATAGACCAAACTTGCATCAATAACGACATTAACGACGCAGTAAATACCCGAAATGATGAAAACATTCATGTTTTTTTTTAATACAAGATCAATCTACGATTGACCACCAACTCGCCTGATGTTAAGCGAAGGTGTGGCCGAGGATGGAGCTCGTCGATCTAGAACATATCTATTCACTCTAGCCTTGAATGTTCTAAGATTGTAGGTCTCAGGAAACAGAGATGGCGGCAAAGAATTCCATTCTTTTGTAGTACGCAACAGGAATCTGGATCGATATCGCTGAGTAAGGATTTTGGCATTTCAACGAGAAATGGGTGGTAATTCGCCGACTTTCTGCTAGTCCTGTAGTGAAATGGGGAGGGTGGAATTAGGTCGTGAAGCTCTTGCGCACATTCCCCGAAATGAATCCTGTAGAAAATAGACAGACATGCTACTTTACGGCGATGCTCGAGACTGAGTAGCTTCTTGGCAGCTAGTTTATCGTCACCGATTAACCTCACAGCTCGCCGGTCCACTGATTCTAAAGCTTCCAGCTGATACTTGGCTGATCCAGCAAAAAGGTGGCAACAGTACTCTATACACGATCGGACTTGTGCCTGAGACAGAAGAAGCAGTTGTCCCGGTGAGAAGTATCACTTAACCTTATTAATGATGCCAAGCTTTTTACTACTACTTTTTACTAGTTTAGCGTTAGATTCAAGGTAGCTCATTGTTGGGGTTAACGTGAGTCCCAGCAGTTCAAGACGATCTGTCTTTTTTGTCTTAGATGGATGGATATTTAAGTTTATAACAAATGTTGACTATATTAAACTTATTTTATGTACACTAGTTTATATAACTCTATATTAAAATTTAAGTTAAAATGTTCCTATTGAAATTATATAAGTGTAAATACTCGTAGTAACTAATTTTAAGATATAAATATAATTTCTAGATGTATTTAAGTATATTAAGGTATTATAGTTTTTTTTAGTTAGTGTATTAAAACAATTATGTAAATGCGTGTAATGCGCGGATTACTAATAATACAAAAAAAATTACCTACCTATGTATATAATGCACGCCCGAAATGGGTAAGCTGTGATATTAAATTATTTTATAAGAGCATAATGTACCAGTTTCTGAAATCAAAGATTTTCTGATTATGCTGACGACTTCGTGGACAAACTTATGCTTATCATCAATTTCATAAGAGATAACCTGGCTTGGGTCTTGTAAATGTATTCATTTTTTCACTAACTTGATTATTGTTATTGATAAATAAATAAAAAAATATAATTAAGTGGAGGAGCCTAATTATTATTATTTTTTAACTTAACTACCAAAATATTTTTCATAATCTCTTTCATACCACAGTACTTATACCACACATTTCAACATAGAGGACCCTACATTAGAGGCTTTGGTTTCCTGCCCCACCCCCTCCTTGCTTCGCCCCTGTGTTGTAGAATGAAACATTTAGATCGATCTATGTAATCCGAGAGGCGATCAAGACTTGTTTACCGATGGACGATATGGGCCACCTGTCACTGCAATTCTAGGTAAACGCATTTTTATTAGATGTCGTTCAAGGTAGGACATTCTGTAGGTGATACTTTTACTTTTTAGAATTCCGTACCACAAAAGGAAGAAACGGAAATTATATAAAACCACTACTTCTGTCTGTATAATTCAAGACCCTTTTTAACAGTAACGTGTATTAAGTTCAACTACCGTCCGTGCTCTACCACCCTAGACCACACTTTAACCACAGTATAAAAACAGATAGTGGTATGCCATCAACCTGTGTGTGATGTTTTTGCTTATTGGCTAAAAAAATTGCATGTTTTTGGGACAGTATTCTTATTCTTTTTCGAGATGGGGGCGATAAGTCCTGCACTGACGTCTCGCTTGCGGTGTATTTTGCATTTCCCCCTGCCAGCATCTACCCGAGCCAACCTAGCTCCTTAAAATAACGTAGCGAGGCCCTGGGATGCTGACGTAATAGCTCCAGTGGTGAATGTGGAAGTAGTGAAGATGATAATGCGAATGCAGATGTTGATGCAGATGATGCAGGTGATGTAAGCCCCTGCTGTGGTGATATAAGCAAGGATGAAGCTGAAGCTACCGCAGTCCTGTGGAGATTTGGTACAGTATATTTATACATTCTACAGGGTTAATACGGTGATCTGTAATACGCAAAAAGTAGGCATTGTATTAATATTATAAATAAATTTTATTGTGTGCATAACTTAAAATTCTAGAAAAAAAATTGTTGATCCATAGAAATAGTTCGTTGATAACTGACAAAATGTATAAAGCAAATAATATTTTTCGCTTATATTTTTACCATGGACACTCAATGTCCATAGTAAATACCATGGACACTCAATGTCCATAGTAAAAATTCTAACGATGACTATGGATGATTGATTGATTGATTCCTTTCGACAGTATATAGGTCACTATAAAATATCTAGAATGAGGGTCTTGTCAAAAATAATACTTACTTTATATACTTTCTATTGCACAACATTTGTAGAGCTTTCTAATAAACATGTGCGAACTGGCTGATTTTAAATGTGTGAATCAGAGAGAAAGTGATCATTACCTTGTGTTGTGATGTCGTTTACCTACATCAGCCTATGGCCTTAAAGTTGTATTCAAACGCAAAATAACAACTTAAATTCGTTTTAATTGCGAATTTTTCCATAACAGGACAAAACTTTACACCCTAAATGTAATATATCACCTCTTACAGCTTGAACGGCTTGACCAATTTTGATGTGCAAGGTGTCATTACATTAGTTTTCACTCCCTAAGTCTCTTATGTTATCTATATTTTTTTAAGAATAATGATACGACTCTCGCTAAAATAAATAAAACCGGCCAAGTGCGAGTCGGACTCGCGCACGAAGGGTTCCGTACTATTATCTATACAAGCGGCAAAAATAATCACGTTTGTTGTATGCGAATATAAATATTAAATTATGAAAATATAAATATTAATTTAATTTTAATTTAATAATTTATTTTTAATGTGAATAATCTATCTCAATATTCATTGAATATTTCAAACGTCTACCTGATGCCGTTATCAATATCGAGCAAAAACAAGCAAAAGAATCAAGTTTGTTGTATGGGAGCCCCCTTAAATATTTATTTTATTCTGTTTTTTACTATTTACTGTTATAGTGGCAACAGAAATACATCATCTGTGAAAATTTCAACTCTTTAACTATCACGCATGAACCGTGATAGTTACAGCCTGGTGACAGACGGACGGACAGACAGCGGAGTTTCAGTAATAGGGTCCCGTTTTTACCTTTGGGTACGAAACCCGAAAAAGTGTGCTTTTTTTGCAACCTCCAACGAATTTTACCGTAAGAAATAAGTGACTTTACAAAAACGATTCTAAAAAAGTTCATTTAAATACATTTTATAATAGCTTTGGCGAATACGTTCTCTTAAAAAACGTACACTCAACAGCATATCAAGTGTAAGCTTACAGTACAAAAATTGTTTTTATGCAGTCTGGTATGCATAATAGATGACACCTCTGTACTAAATTTTGTTTATGTTTTTCATTTGTATGAAAAAAAAATGTATGTATGTTTGTATTTATTTTTAGCACAAGCTCCCGAATAAAATAACTGTCACACACGAATTGACAGACAGTTAGATATAATACTTAGATAGATACAATGACGTTGTCGATCGAATTCATAAGGATTTCACGAAATACTACGGAACTCAAATAATGAAGTATGATGTTATCAAAACACGACACAAATATGCGTTATTCTAGTAATTTTTTTGGTACTTTGTACAAAGACACAAAGACCAGGTCAAACATACCTAATTATGTCAAATGTACCATGTAATGTGTAATGTGTGGGGGGGGGGGGGGGCATATAATGCGCAAGTGTAGCGAGCACAATTATTTTAGGTTTTTCATAAACTTTTAGGTAAGTATTAATATATAGGGTAATAATATGCTTTATTAAGTTTAACACCTACTGAGCCGGGAGCTGCGGCAAAGCGGTCGCGATCCGGGACGGGATTTATTTGTAATGTTCTAATTTGTCTGCAAGAGCCCGCTTACCTCCGCTTGCTATAGGCAATATTTTTGTAATAATAATATATCTTTCGCAAAAATTAAAAAGTGCGTTTTTCGTTACCTCGAACGAACTTTTTCGTAATAAACAAGTGATTTTACTAGAATTATTCCAAAGATGCGCATTTATAATTTTTTACGGTGATTTTACGCATACTTTATCACAAAAAACGTACATTCAACAGCATATCAAGCGTAACGAAATCGTAAGTTAGTACTGCAAAAACTGCGTTTCTATAGTCGAATATTATGTTTTTCTTTAAATGTAGATACTTACATGTTGATTGATTTGAACAAATACCCGACTGCGTAAGAACGATTTATTATAGTATACTTGCTGTTGAGTGTCATTTTGCGAGAAACTCCACGATATCTCCATGTCTGTAATTCTGTACAGAAATGTCCGAGATGAAGATATCGGTTCCAAATGAGATGCGAATAGAGTTGCTGGGGTCAGTATTTACATTGTGTGGGAGTATGGAAGCCTCTCTGTGTGCGAGTTAAACTCGTACTTTGCCGGTTTTATTTGTTTACATTTTAGAAGTCACGTAATTAGAGATTTGCGGACACGTGCTCCATTTGCCAACGACGATGCCTAGGAATCCGTCACTAGAAACTTTTATAGGCTATAAGTATCGTGTATTTTTAGGGTTTCGTAGTAACCACGAGGAAACCTTATAATTTCACTATGTCCGTGAGTCTGTCTATTTGTCTGTCCATATGTCACTATAATTTTACTCAGAGACTGATAACTCTACACAAACAAAATTTAGCTCGTAGATGTATTTCGCAAACCGCTATAAAACTACGTTCATTTCTAAACTATTGGACCTAGGAATTCATGATTAATCATAGTAGCTAGTACACCATATTAAATACTTTCAAAGAACATTGTTTTGAACACTCTGTATCTACAACTTTTTGAGATATAGCGAGAAATATGTAAAACATTTACATAAGCCATTATTGTACTAAGGTAAGGTAAGGTAAGTACTAGTAGTAAGGTCATTGACCTTTTTGCAAAGTAGACCAAATGAAAAAATTCTTGCTCAGTTTTTTTTTTTAAATTACAGTATTATCCTACAATATGCGTGTCTCGACACAGTCTGCCCCTTTTATTTATTTTGCAAGGCGTCGCTCGACAAACAACGAATTATTTTCCAAGTAGCATTAAAAAATTATGAATGTATTTTAAATACTTTTAATTATGTATTTTAAATAAATACTTTAATTCTTTTTTTTTATTATACATCCTTTCTTATTTGATCTCTGCCAGAACAAGCAACAACAAACAAAAACAATTTCCTACGGACTTGAATAAATTTTGTTCTTCAAATTTGGGTACAGACAGGAGGATGCCAAATCAGGAGAAAAAGGGGAATGGCCGAACAAATAGTACCACAAATCACGCAGTTTTCTCATAGTCAACAAATGCCCCAAATGCGTGCAGGTGCTGTGTACTGGTGGAAGATGATTTATTTTTCTTCTTCATGCCAGGCCTCGTGAATTTTGGCACCGAACGGAAAAGTTTGGAGCAATATTTGCCTGTCTACACACACACACACATGTGTGTTGTGTTGTGTGTTTGTACATGAGTCCTGAGTTTACTATGGAGTACCAAATTTCCACACATTCGGTTAGATCTCTATAGAATCAGTCCAAATATTGCTGCCAATATAGATTACGGACTTGCTATTGATGGACATTTGACATTTGAGGCACCCACCTTGAGAAAAGCTTTTGCATCTCTAATTCTTCGCGCAGATATTTCGTACTCCTTCTTCCTATATCACAGCCTCGGCTGTCACTTACCTTCATTCGCTTATCGTCCAACACGATGTCATGCATATTTTCGATGGTTTCCGTTGTGGTGGCGGTTGTAGGCCATCCTTGGTGTGGATCATAATCGAAGGATATACGGCCATGCTTAAATTCAGCTGCCCATATTTTTTTTTTGATATGGAAGGGGCAGTCCCCGTAAAACTTTACCAAATTGGATGAAATTCCTGTAAAATGGAGAATTTTATGACGGTACGATATTATACACGTTTATGCATTACAAAAAACACGAACAAGTTGACACTTGTTATTCGAAATAACACGTAAAAAGCTAGATTAGAAGCTTAGCAGCGTCTTCCTGCCACCTGCTGCTTGTTGTGAAGAGTTGTTACTTTCGGAAATATTACTTTCATGGTGGTAGTGCAAGGTTTTTTTATTCGATAACAGGCTTGCGAAGATGGAGCGAGTTTGCCTAGACCTAGAAATAACCAATTCACGCGCGATTTGAATAAGGTACGTTTCAAAGCAAGCTCAATGTCTTGCAAGCACCACTTCGATTGAAAGCGTACCTATGATAATTCAAGTTGTATCAATAGTACACAGACTTGTCTGTTTTATATATATGTTTATATCACAATATGCTAAGCCAGAAATCCAATTTCTGTGTTTCGTCCTCAAACATACCTTTCAGCTGACGTGGTCAAAAGCCTAGCCTGCCATCCACCAAAGTAATCCAGGATGTAGCACGTCGTTAATGACTTATTTTCCGTCATTAATTTGAATAGGCATTCGTTAGCTTCCGGGAACATATTTTCTTTCTTACACGTGTGCCGTATGAGGTGACATGACATGAATCACGCACGCAAGTATCTCCCGTTCATGTAGTGCTTGGACAGTGGAAATGTAACCGACTTCCAAAAAGAAGGAGTTTCTCTATTCAACTGTATTTTTTTTGTTTGTTCACCGATTACTTCGCGAATTGTGAATTGATTTTGACTATTTTTTCTTTGTTTGGTAGGTATATTTCAGAGGTGGTCCCATATAATGGCTTTTATAACAAAGTAACTGGAAAAATGACATCCAAGTAAACGAATTGCGTATTTTGAAGTCGATTTTTCCGGTTTTTTTAAATAAAAATATTTTATAAACATGGGATAGGATTAGTAGGTTTATTCCATGTGTATTTGGAGACTGCAGACTGAGGATGTTTAGAACTGCGGAGCATTCTTCAATATTCAGGAGGAATCCAAACAAGTTGATTATAAGAGACAGTGACAGGCCGGCGGCGCTGGCGTTTTAAATTTGACTTTTTGTTGTTTCTTCTAGAATCTTTTATTGCATTGAACAGAACGGTAGTATGAGAACGAAAGAAGATGGAATGCTCACTCAGCGTCTGTCTTCTCCACCACCTGTTACTTTGACTGCAGTGGGTAGAAAGAACAACTGCACGTTAGACCGACAATTCTGTTCCCTTGCAGACTCATCGCATTCGTCCTCTAACAGAAGTAGTCTAGTTAATCCTGTCGAAGGCAGAGAGAGCAGGGCACTGTGGTACCGGTGCTCCCCTTCCGTTGCCGCAACTCAGTCGCGATGCTGCCCAAACGACATCTGGCCTATTCTATTTGCCCTGCCGTCTGTGCAGCATCGCAATTAACCTATATAGTAATAAACTAACAATTTGTCAAAATAGTCGTTAAATCGTATCAGCGAGTGGCGAACGAATGATAGTTCAAATAGCAGCCTTGGCCGTGGCCAGCCGTGATCCAAGCCACGGAAACTAATCTCGGACGTTAGGACTAGAGATCCCATCGGGATCGACCGGGAGGATTAATTACAAACAAACCTGTAGTGACAGAATGGTGGCCGAGGCAAGGTAAGCGGAGTGTAGGACGTCCAGCTGCAAGATGGGTCGACGATATAACAACAATCGCGGGTCGAAACTGGACTCGATTGGCACAGGACCGAGGAAGATGGCAAGACAAGAGAGAGGCCTATACCCAACAGTGGGATAGAGAAGGCTGTGGATGATGATGATGGATAAAACCTGTACCAAGAGATTAGTAAATATATTGAATGTAAATTGACCATTTTAAAAAAATGCGCAATTCTCCGCTGGACAAACATGGTCACATCAGCGTGCATAACATGGTAAACAAGAAAACATCATTCATTCGAAGTCAATGCTTTTTATGTTACGGTTTTTAGGGTTTCGCAGTAAAAAAGGAACCCTTAGTTTCACCATGTCCGTCCGTTTCAATTAAATTCATTTATTCAAATCGGTACCTAAAATTACACTTATGAATGTCAGTTTGTATACATAAGTACAAGATACAATTCTGCTTTGTGTATTCTGTGTGCTCTGTGATTGTCTGTCCGCGGCTTTGTTCAAAGATTATTATTACTAGAAAGCTGTTATTTGGCATGAACATACATATTAATCACTGTTAGAATTAATCATTCTATATTATTTGTATGCTTTACAGTCTTTACATCATGACAGTGACAAGAGTAAGTAAGTAGACAGCTTATATTTGACGTTACTTATTTTGACAAGACGAATACTCGTTCCTTAACCCGGTTTTACTCGCTTCCCTCTTCTCTGTCACCATCTTGACTGCCTATACGTGTTTTTGTGCTGTCCTGTAATATATTATTTTGCAATCGTGTTATATCCTATAAAAGTTAATAACAATATTTGGTTATATCATTATGAGAATGATTTAATAAATAATGTGAAAGATATTCAAGCGATATTTCCTGTTTTATTTCGATGCCGATGTGCTTCAAGCTTTATCTACCTGGCGAGGCGTTTGTCCATCCTAAGCTACACGCGAACCTTCTGCGCGGCTGCTCTGCCGAACAATCACGTCCAAAAGTCGTAGAATAAAATCTTGAAATTTTTTTTTGGGTCATTATGTAATATGTACCTTCCCTACATGTAAAGTGGAGATTAATAATACAAAATCTCATCTATCCCATCGTGTATACCCCACACGATGGGATAGATGAGATTTTGTATTACGTTGGATAGGTAATCAAAAAAACATTGGGAATAACATCACAAAAATTATGCGAAAACTATTTTTCAATTAAGGGATCCGTTTGCGAAATATTAAGCTTTGCAAAAAATAAACATATTAAAATTAAACCATTTATTGCATCAAGTTACAAAAAATACATTGTTGTCAGTATTAAAATTAAATTGTTACCATCATCATTCTCAAATTATTAATTTACATACATTTGTTTATTAGTCGGTACATAAACCATACAACAATGATTCATCTACTGACAGTAAAACCTGTTTGCGAATACATTTAGGATGGTGTTTAGCTAGCCCGAGTTCTGCGCAACAGTGATGTGAACCAGGGTTGCTTTGAAGTGACAGTTTTTGTTAGTCTCAGAGCATAATGTTTGTCAGAGGTTAGAGTCTAGTGTAGTTCCCCCTTTTACAGGCTAAATGGTTGTATTTGAAGATATGATATCTTAAGCATATAATGGTGAAAGTAAAAAAAAACTATCACGGCTAAGTAGATTTTACGATTTTAAGAAATGAAAATATTATGCAAATTTCTTTTAATTTAACATAAGTTAAGTCGTATGTATAAAACAGTAGGCCCTGTTTTAAATTCGCATAAATTATGACCAACTACGGAACCCTACTTTGTGCGTGTCACGGTACGCACTTGGCGAATTATTTCTCGAATTTACCGTTCATATCGATTCTTGTGAACGATTTATCGATTCCTGATCGTGTGAATTGTTTATAGTTTGTGCGTGAAAACATCGCGAAGTTTCTGGTGCCATACTGTCTACTCGCCAGACTTTCCGGAACCGATGTCTGTGTACCTTGATGTCTGATAAATACCTTGTTATGTGGATTTATTTACATTTTTATGCTTGAAGTCTGGGAAATCTAGAAGTAGCTTGTTACACACAATGTCTTTTAAACGAGACAGCATCTGAATGAAGCAGATTAGGTGTTTTGGGGTTGTGAAGAATCTTTAGAAAAGTGAGAATCGTATGAGATGGAAACGATAGAAGCTGTTTATAAGATGGAATTCCAACAATAAGCTTTAGCTTTAGAGGCAAAGAAAAACATCGTGAAGAAAGCTGAGGTAGGTATATTCGTTACTCAAAAACCAAAACCCAACTACTAAAACAAACCTTCATTTTAAAATTCCTGTTCAATGAAATCACACATGATGGAATAGAGCGAAAAAAAAAGTTTTTCTTGACTTCATGCACTACCCCCTATACTGTGGGGGCACAGTCAAGACGCCATATTCGTACAGGACGCCATATTCAATTTAATGTTACGTCACATACCCAGCGGACCAACTAGGCTCAACCAGCCGCTTCCAAGATACCTCATTTGTCTGATTATGATAAGTACGAGTAGTTCAGAAGTTATAAGGGAACAGATGAACATACATACATACACATATACAGGTCAAAATCATCCTTCCCTTTTGCTTCGCCGTAAAAATAGGCTTGCGCTTGACTGCTAACTGCGACCATTGCAGTCTACGATGGAACGCGCTTGCCTTGAAGAAACCGTTATATATTTTTTTACAAGATGGCTTTAACATGTCACTATACCTATGATTACTCACTATGTCTATGTATAAATAATATGTCCTAACGTACGTACAGTATAACTCGTTGCTTTATGTCTATATTTTGCTATCCATATGATAAATTCTGCCCACATGTGGTATGTGAACTGGCTACGATGACATCACGGAATTTAGTCTTATTTCACGGTCACGGGTTCCTAACTTGGATAGCAAATTGACATATCAAAACGCCCTCCAAATAAAGAATATTTAATTTCATTTTATTGTATATCAAGACTGATTTTGTTGCTGGTTTTATTATTTATTTAAGTCCGTCAACATTGTGTACATTAATATTTTAGAAAGTCTAACATATTTTCGAGGCTAGAGTGAATAGATATCATGCAGATCGACGAGCTCCATCCTCCGCCATATCTTGCATAAAAAAATATCAATAAAATAAATCCAATTTTTTTATGTAAAAATTGTTTTGCGCTGGACCGCCAACTCGCTTGATATTAAGCAACGTGGTCTACGATGGAGTATGCTTACCTAGGAGAAACCAATTCACTCGCGATTTAAAGACACCCAGATTATATTTATCGGGAAAGACTCACTCGGTAAGCATACATGACATACAGACATACTTGACTCTAACAAAAATTATCACTCGCAGATTTTCGCAAACGAATCTCTAAATTGTAAAATGGTTTTTGCACACCCCCAATGTTTTTTGATTACCTAACCAACGATACCCCATGCGATATGTACATATCATATGAATCATATGTACTTATATTATTGTTATTATTTTTTATCATTTTGTTATTGTATAGGTAGTGTTTTTTGACGTGTGACATATTGTAATGATTCACCAATAAAATCTGTATCTGTATCTGTATGGGATAGATGAGATAAAATAATCCATCCTCATTTTACATTGGGGAAAAAAATATTAAGCTACGACTTTTTCGGTGTGATTAATATGTACGTTCAAGTCAAATTACAGCTTTCTATTACTAATAGTCTTTGAGCAAAGCCAGGGACAGACAGACAGTCGAACATGGCGAAACTATAATGGTTCCTTGCAAATTATATAAAATTTAGCCACATTGAGATGGTAGAGACTATCTGAAAATCTAACTCTGTCGGCAAATATGTATGTCTATACTAAATAGATCTACGTTTGACTACGTTTGACTCGGCTGATGGTAAGCGAAATGGCCGAGGATGGAGCACGTTATCTAGAAAATATCTATTCACTCTAAACTTGAAAATTCTAAGATAATTCTCAGCCTCAGAGCAATTAAGTTCTCAGCAAACAGAGAAGACTACCGTCTTCCAAATTTTCCACTCCAATTCAATTCAACTCTTTTCAATTCCACTCCTGTGCAGTAATAATTAAAAAAATGTGGACCTATATCTGAGTGAAGCAAAGATACGAGGTGGCAAATAAATTCGGAATGAGCAGTGAGCACATTGAATTGTTTATGATTAGTAATTTTCATTTCGTTGATTGCCGCCAATTTCAAACGGCGAAGGAAAACATCGTGAGGAAACCTACATGTCTGAGAGTTCTCAATGATCTTGAAAGATGTGTGAAGTCTGCCAACCCACACTTGGCCAGCGTGGTAGACTTATGGCCGAGCAGTGGGACATTTTGTACAAACAGGGCTGATAAAAAAAAGCTATTTTCAATATTCCCCGAAAACTTTCTAGGTAAGGCCCTTTTTTGCACCAAATGAGAAATTATTGGACTAACAATTTCACTGTTTGCGCCGGGACCGAAAGCAGACTAGAGTAGGGCATAGTATTAGGGTTAAGTGTCGGGTAGCAGAAAGCTGGTCCAAGGCCCGCGTATTCAGTTCAAGGCAACTTGGACTGAATTCGCCAGGATTTAGGTCGCTAACATGATCCCTACTAGAAATGTGATCTGGCTGATAAAATAACATACTGAATAAATAGTTGATTGATTGATCATGCTTACTTAATATAAGCTATTGTAAGATTTACAACAAAGTAAACCTAGAAATTTGCCGATTTTGAGACTTGTATAAATTTTAAACAAAAACTACGGGTCACTCACGTCTATTTTAACGTATGTTTTTTTTGTGCGAAGCGCGTCACCGACCGAGAGTGACGTTTGCGCTGCTCCTTTGAAAAAGACCGCCTAATGCGGTTGAAACTATAGTCAGATATTTCGACTCAAAACAGACGTGAGTGACCCGTAGTTTTTGTTTAAAATGTGTGAAAACCATGTTAGATTTCATAGTAAAATTGTATATATTTATTACTATTCAAACGATACATCCGTTTAAGTGTAGGACAGACATTCAGACACCGTAGCCTGTCGAATAGGCTCCCGGATTACGGACCCTTATTACGGAAGCCTAAAGAACTCGAACAATCGACTTCAAAATGCATAATTTTATTTACTTGGATACCATATTTATTCCAGTTATTATTAGTTAACATATTATTTTACATATATAGTTTTTAGAATCCAAACTGAACCGGTTTGGATAAAACTTCTGTGGGATCGATCTAAAAGTATATTATTTCATATAAAAAATAACCAAATCGGTTTATAAATGACGGAGTTATGATACTTATGAGTTACCTCCTTCGTTGAAGTCGGATAAAAACAAGGTTAACTTTGTAATTGAAGACAGTGTTAGCCCACACACACACTGTCTAAGTTAAGATATAAAATTTAATCGAAAAAAATATTTTTCGTGTACTACAAAGTCTACAAACTAAATTTTTTGGGAATGTCATTGTTTTAAGGCAATAAATGAAGTTTTTCAGGGTTTATTTTTAATCGCGTTGACTTAGAACCTTGATTTTTTTACAGCTTTCAGGGATGTCAGCGTGATATTTACAGACGTTTCTGAGAAAATGGGTTTTGGAAATACTGACAGACACACATATGGACAATGAAGTGACCCTGTAAGGGTTCCGTTTTTTACTTTTCAGGAAAGGAACCTTAACAGCTATACAAAAATGTGGAAGAAATACGTGAATATTCTTTGGAGTTGTGCAGTTGTAGTTTTGCTTGACTCTCTCAGCAACGTTGCTAAAGGTAAAATATAATTATTGCAGTTGATTTTATGTCAGGAACTTAACTCGACTCCAGTCGCTATGCCTGTCAAATTGCACGTGCATTTTCATTTTTGAGTGCAAAATTTTCACTATTGTTAAAACACTTTTATATCCCTAATAATGCCGCAATAATATTGGTAAGACAGAGAATATTTTAGTACAACACTCTATAAAATTAGAAAGTGCACATACGAAATGTAGCAGGCGCAATTACGATATTATGTTAGATTTTTAACAAAACTTCTATTGCTTATTACGATTATAAGTAGGTTAATGTAGCCTGCGCTTTTCAGTAATATAATCACGTAAGAAAAAAGTCGCTATGTTATCGTCAGGACACCTTGAGAAACTATGGAGTGACCATATACATACGTAAAGCAATTAGTTGGCAGTGGTTGGAAGAAACATTTTTCACAGGCGCTAGGCGTTGGAAAAGTAACGCCTGCAGAAATTTTTTCGCGACCAACCAAACACAATTTAATCCTAATTTCAAGGGCGTCGCCAAGGGGCAGCTGCCCCTAAGCTGCCGCCCCCCCCTAAAGATTTAAAAAATGTAGCCAACTGCAAAGCCACCAAAGTCCTAAGGCCGTGCAATTGTACCTGTTTTTTTTTGTTATTGTACCTGTACCTACAATTCATATTTTTCTCATCCTCCATAATATTAATTTGCCCCCCCCCCCCCCCCCCTCCCTGGGCCATGGGCTGGCGACGCCCTTGCCTAATTTAATATTATTATTAGTAATTAAAGCTAGAATAACTCTATTTGTTTCCGATAGAAATTTGATTGATATAGCTGTGGATCAGGAAACGGATACAGGCTATTTTTACCATCATCATCATCACTGTTTCTCATCATTGCATGTTTGAAATCACAGAAACAGCGAATATCAAATAAATCCGACTACCACTTGACTAGAACTATTTTACCTACTTGTTTTATTGGTCAGATGGTATTTCATTTATACCTAGAAGTCAATATCCATAACTGACATATTGCGGTAACGGGTCAAACGGACTTATAATGGCGATCAATTCATCACACACAGACTGGGTAGTTAAATAGTGTGACTCTCGACTGTCATCATCATCTTATCCATGAGAAGTCCACTGCTGGACATAGGCCTCCCCTAATATAGCTAAGAACACTCGGTGAAAATCATCAAACAAAAAAAATTTGATCAAAATCGGTCCATCCGTTTGAGAGCTATGATGCCGCGGATACAGATAAACACGTCAATCTTATAAAAACCCTCATTTTGGTTAAAATCGGGGGTTAAAGATCTAATTGAAGGCAGGAGAATGAAGCAGCAGAATGAATATACGACATTCATGTGCAATCCATCAGGCGCTTGCGGAGTGATTAACTTATTTAGAAACTTCAGCCCTGCCCCGCCCGAGTACTATGCTATATCGTATTAAAGTGACCGTAATGAAGTTTTCACTTCTGTCGACTTTTATATTAATATATATACCTAATGGGAATCTTCCTGAGCGATCCATTCATTGTGTCTCCTGCGCAACATGCGTGAGGCAAATGATATAAGGTTTATTTTGGCACTAACAAGACACGACTGAAATAATCTACACGTGACTCTGCTATTTTTACCTGGGTTTTTGGACGATGCCTCATGCATGCCGCAAATGCTTATTCCGGGTCTAAGGGAATTTTGTATTTAGCTGAAAAGAGCGCATTGATTGGTTAAGTATCAGTAGTTCCATTGGCTGAACTAAGGGCGTCGCCAAGGGGGGCAGGGGGCTTTTATGTTTTAGTAGTCTGGTTGTGTGAAAACTTAGTTAAAGTTTTCACTTCAATAAATTATACACCTTCCTAAAGTACCTAATATTATTCTAGAAGTATTTACAGGGATTGATGGATATAATTTTTTTTTTAATTTTCAGCTGGCGCTTTTTGGCCGGCGGGTTTTGAGACCGCAAGATTTGGAGATCCTTGTGGGTTAGTTATTAACTTTCACTGGAACCATTTTTACTTTTTATAGTGACAGGAAGGGACTAATTGCCGAGCTCGCCTGAGAAAGTAAATAAAGTACTGAGAAGTAAATGTCAGTTAAGGCTGTACTCAAACCGCGCAGCTATCTTTCTTGCACATCACAACATTTTTAGACATTATGTATAAAATTACCGATTGTAATGGGGATATTGATATTGAAAAGTGTGAGACAGTTTTGTTTATTTAGGTATAGGAGAAATGTTTCAAAAATGTTTTTTTTTCTTTTAACTTGGAGTTAAAAATATGTTTTTTTTCAAAACTTCGCCGGCAATATAAGTGATATCTGAATAAAACCTTATTTTTTTATATTTTTCCTATTTAAATAAACAAAATTGTCTCCCGATTTCATATTTCCACACTCAAGTGATTTTATATAGGTATATTATGTTTAAAAACATTGTGTTGCGCGAGAGAGATAGCTGCGCGCTTTGAGTATCCCAGAATTGCTTCTTGTTCACTTGTTCATTCAATTTTATACAGTCAAAAAATAAATAAAAATCTAAAAAAGTTATATGTTATGTATATACAGACATCTTTGTTTTAGTTATTTCCGTGGTTCAAAACACGATACATTGTAAAACACTATTATTATTAACGGGATTTTTTATTTTATTTATATCCCCCCAGGATATTGTATTACATAAAAGTATTGTATGACATAAAAGTGACTGAATCAAAAAAACTATGGCGGCCGACGGGAAACGCTCCACATATGGTTCGGCTACGGATCGGTTTTGAATAACTGAATTGCCCCCCTGAGCTCAAAATTAACGCGAACCACGGTAAACATCCCGTTAATAATAATAGTGTTTTAATGAATGACCGTGATAGTTTAAAAAGAGGATACATTCCAAAAGAAGGTTGTTTTAATAGCCTTTATCCGTTTTCTGTTCTAATTAAAGATCAAAATGATAAGAAATCGTATGTACCAGAAGACAGACCTGGGGCCCAATTTAGTTATTCAAGACCGCTCCATAGCCGAACCATATGTGGAGCGTTTCCCGTCGGCCGCCATAGTTTTTTTGATTCAGTCACTTTTATGTCATACAATTGACACATTTGATGAAACTAACACGTCCTTCGCTCGTTACTAAATCAAAAAATGATAGCAGCCTACAGGAAATGCTTCGCAAAAGGTTCAGCTACGGATCGGTTTTGAATAACTGAATTGCCCCCCTGTACTTACATATATTTTCGCGGATATTTTTTTAATAGTAATCAGTGTTGATTTCATAGAGACTTAATTTTCTATGTAGACCACTAAGTGGACTTCAGAATTAACGCATTAACATTACCCTAGTAAAATAAACAAATGCGCGAACAACTTAAACTTATTTATACAAACGTATAATTTATTTATTTTAATTTATAAAATATGGTAGCACAAGGTTTGCATAATTCGGGGCTAGATGGTGTTGTGTGAAAATGTCCTCCAATATTTATTTATTTACATAATACTACCCAGTACTATAAATAGGGTTATGATGATCAGATCGCGGGTCCTCTGATCGCAAATCCATTTATCATAACAAGTATCTATATTAAAAGAAAAACGAAATACATAAAAGCGATTTTTTTCAGTTTTCACTTACCATTTCGTTACGCTTGATACGCTATTGAGTGCACGTTTATTGTGAGAAAGTATGCGTAGAATCGCTGTAAAATGTGATAAATGCGCATTATTTAGAGTAATTCTAGTCAAATTATTTGTTTATTTCGAAAAAGTTACGAAAAAGTGTTTTTTATATTTATTTTTGCGAGGGTCGTATTATAACAATGACATAAAAATATAATATATCTTAAGACACTTTGGGAGTGAAGACGAATCTAACAAATATCAAAATCGGTCAAGCATTTTAGGCTGCAGGAGGTAATATAGAAACATACGTACATAACATACATATACTCGAAAAACATAACCCTCCTTCTTACGCAGTCGGGTAAAACACGCGACTGATCACAGATTCACTTACCATCGGATTCACGTGACCATATACAAATATTGGTGGTGTTTTATGTGTTCGATCAAGTGCGTGAGTGTGGGCAAGTGAAATAAAGCAGTGAAACGTGTGATTTTACGTTGTCGACAAAACTCCATAGAAGCTTCTAGTAAAGTCGCCACCACTTTACTGAAGCAGGACTCGACTTATAAATTGACTGTATACGTGACTTAGATTGTGATTAGAACATTTACAACTTGTTTTATTTAAGAAACTTGAAAAAATCCTAATACTTAACACTGGCAAATGCTTTAATGCGGGTCCAATACAAAAAAGAAGAAGAGACGCAATCGATGGTATTGAATCAGCTGTGCAGTAGCATTTGAAGCGCATTTCCGTGCTAGAAACCTAATGGAGCGATCTTCATGCGCTTGCGTGTTGCGTCATGATTTCGTGACATGGATGCTTCAACCAGTGTTTTCATTTTAACATCCGACCCAAAAAGATAGAGTGCATGGTGATAGAAAGGGCGTTAAAAATATATAGCCACTGAACTACTGGAAAACTTTATTAATAAAATGTAAATCAAATAAAACTAGGTATGGAAATCCGGACATTGTTGTCTAACAGTGAGCTTATCTGCCAACAAACTATTTTATAGTTTGGCAGAAATTTTTCTAAAATAAACGCTTTATTTATTTATTGTTTATAATTTTGACGTGTGTATCTGTGCATTTGTGTATCTGTCTGTGGTATTTCCACAGATAACTAAAAGTATTAATTATTGTAACTTTTAAACCATTCTGAACAACAACCGATTTTGATCCATCGAGTTATATGTACTACCATAGAACAATACAGTTGTATTTCGCTACCTATGGAGAGTCCTCAAATATCTACCTGAGAATGATTTTCTGTGATGACCACGTGAATGCCACCTGTCTGGTAGTTGCCTGGCAAAGAACGCTTTTAGCAATAAGGTCGCTGGTACCTGCACTAATTTATAGGTTTGTATACTTTGTTTCGAGTACTTAGTAACGAGTAGACACGATCATAAATTATTATAATATAACGTACTTACGTTATATTATAGTATATATGTATATATATTATAGTATGGTAGTACTTACTAGTAATCTGTGGTACAACCGGATAATGATCAAACTTATATTAGGGATACATACATACCGTCTTACTTATAAACGCATGTTAAAATCTTATTCACTGAATAAGGACTTGTCAGTTTCTATCAGACGGGAACTGTCACGCGCGAAAACGGAACAAAACACTATTTAACTAAAATGCCCTTATTCGGAGTTTATAAGTAACACGGATATTATGTAAACCTACACGCATGGTGCGGGAATTTAAAATTTTGCACAGTTCTTTTGTCTTTGTGGGAAATCTATTGTTATTGATATTGATTTCTTAATTTTTGCGATAATCTAAGTTTATTATTTATATTATCACGTCATTCATTATGTTTACCAATAATACATCGTGTTATTTATATTAACCATGAAATCTATTCTCTAGCAACTTCTCGAGATATGTAGGTAATAAAGCGCATTATTGATTGTTAAATTGATGTAATAATATAAAAAATATTGATAGTATCTTATATAATATATATATATATATATAGTAAAATTGTGAACACTTACATTAATTACCTGAGAAAAAAAAACTGTTTATAATTTGAATTTTCCGCCGCACGTGTAAACATGCGGCGGCCCTTAAAGCTCTGTAAAGAAATTATGTTTTTTTTAAATGCGCCGTCACGTCTTGGTATGATTATATGAAGATGCATTATGTTAAAACTACATATTTGGTATGTTTGATTTTCTTAACAACTATACATTTTTAATTTTTTTTTGTAAAGCACGCCGCATTAGATTGTTTCGCATAAAAAAAAATTACTGTGCACAGCTTAAACACTGAAACAAATCATCAAATCCGCAATTTTTATAAAATCAACCTGCTGAAATGCTTTTTTTCTATAGGACAAAACGGAACAAACCTAAAACTATGTCTTTTCAACAAAAAAAATTTTTCCGAATCGGTTCATAAATGACGGAGTTAAGTGGTAACAAACATTTTTAAGAATTCAACCGAATAGAGAATTCCCTTTTTTGAAGTCGGTTAAAAATAATAATCGCAATATGTACGGTGCTACAACTTATGAATGAATTTATTTTGCGTACAGATTACCCCGGTTTACGCGGGAGAATCATGACGAAGTTTCTAGGTAATCAACAAATAATGACTCAAAATTGTTATTCATAAAGCCATATGTAGGCACACGAATAAACATAGATTTTATGTACTACAGATACGCATACACAGTATTCAATATTACAGGTTTTTAGGGTTCCGTTTAGTGTTTCAGGATTCCGGGAAATCGGGATTTATTTTTTTGCTTTCCCGGGAATTCCCGGAAATCGGGATACATTTTTTGATTTCCCGGGAATTCCCGGGAATCGGGATTTCCCGACATTTTTTTTCTATATATTAGTATCCGTAGAAGCTTGGTGATGGAAAATGACATTTGGCAGAACCGTTGAACAAAATAGAAAGCTGTTGATGGATAAAATTTATCATTCTAGCAAGATTAATTAACATTTGAAATAGTAGTATTTTGTAGTATCAAGAGAAGTATTGCCATCAATGTAAATAGGAGAAATCTGTTAACACTTATTTATAAATAAGGTTTATAACATAAATGTGTCAAAAATGTCGTTATAATTCCGAAGCTAAAAAAATAAACCCAAATGATCTAATGATTAATGATCCCAACCATATATAAAATAATTATCAGAATAGGGTAACATGAAGGGTAGAATACAGTTTTCTCCTGTTGTAGTAGATCTACCATTGACTGTCAACTCGCCTGATGTTAAGCGACGGTGTGGCCGAGGATGGAGCTCGTCGATCTAGAAGATATCTATTTACTCTAGCCTTGAAAATTCCAAGATTGTAGGTCTCAGGAAACAGAGATGGCGGCAAAGAATTCCATTCCTGTGCAGTACGCAACAAGAACGTGGATCAATATCGCTGAGTATGGATTTTTGACATTTCAACGACAAATGGGTCGTAATTCGCCGACTTTCTGCTAGTCCTGTAGTGAAATAGGGAGGGTGGAATTAGGTCGTGAAGCTATTGTTCAGCTCTCTTAGTCTTCTGTTATAGCGTTCGTGATCCAACAGTAGAGAAGGTTGCGTCTCGGATGCAATTTTTTAATCACAAAATTAAATCACACGTGAATTTGAATTCCGAACAATATCAACAAAATTTTTATAAATAATGTTGTTTTTTTTTGTAACATTTGTTTATTTAGTTAAGAGAAATCATACATTTATTTGTTACATTGAAACATGAAAAAATCAGAACTCAATTGACAGTCCGCAGGCAAAGTTCCCAAAAAGCTGGCGATATTGCCTCGTTGGATAGCAATGCTAATGCGCTGACCGAGGTAAGCGCCAGCCCTTTGTTCATTTGTTCTTTCTGTCAGTTGTATGGAAATTTCACACGCGCTTGGGCCCCAGGGACAAAATATTTTGTTGATACATTTAAAATTGGAATGGTCGAGAGCATGTTGTTCAGCTAGACGCGATGTGAATGATTGAAAACGAACGAATTTTTGAATATCGTTCAAAAGAAAGTCCAATTCGTAAGCGATATCTTTCGAACGTTTTAAACCGTGCGATTTTTTATTTAATCGTATAAATTTCTCGCTCCGCATCCGAAAACACATCATATGATTTTGCGCATTTTTTAATCGCTCGAAGTATGGGATTTAAAATTTTCCATTCAGCCTTACGGTTACTCGAATCCATCGCTACGCTCAGTATAGCAACGCTACGCTCTAGAACTTTGAATCCTAGGATTCGCTTGCTCTGGATCTTGACGGTAAAATTAAACTTTCCTAATTTCGAATGGAAATCGTTTACTTATCTGTTATTTTTGTTAATTCCACTTTTGTCTACGAGCCAGTAAATTACAGTAAGTATCTAATTAATTTTATACGCTGTCTGAGTGGGGTTTCCACGATAAATCATCTGGGTGAATACTTTTTTTTCCAAGCAAGTGCGCTCCAACTTGGGTAGGTACTCAACTTTGTACTTGTATTTCTTTGCACACTGGCCATTATTTTTAAATCTGTTTTTTAATTTAGAATGTTCTTTTTATTTTGTTTTCATATTTTTTTCTGCATTACAATTTTGACTAGCAAATGGAATGTATAATTTTTAATCTTCCGTCGTCAACAGTCACAGAACCTTAGAACATAATAGTACCCACACTAAAAGTTATTCACAATTCTGGCATACAATGGAACTATACAATATCTCCGTCGTCGTCCACTGTGCCCACTGTGTCCACTGTTGCACTAGCAGAGGGTTCGTTACCTACATAATATTATAGATTAGATACACAACATATCCTGGTATTGTATGATGATCCTTAACAGTAATTTAGAATTTCAAATTGAAATAAAAATTTGGCTTCGCAGCTAGGTATATTCGTATTCCAAACCGGAGTTGACCAAGTTCGTCTTGAATGAATGCTCTGAATCCTGATCAACCGTCTTTCTATTATTTGTAAATTGACGGGCGTTTGAAGGTATATAATATTATATTAATTCTTTTATATTTGTTGCAATAATGCCAATACAATTAATTCACCATAGCATATCACACAAACTGTTACATTATACCACTGTTTAGAGTGACAATGGCAAATAACAATTGAGATTTTCGTAAATATTTGCTAATTGTGCTAAATCTACAACAGTTGATTACAAAATGTAAATAGTCGTAATCATAAATGACGTTTCTCGCCAGTAGATAGCAACTGATCTAATATGAGTATTTATTTTTTACAGCGTTTTTGGACCAACGTCAACAGTTTTGACCTCTCTGATTCTGATTTATTCCGTCTGTTGAACCAATTTATTAACTGTCGAAGTCGCATTTATTATTCTACTATATAGTATAGTTCAGTCAGTGGGATCATGAGTCCCGTTTATTTATCTTGCGCACGCGCATCACGGCAGAGCGCTTATTGAAGCGGCAATACGGGCGGCGCACGCGCACCGAGCACACCTCTCGACCGCTCGCTCCCGGCGGCCCCTAACGAGCGCGATCCCTACACGTGCTAACTCCTCGACCCGCTTTCCTAGAATACGATAATGTAAAGATAACGGGTAATCAATTCAGTTGTCATTCGTTGCGAGTGCAGTGCCATCCATGGCAGAGAAACACGCTCTCATACCCGATCTAGCCATGTACCCGCCGGCGGATACCAAGGACATGTCCAAGAACCTGATGAGCGGCGACTTCGAAAGACAATACAGTGGTGTTAAAGTGAAGAAATGTAGGTGGAGGCAGATATCCGTGGTAGTGATCGGCGTGACGGCCATAGCGCTGGTGGTTTGTCTTCTGGCTCTGTGCATGGTGAGGGAAGCTCAGCTGAAGAGGCTCAGGCACGAAGTCGACGAGCTGACCGCTTCGGTCATCGCGATGTCCGCAACAGTTAAATCAATAAACCAAAAGATCTACAACAACAAACATCTGTTCACGGAAGACACGGTGAGTGTTGATTTGATCCTTTCTGTATTGGTGTCAGTGAATACTACATACAACAAGATGAAATATAATAGGGGCACGTTCTATGTATAAAATCGTGTTTACGTCTGTTAATATGACATCGAGTATGACTGTGTGGGTAACTTGAGCGCTTGTTTGTTTAATGACGCTTAAAGTTGAGAAGTTCTACCGTGGGAGCACCTTAACAACCTTCATTTGTTTCTCGATTTATTTAATGAGCATAATTATCTAATGAGGTAGGGTACGGAGTTCATTTAGTATTCCAAACACAAGGGATTCCCGGTACCTATCTGCGGAGTTTGATACGATCTTCTACGTGTCGCGAATGTGCTATGTAATTAATATTATGATTCCGCAGATAAGGAGATATTCCACCTTATCTGCATAATAAATGCCTGTTTTATAGATCGTCCATCTGTCAGGGCATCTGTTGCGTTCGAATAATTATAGTTATGATTGTATTGCCAAGGTTTCAAAACGTTGTAATAATTGCCAATTGGAGACACAATTGAGCTATCACATGGTATACTATCACATCGCATGGTATAGAATCTATTAAACATGCATGCCCAAAATGCTGGCCTTTACTTTGGACAAAAAATAAGCATTGCCATTCAGAGAGGAAATGCCGCCAGCATTTTGGGCACTCTGCCTGAAACTGGAGTTTGTTTGAAATATCCATAAGCTTTGTTGCCTATGGATATTTTAAATAATCTCCAATCACTCAGTTTTTTTTATTTTTATTAATTACTTATTTTTTTATCACATGTTAGTTATAATATTTAAATTGACTAATTAAACATGTTTAATGTTCGATCATTAACATTGATGTAAAAACGTCAATACGCAATATGAATGGTCAAATCAGAGTTTCTAAGAATTCGTGAACTTTGTGCTTCTACGAATAATGTAAACATATTTTGGGTAAAACCCAACCTTTCAAGTTTTTGTCGCCCACTTTGTGCTTGATCACAAAATTTATAAGAGCAAAATTTATAATTAGTTATACCTACTAGAGTGGGATAAAATTACGAATATTCCCAACATAATATCGTCATTTCTATTTTGATACCTATAAGTCGAAAAAAAAATTGCCGATTATTTTTTAAAATTACTACTTCAGACCTTGAAAGTAGCTACTTTTTTAATTTTTTCAAGTTTTGTCAATCTTCCTTCGATAAGCTCTTAATCAAAGGCTGTTTTGAAGCACAGAACATTCTGGATATTACCTAGTTCTATTTACGTCTCTCTTTACATTATCTTTACAAGTCTATTATGTTGCTATAAGATTGATCTGTTTCACATTTCAGGGTGTCCAATTTAGAAATGAGATACATGTACTTGGGAAGCTTATTCTTTGGTCGTTTCCATCCTAGCCATTCTGAGCAGGTATCCGTGATACAAAACCGGTTGTTATTGTAAACAAAAAGCCGCCGAAACCGGCGGCGCCTGCGTCTCTGCCTGAGGTTACGTAACGTCTAATCTAAAATTAACTACAGGTTTCACTTTTAATAAGATTTTCTGCATCTATTTTCCTACACGTGGTCTTTTACGATCACTATTTAGATTGTGTCAAATTCCTAGAAGAACCTATTCACATTTTTTGTACACAAACAATAACATTCCCATCATACACTAATAATTGTGTGCTTTGTCATGTTATGACATAAAATAATGAATGAAATGGTATGACGTAAATGTGTATAATTTTTTTTGAAATATAAATAAAATATTAACTATTTTAGAATAAAAAAGTGTTGATAAATTGAATGATGATTGGTTGATGAGTGAGTGATCTAAAGATTTTTGGAATTAAGGAGTCATGCAATTATAGTTCCCGTCACGTAAAAAGAACGCTGGTTTGTTCGTAAGCGCGAACAAACCAGCGTTCTTTTTACGTGACGGGAACTATACTGGCAGTATTACCACGTTGAATGCATATGTGTCAAGGTAATTATGAACAGATCGGGATGAGAGTCATCACTTTTGGCTTTGATTTGATGCAAATTTTCAGTCCAAGCCTGTAATGTGCATGACAAATAAATATAAAACGTGATAAAACCAAGTCAAATAAAACGAATGAATATCTGCCCACAATCATAGATATTATAATATAAATACATATCTATAAGTAATCTGAGTGTAGATTCTAATTTAAATCTAATAAACTATGAAACATCTCATAATATTGGCCGTTAAACCAGATTTGGACGAGCATGAATTCAAAAACACGTTTTATTTCTCTGACCTATTTCAACGAATAAAGGCCAATTTGAATGGCTCTATAAACATGTTATAGTTCAAAGCAGTCCAAAACATTAACAACATTAGCATAAAATAATTGAATGAAATGAGCAAGTAATAATCGGGTAATGAGTGAATGAATCACAATAATGATAGTCTCCAGTCTGTTTATTCAGCGTGAGAAAATGGGCGACTGATATGACTGGAATGAGGGTCGTTTATTATTATATGATTATCAGAGCCGAGGGCTTCCTATTGCACTCAGTGTTTGAAGTGTTTTATTCGAAATTTCGAACCACTTTATTAAATAATTATTTGTTCCAATAATGTTTTCATCGTCATCGTCATCTCAGCTATAAGAAGTCCACTCCCGGACATAGGCCTCCCATGGCCTTCCATGACATGGCCTTCCAAAAAGACCGATTGGAAGCGGGTACACCCAGCGTCTTCCCGCCACTTGTATGAGGATAACTTTTAATAACAATAATGTTTTATTATTTAAAAATTAACCCCGACAACGATATGGACCAAATCTCGCGAACGATATACCTACCTGGTTAAAACTTATGTAATAAAATAAAATTTATGTAGCAGGAACACGTTGACGCAGGCCGCTTCCAACCGGTCATTCTGGAAATCCATGGGGGAGGCCTATGTTCGGCAGTGGACTTCTTGTGGCTGAGATGATCATGATGATAAAATTTATTTCAAAAGATCTATGAATTGATGTATACTTAGTCTGGCCATAAATACTGTTACAGTTAAAAATAAGAAAGATATTACAATTGAATTTGGAATCTGTCATTTTTATACGATTGTTCATTGAGTTTTCTAATTTTGGCGCCAATACATTTTACAATATTTTGCGATATTAAAATGGAGTGGGGTGATAAAGAGAACCGAATCGCTGTGATTGCATTACACAAAGTTGGTATGGAGCCAAATGCAATTTTTTAAACTCTCCATACGCTTGGTATTAGTCAAATGTTTGTGTACCGGGCTATTAATAGGTACAATGAGACCTCCTCTGTTTGTGACAGAAGAAGATCTGGCCGTCCACGAGGTGTTCGTACGAAAAAGGTGGTCAAAGCAGTAAGGGAAAGAATTCGAAGAAATCCTGTCCGAAAGCAAAAGATTTTATCTCGGGAGATGAAGATAGCACCCAGAACCATGTCGTGTATTTTAAAAGATGACTTAGGACTTGCAGCCTATAAGAGACGCACTGGTCATTTTTTAATTGATAATTTAAAAAAGAATAGAGTGGTAAAATCGAAACAACTACTGAAGCGGTACGCAAAGGGAGGTCACAGAAAAATTTTGTTTACGGATGAGAAAATCTTTACAATTGAGCAACATTTTAACAAACAAAATGACCGTATTTATGCTCAAAGCTCTAAGGAAGCTTCCCAATTAGTCGACAGAGTGCAACGTGGGCATTATCCGACTTCAGTGATGGTTTGGTGGGGTGTTAGCTATGAAGGAGTGACTGAGCCATATTTTTGTGAAAAAGGTATCAAAACATCGGCACAAGTGTATCAAAATACCATTCTTGAGAAGGTAGTTAAGCCCCTTAACAACACCATGTTCAATAACCAAGTATGGTCCTTCCAACAAGACTCGGCGCCGGGTCATAAAGCTCGGTCCACGCAGTCTTGGTTGGAAGTGAACGTTTCGGACTTTATCAGAGCTGAAGACTGGCCGTCGTCTAGTCCTGATCTTAATCCGCTGGATTATGATTTATGGTCAGTTTTAGAGAGTATGGCTTGCTCTAAACGCCATGATAATTTGGAGTCCCTAAAACAATCTATACGATTGGCAGTGAAGAATTTTCCCATGGAAAGAGTGCGTGCTTCTATTGATAACTGGCCTCAACGTTTAAAGGACTGTATTGCAGCCAATGGAGACCACTTCGAATAAGCTTTTATATTTTAAATTGTTTTATATTTATGTATTAAACTAACACACTGTAAAAGTAATAAATATTATTTGCAATAAAAAAAATTTTTTCTTCGTGACAATATTTATGGCAAGACTAGGTATAGGAATATATATACAACAGATTTCAATATTCTACCAAAATCAGTTTATCCTTACCATTTCATTGACCATTACTTGCACAGAATACAATGGTTATAGGTAGGATACGTCAATGTTATTGCAATCAATGTTTAGTGACGTTTGTGGCATAGTAGAAATAATAGACTTTCAATAAAATTCTTCTTAAATTCACTGGAATTTCGTAGAATATTGGCTTTTACAGACCGATAAGAATGTGCAGTGAGAGAATATACAAACATTTGAATCGTAAAAATGCCATCGTAAAATAATACAAAGCTGCTAATAAAATCAAAGTCTGAACGCTCTCAAGCCATACACCTAGAAGACAGATCAGCTTGGAATAGGTAGGTATAGTTGCGAAAATTGGCGCAGATCCAATGTTTGTAAACTTTTCCAAGATTCTATATTTATCTATGAAAATGTATCGATACCGGGGCGCGTTTCGCAAATATTGTGAAAGGTTACAGTTGTGAATATACAGAAAGAGATTCATTGAGCCACTTGGAAAAATGTTGTGAATGAAACAGAAAATGAAAACCTACATTGATTTCTGCTATACAAGAAAAGTAAAATTTACGTGCTATATTTTATTTTACCCGACTGAGTAAGATGGAGAGTTACGTTTTTCGAAAGTATGTTTAAAATGTATGATCACTTACGGCCTAAACGGCTTGACCGATTTTGAGGTGCGAGATGTCGTTAGATTTGTTATCACTTCCTGAGTGTCCTAGGCTGTATTTTTGTAATAATACGATTATACCTGGGTGGGTATCGAACCCACGACCTACAGCTCGGCAAGCAGACATACTGCCAACTGAGCCACAAGGCCAGTCGACTTAATTTATTATAATCGAGTTAGTGGTATAACGTAGATTTATGTATTTCAATGAAAAATAAATTCTCATCCCTTTCTCGCCCCGCTCCAACCTAGCTCCCGTTCGGCTCCCAACTTGTTCCTGTTCCATTCTTCCCGATCTCAGATCGCTTTCACTCCATTTCCATGCTACACTCACTCGCTATTCTGCCTCGTACCTGTCCCACTCCCACTTTGTTCTCGTTTTGCTTTTTCATCGCCCCCACCCCATTCAAAAATCCGAGTGGTGCTCGGTCGCCCAGGTACTAATTATTATAAAACAAGCAAAACGTTTACTGGTAGTTCCAATTTTGATTTCAAACTAAAAGGTCCGAAAAATTTCTCGTATTAAAATTATTATGCATCGACATAATTATTATTATGCTAAACGTGTCAATAATACTGAAATTAGGTATAAATAAGTTGAAAACCGGTGTTACAGGATTATCAAAGTGGCCGAAAGTGATGATTTTGGTCGCAAAGTCGCCTCGGATATTTTGATAAAACTGCGCCATTATTTATATAAAAAAACATGTATTTCGCAAACTGTTTAACTGATTTGAAAGATTCTATCTTTTAATCGTGATAAATGGAATCATTACTAACCAAACTGATTGGAGTCTTGTTTTTACTCGACTGCTTAAGAAGGAGGGTTATGTTTTCGAATGTATGTATGTATGTAGGTACATATGTATATTTTTATATGATCGCCTACAGCCTAAACGGCTTGACCAATTTTGATGTACGAGGTGTCGTTAGAATGGAGTTCACTCCCTGAATGTCATAGGCAATATTTTTTTGTAATAATAATAATATGTACATCTCTCGCAAAATATGATAAGGCGTTTTTTCGTAACCTCGTTTACAGCGATTTTACGCATACTTCGTCACAAAAAACGTACTCTCAATCATTTGACACTTCCATGGCCAAAATGGTAAAGGCTCGGTACAGAGATCGGCATATGCGGGTTCATATCCCGATCTATATAGATTGTTTTGCTGTAGTTAATGAGGCACTTGTCTGTAAAAAAGCAAGCTACTTCATAATGTGTTACCTAGACAAGATCTAATAGAATTCAATTTCAATTTTCAATAGGTATGTCATGAGCATGACCCATTGATTGCCAATGATTGCATTTCCAGACTTTCTGAATCACCTAACAAAGCTAACAGGAGGTGGGATGGCATGAAAAACGTAGTACCTAAAGCAATTAAGACGGACAATGACCCAGCGCCTACGCAACGGACATGGTCAACTCCGATTCAACTCCTACGCAGATTGCGTGTCTTCTTACTTCTTAGGTGTCATAAAGGGTCGTTACATAAATGTTTGGGAATGCCATCATGTAACTGTTCAGAAACTTGTGGCTTGTTCTATTTCCGTCCGACTGTGTATACTTTTAGAATTTCTAAAGCTATGAATACAAACAATAATACAATACAAGATTTGAATGTTTCGCTATTGTTCCTCGTTGAAATGAAACAACATACTCGACTGCATAAGAGGTATTCTTGTAAAGTAACTGTTAGACTGTTACGATGTTATGATGTTGAGTGTACATTTTCACGAGAAAGTATAGGTAAGAAAAACCGCTGCATAATCTACTTATAAAATTATTTATTGTCTATTGTTAGGTTAGTATATTTTTGACGTGACAACGTCTAATAAATTGATGAACGCCGGCTGCACGCACGAAAAAGTATGACTCATTGTCCCGTTACGCATTACGCTCATTGTCTCGTTACATCATCATCATCATTTCATCAATGTTTTGTTATGACGTTGTCACGTTAAACTATCGTCCGTAAACCGACTTTACAGACAACCAATTTATTTTTTTAACACGCTTTTATTAGCTTCACCTTTATGCATGTTTGTTTGTAAACGACTCCTTTGAACTTGATTGAGACCCACTTCAAACGGTCAGATTTCATTCAAACTTTGTAGACTTATCGAGGACCGATGACAATACAATAATTTGAAGCGTGTCATTTAGTTTTTTAAACTGTAATTATTTATATTTAGCGAGAGTTGCATTATTATAACATAAAAAAATACACTTGATAGATAGTATCCTATTTTGAAGTCGGTTAAATATGTAGCTTGACACTTGAGAAACAAAAACGAATCAAAAAATACCTTGGACATTAAGTTCAATAGTGGAAGAAGATTCTGATGCTGATGCTGTTTATATGTTAGGGGATTTTAATGCACACCCTAATGCGCGATTTGGGGAAAAATTATTAGAGTTCTGTCAGGACCAAGAATGGACATGTTCTGACATGAACATACTGGGCCCTGATTCAAATACTTTCACATATATCAGTGATGTTCATGGATGTGCGAGATGGTTAGACCACTGTGTAGTAACTAGTGCTTCTCTGTCAGCTATTAAACGAGTATGGGTGAAGACTGACCCAGTGTGGTCTGATCATTTTCCACTATTCATTGAATGCGATGTGGGAGAACTAAGTTGCAAGGAGCATAATTCTGTAAAAAAAGCTCCCGAAGTAAATAAAATAATATGGGGAGAGCGAACAGCTGATCAAATTGAGTGCTACCATCAGTTATGCCACGATAAGTTAAAAGAAATTGTTTTTACAGCTGAACTTTCCCAATGTTGTGATGGGGTGTGCTCTAATTTAAATCATAAATAGATATTGGAGAACATGTACACGAATATAGTTACCATTCTGTCGGATGCCGCATCGAACTCATTTGAACAAGTGGGAATACGGAAGAGGAGAGGTTGTGTGGCTGGGTGGAACAAATATGTGGCGCCGTACCATAAGGAAGCCAGACATAAGTTTTTGGCTTGGGTTGAGTCAGGTAAACCAAAGTGTGGTCGAGTATATGTAGAAATGTGTGACAGCAAAAAATCGTTTAAAAAACAACTGAAGTGGTGCCAAAATAGGCAAGAACAAATTAAAATGGATATACTTGCATCACACCATACAGCCAAAAACTTTAAACATTTCTGGAAAAATACAAACAAAATGAATGTTAAGCCTGGCCTCCCTGTGAGTGTGAATGAAGAGAGTGACCATAAAGCCATCGCTAATCTTTTTAAGGATCACTTTATGATAGCATCAGGGATTAAGACTGCCAATAATCGATTGTTGGATGAAGAGACTGTCAGTTCAGAGCGTACTGTAAGCTTTAAAGCAAAACAAATTAAAAAAATTATTTGCTCAATGCAGAGAGGCAAATCTCCTGGACATGACAGTCTCAGCATCGAGCATCTCAAATATGCAGGCGTTCATATGCCGCGTGTGCTCTCCATGTTTTACAACTTGTGTCTTTGTCATGGGTATTTACCGGATGATTTGACTAGGACAATAGTAGTGCCCATTATCAAATGTAAAACTGGAGATGCATCTGATAAACACAACTACCGACCTATATCTTTGGCAACGATACTGGCAAAGGTTCTTGACAGCTTGCTTAATGACATATTGTTACAACACATTCAACTGTACGATGCTCAGTTTGGCTTTAGAGCTGGACTTTCAACGGAGAGTGCAATTTTATGTCTTAAGCAGGCTGTCAGGTACTATACGGGAAGGAAGACGCCGGTCTACGCTTGTTTCCTGGACCTCTCAAAGGCTTTTGACACGGTGTTGTATGGAAAGCTTTGGGAGAAGCTCCGGGATGCGGGTGTGCCAGCCGAAGTCATTTCCATCCTAAGATGTTGGTATGGCTGTCAACGGAATCAGGTACGATGGGCAGGGGCTTTGTCTGATGTGTATGGCATGGAGTGTGGTGTCCGGCAGGGTGGTATAACTTCAGCTCTGCTATTCAACTTCTATGTAAATGACCTCATCGGTGAGCTCAGCAGCACCCATATAGGGTGCATCATTGATGGAGTATGCGTCAATAACATTAGCTACGCAGACGACATGGTGCTGCTGGGTCCGTCGGTGGGTTCAGTTCGGAAGATGATTGCAATTTGTGAGGCGTATGCGGCGGAACATGGACTGAAATACAACTCCAAAAAGAGTGAGGTGCTCATATTTAAAAGTGGGAATGTTAAGCCAGCACATGTTCCGCCAATTAGGCTGAACGGTGTGGCTTTGCAGGTGGTGAATAGTTTTCGTTATCTGGGGCACATAGTTACCGATGATCTGAAAGATGACGCAGACATCGAAAGAGAGCGTAGAGCTCTGGCAGTCCGGGGAAATATGATCGCACGCAGGTTTGCTCGCTGCTCGAGAGAAGTGAAAATCACGCTTTTTAAGGCTTACTGCCAGTCGTTCTACTCGAGCAGCCTTTGGATAAACCACACTCGCCGGGCTGCCAGTACTTTGCGTGTCCAATATAATGACATTTTTAGGGTGCTGATGCGACTGCCACGTTTTTGTAGTGCATCTGAGATGTTCGCTGAAGCGCGCACGGACGACTTTCATGCGATGATTCGCAAGAAAGTCGCTTCACTGCAGCAGCGGGCGCGTGACAGTCGCAACAGCATCCTGGAAATGATCATTTCTCGCAAGGATTGTCCAATCCAGCACAAGTGGATGACGATTTTAATGGGCGCAAAATTATGATTATTATTACTATGACTTTGACTATTCTGACATATTTTATTGCTATTTTTTTTTGTTGACATTGATTTTTATTATTTTGTGACATTTTAATTATGATTTATTTGAATATTTGTGTATGCTTTTTGTGTTTTGATATTTGGTAATTAATTTTGATATGGATATTATTTCTGAAATAAAAGTACTATTATTATTATTATTATTAAAATCGGTCAAGCCATTTATGCTGTAGGAGGTACTTAACATAATAATTACACATTTGAATACATACCTATACCTACGTACCCACACTTACATATACCCAGTCCGAGCTGTCTCTACAAATTCCCCAAAAGTTTAGGTACCTACTCTGTAGATGATAAATGTAAATGGTCAGCGTATGTTGTGTGCAATGCTTTTGTCCAAGTTGACGCACTTATTTGTGAGATGTTTTGCCCGGTTCTGACCCACATTCCAGTTATTTATAGGTAGTTTTTTTTTTTTTTTTTTTTTTATCAGCCCTGTTTGTACAAACTGTCCCACTGCTGGGAACGGGCCATCTTCTCATTGTGAGAAGGGTTAGGCCATAGTCTGCCACGCTGGCCAAGTGCGGGTTGGCAGACTTCACACATCTTCAAGATCATTGAGAACTCTCAGACATGTAGGTTTCCTCACGATGTTTTCCTTCACCGTTTGAAGTTGGCGGCAATCAACAATACGCACATAACTTCGAAAAGACAGAGGTGCGTGCCGTAGGATTCGAACTCAGTACCTGCGGATCGCAAGTCAGACGGTCTCACCACTAAGCTGCCGGGAACTTACTCATAGGTAGTTACTTTACTTATAGGTAGTTTACTCGCCGCCAATCATAGTCTATGGTTAAATCCATTTTAGGAGTTTGTAGTTCCGATGAAATCGGTGACGCGAGATTTTTTCCGACCGGCGTAAAAAAGGCTAGTGTTTTCCTGATTTATTTATGTTCGAGGCGTTTTATTCCTCCCATTTGGGTTTGACCATTTGGGCATGTAGCACGCTACGGTTGACATTGAAAATTATACTTTCAGTATTCAACATTCATACGTTTTTGCGTATTAATATTTTATATATATGTAATACGTGTATAATATTCGGTGTCTATATAGGCCTTCGTCTTAGTTGATGATAGTTTAGAGCCTGACACCGACCTCAAAAAAAAGTGGTTTGTGTACCTACTTAGGTAGACGCCCAGTATTGTTTAAACAAAGAAGAAAAGAGTAGTTTTGCTAAATTATATGTTTTCATACAAATGTTCCGGAAATGTTTACAGTAAGAAATGGCAGAGGGCAAAACGAGGACAAGATATAATGTATTTGTAATAATTAATCGATATCTCTGAATGTAACTTATTGACCTTTCTTATAGTCAACAGGCTAGGCAGTTTGACCACAGGTCACCTAATATTGGATAAGTGAAGGCTAGTAGGCTAACTAGCCTACTAGCCTTGCTTACGATCTAGAACGATAACAGGTTATCGTTCTAGATCGTAAGCAAAACTTGACTCTTAATGGGGCCGCCGAAACTTATTTTTAGGAGTTAAAGACAGATTCTCAATTAGTGGTAGCTAGAAAATCTCGAGATTTTCTTGCTTGACTGTCCTGCAATAAAATCTCGAGAGATTACTTTGCTTGGCTGTCCCGCAATAAAATCTCGTGAGGTTTCCTTGCTTGGCTGTCCCGCAATAAAATCTCGAGATATTTTCTTGCTTGACTGTCCTGCAATAAAATGGCGAGAGATTTTCATACTTGGCTGTCCCGCAATAAAATCTCGAGAGATTTTCTTGACTGGCCTGCAATACAATCTCGAGAAATTTCCTTGCTTGGCTGTCTCGGAATAAAGTTTCGATAGCTTTCCGTACTTGACTGTTCTGCAATAAAATCTCCAGAGATTTTCTTGCTTGATTGTCCTGCAATAAAATAACGAGAGATTTTCTTGCTTGACTGTCCTGAAATTACTCGAAATTTTATTGCAGGACAGCAGACTGAGCTCAATAAATTCTTGTTCATACATCGTTTCAGATGACCTTTGTAACAAGTCAACAAACTATTGCATTGTTGATAAACATCTGACGAACAAAAAATGCTGATATATTTTTAGCGGTGACTTTCAACTTTGCTTCCACCATCAGTGTCACAGACAGGACAGAACCGGAGTTCCCTTCACCTGTCGCACTAAATAACGGTCTTTAATTGAACATACTGTCTCGTTTCAATTAATCCAATTACTGCACTTTATTCCATTACCAAGCGAGAACATGGATAAAGAATACTTGAATTAAGAGACAAGGTGGACAAAATATATCATACAAGTGGCAGGAAGACGTTGGATGCAGGCCGCTTCCAACCGGTCTTTTTGGAAATCCATGGGGGAGGCCTATGTCCAGCAGTGGACTTCTTATGGCTGAGATGATGATGATGATGAATTAAGAGAAGATCTTCTACCCTCAAACATTAACCGATTTCGATGATTCTTTCCAGGGTTCCGTAGTTAACTACGACCCTGGAAAGCCCGCAAAAACTGCTGTTCTGCAGTCGGGTATTTTGTTTTTCTATTAATATAGATACTTGTTAACCTATGTACTTAATCTAAAATGCACTGAGGTCATACTGCCAAAATCGCGCAAATTCTCACCGTTCACATCCGGCTGCTCATGCAAGCCTGTACGGCCGGCATCAATTGATCTAATTGTTCATTGCAGCGTGACATCACCGACGGTAATTAGAAACACAAATAGGTATTAGGAAGCGAACGCCGACTCTATGCGAGTAATGAAGAGCTATTCATTTGAAGGGGCTTCAATTAGATTCATTTTCCTGTTGCGTCCTATGGGAAAAAGTCAATTCTTACCTACAGATATATTTATAGATGTAGCTAATATATTAGATTGTACGGTAGGGCATTACGTTGCCTCATTGCTTGCTAGTCCTATCTACCAATGGTAAAATTTCACAGGAGAAAAGTTTTATTGTTCACTTGTGTAGCTGTGTAAAAGAAACAAATAGAAAGTGTGACACTGTACTAAGCGTTTATTGATAAAAATAGTATCACAATACAAAACATAAACACAAATAATGGTGAGAGGTTCACAAAAATTTCAGATAACAACTTTAGTTTATGGAAACGACGAAGATCGCGGAAGATTCTTTACGATCGTTTAGTTGTGTTTGCGCGCACGCGTGTAGCCGTGTATGCCTCGGGCGAAGGGCGCTGGCCGTCTCTTTTGTGCCGGGGCGCGGACCCTGCGGCGGGTCGCGTCGCAGGAGTGGAGCGCGGGCGCGGGGGTGATCGAACACGCCATCCACCGACCAACCACATGCGAATATTCCACGTCGCTACCTTATAAGGACGCGCGTCTGCTGCTCGGTGGCGGTTAACCCGCCCCGCACGCCTAACCTACCCCCTCGTGTACAGCGCGCCTATATTCCCGCGTTACAAAAGTAAGTTTAGAAAACTTAAAACTTCCGACATGAAAAACGGCTGGACCGATTTTGATGAAACATAACTATGAATCACTCAAGATCCAATCCTCAAAAAAACTAGATCGATATCTAGTTAAATAGTTTTTTTTTAAATTCAAGATATATCTACGATTGACCACAAACTTGCCTGATGTTAAGCGACGGTGTGGCTGAGGATGGAGCTTGTCGATCTAGAAGATATCGGTTAATGCGATTGAGAGTTACGATGATACATACACACGTCAAACTTATAACACCCCTTTTTTTGATCGGGAGTTAAAAGAGGTACATTTATTGTGGTCTCCACTCGAGAACCTTTCGGCCCCATCGGCCATCAGTTCCTCGGAATATCAGTTCATCGGAATATGATTTCAGATAAATGTAAATGGACATCCCATTGTCGTGCTCTCTGTTAAAATGGTTTTTCTTCACCGTATGCAGGAGCAAATCTGATTGAATATAAAAAGTTCATTGTTTAGATTCAAACTCGCACCTTTCTGCTTGTCTCTCTCTCAACTGACGGAGCTACCTAATAAATAACCTAATGAAAATAATAAAAATAAAGGATTTTTGTCGCCAAATAAAGCATACTCTCTAAGTAATGTTGCCCAATTTCAGTTAAGATATATAATAGATGTACCTTTTAAGCGGAGATCCGCATAATAAGTCGAATCCTGAATTTCGCTGCCGCCGGCACGTTTTGTCTCACCTCCGACGATTATTTTATTTTATTTTATTTTATTTATAATTAACTAAAACGGTATTTAACACTTACATTAGCTAATAAAAAATACATACAAATGACAATAATAAACTTAAAATCAGAAAATAATACTAATTTAAACATTAAAACTAAAATCAAAATCAAAACGTAAAATGTCAAAAGCAGATACCTACGAGTAAAATGTCAAATACCTATACTAATAGACCATATTAGTATAGGTATTTGACATTTTACGATCGATACGATATCGATACGATCGACTGATGTAACACAATTGTAACCTATAATTATTCTGTGAGCCTATCGAGATATTAGGTACCTCAATTTAAGAAACTCTCTCTCTCTCTCTTCCTAGCTATTTATCCCATATGGTAGTGGGGTCAGCTTTTGTACTTTTGTTTCTCCGTTGTTGGTCTACTTGCATTCTCTCATGTCCTCAATTTAAGAAACTAATATGAAATAAACAGAAAACTTTATAATAATATTTTTACTTATAAAACCCATATGAATCCAAAATAGGTTAATTCTTCAAAGGGGCCATTCATTTATTACGTAAGACGATTTAGGGGGGGGGGGAGGAGGGTCGACCATATTTTATTTTTCTTACAGGGGGGTGGGAGGGAGTCTTGATAGTTCTTACGTAAGATCAAAAAACTGGCAAAAATAGTCTTACGTAATAAATGAATGGCCCCAAATCACATTTGTCAACGTATTATTTAGGGCTCTCAATTCTACGGTTAACAATTTTCGTCAGGATACCTGAGTTGTGAACGACGACGAGAGCGTGACAAATTGACGATGTATTTTAACATGACGAAAGATCTTACTGTTCTGTATTCATATATTATTATGGTTAGGTTTGCTACATTTAAATACAGTGTCTGTAATTTTTGGTCGACTACTGAAGGTACATTAATTACAGGATAGGTACTTACTGGATAAAGGCAACAATTTTGTCAGTATCTAGTAGTAGATACTTTATATATATACAGTATTTTTTTTATTTTTTTTGGCACTTGTTAAATTAACATTTTTGCCAGCAACAAGTCGGAATTTAGAATTTATTAGCTGAAACAAAGAAAATATCCTATAAAATACAAAGGTGAATTAATGATATAACAAAACAAAATGAACACTTATAACAATTAATATATTACATATATAGGGCTGAAAAATTAAAATAACTACAATTTCATATTATTTACAGAAATAAAATCTGATAATGAAGCGATTGAAGGAGGGTCTATATTATACAAAAGATTGTTGATATGAATGGGGAATGGAAATTTATAGCAAATTAACAAGTTAAAAAATGAATTGTGATCAAAATTGCAACAGGAAAAGAAAATGTGATTTAGGTTGGACTCATCCATACCACATTCGCATATGGAAGAATCTTTAATACGTAATTTGTGTAGATGCGCTCCAAAAGTGGCCAAATCTCATTCTGGAAACCATGGAACAGTTTTCTATTACATAGTTTTCTTTTTATATTTCTTGTAATTGTACATACGTATAATTCTATGCCACGTTTCACAGTCTAGAAGTCTAAATACCCTTTGACGCTTTTTTAAATCACTTTGGTTTGACGTATTATTTCAAAATATTAGGTTTGTCGCAATTGAAAGTGACTGTATATTAATATTTCACTATAGTGTCTGTGAAAAAAAAAACAAGGTGTTTTTGAGCTGATTATTGGGATTTATAAACACCATAAAATCCCAATAATCAGCTTAAAAACACATTGATACACCTTTTATCTGATAACACTCCCACACCTATCTGTCATAGGTATCTATTCTTTGTCTATTATTCCATAAGCTTTGTGATAAAATCCATTAAGCCAGGGATATATGGCTATTTGCGTTATAATAAATAACATTTGTGTTCAACGTTTATAACAATAGCTCTTCATAATAAGTCCAATGGATGTTTTGTCTGTGCTCTTCAAGTGTCAGATTACCTAGACTTTGTAAGTATCGACAAGACAAAGAGTAAATGACGTCAAAAGCTCGTCGTATCATGTAACCTCTCTGTGAGGAGAAAAAATAAAGCTTACGTGCATAGTTGCCCAACAACTTTCACAGTATATTACCTACGCGTTTTCATACAACAAGATAAAACTATTTTCTAGAACTAAATATTATCCGATTTTAGTGTTTTTGGAAGCGTTAGTGTCTATGTTTTTTTTTTTTTTTTTTTTAACTTTTAATTTATAACGCAATTTGAAAAAGCAGACCGTAGACGCAATAACCATTTATGACTTCAATCAGATAAAAAAATAATTGTAGTAATCGAATGATGTCTCGCAACAAACATTTTTCTCCTGTTTGTATGGAAGAACACGCGATGACTTTTCGTTTCCCTAAACTATAATAAAATTGTACAGATAGATTTCAACATAATTCATAAGGAAGTACGGATCTTTGACGTCATTTGAATGATCCATAATTGATCTAAGCATATGGATCCCCGATTTCAACACAATGTCTGGCGCGTATTTTATATATGCAATGATTGGTCGTTTAGATTTGGATAGGTATTTCTGATCACGCATGCATTGGGATATTTTCGGATGTGGGGTAATGCAGTTTCGCGGGTGGCGTTTATGAATACTGAGAAGTGTTTGTTAGGAAAAGCTAACAAATATATCAAGTGTTAACACACAATTTTAATAAATAATAGGTTGTGTAAATAACAAAGAGCTTATTTACATTAGTTTCTTGAGATATTTCAAGGTGAGGTAATATGGCAGTATGGTTCATGAATAATATTTAAAATGAAAATACTTACATTCGTAAGGAATATATTAAACTACATAATTTATACTAGTACTTACATTTTTTCTGCCGTTATGGTATATATATATATATATTTTCTTTTTTTTAAGTGAAAAGCTCTTTCGGGATGTTACAATTTCTAGGTTGAAGGTAAACGCAGTTACGCATAACGCAGTTTTGCTATAAGTATAATTTTTTATTATTATAATTTCCTTAATTAAAGTTTGATAATATAGGAATTATCAAGCTCGCCCATTTTATTTCGTAACCTCAAAACAACACAGAAACGTAGAAAATATTGCAGATAGCATTTCACACACCAAATCTCCAGTATATTTGTTTTATTTTTTATTACATCTTATCAAAAATTCTAGCAAAATTATAGTTTTATCCAAAACCTTTTAGCATGCCGGATGATTGCGTGGACTCACAGAGAGATCAAAAGAACGCGGCGGGAGGAGCCCCCTCAGGCTCTATATTCAATTTAGCACCGTAGAAATATATTATGCATAGTTAGTTAAATATGGTAGTTTATGACAAAGTTGGCTAAATATATTAGGTTAGGATATCACTGGGTTAGGACGCGGAATTGTCGACCGCGCGGTAATATCCAACTCTCCCCTAATACTTACTACTGCTAGATATTTACTTAATTAAATGTACGATTTCTACGAAACTGAACTTTGTACCTCAAATAAATACTTATAAAACAAAGGAAATCAGTTTCATTGAATGTCGGTAAATCAAAACAATGTGAAACAATGTTATTATAGTGTATTACTCATTTGCGGTATATTTGTTCAATTAAAATGGTCAACGTGAAGTAAACTAATGGTGAATGGGCAGAAGTGTTTACTAAAATAATTTAGGTATTTGATACCATTTTATATGAGTAAGATCCGGTTAGTCATCTTTGCAAATAGAAGCAATTAGGTCAAAGATCATTTTAGTTTTTGTTGTTCAGAGAAAAGGTAAATGTTTATCAAGTGTACCTGTGTCTCCATGTAAATATTGTCTGTAGCCAAAGCGGCTGATTTTGGTATGGATTTTTGTTATAATATCATAGTTTGATGATGGTTCTATTCAATGGATTCTACTGACGTAAAATTGGGTTTCTCCGGAGTGTTATGTCATTCATGATATAAATAGTAAATAAGATATTTCTAAGTAGTTTATTTTAAAAATTGTTTTCTTTTTTTTACTAACTTAATTAGTCTACGAGTATGTATTTACTCCTGAATTAGCACCACCGCCGATTTTTGGCACTTGGACCCTTTAGAATTACAACCTTTTAATTATATACTTAAGATGTCCTCGGTCTCGCGATCCATGGGATTAGTCTGTGGAGAAGTCCACAGACCACATTATGCAAAAATAAAATTAAAATTGTTGCATCCAAAATAATTGAATAGACGATACAATAACACAGATGTTGGCGATTTTATTATAAGCGCTTTTCCTATTGTTCTCGAGCGACTAAAGAAACTGCGCAACATAGTACGACAGACGTTGAAAGGCTTTTTAACCCCCTACTCAAAAAGAGGGGTGTTATAAGTCTGACATGTGTATCTGTGTATCTGTACATCTGTGTGTCTGTCTGTGGTATCGTAGCTCTCAAACGGATGGACCGATTTGGATCTAGTTTTTTTTTGAAAAAGAATTTCACGAGAGTGTCTTAGCTAAAATAAAAATAAATCTTTCATCAAAATCGGTTCAGCTGTATTTTTTCTGTCAGAGGTTTTTGTGTTTTCTAAACTTATGCTTGTTCTCTACTCCAACATCAAGACCAATATTTGAAAACAACTTAATTAAGAACGTTGTTATAATATTTGCTACGTTTATACATTCCTTGCTTACAGTCTTTCAACAAACTTTGTGAACGCGGTTCACTGAAGCTGTACAATGTTAGAAGTTTAAGGACTGAGTACATTTCACTTTTTTAAACTATCACGGTCATTCATTAAAGCACTATTAACAAGAACTTAACGCTTAATTATCGCGAACCACGGTAAATATCCCGTCAATAATAATAGTGCTTTAAGTACATTTCGTTTTATATTCCTTTAATTGTTTATTCGCCATCTCTGTTTCCTGAGACCTACAATCTTGGGATTTTCAAGGCTAGAGTGAATAGATATCTTCTAGATCGACGAGCTCCATCCTCGGCCACACCATCGCTTAACATCAGGCGAGTTGGTGGTTAATCGTAGATCTATCTTCTATAAAAAAAAAAAAAAATTTAACCGACTTCCAAAAAGAAGGAGGTTATCAATTCGGTCTGTATGTTTTTTCTTGTATGTTTGTTAACCGATTACTTAGCCAATTATGCATTGATTTTAATGAATATTTTTGTATTAGGCAGACCATACTTCAGAGATGGTCCCATATAAGTTTTATCAAAATCGATGTAGGTAGTACTTTGGTTTTTATAACAAAATACTGAACTCGTAAAATATCATCCAAGTGTCTGTAGAAAAGTGAACAGGAATTCGCGTACTCCATATTGTACTGTATTGTATTGCGTATTTCGAAGTCGGGTATTTTAAGTTTTTTGTGTTACCTTGTCGTTATTATGTAGGTAGAGTAGAACGATTCTAAAACTGAACGCCCCTCCACCAAATGAAATTATTTGAATGTGTGTGTGTCTATTAGTATAGACAGCAAATGAAGAACCAATGAGAAAATTCATTGAGAATGGCGGGATGTGTGTGTATTGTGTCTGTGCACAAGATTTGCATGTGTGCGTATTATATTAGAGGGGCATTTAGTTTTAGAATGGTCGATGTCTACCTACAACACAAATGATAGTTATCATGCAAGTAGTTATTGTGTATACAATACAATACAATACAAAAACACTTTATTGACACCATAATAAAATAACATTAGGTACATAAAAAGGCGTCAGAAAGGTACAAAAGGCGGCCTTATCGCTAATAGCGATCTCTTGTATCTGTGTTTGTTGATCTTAGAACAACGTGGAAGCTTTGGAGTCGGGTGACCGGCGAGTCAATAGGTTAATTGGTGATTAGAAACTACTTGCCAAGAAGATACTTTGTCTCGAGCATCGCTACAAAGTAAAATGGCAATATTCTATCGGATTCATTTCGGCGAGTGAGCGCAAGAGCTTCACGATCTTATTTCACCTTCCCCATTACATTATAGGACAAGCAGAAGTCTGGCACAATACCATCCATTTCTCATTGAAATGCCAAAATTCCTCACACACTGCGATTTCAATCCACATTTTTATGCGTACTGCACAGGAGTGGAATTCTCTGCCATCTTTTCAGTCTCAGAGAATCAAAGATCTTGGAATTTTCGAATTTTTGGACTCCATCCTCGGCTACACCGTCGCTTACCATCAGGCGATTTGGTGGTCAAGCGTAAATCTATTTTATATAAAAAAAAAACAAGAAGCAAATTCGGTAGCACCAAAAAATACTTAAAGAAGTTTTGGTAAAAGATATATATCCATATCACCAGTTTAATAGCGATCCTGCTATAACGCCATATATCGCAAGTCAGCTTGCACGGGAGCTAAGTGCCTGCTCTTATATTAACCTACAAATATCTACGAGTGCATCTAGTTCTATTATCGATCCAGTTTCCGGTTATATCTAAACTGCAAAGTGCGTCTGCTATGATACCAGCCTTATATCAGACTTTACTGAAAATCCTGGTTTCACCGAACTCCCGCAACATAAATGTATATTTTTAGTGCATGTAATGTTTATAGATCGTATACCGGTAACCCGTACGTACAAGCTAGAAGTGTAATTGTTGTTGTTAGTATATTTATACACGGCACGTTTTTATTTTGGTCCATAAACATGTCGACGAGTGACCCGCGATAGTTGGGCGAGAAGCCAACCCTGGACGGATCCATGCGTGCACCGCGGCACCGGAGGAAATGGAACATAGCCAACGATCATTTCAATGTTCTCTAGCCATTTCATTTTGTCAATGGTTGATATTGATTGCATGTGTAGTGGAATATGACGCATGACCAAAATGCTTTCGACAAATACCATAATGCTGGTGTATAGTATAAGATTTTGGCGATTATCCGCATCGCATCCATATGTATGTATGTTTTGTATAAGTATCTATGACACAATTATATTATTTAATATGTACACCACCACCTCCTTTTCAAATTGTCAGATTTCCTATACACCCTAAGGTTGCCTGGAAGAAATCGCTCTATGCGATAAGGTCGCCGTTGTACTTTCAACTACGATTATTATCTATATTTAAGTTACTCTGTATAGAATAGAATAACTTTATTGTACAATAAAGTTATTATATTCTACTATGGAAATTAACGTGGTTTTCACACATTTTTAAATAAAAACTACGGGTCACTCACGTCTGTTTATGGCACTTACCACCCACTTGGAAACCTTGCCTTCATGGAGCTCGGGAGGATGATCGTGAGTCTGGTGGTGATATAGTGAGTTCCGCTTGCTGGAACATTCCTGACAATCACGAGAGTTCTAGTGAAGAGGACACTTCAGCTGAACCGACGCAAGACGACCAGCTTCCCGCCCTAACCCTTTTGCAACCGATGACATCACGTGCGGCACGAGCGGCACGTCGCAGTGCAAGGCGCGTCACCGACAGAGAGTGACGTGTGTGCAGCTCCTTTGAAAAAGACCGCCGAATGCGGTTGAAACTATAGTCGGATATTTCGGCTCAAAACAGACGTGAGTGACCCGTAGTTTTTATTATATTCTATTCATCATATCTCAACAGCGTACTTATATATCGTATGAGAATTCGTTAGGTGTCGAGACTTTGGGTCTGTGAGGGTTGGTAACTCGTCTCATTTTCCTAAAATTACCTAATTGACGAAGCGCGTTAGCTTCCAACTGGTATTTAGCTGATCCGTCAAAAAGATGGCAGCAGTGCCAGACACGATTGAACGAACCTTCACCTTGAATAGGTTCTATTTTTCCGATCTTTTAGGAAACGATGCGCGATGGGTCACTTTCACGCAACGCTAGGTCTCCTACAGAGCTTGAAATTAAATAAACCTCTACAAGGGAAAAGTAGTTAGGTATATTACAAGAAATGGCGGCCATTAAAATAGATTAAAATGTTAATTAAGATGTAATTTTTTTAGATCATTTCGGCTCCACAATTTATGTTATTTGGGCATAGTCAGTCTCTATATAAAATAAAGCCAAATAAAATAAAACGCTCTTTAGACACAGGCTTTCAACAATTATAGTTAAAAGAAAACTGAAACAATCCACTTCACGCGAACCGAACCGATTTTGACGAAATTCCTATGGAACCTATCTGAAAGTACTATATGTACTTTCAAGTTTCATAAGATGAGATTAAACTTGAAAGTGCATATATGCACTTTCAAGTTTAATCTAAAAGTGCTATAAAATATGTACTTTCAGATTGGTTCTATAGAAATTTCAAACATAAAAATATTTTTTTCAAATCGGTTTATAAATAACGGGGTTCTGCGGTAACAAATATAAAAAAATACAATTAAAATGTTAACCTCCTTCTTTTTAAAGTCGGTAAAAATGTAAAATATATTTACAAAGTCTATAAAGATGAGTACACACTTAACGTCTTTAAATTTCAAAGTAAACACTCTAAACAAAAAGGTTTAAATTTTTGACACCCATTTAATTCAATCAGGGGTGGATTTTCATAAACTCCTTTCTTAGTAGACGTCTATGTCATGTTATGTCTATGTCACTTTTCAAATTTCATGTCGTTACGATCTGCGGCTAAGGCCATTTATTGATACATACGGTAATCAGGTGTTTTAATTTTACATAATTAGATGACACAGGGAAAGTAAAGTAGAATCTAAGGACACCTTGCTCATTAAAACACGGTCAAGCCGTTTAATCTGTACGTGAGGTGATAATATAGAAACATTCATACAAACATACATACACCCGAAAAACAAAACTCTCCTTGATGTGCTTCGGATTAAATAGTAAGTATATCCTAATTATTTAGTATTGGTCAGGCCAAACTTCAATAACTTTTTGATATACAAGTTTAATAACAATTTTTTTTTTTTTTTTTTTTTCTTTTTATTATTATACTCGTATAAATTTAGTTCGTTTAGTTACATTTTATTTAAAACACGCTTCGAGGCCCTACAGTACATAGATAGGTACAACTTATGTAATAGGGCATCGAATTCTGTTTGTCATGCAAAGTGATTTCACTTGGACCACATACGAAACTATTAAACCCTCTTTTGATTAATACCTATTTTGATTTAAACTTGGCAGTTGTTTATTCCTTTGTGTTGAAAACAAACAATTTCAAATTAATTCCGTCCAGATCAAAGCTAAGCCCGTCAATATACCCGCCATCATAGTCGACTCATGTAAATGGCATGTAAATAGTGAGACGTAGCCATTGAGCTGTATGTACTTACGTACGAGAGCAGGCACCACTCATAGCTCCTATGTTATATTCAACTGCGGCGAGAGCGCCGCATCTCACTCAGTGGCTTACTAGTGAAGTGATTGCTTTCGACGTTTTGCTGGCGAGAAAACACACCATAGATGCAATTCTGCGTTGCAAGTATTAATCGTATCGTATACCTAAGCGTAGATAAACGATGTAATTATTTTATTCTAACGCTGTAACGCTGTATTGTTTACTTTATCAAAAAATGTGACAATAATTTTGCTTCAGATAGCTCCTCTAGTACGTAAGTACATACAGCTCAATGGACGTAGCCCGCATAATTTGTTAAATGGGACGGAATACCGTCAGCTGGCCCCGACGTCCTGTAAGCTCCGACAGGCTTTAATAAAATTCATGACCTACATAGTCTTTCATACATTTCATTATACTTTTCGATCAAAGTAATAGCTGTGTGTTATTGGGACTTTACACTTTATGTAATTGAGGTTTCCAGTCTTTCATCTGCAGAGCGATTTATTGAGACAATTGTTTTGAATTTTATCAATGTCAATTTAGATGTACAGATGACCGCATACAAGTGGCGGGAAGACGCTGGATGCAAGCCGCTTCTAATCGATCTTTTTGGAAATCCATGGAGTAGGCCTATGTCCAGCAGTGGACTTCTTATCGCTGAGATGATGATGATGATGAATGTCATTAGGGTTCCGTACCTCAAAAGCAAAAAAAACGGAACCCTTATAGGATCACTTTGTTGTCCGTCTGTCAGGGTGTCAAGACCTTTATCTCGGGAACGCGTGAAGGTATCGAGTTGAAATTAAAACTATATACGTAGATCCATAATCTCTTTCTGCAGAAAGAAAAATCAAATTTCTCAGTTTTCGTAAAAAAAAGTTACAGCCGAATATGTCGTAAAAAATGCACATTTCGACACTCACAAGGGAATCAAAACCTAAGGGGTACTTTCCGTCGACTTAGAACTATGAAATTTGGCAAGAAGCTTTGTGTTAGAGTACACATATAGGAAAAAATCCGAAAACTGGTAATTTTTAATTTAATCAATAAAAAATAGGGTCTTTATGCAAGGAATGAAGGTCCAAATTTTAAAGTGAATTAACCGTATCATGTGGGGTATCATATGAAAGATCTTCATTAGAATAAGCTAAAACAGGTTTTCAAATATTTTTACGGTGTATATTTTTCGGTTTATAAAGGAAAATATAAAAAATTATATGAATTCCCCCTTTTATCTACTAGTTTGTACGGAACCCTCGGTGGGCGAGTCTGACTCGCACTTGTCCGGTCTTATTTTTAAATTTGTCACACTTCGACCATATCTTCGCTTGTTAAGAACTGACTTCGTTGATTCTTATTTAGCAGAATTTTTGTCGGTTCACTTTTTAGTTTGGTATTTCGGCCTTGCGGGGAATCTCAGAAACAGGACAGATAAAAAAAATTATGAGATATAGGTTTTCAATTCCACTGATTTTGTAATTTGTTTATTACACAACAACTGTTGTGAAAATATTTTGGTGATTTCTTTTTATTAGAAATGGGTGCTACTTTCCATAGTACCTACCATATTTGGTACCACAATCGGTGTACCTACCCATAAACATTGCGGTAACTTCAGTATCAGAATATTTTATTGCATAACGGGAAGATGTTCTTAAAATATTTGTTTCAACAGTTTGCCCATTACGGGCGTGCAACATTTTATACGTATAATTATACATACTATACTAACTGTTTTACCTATATACATGTATTTTTGAACTAGCGTCAATTTTATCAAAATAAATCTTAATGATATATTTAATTCTTCTACTATTTGTAGTGGACCAGCACAGTTTTTTTGGTACTATAACTAAAATATAACTAAAATATACCTAAAATATACCAAAGAAAATTTTAAAATTTGTACAAAATTACTGTATGTCCTATGTTACACAATAGTTTTGTATATCGTACCATTTCTAGAAATTGTATAGTCAATACAGCTGAGCGTTAGGCACACACATGTTACTCTACTTATTTATTGCAAACAAGATAAATAGAGCACCACAGAGAGTACTCTAGTTCCAGGCAGACCGGATGGATTCGATCGACTCGAAACCATTCGTCCCTTGGGCGAAAAGCAATCTCTTTGTCAACGCAATAACTACGCTATGCATTTTACATGCCACAAGCCACGACACAAAACACACGTACACACGTAACAAGCTTGGTATAGCTTGGAAAACTACAGGTTGAATCAAATCAAATCAAATCAAATATACTTTATTGCTCATAACTGTGTACAGAGTTCTTAAAAAATATTGGTTTCAACAGTTTACCCATTGCGGGCGTGCAACATTGAGTTCTTATGTACTATAATAATTTCTTATAAGGCTAGAATAAGGCTTGCTTCTTTTATTTTCTTGCAAAATTATTTTAATAGTGGTCGTATTTATTACATTTAAATAAATACACATAATCATGTCGAATTAATTATATAATCATTTTTTGCCGTGTAAAATTGGGTTATAATCTCAATATTTATAATAAATATTTAATTTGCTGTGACTTCAGACGCGAAGAGTGAAACCTTCGGTAGACACCATCTTTGTGAAAACCGCGCGAGTAATTTAGGAGCCTGGAGAGAACACATGCGTACACATGTGTGTACTTACTGATAAAATTATAACTCTCAGATAAAAACAAATTCTAGTACTTTGGATATTGTGGTCAATTCTGAAGGCACCGACTAAATTTAATAACTGGGAGCTGGACTGCTCGGCGTACACACGCATGCATGTGCATGTTACTTAAGTATTAAGTATTAACAGTTATTAGTTAAGTATTAACGTCTTCCTCTTGTACTCTAGTTTAAAAAAATATGTAAAGTTAGCTAAATAAAATAAAATGTATTAGTTTATAAAAGGCATGGACCCTGGAGTCTGTGGTGCTCGAATTTTTTTTTCAAATAAAAAAAAAAAAAAAATTAATAAAATTCTTAAATTTAGTAAATGCAAATAAGAAACAAGAATTGCATGAGAACTTCGTGCGGTTTTTAAATTTAGTTTTTAATAAATTTAATATAGTACAGTATAGAGCAACAAGTAAGACTAACTATATAAAAATAAAAATTAAACTACAATACATACTAAACTAAAAACTAAACCTAATCTAACATACCACTACTAGCAGTAGGCATTGTACCTAAAATGCTGGCCGCATTGCCACGTTGAATAACAATGCTTATTCTTTGTGCAAAGTAGTAGCCAGCATTGTGGTCACGAGCTGTTATAAATAGCGAGTTGTAAATTTAATTAGTCCTTGAAAAATTGAATTGAATTGATCACATTATATTTGCTTAAAATACCCACAGACTTATGAATACTAAAAATCTGTGCAATTACCTTACCAACTACCTGCTATAAAAAAAACGATATTTACTTGTAGTGCCGCCGTTTTAAATAATACAAATGAAGCATTCATACAATTTTAATTACCAACGACACAAGTGCGACTTTATCGCCTAAAACAATTCGTTCTAAGTAACCTTTATGAGTATGGATTAAACTTAACTTTACACTTATCAGCACGCTGCGAACCTAGAATAGCCCAGATAGACAATAAATTACAGTTTAAAAAACACACTACAAATTATTGTGGTCAAAGTTCATTACAAGACTTTTCTAACAAATCCAAACACAGCTGCTATGATACGATGTTCCATCATGAAGTTCTAGTTCATATCTTCCGGCTCCATCATCAGATCAGTTCGACAGTACCATATTATTGTATTGTCATCAGAACTACATACAGCTGCCAATTTTCATGACGCTACGATCCTTGGAAGATGGTTAAATTAGTTACCTTAGATTTCATTACATAGTTAGTTACATACAGGTCGACCTAATAAAAGCGTGTTAAAAAGGAGCACTTTTTGAACTCGTGTGTGGATAGCAACGAATGTATATGTTCAGTTGAAAAAATACTGTAGATAACGAAAAAAAACAATCACATACTTGTAGATAGGTTTTTGTATACCTACCGAAAACATACTTTATTAAACATTTTATACTTATTTATCGATTCGATTTCAAAATAAAACTGGACAAGTGCGAGTCAAGCTCGCCACCGAGGGTTCCGTACAAACTAGTAAATAAAAGGGTGAAATCATTTAAGTATTTTTTTTTATATTTTCCTTCTAATACCGAAAAATATACATCGTAAAAATATTTAAAAACCCGTTTTAACTTATGCTAATTAAGCTGTTTCATATGATACCCCACATGATACGGTTAATTCACTTTAAAATTTGGACCCTCATTCCTTGCATAAAGACACTATTTTTTGTGATTAAATTAAAAATATCCGGTTTTCGGATTTTTTCCTATATGTGTATTATAACACGATGCTTTTTGCCAATGCCATAGACAACAAAGTGATCCTATAAGGGTTCCGTTTTTTCTTTTGAGGTACGGAACCCTAAAAATAAATGGGTACCGTTTGATCGTAAGCAGGTGGAATTTTATTTTGCATTCCATCCCCCGGGAGGACACGGAATCGACATCGGGATGGAGAGCAATCCAATCAACTTCGCTTTAGGTGTGACGATCAAACACAAGATTGACTTTGGTGAAGTTAAATAATATTAAGACCTTTTTGCTGCCACTTTTGTACGAGTTTTCGGAATTATTATGCTTATTCGAACACGTTCACGTAAAGGCGCCTTTCATCGGGAGCGTTCGTATATTTTGTCTTTGTTTAAATTGTAATTGGACCCGCATAAAGCATTTGCCTAGTAAGTATTCAGATTTCTTCAGTTTCTTGAATAAAACAAGTTATAAATGTTTTAGTCACATTCTAAGTCACGTATACTATACAGTCATTTTCAAAGCCGTGCTTCAGTAAAGTGAATATCAATAAACATTGACTGAATGTACCTAATTACGACAAACTTCTGTATCATATGAAAAAAAAATATGTCACTTTAACATATTTTTTTTTTGAGATATCTTGATTAATCAGTGAGTGGTATAAAATGTATCCATCAGAATCTGGATTTATATTGTTTGACATAGACATATACATAGACATATATTTATTTATGGAAGACACATAACATCAAGTAAATATTAAGCAAGAAAAACAAAAAAGAAACGCTACAGTATACAAGAATTATGTGTCCGCCACAAACTGGTCCCAACTCACCGCTGGCTGTGAACAGCCAGCGCTGGTCTTCCGGCTGGAACCGACGGTGGTGTCACCCACGATTAACATACACGGTAGGTATACAGTTACAAGTAAATTTCAACAAAAAACAACAAATATACCTGAAAAGAAAAGAATGAACATAAATAATTAAGAACAAAATAAATACAGTGAAGAAGATAATTACAGAGATTCAAATTTTGGCAACAATATCTAACAAATACTTACTTACAACATTCATATACAGTAGTTTTGACAATTATAAAATGTTTACTATATTGCGCTGGTATATGCAAATAAAGTGTTTTAACTTATATCTAAAACCATCCAAAGTATGTATGTATGTATGTGTTAAGTGTGATAAAGTTCTGATGAAGCAACCAAAAATGGATATTGAACTTCCAAAATTAATTAGCAAATGTTAAACCCAGCTAGTTTGATTTATTTATGCAAGACAAATCTGCGATTGCCCACCAACTCGCCTGATGTTAAGCGACGGTGTGGCCGAGGATGGAGCTCGTCGATCTAAAAGATATCTATTCACTCTAGCCCTAGAACTTCCAAGATTGTAGGTCTCAGGAAACAGAGTTTTTTGCCGTCTTGTTTGGAATAAATAAAAAAATTTGGTACAAGGCCTTTATGTACCTTAATTTGTTTCCCCTGTTTATAAAGTTCAACGCACTGAAACCGCGTTTCGTGAAAATTGCCGGATAAACATGCGCATAATCCCCCGTTGATGTGTTGCCAGATGGAATCAATACTTTACGTAAACAATTTCGGATTTCTTAATAAAACCTTTTTCTTTTAGGCGCCGTTTGAGTTTATTTATTAATTGGCCGGCGATAAGTTAATTTTACTGTTCGTAAATAACGATAAACGATACGAAACGATAAATAACGATTGAAGTTTCCGGCAGCCTAGTCGAGAGACCGTCTGACTTGCGATCCGCAGGTCCTGGGTTCGAATCCCACGGCACGCACCTCTGTCTTTTCAAAGTTATGTGCGTATTGTTGATTGCCGCCAACTTCAAACGGTGAAGGAAAACATCGTGAGGAAACCTACATGTCTGAGAGTTCTCAATGATCTTGAAGATGTGTGAAGTCTGCCAACCCGCACTTGGCCAGCGTGGGAGACTATGGCCTAACCCTTCTCACAATGAGAAGATGGCCCGTTCCCAGCAGTGGGACAGTTTGTACAAACAGGGCTGATAAAAAAAAAAAAAAAAAAAAAAAAAAACGATAAATATGTTTGCACGACTTATACGGATTGTCTATATTTGTAAGTATATGGATATATTGTGAATAACAAAACAGTTGAAAATTCGAGTAAGCCGCAGCCACACAACGCAGCAACTTTTGTGTGGTCCCACAACATGTATTTTATTTATTTCATTCATTCGTGCACTATCCTTACAGGATTATACTATTGCAATAAATAAATAAATAAATATTTGGGGACATTTCACACAACACCATCTAGCCCAAACTAAGCATAGCTTGTACTATGGAACTAGAAGTCTAGAATACATATATATATATATATATACTTTTTTTGTTGTTAATAAACATAATATGATGCATAAAAACACCCAGACACAGAACAAACAGCTATGCTCATCATACAAAATGTTTGCCTTGGGTGGGGATCGAACCCACGACCTACAGCTTAGCAGGTAGACACACTACCAACAGAGCCACAAGGCCAGTCAATAGTGCACTATATCGTCAATATGCTAGTCTGTACCATATTAATTACAATCATTATAATAAAAATTATCTATCTTTAAAAAAATAAGTAGGTACACAATTATATCATGTCTTGCTCTTGCTATTGTGTTTTTAGATAATATTATAATCAAATTAATCACGCTAAAATAGATGAATGGATTTGATCGAAATTATGAATGGATCAGTCCACAGAATTCATTGCCCTATGTTCAAGTCTATCAATCAATCCATCAATAAATAATTCTTTATTGAAATCATTAAAAGTATAACTTAAAATCAAGTTATAAGTATTTGTTTGTATATATGTATATATGTTTTATTTAGTACCTCATACTTTAGAGGTGGTCCCATATAAATTATAGCAAAATTGATGCAGTATTTTGGTTTTTATAACAAAATAACTGGTAAAATATCATCCAAGTGCCTGTAGAAAAGTGAACAGCAAGTCGCGTATGTAGTCGCGTATTTTGAAGTCGGTTTTTTCAGTTATTTAAACTATAATTATTTATTTATTCTATTATAAATGTACTTACTTATTCTCTGACATAACAATTAAATAGATGTAAATCAATCAGCACAATAACCGGGAGGAATAAGCATCAACACCGGCAGCGCAGACCAATTTAGACATGAATTGATCGCTGCATAAATTTAAAACGCGTTTTAATCTCTTTTCGTTTCGAGTTGGGATAAAAATAAATGTGAGCATGTGAGCGTGTTTTAGATGCTTATGTAAGTACACGCAAGTTCATGGATAATGGAAGAGCGTGATATAGGAAGTAGGAAGGTTGCTCTGTGCTAGTCACAAAAACATAGATATCATCTATATAATCTATATAATAGGGCCACGAATTCTGTGGATATCATCTTGGATGGTTTGGGCGTGTAGATATGTGTGCGTCATCTTTAATCTATCATATATGAAAAATGACGGACACGGCTCCAAGTAATCTGTATGCGAAAAGGGGAGGGTGGAATTAGGCAGCAGTACTCCATATACGATCTATGTTTATACGTATTATTAGTCCTATTTTATTAGCCCTGAAACAAATAAAACTAAATTGGTACCTATCTTATATTTTTGCGTGTAACAATAATTTTATTTTTCACGACATGTGATGGATTGAAGTCATTATAAAGTAATGGTTGCGACACGTGTCTATGGCATTTTAGTAGAATTCTCTACCCTCTATTTTACTGAAATTCTAGTGTAATAATGTCCTCAGTAATGGCAGACTGGGGACTAAACACGACGTGGGATGACTTGCGAGAGTTGTGAGACGACTAGCTACATTTATATAAGTTCTATAAGTTCTCTTAAGTATGTATATTTTATTTAGATACATAATTCGTCGTTTTATCGCAATTTTCGAAGTTATGACAGTCCTTAATAGGTTCGTTATTCGTACATTTCACAGATCACAGAAAACTCATAATTTTTAATCAACCGACTTCCAAAAAGGGCGAGTTTCTCAATTCGTTTTTTTGCCGTTAGAGCCGGCTACATTCATGATGTTTAAAGTGTGTTGGTTAGCAATGAACAGTATCGGCTCAAATAAGGAGTCAAAAATAAACTAGTGTTAAACAGCCTGTACAGCCTGTAGTTTCTTCACTTATATGACATTTCTTTGACCTGGCATATCATATAGTAGTAGTATTTAACGGCCTTACCGAAAAACGTTACTTAACTTTAAGCATCGTCTTAAATTCTCCATCTTCTTTCCGCAAATGTCATTACGTGAGGCGAGAAGTTGACAAAATATGTTAAGCAATGCTTAAAGTTAAGTAACGTTTTTCGGTAAGGCCGTTAATATTGTAGTAGTTTGGTAGTTATCTTTTAAATGTATGTACTTAACCCACTTGCCCGGAAAAAAAATTATAATATCAAATTGAAACTTTGGGTTACTCATATTTATAAAATAAAAAAGGGCTTAGAATCCAGAATCAGAATATTTACACACTGCGGTTGTTATTTTGCTTGGCACGAATTCTAAAAGGAATCCGTTAAAGTTAAAAGAAAGCTTTTAGGTTACAAAGCTTTTTTACTTTCACGGGATTGCTTTGAAATATTTATCACTGATTTGACGGCGTTTTTTGTTAATATCGTTGTTTTTACTTGTAGCTTGATATTCTTTGATATTTTCCTTAATTTTCTAGAAAATCGTTTGAGTCTTACAAGGAAATTTAGAGAAAGAGCAGACAAATTGTAAAGTAGACACGAATATTTCTACGTTGAATAAAAAAGGGAGAACAAATATTGAGGAGGAATATCCAGGAATTTATATTGTTTCTTAAACTTTTTTTAATAATGTAAAAAAAAAGTAAAAGTAAAAAAAAAAAGTAAAAAAGCCTTTATTTCTATTACTCCATAATCATGCATATTGTAACAAAACTTAATTTTAAAGCAAGCAATTTCTTAAATTAGATATAAGTACCTTATTTATTTATAAAGATTCTTAGGATTTTTTAATAATGTAACAAGTGGTAAAGATAACATAATTATAGTTAAAAAAAACTGAAAAATACTGACTTCAAAATATGCAATTCGTTTACTTGGATGACATTTTTCCAGTTAGATTGAAGTACTAAATCGATTTTGATAAAATTTATATGGGGCCACCTCTGAAGTTTATCTAACAAAAAAAAACATCAAAATCAGTTCACAATTGACGAAGTAATCGGTGAAAATACAAAAAATACAGTCGAATGGAGAAACTCCCTTCTTTTTGGAAGTCGGTTAAAAAGTTTTCTCCCTAACTACGCAACAAGTACATTTATTTTGTTAGCCTACGGTGTACCTATGTAATTGTATAAGTAAGTAGCATGGTCTAGATGGTCTCTTTTTACCCGGCTGATTAATAAGGGTTATGTTTTCGGGAGTAGATGATTCTGCCAACATGACTTCACTCTTCTAGTCACTTGATCACGAATTCTAGATTCCATAAGGCGTTGTTTGCACCGTTTGTGCTCTTTTGCAGAAATAGCCGCATCGCCAGCTTCTCAAGTGTCAGGAGGGCAAGATGGTGACAAAGAGTCAACGCACGTATCTATCGTTTTGACGCATTGTACTAGTTACGCGAATGGCCGTATCTGGGGGCACGACCGTGCCCCCGCCATGTGAGCGATCGGCTACGGCCGCCGGGACTATATTTTCTCGATAACCAGAAAACCACCAGAAACAAAAATAACTGTATAATGTCATAATTTCGCAAATGACTAAATACGCGCTGGACCATTTGCTCAATTCGTAAATAACCAATTAGGTCCTTAGTTAACTAAATTAAAAAAGGAAAGGAGGTTCTATGTTCGAATTGTATGTCTATGACGTCATATTTTTTCCTCATTGTGCACACTATTGACCTTGACTTGACCGCCAACTCGCCTGATATTAAGCCACGTTGCGGTCTACGACGGAGCGCGCTTACCTAGAAGAAACCAATTCACTCGCGATTTAAAGACACCCAGGTTATATCTACCTACCCAGGAAAAAAACACTCAGGAAGCGCATTCCACAATCTAGCAGTCCGCACGATGAATGATAATTATAATGATGAATGGAATTATAGCTTTTCTTTCGGGTTTTTGGTATCATACTCGTACTAAGCTATATTTGCAGTCGCAGTTGCAGTCTCGTCTAATAATATTACTTGTTCGATTTTTAAAAGCACGAACCCCTATCTTATAGCGGTCAAGGCTATATTCAGCACCTGTGACAACAGCAACGTACCTGTGGACGCACATGCATTATTTATTCTTAAGACGGATCCACAGCTGCCTGTTATCGCGATAGTTTAATCTAATATAAATTGCGTATGGCAGGAAAGTCAAATATTGAACAGATTTTTAACACGCTTTTATTAGCTTCACCTGTATGCATGTTTGTTGCCTAATGCAATTTCATACATAGGGGAGATGAGCCCGGAACGGTCAAATTGATGTTAGGAGCAAAATTGAATTGTTTAAGTTTTTAGTATAACTTAGTGAGTTTCTCTAGTTATTCGGTTGGTGCCCCATAGATTGATGAGAAAATAAATCTAAAAAATATCTATTTCAATTATTCCTTTTTTTTTATGGGAATCATATAAAGCTAGACTTGTGCATTATTGACTTTTTCAATAACTGGGTGCCACGGCACTTTTAGTGAAATTGACAAATTGGTGCACCAAGTGGATTTCAAAATTCAATAAACCTATATCGCTAATATTTTTTGCTTGAAAGTGTGCTAACATATTATACTTAATCGAATTCTCAAAGGAATTCCAATTTGCCTATTACAAACCGATTTGAAAAATAATGTTGTGTTTGAAATGATATTTTCTTATACTTTAAGGTAAGTCCCAAATTTCATTAGAATCGGTTCCGTTAAAATTATAACTATTACTGCTTAACTTAACTTTTACACTTTAATAATAAATTAAAATTTATTTACATCCATTATTGAACTTAAATTAATAACATACGCGTAACATAATAACATGCGTATTGAGTTTAAATTAAAATAATGCCAATCAAAATTATATAAAAAAAGCAACAGTCGAGTAGCTACCCTAGTTCCTATACCTAATTTGACAAAAACCCGTGTTACTTATTGTGAAATCGGAACACTCATTTTCAACGATTTCTTAAAACGCTTACTCGATTTTTGTATTCGTCAAATTGGGCTCATCTCCCCTCACAGTTTTTATCAAACACATTCCAAATCTTAATGCGTTTTATTAGTGCTGCATTCCGCCTAATCTCTTGGTTTTATTTAAGTGCCTAATGTATAAAGTAATGTGTTTTCAAGTGTTTTTGGCTGATAAGAGAATTTTTACAAAAGAGTTGGTACAAAAGTGTATTGTTCCGTTTTCGCGCGTGACAGATCCCTGACAAAAGTTGACAAAGAATATTTTAGTTATGGGCTTATAAGACGTTAATGATAATATGATTAGTCTTTATTCCATACTAGTTTACATGCTTATATTTTTGAAGTGTCGGAGGTTGGTGCAAATGGCTGATCCATATCGCAAACTTTATAGTGTAACGCCGCACAATACGTTGCCATCATAGGGTTTTGGATTGTTGGGGTCCAAACTTTTAGGTGACATTGGATAGTTTTGAGCTATCGTAAAACGCGGATTGCTCATCTTGCCACAGAGTAAGTCTCTAAAAACACACACACTATAGACTATAGACCAATACAGAACTGAAGTTATAGTTCTGTATTTCTCTATTTATATATTTTTTTATATTTTCCTTCATAATAAAGCGCTTTTGAGGTACGGAACCCTAAAAATGAAGAATAGAATAACAACAGACGATGGCTGTACGGGCTCCGTTCCCTTTGCCTTTCCGTATAAGGAAAAATCACACAAAGGTAAATAAATATACAAATCTATACTCAAAATCAATTTCAACTTACTTAAGTACCTAAAAATCAGGCTGAAATATATTTTTTTGAAAGGGGAAAATAATATCTCACCGAACAAAATTAATTTACATCAGAAAAGGGTAGTTTTTTTATCACAAAAATTGCCTTCTCAAAGGTTTTCTTTAAATGGATTCCGGGCTCCAGGCCATTTTCCTGAAAGACAGTCAAACAATTCAACCAGCGTTTGGTCCAACGGACTATCCCTTTGTCACTTGTCAAAGGGTTTCATGAAATTAACAAGCGTGGCTAGTAGCAGCATTCGTAATTAAGTTTAAATTTAGATTTCAAAATAGAAAACGGAAAATAAATTTACAACAGTATTTAAATAAGAACGCGACTGGTTTACGGTTGTTTTGAAGAAAAGTAGCTTTAACTAGGTTTGTGCTAAAAAACTATCTTCGGTGAAATGTTAGAGCGCACGTTCAGGCATAATATTGAAAGGCGTCACGTGGAGCGTTGTACGTTTTTACGTAACTTAAGCACCTTGTACGCAAAAGTCCCAGGATATGGCGGATAACCTTGGGCGGAATATTTCAAGGGATTGGTAGCACTGGAAACGGCTGTCTACCATTTTTCTAGTGTCTGCTGCCTCAGTTAAATAATTCGATGTTAACTTGAATTCTTTTACTACATATCCACAAAATTTGCAGGTTAGCTTGGTCCTTCAACATTTTTAGTAAGAATATTATGAGACAAATCGGATAAAATGTTATTTATCTCTGTGTTGAAATGTGAGGATGTATTTCTAATAGTGCAAGGAAAAGGTTAAGCATTTCGCAATCTATAATCTCGTGCATCCATCTTGTTGTAGAATTCTTGAGGTTAGCGTTATTTAGTCTCCTTCCAAACATAACTTTGGATACGAAGTAATTATAGTAATCTCGGGCACAGAACAGAAGACATAGCAACTAGACATAGTAACATAGACATAGAAGAATTTTGCTATAACGCAATAAAATGCAAGTTTCTTGTATTATATCAACCTACAATTATACTTACATAGTTCATTTTGCTTGTTATCGCGTAGCTCTTATCTTGTTCTGGTGCGA